>CM077600.1:44002491-45252491 GCA_039654915.1 Aquilaria yunnanensis | reverse complement strand
TTCTCCTTCGTGTGTAACATTTTGCCCTATTCCATAAATAACTCTCACTTACACAGTTAACTATGGGAGCAAGTTGCATAGCCAAGGAAGGATGAGAACTCTTTCAGGCTCCCGGTGAAAACCAATCTGCAGTGTAGATAGCAAAACAGAGCGATTAACAATATCCTACGCGTACTAGCACAGTGAAGAACTACTACTGATATTGCCGAGATGAATCAGGCAATTGTAGACAGGGAGGATGCGAGGGATAGGAGCGAGCAACTATATGCTCTCATACCAAACCATGAAGACGCCAATGCATTGAAGCACTTCTAAAATGACACTTTAAGGATGAACCAGTTGATTGCCAATGAATGGGAGCTTGAACTGTGAGATTTGATATGTCGAAAGAGACTTGTGGTCATTGGCAATGTCGATGAGTTGATATTCCTTCAAAAGATTGGAATGGAGTTTCGAACAATCATTTAAGGAGATAACGTTGGCCTTCTTAATGAAGCTTCTGACTGCAATCCGTATGCTACTAGCCCTGAGCCTCTGCTAAGTGATTACTACTGTTTCGAGCTTTTTTGCCAGTTTACACTGCTTTTCTACTTCCCACACTCTTTCTCTTTCAAGGCACTCTATCAAAACCTTGGTTCTTCTGTGTTTATGATGTAGTTTTAGATGATATTGTCGATTTGGCATTCTCTTTAGTAATGATGAATTTTTTCTGGCAAAATCAGTTGAGGCATTTCTAGCTTTGTAGTCTTGGTTATCTTCGCATGTGCATTGTAAATACTCCCTCATTGCCAGTAAGACTGACTTTCAACATTTTCTTACTTATGGCTCACTCAGTCAATTTGCAAACAAATGTTGCATAGCATAATATTATATGCAAATAAGAGATAAGACTACCTTCTAGTTTTTAAGTATGATTTTTCTAAATTCAGTTTAACAAACATTAATATAAGAAATTTGAGTCAAAACTAAGTTAAGAAAGCCAAAATGGTGTCAATGCTTATGAAATAGAGAGTTGTTATTTCCTGAGATGAAGACCTCCTTACTCGAAGAAATTCAATTCAAAGAAATATGATAAGTTCAAAGCGTTGGTGCTTGGATTTGACATTTTGGCTAGGTAATAAGAATTGCATTTCCTACTTTCTACAAAGGTGCACTAATTTGTAATAATTTGAACTTTATGTTTTTTCTTTATTCCATGTCCAATTGAGTTTCAACTCCATCAAAGATTTTTTTTTTAAAAAAGCAAAAGAAAACAAGGTAAGACAATGGCCTACGTGAGTGTTCATAAAACCAACATGCAAATAATGGTCTATAAGCAATCTTACTGTGGATTTGTTAAAAACTAATGTCCTGTCCATCCTCTGGCCTTACTGACTTTCGACCTGGAAATATGCGATCCTGGTAGTAAATTGAATTCATTGCTACTAATACTAACCCTGTCCCATAAAAAATTAATTTCACTCATAACTTGCATTTCACTCAAATTTTCTGATGTTAACGTTTGCAAAACGAATTACAATGTTATATTGAAAAACTACAATATTTAACATATTATATGCATGTAAAGTTAATGTACGTATGCATCACATAGCTACAAATTACTCAAGTCAACCTTAAGTCGCAAAATGTTGAAAGCATCAATTTGTCGGGATGGATAGAATATTAAATTTTTCCTTCAGAGACATTGGTTGGAGCATTTTAAAATTTGCCAAACAGTCAAATAGATAATTGACTTGTGTTAAAGTGTTCTGCTTGATGGTAAGAAAAGTAACTAAATTCACTGGGATTTAATGTGCACAGATGTGCGCTAGAATTAAGATATATATGACACCACTCCAACCTCTGCATATCACACACAAATGCACACATATGTCCCGCCTCCCTACGGAATGGCAAAAGGGGCACCTGAAGTGGGACGCGGTAGGAGTTTGACTTCTGCCTCTAACATTTCTACACATGGTGTCACTATAATGTTGATTCGGGCTCCTTTTTGGATTCTAAAAATATAGGCACTTATTAATATATATATTATACATAATCTCTACAATTTTTGTATGCTTGTACTGATATTTTTGTGTACCAAAAAACTAAAGAGTAGATCTTCCATATACGTGATTCATGTCGTGCACCACCCTAAAAAAATTTAAGAATTGTTATTTTTTGCCTTGACATAAAATAGTTCTCCTTCCATCCTATATTCTTTGTAATATTTTTCTCTTTAGGATGTCCCAAATTCTTTAAAACATTTTCTTATTTAGTAAAATTTTCTTATCTCATTTACCATTATACCTTCATTTTAACCCCCTCTCTCTGTCTCTTTCTCTCTCACCATTTCATCTGGCTGCAATTCCAGCTCAAAATGGCGATTGAAGGCTATATGTTCTCAATCGGAGTGAGGATCCGTGATATGGCAAGGAGGCCGTGGGTCAACGAATGGAGGTTCAGAGAGGCCGAGATTGGGGCCAAGGCGACTGAAGACGTGACCGTTTCGCTCCTTGCCGGCGTCGTATCCTCCACGCTAGCGAGATTGTGACTGATCAACAAAGGTGAGATCGTATCCTTCCTGTTGGCGAGATTTTAACCGATCGATTTTGAGGGAATCGTTGACGGCCTCCGCCTCTGGTTGCTCCAATTTTGAGGGAATCTTTGTCCTCCCCTTCTTCCTATTGCTTCGATCGATGGCCACTAGTAGCCGCCTCTCATCTAGATCCGAAGCCGTCTCTGGTCGGTGGAAAGAAAGAGACATTTTTCAAAATTCAAAGTGAACAGATATAGGAAGAGAAGAAGAGCACAGATGGCAAAAAGAGGCAAACAGTAACTGGGCCTTGGTATGCGTGTCAAACACAAATATTTCAAATATTATGGGATATTTATTATTTTTCTAGGAGCGTTCAATGAAGTTAGGCAGAGGACAAATTTGTTTGGTCGCTTCCTTTAAGGGGGAAAGGGGTATGTGATTTGGGGATTCGAATATTGCCGGTTCTTTCTTCTAGACTATTTGTGTTTCCCTTTCTGTTGTTCTTTACGTGTTTTTCTCACCTTTTTCTTTAAAATTCTTTTTTCTCTTTTTCTTGTACTCCGGCTTGAGACAAACCTCCAATTTCATTTTTCTGTTTTTTACCCATTTTTTCATCTTTTTCATACTTTTTTTTGTTTTCTTTTTCAGTTTTCCTTGCACCTTTTTGTTGTTTATTTTCCTTTTTATACTTTTGTTTTTTATTCTCATTTTCTTGTCTTTTTCTTGTTTTTCCATATTTTGTATTATTTCCAGTTCTGTTGTTTTTTCTTTATATATATATATATATAGTTCAATTCTTATATGCTGTTTTGTTTATATTCATTTTCAGTTCATATACATTCTTTTATGTATTATATTTTATTTTTTTATAAATTTCTATATGTTCTTTTATTTATATTCTTTTTCAGCTCATATATGTTCTCTATGAATTATTATTTATTCTTTTATAAATCTCTGTTTTTCTTTTTGGTGGAATAGAAGCTTTACTAGAAAAACAAAAGCCCCGAAGGGCTACAACAGAATTCCCTTACCATTATCAAAAGGTCGGGACAAGGACCTGGGAGAGTCCAAAAGTCTGGGCCTATCAGTACGCATTAGAGTTAATTACAAAAGCAGAAGATGAACCCCTAGTTGGGTTTTGATACAATTGATTCAGTTGACGCGCAACAAAGTGCAATCAAGTTGAACAACATCCTTCAAGAAGGAAGGGGAAGCATCAAAATACTGGAAAGGCTGATCTAAAGTCAGAGCATGCTTGGAGAGTTGGTCTGCTACTTCATTAGTCCTCCTTGGACGACCATGCAACCTCTCCACTTGCAGAGTGACCTGCACTAAAGAAGACAATTATAAGCAAAATGCGTGTCTGAGGGAGTGGAGTAAATCAAATCAGATAGTTCTTTACAATCCGTCTCAATTTCTAAGCGAATGTTACCCATAAGACTAGCCCCTCATAACCCCCATATTTCAGCCATTAAGGGATTTGTGAAAGGAAGGCTCTTAGCGAAACCAATAACAAAATGACCAGAGCTATCACGTATAAGCCCCCCTGCCCCTGCCCTCTTCAGAGAGCTGTTAGAGACTCCATCAAAATTTAACTTAAAGCAACCACTGGTAGGAGGCTCCCAAGCCAGAGAATTAGCTTGACTTATTAGCCCTAGTTTTGACATTTCCTAAAAGGGCAAAAAACTCCACAGCTTGAGTCTTAATTCTAGAAATTAGAACAGAGGGATCAGAGCTTTTACCTTCGAACACAAGAGTGTTACATTCTTTCCACAAATTCCACAACACAAAAGGCATGATATATAACCAGGGAATGTTCATCCAAGGAGAGATCCCTGTACTATTACAGAGCTTCTTGCAAATGGATTTCCAATCCCTAGTTCTATCAATATTATAGTCCAACAAATCCCACACCATCTTACTAAACCAGCAGTCAAAGAACAAATGATCTATTGTTTTAACAGCATGAGGGCATCTCAGACAATTATTAGTAGAGTGAAGGCCAATGCGATGCAAGTAACAATTCACAGGAATTCTATCATGCATAACTTTCCAAAGAAAACACTTAATCTTGGGGTGAGTTTTTAGTTTCCACAGCCAATTCCACTCCGAGTTTCCAGCGTTTAAGGGTAAATCCCTGGCACTACAATAAGCCAAAGAAATTTCAAACTTAACTTTGTCCACAGACCTGCAGGAAAACTTGTCAGCAGCATAAGGATTATGACTAATAAATGCTCCAGAAATCAGGTCAACAATGCAAGGGGGGGCAGCACAAAAGACACACAGGTATGATCCTGGAGATAATCAGCCACAGAAATATGTTCCTCCATTTTAGCAAGGGGGCCAGCAATCAAGCTTCTAATGGGTGTCTAATAACACCAAATTTCATTCCAAAAATTTACCCTATGTCCATTACCAACACTCCATATAGAATTCTTGTGAACCCAATGCCATTGTTTTCTCATTTTCTTCCACATGACAGAAGCGCACTTTTTGGAAGGGATGTCATGGTACTTACCCTCAATGACTTCAATCCAAGGCTGACTATCATTCCTGTACACCTGCCAAGTCAACTTGGCGATAGTCGCTTCATTTAACTCCTTAGCAGCATGAATACCTAAACCCCCCATGGCTTTAGGTTTAGTAACGTTATCCCAGTTAACTAGATGAAGCTTTCTATTGTCAGGCGTAGATCCCCAGACAAAATTTCTATTAATCCTGCCGATCTGGTCAGTAATGGCCCTAGGAAGACAGTTTATTTGCATTTAATAACTGGGAATAGTGGCTACAACCGAATTAGTACGGACCACCCTTCCAGCAATAGAAAGGCAGTCCCTTTTCCACCCCTTTAATTTGGCATTCATTTTTATCAAGAATAAAGGCACAATCAATTTTTGTCCACTTTTTAGAAGACATAGGAAAGCCCAGGTAGTGACCAATATCTTGAGTTTCTTTGATTCCCAACTTGTCGCAAATTCTATTCCTCAAAAGCATTGTCAGAAAACAGGACCATAGATTTATTAACACTAATCATTTGACCAGAAATATCACAGAAATCATGCAGAACCACGGTAATAGCACCAGCAGACTTTAAAGAAGCCTTGGCAAACAGAATAATATCATCAGCAAAGAATAAATGGGATAAAAAGACACCTTTTCTGCCCAGCCTAGCCCCTTCCCACTTATTTTAAGGGCACCTTTTCTGCCCAGCCCAGCCCCCACTTTCATATTCCATGCAAATTTTAAAGGCAAGGTACACCAAGCATATAATAAAAATGTAAGAGGAGAGGGGATCAGCTTGTCTTATGCCAAGGGTGGGGATTATCTCTTCAGAAATTTCACCATTTATAAGAATAGAGATAACATTAGAAGTAATGCAAGACATGATCAATTGAATAGCATCAACAGGGAAGTTAAAGAAATCAAGAGCCTGTTTAATGAAATGCCACTCCGGCCTATCATAGGCCCTATCAAGATCAAGTTTAATCATCATATGAGTAGCCTTGCCCTTCTTTGCTTTAAAGGAATGAAGAACTTCCTGAACAATGATGGCGTTGTCAGAGGCCTTTCTCTCAGGAATGAAAGCCGTTTGCCAGGGACCAATCATCCTAACGATATCCTTCCTAAGACGACTCACAATGATCTTATAGATGATTTTATAATTAGTATTACACAAGCTGATAATTCTAAAACTCTTCACAGTTTCAGGACTTTCAATTTTTCGAATTAGAGCAACAAAACATTTATTCCATTCAGGGGTAACAGTTCTAGAAATAAAAATATCAACTAAATCCTTCACAAAAGACTCTCTTACCACATCCCAAAAATTTTGGAAGAAAAAAGGATGGAAGCCATCAGGTTCCAGCGCTTTAAATGGCTTTATATCCTTGCAGCCCCATGGATTTCCTCAACCAAGGGAATATTTGCAATACCATTCAAACCAAATCCAGGGACTTTGAGTCTAGCTCTTGCCTTCCAGAAAGGAGACCACTTAACATAATAATGGGAAGTGGTAAACAAATCAATGAAATGATCACAAATTAACCTCACAACATCATCAGCCGAATCAATCCAATTTCCAACAGAATCCTTCCACATAACAATTTTACTTCTCCTCCTTCTAATAAGGGTTGAAGTTTGGAAAAATTTGGTGTTTCTATCACCCTCAATGGTCTAATCAACACGATATTTTAATCTCCAAAGGTCTTCTTCTTGATCAAGCAGAGAGTTATAAGTAACAGTAAGATCATGTTCAAGATCAGAGAGAAAACTAGAAGGATAGGAATCCAAAGCTTTTTGAATTCCAGCAAAGCGAGCAAGAATCTTCTTTTTGTTTTGAAAAATATTACCAAAGTCCAAAGAGATCCTTATTCCAGGTTTTGAGCATCATGGAAAGATTATACAAGTTCTCAGACACAGTACTAACAATGCTCCAATTAGTAGAAATCAAAGACTTGAACTCTGGGTGATGACGCCAACAAAGTTCAAGTCTAAAAGGTCGATTTCCTACTCTAAGGCACTGGAAACGTAGATCAATGAGTAATGGAGAGTGGTCAGAATTTATACAAGGTGCATAACAGTAGCCTCAGGAAACATAGTACGCCAGATGATATTAGCCAAAGCACGATCTAATATCTCTCTAATGGTAGTGCCACCTTTCTGATTATTAGACCAAGTGTATTTATTACCTTTAAAGCCCAGATCTAAGAGGCGACAATCATCAAAGCAGTCACGAAAAAGAGAAACACGATTCTAATTAAGAGGATATCCACCTCATTTCTCAATTTGGGTAAGAACCTCGTTGAAGTCTCCAGCAAGAAGTCAGGGACCTCTGAAACTATTAACCACATTTCTTAACTCAGACCAGAGCTCACAACGGGAATTAAAATTAGTACCAGCATAGACCACAGGAAAAAGCCAGGGAAAAGAGTTGGGAAAATGAGGAACCTGGACCAACGCATGAATCGCTTGAGCTCTTTGAGGCACAATATCTATGGTGACCTTAGATTTTTCCCACGGTACGCACAAATTTTGCGTGTAAAAATTACACCGTAAAATTGATTGTAATACAATCCTCTGATTAACGCTTCAAACTTTTGGTAGAGATACGAATGGCTTCTTCACGAATATGAACTCTAAATTTTATCTTGCATGAACACGAACCGATTTGAGATTTTCTATTATACTCCTTAGACTTTGGTGCTTCAGGCAATGTTCGCCGCTTTCTTGACACTTTTTTTTTAAGTTTGACTTAATGCAACACAGAAAACGAATCCTTTACATTCTTTGCCGCTTTCCACCAAAATCTGGGCTTGAACTTGATGCAGCGCTATCCCGCATTCCTCGCCGCTTCCACCGAATCTGAACTTGAACTTGACGAAGTACCGTCCCGCATTCTTTGCGTTCTTCACCACATTCTTCAAATTTGGCCTCGAAACTAGGATTTGATCTTTTTTGGACTTGATTTCTCTTTTCGCCGAACATTTGTACTTGATCGGCTTGAAAAGCAAGAGAAAACTTCTTGTTGAGATATTTTTCTTCCTCTTTAATTTTTTGCTTCTCCCATTTTTCTCTTTTTTTTTTCTTACTTGGCCTTAAAGGCTTATTTATAGGTGTAGAAAGAATGTGGCTTTGCTCAAGAAAACCATATTTGACAATTATCATATATTTATCTTAAGAGAAAATAAATATAATAATTATCCTTTATTAATTATTCAATTTATTTAATTTAAAAAGATAATTAATGGAACATTCTGGAATATTTGGGCTAAATGATGGGCTTTAATCATTTTGGATTTTGAGGCCCAATTTGCCAAAATGGACTTTGGCTAAGATAGCATAATGAGTCTTCATTCAGGGTCTCCATTGCGTGCTTTTGGGCTCCTAAAAATTGGGTTTTATTGAATTCACAGTTTACGAAATTTGATGGACTTTTGAATTTTTTATATCAATTTAAAAATAGGCTATGCAATTTAAATTGGATTTAATACATATTTAACCTAATTAAATTTTGATGTCTACAAATGCTCCCCTCAAGATTATTTATTTATTTATACACTTTTTTTGTGTGGTGTAATAAATATAATAATTTTGATTTTTTTTCTTGATGAGAAAATTTATCGTGTCCTTCAAGATGTGAGAAAAATTTTGTCATGGGGCATGTGCTTGGTTGTATCAACTTTGATCTCCTCCATGAAATATATTTTCAATTTGAGTAGGAAATAATATTTGATTTGAGCTCTAACATCAAATAAACCTGTCTTGAAGTAGGGGTTGAATTTACCTTTTATTTTATGACAAATGCATGAGTTAAAAATAAGCTTCAATTCTATTAGAATTTAATCTCCAAATTTAATTAGGTTTGGCAAACCCGGTTGAACCAAAGTAGTACGTACAATAAGTTTGGCATCAATCTCTTCTTTCTAAAACGACAAGGTATGCTCAATTTCCTCCTTCCTTTTTTCCTTTTTCCTTTTTGGACCAAGACCTTGCCTTATTTTCTATTGGGTCAAACTTTTCCAAGGCAGTTAGAGAAGGTCTAAGGCTTGCTCATCGGCTCAACACATTTCCTCTACAAGTTGAGATGGATTCGAAAGTAGGGGTTCAACTTCTAAATTCATCTCAATGCTCTTCCTTTATGCTAATGTCACTACTTTTTGAATGTAGGTCCCTCAAGAGCAGAGGGAGAGTTCCTCAGGTTCATCATGTCTTCAAAGAAGCTAACCATGTAGTTGACCAACTTGTGAATATGGCAGCCAATCAAGAGTTAGAAGGCACTCTTGTTTTTTTGCAATTACCTAACTGTATTATGATCAGTTTTTGTGAAGATTTTGTTAGTGCCTCTAGATCTAGAGATTGTAGCACTAGTAGCTCAGCCTTGAGAGCTTACAGCTTTTGTAATTCTGGACCGTGTAATCAGCCTTCCGGCTAATCTTTTGTTTTTCTATATATCGCCTAATTTACCAAAAAAAAAAAATTCCAATGTCTTTTGGGCATAATCTCTCATGCCATTGCGTCTCTGCATGTGCTCTTGCCTTTGCTTTTTTTTTTCTTTCTAATTTTTTGTCTTTTGCTTTTTCCTTTTTTATTTATTTATTTTGTCTTCCAAGTACTTTGGGACCACCGGTGCCTTTAACAAGCTTCCTTCTCCTAAACTTGATCAAGAACTTCTCTCTTTTCCAGGTATGTTTTTTTAGCTTTTTTTCTGTGCAATTTTGTGTTTTTACTTGCCTTTTACGTTTTGTCTTCTTCCTGAAATAGCAAGTTTTTTTTTTTTTCAAAGAGGCTACCATGCAAGCAGTCTTCTTGAAATTTCTTTCTTCATTGATAGTGGCTTTGACTTCTCCTTCTACTATTATTTTTTTTTTATTTCCTAAACGATTACTTAGATTTTTTTTCTTTTTTTTTCTTTTGTTCGTCAAGCTTGCAATTTTCAGTTATTCATGAAAGTGTAGCTTATTGACTTGCTCAAATTTGCAGCTGGCAAACATTGTAAGAAATCAAGGGCTTAGGTATAGGTCAAATCCAAATTTTAATTTGAATGTTTTTATCTTTCCGAATCCTAATGGTTTAGACAAACCTTTTAGGTTTTAAGGTGAATCTTTTCAGTTTTGTCTTTGTGCCTCTTTTTGGATCACGAACCGCCTAATTCCTTTTGTTGTTTTTGTTGTGGAATGATTGTCATTGCTTTTGCTGTTGCATTAAGTTTCTTTTCCTAGTAAGGTATTTTGCTGCAAGATGGCTACCTCGAAGGTGCGTTCAAAAGTTGTACCAGCTTCCAGACTTGTAAACATCGATTGGATTGCTAAGTCTAAAGATGACAAATATTTGATACTTCCAAAGGCCACCGTGAAGCCACGTTCTGGAGGTGATGCTGGCCCACTTAAGCTCGTCGTTCGCTGTCTTTTTGTTGGTTCTTATGTCGTAGAGCACCTACACCGCGTTAAAGAATTAAGCATGTCGAGGCTTAGTGAGCATCCCTTAAAGAATGATATGGTTACTAGAGATGTTGTCTTCCCAGATCATGGACCATCCTTATGCTTTCCCTTGTCTCATGTGAATATTCATGATGTTCCAATGCCGCATGTTGCTGAGCTTATTTCATGCCACCAACTGAAGTGGGGCTCTTCCCTTGGTTTGAGAAGTGAGATTCAATATTTGCATGGTTTTAGGAAATGGGCTGTTGACACTTATGGTTTTACTGCTGGTGAATGGGCTTATTGACTTAGCTTCTGTTGTCGAAGCTATACGTTTTGATTACCATCGGCCGAATAGGATGTATCGTGCTTTGGTTGAGGCTTAGTCTCCTAGCATGAATACTTTCATCACTTTAGAAAATGAAATTGATATGTCGCTCTGGGAGTTGCGTGAGATCAATGGCCGTTTCATCCAAGAAGAGTATTACGAAGAGGTTGTGCCAAGCTACACATAGCTTATGGTTCATATTGCAGGTGGCTTGCCAGAGACTTGTAGGTATCTCTTCAAGGCTTTCTCAAATATTGCTTCTAACAAGAACAAAGATAGGCTTTCGCATGCTAGTTGGATTGATAGTGAAAGATCTTATGTCCAATCTCGTGCCTCTAAGCAATATCAAGTAGCTACTCAAGTGAAGTATGATCATAGCGGCCAATGCACTAAAAGTCCGCACATCAATAGGCCATTTATGATGGTTTCTTAGAATTCTAATTTTCCATTTGGTTTGCCAGCTTTCCCCAAGTTTGGGTGTCCTATTTCTCCAAAATTTCGAGATGAGCTCAAAATTGCTACTTACTTGGCTTTATGGCTTTGCTGCTACGTTCTCCTTTTCAACAATGACTTACAGCCTGGAACTTTCAAAGCTGCATTAAAGATGGCATAAGGAGTCACCTTTAGTTTGGTACCTTCTGTCCTGGCATGCAGTTATAAAGGGCTCTCTGAGACTAGGCAGCTTGAAGGAGAGTCTCGTGATCTCAGAAGGGTAAAAGTAGCATTTCCTGGTCATTTCCTTTATGCTTGGGCTGGCTTGCATTTTCCACGGGGAGTTTATGACACCATGAGCAAAGATTTTCCTCATCCTCTGATCCAGCAGATTTGTGGAACCTTAAATGCTTATCAACATTGGAAAGATTCTACTGCTGATTATAGGTCTTTGCTACGTGATAGACTTCTGTCTCGTGATTTCTCATGGAATCCTATGTCGGCTTCAATGAATCAAGGGGAGTGTGCTAATGATGGGAAAAGAGGGCAAGATACAACGGAGTTCATAATGAGCCTTCGTCCCGAGTACTTGACATATCGGTGGAACAATACCTTTATCTCGGAGTACTATAATCCTCATCGGTTTGCTCGGCAGCATGGTTTTCTTCAGAGGCTTCCTGGCAACTCAAAGCTCACTACTCTCCCTTCTTGGCTTGACTCTTTATATAAAGCGTGGTTGTCTTTAACTCGGACTGGTACAGGTGCTAAGTTCCACATCCCCAAATTTTCTTATACCATTGGCTTACAAGTTGACCTGAGTTATACAAATTGGTGGAAAAATGATGTACTCCTTGCTTTGGAGAAAATTCAAATTTCTACATTATTGGAGAACGAGAAACCAAGCTTTGAGTTATCTCTTATCAAAGTTCCACCAACCTTAGCTAAGGAGCAATGCCTAGATCCAAAGAAGCGTCCAGCGACGGGAGCATCAGTGGCTTCTACAAGAAAGAGGATCAAGTTGAAACCTCATAAGCAGCTTTTGCCGGAACCTAGCGTGCAAGCTTCAAGTAACAAATGTTCTTCTTTTTATTGAAAAAAACAATTGCATACCTTTTGTTGATCTGACATGAAACATCATCATTTGTCATCCAAATTTTGTAGGTCCACCTTCAAATGCTCTAAGAATCATTCTCAAGAGCTAGTAAACTCAATCTCGACCACAGTTTATGCTAAGGGAAGCATCTGGTTATTCGAATCTTTTCCTACAGTAGTAAGAATTTGTTATTTCACTACACCTTTCAAAAAGCAGCCATCTAAACCTAAGAATTTCTTATAATCCTCCAGAAAATCTTACCTCAATGTAGTGAGGCAAACATACATTTGTTTAAAGAATGAAGGACAACCAGGTCCTCTATGGTCCACCTCAATATATACATTACTGCTTGGATTTTCAGCAACTAATGCTTTTGCATAGTCATGTAGTTTCATATACTCACGAGTTACATCTCTTTCTAACATGTGTCTTACCTTCATTTTTACCCGTTTGCATTGATTTTTTGTCACACACAAATGAAACTGCTCCCTAACTATTTTTTAGATAAAATTAGTTTTCAGTCCAGGGTGACCCATACTTGAAGACTCAAATGACTTGGCAATCCAAGGGCAATTTGCCTTGGATACCTTGAACACCCCATAACAGTCATGCATATCAATATATTTCTTTACAACAAAGTACTCCTTGTTTTCAAACTTCTCAAGCAATGCGAAAAACAACTAGTGACAATTTTTCACCTTACACTTTGCCCTTATTCTGCCACTTCATTTTTCAAGTACTCATAGTCACGCTTTTCAGTTATGTTATACTTTTTTAATGCTCTTCTATATTGCTTATTATCAATGAAACTCATGCTAACAAAAAATTTAATTTCCTTTACATTTTATCATACTTAGGGCATTTAATTGGCCTTTTTTATAGAACTTTATTCTCATCATCGCCACTACCTGAACTGAATCTACCAACATCTGAGTTGTCAAGATCTATCACAAAATCATCCTTTACGCTATTAGCAATAGTCCTTCTATTCAGACCATCGAAAATCTCTCTTCCTATATTGTCCACATCTTCATATTGCTCTACTAGTCAATCAACACTCTTTATGAAAGAAAAAAGGGTTGTAGAATTCTCATTTTGCAGATTGCATATTCTATTTCCTCATCTTCACCACCCAATATTGTATCCTCAATTGTTGAGCTCCCTCTCACATTCTTCCCTCAAGTTTTCACCATTATTCTTTGAATTATCATCACTTCCCTTTAATTCTTTTTTACTCTCACTGCCCTCATAGGATAATGTCAATGCTTTGTCCTTATTACCTACTTGAAACCTCGCCCCCTCTCTTAATAAATTGGTGTTCCTACGTTTCTTCAAGATGCATTCATTAAGTGATTGATTTATGAATAAGAGTAAATTGTAAAAATGATCTCTAAACTTTAACAATTATTTCATTTTAGTCTCTAACCTATGAAATGTTCTATTTTGGTGCTAAACATATTAAAAATTTTTCTTTCAGTCCTAAATGTATTAAAAACATTTCACATTTTCGTCCCCATTGAATGAATTATGTTAAATTAAAATATTCATGTGATAATAAAATTTTAGACCATAATTTAAAATATTTAATAACTGTCTAACAATAAATTTAGTAAAAGTTTATGTCAAAACCAGACAAAATTAAGAAATAATATCTGGAATCTTTGAGCAATAAGAACTCGCTAAACTAGTGTTGCAAGTCCCAAAGACTGACATGGTTACTAAGCAGATTCTTTGTCTCATCCTTAACTCCCAGTGACCAATTTGTAATTTTATAAAGCATTGGATCTCGATGCACTCGCTACTAAATATCAGGTATCTTCATTGTGATTGACCCAATTCTTGCCCAGGTTGAATTTTTCGTTACTTCTTCAAAATCCTACTCTAACTTGCCGAACTCCACAATTAACCAGCCAAAACGTCACCAAACTTGTCCTCAATTCATTTTAAATAATTTCAATCATCAATTATCTTTTTTTTATTTTTAAAAACTATCAAAATTTTATCAAAATTAATTTTATTTATTCTTAAATTACATGAATATCTTTGACATAAATATACAAGAGAATTCTAAAATATAGAATTCATCAAAGTTAATCCATTTGAAGAAGAGAATCCTAAGTATGATCTTGATCTTTAATCCTTACTTCCTCTCCTTGCTAAAAAAAATCACACCGGTATAAGAGTAGAAAATCAAACCTTACTTACTTCCATTTTTTACATGATGGTATATATATAACTTAACCTTCTCCTATTATATTTCTTACTCTCTTTATCTTTTTTTCTTCTCATTTTATTTTTCCACGTTCACTCCTTATTTTTTTATCCGATTTTAATTTTGTACTCCTTTTCTTTTCTTCTTCTATTTTTTCCCTTTCCTTCTCACGTTTTTTTCCCTATCTTTTCTCTTTTAATTGATTTCTTTTATTTTTTCCCTTCTATCCTTTAATAACTGGCCGAAGTTCAATGCTTCTTTCTTTCTTCCTTCCCCTTTTTTCTATAATTTTTTTACCTTGGTGATTATACAATTACCCAAATAAACTATACTTAATAAAATTTTAAAATTATTACACAGAGAATATAACATATGAGTTAAAAGACTTTAAGATAGTATTAATTGAGTGAAGGGACCACATTAGTACGTCTTATAGTAAATGGACCATAATATGCATTTTATCCACATAATTAACTAATTAAATTATTCACAAATGATAACTCCTAAAATTTTATATGCAATAGTTTAAAAAGCTTCTAATTATCTAATAATTTATATTTTACTTAGTTTTCAAAGAATATATTTTGATTGATTTTATAGAAAGCGAAAAAAAATCATTTCATTATTCTCTCCATTTTTACTTTAAACATTTACTTTTAATATAGATTTGATGCCAAATTTATATTACTAAGTATTAGATTTCTTGCTTCTTAATTATACCTACTATAAATTGATATTAGAATCTTCTTGTTAGTTCAAATCCTTGATGTGCATGTGTAATTAACATAAAGCATTAGAGAAGAAAATAGAGTTCACCCAACGTGACACAATAAGATTCAAAAGATAAGGAGTTAGAATGATACAAAAGATACCTAACATACTTTATACCCCACATCATCTTACCTAAACACTGTCACCTACTTCAAAATGCAATAATTCCTAAACTTGACACCCAATTAATTATATGACAAGGTGATCTTTGTATCAATTGGACAGAATAAAAATCAATGCTATCAAATCTGACCTAACCTAAGTAATTGAATCTAGGGGCAGCGCTATGTATAAGTGAGCAGCCATTAAATTTTGAAAAGATTATATAAATTGTATATAATTTTTTAAAAAATATTAATTATGTCCCCCATAAAATTTTTTATAATGACTCCATTTATTATAAAATGTATGAAAATAGTTTTAATTGCCCGTTAAGATATTTTTTTGCCTCCACACCTTGTTGAATCAGTCAGACCGTAACCGAGAGTCTTTGCAGGGTGATCGAATTTGACCAAAAGGCAGTCAGTTGAACCGGTTAACCGGCAATTCAGTAATTACTCGCCGTCATTCTCCAAACCGGGTTTGACAACATTGATAAAAATAAAGCAGGAGGATTGACGCTGCCTGAGTACTAGATTCTAGGGATGGTCATGGCTCAGGTGTGAACCTGACCTACCAACTCACTGTCAGTCTGTCGTGGCATGGCATCTCATCGGTCTACCGAAGCGTTTCTATATATGCTTATTGCTTGCTGGCTTCTTATCTCTTCCAGAAACACATTAATAGCACCTGGTATTTTGCGGCAAGTCGGATCCAGTATGTAAAAAGAAAATTACGCCATCTTAAAGCAGCAAGGGGGAAGGGAAAAAAATACAGATAGCCAATGGAGCCCCATAACGCTGCTACAAATCCTCTGATCAAGCCGTCGTATGAGATAAGAGGAACGGCTTCCAGGCTTCAGACACTCGGCAACATAGTAGTCTCGATCGTTGGCACCGGCGTTCTGGGTCTCCCTTTTTCGTTCAGAGTCGCCGGATGGCTCGCTGGATCTGTTGGCGTTTCTATCGCCGGCATGTCCACTTATTACTGCATGCTCCTTCTGGTTAGTTTTCGTTTTCCATGGCAGCTCCAACTTGTTATTTCCCCTGTCTATTTCGCCAGAAGAGCTAGTATCCCTTGTCTTGGAAGATTCTCTACCGGGTCATCAGTCTCTGAGTTCTGACTGAGAGTAATAGAATTGATTTTTTATTTTAATTTTGATAAGATTTGAGATCCTATTTTTATGAAAAGCAGAATCTTGTGATTGTCATAATAAATGTGAAACAATTAGTCTAGTGCTTAGCAGATTCTACTTATTCCCGTTTCGTTTTTGTGTTTTTGGTGGCTGGTAGCCATCTCTGGTGGTCCTACGACTTGGCTTCGGCCATAAAAAATCTTACTTGTCTTTGGTCCACAGGTAAAGTGCAGGGACAAGTTGGCAACAGAACAAGGATCAACAGAAACAGTAACATATGGTGATTTGGGTTACAAATCTTTTGGACTAACAGGTCGTTACCTAACTGAATTTCTTATTTCCATCGCCCAGTGTGGGGGGTCAGTTGCCTACTTGGTGTTCATCGGTAAAAATCTCGCATCAGTATTCAAAGGCTATAACCTCCATTTAAAATCTTACATATTCTTGCTGGTCCCAATTGAAATTGCATTGTCATTCATTCGCACGCTGTCGGCATTTGCACCATTCAGCATTTTTGCGGATATATGCAATCTTTTGGCCATGGGGATAGTGATAAAGGAGGATATAGAGCAGGCAATTGGAGGGGAGTTCTCATTTAGCAATCGGAAAGCTATAACTTCTCTAAGAGGGCTACCGTTTGCCGGAGGAATGGCAGTGTTTTGCTTTGAAGGATTCGGCATGACCTTGGCTCTTCAGGCATCCATGAGGGAAAGGGACACCTTTCCTAAGGTGTTGGGTCAGGCGTTTGCTGGGATCACCCTTGTGTATATTCTGTTTGGTTTTTTTGGTTATATAGCTTATGGTGATCAAACAAGAGATATTGTGACACTCAATCTTCCCCAAAACTGGTCAACCATTGCAGTACAGGTAATATGGGACATTCAGAGAATTCTCGTTTCCACTTCCTTTCTTGCCCTATTGTTTATGGCTCTGATATTTATTTTGTACTTGTTACCCTGTTGATGTTCATTTATTGTGTTCAAGAACTTGAAACTAGTGGTGATCTTAAGAAAACATTCTTTGATGGTAACCTAGGTCTTATTTTTGAATCAGCTTCTTGATATTTGTATGTACTTGTCCAAGTCACCATGTGTGCTTTTGTTAGAGATTGAGAAGTGGTCTACCATGTTAAACCAGTAAATACCACTTGTTTTTCTCTGTTAAGTGTTGATCAAGTGGCGTGAAAGACTGTCATCTACGGTAAACTTCTTAGAGCTGAGGTCATTAAGTACAGTTACCTATTACAAGTGCCTGGGGTACAGATATCCAGATTTTGTAAATAATAAGTAATGCTCTACCACATGGTAATGGAGATCATTCTTACTTTTGATGTTTTAAAAACTAGAGCCCAAGTCTGACTGGTTCTCTTTCAACTTGCATGTCTTGATCCACAAATGCTTTCCTAATTATCTTGAAATGGCAGTGAATGATAAATTTCCCTATGTATCTGCTCTAGTGATGACCATTGTAAGACTAATAAAGAAACATTGAGCACTTTGATTTAATAAGCTTCCTGAATGTAGGATGTCTGCCCAATTAGTTTCCTATGCTGTTGATTTTTTGTTTTAATAAAAAAGTAGAATAATATATATAACTGAACGAGCACCAAGGGGATGCAAACTCATAACATCAGGGACAAAAGAATAGCTCTATAAAATCTACAACATCTAGATCTTCACCGGATAACTTCCCTGGCACCCAACCATTGTAGCCTTAGAGAGGGTAGCGGTAGCGACCTCTCTTTATCCTCAAAAGCTCTCAGGTTCCTTTCCCTCCAAATTAGCCAACAAATTGCAAGACAAGGATTACGAGTTGGCTTTTTTTGTTCCCTCTGCTGTTGATTTTCTTGCAATTTGACCTTGGGCTGCATGTATTTCTCTTTCTCTTTTTAACATGTTCCCATCATTGCTGGTAAAAGTTATTGTTTCAGTCACAAGATATAGTTGGCATCAGTAAGCTATAAATGGGTCACGCTGTTGCTGTAACTTCTTATATAAATATAGCTATTTGTGCATTGTTAACTTTTCTCTTTTCACTTGAAAACAGATTGGGTTGTGCCTGGCGCTAGTATTTACATTTCCAATGATGGTACGCCCTGTCAATGAGATTGTAGAATGCAAGTTGAAAAAGAGTACATGGTTTCAGAAGGTCCCGCACAAGGATGATGATGCTTCTATGACAAGATCAGGCAAGCTTGTAATGTACATTAGTCGGGGGGCTCTCGTACTCGGGTTAGCGATCCTAGCCACCTTAGTGCCAGGGTTCGGAGTGTTTGCCTCACTCGTGGGAAGCACTGCATGTGCATTACTCTCTTTTGTTCTTCCGGCTTCTTTCCATTTGCTGCTTTTGGGATCGTCACTGAGCTGCTGGGAGAAAGCTTTGGATTGGTTCATCCTGTTTTGTGGACTGATTTTGGCAGCATATGGGACTTATAACACCGTTGTTGGAGTGTGACAGAACTTGCCTCTGGCTGAAACTTGCAATCGGGAGTATCGGTTTTCCAGACCGGATGAGTGCAGTTGCAGCGGATCGAAAGGATATTGCTGCATGAGGACACATGAAAAGTTGATTGCTCTAAATTTTTCTTGCTTTATTCTTCTTCCTGATCATTGTAAAAAAATTTACGGTGAAAGTGTCATACTCCTGTCTGGTTCTCTAATACTTGGCGTTACTCTATGCTTTGTTTGCCTACCGTGAAACGCTCTTCTTCATAATTCAATTCGTTCATGTGTCCAGGGGAATAATTGTCTAGTTCAAGGTGCTGGCTGTTGTAAATAGGGTGCTACTTAAAATTGAAGTTGGAGCAGAAAAATCAATTTATGCCTTTTATTTTATTCGGTCAACACTTCTCAAGTTTGTTTCCGATCTTAACATTGTACTGGAATTCTCATTTTCAATCTTTATTTGTTTATATTTTTTTTAAAACAATGCTATTTGAAAGTTAGTTCCAAAATTTTTAAACTTTAGACTTATGATGCCTCGAAAAAAAATATATTTATATATAGTTAATATATATTTTTAAATGTAATAAGCATAATTTAAGTAAATAATTACTTACATATATAAATCTAGTATTATTGATAGCAGTTCTTGCCAGTTGGTCTCACCACTTGTGATGATCCCACTGGGATAGTCTTACCAATTGTTATGATTGGTGACACTACCTAGGCGCTGGGCCTGAGTTTGATTTCCTTAAAAGATTTAAAAGTTGGGATTTGAACCAAGGGTGATATGCCTCGATAGTGCTTATCTGAATTGGATAAAAACAACGTACAAGTAGATTTGTGAAAAAGAGATAAACTATATGCGTGGCCATGTTTTGGAGGGACACTTCGATCGAGATGTCCAATTTGCTACTTGTTAGTTGTTACTTGTTAGATTTACTATTATAAACTGTTACTCCCCTAAATCCCTCTCTCAAGTCTTAACTTTGGTTGTATTGAAAAGCCCGCTATATTTGCGCTTTGTAGATGCTATTGTCTTGCTGGGTTTTGCCTCAACGTTTTTTTGGGTCCTAAAAACCTCCTTTGCTAGTAAGGTGTGCATTGAACTTCGTCAATTCACAAAATCACATAAATTGATTTATATTAAACTAAACAGTATGTGATTTTATACAATTCCAATTATGATCCAAGTTTAGAAATTTTAAAACTGAATATTATGTGCAGTTATATTTTTTAATATCATACCCAGTAAAAAAAAAATCACATCGGCTAAATAAGAAAGACTCAATCCAATATAATCATCTCTCCCTCTTGCTCTCTTTACTATTATTTAATACTAATTTACTAAACCTGAGATTAAGAAGTTCAGGGAGCCCATAGGAGAGACCCAATAAAATACTGCTATATTTGCTTCAATATTCTGTTGTGCATTGCTAATTTCCTAATTCTTAAAGTAAATCTAAGGTAGACAAGACATGAGAGTGATAGAATGCTGTAGATAGAGTTTTTTATTTATGTGTATTGGTGATAGAAAATAGACAATAAGTTTCTTATGTGTTTCTGATGAAAACGTTGGAAAGTTGACAATGACTTCTTTATATGTGTTTGTGATGGGAAAATAGGAAAATAAATAAGGCGTTTCTAAATTTCTTATGTATATAAATATTTAGGATGATAAATTTAACATATTTGAGATTTTTATTTCTCACGTGTGTTGGTTTATGGATTGAATTGTATTTTATCTTTGTTGTTTATGTTATGTATTTGTATTGATTTATTTAGATTTAGTAGGATAGATTTGTGACATAAAAAACCGCAACCTTACCACAACCTTTCCACATTTGATGCGATGTGTCTTTTTTTTCCAGATTTATACACAAAGCGGTGTAATTATGATTTTTAAATTGTGAAACTGTTTATTATATGATATAGTTACAGACTTGACCCTAAACCGCAAAAAACCATATCATATACACCCATATTTGGTGGGTAAACGGCATCATTGAAAATTTATGTGTTTTAGAAGTCAATATTTTTCAATTTTCTATTTCTTTTAAGTTTAGGGTTCAAATAATAATATATAAATATATTATATTGAGAAGTTTTTATTCGGATGTTCAAGAATAATAATGTCCGAAGTAGATATGAAGCCTCAACAACTCATGACACTAAGGTTCCAACCCTACCTCCACTAAGCTTTCTATAAAATATCAATTGTGTTGATTCAGTAGCATTTTAAGTCATACAAAAATAGACATTTCTTAAGCTTCTAATGCAAAGTACTACTTACTTTTTGCATTTCTTGGTGAATGAATTTGGGTGCTTTTTTCCTTTAAATTAAGCGTGTTGCTAAGCCTACTTTAATTTTTTTTTTCCGCTCTCATTACATCACTATAGCAAACAAAAATTAAATAATTAACCTCAATATAGATATAGTGAATGAATATGCAAGGTTGCAGCGATAACAATCCTTAATTACACTTGCCCATCTCTTTTGTGGAGACGGTGTAGTGATTGATGACATAATGGAGTTAGCTCGATGGTTTGTTTCATTCCATTTTGTCAATGTATTACATGCTGTCACTGTTAGGAATAACGCACCCTAAATTTTTAAGGTATACTACATGATATACAGCACCACATACCGTTACCGTTTTCATAAAAAAAATATGTTAGAATATTATTTTATGATAACATAAATTCAATAAATTTTTTTGCACATTTTATATATATTCTAATTTTTCTCATTATATTTTGTCAAATATAAATAAAAGATATATGTTAGAAGATATTTTTTAATACAAAATGTTATACAAAAATAATTATTTTTATTTTAACTAAGAAAAGTAACTAAAAAATAAAAGTAAATATTTATTTTATGATGTGTATTAATTATATTTTAGTATTTTATATATTTATAATTTTTTAATGTAAAATGACAAAGAAAAAAAATCTCACACATATCTGTCAAAAATAAAATATCGCGTATATATTTCTCGGTATATTGTGATTTTTTAACAAAATATACACAAAAGTTAGTGGTATGCAAAATACAGTAAAATACAATAAAATGAAAAAATGTAAAAACATTTGTACCACTTATCACTTACCCACAGTAAGTAATATATCGCACGGTATATAATTCCTTGCATTTTGTACATGTCTTTCTATTTGGAAACATTATTGCTCACACTCTTGTAAGTTTGTTAAAGATACATCTGGCCGGATGGAATAGGGCTTCACTTTCCCATAGCCCCCGACGCAAGCCGTTGATATTGTTTCTTAATAAAATTACTATGCTTTCTTTCAATATATTAGAGCATGCCCGCTCCGCTGTTGACAAAATATTAGTAATGCGGTAGTGGTACAACTTTAGCATCTTTCTCCATCTCTTAATATCCGTTTGAGTATTATCTTCATGTGACTTTTGTTGTTCAATCCGCTAAACACCAACTTACTAAAATTGACTAAAGATTAAATAGATTGGTGGTGTTTAAGTTCCCTGGCCTATATGTTGCTGCATCCTAAAATGTCTTTTCCATACTATAAAGGCCTCATCATCAAACAAAACACACAACACGGAATAATGTGAGAAAATGTGAAATCTCTTTAGCCAATGGATCACAACGTACTATAGCAATGGTCTAAGAACAGAAAATGGGATACCTATAGATCAAAACATTTTCCTATAGAGAATTGGCGATTGATTGGGCTTCAGGAATTAGTACTAAACTCAGTATTGAGAACTAAAGAAACTGAGGATAAATTTGTTTTGTAGAAAACTTGCCATTATATACAGGCATTCTCGTCACATTTGCTGTTGCTCATTCTCCTCTATTTATATCATCACATCGGCTGCTGCTTAGCCACCTATATAACTCAACCACAGTTTATGTAATAAAAAATTATAGTCATTCATGGCAAGTGTCAGAGGCCAATGCATGCAACTACTACGCCTAATCGTCCACGTCCTCCAAACTTCTCCCCTGCAACGCCAAATGTCACCTTCGGTCTTAGGAAGAAACACCCGAAACATGCAATGGAGATCTCCTTTCAAAACGACGCTGGTAGCCTTAAAATAAATGCCATACCTTAAAATGGCGTCGTTTCTATAATACAAGTGTCAAAATATCCTCTCCTCCCTCGCACTTTATAGCATTCTATATAGATATGTATATATACATAGGAAAAATTACAAATAAGCCTCTTGAGGTATTGTGAAACCTACATTTGTGTTTTTCCTGTTTCAAATACTTACACTTACTCCTCGACAAGTTAACGTCTTTATTCACCATTACCACAACAATGAGAAAACCATGATTTTGTCCTCCTAACATTCTTTCTTGGAAACTTTGCCCCTCAACTATTAAAACTCATTCAAATCATTATCTAGAAAAAAAATTCAAACAATAAAACAAATTAATCTAGAAGAACATACCAAATCAGGGTCATGAAGAGCACACAATTGAGGGCACGATGGTGAAAGGTAGGAAAGGCAGCAAAGGTTCCTCTCAGGTCCAAAGAAGGGGACACAATTTGGTTTTGGTCAATTTTATTTCTCTACAACTGAGTAACAAATTCATTTGTTCTAGGTATCTAACTCCTGTGTAATCAAATTTATTTCTTCTGGGTATATAACTCATGTGTAATCAAATTCATTTGTTCTGGGTATATAACTCCTGTAATCAAATTCAATTTTTTCTGGGTAAGAAATTGTTTGTTTTGGGTAATGAATTGTTTGTTTTGGGTAATCAAATTCATTTCTTTGGGTTTTTATTCCATTTCATCTTTGATTTGAATTCAATTTCATTGGTAGAGGTGGGTGCAACGTAGATTGGTGTGACGGGTGGAGATAGGTGTGATGGCAGAGATTGGGCAAACCTGGGAATTGGGATAATGACTATTTGTGGTCTATTCTTCCATATTTGCTTTTGTTGCTTGATTTTTTTTCCATATAGTTGGTTTGATTTGAATGGATTTTAATAGTTGGTGGGCAAAGTTTCCAAGTAAGAAGGTTAAGAGGACAAAATTAGGCGTTTTCTCATTTTTGTGGTAACGATGAATAATTGCGTTAACTTGCCAGGGGTAAACGTTGGTATTTGAAACAGGGAGGACACAAGTGTAGGTTTAGCTACATCTCTGGGCCCGTTTCGGTAATTTTCCCTATTACATATACATACTAGCAGTTTTCAAAATTTAAATAATGAACTGGCGCTTAAATGTTTTTAGAAAATTCGTTATCTGGAAATCTGGGAGCAAGAGTGGGAGAGCCATAGATTTGGCAGTGAGAGAGAGAAGAGAGAGAGAGAGAGAGAGAGAGAGATCGAAGAAATGGAAGAATCGATCAGCTGTCTAAGCAGAAGCCTAGGCGCCTTCTGCAACCATCTCCAGAGCAGCTGTGACGCTCTCAAGCAATCCGTCGACCGCCGCCCGATTCCTCTCCGTACTCTCCCATTCTAATTCTCGTCTTCTTCTGCTCCGTCTCAAGATTAGCTAATCCGTCTTCCTCTTTCGCCACTGCCACAGGTTCCGCTTCCTCTCCTTTCATAGACAGCCTCAACCGCGGCGTCTCCGCCGCCACCGGCGACCTCAACCTGCTCGACTCCATGTCTTTCGCCACAGTATCCTTAGAGGAGCTCATGGGCCACTGCCGCCAGCTCTTCATCAAGAACCAGACCCATCTCGTCGAGCTCAATGACCTCATTAAGGCTCACGGTTATATCCCTCGTGCGTGTTTCGTTTTGCCATTTATCATTATGAAGTAATTGAGAGAACTATATCAATTTAGGGTTTCTGCTTTCCCGGTGCTTATGCTGCTTTATAACTTATTTTAGAAACGGAGGATGAAGATCATGATGAGGAACAAGAACTCTCGCCGATTAACATGGTAAATGGGACGGATGCTGCTTCTTCTTTTCGCGGGTCTACTGCTGCTGAGAATTCAGTCTCCAACAATTTGGAAGAAGACCCTCTGTATCCTTGAGCTTCTATCATGATTTAATTTTAGACAGGCCAATTAAGTAAAGAATGCTGGCTGAACTGGGTATTGTCTGGTGGAAGTTTATAATTAACATTTGATGTTTCAATTGAAATATAGATTATGCCACTGATAAATAGGAAAGCGGGTAAAGGATAGTTATTTTAAGTAGCAAACTCTGATAAAACTCTCTTGAGAACTGAATTTTTGCCCTTAATATCTCTCATATAGTCTTGATGAATCTCTGAGTTTGAAGAAATTTGGCCTCTCAGACGTTTGCCTTGCTACATTGGCCTCTGTAGGTTAGCACATCCTGAGATAATATTGTAGCTTGCACAAATTCGTCTAACTTTCACTCTTTGATATTATGCTAAAAGGGTCAGGAAGTGACAAACAAAAATGCATGGTTCCACTTCCATCCCTCCGTAAGAGGACCAAGAATTTGTTTCCGAACTTGCATGGCTTACTATTGTTTCCGCAATATATTACTTTCTAATTTCTCTCTGCAGAAGATGATAAGTTTAATCAGTCTGGAATATCCTTCAGAGAGAACTTGAAGTGAGTTAGCCTTAGATGTTCTTTAAGTTCCCAAGAACCTTGAATTTTCTGCAGCTTGAGTCCCTGAATGGTTATCTTAATTTCAGTTACAATAAGCATGATATAGACAATGTAAAGGACCAGTGGAAGCACAGTTCAGGGGCCCACGGAGCAAATGAAGGTATGACAATATGTTATTAGGCTATTATTGTGTTATCTTGGATACATTCAAGAGGTTTACCACAAATAGGAGGAAGCTCAAACTATAATATTCCTGTGATGTGTCATATTTTCAATAGGTGGAATCCAACATGAACTAAATGAACCATCTGGCCCAATGATTGGGGTATCAAAAGATGATTATGAAAGCCTGCCTTCTTACGTGAAAAGTCTTGCATCCTGGGAGGTACAGAATCTTTGTTCTTTGTGTGTGGTTCGGCAACCATTTGAAAGTATTGCGTGGAGTGTGTTTATGTTTAATGGAATAGGAAGTTCTTGGCCACAATTACTCCTATAGAGGGCTGTTTTGGAGCAGTGTTTCAGATTACAGCATTGTCTAGAGGATTAGTTACAGTGAGGATTACAGGATATTAACGACGAGCTTAATCAAAAAAATTATTATGATTATACAAGATGAAGCCCCATCTAAGACATCCCTTTCGCTTCAACATGCTAAAAGATGAATAAAGAAAAAGAAGTAAAGCACATTTGAAGCGAAAGCCAAGGTATAAAACACGTGTTTTATTGTGAAAGTCACTGGAGTTTCCAAATTTGAATTCTAATATTCAGCTGTGAGCTTGCTCACCATTTAGTTGGAAAAGGCGTGAGTGTTATTCATTGTTGTCATAGAGTTACAAATCGCTGCTTGTTTAAAACTTCATAATGTAAATTATAGTTACCAAGCCTAATTCTAAGCAGCTAGGAAAACTCCCATAATGCAGTTCCCATATCCTGCCCCTATAAATTATGATGTCAAAGCTGCATAACTGTGACGTTTTTTTTTTTTTTTTAATTTCTACTCCATGAATTATACTGTATGTGGAGTTAGATATCTTCTTCTATCCTCTGAATGCCCCTCTTGTTATTTAGATGATTCACATGAAATTATACTTTGGAGTATCTGAGGAGAGTTAAAAAGGAAAATACAGACACAAGAAAATTATGTAAACATTCTCTCAAAGATCAAGAATAGTTTACTTATATTTAGAAATCATAAGAGGAAGCAACGAAAAGGGATCTAACCACCAGTTACATATTTTGTTAACAAGCTGAAATAAAGGGAAGCAAATGCCCCAAGTGTTACAGGTCAGTGCTCTGAGGAAAAGCTGATACATCCTCAGGGCAATATACTGCTTTCGACTTTCTATCTCTCATTCTGAATTTTCTCCTGATCGGCACAATTGTTTTCTTTAAATGATACTCTCTATCCCAAGTTATTTGCACCATTTCAATTTTTTGACTAAATTTGACTTAAATTTGTTTGTATTAATATTTACTGAAAAAATTGTTAAAAATTTATATTTAGAAATTACAAGACTTATAGTTTTTAAATATAAATTTTTTTAAAAAAATTTGAGCAGATATTAGTACAAATAAATTTAAGTCAAACTTAGTCAAAAAACTAATATGATACAAAGAAATTGGGACGAAGGTAGTATCTCAATAGAAATGAAGGGTATCTTCCCAATTTTCTTCTGTATCTGGACAAGGCAGGGACTAGACAGGAATGACTTTGTTCAGTGCCCCTCCCTTTCCTTTTACTTACCCAATTTGCTGGTCCAACCATATTGTTATATTTGGTATAGAGTGTGCAAGGCCAAAGTACTATAGGTATAGTTTAGTTGCTTGGGAATGCTTGCATAATAGGTAGCTGAACACTTAACTTTTTGAGCTTTTGGTCTCTATAGCTTCCATGATGGATCATTCTGGTTGCTGATTGATTTGATGTTAACCGTGAGACTCCAGGGTGTACTTGATGCAGTTCAGAAGATCAATTTAAGCCTTGGCAAGAAATGGAAAACACAAGGATGTGAATACCTTAATCAAGAAGAAATTGAATCGCTTGAGTTGGGTCTGTTGCTGCTTCTAGTTGCATCATCTTTCCCGTGTTATGGCGAATAACTTTGGATTACCGATTCTGAGGTCATTTATTTTTGTGCAGGGCCCAAAAGAAGAGCGTTCGTGCTACTACTAGTTAAAATGTCTCGACTTGCTGTTGAGACGACGGATGGCCAAATATCATACAGAGTATTGTAGAAGCTAACTACTGAGCGCTGTTTGCTCACTTGCAAATACCTTGAGCGCAAGCGGTACACACTATACTTGCTTCTGCTTTTTTTTTTTTTTTTCCTGTTGGAAAGACTTGCCCCTGCTCTACATTAAGATCCCTCACCTTTGTTTTGGACTAAAATCGTAATAACGTCGCATTTACAAAGCTTCTATTCTTCTTTAAATTGTCACAGCATTCTAATGTATGAATTTCGTAAGCATTCGGCATCAAATATGAGTGGCTCTAGAAAATATTGAACGGGCATATTAAATCAAGCATAAGGGTGACAACAGAGTCATTTCTACCAACTCCGTGTGATTTTCTTAAACCCAATCCTAATTTTCGGTTCATCCTCGATTGAATTCATCCAGCTAGACCGGCAAAGAAGTTTCGAATTTTTGGTTATTGATAGAAGATGTTGGTAGATTGTAGAATCAATCTGGACAGAAAAAGGAAGGTAACTATACTTATCTCCTGGTTGAAATTGCATTTTCACCTCCAAGTTAAAGCCAGCATTTTTCATTTAATTTTTTTAATAATACTGTTAATCAGTTATCAGTGGACAAGACTAATTTGCATTAAATGTATTGCTAAGAAATCTCTACCTAATTGGTCGACAAATTGTGTACAAGCAATCTGAGTTACCACCAATTCCTCCATTTAAAAATGAAACATGGAGAGACTAAGTTTGAATAAACCTCAAAAGTTGAGTCTGAAGATGGTTCAAGGGCGCGCGCATATACAACATGGTCCATAATTTGAACATGCATCCGACAATGAGATAAAAACTCCAATCCGTCCAAATTTGAAAGATTTCGTCTAGGTTGGTATCTACTATCCAGTCAACGAAAAAAGAGGAAACAGAAAGTGGGACAAAAGAGAGAACTGCTGCAACTACAAGCAACTATACCTGAAAAGCACATATCCTCAAAATCTTATACACGACTAAATTACACTAGAACCTGTAACAGCTACATTGTAGAGAGCGCAGTGCCCCAATTGAGCTGCATTTCTAAAGATGATAGGCAGGGAACATACAGAAGCAAATCTCCACCCACCCCAAATGAAAAATTTGAGGTCTAAAAGAGAAAATGACTCCTGCTAAAAGAATGATGGGGAACCTACGGAATGATATGGCACAGGAACTTCGTCCTTCTTCAACTCGCCACTTACAGTTACAGTTGTCTGACGTGCCAGTACTGGAGGCAGATGTACATCCCCATAGCAGCTAATCTGCTGCTGGATAGACAGCTGCATGCTAGTTGTATATTTTAACAGGCTTCTCAAAAGTGTGGCGGTTCTGCAACATTCCCATACAAGGCAACCCTATTAGCTGAGAAATTAAGCAAACAATAGAGCAAAGCAACTAGACCAAGACTGCAAATTACATACTGAAAATGTACCCTGGAAACAGAAATTACTACAGCATACCTGATTTACATAAGCCCTCTTAGGAGTATTATCAGAATGTTCCAGCCCCAAGTACTGCTCCCAAGCACCATAAACATCTCTCCTCTGAAATATATGAAAGGCAGTAATAAATTTAAACAGGTTTTTGGGTAGGGGAGAGCAGGTGGGTACGGTCAGAGAGAGAGAGAGAGAGAAAGAGAGATGTATGATAGCCAAAAGGTGACCTGGAAACGGTTGAAGACAACGTCAGAATCCTGCAGATATTCTGGACGACCAAGAGAAAGAAACGCGAACTTCCACTGACAAATGAGAGAAAATGGGTCAGTAAAAAAATGACAAATTCGAAAAGTTATTAAAATATAAAATGTGTTTCTTTCCCCACATAAGCGAACTGGGTCAGATATTCAATCTCAATTCATTCCTTTACCTTTGAAAATTCTTCATCAGCAACCTGCAATTTTTTCTGTACACGAACTTTAATTTCTGCTAGAGTTTCACCTTCATGTATGACCAAGAAAAAGGGTTCACCAAAATTTTGTACTTGCTGTGAAAAAGAAAAAGAAAACATGTTAAACAGATTTTTATGTTACATTTATCCATTTCCAGTTAAAGATCTGGAAACATCCATTTTTACATTACAGTACCAGCTGGTTCTGTGCAGTCTCCTTAGTGAAGTGATAAACATGGATCAGTCGATCGCGAGGACCAAGATTCTTCTCTTCTTCTGGGATCTGAAACTCAAGAGATGTAAGAATTCATTGAGTCCCAAACTCAGACACCAATTCCCCCAGAAGATCATGCAGATTTGAAACCACTTCAAGTCAAATAGTTGAATCACACAACAATTCTCACAGCCTTATTAGAAGATCATGCAGGTCTAAAGCCAGTTCACTGAGTAGGATAGTAGACAGAGATAGAGATGAGATGGAAAAGATATTACCTCCTCAGCACGTAATGTCCAGTACTGATCGTTAATGTTTTCAATCTTTTCACTGGGAGGGAATATCTGCAAATAACAGAAAGCTCATACATCAGTCACAGTCCATTTTGAGTAACAATCACAACCGAATCAATTCCATACCTTGTAAATCTTGTGATAGAAAACTTCTAGTAGTCTCAGTTCAGCATTTGGATGTGACAACTCCACCTGTATCAGTGTCAATTAAAATTTAGGCTCACTTATGACAGATCTCTGAAATTCAAAGAAATGAAACCTCCTCCAGCACAAAAGCACTCAGTGCGCTCAACAGGTTCAGGTTTAAAAAATGTATCCTTCTCCTGGAGTTGGAAAAAGAAAAGCCATAACAAGGTTTCAAGAAATCTGGCCAGATATTTTTGACAGGGATAGCGACACATACACAGCAAAAGAATGACTTGTAAGAAAAGGGATGCCTTCCAAATTGCAGTTGATTGGTGAGATTTCACTCTCTCTCTCTCTCTTCCCATCCCTCATTTTTATGTGATCATGTTGGGGGAATATAACATAAATGAATAGGCTACCAGTTTCTTGCTCTGGTTGTTCGTCATTCTTTAGTGAACAGCAGTCCATTATGTAGGCATTATCAAAACAATTGCCATTCAGATGAGATTGATGCTCAATCATCAACCCTGCAAATATGTTATTGCCTAGCATGATGAAGAAATATACCTTTGTTTTAAGTTCATTGATGACATCTCCTACAGTACTCTGCTTAGGCAATCTAATGTTGTGGATTACAACCTGAAAAAATCCTGAAACCATTAGAAAGCAGCATTTCAAAAATGAGCACAGAAAAAGAAATTTGAAATAGTATCATGAAGCAGATAGCAATAGGCTCCATACTTCTTCCTTTGTAGCATGATGAAAAGCAACTTTCAAGTTTTTTAACCCCTGTAGTTCTGGCAAAGGGATATCCAAGACTTCATAATATAATATGTCAGAAGTCTGAAAATGCAAAACACTAGACTGATGAGACAAAAAATACAAATACAGCCGCCTGGGGGGGGGGAGGAACAACATAAACCGTATCCATCTTTAGCTACCTGGTTATAGTGGATGAGCATCTCTGACAAATGCTCCACTCCTCGATATTTTATAGGTTGAGGCTTAGGTTGTTGAGAGTAGCAGTTGTGAGATGTTAACCTTATTTTGGATGGATCCTGCAAACCAATTTTGCAAGCCACTCTTTCCACAACCTCATCATAAGTATGAATCTTTGACCTGAAATTTACAAAATTAAAAGGCATACGAAAATATCAGAATAGCAAGTTCTACTCTAGCTAACAGGAAAAATAGCTTGTGTTAAACCACTTACAACTCCAGACAGAAATCATCCTCCTTTGGTCTTTCCAAAGACCGAAAGCGAACAATCTACATAACCATTAATGAAAAAATGAATTTCATGTGAAATGTAACAGTGTCTCCAAACACTGTCAAATACTCACTCCACCAATAACTCTTTTCTGTAGACAATCGATCACAATGGAAGTACTCCTTTACATAACTCTCTAATACTTCCCAATGGAAGCAGATGCAGTGACCGTCTCATGTATGCAGTTAAGTAGTTAAACTTAGATCTGACTCTCTTGAACTTTTGATCTTCTGAAATTCTTATACACTCCATCCATCATAGAGTTGGATGCATCAAATATTTGGATTACAAATAACATTGGGAAAGTGATGTAAGAGCACCCAGTTCATCCTTCAGCTAGAAGCTGAATCTAGATAATTTTTACTTGCATATCATCCAAGAAAATTGAAAATATACTTTCCAGATTACATGATAATTAGGGAAGTGTAGAGGCGATCAAACTTCGAAAAATGAGAATAGGCATATAGCAGTATTTACCTGGCGATTGTGCACATACTCAAGAAAAGAAGGAACATCAGGATATCGACATTCCTCATTTTCTAGTGGAGGAGATTTCTGAAAGCATATGATATCTCCATCTTCAATCTGAGACAAATTTAAAAGTACAATAAATTAGTCAAAATATATGGTGAAGAAGCATATGCAATCAACAAATGTACCTGGCTCAACCGAAACGATGTTTTCTTATCAAGGTGTTCACACATAACACAAGGCTCAAACTTTATCTCCTAAATATCAACAAAAAATAAAAGCATCAATAAAAAAATGTACTTCTAATCTAAAGCAGCAAAAGGAACACATTTAACATACAGCTAAAACACAGTTATCTTTACAAACCTCGTAAAGTTCTATTTCTTCATCAAGAGTGAAGCCGGCCATTTGATTAAGCTTTCCTATATATTCTACTGGCTTACCAGAACTTTTCACAGAAAGCCTACCAACATAACTGCAGCATTGAATAAACACAACTTCAGAAAGCATAAGGTGGAAAGAAATTTCCTTTTTAGTTGTTAGATGAGATCAACTTGTTTTTGGTAAACTTATTTGCAAGTGATTCTACACCATCATAACTTTGTGTTCTAAAGGCATTTGTATTTCCATCAGAAGAAAGAGAAAAGGGAAATGAAAAACAAAAGATAGAGATAGAGAGGGATACCGTAATTCTCCTTTCTCAGCGTCATACAGCTTAAAGAAAAGAAGAATGTCTTCCTTAGACTTATCCAGTGGTGGAATTGGACGTAGATCCTGAGATACAAGAAAGAAACACACACGATGAAAGTGTTGCTTTCACTATTTACTCAGTTCTATGCAGGAAAGCTGAAAAGATTCAAAATTACCAGTCCATGCTCAACTTCCAAGAACAACTTCAGTTCAGCATTGTGAGTCTTATTGGACACCTCTCTCAACTGTCCAACCTAGATATATGAAGCAAGAAACACAAGCTTATCAAGCAATTCCTTTTTTCCTCTCTAATTGCACTCAATTTCATAAAGGAGAAGCATTATGCTTAAAACTGGGGGAGGCAATAGTAATATTTGCTTCACTTGATTGATGAATAACTGAAACACAAAAAGAACACACACTATGTTTTTCATTCATTTATTCCTTGAGCTCAAACATTGGAACTGCAAGCTGGCCAAGGAAATCATTTGGCAGAATTGTGCATCTAAAGTTATGGGAGGCAACGAGGGAAAGGATTCTTACATTAAACAATCTAAGGAAGCCAAGTAAAGTATTGTTGTTTTTTGCACAATGAGGAAGCCGGGCCAGTCCATCTTCTCCTATAAAGTCCTTTAGCAAGAAAGTAGTGGGAGAAAGCTTTGTCAATTACTGGTCTTGTGCGGGTGGCATTGAAGATGGAGTTTCGACTCGGTAGACTGAAACAAATATAAGCAGAAGAAGCTTGTTCTTATTCCTTTTTCAATTTTTGGATGTGATAAGCAGGCTTCTGAGGGAAGGAGATTTCCCTAATTTGGATAGAAACATAAATAGCTTTGTCCTATTGTTTCTTGAGTTACAAGGGAGGTCGTTAATAACAACCTTATGTTTGCTGAGGCTAGAAAGCTTTCATGTTGTGCATAATTTTTCAAAGGCAACAGTGTGTTGCTTTCTCATTAAAGCTTTTCCCATAAAAAGGCAAAAAAGGTCAACAGACTGAAAAGGATTTCGCATGCATAGGAAGGGAATCAAAGAAGAAAACATGTCAAAGTACCAGGCCTCTCAATAGCACTTGAGACCTTGCTAATAACTTGGTGCTATGGTGGTCGGCAGTCTGATGGAGTTAGGTGGGTGCAGATAAGGGTCGAAATGACAATGTCTGCCCCATTCCCAGTGGCTAGAGATAACAGTGGCTGCTAAGACAGCTGCCCAGGACAGAATCCAGTCTCTTTGGGAACCACTATCCTGAAATGAATTTTCACCATGGAACTAATCTATCACCCAAACATTGAAAACTCATTCTTCCAAGAAAATAATCGAACGTCTCCTCCCTTTATTCTGTGACCTAATGAAATTTCATTTCTTCCAGCCCAGGAGAGTCATGATAAACCATTCAACAACAAGATTAGCTGCTCACTGGCACACTAGGTCAACTCACTAAAATATCCAGAACTCCAATTATATCATGGTAGAATTCAGCACCAATTTGACCATCCAAAATTGCCATTTGGAAACCATGAACAGAAGGGCAATGAAACAGAAAGAGATGACCTTTTCTAAACTGCAAGAATATCTGACTAGACTATGCCATAATGGTCAATCTCCAGAATGACAGGGCCAAGCCCCAAATATAACAAGTTAATAGACCATTCAGAATCCGAGACAACTTACAGATTGAGTTTCCTCCTGAGCTGTCAGTGGTCGATTTGGACGGTAAGTGTTGTTTTGCCTCTTCGCCCAAATCCAAAATCGCTGACACTGAACTGGGATACCAAACTCTTTTGCCACCTCCTCCTGTACCAGCTCAAAATCAGACACTTACATTACGTGACAAGTTCAGTAGGTAGATAGCACAGTGAGAAGAAAAGAAAATATACAATACCGTTCAGGCTGACTACATCAATTAAAGAAAAGCCAAAGGATTTTCCTTGACAAGAGGATTTCCATTAAGTTGAAAGGAAAATTCAACAAAATGACTGATAAGAGCTATTACTTGACATCATTATAGTACTCTTTAAGTTAGTTACATGAAAATGCAAGTGAATGTATATCATTGAGATGCAAAAGCAACAATGGACACAGGAGCATAAAACAGATGATACTGCTAGCCATGGGAATGTAATCCCAAGTTGAAACTAGGCCAAATTTCAGAAGTGGAACATCTCAAGTGGGACCAAAAGGCTTCTGTAGGACTTTAGTGCACCACATATAGCATATGAGCTCTACTTACATGATTCAGAAGTGTGCATGTGTGCACGCACATCAATGTTATTAAAAGTGTGCTTTTAACGCGCTAAAGCACAAAGCATTTGGGCCTTTGCACTATTCGCCACTGAAGTAATGGCCATTAAGAAAAGTGCACTTTAAGCACATGAAGCGTGCGCTTCAGATGAAGATCTGAAGTGCAAAGTGTTGCCTCAACCAAAAAAATCTGTGTTTCAAATTTTTTTTCATTTTTTTTTTAAATTGGACCCATTGTTTCCACTTCCCACAAAGAAAACCCTAGTCCTAGTCAAACAAATATTAAAAGTTTAGTGGGAAAGTGGAGGAAACAAGCTGTTGCCTGTACCAGGAAAGACAAAAAAATAGAGAAGTGGAGGAGGAGGCAAGCTGATGTAGGAGCAAAGAGAAACTAGAACAAAAGAGCGAACGCATGAGAAAAGAAGAGGACTAGAGGGAGAAAAGAAGAAAATCCAGGGAAGATGCAAAGCAAATTCTTAGTTCATCTAACAACTAAACCTAAAATCCAGGCATCTTAAAACCTAAAACTAAGAATAATAATAAGGGAAACAAATATTTATTGATAGAACCTAGCAATTACTATTTTGGCACATTATAAGATGATTTTGTTTTTTTTTTTTGGGGATGTTAAACTTATTCAGTAGTTGATTTTGGTACATTTTATGCCTAGAATTAGCTAGTTCACATACACTATAGCTTATTTATAGTGTAGCGCCTTAGTTCATTAAAGCGTACGCTTTTTCTTTTGCTTTGCAACCCTAGTGCTTTAGTGCGCTTTTCGCTTTTCAAAACCTTGACGCACATTCAGATTGCAACCAAGACTTCATTCTGTTACTAAACATATTCAAATATCTATCACTTAATCAACTAAGCCCATTGTAGTCAAAGGTAAGCGCGTTGCTCACCTAGCCTTAATCCCAACCAGCTGAAGAACCCTTGAGGCATCTTACTTGAGTTTTCCATGCCTATGGGTTGGGTAGCATTAAGACTAAACACTAAGGACTCCTTTTTGGCCAGTTCTTGGCCTTAAAGCTCAGCAATATCAAAGTTACTACTCTTATTTTAACTAAACTTGCAGTTCACATATTTCTAGATCAACTTAATCTCAGACCACTAGATTCTACGAGATTCGCTATATCCACACCTTATGTTTCACTCTGGTCATAGTTTCATGTTGATAGGATTATATCATCTGGAAATAGAACACACATTTTTGTTGCACTATAGTGCAAGGTAATTGATTGCCCCCAACTGTCCTAACACTAGAAGCCACTCCCTAAAATGAGTCCTAAATAGTACAAGTATACCTGTTTTGAAACCTGTTTCCCGCTAACACTCGCTTTCTCTAGATCTATAGAACCATATGGATGCACTTTCTTTTCCTCCAAACCTTTCCATCAGTTTCCCCAACTGACTAAAATCTAAGCCTGCCCAGAGGACACTCAACGTAGCCTGATAAGTCATCCATCATTGAGATTCAAAGATCCAGCATAAAAAGAAGTTCATATTATGTAAACTCAGGATACTGAGATTGAACCACAAAGCATATAAAGAATTCACAATATGTAAACTCAATATGCCCTTTGTTCAATTAATAGAAAATCTATTTTGAATTAGAAAATACTCAACTCATAATGTAGGTAGGGAAGAATAGAAAAACACAAGAAAACACCAGATATTGTAACCAGCACCTTAAAAACATGGAAGGGTGTCTGTTTCTGAATACGGAAACTTCTAACTTTGTCATGATCCACAAGATCAAAGTATATGTCCTTCCCGATCTGTTCTGTAAGATCTTCATCTCTTGCAACCTGGATGCATTGATTTGTCAGTGCTAACCAGCAGAAAATCAAACAAACAGAGAAATCTGATGACACCAAGAAAAATTCAAAACTGCATCTAATTTAATTAGCATTAACTTCATTACACAAAGAATTACTTTTATTATAGTATATAGATGGGCCTGCGCTTTATATCTTCTCTTGTCTTCTTTTTCTTCTTGTTCTTTCTTCAACCTTATCTGAAACAGAAAATAGAAGAATAGATTTCACTGAATGTAAGAATAATTCAACTAACTAAAAACGTTGTGCAAAGGTGAGAAAAAAAAAACTTACTCTCAAGTGTTCTGCAATGTCCTTCTCATCAACGTTGCAAATTATTTTGTCCTTGTCACTTTCACGAATGTACACCAGCATGTAAGCATTTGAATACTTCGTAAATTTAAATGGCGTGTTATTGAAACCTGGATTTGTCTGTGGTAACTGTTGCATGTAGTAGAGAAAAGCCAGCATGTAAGTTCATAGTTATTTCAAGATATACAGGCGGAATGATCTCAGTAGGGCTAAAACCTCACCTCTTCCTCTCCGCCGTACTGTTCTTCTAATGCCTTCTTCATATCTTCTTTTGTCACCCGCTCATCATCAAATTTATACCTGAGAAACCAGAAAAGAAGTTATGAGCATCCCCCACCATAATATTTGTTACTTTCCTTCAGAAAACAAATTTCAATCAAGTTTGGAAACAGGGTATTCACAAAGTGTTCTCATTTAAAAATAGCAAATAAGTTCAGCTCTTCAACCAAATGAGAAACAGAAAAGGTGGTGAGGAAGAGGGGGTGAAGGGATATCTATATCTCAAATATGAGTACCTATCAATACATGTTCATATGCATCTTTTGTATCAGTATTTGTGGAAATGTGCAGATGGACATGCTTAAGGGAGTGTGTGTGTGTGTGTGTGTGTGTGTGTGTGAAAGAGAGTGAGAGAGCAAAATATCATGACAACCATACTCACCATTGGTCAGAAAGAGTTGGCCTAATAAAAGCATAGTAATGGCCACCATGCACACCTCCACTATGAACAAGCACACTGAAAACAAGCCAAGAACACACCACTTACATATATAATGGAAGGACATAAGAAACAAAGAACATAGTGATAAACAACTCATACGGGCTACGCAGCCAAATATAAAATGAGATTTTCAAAACCAGACTAAGGAAATACATCTGACTTGAGAGAGAGAGAACTTGAAACCATACACAATGAGTCCCCAAAAAGTGAACGAGAATCTTAATACAGTGGATCAAACAAAAGCAATATGAGGGATTCATGCCCTGGCTTCTGTGATGAGTCAAAACAACATCCTCATATATCAATGCTATTAGGCAACAACTTGGACAGTTATGGCTATAGAAAAAGCAGATTCAAACAAAGTAATACCTATGGAGTGTGTACAAGTTACAAACACTTCTATCTGCTTCTGGGGAGAGATACTTCCCGTTCTCTCTGTCAAGGTCAAGTTGAAGAGGAAACTCATAGCGATCATTTATCTACAAAATGAAAGCAATTCTTTACAACAAGCAGCAGGAGCTAACTAACACAACTGGCAACCCACGAAAAAATAAAGTCAAGGTACATACCTGTGCTTGATAAATCAAGCATCTTATGCAAACAGTAGAATCAAAATTACAGAAACATTTTGTCCAGCCTAAAGAAGGCAACTTTCATTTGTGACATTAAACTAAGTTGATAAAATCACATTTTCAACTCAGTTTGAAGATAGAACCATCAATCTAGTATAAACATAATTAAAGTAACTAAATCACAAGCATATCAGTCTACAAGTCAGATCAATGAAGTGTTGTTTAGAAAATGAAAATACTAAAAAAATTATATGCGAGGATTAAAGAATTGCGCGATTTACAAAAGTTCGTTGAAAAGAACAAATAAAATCAATCAATTCATCAAGACAATACTGACCTTCACCATTGTGTCCCGCATAAAATCGTATTCAAATCGCTTGAGCTGGAGTTGAAGCACAGGAGGAAAATCTATAAACAAGACACCCTTTCTTGCATCCTGAAACAAAGTAAACTTTTAACATATGTTTGGATAGGATACACTATACAAGCACTCAAATAACTATTCTCTCTCTCTTTTTTATCTTCTTTTGTTTCGCATTATTTCTTTTTTCTTCTTTTTTTTTGGGGGGGGGGGGGGGGGTGGGGGGCGGTGGGGTGGCATTTTCCAGCAATCTCACGCAAGTAAATCTCATGAATGGTCCCTAACCTTTAGTCATTGTTTTCTTTTAGTTCCTAACCTATTGAGTGTTCTGTTTTAGTCCTAAACCTATTACTCCCTCCGTCCCAAAAAAGATGAAACGTATTCCTTTTTTGGATGTTCTAAAAAGAATGAAACATTTCCCATTTTAGAAAATTTTCAACTTCTAATTTACTTTACTATCCTCATTTAAACTCCCACTACACAAAACCCAATAAAGAATTTTTTTTAAATCTTCATTTAAACTCTCATTGCACAAAACCCAAAAAAGAATCTTTTTTTTTTTATTCATTATTTAAACTTTTACTATACAAACACCCAAATCTCCGTGCCCAGAGAAACATTTCATCTATTATGGGATGGAGGGAGTAAAACATTTCATTTTAGTCACAAATCTATTGAAAATGCTTCATTTTAGTCCCAATTTGATGAAATTTGTTAACTCAAAATATTTGTCTGATAACAACTTTTTAGACCATATTTTAAACTATCTAGTAACTGTCTTACAATAAATTTAATTTGTATAATAGTTTTTTATGGTTAATGAAAAATTCAAATCATTTTTTTTTCTCTCTATAAATTGAACTTATTTCATTCAAAAAGAAAAAATTATCAATTTAAATTGTCTATTTACTATAAGAAAAATATTAAATTGTTTAAGAGTCAATTCATTTTAACTTAAGTCAATTGACTTACTTTTACTTTTACATCTTTTTTGCCTACAACCAATTTCATTTGAAAACCAATATTATGTAGGTGCAACAATTCATTTGAAAGTAAATTTTCATGATGTTGTTAAATTTTTATAAATTTTTCTTTTTTAAAGACTTAAACTAGAAAAATTCATAAAAATTTAGTAAGATTACAAAAAATTGTATTTTCAATGAATTATTGCAGCTACATAATATTGGCTTTTAAGTAAAATTAGTTTCGAATTAAAAAGACATAAAAATAAAAATAAACCATTTTAGAGTTAATTAACTTAGGTTAAAATGAACTGAGTGCAAATTTACTAGAAGACAGTTACCAAATATTTAAATTAGAGTTTCAAAAGTTTCTATTAGACAACTATTCTAAGTCAATGAATTTCATCTGGTGAGGGACCAAAATGAAACAATTTTAATAGATTTATGACCAAAACAAAACATTTAATAGGTTAGGGACTAAAAGGAAACAATGACTAAAGGTTAGGGACTATTTATGCAATTTACTCAATCTCACACAAAAACTAATCAGCAACTACCCCCAATTTGGTTGCTAGTTGACAGTTGCAGCAGAGTCATGACAAACACAATGAAGAACGAATCAAAAAATAATTTCTCCAAACAAATAAATGAAAAGAAAAAATAGATACTCTCAACTCCCACTTAGTTTTGGAAAACTTCTCCAACAATTTTCTTCCCGAAATTCCTTCAATAGATGTGTAGCTTTGGAACATATATTAGGGATCGGAAAACCTCATTCTATGAATTGGAGAAAGTAGCTTTTGATAAAATATAAAAACATCTTTATATCTCCACTTTATCAAAGGAGTTCTCCAAATCTTATGAAACAAGGTTCTCCACATCCCTCAATATGTTAAACAACCATAACTTTATCAAAAGAAATTTGAAAAAGAAAATGAAATAATTTTCCACAGCTAAATGTGCCTTGTGTTTAAAATGATTTAGCAGCATACAGAAAACAGAGATTACTTCACAACATATTACCACATGTCCGAATTTGCTCCCCTCAACCAACTCCCAAAGAAACTTATGGAGTCCATTAATGCTTCATGAAGTTCAACTTAAGTTAGGAAAAAACTGAGACTGGATCAATGGCATCTTGTGGACAGAATACTATTGTCTACAGTTCATTAACATTTCTGCCAAGTTTATCAACCATACATTAGCATATTGGGAATGAGCCATCTCTGATAAACTATGTGCAGGCTTCAAAATCATTTTCCACGAAATGGATAAGCTATATCCACCACCATTATGTGAATAAGCAAAGGATTTTACTGAAGAATGAAGGAGAAGACACAAAAAACTATCGGTTTACAACCATAACCTCAATAGAAGTGAATTTTCAAATAATCCTACAGCAGACCAGATCTCATAACCAACCTGCAACCCAAGTTCTTCAGCATGATACTTGTTGTCACCCTCAAGACGTTCAACTTCAACATACTTGTCGAAAGAAGCATAAACATCTCGACAACCTTTGACGTCAAGCTGGAGATCTGCAATTAAAATATTGCTCTCCATGTCACAAACATTGAACATAAAATCCGATAGTCCTTGAAAGTTTTAGCTTTAGAAAGGATAAATACCATAAAATGATTCCTTTCTTGTAGATTTATAATCAACATTAATGCATTCAATGTAATTCATGTGGTGACCCTCAAACAACTGTTGGATTGTACCCTCCACAACAGTACCCTGAGACCATTAGAAAAAGGATGAGGAAGGACTACAAAGAAGTGGGGAGAACATAAAAATTTTGCAAAATAACAAAGGAAAAAGGATGAAAATTACCTTCATTTTATCTTCAAGCTTCTCACTTAAAACTCTATTGAGCTCTTGTACATCATGTTGCATAAAAGAATCATAAGTGTCCCATCCAAAAGATTTGGTCAGCTCCTTGGTAGCGACACTCGTATCATTGTATTGAAGCTTATAAAACAAACTTTGCAAAGCCAATGGAATACTTCCAGTTGGAATGTCATTCTCAGTAGTTGGCATGTGATACACAGCCTGAAAAATATCACAAAATAAATATGCTGACATAGAAACATACACAGTTCTGCAAGCCTTCTAGAACCCAAAGAACAAAAATTTGCCTTTCGGAAGTATGGGATGTGAAACAAAGTCTGAAGCAATGAGTTCATATAACAAGTTGCTCCTTGGTTCTTAAGTCCAACATAACCCGTCTCTTTCTTCGAGTCATATGCCCAGTAGTCCAAAATTTTACGTACGGCAACCTCCGCTTCAACAACAACAGAGTCGTTCACAAGATAACCCCTACCAGGATCATAAAGTTCACTTAGAGGCATAAATGAGGTGAAACCCCAGTCGCTTTCTCTTGCATTGAACTGATGTTGTGTGTCTGCAAAAAACCAGTTTGAGATGAATGCTCATATAGAGAAAGTTCCATAGCACTTGAAACTTCATTGTCACAGGAGAAAATTAGAGTAAGGCAATTTATCTTTAATGGAACAGGATTTCCCAATTGGTGCCTATCAAGTAATAAGCAATCAAATTATCAGCATACTGAACCCCAAATCAGGAAGGCCTCATAGTTCAAAATCTTCAAGGCATCCACACATGGAAAGAGCAAATAACTTGGATATGATTGGATTAATTTTACCCATTGTGGTAGTTGTTTTCCTGTGATTCTCCTACTTTTCTGCTAACCATATATGCCTTCAGTGTAGCGAAGGAAACAAATATAGTGCAGATTTTGCAAACAATTTTTTAGGAGAACAACTCGTCACAGATGATATACTCGAAATCCTCATTCATGTGTATGTGTCTGTCTGTCTCTCTGTGAAAAGCTCCAGAAAACATTAAAGAGGAGTCCCAGTATCTTTGAAGTTTGGAAACATTTTTCAAATTACCAAAACAGGAAAAAAAATGTGTGTATGCTGCAGATTCATGCAAGAAACCACAGTTGACACAACATAGATTTCTTGCATAAAATACTAATGATGATGTTTACATGTTAAATTCTTAATGCAGCTCTGGTTGCAACCCAGCTTGAGAGGGGCAATTCAATAAGAAAGAATGCTGTAGACTTCCTTTTTCCCTTACGTGGCTGTAGAACTCTTTTTAAAACACAAGGTATTCAAAATGAGAGAACAAGTTCACAGGGATTTTGCTTGAGAAAAGAATGAGAGATGAGTGACACATACTGGAAAAATCCAATACAGAGGAAGTGTTGTAGACTTCCTTCTTCTTTCATTTAGCTATAGACCTCTTTTTTACAAACCAAGTTACTCGAAATGAGAGAAATTTCTCAGGCATTTTTCTTGGGAAGAGAATGAGCGATGGGTGACATGGACAGAGTGATAATTAAGCTTCTTAAAAATCCAACGCAGTTATTTCAAGTCATCAGGTAGACCTACAGTAGTCACCCTATACAATTACTGATTTTTTGAGCCACTTTGCTCTAAGGTCTAATTTCTGCTGTAGGTTGGTCCATTTTAGACCAAGCAAGGTATTTTACTTCCCAATTTTTGAAATCTCTCCAGAATTCTGGAGTAAGTACAAGCTCGCAGACTAAGCAAGAGAACCATGATTAAAGTCTTCAAATTTTCTTTATGGGGTCCAAGTTTTGAATTATGAAAAACATATATAATGCTCAGCAACACACCATCATTCATATAACAAGGCTGACTTAACAAATACTACAGCAAAATATACCAATCTGGCACCTAGAACGGTTTAGAAAAATAATTTCTTCCCAGGCACTCAAGATTCTGTTAGATGTAACATTTCAGTATTAGCGTTGTTAACTTGTTATACAAACATATGAAGTTATTCACAGCAATGGCAAAAATGCGAGATTGTGTTGGATGGAACATTTCAATACATAACATTGTTGTACAAACAAATAAAGTTAGCCATAGAATTATCAAATGTATACCTTTCCTTATTGAATACTTGTGATGGATTTGGTTAACAACAGCCAAGCTAAATTGAGCATATCTGCTCCAACCATAAGGCAGTGTAGCTGAATCTGCTACATCCAGGTACATTGACAGGTGGTCCACATTGTTTCCCTTTGGAAAGATAAGAATTCGCCTATCAAAAAAGATTAATCGAAGGCCAGAATGGATCATTAAGAACCAAAGGTTAGAACATTGGGCAAATAAGCTTGGTAAAGTTCCCAATAATCACTTGCCATTTATAACCCCCAACGATAAATATATCTGAATAATGCTTCTTAGTGTTTAACTTCGAGAAGTTCTCAATTGTCCATGTGAATTTCATGGTTGGAGGGTCTTCTATCTGCTGATTCTCCACGCTACCAGCCGGCTCCACTTGCGCAACTGCTAATGCATCAACAAGGACATAAAAATTACCAAAGAATTCCAAAACTCTAAACACCTTGAACCCCAAAATACAAAGAGAATCACACGTCAAATGATGTCAGATCGACTGAAACGGATCAAGTACTAGAAATTCAGATAAAATCATCCACAAAGAACCAAATTAACCTTCCATTGGCTGGGGACCCTCAACTAAATCCGAGTGCGGCACGAGCATCTCCTCGTCTTGTTGCTGCAAAATTGGAAACAACGCAGAATCAGAGCTCTAATCCACAAAACCTATCCATCAGACAGAATCGAAACCCTAGCCATCAAACTCTTCAACTATTCAAACAAAGATTCAGAAATAGAAGCATTTCTAAAAAAAAAAAATCACGCCAATTGACCAACTAGCAATCAGAAACCAAAACCTACCGCGATCACCAGACACCCGGAATCAGTAACGCAAACGACACGAAAGCACGAAAACAAAAATCATCAACCAAAATCAATAACCACCGAAGTAGTGGGAAAGAGAGGGAAGGGGAGGTGTGTACATCTAACGGCGGAGTGGTCATCAGAGTCATGAGCAGAGGCGAAAATGACTGTCCGATCGAGAAAGCAGAGAATAGAAAAACCGATAACAAACACAATAAACAGAGATAGAAGTATATAGATAGAAGAAAAGGAGAGGAAATTGAGAAGAGAAGCGGGCTCTGTTGAGAAGGCCACTCGAGAAAAGAACTGGCGCAGGAGAAAGGGCCTCTCGCGCTCGAGTTTTGCACTGGAGGGGTAGTTCTGATATTCTGGGAACTTGTGGGGGTATTGTCGGGTGTATGCTTCGTTGGCTTAGATGCGTGGACCGTAACTTGCCAATAGGAAGGTAACATGTCAGATTTTCGCAGGATGACCTGGCAGATACACGGGATCACATGCCGCAAAGCAAAGAAAACATACGGCTCCTCTCCTCTGATCCAATTTCCTACGGGAGGTTCTAAAATACGGGGTGGTAGCAATATCCCTTTTCATGGCTCATCCCCAAACTTTTATTTTCTGATCAATTAAGGACCTAAGTTTAGAAATATCACAACAGTATAGAAAATAAGGAAATCATTATGTAATATGTTGTTTTAGATTACAGGTTATGCGGTATGTAATTCAGGCTAAATAGTATAATATTTAGATTAGGTGGTATCAGATTCAGATAAAATTTTATTAGGTTCAGATTCATATGATATAAAATTCAGATGGTATGAGAATTAGGTTGATATGGTAGGAGATTTAGGTTTATGTGGTATAGGATTCAGGTTAAGTGGTATGAAATTCAGGTTAACTGGTATAGTATGAGATTCAAGTTGTGGTATAGGATTAAGGTTAAGTGGTATGCGATTCATGTTAAATGGTATGAGATTCAGGTTAAATGATATGAGATTCAAGTTAAATGGTATTAGATTTAGGTTAATCAGTATAAGATTTAGGTTAAATTGTATGAGGTTCAAGTTCATGTGGTATGAGATTCAGGTTAACTGATATGAAATTCAGGTTATTATGGTATGAGAATTAGGTTGTTGTGGTATAGGATTCCGGTTAAGTTGTATGTTATTCAAGTTAACTGGTATGGTATGAAATTCAGATTATGGTATAGGATTGAGATTAAATGGTATGTGATTAAGGTTAAATGGTATGAGATTAAGGTTAAATGATATGTGATTCAGGTTAAATAGTATGAGATTTAGGTTAAGTGATATGAAAATCAGGTTCATGTGGTATAAGATTCAGGTTAACTGGTATGAGATTCAGGTTATTGTGGTATAAGAATTAAGTTGTTGTGGTATAGGATTTAAGTTAAATGGTATGCGATTCATTTTAACCGATATGGTATAAAATTTAGGTTATGGTATAGGATTAAGGTTAAGTGGTATGTGATTCAGATTAAATGGTATGAGATTAAGGTTAAATGATATAAGATTCAGGTTAAATTGTATAAGATTTAAATTAAATGGTATGAAATTTAGGTTAAGTGATATGAGATTCAGGTTCATGTGGTATGAAATTCAAATTAACTGGTATGAGATTCATGTTATTGTGGTATGAGAATTAGGTTGTTGTGGTATAGGATTTAGGTTAAATGGTATGCGATTCAGGTTAATTGGTATAGTATGAGATTTAGGTTATGGTATAGGATTGAGGTTAAGTAGTATGCGATTTAGGTTAAATGGTATAAGATTCAAGTTAAATATAGGTTAAATGGTATGAGATTTAGGTTCATGTGGTATGAGGTATAGGTTATCTCGTATGAGATTTAGGTTATTGTTGTATGAGAATTAGGTTGTTGTGGTATAGGATTTAGGTTAAGTGATATCCGATTCAGGTTAACTGGTATGATATGAAATTCAGGTTGTGGTATAGAATTGAGGTTATATGGTATAAGATTTAGGTTATGTAGTATAAGATTCTGGTTATTGTGGTAAATGAATCACGTAAAATGGTAAGAGATTTAGGTTAAGTGGTATGCAATTCAGGTTAACTGGTATGGTATGAGATTCAGGTTATGGTATAGGATTGAGGTTAAGTGGTATGAGATTCAGATTAAATGAATTGAGATGTAGGCTAAATAGTATGAGATTCAGGTTAAATAGTACGAGTTAAGTGGTATGAGATTTAGTTTAAGTGGTATAAGATTTAGGTTCATGTGGTATAAGATTCGGGTATGAGATTCAAGTAATTATGGTATGAGAATTAGGTTGTTATGTTATATGATTCAGGTTAAGTAATATGTGATTCAAGTTAACTGATATGGTATAAAATTCAGGTCATGGTATAGGATTGAAGTTAAGTGGTATGCAATTCAAGTTAAATGGTATGAGATTCAGGTTAAATGGTATGAGATTTAGGTTAAGTGGTATAAGATTCAGGTTCATATGGTATGAGGTTCAGGCTAACTGGTATGAGATTCAGGTTATTGTGGTATAAGAATTAGGTTGTTGTGGTATAAGATTCTGGCTAAGTGGTATCCGATTCAGGTTAATTGATATTGTATGAAATTCAGGTTATGGTATAGAATTGAGGTTATGTGATACGAGATTCAGGTTATGTGGTATGAGATTCTAGTTATTATGGTATAGGAATCAGATAAAATGATATGAGATTCAAGTTGTGTAATATGAGATTCTGATTATTATGATATAAGATTCAAGTTAAATGGTATCCAATTCAGGTTAACTGGTATGGTATGAGATTTATGTTCATGTGGTATGAGATTCAGGTTGTTATGGTATGAGATTCAGGTTAAGTGGTATGAGATTGAGAATTAGAATTATGTTTAGTTAGGGTTTAAGAGTAAGGATTTGGCTTTAGGGAATAAAGTTATGGTTAAAGTTAAGGATTAAAGTTTAGGTTTATGGTTTAGGATTAAGGGGTTAGGATTAGGGATTATGGTTTGGGATTTAATGTTAGGGTTTAGGATTATGGATTAAGATTAGATTTTTGGGTTATGGATTAGGGATTAAGGTTTAGGGTTTAGGTTTAGGATTAGGGTTTAGGATTAGGATTACGTTTAGGGAATGAGATTTAATGTTAGGGTTATGGTTAGGGTTTAGGATTAAGGGGTTAAGATTAAGATTATGTTTAGGGTTAGGGATTTAATGTTAGGGTTTGGAATTAAGGATTATGGTTTAATGTTTTAGGATTAAGGTTAGGTTAAGGTTTAGGATTTAAGGTTAAGGATTAGGGTTTAGGATTAAGGTTTAGGGTTTAGGGTTATTGATTAGGAATTAAAGTCAGGGATTAGTGCTGCGCTCTAACAGTTGTAACTCAAGTGTAAGTTATCGCAAGTAATAAAATCTCGGGAGTCCGAGTGTCGAACCACAGAGAAATGAATTAAAAAATACAAATTACAGATTTTTAACAAAAGGTGTGAACAAGTGTTGATTAAAAATTCAAATTCAAATAAAATAGCTAAGGTTTGAGGATCCACTTTAAGTATATCGGTTATGATTAATTTTAACTCATCTTACTACTCAATTAGGATCCACACATAAATGAGGTTATTATAATTGGGGAATTTAGTTAGTATTAACTTTCATTTATCTTAAAACGTAAACGCTTACTAATGGGTTTCAAGTATCTATCATGACAACCTTTTTTCTACAATAACTTAAGATTCCAATATAACCGGCAGAGCTATGTTCTACAGAGGGAATCAATTAGCTTTTGTGCCAATGATTGACTATGATGAATCAAAACTCCCACTTAACAATGAGAGAAGTTAAATATATTAAAGAAGAAAATACCGTTAACGTTGTGATTCATTCAAATAAATCTCAACATTAATACCAAAAGCTTCACCCTTTCACCTTAGAAAAAAGGAAGATTAGTTAGTCATGATAAAAGTAAATAACATGTAGAAAGATGAAATGAACATGGGTTAAAAGATCAAAGGAAGAACAAGAAAAAGAACGAGAAAACACTTGGACATAGCTTCGGTATTGAAAACAAAAACAAGAACAAAGGAGAAAATCTAACTTTGATACAAGAACATGGAAATGGCCTAAGAAATGGCATGGATTAGTCCTCCCCCCCCCCCCCCCCAAGGTGCCTATTTATAGAGTTTTTTGGATTGGTGAAATAGTAAAATAGTAAAATATAGGTAAATACAAATCAACAAAAGCGGGCTGCAACTTATTTTAATTTTTTAAGCATTGTAGACATCGAATCAGCTCTTCTTCAAAGCACAGAACTTGTAGATCTTTTCTTCAGCTTCGAATCGATATCTTGCTCATTCAAATTGGACATCCGTAGCTCAAGTTATGATTTTTCTACCGAAACTGCTCTTTAGCACACAAAAGAACGAATAGTCTCATCTATAATCAGATTTCGGCAATGAAAACAATCAAATTAGCTTGCAGAATGAAGCAGAGTTGAAGAGTTATGTGTTGGCTTTTAAATGAATTTGGAATCACTTAGTTCCGACACCTACAGCTCCAGATATGATTTTTCTCGTGAAGGGACGCCAAGTGATGATTTTACTTACATAAAAAAATAATTATTTAATATATATATTTTAATATTAATGAACAATAAACTGCATATAAACAGTGAAATATGTGTATAAACAGTAAAGCATTGAATAGTAACTATGAATAGTAAAAATGTGCATGAATAGTAAAAATGCATGAATAGTAACCCGGTGGAAAAATGCTCAGAATATAGAAATTAATCATACTTAAAGTGTATAATGATGATTTAAACTCTTAATAGTAATACACTTATGAGTATTCATCAATTAGATATTAGGATTAAAGTTTAGGGTTAGGGATCAGGGATTAAGGTTTAGGGAATAGGGTTATAGTTAGGGTTAAGATTTAAGGAATAGGGTTATGGTTAGGGTTTAAGATTAGGGTTAAGGATTAAGGGTCTAGGATGATGATTACATTTTAAGGTTAAATATTTAATGTTATGATTTACGATTAAGGAATAAGGTTTAGGGTTAAAGATTAGGGATTAAGGTTATGTTAAAGTTTAGGGAATAGGGTTAAGGATCAAGGTTTAGGGAATAGGATTAAGGATCAAGGTTTAGGGCTAAGATTTAAGATTAAAGTTTAAGGTTTAGGGTCAATGATTAGGAATTAAAGTTAGGGATTATGGTTTATTATTCATTCTTATTTTGGATTTTTGTTACTATTTAATTCTAGTTCTTTGACATCCATAATAGTCTTTATAATTACCCGTACTAAATAACCTAGCTGTAAATTACATGAGATAAAAATTGACCTGACTTGTATTAAATTAGAACAAAAAAACTTGAACATAAAATTTTTGGTTTTTGGATTATGTTATAGTTATGTTACTGCTAAAGTTTTATTTAGTATTAAATAAATATATAAAAAGTATATATAATTATATAAAATAAATATTACTCCATATATCTAGATTATTTGCTTCATTTCTAAATAGTACATAAATTAATAAAGATGAAAATAAATTATACTTTTTAATATTTAAAAGATAAAATTTCATAAAATAATTAACAGTATCATAGAAATATTATAATCAATGGATTATTTCAAATAAAATTTTATTCAAATTTGTTTTTAAAAAATTGGCAATCAATATCTACACAATTAGGGTTTAATTTTCATTCTATTTTTTGGGTTTTGTTACTATTTTATGGTTTAAGTTCAAAAAAATAGATAATTGTATTTAATTATATTTTTTTGGCATCCATAAAGGTCTCTATAATTGCCCGACCTAAATAACTTGGCCTAAAATTACCTAAACTTGAAAATTGACCTGACTTGTATTAAACTTGAACAAAAAACCCAAACGTAGAATTTGTATTCATAATAATAATATTAATATAATAATAAGTAGAAATATGTATTCAGTAAAAAGTATAGTTAATTAATAGAATTATATTTAATGATATTTAATTTATTAAATTTAATCATCACATATATAATTAAATATATTGACCAATAAATCATTTCTTTATAGGCCTAAAAAGTATAATTATTAACTAATGATATGAATAATGTATATAATTATATAAAATAAATATTAAAATAATTTTTATGATGTTATTAAATTTCAATGAATTTATATTTTTTTAATGTTTCAAAAAATTCATAAAAAATTAATAGTATCATAAAAATATAACAATCAATGGATTAGGGTTTAGGTTTATAGATAGAGGTAAGGTTTTTAGGGTTAGGGTTAAGTATAGGATTTATGGTTTGGGTTTAGGTTTATCGTTTAAAGTCATACTTTTAAGTTTTAGGATTATGTTAGAGTTATGTTATAGTTAAATTTTTATTTATTATTATTTTTACATTACATTAAGGGCTTAGGGTGTTTAGAGTTATGGATTAGAGTTTGAATTATGTTATCTATTTATTTTAATTTTTTTTCTTTCAATATAGCCATTATATTTGAACTGCTGGTGTAACATCTACACTATATTAGGAACATTTATATTTAGCAAGTTTATATTACGAACATTCATATTTAGTAAGTCTATATTAGGGACATCCACATTTGGTAAATCTATGCTTTGGTTCTTCCAAATAAGTAACTTCCATATTCACTAATTAAGTTTAATAATCTAGTCATTTCAGCTTATACACTAATAATCCGATTAAACATGAAAGCTAAAAATCTGAAACTAAAATCTACTTAACCCGAAATCAACATGAATCCAAAATTCCAAATCTGAAATCTACTTATCTCGAAATTAATTTTCCTAGGCTACTTTGAAATCTTATTATAATATATGAGACTAATTAGATTTGAACAAAATAAATTTGCATTGGTACTTTACAAAGTCCTATAAGAACAATTTACATTCAGATTTATTAAGTATTTTAGCGCCTTACTTATAAATGTTGCAAACATATAAACCTTTCGAACAAAAACAAACTAACATAGAAATATGGTTGTGGTTACTAATCAACATGTCCATATTTCTTTTCAAATAACTATAAATATGTTTAAAAAATTATTACAAAATTTAGCATTTACTTACCTTTCAAAAATAGAATATATTAATATGTTGTGATAATTGTTTCCTTTCATGATGATCGTTACTAATAAAACATGACTTAAATTACAAAACCAGATTAAATCTATAATTCAAAATTTCACGCTAGTATTTGATTCATTTCATGACTTAAATTAAAATAAAATAAAATTAGCATGAAAATGAATAACTAAATAATGTTGCCAGTGATTGAACCATAAAACAGAGAAGAGATAGGGACTAAAACGAACAAACACGTAAAAAAGAGGACTACACAGCAGTTTGACCAATTAGTCAAACGAAATGGCCGAGGGTTGTGATCGGGTTTGTCCGGATTCTCACAACGATGGCGACAGATGAGTGTGCAGCTACTTGGGGTGTGTTCGACAGTGGACGGTGACTTTAAGGGCCACAAGTGGCACGCATACGATGACTTCTGGGGAAGTGGCCAGTTGAACCATGGGCGGCGATGGAAGGCTGGGAAACTAAGATTCAACAATGACGATGGCGGCCTGGAATTCGCAAATGACAACAGCCACCTTGGATTTGCGATCGACGGCGGATGTGGAGTCGTAATCGACGACGGCCACAGATTCGTGATAGACGGTGGCCTGGGATTCGTGATCGACGGCAGTTTGGGATTCGCGAACAGCTCCATCAGGCTGGTTTGGCTGGTGGCTCGTTGAATGACAGTGCAATCAAAGGCCTGTGTCCAAGAGGATACGACGGCGGGGATATCCTGACAAATGGACGACGACGATCTCGAATTTTGAAGAAGTCACCGGTTAAACCCTTGAACCGGTTGCCGCTGCTTGATCTTTACTAGTTTGGGCCTGGATGATAAAATATAAAACCTAAATCTCTATTTCGTAAAAAGAGGAAAATGTAGGACTTGATGGATAGTTAAAGAAAATCAGCATTTTTCAATCGGACGGTAGAGATTGGGGGTGCATCGACACACCGCCTGTATTTTATAATCTTCCATTTCCTACTACTCTGCCATCACACCCAATTTTTTTACTTTTTATTTTTTGGATTTACGCCCGCCATTGTTATTGTATTATTGATTTTTTTGAATTTGGAATGAACTGAGAACTTGGACCAAATGACACTCCAGTTTTGTAAAGATTAATAAAACCTTAGTGAATATTATGCATACATTTGATTAGTCGGGCATTGAATACTTGAGAAATTTCTCAACAAAACCAAAACAAAATGCAGTCGTTTACAAATTGATAGTGGCTTAGAAATCATTCTTCAAATCTAGCCAAATACAATATTATTTAATTTTTTTATATAATTGGTAGTCAATTATTTTTATGGTTTCAAAGTTGTGGATTATTACTTTTCAATTTAGAATCCTTGAATCAAATATTCCTTAAAGTCATGTTTTAAAGGCAGAAGCTCAAAAAGCATACAATATAACCAAAATTAGGAACATACATGGTTTCTGGTACCCATGATCGAAATTATACCTCAAAATACTGGATTATTAGGTCCAAGACTCAATTGATGATGGAGGCCCACGGAAACTTATCAGAGCTTGAGGACGATAGCACAAGCCTATTAAACCCACAATTTGGATATTTATATAAAGGGTATCTCTTATTTTTTTCCAATGTTAGATGTCACTGTCTTTATTAAGGAAAAATTACAAAAACCTTCAAATGAGGTTTGGTCTAATCTATATTTTACCCTTTTATTTTAAAAAATGAGCAAACTTTGTTAGTAGTCCCTTAGTCTTAACATTTGTCATAAAACAATCACTTATCTCATCTTGTGTCATCATAATGTCCCTTAGCTCTTAATTTTCATCTCATTCGAGTTTCTTCCGTTAGTTTTTTTGTTATCTCAAATAGAGTATGATGACATGAAGTCTTATGAGTTGATATGGTAGTTAAAAAAACCATATGCCCTCTTTTTCCATAACGATAAATGACTATACTAAAAAAATAAAAAACTTTAGGCTAAAACTGACTTTGGTTATGGTTTCCTTCATTGTTTTTAAATGCTCGAGATAGCCAGTGTTTTGTTTTAATGTTTGATTTAATCTTGCAACCAAAGTTAAGCATGCGTTGATATTACTTCAAGTTAAAGAACTAGTAGCATGGAAGTTTTAATGAATTACAAACGATGACTTAGGCAATTGTAACTAAGATCGAGATCACCATAATTCCAATTATTTAAGTGATCTTATGTGGCATCCCTGATAGAAATAATCTCAAATTTTTTACTTTCTCCTCGTTTTGTCCCTTATCTTTTTCTACTATATCTAATTCTTCTCAGTTCAATGCCAAATACCCAGCATACCCACTGGTAATCTACTGAAATTCTTGAAGAAAATGTGGACCCATCAATCATCGAACCTTATCTGTCACTCAACTCATCCATTGTCAAACACATCCTCAAGACCAGCATCTATGAGAAAAATAGAAGCGATGAAGCCAGCCAGCCTTATTGGCACCAACAAGACCATGTAGGTTACCATTACACCCAATTGAACAATGGATAAACATCTTGATCAAATCCTAGTCGAATCAAAGCATCTTTCCAAATAGATCTCGGTCATGAAGATAAAAGAAGGAAAGAGCTTGGTTGGGGTTGATTTCTCAATTTCTTAGACCTTACTTCCCATCTATACAAACCTGTAGCTAGAACCATCAAGCACTGGTCCAAATTCAACCTGCCGCAACTGGTAGGGTTTTATGGGGACAGTTTTCCACTTTCAATGGTGTTAATGATAACAGATAAACTATATAAAAGCCCATCCAGGTATGCACTAGAATTGGCTCGATGAGCAAAATCAGACATTAAGGAAGAGTACGTGAAATTTAAGGCATACCTAATGGTGATCAATGGTCGACAACATTTTAGAGTAGTCCAATCACACTTGGTGTTAGGCATGAAGCATGTCGGGTTTAGCGATGTGGATATTGGAAAGGGGCCGGGGGAAGACAATTAGACAGCATATGGTGGCTATTGAGTTAAATACCGCGACATACCGCACAATATATTACTTACCGTGGGTAAATGATACGTGATACAAATGTTTTCACATTTCATCATTTTATCATGCGGTATTTTGCATATTGCTAATTTTTTGTGTACATTTTGTCCAAAAACCACAGTATACCACAAATACCGTATTGTATGTACTACGGTCTTTTATTTTTCGTGGATACGTGCAAGATATATTTTTTGTCATTTTACATCAAAATATCATAAATATATAAAACATTAAAATATAATTCATATATATATCATAAAATAAATATTTACTTTTATTCTTTTGGTTACTTTTTTTAGTTAACATAAAAATTTAATAGTTACTTTGAGCCATCTAGGAACTCAATGTGGTATTAGAAAATGTATTTTTATTATTAAAGTATTATTTTATCTCTTATATCAATAAATTAGTTTTTTTCTGAGTATTATTTATTTTGCTCTATATATATAACATTTTTTTATGTTTTTTGTATTAAAAAATATCTTCTAACATATATATTTTATTTATGTTTGAAAAGTTATGATGAGAAAAATTAGAATACATATAAACTATGCAAAAAAAGTATAAATTTATGTCATCTTAAAATAATATTTTAACATTTATTTTTTTTACAAAAATGGTAATGGTATGCAGCAGGTATACCATGTAGTGTAGCTTAAAAATTTGTAGTGTGGTATACCTAGCAGTAATGATATTTAATACATTGATGGTGGCACAGTGAAAGCAATGATAGGAAAATTCTTGGAATGGAAGCCAGAGATCCAACGTGGCAAAGATGAGGCTCTGGTTGGCTGTGTGACAGGAGGAGGGAACAAGAGCTGCGAAATGAGGTGGAGAAGAAAAGCCGAAGAGCAAAGAATTGGACAGAAGCAATTCTAGGATTCAATTTAGTTTCCTGGGATTGATTTTTAGAACCAATTCATTGTAACTTAAGTCAAATTGATCTAAAATGATTTATTTTTATTTTTACATATAACTAATTTTATTTAAAATTCAATATTATGTTGGTATAATAATTCATTAAAAATATAATTTTTATAATCTAACTAAATTGTTATATATATTTTCGGCATCCTAGTAGTTTTAGATCTAGCTGTAGGAACAAGTAGCAAAACCACCAAGGGTGAAGGATGGGATTTTAGGCTCTGAATGATGGTCTTCTCAGTCATAATTTAAGATAATTGTGACACAATTAAGATAGCTTATCATGACTATTACTTTGGAGAATAATACAGAGGGGCTTTCCCCTTCTCAATCCAGTGTTCTAGCTTTGGTCTTCTTGTATCCTAGGGCCTGTTTGAAATTCTTATCTATAGCGCCATAGTAACATATTGTGGGTGCATTGCAGTTTATCCTTGATTTAATAATAATTACAGGTTTATTGTCAAGTTTAAAAACTTGCAATTATTTTATACTGTTTTTATAAAATTCATAGATAAATTTGAGTCTCCAAAATTCTCCTTCATAAAAATTACTTATATATCTTGTGGCGATATTGGGCATTAATTACATTGGAGCCTAGATGGGTTGGACTTTATTTGGAATTGAAATTCTTCCAAAAACATTTATCAATTCACAAAACTCAAACTTAAGTTATTTAAGAAAGGCCTGACAACTCTTCCTCAAAGGTGGATATCCTTTATTTAGTTATTCTATTCATACCAAGATATATAATTGTTAATATCATTGTAGATAGATATATAACTGTTTCTACAAACTAAGGCACCTAATTTGTTTTGCATGAGAATTAGTCAAATTATCTGTTATGATTTTTTGTATATAGTGAACATTTGCTCAAATTGTAGGATTATTGAAACTCAATACTTTAAGAAGTTCATAAAGCACTTGTAGAATATTTTTGTGAAAAGGAAATATTTTTTATTAGTTATCTTTGTTTAAACTGAAAGTTAAAAAATTCATAAAAATTATTTTTTTTTAAAAAAATGTTATTGAAGTGATTATTATGCATATATAGCATTGATTTTCAAATGAAATTGGTTCCATATAAAAAAATAAAAAATAAAAAAAATTATCCATTTAATAATGAGAAATTAACTAGACCTAATACATTCTAGGCAAGGCCATCAAATATAAAATTGAATTAGTAAAAAAAAATGTTAAATTAAGTAAAAAACATGTATTGAACATATGATTTTGGTAGGTAATGTGTTACATTGTTATTGATACCCATACCAATAAAATTGAGCCCTTAAGATTCAGCTCGAGCTTGGACTTACTAGGACTAATCAGGCCTAAAGGACCTTCAAGCCTAGTCACTAAGTTGGCGTATATAAGCCTAGTGACTTACACTCTCTTAATGGACAAGCATAATATATGTCCTATATGAAACAAGTATCCTTTGAATGTAACCGCTATCATGCTAGGAAGATCAATTGTCTCATCTGAGTGTATGCATTTATAGTTTGTGAATTTAGGTAGAACTTTATGGCATATCTATTGAATAGCAGTTAATTATTATTATTATTATTATTCAGAAAAGTACTCTTTAAATCCTAAAACTTATTAAATTTCCAAATCAGTCCTAAACTCATCAATTTTCCTGACAAATTCTAAAACTTATAATCGCTAACATTGTTAGTCATGAAAGTTTCACATTTTGCCAAATCAGTCCTTTAAATTTTGTTTCTAAATGGAAAATGCTAAAGTGGCATTTTAACACCACTATCTTCAATGACTAAAATGACATTTTTAAAAATTTTATGGATGTATTTGTAAGGTTTAGAAATTTAGGATCCTAAGTAGAACAAGAACAAACCTATATAGCTTTACATGGTTGGACCATACTTGGTTAATTCAGAAGAAGTCAAAAAGGGCAAATGGAGTGGATGTAGTGGCCCAAAAGTAGAGAATGAGAAAAGCTCAATGGTAACTTGACATGCTACAATTGATGGTGGCCACCAAAGCTGGTACTGAATATCACTATGAGATTGAAGTTGGTCAATCTAGTAATAAAGAAAGAATAGCTGAGAGTGTGTGAGAAAGAAAGCCTTGATTAGAAAGGTTTCGGTGGTCAAGGCAGCAATAGAAGCTACATTTGTGCTTGGGGAAAGTGGATGAAGCTATGTAAATGTTCAATTTTAACATTTGGGAGATAGTTTTGGAAAGAGAAAATAGAGTGAGAAAGAAAAAAAAAACACAGAAATAAACATGAAACTGGGGGAAATATTGAAATTGATGGGTATCATTGGGATATGGGCAATAAGAGGAGTTTTATTGTAATGCATTTTCGTTGATTTGGCTAGGTCAATTTTTAGGCGATTGAGAGGTTCAAGCGAGTTAGGTGTTGGGGCCTGGAAGTGGCAGTTTACTTCAAAGATTTCAGGAGTTAAGGGCCAAAGTGTAAAAGAAAAGATAAATAGATGAGTTTTTAGATTTTCTAAAAATACAAAGTGATCCCTCAAACTTTGAAATTTTTTTCATGTAAGTCGCTAATGTTTTAAAAATGCCATTGTATTCACTAAAGATAACATTGTCAAATGTCACATCAGTATTTTTCACCAAAAACAAAAGTTTTAGGACTGATTTGACAAATGTGAAACTTTTAGGACTAATAGATTTCATGATTATAAATTTTAGGACTTGCTTAGCAAATCAATGAGTTTTAGGAGTTAAAGAGTATTTTTCTCCTTTTCCCCTGTTGCATTGCTCTGCCCTCGAGAACGAGGGACTCCACAGGAACATTAAAATATCAATGAGTTGAATTCAAAATCCCTACAAGGTGAAATCATTTTTTTGCTGGGGGTTTAGCATGTAGTATTTCCAAATAAGCGGGTATGTTATTCATTTCAGGGTCAAAATCTTTGTGCGGATAAGTCTAAAATATATAAGCAAAATTTTGTCAATAAATTTCTAGAAATTGGAAAATAAGCTGCACAATCCGTTCCCAGAGAGACGAGAGTCAAGATGACCAACTTCTAGCAAGAATCTTTTGTAACTCAGATCTGCGAAATTCGCCCCTAGCGTCGACAAAATTATGTAATGGCATCCTTTATCCACATACCAATATATGTTTGACTTGGGGATCTTATTCAGCTTGTTACTTTGTTGCGCGGGGAAGAAGCTCTGAGAGGCGAGATGACGGCGAGCTAAGACTGTTGCAGGAGCAGGACTGTGTTTTGTCAAACTGAATGTTGTAGGGAAACTGGCCTGGCGGAGAATAAATACAACAAAAAATTCAAACAACCGCCAACACTTGAACGAGAAAGTATAGAGAACTAAACAAGCCAAGTTTTGACCTACTAGAGAACTATTATATTATTATGAGTTGGTTAACTCTCAATCTCCTATCCTTCCCTTGACTTCCTTCATATGTTAAAATAAAAAAAATAAAAAAAAAGCGGGCTCATTAATCAAAAGAAGGAAGGTGTAAAAAATGTACAGATCAAGTATACATAAGTGAATGGACCTGGTTGTATGATAACATTTCCTCGAGTTTGCATGTAAGAATGGAGGCTTCTGTTTACAAGAGCTCCATCTGTCCCAAATTTTTTGTCAACTTCCACGTTTACTTCAAATAAATTATCATATACACATAAATTATTATAAATTTCATAACAAACCGTAAAAACAGAGTCACTGATACAAATTTCAGAATGACCATAGCTCAATCATGAAATTTTATAAAATCGCCCAGATCTTAAAATCACGATCTGCAAAATGATGGCGAAACTAGTACCGGAAAAATCAGCACACTCAGAAACAATATACACAATTTAGGGTGATTTTTTCAACTCAGTAGTTTGCACATTCCAGCATCAGTTTTAACTACTTACACAAGCTTGGTCCAAAATCAAGTTCACCACCCCATGTTCAAACGTTCAATTATTCAAAAGATAAGATGAACATTAACACTAAGTAACCCCCTCTGTTTTAAGCTAGTTCCCACAGAATTATTTTATCATTTAAAAAATCATGTTCAAGGAAAGCTCCTAAAGTTTCTCAGTTACTTTTCACCAAGCTCATCTCATCCACGACCCAAATTTGTAGATCCAGTACCATTTCACGCCTCCAACCTACCCAAATAAAGAAGTCACAAAAAATCGAAAACACTAGTTCAATTCATAATTTATCAATACAGAAAAAATCAAAACCAAAAACATTCAGAGCAGAGATTACACTGGTTGCTATCATGTGTAAACAATTGAACAAGCATAACAACATACATGATTCGTCAAGAGCTCTTCCGTAAAGTGCTTGCACTGAGATCTCTTCTTAGCTAATTCAGACTACCACTGTGCACGATCAGGAGGCAAATATCCCAGTAGAAGTATGAAGTATGAAGTATGAAGTATGATAGACATATCTCAGATATAAAACTTGAGCAATCTTAATGAAAAGCCTCTGTTTTGAATGATTCACCAAAACCAGTAGTTTGTTTTATTTTTAGGAGTCTAGTTATGCAAACACGCTTATTATTTCGATCAAATCTCAGAAACATCTCAAATTCAAGTGGTGATAAAAAAAAAACTGTGAAGAAGAACGTATTATAGACAACATCATACTTCCAAAATACTCCATGGGCTGTCAGTCGCGGTGAACCAAATCTTTTGCAGCATCAGAGAAACTAGGCCATGGCTCTGAGATAAAGTCTAGTTCACCATGCAGAACCTGCTTGACGATGGCTAAAAGCGTCATGATTCCGGCGCCGGCGATAGTCGTGGAGAGATTGAACGCGACCCTCGAAGAAGGACGCACCGTCGAGCCCAGATTGCAGGAACTGACGGTTTAGCGCTGTTTCAGGGGGAGGGCAGGGGGCAAGAACTTCCATGGTTTTCCTGTTGGAAGGCGATTAGAGAATTGCCATTTCGATCGGGTACAAAAGATGGAGAAACAAAACTCTTTTAGGCGGTGAGAGTGGACAAGAGCGCAATTGGAGAGGTGAACACAGGGAAAATACATGGAACAAAAAAAAGGGGACAGTAAGCGGAGGGGAGTGACTTCAGCAGATTGAGGAAGATAAGCAATAACCTTGTTAGAAGAACCCGACCACATATAGCCTACCCATGCCCCAAATCGCGAATCCCAGTAGCCACAGGCCCCCGTGTCGCTAATCGGTGATGTGAATGAGAGATTGATTCCAAGAATTAGAAGAAAGGACGACATTCGAGGAAGATGAAAAGAGAGATTGATTCCAGGAAGAAGAAAAGATGACGAGATTTGAGGAAGAAGATCATCTATAGAGGTGGAAACGAACAGAATTAAGCCCAAACACAACAGGCCTAAAAGTTCGGCTCGTTATAGATTAGCTCGACTCAAGCTCAAGCTCGAGCTTAATGAGTTTGGAAAATGAGACTCGATGTTTGGCTTGAAATTGTTCAAACTTGTCTTGGTTGCTTGGCAGGCTCAAAGTTCGGTTCACAGTTTGAGCTAATTCAAGCTCAATTAGAAGTTTGAGCTTGATTTAAGTAATAAAAATTAAAATTTTAGGGTTTAAATATATTAAAAATAAATTTAAGTTTTTTATTAAAAAATATTAGGTTCAATAAGAGTTTGAGCCAAATAGTACTAGTTTCGAAACTCAGCTTGTTAAGAGTTTAAAATTAAAATGAAAATTGAAGCTTAGCTCGAAACTCGTTACGCTCAGCTCGATAACAAAAGAATCGAGCTCGAGCTCGAACCATTATCGTTTTTATAAAAAAATAAATTATTATAATATTAATTTAAGAAGAAATAAATTAAATAATTTTTTTTATACATTTTATATGTATTTAAATTTTTCTCATCATAATTTGTCAAATATAAATAAAATATATATAATAGAAGATATTTTTTATAGAAAAAACATAAAAAAATGTTATATATAGAGCAACATAAATATTACTCAGTAAAAAAATTAATTTATTGATACAAGAGAAAAAAGAAACAACACTTTAATAATAACAATATATTTTCTAATACCATATCAAATTCATAGGTAGTTCAAAGTATGATATTTTGATGTAAAATGATAAAAAAAACAAATATCTCACACATATCTGTGAAAAATAGAATATTGTAGTATGTACCTCACTATATTTGCGGTATATCATGATTTTCTGATAAAATATACATAAAAAGTGACCTATATATTAAATATCACTAAATACCGCGATATTTCACTAAAAAAAATGATAAAATGTAAAAACATTTATATTACATATCACTTATATGCAGTAAATAGTATATGACAGTATTTAATTCCATGATATTCATACACCCCCGTATTGTAGAATCTTCACAGATCAGGTATATGTAAGTGAATGGACCTGGTTGTATAATAACATTTCCTGGAGTTTGCATGTAAGAATGGAGTCTTCTGTTTGCATGAGCTCCAAGTGTCCCAAAACTTTTGCCAACTTCCACGTTTACTTCAAATAAAGCAAAAATGGATTCGTTTTTTTATCCTCTTCCCTATACTATATATAAGACGCACTGATCTAGCTGTAACATTTAAAAGTAAGCGAAATGTCGACGGAAACAACTCAGGCGGTGGCGGTGCATCCTTTGATGCAAGAGGGGACGACGGTGGAAAAGAGGAAGATGAGGGTAATGGTGGCGGTGGACGAGAGCGACGAAAGCTTACACGGGCTCCAGTGGGTGCTTGACAATCTCGTTGGTGATTTGGGGTCGGCGGCTGAGCCGGAGCCAGGCCTGCTCACCCTCGTCCACGTTCAGCAGACCTTCCAGCACTACGGCTTTCCTGCGGGACCCGGAGGCACAGGTATACTTCTATTTTTACACACGTTTCAGATATCTGCTTTAATTATTGTACCGATTTCTTCCTAACAAAAACGCAACTGGTGGAAATTAATTATTTTATTAATTGTGTCTTACATATAGGCTACTGCAAAGCAAGATTTTAAGTTGGAAGCGTACGAAGCATGTCCTTGAGCCATAATTAGGATTATGTCGAGTTTTTAATGTTTTTTCTTAGAAAAAACTACGAAATATTAGTTTAAAAAAAAAATTACTCTTCATAATTGATAATAAGAAAAAGGGGCATTTCGTTTGTGAACATTTTTATCTATTCAAGCTAAAAAAAATTAGTAAAAATTTAACTATTTTCAAAAAATGATTAGAAATCACAAAAATAAAATTAATTAATCTGAATTGATATTAATAGAATCGAATGCGCGCATACATACACATACACACCCTTATAGCAATCATAGAGTTATTTCCCGTGCCCTTAATTTAATTGTTTCAGAATCTGAAAATGCATGCAGCGTTTTACACACCGACGGAGGTGGTGAAATCCGCAAGAAAAGCACAAGAGGAAATTTCTGCAAAAATACTCTCTCGCGCGTTACAAATTTGCAGAGATAAGATGGTAAATCTAATTTCTCTGTATTTAAACAGTCAAATGAATAACTAACACCTTGCTAATTTGATGCCAGTGTCCAATACGTAAAATGATTAGAAACCAGATTACTTTATCTTGCGTATATAAATAAATACTTCTTACAGATAAGAGCAGAAACTCTAATTCTAGAAGGCGATCCGAAGGACATGATTTGCCAGGCTACCGAGCAGCTGCAAGTAGATCTTCTTGTAGTTGGCAACCGCGGACTTGGAAAGATCAGAAGGTCTGGATCATTCATCTTTACCTTTATTTTAAAAAGTATCCATGACCATGATATTGATCAAGTGTCGTTTCTATTTCTCTCCCCTTAAATATATTCGGGATCAACTAACCAATATCTGTGTTTTTGGACGCACGCAGAGCTCTCCTGGGAAGTGTAAGTGACTATTGTGCGCACCACTCCAAGTGCCCAATCCTGATCGTAAAGCCACCCAAGGAGACCAAGTAGATGTCTGTTCTTGCGAGGAACTGCGAGCTATGTTTATATGCCTGTCATGTGCATATATGTAGTATCAGTTTTAGTGGATTTATAATTTCAACGCAAGTTTGTTAAGAAGAGGACCTGCAAGCTATGTAATTAAATGTAAGCATCAATAAACATAATCCGTTTAGTACATATAAAAAATTGCTTTCGATTCTGATTTCCACAATTCACATATTTGAAAAAGAAAATTAGGATTTTACCTCTTCGCTCCCTTTGATCACCACATAGTCGAAATCACTCTCCCGCAAGGAATTGCTTCATTACATATACTAGCCGCTAACATGAGACATATAGCTGAGAAGCTATGACATGGCAATAGTGACTGGAGTTCCTCATGTTTATTCCTCCCAAGTTTTAGGACTTTTCCCCCCCATTGATCTTCAGAGGCACCTGCTGATTCGAAGACTCACAAGCTTCTACCGTTCCATGTAATGCGTCATACGCGGCCTCGATCGCTGAACCGAGGTCAGGGTTCTGAACACTCGCGCCACCCAACCACTCTCGGAAATCCCCAGAAACAGTGTCCTTGTCCCTTAGTAATTCAATGAATTCCTCAGCTCTCTCCATATCTTCATCTTTCAAGAGCTTGAGGCAGGACACTACACTAGCCTTCGCAGGCTTCCACTCCTTTTTTGAAATCAATATTGCCTCTTTCATAGCTTCCACTGCTCTTTCTGCTCGACCATGACGAAGATGTGCCTGTGACAGGTGATACCATGTATCCGCTTCTGGCTTATACCCCTTGACTATTATCCTTTCCATAACGGTTTCGGCTTTCTCAGTAGCACCTCTTTTTGCATAGGCGCCCAGCAATAGATTTGGCAAGCGAATGTCGAAATTCATACTACTACTGGATCCCCACTCTTCAAAAATCGTTTCAGCAGTTTCAATGTCATCAAGCTTTACTAGAGCAGCCACCATACACAAATATCCCTTACTGTAAACCTTACCTTGTTCCTTATATCGTTCCCAAATTCTCAGAACATCATCTTTCTTCCCCATGGCAGCATAGTCTGCGAGAAGACAACTATATGCTTCACCCTTGTCCTTGTGCCTCGGCACCAGATTCTCACATTTCTTCAGCGACACCAAAGCCCTGTCAAACAGCCCTACCAGTCTATATGCATACGCTGCAGTAGCGTAGAACCTCCAATCGAGAAAAGTCTCAGAGTCCAATTCTGCTTGCCGTATAGTGCGGTCGATTCCCTTGACGTTTTGCAGGGTTGCATATGCAATTATTCGAGTGCCGTACGTATATTTGTCAAGAGGGATACCCTTCTCCTCCATTTCCTTCATCAGCACATCCAGTTTCTCAAAGTTGCCAGTTTGCTGATAAAGTTTGAGCAGAACATTGTAAGACAATGTGAACCTGTGCAACCCCAAATCCCTCATTTTCTGCATTACGGCCTCTGCCTTCTCCACATGCTTTGCACGGGCATAGCAGTTGAGAAGAGATCCATAGACCTCAGGGGTTCTAAATTGTATGGCAACATTATTGAAAAATTTCTCAGCAGCCTCTATACCACGGACTTTGCAGATCAAGTCCAACCGGATGGCAACATCTTGATTGGTCAATTTAAAATATCTTTTGTCAGTCATCCACTCAGATATCTGCTATACCAAAGAACGAAATGGTAGTAACGACTCGAAGCATTAACAAGAAGAAGAAGAAGGTCAGCTATGCTATCTTAAATGTATGAGAGAAAAATCACAAGAGAAAACGCTGATCGAAGCACCTGCAGAGCTTGACCGTGACGTCTAAAGCGCCTAAGGCTTCTAACAAAAGACAGGAGCTGATCTTTTCGCAGGTCTCCGCCTTCTTCGATCCATTTGTCAAGAATTGGGGCGATGGAGGCCTCCGGATCTCCAGCAGGCGAAATTCTCTGGAAGAGATCCTTCACTGAATTTGAAATTGCCGACGGCCATCGTGCGGCCGCCGAATTTGTCGAGTAAAACGGGACACGAGTTCCGTTCCTGTAACAGAATTGAGTGCCGAAACCGTTTAAGATGAGACGGAGACTCAGACGAGAGACCTTCATTTCGAGCTAAAATGGGAGCAGCGAAACAGAAGAGCTTTGTCTTGGATTGAAGAAGGTTTGAAGCTATCAGGAGGCCGCGGCTAAGCAAGTTGCTGGAACTTGGGTCACCCGGGCCGTTATCCCACCTGATTTGGTTTGGGCCTTCACTCGTGGCCGGCCTACCCAAAGCACATTATTTTTGGGAGCAGAACAAGTGGGCCTTTGAAATTTCGGAGACATGTAGGACCCAAAAAATGTAGGAAATATATATTTTTTTCTTTTCCCCTTTTTGGGGGGATGAAAATGTAGGAAATCTTTCTGTAAGTTCCATCTCTATAATACTGAGAAAGCCTCTGTGGTTTCTATAATTCTTAGTGGGACAAATACGGCAACAGTGTACTATTTTGAATTATGAGTTTCAAAACATTATTTAGACCATGTAATTGTTATGATTATGTAAAATCGAAACAAAAGAAAATCTCGTTCAATTCTACAACTTTTAGCCAAGATTGAAAGTTCGGGTTGTAGGGTTTAGTTTGGGTTGAAACCCCAATTTTTATAGCTTGTCTCTAACTCTGTTAGCCTTAACTCCAACTCAACCCTATTCAAGTCAAAACCCGAACCGATAGTAACTAGATTAAGGTTGGATTAAGATCGGGTTGACCCGATTTTTCCATGCCTTTGTTATATGCTGCTGCTGCTTCCATAATTCCAGTCAAACTAATAAATTCACACAGATGTAGCGATGGGGGAAAAAAATAGTGTCCGGAACACCTTTATTTCTTAAAGGTACATGCATTTCAATTAATGTTTCAGTAAAAAAAAAATTCACTATATTTTTCTTTACAAATATCAAAACACAAACTGAAAATGATTCTACTTTAGTATTATAAATTGAAGCTCACATTTGCCACACACAAATGTCCTCAAAAGTATATGCGATCAATATCCGGTTCAAACAAAAAATAAATGAAAAACTGAAATAATTTAAAAATTCTGTAATTCGGTTCGGTTTCAGTTAAAACAGAATAACAAAAAATTCGGTTCCCGTTTGGTTTCATTTTTTGGGATTCTGTCAATTCAGTTACTGAATTAACCGAAATTTTTTATACTAGATTTTTATTTTATTTTTTCATGAACTATAAAGCTACTAAGTAACCCAAATTAGCTTGAATTCTTATTTTCTTTCTTTCAATGGGCAATGAAACTTCTATATTGAATGAAATTTGAAAAGAAAAACAATGTCTCTCTCTCATTTAATCTCTTATAAAATTTTAATCCCATTTTTTCGGTTAATTCGGTTTTATAGACTAATTCTGTTAATTCGGTTTCTTATCATCTAAAACTGAAAACCAAATAAACTGACTAATTCAGTTTAGTTTAAACCGAAAAAACCGAATAATCACCCCCCCTCAAAAGTAATTAAAATTTTAAAACTTACACTTGAAGACAATTCCATGTTGAAGAAATTAAAAGTTTTGCTGCAGCAACTGTTGGCAAATGGTAGTATAGACAGTGGTGATTGACTGGGAGGACAATAAGAGCAGCAAGCGATAGGAGTACTCGAGGAGTACTCGAATGTCAGTTGGCAGCATAGACACAGTGGCAGGTGGCTCGCAAGTCGTGGCTGGGAGAAGCCGCTTCCAAATCAACTTCAAGGGAAGGATGACGATGGATGGAGGGCGGCGAATCAACGATGACGAGGGAGGAGCTCTAGGTCGATGGTCTTTGCTTAAGGGTTGAGGTGAAGCAGAATGAACTAGGATTAGGAAATAGGAAGAACTGAAGATGGCTAGTGTTGTTACGAAATAGGAATTGGAAATTTGGGATTGGGTGGATTCAAGGAATCAGAGTGGGTCAAATATTTGGGCTCACAAATTAGGTTGGGCTGGGTATTATATAATGTATTATAAGACTTGGATTGAACTATTATATAATATAGGTTCAGGTCAACCCGACTCAAAACTGAAAATTTATAAATTTTAAAATAAGTTTGGATCAAGTTGAGTTAATCCAAATTATCTTTTTCATTTTTCACAACCCGACCAAAACCCAAAAATTAAGGTTGGATTAGGGCTCATGTTTGAGTCTAGGGTCACAACTTACACCCCTACTTTTAGCGTGACTAAAACAGCAACAGTGCGTCATTCAAGAAATCTTATAGCTTAGGTTTGTAACATTTCCACAAGTCTCGAATTTAGTTTGTCCTTTCACTCTTTTGAGTCTGACTTACAATGTAATTCAATATTAGTAAGAGTTGTGATTAGGTGCTAATCCGTGTTGAGGGACGACTTTCTTTAATCATTGATCTACATGGGCTCCAATGACTGATCAATTGTTTGTGATAACTATTAGTTTCATTACGGACAAGAAATTCCTTCTATTATTTCCATTACCAAACTAACAACACTTCACATCTAATTCCCATTAACTTAAGTCGACTCAAATCAAAATAACTTACTTTTATATTTACATTTGTTTTACGTAAAATTAATTTTATTTGAAAGCTAATACTATATATGTATAATAATCTATTCAAAATAAGATTTTTATAACATTATTTAATTTTGATAATTTTTTTCTTTTTCAATACATAAAAAATAAAAGAATTATAAATTAATAATCATAAAAATTTTACAATTAATGGGTTATTATACCTAATCAAAGTTGGCTTCTAAATGAAATTGATTATATATATATATATATAAGTTAGTTTGGATTAAGTTGATTGAATTAGATGTTTTGTCTGTTAAATGTACACATATTGAATTCTTCTTAAAAATTTTAAAACAAAACCTTTACTGTCTCACTGGCTTATAAAACTCGTGGACCATATATCATCGACATAAACTTACCAAGTCAAATTTAAGTCAAAGAAGTCAGACATGTTTAAAATCTCCCTGGAGTCTAGGAACTCATGATACTCTCAACTTCAGAAATCTTCCCCATCGATCTATTCTGCGCCTCTGAAGGTTCCCATGTTTCTCCGGTTCTAAGCAAAGCATCATGCTCTCTGTCAATCAACAAACCAAGGTCGGACTTCTCGACCTTCATATAGCCCAACCACTCTTGGATATCCCCAGAGATAATGTTTTGATCTCTTAGCAGCCTAATGAATTCCTCAGCTCTCTTCATATCTTCATCTTTCAAGAGCTCTAGGCATGTCACCAAACTTGCCTTCGCAGGCTTCCACCCCTTCTTTGAAATCAGTATCGCATCTTTCATAGCTTCTACAGCTTTTTCTACTTCACCATGCTGAAGCAGTGCTTGTGATAGATGGTACCATGTTTTTGCATCTGGCCTCTGCCCTTCAAGTATTATTCTGTTTACTAAGGTTTCTGCCTTCTCGAGAAGTCCGCTTTTTGCATAGCTCCTCAACAAGAGATTTGGCAGGCGTATATCAAAGGCCATATTACTGGCTTCCCAGTCTTCAAAAATCTTCTCAGCAGTTTCAACGTCATCAAGCTTGACGAGAGCAGCCATCACACTCAAATATCCCTTATTGTAAACCCTATCTCGTTCTTTGTATTGTTCCCAAAGTCTTAAAACTTCATCTTTTCTTCCTGTGGCAGCATATTGTGTGAGAAGATAGTTATAAACTTCACTGTTGTGCCTTGGCATCAGATCCTCACATTTCTTCAGCAATGCTAAAGCCTTGTCAAATAGGCCTGTAAGTATATACGCATTTGCAGCCACGGAATAGAAAGACCAATCAAGAATGGTGTCAGAATTTGATTCTGCTTTCTGCATGGTGTTATCCATTCCCTCAACGTCGTGCAGAGCTGCATATGCATTTAACCGGGTACCGTAGGTAAATTTGTCAGAAGGAATGCCTTTCTCCTCCATTTCTTCAATCAGTGCATTCAGTTTATCAAAGTTTTCAGTCTGGTGATAGAGTTTCAGCAGAACATTGCAAGGCAAGGTATCTGACCCTAAACCCTTCATAGTCTGCATTACAGCTTCTGCCTTTTCCACATGTTTCACGTGAGCATAGCAGTTAAGAAGAGACCCATAGACCTCAAAAGTTTTAAAACAACTAGAGACATTATTGAAAAATTTCTCAGCTTGCTCTATCCCATGAACTTTACAAATCAAGTCGAGCCGGATGGCAACATCTGGATTTGTTAAACTAAAGTATCTTTTGTCGCTCATCCACATAGATACCTGGGGCCAACAAAAAGAAATCTTTGTAAGGACTCAAGGCATTAACCAGAAGAACAAGGTCAGGTGTGCTAGTGAATATCTATCTTAAAATATGAAAATGAAGAGGCAAGAGAAAGGCGAACAAGAAAAACAAAAAGTAGAGTGGTGCGAGAGGTAATGCTAATACACCCATCACTAAGTCCAAGCAGAGCAAAGTTATTACTGTCAATTCAAGCAGACTTAGGGATGCCCCTAATTCTTTAGAATCCAACATCATTAGGATGACAATCTAGCACAACTTATTAGTTATTTCACTAATCATTTCTTGGAATAAAAACAAGAAAATTCCTAAGAATATTACACCAACCATTAGGGAAGCTAATGCTAGAGGATTTTGATTTTACGGCCAAATTAGACGCTCGAATTGATAACGTTCTGGTTTTCACGACGAGAGCAAAGTTAGATGGCGGTTGCTTTAAATAGAATTTTTCACTACAAAAAAACAAAAAAAAAAAAAAAAGGAAAAGGAAAAAGCGTTAAAATGAATACCTGGAGAGCGTGTTTGTAACGTCTGTTGTGCCTAAGTGCCTTGATACATTGACAGAGATCACCTTTCCGAACGTCTCCGCCTTCCTCAACCCACTGGTCAAGAATTGGGACGACGGAGGCGTCAGGATCGCCGAAAGGCGAAATTCTGCGGTAGAGATCCCTCGAAGTTGAAACTCCAGATGCCTTTTGTACGCTGGCTGTAGCTGTTGAATAAGACGGGGAACGAGTTCCGTTACCAGACCTGAAGCGACCGCCCACGCCGTTGACGATTGAACGGAGACGCGAGAGCTTCATTTCGAGCCAAAACGAAACCAGTGACTACAGGGTTTTAGCGGTTCAATTTGATGCTTCTTAACCCTGTTGGCCATACAAGTCGATGGAATTCGGATGACCCGACCCGTTTTTTCTGCATTTTCAAAATCCATTATTTCAGTTTTTAAGTACCAATATATTATTATTTAGAATTTAATATTTTATCTACCTAATAATCATTTAATTAAATATTATTTTAAGAAGTAAATAATAATTTTTATAATCAGATATAAACAAAAAAATTAAAAAAATATTAATACTTTTGTCTCGCAAAGCTTATCCTCTTTACTTTTTACAGCAATTAATTCATAATTTTTTTTATTTCAAAATTTCTTATACAAATATAAACTTTTTATATGAAAATAGTACTTTACAGACTCTAGTTTATAAATATATTTTTTTTAAAAAAATTACAATACAAATTAATATGAATATATTTAAGTCAAATTTTAGTAAACAAATGTTAAAAAGTCAACCTTGTGAAACGAATGGAGTACTTTTTTATAAAAAAAATGAATACTATTTTTATACCCAGCTTTAAAAAAGAAAAAATTAATAAAATAATAGTTGTTTTAAAAAATTATTTTTTTATTTGGTAAATTATGGAGTATCAATTAGTATATAACTTCTATGAGTGGTTACAAAAAATAAATAAATTCATCAATATGGATACACAAAACCTCCATTAAATTTTTTGGGTGATAAATTTAATGATTTAGTAGTTACTATTATTTTCCAATTAGCATCCGATAAATTGTTATGTTTTTTCAATGCAAACAAAAGGATAACAAATAATTGTAAAAAGGTAATTAATGGTTCATGGACATTTTCAAGTATTTTCTTTCAATTAGCTTATGATTGAGAAAGAAGTTTTTTTTTTTATTTGGTGACAGACAAATCATAATTTAAAGTTATCCATCTTCTCCAATTAATACATCTCTTTAATTGTTGCAGGCTCATCGTTCAGATCAGAGGAACCATGTTTTGAGAGTGCAGCATATTCTTCGGGAAGCAAACTCAGGTGACGGATCTTCTAGCCAAAAAGCAGATAACATCGATTAAGGAAGGCATTATTATTTCTGGAGATGCCCAAACTTTATCACTACTTTTGTTCTGCTTTAAATCATAATTTAAAGTTATCCATCTTCTCCAATTAATACATCTCTTTAATTGTTGCAGGCTCATCGTTCAGATCAGAGGAACCATGTTTTGAGAGTGCAGCATATTCTTCGGGAAGCAAACTCAGGTGACGGATCTTCTAGCCAAAAAGCAGATAACATCGATTAAGGAAGGCATTATTATTTCTGGAGATGCCCAAACTTTATCACTACTTTTGTTCTGCTTCTACCAGATGCTATGGGGAACTAGTGATTACTTCATTTCCTAGGCTATCCAATGCCAGTTATGTAGATCCGAGCTAGATTTTCATTCTTGTTTTGTACACTACTTGTATGTCGTTCTCTGGTTTTTTATGCATTCCTATTTACCAAAAAATAAAAAAATGAAATTGCATAGGTTTCCGACGAATCAAACATGTCTTCTAGCGAAGGCTTTCAACAGTTTTACCATTAGATGTATTACACCTATAAATTATCAGCATACGCTGCATACCGCATAATATACCATGTTAGATACTGCTCCCAAATTTACAAAAATGATATTATAAAAAAAAATTAAGATAAAAATATTAAATATAATTTTCACACACACACACACACATATATATATATATATAAATTATTTTCATCATAATTTCTCTAATATAAATTAAAATGAAAGAAGAGAATTATAACAATTTCCAAATATCAATCATGTTAATATCATATATGGATTAAATTTTTTTACAAAATAACATTATTGTTTGTATCAAAATATGTTTATTGTATTTGCTTATTTTATATATGTACGCATGTAGTACACAAATATAAAATACTAAAAAACATGGTATATTACGACATAATGCTCAATATACCGCAGTATATTGGAAAAACATAAAGAGAAAACATCTATATGTAAACTACCACAATATTTACACGGTAATCAGACAAATCCCAAAAAGTCATTTAAGGTTAACTTTTAGCTTTTAATTCAAACAAACCAATCTCTAATGTTAATAAATTATCAAAAACTCTAATACTAATTTTGAAACTCTTTCGGTATCATACAGGAGGAAAACAATATACAGTGTTATTTGAGATTAAGCTTCCAGCAAGTTCCATTGCTAGACCGAACCTCAACCATGCAACGCCGACTTTTAGGCTCCATTCAATCGGGGATCATAGAAGGAAAGACAAATACCCAAACCACTTGCACTTCTCTTTTTCAAACTGAGCGCCTATATGATTCAACTACATTACTTAAAAAAGAAAACATAAGATTCCTCAACCATAACGTACTCTACCAACAAATATTTTGCAGAATCTGTTTTGCTTTGCCTAACAGTTTCACTTAATATAAATTCGCAGCAAAGCGTGTTCTATACACTTCACAACCCTTTCCCTCAATGACTTGAGCTGCAAAAATATGAATTGGCTCACAACTCCGCTGAAAATATCCAATCATATAGTTTACTAGAACAGAACAGAACTCAAAACCCAAGATAAAGCTAGAGCCAATTTCAAGGCAAGCTTATAGTGTAGTAGAACAGAAAGTTCATCTCAATTCGGCAAAGGATAACATGTATCATCCAAGGCATAACCCCAGCTAGAATGGAGGTTCAAAATACCGCATAAGTAGGAATGAAACATTATCTGTGACAGAAATACTGGACAAAAAAAAAAAAAAGAAACATTCCAGGCAAAACTCGGATCAAATTTCTTAACGGTTGGCCTTGGCAACTCTCTCAATTTCGTCCTTCTTCTTGATAGCATAGCTGAATGAGAAGAATAACATGAGATATAAACAACTTACAAAATATGAAATGCAATTACATAACAGTAAACCAAGCTGACAAAGCACAGAAGGATCTAAGTGAAAAAGTGGAACACACCTGTTTGATGAACCCTTGGCTGCATTAATCAGCTCATCAGCCAAGCATTCTGCAATAGTTTTAATGTTTCGGAAAGCCGATTCACGAGCACCAGTGGTCAAAAGATAGATCGCCTGATTCACCCTTCGCAGGGGAGAAATATCAACAGCTTGACGCCTGACAACACCAGCAGAGCCAATTCTTGTAGCATCTTCACGGGGACCACTGTTACAAAAGATCAAACCAAAAATCAACGGGTCATACAAATAACCAACATTTCAAAAGATTTGGTTGATGAACATCTTTCATTTTGCCAGAAAAATATAGTGCACTAATAAAATCAGACATTTTATTACCTGTTGATAATAGCATCCACAACAACTTGAATTGGATTTTGATCAGTCAAAAGATGGATAATTTCCATTGCGTGCTTCACAATCCTAACAGCCATGAGTTTCTTCCCATTGTTTCGCCCATGCATCATTAGCGAGTTTGTAAGCCTCTCCACAATTGGACATTGGGCCTTCCTGAAACGTTTCATCGAGTATCTCCCAGCAGTATGAGGTAGAAAGGTTGCATTCTTTGCACCCATCACACCAATATAGTCCGCTAATGAAATATCATTCACCTACAGGTCGGCAGTTTTCCAACAAGAGTTCAAAAAGAAAAGTTTACATGCATACAAATTACATTAAAAACAAGAAACACAAATTATTCACGCAACGAAGGAAAAATAGTATTCCATTAAGGCTATATATAGATTCAATAGCAACCATAACTGAATTAAACAAAACCATAGATAGAAGCAGCTTGGGTAATAGCTAAACTAAATATCATTTGATGCATATTTTTTCAGCAAAATACGTACTCATTCGTAAAGTTAGCACCAATGGCCAAACAAGAACAACAAGATGTCAGGATCATCCCTCAGAAAACATATAGAGAAACTAAACCACAAAAATCTCTCGACAGCAATCCGAAACACAATCAGTTGACCCAGCAAACTACAGCAAAATAATCAACCCTTGGAAACCAAAATTAATACTGCACAAACTTAAAAAATTAAAAAAAATCAAATTCAGACTATCTATTCAGAGATATTATACTTCGGAGACTAGAAGTAAAACTGGGAATATCTGGCCACAAAAAGTTCCTTTTATTTCAAAAGTAGAAACTTCAAAAGCTCAAAACACAATGAATACGATTTCAATAGTTGTGTGTTTGATTCACCCGGAAAGATTAAGACCATATCCAGCTAGAGATACTCAAAACAGACGGAAAGCTGTGGGTCCTAATGGTAAATCAAGTAAACAGTAAAAAGGAATTGAAGGGGGACGAACAGAGCAGATACATGAACATCCTCGAAACTCCAGCGACCGAAGAGCTTGATAACTTCATTATGTTTTTCTTGTTCCGTCTCCACCTCAACTGCCGCCATAGCTACACAAAGACACAAAGACGTACGAAATCAGATATATATGTCTCAGTCGATACACACACACAAACAGAGAGAAGGCGGGGGGGTGGGGAAGTGGAGGAAACCTTCAAGTCTGGAATTTGCGTCTAAGAGAACGGCAAGACAAGAAAGCGGCGCGCAAGACGCTCTCAACACTGATGTACCCAAACGAAATTAAACCCTCGTTAGGGTTTGTGGTATTATTATCAGGTGTGGTCGCGACCATGTTCTGTTCGGGGTTTTATCAAAAGCCGAATATGGCCTTAACGGTTTGGATTGCAGGTCCTGTTTAAATGAGCTCAGACCAAAGTGCTAAACAGGCGTCTTGTGCTAATTGGGCGAAACTTGTCTTGCTTGGACTCATGATTTTCAAAGATATCAAAAAATACCCTATTGAAGATTCTTGCATCTATTTTTGTGGATGTACACCACTTGATGGAACTCTAACAGTTTTAATGTTAAATGGGTAAAGTAATTTTTTATTTTTAAATTTTGACATTAATTGGAGAGATAATCATGATATTTTGACTTTGAAATTAAAAATAAGATAATTACATCTCATTATCTCCATTAAACAACAAAAATTGATCATTTTCCACGATCGTGATAATTAAAAGAAAAAAAATTGTGCAATTTTTATATAACAAACTAGTTTGGTTAAATAATTTTTCTTCTTCTTTGTTCTCTCCTCCCTCTCTCTTCCACTTTCTCACTTGTTTTAGGTTTCACAAGCTAAGGAAAATGATGCTTTAATTAGAAAATGAACTATATATTGATTTCATATTTTATGATAACCATGATATTTTAAATTTAAAATTAATAAGAAGATAATCATATCATTTTTAAGATTTTTTTCCATAATATTAGACACTAAACTAATAAATTTATACATTAATATAACTTAATTAAATACTAATAAAACAGTCACAGACACCAAAACAGTAGTCTTAGACACTAGACTAATAAATTTATACACCAATATAACATAATTAGGCACCATGAAAGTATTACTAGATACTAGTGCAGCAGATTTAGACACCAGACTAGCATTACTAGACACAAATATATCAACACTGTACATTAGACTAACTAATTTATACATCAATATAACATAATTAAATATTAGAAAAGCAATACTAGACATCAGAATAACAATTATAGATTTCAGAACAAACAGTTCTAGACATTACATCGGCTAATATATGACACAAATTTTATATACACTACACACCAAATTGCAAATATGCTAGCATTTTTGTTTGAAAATGAGAAATTTTTTCTGTACAAAAATAATTAAAGTTTTAAAAATTATTTATTCCATGATTATATAAATTATCTAAAATGGTAACACTCTCCCTTAATAATAACTACCATATTTACCCCATAATTACATATATTTATTTAAAATGATAATTTCTTATATCTTAGTAATAACTACTTAACACCATTAATTTTACTATTAGCGGTATACGTACATCATGATGGACATTTTCAGGTTTCTACCCTACCTACCCCTACCCTTCCTGAACTCAGCTATCTAAACCCGAACCCAACCCTATCCGCAAAGCCATGGGGAGGGTATGGATTTCACTTATCCCACCCAACACTACCTGTACCTCTCTTAAATTAGTATATTTATATTCAGAATATGATTTTATTTTTAAAAAAATTATAATTTAACATAAATTATCTTATATTACTTTAATTTATAATTTTTTAAGTATTAATTACTAATGAATATATGCATTCTTTTAAAAATATATGTAAATATATAAAAATGAAATCTAAAAAATTCAAACATATACCTTAAAATTGGTTAATGGGTAGGACCCGTCTATCAACAGGATGAGTACTACCCAAACCCGATTACTTGAGTGGAGGGTTTGGGATTAACTATACCCAACCTAAATTCTACCTCTTGACATCTCTAATGATTTTGATTGAAACTTCTCAGCTCAAAAAATGATTTTCTTCAACGTTGTCAAATTTCAAATTTTATGTGTTTATAAATATTAGGATCATAATTATAAGTGATCATAATTATGAAATATAATTGAATTGTATTTTCTACTTCAGACTGTAAAACCATAAGATTCGAATCAGAATTTTAATAACTTTGATTTTATCATTCTAAAATTATTGTGTAACTAATAAAAATTATAAAATTATTAAAATTCATGTAGAATTCATTAGATGTTCAATATTGGCAAGCCATATATTACATATATATAAAGCAGGATACATTTAAGGAGTAAATAGACTTTTTACTTAACAGATGCAATATTGAGTTGACACGTGGCAATTTTGACAAATATGGCAAGAAAATTAATATTTTTTACACTTATTTGCTAAAACTACCCCTAAAACAAATCTTGCTACCATCTAAGGTAATTTCTCTCTTACTTTGGATGCATTCGAAAAACATTTTTAATTAATTAGAAAAGTATTGAAAGGTCAATTTTTTAGTAAAGTCAACATCTTTACATAGATAATATTTTTTATTTGATTTGTGCAAATTTCCATAATTTCCTTTGCTTATTAAAAAGTATATCTGAATTTGATTTCTTTTTCTTTTTCTTGCCCAATACCGATCGGGGATTTAAAAATGATATATTCCCATTTTCTTGATTTATTTTATACAAATTTCTATAATTTTCTTTGATTATTAAAACATATCCAAATTTTATTATCATCAAAATACTACATAAAATGAAAACAACGCATATATTGACAAAAAAACAATGAAAACATATATCGTAAGAAGGAAGAGATTAAAATAGATTAACATGATTAATTAATTTAAAAGAATGAGATCCTTGTCAAGCCTACAAACTATATATTCTTCTCCACGAAATAGGATAAGAATATATTTGAAAAATTAGCAATCAAATTAATTAACCAATTTAACATATCAAAATTTTAGCTCAATCAACATTTAATTCCAACGTTAAATATATCAATTTATTTTACCAACATTAAAAAAAATATTAACACTTACCAACTAAGTTGCAACCATTTTCTACTATATAATAGGTGGTTATTTCTTTTCTCTCCCTCTCATTTTCTTTCATTCACATTTATCTACCTTAAATTCATCACTATTCTTCTTTGTTATTTTTTGCTATAGGCGCCATAAAAAATGCCTATCATCCAATTTTTCATCATAGATATGTTTTTTTTTTTAGTATGATGGTTTTCTTGTTATGCTACCTGTAGTAATCGGATCATCAACAAACTTATTTAATACGAAAGCTGTTATACCACGATGATGTTGTCTTGTTCTATAATGGGCTTGGGTGGGTTAATGATAGACAATTGAAGCCAAAATGAGTAGGGCAATGGTGAATACCAACATCTAGGAATTTTGTACTAGATCACGCTCGTAGGATCTAAAATGTCTATAAATAAGTTCGTCTTTGATAGGTTTGACATGATTTTATCCAACATATCATGTTTTGTTAAGTTTTTTGTTGTGATGTAAATATTTACTTGAAGTTAGTCTTAGATGTGTGGTGGGTAACACCTTCTCCCTGTAATGACCATAGACAATCTAGCGGAGTGCCAAGCAGCCGTGTTTGATCTTTGTTGCCTTAAAATAATTTTCTTGAAGTTTCTTTCCAAGGTTGTGTAGCCAATGCTCTTATTGCAATAGTATGCTTTTCCTATTAAGTTGAATGATATGTTCATGGCCTAGATTTTAATTTTGTTTAGCTTTTTTTTTTATTGTAAGAGTTTTATGAAGAGTTCTATAACATTTGTTGTGTTTCTGATAAATTTTTAGATGCTTTTAGCATAAAACAAATGTTGGTTTTGCTCATAATATTCAAAATATCCATTAGAATATAGATTATTTGAAAATTTATTGTAAACCATATATATGCACTTTTCCATTTGTCTCTAAATTGTGAATTGGTTGCTTTTTATAAGGCATCGGGTGCTTTTCTTTTTTCGAGCTGTTATCACTGTTGTTGTTGCACCATCATCTCAATTTATTTATTTTTAAGTACTATCTATTTATCTATGATCTAAGTTTAAGTTTGAGTTGTATAGGAATAAGATTTAGGTGCTACTTTCATACATATTTTTTTATGTATGCAAAAAAAATTGAACGATGGATGAAAATTTTCAAATTGAGTATAAGTTAGAGCCTACCAAATTGTTATATAGTCAAGGGCCAAGCTAAGATTTTGAATTAAGGGGACTGGACTCTGTTTTAAAAATATTTAAGAAATAAGATATTTTCATTATATACATAAGATATTATTTTTGCTTATTTTTTATTTTTATTTAAAATTAATATCATTTGAATGCTAATATCTTATTTATCTAACATTCACTTAAGTTACACATTTTTTTAAAAAATATTTTGAAGGACTTTGTCCATACCTAGCTTTAAAAGAATTAAATATTAATAAAAAATATCTTTTGTGAACAAATGTTTTAAAATTTATTTATGGGCTTTCAAAGTGTCGGATTCTAATTGATGTATACATGCTAAGCAAAGAACCCCATACATCAAAACAATCACTAATAATCACTTACTAATAATTTTCCCTAAATGTAACCCAAGATAAACAAACAAAAGAATTTACTAAGAAATCAGCCAACCAAGCTAAATAATACATGAATTATTTTTTTCAAACGATAAAAAAAGGAATTTAAAATGGCCAACCATGAAAAAGCTAAAACTTAATATGTTATTTGTCATAGGATATAAAATTGATAATTATAAAATTTTATAAATGAATTATACATAAAAATTAGTAAAACAAAACCATCAAATAATCTAATGAAATAAAAAATTAAAATAATTAACCTTTTTATGTTTCCAGTTCTTAACAAACAAAAAAAAAGTTTCACCAATGGCATGTATGAGCAAGATTCAAAAATGGAATTATTTCTTACCTCTTCATATTGTATGCAAATTAGGAAAGTAAAAACAAATTGATTGAAAATTATTCAACTTAACAAAATTAAAAAAAATAAACTACTATTAAAATGATAACGTTAAATGTATAATAAAATTTTATTTGTATCTGAAACTATAAAATTACTATGGGTTAGTGGATTTTGTTAGCTAATATCCCATTGAACATATATTTTTCTCAAATAGGCTTTTTTTTTTTTTTATGCTTGATATGTATGAAGAGTCAATAAGCCAATTAATTAAGAACAAGGGAAAGATTGAAGAAAGGGTGTGGGGCTGGGATGTATAGGAAAATGAAGAGTCATCTTTTTATCTTCCCAAGTATTTTCAAATATAAACATAATTAATTTTTTTTGAGATAGTAAAACTTATTATTTTATATTGGACTTTTTTTTTAATCTTAGTCATGAAAATCAAACATATTTACGGATAATGTCAAAAAGAGAGAGAATTTTTTAATCTAACTATTACTTTTGTTACTTAAAATTGTTGCAAAGCTGGGTATATATACTTTTCTGGAACTTAATTTAATTTAAAATATATATACTTTTCTGGAACTTAATTTAATTTAAAATCCTGTGACAACGCTGGGTATATAAACTAGTTAACAGTTAAAGCTAATTCAATGCAATTTCTTACATAGTTTTGAGTCACGCCCTTAAATAAAATAAATGATGCAGAAAATGTTTAGTTAGATGCCCTTAATCAGTTTTTCTAATAAGACAAATTGTTCCTCACAAGAGAAGAATGAATGCTAATGAACTACAAACAATAAGTCAAAGAATTAAGATTTTTGAAATAATTAAAGGCTATCAAAAGAAATATTAAATTTACCGCAAATATTTTGGGTTGGGTGCAGATATGTTACTATATTTTTTTTAGATAAAATCCATCTAAGATACCTTAGCTTTAATTATTATCCCAAATAAGTACCTAGCTTTAGATTTGTCGTATCAAACTACATAAACTTGTATATAGTGTCCCAATCGGGTACTTCCATTGATTTTGTAGTTAAATTTAATGGAAATTGATGACGTGACATTATATAAAATTAAAGTAAAGTTTCAATGAAAATTTTGGTCATCAAGCTTTTCAAATCAATAATTTCAAACCCTAAATTTCTAAACTACTCTTCCTAGCCTAAATTTACTATTTTCCCCTCCTCCTCGTTTTCTTTTCCCCAACCTCCGCCGCCCACCTCCGGTTCTCCATGTCACCACCATCGTAAATCCAACCTGAGACTGTTGCTTGAATCATCCCTGTTCGACGGATGGCGAAATCATCTTATTCGCAGACACCTTCAAATCTGGGCCACATTTGAATTGTGGCGGTTGAGCAGTGCATTGACAGTTCTAGCTTTACCAGTCTTTTCATTGTCCTTGTATTGATTGACTCCGCCTTTCCCGTAGAACAACTGGACGGTGGATTTGGGTGACGTCACAAGGCCACCATATCGCCTTCCTCCAGAATCTCTGTCCTCCTCTCGCCCGAGCCATGGACCTGACCTCGAATCGTTGGTTTGGCAGGGAGACCAAATGCCACCCCTAGAGTCAGCTCCTCAGCCATCACCAAAACATTTTAGGGATCGGCAAGGACCTCTAAATGCTATAGAACAAGCGGAGGAACCTAGGCTTTGTCGCCAGCAAATATAGAGTTACATGGATTTTCCTTTTGGCGGACATAGACCATGGACCAGTCAATAGCAGAGGACGGGTTAGGCGGGATGGGTTCTGGGTTTTTTAGATTTTATTGATCATTGAACGGGTATGGGAGTTAGATATAGAAGTTTAAGGATTAGAATTAGTGATTGAAAAAAGTTTAAGGATTAAAATTGCTATTTTATGACTTACTTTAATGATATTTTATGCCACATCATCAATTTCCATCAAATTTAACGGCAAAATTAATGAAAAGTACCTGATTGGGATGCGCTATATGAGTTTATGTAGTTCGATAGGACAAATATAAAGATTAGATACCTATTTGGGACAATAATTAAAGTTAAGGTACCCTCCGATGGACTTTACCTTCTCATTTTTTTTCCAACCTCTCACTAATGTTTTAAAATGGGCCAGGTATGCCATTGAAGTTTTAAATTGGAAGTGGATATGTCATTACCCATTAAAAAGCTAACAGAAGATATTAAAAGTAACAAGTTTTAAATTTTTTTTGTGGTAATGTAAGTTTTAACAAATTTTAAGGACATTTTGTAATTAAATTCTCTTTCTCTCAAATGCCGATGAGAAAATCAAACAACAAAGACAAAGGGAGAGCGACGATGGGTCTGGGGTGCTGCTGTCGAAAATGGTGATAAGGTTGAGGCATTGATGGCAAAGATTAGACCATTTTTTGCAAAAAAAATCTCAAATGTCTCAATATTTTTTTAAAGATACATAATAACCCAAGATTTCAAAATCTATTATTTTATCATTTTCTATTATTTTTTAATTGATAGTAGCATATTTGAACTATTTTTTAAACATTAGTGAAAATTTGGGCGTAAACAAAACTACAGCGGCAAATCCGCACCCAACATAAAATATAAGTGGTAAATTTGAGATTTCTGTCAAAGGTTACTAGACTGTTTCACACTTTCGAAAAAAAAAAGTATGAAAGTCCGTTCTCCTGTCCAAAATTGACAAGTTCAAGCTATCGATACCTCTGGTTTAATTGCCCAGAGTGACATTTGTTTTTTCAACTGGTGCTCTAAAAGTAGATCATATTAGTAGCATGTGGTAGCCAGTCACAGGACTTGCCTTTGCAAACAACTGCTCGTTGCTCGCAAATCGCATTGATATGACATTCGATTTGTCAAATGATGTTTTCAAACTCGGATAGGTGATGAAACCACTCATGGTTCAATCCGGCTGAACACTGGATGGAATGATTTCTAATGTCATCTAAGTTTTCCAACCTGGTTGCAACTTTTGAAAGCTGAAGGTCCTTGACTTCTATAATTTTTCCATAAAAAATAATCCACTATTTTCAGTTTTATAGATTTTTAGTTTAAAATCAATGTCATGTGAAAGCTTAAACTCTATATAATTAATAACCACTTAAATAATTCTTTCTGAAAAAGCAATATTTAAATTTTTTATGAATTTTCTTCCTCACCCAACCAAGAAAAAGAAAAATCAATAAGAAGCACCTAACTTTCCAAAAAAGAAAATTAAAAAATGCCTTTTAGATTTCTTTGTTTATAAACTTTCAGTTGATATACAAGTTAAGCAAATAATCACTCTCTAATCTCACTTTCCATTCAACGTTGTCACTAGAGTTCATACCATGGGAGAGCCAGTGGGCCTGCGCAATAAAAATTAAATACGGCTTAACTCGCAGACTTTGCTTCCAACCAAACTACTTGATAACATCAATCTTAGCTTGAATTTTTAATCCTAATACTGAAGTCCATACCATGTGATCCTGGGTAGCTTGGAAGGCAGGACAATGCTTGTAAAAGCTCTAACAAATGATGGCCTATGAGGCTTGTGGGAAGTAATTACAAAATACGAGTATTTTGCCGAGCACATCTCTAAACGAATCGTTGTTTTTCGGAAAAGGATTCTCAATCTTTACAAATTATGTCAAGTAAATCAGACTTGTTTAGAAACAGGCCTCACGGGGAAAAGGCTTGCTTTGGCATTGGCCAAGTGGTCAAGGGATTCAGAAACAGACCAAACAAGAACAATAGATTGTTCTCGACTACTAAATCCAAATTCGAAGGTGAAGGCCAAGTGACATCTATCTAAAGAGAGTAGTTGATGAAAAACAGCTGACAAAAAAATTGATCTGCAAGTATAGTCGGCATATCATAACCCCAACTATACCACACTTAAATCATAACCATCAAACACAAACAACTGAATATCATATCAATAGTAGAGGGCGACTGAAGACTTCTCCCACAAGGCAATAGATATCCGGTACACAAACCATGACCAAAATTTAACCATCTTGATACGAAAACCAAAAAATATAGATAGCCATTAAACACAGAGAACAACTAGGAACAGATACAGCCCATCACCAGCAAGCTTTGCTCAACGAAGCCTCCTAGCTTCTCTCTCAGACTCGAGCAAGGTGAGGACATCACCCTCCCTCACCGGTCCCTTCACGTTCCTCATGATGAAACGGTTCTGGTCATCGATAAACTTGACTCTCACCTGGGTCACCTGCCCCCTAGATCCTGTCCTACCCATCACCTTCACCACAATAGCGTGCTTGATCTGGGAATCCATTCTGCACTAGTTAAGCAACGAATGGCTCAAGCCGGTAAGTCCTTCAGGCCATAACATTAAAAACCGATTGGAGGAACCAAGAACACAATGTTTGAACTTGAGAGCAGCCAAACATCAAAAGAAGACAAACACTAAATCATCTTTATCGACAACGAAACAGGACACATCCCTTCCTCGCATCTAAACATTTGTATTTAATCAATCAGTGCCAAAGGTAATTAAATACACCTAACGGGAAAATCACAGCAAGCGAAAGATCATCATGGCTTAACAAAATCAAACCAAGACCAACCTTAGACAAAATGGCTCTATCGTTCTTGCAACATATAGATTTCTAATTTACCAAATTAACCAGGAACGAAATCAGAAAAATACAGAACAACCATCTCGAGGACGATGATCGAGAGGAAAAAAAGAAAAAAAGGAGTTTGAGAAGGCAATCGAAACAGACCTTACGGAGGCGCTGGAGTTGACGAGGGACGACGGCCACACACAAACGCTCAAATTAGGTTTTGCAGTGGAGAACGGAAAACCCTAGAATTTGGGGCATTATATAAAAGGGCAAGCAAGGTAAAATGACGTTTTTGCCCCGGATGACACTTCTGTTTGGCTTGTCTAACCCCGTGAAAAATATTTAGGGTTTTTTACAGTTACCCCTAAACTTTAGAAAATATTACACTTACCACTTTTAGGTTTAAAAATATACACTTACCCCCTTTTTTAATACAGTTAGTCAACTGTTAGTCAAAATTACAGTTAGCCACCTTGAATTTAGTTTGGTTTACAATTATACCTCTATTTCTATTATACCTAAAATTTTAGAAATTTAAAATTTTTCAAAATTGTCTTCCCCCTCCTCGTCCCTCTATTTCTATTCTCTTCTACCTCTATATAGACCCATCCATCTCCGCATCTCATAGCCTCTTTATGGGACTTCTCCTTCTACTCCAATACCCTCTTCTTTGGGCACTCCTCTGACTTTCAATGGCAACCTTGTGATTGCTATATTGAGACTTTACCCATACCAAGGCCACTGACTAAAGGTCCCTCATCTCCACTATTCTCATCAGCGACATCTATGTCGTTGACCATGGGATGCTCCAAACATGTTGAGACTGTAACTATTATGCCGCCTCCTAGCTTTTGGCAACTGTAGTGAAATTTTAAACCCACTATTCCGCAAGTGCACGGTAGTTGTGTAAATGGATGAGTGGATATCGTTCCCACGAAGATTGATGAAATTGAATGCCAAGTACCACTACTCAAGTTAAACTTTAGCTAAACAATCAAAGTTGGATGACAATATAGGCAACTTAAACAAGTGACTAACCTTAGCTAAATGGAATACTATTAACCTAGAATGCAAGTATGCAATGTAGAATTTGTAGTTTTTTATCAAATCATGAAAGAACACTTCCTATAGGTTCACTACTTGTCTTGATTTGTTTGTGAACTTAAGTGAGTGGGTTAATTTCCAATGTATGTTGATAAAGTTATTCAACTAAATTCTTACTTTTCCAAGTGAAAGAATTAATCTCTCTAATCTAAACTTAATAAGGATTTCCACCCGATTACAAGTTTAGAAAGAGGCATTAAAGCTCAATTTACCTTTACCTAATGACTTAGACTAATTTTCCAACAAGTCCATAGCCATTAAATTCTTCTCCTAGGTCCAATAGCTTCTAATCTTTTCCAAGAGTTTAGATGCAATTTATAGTGCAACTAATTGTGGCCATCAACTAGCTAACACAACATTAAGCTCAAGAGAAGAATAAACATACATTTAGTAGAAAATCAACATCACATAACCATAAATTCATCCAACATAATCAATCCAAGTAGCTACATCCATAGAAAGTGCAAAAGAAGACTACTCCATAACTAAATAAAACATAATCATAAAAGTGAACATAATAGCATCCATGAAGAACTACAAGGTAGATGAAAGAATAAACCCAAGGTGGCTAGAAGCTCTTGAATCCAAAGTCTCCAAGCTAGTATCTTTGAGCACTCCAAGCAATCTTCAAGTTAGCTCCAATGGTCACAAAAAAGAAAACTAAGAAAAGCTAGGAAAACTATCTATGGTGGAAAAACCCCAAAACTAGTTCTAAGACAAGATAAAGATGAAGAAGAACATGAAGCTCTTCTTTTTCTTTGCTATGTTCCAGATTCTTCTCCTCTAGAGGCTGTCCCTTTCACTCACCAACTCCATTGGATAGAAAACCTTGGCCAATGGCAAGCTTGAGTTCAAACTTGAGGAGGGGACCACTTTCCCGGGTGACTGGCGCCTAGGCGCCAGAGGGGGGTGTCTGGGCGCCTAGGCGCCATAGCTTGAGGGCGCCTGGCGCCGCGGCGCCAGAAGGGATGTATGGGTGCCTAGGCGCCAAAGTGCCCTTTTCTTGGCAGAGGACTTTATACTGTGGCGCCTAGGCACCACAGTTATAATGTCCGTTGATTTCTACATTCCCGTTTTTCGTGCCGCTTGTCCCGGTGCCATTCCAATGCTATGGTCCACTTCTCCAACCTACAAAATGAAGGATCAAAGCAAGAATTGGCCAAAAATATTGAGTGATGAGGTAGAAAATTGTGGTCAAAGTTGACAAAAAGTCAACATGTTTGACCACAAAATTAACATTTATCAAACTCCCCCAAACTTAGAAGAATGCTAGTCACTAGCATTTATTAACCTAAAAAAAACATAAAGCAATCAAAACATAGAAGCTAACAATATATACTCAATATCATATCATAAAGTCATTCAAGGTATAAATTCAACTTAAGAAAAATTAAGGTAAGTAATGAAAGAAAAACTTTGTCATTAACGGTAGGTAATCGCTCGCTAAGTGTTTCACTCCCTAATCTATAGTTGCCTAGTGTATCTAAGGCTTATAATGCCACTTCATCCACAAATTTGCAAAAGGACCCAAACTACCCATGAATTGTCCCTAAGGAATATACATGCAAATTTAAGTCCAATGACATATATATAAGGTTGTACCGTGGCCGGGTTTGGTATGGACGGGAATCGGATGGAGGCCTTTTGAGGTGGGGCTAAAAAAAGTAAGTCAAGCATAAACACCATGGGCAATCCTAATAATTAAACCTAAAGTCCCGCCCAAGGTATTTTGGTTTAAAAATGTTTTTCTTGACTTCCAAGCAACAAATCAAGTAACCCCCATATGCACAATTTTGACAAAACACATGAGTGAACTCATTTCAAATTAACAAAGTACTTCTACCTTTCCCTTACTTTATTTATTCTTTTTGGTTTTTTTTTAATATAACGAGGGCTTTTTCATGTTGACTCGTTTTGCCTTTTTACTAAGGGAAAAATAGTTTTTTTTTTTTACAAAAGAATTCACCCATTCTTTACAATTCAGACAAATGTGCATGACTTTATCTCAAGTATATTCAAACCATAGCTACATAAACTCAACGAGAAGTTCATAACCCAACATTTTTCCCACAAACTTATTTATTGCTCACTCACACAACTCACAAATTTTTACTCTTCCCAAGCCCATATATGCAATGCTCAACTTACTTTAAGGACAAGAGAGGATAAATAACAATGGATATGGCTCAATTATGTGGGTTAAACAACAAAAATGGCTTAAAGGCTCAAAGGAGTCCACTAAGGATTATAATGAAGGGTTAGCCATTTGGATATGTAGTTAGCCCTAAGTTGTCATTTTCATCCTTTATTTGCATGCATCAATTCGGATATGAAGGGGTCCAAAAGCAAGTTAAGGAATCCATAAGCAGAACAAGCAAAACAAGCAAAACAAGCACCACTCCAATGAATGAAATAATTTATCATGCAAGTGTGCCACACAAGGTCTAAAGACTCACAGGGTATGGTTTCTACCATTAATGACAAGTGAAAATCTTTCTTTATATAACAAAATTTATCATCAAGTTGAACTTATAAATGAATTCCTCTAATCATAATAAAGAGCATACATTGGGTCCCTAAATGCACACAACCTAAATGCAACTACATGTTTCTACATTTAACTCTAATGAATGCTATGAATTAAAATATGCAAATAACTAAGCTAAATGCCATGCAAGGGAAGCAACAAAATCAACTAAGCAACTAACATGCAAATAACTAGACAAGTACTCATCCACAAGCAATCCCCCTAACTTAAACCAAACATTGTCCTCAATGTGAAAGGAAAGGAAAAGCTAGAGAGAGAGCATGAAGAATCGTACCCGGGGAGGCGGATGTTCCCGCCTCCAACTAATCCTCAGGCATGTCAGGTGCGCCGGATGACTCTCCGGCCGATGGATGAGAAGGAGGTATGGTGGATGTGTCCAGTGGGGCAGACTTGGGAGAAGTGAGGGTAAAAAGGGGGAGGATGGTTTAGTGGGTTAGGGGTATACCACGGGTGGGCTGAAGGATGGAGGTGAGACGGGATTTGTGGGAAAGGTGGATAGTCAGGAAGAAGGTCGGGGTTTTGTTGTATGGCCGCCCACTTGACTTGGGCCGAAATCATCTCTGTACACCCGGCCAACAGTGAATATCCCTCCCGAGCCTCAGTAGCAAAGGAGGTGAATCGCTCCTCCAAGTGATCAACTCGTGATATCACTTCATCCCGAAACCCACCAATAGCGAGATGGATCTTGTTGAGGCCAATGGCGAGGGCTTCGTTAGAAGCATGAGCAGGATCAATGAGCGGTTCCTCCTGTGGTGGTGCTACTCCCTCCGGGCCTAGCGGGTCATGGGCCTCTTCCTCTTCTTCTTGGTGCTCTTCGGGCCTTTCACCCCCCGCCAACTCAAAACCATAAAGCTTGCTCAAGGAGATGTCCTTGGGCTTAGGAGCAAAGATGAGTGGGTCCTCCGGGTAATGAACTCCGGCCTCCGCCAAAAGCTCCATAATCAATTGTGGGAATGGGAGGTTACCTCTCTTTGTTCGTGCCGCCCGACTTATGTTCTGTGCTATGTGTGCTCCCACGTCAATTTGGTGGTTGGCGGCAATCCAAAAGAGCACTTGACCCCGGTCCGGAGTCACATCAGACGGGTGAGTGGATGGTATAAGCCTAGAGCTGATGAAATAATGCCACACCTTCATTTCGGGCTTGAGGAAGGATGAGGCAAAATGGATCTTCCTCTCGGGGTCATCCTTGCTTGTAGCCCAAGGCACCACCCAGCCACATATCCAAGTCGTCATCCAATCAAAGCCACCATCCTTAGCAGGGTTTCCGATCTCAGGATTTATCTGAAGGTGGTTGTTGATGTCGCTTGGTGCAATGTTCACGGTCCTCCCACGAACCGTTACTGTCTTGGCCGAATGGTGTTTGGGTTGGGTGGCACTCAAGTTGGCATAAAACTCCGCCACAAGTGTCCGGGAGACCATGGTGTGTGGTGTAGTGCACCATTTCCTCCAAGCTTTCCGCTCCACCACCTCTAAGATTCCGGCATTCTCCGGTGCTCCAAGATCAAATCCTCTCTCGATGGTGAATTTCCTTTTTACAAAGCCCTCAAATAGTTCTTCGGCCTTCTTGTCGACAAAGCGGGGGTAATCCATGGCCGGCTCTTGGGCATGCTCCACCCGTGCCCTCTTGCCCTTTCCTTTGTCGGTGCTCTTTCCTTTGAAGATTCTTGGTGCCATTGTTCCTACACCAAGCAATAACATATATATAAAAATCTCATAACTAAAATGAAAGGCACATATAGTCAATCAAATACCTCCACCCTCTAAGACAAAATTCTACATCACTACACACATCCACAAGCAATCACTTTGGACAAATTATACACCTCAAGGCATGAATTTATTTAGGCAAAAAGGCTTATCATGAACTTGTTACAAAATATGGCATACCAACTTCACAAAGCTACCAGCACTAACAAATGTGCATCCAATCAAATATGGGGGCTTAAACCATCATCTATGCACTACCTAGATGCAACTTGAACTAATATGTCTAGCCAATTAAGCACACATGTGAAGAGGTGAGTCCATGAACATGGTATGAACAAAACAAGTCATGATGGCATAGCAAAAGTTCGATGATTTTTCATCAAATAAACAAGCATCAGGGTGCAAAAGGAAGGTTCAATCATATACTATGCAACACCTAGAGGCAATAGAAGCAAAAAACTGATGCCAAGAACACTCACATAAAGCTACATTATGCTTTGAAAACCCATATGGTGAAATCGCCCAAACTCATGTTTTTGATTTTCCGGAAAACTTACAAGCTCAAATTCTTACAATGTAGCTCGAAATTACTCACAATTCTTGTTAGACCCATTCATTATAAGGTAGAAGCAAGCAATTACAACAACCAAATCATCAAGAACATGCATCAAACAAGATTCACCATTAAAATTTCGTGGGTCTCCATAGGTGAGGTTTTCAAGCCATGATTTTGGTGCTAAATTGTTGTTTTTAAGCATAGAATCTCTTACCCATCAACAACAATCCAACAACAAGCAAGAATTCACACAACATCAACACAAACCGCCATTTTTGCCCAAATTCGCACATACACCAATCCACATGATTTCAATAATTTCAAGCAAGAAAATTGAAGAGAGAATGATGAAAATCACTTACTTGATCCTTGTTTGTACAGAAATTGACAAGAAAATTGAGTCGTGGAGTGCATGGAAAGGTTAGGGTTCGAAGGTGGAGAGCTTTTAGAAGAGGAGAGTGTTTTGTGTGTGCAGGTGAATTGGGGAAGAAAGGGTTTTAATTGCCAGTCGCGCATCTGGCGCCTAGGCGCCGGGAGAGGCTTCTCTGGCGCTGCGGCGCCAGTAAAAGTTTGGCCACTGTGTGTTTTTTCGCATCCTAGCGCCTAGGCGCTGGGCGGCGCTGCGATGCCCACGCTCACGCACAAATTCCTCCCTTTGGCCTTCAACTTTTTATTTTGTTCAAACTTACCCTCAAGTTTAATTTTCACCAAAATTCATGCACGAAAAATTCCCAAAGTGTTGATTCTTTCACTCTTCTTTCCACCTACAAAAATCATAAAATTGCTTCCCATTATTCAAGATAAAAATGCAACTACTCTTAAATTAACAAAACATTATCTAAATGTAATGAAATGTCGGGGTGCCTCCCGAAAAGCGCTAAATTTAATGTCTTTAGCTAGACAACTTCCCTTTTTTTGGTGAATCAAGTGGTTGGCTCCGCCAAACGAAGCTTGTCGGAAATTTGAGGCTCCTCTCCATAATAGTGCTTCAATCTTTGCCCATTCACTTGAAATGTTCTTCCATCTTCCGTCCTCAACTCAATAGCTCCATAAGGTGAGACCTTTTCTACCATAAATGGGCCCGACCATCTTGATTTCAACTTGCCCGGAAATAATTTAAGCCTTGAATTGAATAAAAGCACCTTTTGACCCGGAACAAATTCTCTCCTCATAATAAGCTTGTCATGCCACATCTTTGTCTTCTCCTTGTACAACTTGACACTCTCATAAGCTTCCTGATGAAACTCATCAAGCTCATTCAATTGGAGAAGGCATTTTTCACCGGCTTTCTTCAAATCAAGGTTGAGCTTCTTGATTGCCCAATATGCACGATGTTCAAGCTCCACCGGTAAGTGACAAGGCTTGCCAAACACAAGCCTATAAGGAGACATTCCAATCGGTGTCTTGTAGGCGGTCTGATAAGCCCAAAGAGCATCATCCAACTTCTTTGCCCAATCATTTCTTGTTCCATTAACCATCTTCTCAAGAATTTACTTAACTTCTCGGTTGGAAACCTCCGCTTGCCCATTTGATTGTGGGTGGTAAGGAAGAGCCATCTTATGTCTTACACCATACTTAGCCATCAATTGTGCAAAGATCTTGTTGCAGAAATGAGACCCTCCATCACTCACTATGGCTCTTGGAGTACCAAAGTGGGAGAATATATTCTTTTGGAGAAATTTGACCACTACCTTGGCATCATTTGTAGGTGTGGCAATGGCTTCAACCCACTTAGAGACATAATCTACCGCCAATAATATGTAGGAGCAACCAAAAGAAGGTGGGAACGGTCCCATAAAGTCGATACCCCACACATCAAATATCTCAACCTCCAAAATATTATTAAGTGGCAACTCATGTCTTCTAGAGATATTTCCCACTCTTTGACAATTATCACAAGTCTTCACAAAAGCATAGCAATCCTTGAAAATAGAAGGCCAATAGAAACCCGATTGGAGTACCTTAGCGGCAGTTCTTGTTGGTCCAAAATGCCCACCATAAGGAGATGAATGGCAATGGCGGATAATATCTGGCACTTCCTCCTTAGGAACACACCTCCTAATGACTTGATCGGCACATCTCTTGAATAGCAAGGGCTCATCCCACAAATAGTATTTCACATCCACTAAGAGCTTTTTCTTTTGTTGGGAACTCAACTCTGGAGGTAATACTCCATACACCAAATAATTCACATAATCGGCAAACCAAGGAGTGCTTGCTTTTACCTCTAGAAGATGTTCATCCGGGAATGACTCCTTGATGGGCAATGAATATTGTTCATTTTCCAACTCAAGTCTTGAGAGGTGATCCGCTACTACATTCTCGCTTCCTTTCTTGTCTCTAATCTCAACATCAAACTCTTGTAGAAGCAAAATCCACCGAATTAACCTTGGTTTAGTGTCCTTCTTGGTGAAGAGATACCAAATAGCCGCATGGTCGGTGAACACTACCACTTTTGTGCCAAGGATGTATTGCCGAAATTTATCAAGAGAAAACACCATCGCCAACATCTCTTTCTCCGTGGTGGTATAGTTTTGTTGTGCCGGGTCCAAGGTCTTGCTTGCATAGTAGATGGCCCGAAAAATCTTCTCTCTTCTTTGGCCAAGCACCGCTCCCACCGCAAAGTCACTTGCATCACACATGATCTCGAATGGTTGACTCCAATCCGGTGAGACAACAATGGGTGCTTCCACAAGCTTCTTTTTAATCAACTCAAATGCCTCCAAGCAACAATTATCAAGCTCAAACTCGGCATCCTTCTCCAATAATGAACAAAGAGGCTTCACAATCTTGGAGAAATCCTTAATGAATCTTCTATAAAAACCCGCATGTCCAAGAAAGCTTCTCACACATTTCACATTCTTTGGTGGAGGTAATTTTTCTATGGCCACAATTTTTGCTTTGTCTACCTCAATACCCTTGGAAGAACTTTTGTGTCCAAGAACTATGCTGGATTTTACCACAAAATGGCATTTCTCCCAATTAAGAGCAAGGTTGGTCTCTTCACATCTCTTCAATACCTTCACTAAATTTCCCAAACAATCATCAAAGGAAGAGCCAAAAACCGAAAAGTCATCCATGAATACCTCCATAATCTTCTCAACCATATCGGCAAAGATGGCCATCATGCACCTTTGAAATGTGGCCGGTGCATTGCACAACCCAAATGGCATCATTCTAAATGCATAAGTGCCATAAGGACAAGTGAAGGTTGTCTTTTCTTGGTCTTCCGGTGCAATGGCTATTTGGTTATACCCGGAATATCCATCAAGAAAACAATAGAATTCATGGCCGGCCAACCTATCCAACATTTGATCAATGAAAGGTAAAGGGAAATGGTCATTTCTTGTGGCTTTGTTGAGCTTCCGGTAATCCATACACACTCTCCAACCGGTGACGGTTCTAGTGGCAATGATATCCAAGTTTTGGTCCGTCACTATGGTTATCCCTCCTTTCTTAGGTACTACTTGAACAGGGCTAACCCATTGGCTATCGGAGATGGGATAAATTATACCGGCATTCAAGAGTTTCAAAATCTCCGCCCTCACTACTTCTTTCATGGCGGGATTTAACCTTCTTTGGTGTTCAACCAAGGGTGTGTATGTGTCCTCCATTCTAATCTTATGCATGCAAATGGAAGGGCTAATACCCTTGATATCACTTATAGACCATGCAAGTGCATCTTTGTGCTCCCTTAGTACCCTTAACAACTTTTCTTCCTCCAACAAGGTTAAGCATGAAGAAATAATCACCGGATAAGAATTACTAGGACCCAAGAACACATATTTCAAATCACTAGACAACACTTTCAAATCCAACTTTGGTGAACCTTTCTCATTCACATCAAGCATGCATAAATTCTCACATGTATTCACCAAAGTCCTATCATCCACTAATGCATTCAAAGCAATAGACATATCATCAACATCACTCCCAATAGCATCATCATAACTCAACAAAGTCATCAAAAGTGAATCATCATATAGAATTTCTTTCTTCACTTCACCAATGCAAGTATCCACCACATCAAGAAGGAAATAAGCACTAACCTCATCCGGAGCTTTAATAGCTTGAGAGATATTAAAGTCTATGCTTTCTTCATTAACCCTCAAAGTTAGCTTGCTTTGCTCAACATCAATCAATGTCTTGCCGGTAGCCAAGAAAGATCTTCCAAGGATTAAAAGAATGTCCCGGTCCTCCTCCATATCAAGTACCACAAAATCCACCGGAAATACAAATTTTCCAACCTTTACAAGCACATCTTCCACCACTCCTCTTGGATATGTCAATGATCGATCGGCAAGTTGAAGACATATGGTGGATGGCTTAACTTCACCCAACTCCAATTTCCTAAAAAAATGATAATGGCATAAGATTAATGTTTGCACCAAGATCACACAATGCCATATTATGAGAAGATGATCCAATAGAACAAGGTACTACGAAACTTCCCGGGTCTTTGAGCTTTTGAGGAAGTTTCCTTTGGAGCACCGCACTACATTCTTCATTAAGCTTGACGGTCTCGTAATCTTCAAATTTTCTCTTCCGTGCAATAATGTCCTTCAAGAATTTGGCATAGTTAGGCATTTGAGTTAATGCTTCCAAGAGAGGAATGTTTATGTGAAGCTTCTTGAAATTCTCCAAGAATTTCCCATATTGCTCTTCAAGCTTCTTCTTTTGAAATCTTTGTGGGAAAGGCAAAGGTGGGTTGGGTGGGGCTTGTTGAACCTTAGATGGTTGCTCTTGAGGCAACTCCACCACTTGCTCCTTTTCCAATTGCTCTTCATTCTCAACTATAGGAGTGACTTGAGAAGGTCTATTCTTGTAAGGATCTTCAAGTTGCTTGCCTCCTCTAAGTTTGATGGCTTGACAATGTTCTCTTGGATTTATCTCGGTGTCACTAGGAAATTTCCCTTTTTGAGATGTCTTCACCGCCAAAGCCAATTGCCCAATTTGATTTTCCATGTTCTTGATGCTTGCACTTACATTTGCCTTCATACTAGCTAAGTTAGCACTCAAGCTAGCCGTCTTGGCTTCATTATTCTCCATTCTTTCTCTTGTCTCCTTCATAAATTGCAACATAATTTTTTCCATAGAAGGCTTCTTCTCCATTGAGACTTGGTTACAATCGGGAGGTGGTGGTGGTTGTTGCACATTCCTTGTGTTACCATAGGAGAAATTTTCATGGTTTCTCCAACTTGGGTTATATTGATTTCCCATGTTGTTGCTTCTAAATCCAAAATTCCGGTTGCCCATAAAATTTTCTTTTTCAAGCTCCATATCCATATGTCCATTATATGTGTTGGAGGTAGAGGTGGCGGCTTGCTCAATAGTTTGCTCTTTTTTGTTGGTCAACTTGGACACTTGATTCATGAGAGAAGCCATTTGTGCCGACAAGGCGGTCAATTGATCAACCTCAAGTACCCCTCTTCTTGGTTGAGCTCTTTCTCTCGGCCATTGCTCTCCATTTAGTGCCAATTGTTCTAGAATTTGGAAATCATCACCAGTTGTCTTTGACATCAAGGATCCTCCGGCCGAAGCATCAATCATAAATCTTGAGGTAGGTACTAAGCCTTCATAGAAAAGTTGGATTTGTTGCCAATCCAAGAATCCATGTTGTGGGAACTTCCTAAGCAACTCTTTGAATCTTTCCCAAGCCTCCGAAATAGACTCCATCTCATGTTGCTTGAATGTCACAATTGAAGCTCTCAAGTGGGCGGCCTTGGATGGAGGAAAAAACTTGCTCAAGAATTTTTCGGCCATTTCATTCCATGTAGCAATGCTCCCCGGTTGAAGTGATTGATACCACCCTTTAGCTTTGTCCCGAAGTGAGAAAGGAAACAATCGGAGTCTAATAGCATCAGTGGAGACTCCATTAGCCTTGAATGTGTCACAAGCTTCCAAGAAATCCGCTATGTGAGTGTTGGGATCCTCCGAAGCCAAGCCTCCAAATGGGTTTTGTTGGATGAGAGAAATCAAGGATGGCTTCAACTCAAAGTTGTTGGCTTGAACCGGTGGCCTCACAATACCCGAATAATTCTCCGTCACCAAGGATCGGATGTACTCCCTAATAGGCCTTTGTAGATTTTTCGGATAGACTCCATCTTGATGATCCATACCTCCATTTCCTCCATTGCCACCATTATACCCATTACCATTAAAATTATCACCTCCACCTTCCATGGATGAAGGGGTGGAGCTTGATTCTCCCAAGTGTAATATTGCTCAAAGCTCTTTAAGATGTCTTTCAATCTCCATAATGAATGGCAACAAAGTAGAGTGTTGGGAACGGGTCATACACCAATGGTACCTATCAAAGAAATATCCAAGCACAAAGGCAACAAATAAGTAAAGAAATAAATGTTTAGTCTAAAGTCAATCTTCTAGCAATGATATTGAACAAATCAATACAATCAATCCCCGGCAACGGTGCCAAAAACTTGTAGTGAAATTTTAAACCCACTATTCTGCAAGTGCACGGTAGTTGTGTAGATGGATGAGTGGATATCGTTCCCACGAAGATTGATGAAATTGAATGCCAAGTACCACTACTCAAGTTAAACTTTAGCTAAACAATCAAAGTTGGATGACAATATAGGCAACTTAAACAAGTGACTAACCTTAGTTAAATGGAATACTATTAACCTAGAATGCAAGTATGCAATGTAGAATTTGTAGTTTTTTATCAAATCATGAAAGAACACTTCCTATAGGTTCACTACTTGTTTTGATTTGTTTGTGAACTTAGGTGAGTGGGTTAATTTCCAATGTATGTTGATAAAGTTATTCAACTAAATTCTTACTTTTCCAAGTGAAAGAATTAATCTCTCTAATCTAAACTTAATAAGGATTTCCACCCGATTACAAGTTTAGAAAGAGGCATTAAAGCTCAATTTACCTTTAACTAATGACTTAGACTAATTTTCCAACAAGTCCATAGCCATTAAATTCTTCTCCTAGGTCCAATAGCTTCTAATCTTTTCCAAGAGTTTAGATGCAATTTATAGTGCAACTAATTGTGGCCATCAACTAGCTAACACAACATTAAGCTCAAGAGAAGAATAAACATACATTTAGTAGAAAATCAACATCACATAACCACAAATTCATCCAACATAATCAATCCAAGTAGCTACATCCATAGAAAGTGCAAAAGAAGACTACTCCATAACTAAATAAAACATAATCATAAAAGTGAACATAATAGCATCCATGAAGAACTACAAGGTAGATGAAAGAATAAACCCAAGGTGGCTAGAAGCTCTTGAATCCAAAGTCTCCAAGCTAGTCTCCTTGAGCACTCCAAGCAATCTCCAAGTTAGCTCCAATGGTCATCAAAAAGAAAACTAAGAAAAGCTAGGAAAACTATCTATGGTGGAAAAACCCCAAAACTAGTTCTAAGACAAGATGAAGATGAAGAAGAACATGAAGCTCTTCTTTTTCTTTGCTATGTTCCAGATTCTTCTCCTCTAGAGGCTGTCCCTTTCACTCACCAACTCCATTGGATAGAAAACCTTGGCCAATGGCAAGCTTGAGTTCAAACTTGAGGAGGGGACTACTTTCTCGGGTGACTGGCGCCTAGGCGCCAGAGGGGGTTGTCTGGGCGCCAGAAGGGATGTATGGGCGCCTAGGCGCCAAAGTGCCCTTTTCTTGGCAGAGGACTTTATACTGTGGCGCCTAGGCACCACAGTTATAATGTCCGTTGACTTCTACATTCTCATTTTTCGTGCCGCTTGTCCCGGTGCCATTCCAATGCTATGGTCAACTTCTCCAACCTACAAAATGAAGGATCAAAGCAAGAATTTGCCAAAAATATTGAGTGATGAGGTAGAAAATTGTGGTCAAAGTTGATAAAAAGTCAACATGTTTGACCACAAAATTAACATTTATCAGCAACTAACAATGAGTTCAACCCCAATTTTTTACGACCCTATTGTAAAGGATGTCAATGCAATAACCATTGCCATCTAGGAATGCAAATATGAAGCTCAGGGGTTAGCCCTGGTTGAACTCAACTCTGTCTTTCTCAAACTTTATGAAATTTGCGTTGTTTCTGCCAAGTTTTTTGGCCTCGAAGATTTGAATTTACTTTTTAACTAAAAGCTATATAAGTCATTTATGTAAGTCTTACCGGTAATAAAACAAACACATAATAATGATATTAATATAAAAAATTATAAAAGTTCATCAAATTATCTAGAAATTTACAAAACACTTCTGCCTATATTAGTAGAAAATACAATATGATCATCTAATTATTTGTATTTAATTATTAGAGATAAATTTTTTATGTCTTTGATCCTATTCTAATTATAAAAAATATAACATTTGGTTTCAATTATTTGCCTCCAATTTTGAATAGAGTTTATGGACTCAAATATTTTATTTGCCTCCAATGTATATTAATTAGTGAAAAATATAATATACACTTCAAAGTTTTTGTCTCAAATTTCAAATATAGGTATTATAGATAAATGCTCTATTTGTCCCATTATATTTGTCTCAAAAGCTAGTTCCTCATGTAGTGAATTCAAAATAAAATAAAAAACTTAAAATGAGAAATGTTGAAAGATAATTTATTTTGAAAAAAGAGGTAAAACAACATTGTTACATATTTGGCAATGATTCTAACAAAAGAGTTATTAGTAATTACTTTGATATATAAAGATTATTTACTCAACTTGAATAATATTGATTGAAACTTTATATTTAAAAAGGGTGAAAAAGTATTTTTTTTTAACACCTTTTTTCGAAAATCTTGGTATTTTCTCTTAATTTTTAATTTTTCTTAGTTGGCTAAAAAAATTATTTTCTAAAAACATTATTTAAGTGATTATTAATTAGATATATTATTTTCTAAAAATATTGTTTAGGTGATTGTTAATTAGATATTTAAATGATATAATTTTAGATAAAAAATCAATTAAAGTGGCTGGATGCATTGAAGCATAGCCTTCCTATTTTAGTTTTTTATTTACGTCAATCAACAAAAGGACATGTAAGGTAAATTTGGGTGAGTTTGACTGTCTGAATAGGTCAAGGTAAGGAGGACAAATGACCTTGGGGATGAGGTCAAGGAAGGAGTCGATGGAGCAAGAAGGTAGGGTTGGACGAGGAGGCAAGGAAACGGTAGAGATTGATGGTGTTGAAGTGGCGCCAACAAAGAATAAAAGTAAAGATATGAGAAGGGGAATGACAATATTGGAAAATTATAAATTTCAAAAGTTTTGGGAATAATTGTAAACCATACTAAATTCAAGATGACTGGCTATAATTTTAACTGACGGTTGACTAACAATGTTAAAAAAGCAGGGAGTGTACATTTTCAAACATTAGAACAGAAAATATAATATCACTGAAAGTTCAGATGTAGCTGTAAAAAACCCAAATATGTAGCGTCAAGAAGCCCAAACAATTAGGATGGAAATAAGAGAAAAGAACATATTCAATCCTATAACTTTGATTACTTTTTTATTTAAGTTCAAAAATTTTATAAGTTTCTATTTGAGCTCTAAAAGTTTCAAAATATGTAACCAGTTACTCCTAAACTGTTAGCTACCTATTATGAAATTAGCTTTAGGACTAACTATTTACATGTTTTACAGGTTTTAAGACTCAAATAGAAATTTGTAAAATTTTAAGACGTCAATAAAAATTCTCTAGTTGCCAGTTGCCATTGGCTTGGACAGCATAGAACTCCAACAGCAGCAACACATTTCCCAATGATAGCAAACACATTCTTGCTAATTTTCAATCAAAGACTCAGAGCCTATACTCAGGGGTGGAGTCAGGATATCAGGTTATAAGATATGATATATACAAATAACTTTGTTCAAATTACAATAAAAAATATACTTAAATTATAATTCAACCCTTTACGACTACAAATTTTGGAACTTACTAATTTCAATCTCAACAATTATGTGGCAATTTTAGCATAAAATACACTGATGTCAATAATAAAAAAATAAAAATTAACTAATATAAATTAGGTAGTGAGTAGCGTGTATAATAGAGAAGTTGCAATTGCAAGTTTCAACTTGGAAAACTTGCTGTGCTGATAGTGAAGCTTTTTTGTTAAGTGCAGCACTAGGATTTTATACTATTTAGATAAACACAAAAATCACTATCAAACTCACCAAGTAAAATCAACAAACATATATATATATATATATAAATGTTGCTTGAAACTTCGTGACTCTTTGTTGCCACAAGCTCTTATTCTTCTAATTGTTTTATCTGATATCTCTGCCTTGATTTTTACTACCAAAAAATAAAGCAAATTATATGGATTTTATATGTGAGCTAATATGATCAGTTATTTTTTCTTGACATCGTAAGTCAATTCCAATTTGGCTTTTAATAAGCAACTTAACTGACAGGACAATAAGAGAATCCAAAAAGTAGTTGGATTTTCAATTGTTAGTAAAAAAAAATTGAGGCTAGTACATTAATATTTAGTGTGAATATTTACATAAAAATTAAAATTAGTATTTTTTTGTACTATTTATGTTGTTGCATGTATTTTTTTACTATTTAAATTTATAAAATAATTCATAAAATATGCATCATATATATAATTAAGAAAAATATTAGGGGGCGAGACGCCCCTTGCCTAGCTTTATTTAGCTCTGCCCATACGTGTACCATATTTTCTCCTGTTTTCTTGGTAATATTTTGGAAGTTGTCTACGTAAAGGATAGAGGCCTATAGGAAGAAGGAATTTAGAGATGAAAGTGGAGTAGTATTCTCTACTCATGTGTTTACTCAAGCGATTGATGACTTATATATTCGCACATATGCAGACCAATGCACTCTTTGGAACTCTTAGATTCCTCAGAAAATTAATTTTTTCATTTGGAGAACTGTTCAATATTGGCTTCCCACAAAGCTATAGATGTCTTTAAGGGGAATTTTTGGCACTGGTTTTGCTTTGTCCTCTATGTAGGGAAGATGTTGAATCAATGGATCACATCCTTGTTTGATGTAGAAAGGTTAAAGGAGTATGGCGTTAGATCTCTGTTTGGTGGCAAATTAATCTGGTTTCTGCTTTGGATTTCCAGAAGTTATTTCGAGCATCAACCTTGTCCATTTTTGACATAGCTATTTTATTATGTACATGTGTCTAACTAGACATACCAACCCAACTCTTAATCTTCTATATATAAGACATAAAATATAAAAAAAAATTGACAAAAATATCTTTAGTTAAAATATTATTCTCTACAAAAAACCTTAACTTGCCACTGTTCCTCCGGTGCCAGAGTCGGCGACTGTCATACGTCAGGATATCACTATCATTGTACTTCATTTGAATCGCATTGCCACTGTGAGAATATGCATCGTTGTAAAAGTGTCTAAAATAATGAGCAAATGTGTTTAAAGAAATATTTAGAAGTGTTTGAACCAGTACAAAAATAATTCACTATCCTCAAAACTAATTATTTGAAACAATAAAAAAGTGTATGAATAAATGTGTAAAAATGTCTAAAGAAAAGTTACAAAATGTCTAAAGCAATATGCAAATAATTTATTTTCATGGTAAAATATGTATACAAAATAATAAAAAAAATGTATAAATAGAAAATTAAAAGTGTCTACATCAATATTTAAAAGTATCTAAATAAAAAATACAACAATGTCCTAAAAAAAACTAATAAAAAAAATTATTTTTTCAGAAAACAAATTGCAGTCTCTGCCTATCTCCTTCAAATGTCGATATCCTTCTTCATTCACCGATTTTATCGCTGCCATTTTCACTCGCAGATCTCTTCTTTGTTTGCCGATCTTATAGCTGCCATCTTTGCTCACCGATCTCACCGCCTCCATTTTTGCTTGTCGATCTTACCTCGGCTCGCCGGTTTTACCTTTATCATCTTTATTCGTCGATCTTTCCTTCACTTGCAAGTCTCACGTTAGCCGCGTCGATCTCTTCTTTCACCTGTCAATTCACAGATCTCACCGCCATCATCTTCGCTCACCGATCTGAGCACATCCATCTTTGCTCGCCGATCTCACCTCGGCTCGCCTATTTTACCTCCGCCGTTTTCACTTGCCAATCTCACCTATTTTACCTCCTCCATCTTTGCTCGCCGATCTCACCTCGGCTCGCCTATTTTACCTCCGCCGTTTTCACTTGCCAATCTCTCCTTCACTTGCCGGTCTCACCTTCGCCATGCCAATCTCTCTTTTCACCTACTGATACTGTCGATCTCCTTTGCTCACTGATCTTCTTCGATCTCCGTCAATCTTCTTCACTCACCAATCTCCACATAGATGCCTTGAAGGAGAACCACCTTCGATAGTCGATTAGATAAAAAGTCAATCAGATCGAAGTCACTATTTGAGACCAGAGTGGCACCACCGTTCTTCCCTTCACTTCGGCGTTCTTCCTTTTGCCTAGCCTCGTCGTTCGTCTCGTTGTCTCGCCTCGGATCTCATCTTTTCTTGGTGCTCGACGGAGATCGGCACACGATGGAGATCAGAGTACAGAGCAACAGTCGGCAGCTGCGACGATGAAAGGCGGAGAGAAATAGAGAAACCACAACAGGCATATTTTGGTTGGCTGAGGAGGATTTGCGAAATAGGCTTGGAGAGAGAGAGGCAGTTGGAAAAGAGCAAACGTAATTTATTGTAAGGGCAAATTTATAAAATCACTCTCAATGTCTAATTAAACATATATTTGGCTTATCCTTCGTATTTTTTACATAGCATAGCAGAAGGCTTATAAAGCTGTAATTGCCATTACAACCTGGTTAATCTGGAAACAAAAGAACAAATTATTTTCAATGAAGGCTAGTATCAACATATAAACTTGATTGGTGATATTCAGGTTATATCTTATTTGTGGATCTCTAGTAGATATGTAAAATTAAAAGATAAAGTCCCATGGTTTGATTAAATGTTAAACCTAGTTACAAGTTGTAGAGGGTTGTTGTAAGTCCATTAAGCAATAGGTGGCAGGGTCGGATCTAAAGTTTTGAGTTTGGTTTATTAAGTTTAGCCACTAGCTAGTTCTTTGTTGTATCCTCTGTTTTCTCTAATTAATAAATTTCATCTTACTGTTCAAGAAAAAAAACCCCCCTTTTATAATTGATAACGATGTTCAACTTGTTAGATGCAAAAGTTTAAAGGGACAAAATTTCTACATAAAAAAAGGCTAATAAAAAAACTGTGTTTTTTCCCATTTTCAACTTCATCAACAGTGACAGAGTTTATAAATAGGGAGTATGTGTATGTTTTTGCAAATAAGAATGGATAGATTAGGGTAAACCATGAGTTTTTGTGACTTTCTCTATATTTGAAAGTACTTATGATTACCAAAAAGAAAAGAAGAAAATAAAGTAAAAGAACAAACACAAAAGTATGCTTTTTTTTTTAAGTAGACATTAGCCATTAGGGATGGAAAATGAGTAAATTAGAAGTTGAGAGGTCAAATCGAAACCAATTTGGAGACCGAGGCCCTAGACATGTCGACGTGAACGGATATCGGAAACACCGGTGGCGGTCTCTGCAGTCACCACACGAAAGAACATGTAGAGAAGCCGGGGAATTAAACCGTTGAACAGAGAGGTGGGAATTTTAGTTTTGAAGCCGAAGAGAGCCCGCTTCGAAGGGAAATTGAGTCTGGTCTGATCAGCTTAGCTCAGAATCCAGCCATCCCCTTTTCGGATGGAACTCTCAATCTCTGTTTTCTCCCCATCTCGAATTTTAGCTCTAGCTCCTCACACCGTCGCCTCTCCTTCTCAACTAAAGATGGGTTTGGCTCCCAATAAGCCCAGTTGCAATTCTTGTCATTTGCTCTCGAAATGGTCCAATCACCTCCCACCAACCGGATTCTTCAGCACGAGAAGTTGCTCGAAGCTCGTTTCTGTTCGCCGGTTCAAGCTAAATTCTATCACGGTATGGTTTGGTTCTATGTAATCTGAACTCACTTGTGCATTTCTTTATCTCAAGGCTTAGTTTAGTAAATTGGAGTCAGTTTCAGCTATTCCTGAATTGAATACAGTGGACATGAGGGGATTAGTTTAGCATAATAAAAACAAAGTGAGTTCCACTCTTCGGAGATTGCACTTCCCGTTATCCTTTCAGCGTGATTTGGTTACTGATTCTCTCAGAATGCACTGGATGAATGTATTAATCTCTGGTGGTCTAACGTTCTGTGACAAATTTATATACAAGGCCTCTTCACAAGTTGGTGCTGCTGATTCTGATCCGATATTGAGCAAAATTTCGAATTTCAAAGATGCATGCTGGAGATTTTTGAGGCCCCATACAATAAGGGGAACAGCTCTAGGATCTGTGTAAGAACTTGTGACTTGGACTGGGAATAACTATGGTGTCCCTCAACTAATGTTCTTTGCCAATTTTGTTGGCAGTGCTTTGGTTACAAGAGCTTTGATTGAGAATCCACATCTAATAAAGTGGTCTCTAGTGCTCAAGGCATTCTCTGGCCTAATAGCTCTCATATGCGGAAATGGTTATATAGTTGGCATCAATCAGATCTACGATATTGGGATAGACAAGTAAGTGGTACTGCATTCTTGCCAATCTGCGTTCCTTCCAGCATTCATATGAAATGTTACAGAGTTTCAAGTTTGCTTGGGTTTAGCAATCAGATCTCAACCAACATAAATAAGCATTGCAGACTTTCATAATACCGATGGACAGGCTTGAATTAGTCTGTTTTGAAATCACATACTCAATAGCATCCAAATTTAGTTCCTTTTGAATATGTAATAGGGAATAGCTGTGCTCTTTCTCTCTCTAGGTGGTTAGTTTGCTTTCACATATGACTCTCGTCTTTTCTGGATTATTGGTTCCGTTTTCCTTGTCATTGATGGATCATTATCTCATTTTATCCTGCTGTAAATTACAGTTTGTACTCGTAAGTTCAAGAGTTTGTCTTCTGTCTATTATCTACATTTTGATGCCATTTGAGCTCTAGAACTGTTTCACTAGTTTCCTGGTTGCTCTTCGAATTTGCAGGGTAAACAAACCTTATTTACCTATAGCTGCAGGGGACCTATCCGTTCAATCTGCCTGGATCTTGGTCATCTCCTTTGCAGTGGCTGGTCTTTTAATTGTCGGTACCAACTTTGGTCCATTCATCACTTCCCTTTATTCTTTTGGTCTACTTCTGGGCACAATCTATTCTGTTCCTCCGCTTAGGATGAAGAGATTCCCTGTTGCAGCATTTCTTATAATTGCCACGGTACGACTAACCCTTAGAAACTAGATGCTAGCACAAGGATTCCTTGTAATAATTAGTTGTTGTCTTGTATTACCTGACCGATACAAATTTTTTTTAATCTAATTTTTTCAATGGAAAAGGAGAAAAAGAAAAAAGAAAACTTGCTGGGTCAATTATAGAGTCTCATTTGGTTTCAATGTTCCACATAATTAACATCACAGGTTTCTTCTGGCTCTCTATATTGTGGTTAAGGCATTCCATTTGTAGCCATTTGGTTTTGAGTTTGAAGTTTCAACTTGGTATTGGAGTCTAAGCATTTTGTTTGTAATTGCGGTTAAGCCTTTTATCAACTCAACTGCTACCTATTTCTTAATCATTTCATTGACTTGCACATGAGGGAGCATTTTAGTAATGCAAACCTGCATGCTCCAAGTTAAGTGTTTCTCATGCTCAATACGTGCCTGTTAAAAGGCCAGTTGAAGGACTTCTTTTCCTGGTAAACAGCTAAGCAAATTACCCATGAATCTGTTAGGGACAGTTACAACTAAAAGACAGGATCATGGGAATACCATAGATATATATATATGGCTGTCTGGTTTCAGTGGCATCGTAACTAACCTGAATTAGATTTCATTTAAATGACAGAAAATTTGCTTAAATAATTTACATGTAGGTGCGCGGCTTCCTTCTTAATTTTGGGGTATATTATTCCACGAGGGCTGCTCTTGGACTTCCTTTCTTGTGGAGGTCAGTGAAAATTCTTCGGGCATAGTTTTATATGATTTACAGGTAGAACAGTAGGTCAACTCCACCATGTACATGGACTTTTCTGAATTAGTGGGTTGAATTGGAAAAATAGAAGTGCCATCATATGTAGCTGGGAAGCTACATCAGATAATATGAGTATCGGAGCATGTAAACTAAATATTAAGAATGCATAAGGATGTCACTATCAGATTCTAACCTTAGAATTTCAAGTGTTAAACTGTACTTGCATAGACTCCAAGTTTTAGGAGAATTTATGTGACCTTGCTTTGAATCTTATACTGCAGTCCTCCTGTGGCTTTTATCACAACTTTCGTGACTTTGTTTGCGCTTGTTATTGCCATAACTAAGGATCTTCCAGATGTAGAAGGAGATCGCAAGTAAGTTTCCAGCCTTTTTAAATTATGGTTGCCACAATTAATGTTCTTGTTCATATATTCAAGTGGGAGCTATGGAATTATATGTCAAAATATCATGAGGAGCATCTTACATCTTGTTGGTTAATATTATTATGATTATATCTTTTAATTCTTCATAGCCAAATTAATCAGCTGTTCCTAAAATATGCCCTTGTGCTAGTATGTTTCAATTATTAATGTCTTACCATTGCACATAAATCTTGGCAGGTTTCAGATATCAACCTTTGCAACAAAGCTTGGAGTTAGAAACATTGCATTCCTTGGGTCTGGACTTTTGCTTCTGAATTATGTTGCTGCCATCCTGGCTGCAATATACATGCCTCAGGTGAATTACTCTTCTTTGAAGTTTTGTGTACTCGATCAGTATAGTTCCATATTGGGAGAAAAAGGTATAGTTCCATTATGGTTTGTTCTTCGACTTATATTATTTGCTTAGTGACTGGGAACAGTTGTGCATTCATAGGACGTCGTTATATTTGAGCAGAGATTAATTGATTAGAAACTTTTGAATTTGAATGTTTTACAGGCATTCAGGCATAATGTGATGCTACCTGCACATTTAGTCCTGGCTATATGCTTGATCTTCCAGGTGTATTTTCTATTTTTTTTTCCAATAAGTTTTACAAATAAATTGTGCTTTAACCCATACATTTCCACCAAGTAGCTTGTGTCGGTCTATTGACCTCTTTGTGATTTCTTTTGATCGATTACCATTCATTGCCTCATACAGAGCGGAATAAACTTGAGGGTAATAACATTCTCACCAGACATCAGGATCTAAGAACTGCTTCTGTCCTTTCTTGTTTTAATTTCACTTGCTTCTTTGTCCCTTTTTTTTGAAAAAAAAAAAAAAAAGAGTTCAGCCAGATGTATAAATCCCTTGATAACTTCAAAAAGAAATGCTATTGAAAAATAGAAAAAAAAAAAAAAGGAAGTTTCCGTTGGCACTGCAATGCCTATTTAATTCTATCTTGCCCCTGACCATCTATATGTTAACAACCATAATAAGTTATGCCCTACCATCATGAAAACGGTTCTAAGCATCATGAAGATAGTTTTATGGTGGTAACTCTTGCTTTAACTCAGTTATTAGCCAATTCGCTTTGATTATTTCTATTTGGAAAGTTATACACATGATTGCTCTTCCTGATGCTTCCTTTCTTTGGGAAAGAGTGCATCTTGTTCAATGTGTTGTTTCATGAAGTCAACTCTAGATCTCTTGAGGAATAGCTATTGCATTGTCATACTGTTCTACTGTCGAGTAACCTGACTGCGGCTTGCTGCCTTCATCTTTGTAATATTCCATTGCATCTTACAATAACCTTCTCTTTTTGCCGTGATTTCAGACATGGGTGCTGGAACGAGCAAATTACACCCAGGTAATGCTTTGCTCAATGCTTCACGAGACTGTAGCCATTTAATTGATTTAGTAGCAAATCCTATATGCTTGTGTATGCATACCATTGTCATTAGAGGTTAAAGGCCAGTAGCTCTGCGTCTACAGTATAGATCTCCTTTGTCTCTGCAGAGCTTGGAATGCACTACAAACATTAAATACATTTTTGGAATCTTGAAATGTTTCCCTCTTTCCTCCCTGTCTTCCTAGCATTAAGCCGACCAAATATTTTCTAGCAAAAGGTGTAATTGCTATGCTTGCACCTGACACATATACATGCACTCAAGTACAATAAATAGCAAGCTCAGAACTCTTTTCCGTTTTGCAGGGAGCAATCTCAGAATTCTACCGCTTCATTTGGAATCTTTTCTATGCAGAGTACGCTATATTTCCATTCGTTTAGGGTAACATTTTTGTCTTTTTTGCTTCTCTTTTGCTTTTTATCTTTGCATGGTCATTATGAGGATCATAGAAAGTTGTATATGTAAAGCATTTCATCTCTAAAATGTATATATTCGAGACAAGTTTTTAGGAAAAAAAAATAAAACTAAGAAAAAAAAAACAGCAAAGAGATGGATCGAAAAAACACGGGAGGAAAAAAAAATCAAGAAGAAGAAGAAGCTGGAACTAGTCTTCAGTGATGCTATATCTTGTCAAACTTCATATGTCAAGAGAAGAGGAGGAGGAAATAGATAAAGAAATTTTTGTCAGGTTGAATTGGATCAAAATACCACAAAATTGTCATTTTTTTCTTTATTTGTCACAAGAAACAATAAATAAACCTATATTTTGCCTTTTAGATGAATAAATAAGCCTATGTTTTTTTACATCAGTTAATAAACCTATATTTCGCTCTTTCATCTACAAACAGTCTATGGCATTGCTGGTTTAGGCAAGGCCCCTGGTGGAGCAGGAGGACTTCTTGCTGCTGTTTAGATCAATTAATAAACCTATATCTCGTTCTTTCCATCTACATACAGTCTATGGTGTTGCCGGTTTTTGCCAGGCCCCTGGTGGAGCAAGAGGGCTTCTTGCTGCTCCTGTTTCTCTAAGCAATACGGTTGGGGTCAAAGTCATGTGAACATACTGCAATGTTGTCTGAGGAAAACGAACTACAGTTCTTGTTCGTGGAGACAAGTGAGTTTGCTCCAAAACCTGGTTCTGAAGCTCTGAAGGGTAATCCCTCATGCAACTAATCCGCGGTCCTGCACCCGTTGACCATCGTGAAGATAGTTGTTGAGCTAATTGATATGAATTGTGCTTGTTATGTGAATCTATCCTTTTCATTATTTTCTCCTTGGGGATGGTCTCCTTGTCTTTGTCACCATTATCTCCAAACAAATTCGGTTTCGGGAACATGAACTCTTCCTCTGGTAGGAATTCCAATGCTGTTTCATAACCTTCTTCTCCAGGCATTTCTGGATCTCCACCCTGGAAATTTTGTGGTAAATTTGCGGGCTTGAAGACATCATCCCTCATTGGTATTTGAAGTTTGGATATTTTTGTGAACAATCCTCGGGACAACCTTGAAATTCCAGGACTGGCATTTCCTGCACCATTAGAGTCTTGCTTTGTCGAATCAACAATATCTGGAGCAGTGCTTTCGGCACAGGTGGCTGCTTCACTATCCTGAGGGGCTTCTGCCTCAGATTGTTCTGACGGGACTTTACTGCACACTCTGATGTTGATTTGTTCATCATCTTCAGAAGGGCTTTTCTGGAGATGGGCAGGAAAAATGCATCAGCTAACTTTTACCCTAACATGACGCAATGCATCCAGGGTTGCTTCTCGATCAGTATATTGTTAAAGTTCTATAGGAATACAGGAGGCATACAAAGTAGCATCTCAAGAATGTGTGAGAAATGTGGATATCATTATATTAACAGACCAAGCTTCAGCCTTCAAGAAAACGCTTTTCTTATATGAACAAGTTTCTGCAGCCAGAAAACTTTGTTCAGTTCTTCTAGTGAAACTATCATCGATTCAGCATACTAAATCTTCAGTCGCTAACCACGTTGAGGTCAACAATATGATGTTCATAATAAAATTACTCAACCTGCAGACGGATATGTTACCTGAACATTGGTGAGATCTACGTTTTGTTCCATCAGGTATGACATGAACTCCAAGAAATTCTCTTCTGTTGGGAGGTAGTGTCCACTGTGAGGCCAAACTGCCTGCAATACAGGATCAAATTGATCAAAGCCTTGCATACGGAATGCTAAAAGCTTTATGCATCTACCTATATATGTTACGAGGGCCAGAACGTCACATTGTTGTTACCTTCAGAACACCATCTTTCACGATCAATCTTCCGGCAGATAATGTAGCTCCTCCAGCCAAAAAGCTTGAGTGTTGGAATGTTCCCCTGCTCTTCTTTCCAACGTACATGTTCTTCGATACACTTAGGACAAAGATCCACTTCACATCTTTGTCTTCTGAGGTATCGAGAAGTTTACCACTCTGCTTATAGAAAAACATCCCATCCTTCAAAACTACTTCGTAGTCCTTCCTTTCAGTCTGCAGATGGATGTTTACCAGTGAATAAAAGGGGATATGGAAATATATGGCAGTTCCATTCTACCCTAAAGATGCTCTAAAAACTTGCGAAGGAAATGACCAACTCACAGGGCCAAGGTACTTGATGCATTGCTGCTGAAGCTTAGACCGACAGCACCTTTCAAGATTTACTTCTTTCCCTTCTCCTATATCAAGCCTGCATGAAAATGTTGACGATTCAGTCTGTATAATCTGCATAACTGTAAAAGCAAAGATTTGTTTTTGGTTATTGGCCCTATACCAATAGAAAAAAGGTTCTCTGCTCTGGCAATGGAGCCATTTGGCGTAATAAAACTGAAGGTTGTGGCCATAACGATGCCGCGGGTCAATCTGAAGACCATTACAAGGTACAAATAAGTAGAACATTTGTAGTTTGGCATGAAACGTTAATGCCAAGAATGACGCTCACCGCTTCAAGCCAATGCTGCAGTGCAAGCTTTCGAGCCTTTTCATCCTTGGACAAACCTTTTCCCACCTGAATCCAGAAATGGAAAAGTGAAAAAGTTCAACACCAAAAATTCCAGGAGAAAGTGGAGAGTTATGTATGCATCCTTAAAGACACTTACCTTGGCAGCTCTCTTCCTTGCTCGAAACCAACGCGAATGGGCAGTCTCTGGTTTTCTCATATCAAAAAATGATATGGAACTCCGCTTAAGTTCAGCAAAATCTAACAGCTTCCACCTGCAAACAGAAACTCAGCAACTTAAATTCAGCACTCTTCTGTGTTTTCTCGGCAACACAAGTAGAGCCAATACTTAAAAACCGCACCATCTCTGCTCAACAAGAACTGCACAATCTGCTAGCTGCCTCCTCGTTCTGAAACTTTTGTACACCTTTTGCAGCTTCAATGCGGCATGGTACCTTCTGCTCCCTGGGTCTGATAAGGCATCTACATAGCTATCTGATTCGTCTGATTTGCAGTCACCATCTACAGGCATTGGGCTTACAGACCTAACTAGCACCTGGTTTTCTTTATCTGACTTGGGAGTCTCAGTTGCATACTTGGTTTTCACTTCCATTACCAATTTCCCAGAACAAGGTGGTTTTGTCGCCTCCCCTGGTTTGCTGGAACTAACTGACTGTAGAAGAGCAGCTTGATCAAGATCATGAAGATCAACTAGTGGGCATGAAAAACTTATCCCCATTTATTGCAATGTTAATTGTAGATGTACCATCTCCAGCTCAAACTACCCAAATCACAAACTTGCAAGGTCGGTCTCTACTCCTTAAACCTGACACAAAGAAGGGCAAAAGAAAATGGGAATGGTTATACAAAAATCATCCGATTTGGGTAGGCATCTCCCAGACCTGGAATCAATAAAATACAGGTATGATCTACTGATCAAAGAGCACTTAGATATCATGCAACCTTGAAACCAGTGTGTTGGCCGATGAAACCAAAACTGGATTTTCAACTTTTCATTTTGTACATCAAGACCTTTTACTAAATTCCAGGATAGAATCGAGACCTTTCACTCACATGCATCTCAGTTTATCAACATATGAAGTACGTATCAAACAAAGAGCAAGCATTAATCCCCACAAAATATCTCCAGGAGTGGAGGTTTGGCCTTTTTTTTTTTTTGGCACCAGCAACGTCAGAAAGGCAGGAAAGCGAAAAATTGGGTGGCAAGAAAGAGGAACACCCCACCCTTCCTGGCGGTGAAGAGGTTAAAAAAATAGAGGCAGCCATTGACGCACCAAAATCAGTTAAATCACTCATTTCTTGTCTCTTGGGAAATAAAAAACAATTTAATGGCCAAAGGCCAAAATCATGATGTTCTCATTTTCCCTTGTTCCACTTTTCGTAAAAATTGTTCATACTCCATTAAAACCAGAAAACGAAAGCAAAAAGGAGGGTAAAAAGATGAGGGAAGGAAGAAGAAAAAGGACTCACCTTTAGAGCAGAGAAAAGAAGGGCAGAAAGAGAAGGAGCAATAGAAAGAAAACAAAAAAAAAAAAAACTCTTGTGGTTTGGTAGCAATGTAGGAAGCGAAGAATCAGGGCGATTATAGGCTGCCTCTCCCTCTGGCTCTGCAATATTCTTTTGGGTTCTTAGCAGTTGGCAATGGCAACTTTTTCCCCTGTTTTAGAGAAAACGAGTAAGAAGGTAATACGTGGATCTCCGTGCTAATCTTGGAGGGGTTTGTAAGGACAGGGTAATGGAGTTTAGTTCAGTGTAACAGACGAGGGAAGATTGATCCTCCCAGCAGACACCATACCAGGCCAAACCTTCCGTTCTTTTATATACTACTGCCATACATGATACAACAGTAACAGTATTTTGTTGGGAAGTTTCTCTTCGTCCTTTGTTTGACAAACTTTTAGTGGTTGAGCAATTAAGAACAAATATATTACAGAATGACCAAAAAGTTGGGTGGCGGTCAGATAAGTTGCAATATATATCACGACTAACTTCTGAAAAGGTTTTCAGTGATCTTTTTAGTACTTTTTTTTTCTTTTTGATGCATTTTTATTTACCAAAAGAAAAAAAGGAGAGGACTTATTTTGACACAAAATCTTCAAGTTTGAATTTGACGAAAAGACCGGTTTAGTTTGCTGGCCCAGCTAGGATTATAGGCAGGCCTTGCTATTATTAATCCCCATAAATGCGAATAGCATACACTAACTTCTCTCTTCCCGACCATGCCCGTACAACCAAACCAATCGGAAATACAGCTCAAGCCTGTCTCTCATCCCTTTGTCGGGAGTCATTATATCATCTACCATGGTGTAGTCCACAATTAATATTAAAATTAATAGTGTTAAATAGTTATTATTAAAAAAAGAAAAGTTACTATTTAAATAAAATATCCATAATTATGGAGTAAATAAAGTTGTTATTATTAAGGGAGAGAGTTGTCATTTTAAATAATTTTTTATAATTATAGAATAAATAATGCCTACAATTTTAATTATTTATGTAGAGAAAAAATCTACCATTTTCAAATGAAAATGCTATCTTCTTCGTAATTTTGGCTTGCAGTATATGTGAAATTGATATCATATATTGGCTGAAGTGGTATCTATAACTATTGGTTTGGTGTTTATAATTATTATTCTAGTATTTAGTACTACTTTTTTATGTCTAAGAATATTACATTGATGTAGTCTGGTGTCCAGTGCTGCTATTCTGGTGTCTAGTACTGGTGTTCTAAGTGTCTAGTAATACTTTCTCTGTGTCTAATTATGTTAGATTGATGTAGAAATTTATTAATTTAGTGTCTAATACTGATGTTCTGGTATCTATAACTATTGTTCTAGTGTTTATGACAACTTTTATGGTGTCTAATTATGTTAGTTTCGTATCTAAATTTATCAATCTGATGTCTAAGGCTGCAAAAATCTTAAAATGATATAATTATCTTCTTATTAATTTTAAATTCAAAATATCATAATTATCTGTAAAATATAAAATCAATATACACTTAGGGAGGGAGGGAGAGAGGAGAGAATGAAAAAGAAGAAGAAGAATTAGATCATGCGAGGTTGTACTTATTACATAAAAATTGTAAATTATTTTAAATTATCACAACCGTGAAAAATGATTCTTGTTGTTTAATGGAGATAATGAGATATGATTATCTTATTATTAATTTTAAATTTAAAATATTATAATTATCTTTCCAATTAATTAAAAAATTTAAAAGTCAAAAAGTTATCTTATTTATCTAATATTAATACCGTTAGAGTTCCATCCAGTGATGTACGTTCACCAGGGTGGACGCAAGAAATTCCCGTTTGTGATTACATTGAATAATCAGCTCTTAAATTAAAGGAAACTTACAATAACCCTTGGTTTAGTGGCACTTACAATTGTATCCTTAATGTTTTAAAAACATACACTTACCTCTCTATTAAGTTAATTTTGAATTGGCAAAAAGATCAAATTTATTACCAAAGTTTTAGATTGGGAGCGAATATGCCATTATAGTTTTTTTTTTCCCAATCTCCCACTAATGTTTTAAAATAGGCCAGATATGCCACTGGCTGTTATAATCTAATAGAAAACATTAAAAATCTAACGAAAAATATTAAAAGTAACAAGTTTTAAAATTTTAGAGTGATAATGCAAGTTTTAACAAACTTCAAAAACTTTTTGTAATTAAACTCTTTCTCACTCAAGAATGCTAGCTAAGAGATTAAACACTAGAGACAAAAGAATGACAACAATAGGGCTAGGGCACTAGTGATGAAGACAGCAACAAGGCTAAAGTGCTAATGGCAGAAATTAGACAATCTTTGGGCAAAAATCTCAAAGGTCATGATATTTTTTTAAAGATGCATAATAACCTCAATATTTTAAAACCTGTTATTTTTATCATTTTCTATTATTTTTCTAAATAATAGTAGCATATTTAGCCTATTTTAAAATATTACTGGGAGATTGAGTAAAAGAAATTATAGTAGTATGTCCGCTTCCTACCCAAAATATTAAAATTTTTTTGCTTTCCGAATTCATAGTCAATAAAAAATGGGAAAAGTTACTGACCTTGTCCTCCTAACCTTCTTACTTAAAAACTTTGACCCCTAACAACTAAACACCCCTTCCCCCCCCCCCCCCCCCCTCCTCTCTCCCCCCCCCCCCCTCTTCTCTGCCTCAGCCATCGCCGCCGTTGACCCTCTCCTTGCCGCCTCCTGTCCGCCCATCTACCGCCACATCACTCCCTGTGCCCATCTACCGCCTTCCTACGATCTGTGTAGCAAAACCTCAAGAGAACCTCTGCGAATAGTGGAAAGCCCTCTGCACTCCTCCCCACGTTTTGTCCTCCGCCGCTCAGACCCTTTGGATTCGCCCATCGAATGCGTCGTCTCGGCCGTCCTTGAGCTAGCCAGCGATTGGTGGTCGGCGGGCTTACACGGAGAGAGCATACGGCGGGCTTACGTGGGAGATCGTGCGGTGGGCGTACGGGTGGTGGAGAGATTGGCGTGAGAGGTGGTCATCGATTCGTCTTCGATTGGTGCCGTGGGTAATCAATTGGTGCCGATGGTCGTCTATTGGTGCCGGCCGTCGTCGATCGGTCTCCGGGTTCAGGCAGACGGAGACGATGGTGGCCGCCTCCGCAATCTTTGCCACTGGCTCACTGGTCTTCGGCTTCATCGAGTCTACGAGTTCATCAGCTTTGTCGGGTTCATCTGGTTCGATTGCATTGTCGTCTGGTCACCTCGTGTTCTGGTTGCCTCATGTTTCTGGGTTTCTGGCAGTGGAGAGAATCGATGATTCTGGGTGAGGTTTCTGGGTTAAGGAGGGCGAAGGAGTAGAGTGGGAGAGCTGGAAGTTGGGGGGCAAAGTTATCGAATGAAGAAAGTTATGACAGTAAAACAGAGTTTTTTTTGCCTTTTTTTGGCTTTTTGTCTTAGCAATCATTAATAGTGTTAACTTAAATGGGTAAGTATAGGTTTTCGAAATAGCAAGTACACAAGCATAGTTTTCACCAAACCTTAAAAAGGTTATTGTGATTTTCCTTAAATTGAAAAATGTATTTAACTTATAGCACCTGGAATATCTCTAACAGATTTACCATTTTGTAGATTTTTTCTATTTTAGGGAATATTGAATACTTTTTCACTCTAACAGTTTTTCTATCTTATTTTTTAAAAGTCATGTTTGGCATTAATGTTAATAATTAGCATTATAGTTTTGAAAATGATATCTAATAATCAATTTAATTTTCAATTTTAGCAGTTGTATTTTCACTGTTAATAAATTATCCAAAATCTTAATGTGAACCACAAAAACTGTTCTCAAACAAAATAATCAATTCTCTATATGTGTTGAAATAGAATAATCAATTCTCTATATGTGTAGAAACTCTATAAATTAATATGAAATTCTAAAAATTAATGTGTATCCAAAGAACAAGACGAATATAAGATAGAAAATGCAAAATTTTGCTTTTACTCTCTGTTTTATCTTATTGTAATTTAAATTTGTTTTAAATGCATAATATTTAATTGTTATATAATAAATGGGTAAAATCCAACGAGGGTATCTTAGCTTTTTTTTTTTATCCTAATTGGATACTCTACTTTCAAGTTGTCCTAGTAAGGTACCTTACCTCCTATCGTGTGTCATATCTAAGTACTTTTTGTTAATTTCGGAGTTATGTCTGACAGAAAATGTTGATGTGGCATAAAAAATATTAAAATAAATAATAAAATAACACTTGTGGTCCTTATATTTTGAAAAAAATTACAAAAACCCCCAAAACTACTAAAATGCTTTTAAAACCTGTTGTTCCCCTGTCGCTCCATTTTCCGACATCAATCTCATCAATTTTGGACAAATCAAATCAAATATGGCGGTTGTGCATCTCCATTGGGTGCAAGTCTTTTCGTCTTCCCTAACTTTTCAATCGAGGTTCGAGTGAACTTGGGATCATCGGATTTATGAGCAGAAATCATCCTAGCCAGCGTAGATTGACTAAATCATCAGTAATTTTTTGAATTATTTGAACATCCGACAAAGTTGAACTCATGCTCCTATGGCGAGGCTTCAATGAGACAAGACCAATGAGGGATCTGAGGAAGGAGAGGAAGATGGATTCGGAGAGGCATTCAATCTGGAAGGAGATGACTCGATCAATGCAGAGGAGGAGCGAGTTGGTCTTAGGGACAAAAGAGTTGAAACGCCTGGAGAAGGAGCCGGCAGCAGGTGAGATTCGATGAGATTGATATTGAAAAACGGGGCGGCGGGCGAAGGAGGGGGGAGAGGGAGATATGGGGCAGTGATCTCTTCCTCCGATATTTTGGAGGGTTTTTTAAATTTTTTAAAAAATATAAGGGCCATAAGTGGTATTTTATTATTTATTTTAATATTTTTTATGCCACATCAGCATTTTTCGTCAAACATAACTCTAAAATTAACAAAAAATACTTAGATAGAACACGCGATAAGAGGTAAGGTACCTCACTAAGACAACTTGAAGGTAAGATACCTAATTAGGACAAAAAAAATAAGCTAAGGAACCCCCAATGGATTTTACCCTATAAGAAATACAATATTCTAGAAAAAAAAAAGGGAAAACTATTGGAATTGGAGCATAAAAATTATGAAAATTTTGGTTTTATCTTTCCTATTTTATAGAAAATATATGAAAACTGTTGAAGTTGCTTTCATGTTGTTACAACTAGATTCACCCAGGATTCCAATTTATTTTCCATAATTGAGATTTAAAACAAATTTAATCCAGTTACAAATAGCTTAGTTGTGTTACATAACCATGGATGGTAGCATATAATCAAATAGCACAATATATCGTGATATACCATTTATCGTTGGTATGTGGTATGTTGTATATAGGTTATCGTCATATGTCAAAGTATTGCATGGTCTACTGTGATTTACCACACTTACTGTAGATGTATTGCTTATTGTTAAGTTTTTAAATTGTTTTGGATAATTTACTATGATATATCGTAGTATACCGCGCTTATCGAAGGTATAGTGCATATGACAAGTTAGAAATCTTTTTTTTTTAATTTTATGTTAATGTACCATATATATGTATATATAATACCAAAATAAAATTAATTATATATATTTTTTCACTTCAAACTATTTTTTTTTTTTTTTTGTGAAAACAGTCTACAGTACAGTATATCATACAGTATAACTACAATTTATAGGATGCGATATATCTAACAATAACAACATTGAATATTTGGGTAGTAGTAGCCAGCAAACACCATGCGTCCTAGTGGTTAGACGCGTCCTCTCTAAGAGGAACAAAATCCCCGCGGTCTCGGGTTCAAGGCTCCGTGCCGCCCGTTAATGCGCTGTTCAGGGGGACAATACTACCACAACGGTCCGCCCTTGTGGTCGACCAGAGAGGGCTCCGGCCTGAAATGGCCATCACCATGCATCATATAGTGGAAATCTGGACATCTTTGTTACTAAAGTCTCCTAATCCACAGAGATTTAAATTTCCCTCCTCACACAAATAAGGGGGTGGGTGGGCAGTGCACTGCCTGAATCTTCAGCTCCTCCACTGAAGGCCGGCGTTCAAGAAAAGGATATTTGTTGGATTGTAAAGACATTGAGATGAGTTCATGCCTTATCCCTTGTATTTGTCACCCACATGCTTGTCATTTTAATATCTTTTAGGGGTCATTGTAATTATTGCATCAAACAAAATTTATTAAGAGTTCGTGGTTATTATCAAGATATATGAGGTTATTTAATTTTTCAATCTCTTGCAGCCACCTAAATTGCATCTGGCTTAATTGTAATCGTTCAAATTGCGCTAAGGATGAAAATTCTGTTACTTGGTGTATAAATCTCAACCTGGCGTTTTACCTTTGGACACTCATGTTTTTATTGATTTTTGTGGAGCAAATTGCGTAAATAGTCCAAAATCTTTAATTGTCATTTCATTTTAGTCCCTAACCTATTAAATATTTTATTTTTGTCCTAAATCTATTAAAACTGTTTCGTTTTGGTTTCTCATAAAATGAAATTCATTAACTCAGAATAACTGTCAGATATAAACTTTTAAAATTCTGATTTAAATATTTGATAACTATTTTTCAGTAAATTTAAACAGTTTAATATTTTTTATGACAAATAAACAATTTAAATTAGTAATTTTTTCTTTCTGAATAAAATAATTTTAATTTACAGAAAGAAAAAAAGATGAATTGAATTTTCTATTAACTATAAAAAATTAGTATATAGATTAAATTTATTATAACACAGTTACTGAATAGTTTAAATTATAATCTAGAAATTTTTTATTAGATGAATATTTTAAGTTAACATATTTCATCCAATTAGGACCAAAATGAAATATTTTTATTAGATTTAGGATCAAAATGAAACTTTTTAATAGGTTTATGATCAAAATAAAAAAATTAATAGGTTAGGGACTAAAACTAAATAATAGTTAAAGGTTAGGGATTATTTAATGCAATTTACTCTACCTTTGTGCATCAGCTCCTGGAAAAATGAAAATCAAACCCAGTCTAAGTCCAGCAGCGAAAACTCTAATACAGTTCGCTGTGCTCGACAGCCCCTGTGCAACTCCCTGGCCCTCCCCTGCCAGGTCAGGCACTTCTTCCGACTCCGGTGAAATCAATTGAATCAGCAGCAAGAAGCCTAGGTTGGTGTGACCTGCGATCGGGTGTAGCGACAGCGGCTATCGATGGGTTGGGCTGTGGGCGGATTGATTCTTAAACCGTCAGGTAGTGGTCGCCGGGATAGGGACGGTGGGCAGGCGGAGCACCTCGAATCCAGCTTCAAGACGTCCCACCATCAACGACACTTGTAAACGGAGGAGTAAAGAAGCAGGCAATGGCAAATGAACAAATTTCTATAAAAAACGCCAATTATCACATTTAAACCATCAGGGTGAAACGTGTTCGCAATCCTGTATTCCTCAAACGAAATCAATCGAGCGGCATCGCCAGCCGGGACGCGGGCACTAGCTGGTACAAGCAGTGGCGGTGCTCGCTGAGCTGGCTGTGGCACCACTCCCACTGCCTTATCCCATGTACTTGTCGTCGTACGGCATCACTTTTAGTTCTCCACGTGTAATCTATATTCTCTCAAAAAAAAAAAAAACCCACTATATGCTCGAGGTCGACTATTATTATCTCTGTCCTTATTTTTCTTTTTCTCTTTTCCCTGTACGCGATCCATTCATGTTGTTCAATCAAATCTAATTCAAGATTGGCTCCTGCTAGTGCTACACTGTTACTGTTAATTGCCATGACAGCTAGCGGTTTTTCCAATTTGTCCTATTCCCACACCCATCAATTATTACCGATACTTTGTTTCATTTACGCGCATATAAGATCTTATTACTTCAATATAAATAGTTTTGTTTAAAGCTGACTTTGAAGAATTCCACAATTATGTGTGGAATTCCACAAAAAAAAGGACATTTGAATTTGAAGAATTGCACAATTATGTATGGTGCCAACAGCAACAAAACAAATAAGAGACTTTGGCCAAAGCCTACACTACACTACACTGGACCAGTAAAGCTACTACATAAAAAGAGTGGACTTGCAGGTTATGTTATTCACAACAGTTTGTGATACAATAAAAAAAGGCACAACCAATGATTGTAAGGATCTATTGAAAATAACTAGTGGATCAATGACAAGAAAGAAGACTAAGGAGCTCACTAGTGCACTTCGAGCTTTTGTCTCAAGTTTTTTTATGAAGAATGGGCCTAGAAGACTCAAGAAAACCTAGTCAAATTGGGATTCTTACACCCTTTTAACACATGTTTAAAGTATGCAACGAATTCCATTTACCCTAAGTGACCTAAACGACTTTCATGGCCTAAATAACATCTTAAATAATGTAAATAAATAGGAAAATAAAATAAAATATGTTACAACACAAGATTTGCCATAAAAACCCCAAAATAGTCTTCTCAGGTGGTTTTTGCTTATGTCTTCAACTTCAAGCTGAAATTCAAACTTGATGCAGCCGTTATTTCTCAAAATGCAAACAATGAAAGTTGTAGATATATTTCTTAGCTTTGAAATGACACCTGAATCACACAAAACAAACATCTAAAGCCAAAGATATGCCCAAAATACCGCAACTGCTTCTAAACCAGCGATGACTCACAAATCGTGACTTTGAAGCTAAATTGGACCCCCTTAACATGCAAAATGGGTTTTGTGGTCTTCATATGATTTGTAGCTCCAGATGTTAGCTTTCCAATGAATTAAGAATCACTCAATTCTGATCTGTTTAGCTCAAAATATGATTTTTCTACCAGAATATCACTAATCTATCAAGATCCAAGCTTGCCCATCATGTCCATATGATTCCTTGCATGTTTCAGCAGCCCCTTGCGAAATTCCAAGCCTATTCTCCATGAAAAAGCTTGAGACAAAAACTTGAAGTGCACTAGTTAGCTCCTTGGTCTTTATACCATTGGGGTTCGCATCAGTTTGAAAAATGAGTTTTATTATTTTTTTTTTTGATGTAATAATTAATACTTACAAAAATTTTATACCAACATCTAGAAAATATAAATTTCTTTTGTACGAACACAAGATGGAATTAGTGCTAAATAATCATAGATTATTTTTAACCATTATGTTATAAATATGAGTGAAGTCGCCAGAAAATAATCATGTCCCAACTTTTTTGGTTGTAGCCTGTCCTTTATTTTTGCAATTGTAGAGAAAAGTTGGAAGGATTGGAATAAGGTGGTTTTTTTTTTTTTTTTGTGTTAGTGAAGGAGAATTGAGATTTTCCAAATGAGTAGACCAATAACCTTGTTCACAAGGTGACTAAGCCTCCCCGTTTAAGGATAAGTCTAACACAACCTTTCGTGGGCCTCCCCAAAAAGCCTATGGGAATGTGTCTCACACTAGTCACAATTGGCTAATTGATTATATGCACACCAATTAAAGCTTTTATACTTCTAGTTAATTAATCCTACTATGAAATCAAGCATAAGTATGTGCTTTGACTTGATCAATAAAATAAGAAAATAACACTTAAAACATAGTTATGGCATTTCATTAAAATTGAACATTAAAACTATCAAAGCATATAAAACATTTATATTTTTAACTATAAATAATTATCCAAGTGTGAACATCCAAGTATAAGAAGACTATGCTTACACCCAAGAGCAACTCTAGAGTTCACCACCTATTCATAAACATTGAAGGCAATAAACTAATGTATAAAAACTATATATTGAACTGCACTATTGAGATCCATAACTAAGCTACCACTTTAGAGTAATTCTCAGTGGCAAGCTCCAAAGCCCTCCCCTATACTTTACTAACCTCTATTGACCAATAAACAAATGTAGTTAACACAAAACTTAACCAATAAGTAAACCACAAAACTAAAATCATAAGGATTCAAATAAGTAAACTACCTGCTTGTGAACTTAGCTCAACAACCCTCAATGGTTGTTGGCTCTATAAATACAAAATCTACATAACAAACACTATAGGAGTGAGAAACTTCAATTCTTAGTAAAGGATTCTTCAACTTACAAGAAAAATTTTAATGACACACATATATAATAAGTCTACTGCATGCACTTGCAGTCTGATAGCTAAAATATGAGCATATATTCGAGTCCCTTGGTACCCCACCTCTTTCTAGTCCTCACACAGATGTCACCCTATGCCTAGTGAGTTCTGGTCCTTAACTCTCACATAGCAAGCCTTAGATTGCTGACGTACTAGTAAGCTCAGCTCCGTTAATGACCTTCCCCTAATTATTATGCAGGTGAACATGGTGGGTGTGCCTCGCTTGAGTTCCAATAAACTTACTAGGTGTACTAAGCCTCTACATAGTACCTAAAGTCCTTAGACTTACCTAGGTCACTTGTGTACTAAACTTCAATCTCAAAACCTTACCAAGAGTGCACTAGATTCTCACTTGCACCTCAAATAATCTTGTCTAGGCTACAAGTACATTAAACCCTACTTAAGGCACATACCTATCCACTATTACTTGGTTCACCATAGTATACTGGCAATAATTATGGTTAGACTCATAAATTTTAGGTTCCATGGAACCTACCTAAGTGTTCTAAAGTTCCCTCATCAGGTACTCAAATTCAAAGGCTCAGTTAGGCTCCCGATAGTACTAAATCTTACACCAAACTATGGTGTGCTATTGTAGCCAATTAACTTGTTTTATTTTATGGGTACTTCTGGTATTCCACAAATTCATTAAAAAACACCTAGTTCACGGAAGAGTTTCAAGTGTCCCAAAGTACCACCGAGTTCTCTCAACCCTTAGGCACCCTAAGCATACCCCTAGACCTCCCCTAGAACTCAATACAAAAATGTGTGTTTTGCTAGCGAATAGGCCGTTAGCACTGCAGCCTCATAGGCAAATGGCTCTAGTGTCCTCTTCTTGCACTCTGGCACTGTAGCCTCAATTGCCACCGCTGTGTTAGAGACCCATGCCCTACACTTCAAATTGATGCCATCAACACCTTAGGAGGCCTCCAAAACATACCAAACCTGCATGGGATGGCTTCCCACTCTATAAACCTGCAAAACACATACACTAGGCCATAATTCACCATTTATACCAAGTTTGAAATGCAAACAAACAACACGCCAAGCTAGGCAAACAAACTAGTCCACCACGTCCATACCATTCACCAACTAACATCATTCACAAAATTACATGGATTCTAACTCACGTAAGCTACGAATGACATCAATTATTAATGAATCATAAATGTTTTACCTCAATTAACCTTGAGCTGGTAACAACCAAGCAGCACAAGTATCCAACTCCAAGTTTCAAGGATTCTAATAGCTTCCTAGGTTCCAACACACAAATAAAGGCTCATGGCACCAAATTAACTCAAACCTAACAAAACCCAAGCTTGATTAAGCCCAAGAAACATGAAAACAACAAGGACTGAAGCTTACGACATGCACACATACTTGCCCAAGTAAGAAAACACCTTTTGAAGCTTCAAAATCACAAAACAAGAGCAAGGCAAGCTTCCATTGCCTAACCTTCCAATTTTTCCAAAAAAACATGGTTTTGTGAAAATTTGATGAGGGGATGAATAGAGGAAGAGAAACTTGTGAATTTAGGGCTAAAATGGGTGAATAGTGGCAGCCCCAACCCCTCAAACAAGTTTAAATACAATAAAACATTTCACCCCCCAAACTTTTTAAATTTTTACAAAAATACCCTTTCCTCAAATGGTAATTAAACCTTAATAAAAAAACTTAATTAACTTGGATTTTTTTTATAAAAATGTCATTTTTACTTTCGGGACATGTCCCGACCCTCCGATCTACAAAATGACAATTTTACCCCTAAGCAAACCTAGTGATCGAGGCCCTTCGAGGGGCTAGGAGCATTCTTAATACTTTAGAGGTTGAAGAAGTTCATCCCGAGGAGCATACCATAAGGAGATAAAAGGCTTCTACCTTCTAGGGGGAATTCTAGAAAGTGAGTTGTGCCTCTTCCCGTCATAGTGTTAGATGAGAATAACGAGGAGCTTTTAAATTAAAAATGTTGGGGTCTTATAACAGCAGTTCTTATCCAATTTATTCCTCTTTACAATGTCCCTTCTAGTAAGTCATTCGACTCTTTATCTAGGCCACAAGGCCTAAGAAACCTTTTTTTCTTTTTTCTTTTTTGTAATTTTGTATTCTTTCATTGCCCATCATTTGCCCTTTTTAAAGATTTTTTTGGTAATCCTTTGACTATTTATCTAGGCCCCAAGGCCTAGAAAACCTTCTTTTTTTGGTGTAATTTTGTCTTTCGTCGTTGCCCATATTCTGTCACCTTTTTAAGTCCTGTTAGGGGCACTGAGGACTATCTCCTGTACAATTGAGGCCCAACACTACTTTAGGGATGCTTTTGATGATTAGTTCTCAAGGCCTGAGGGGAGCTCTAAGGACCCTCTGCAAGGAGCCCAACCCGGTGGATATAGAGCTTAACTGGAGGACTCTAGAAAGAATCTTCACCTTCCAAATTGCTTATAGTTGGAGGTGCTTAAGGCAAAGCAACAAACACCGAATGACACAAAACTGCATACTTTTGGATGCAAATGGGTGTGCCTTATAACCCTTACTTTTTGGTAAGTAAGGATGTATGCCCTTAATAGTGACTCCACACTGTAGAGGATGTTTGAGGGGCTTGCCATTACATGAGATCATTCTCTATTGGAAAAGTATTATATTTCTCCTCCTGCAAACTAAAGACGTGAGAGTATTGCTTTCCTTTAGGTAAGCCTTATTTATTACACTTTCTTTATCCATTTTAGGACGTGTTGCTCACCAAAAACCTTTGGCTAGGCTGGCATCACGCTACATAGGATGGTAACTGAAGTGAATGCCTTGGAAAAGACCAACCACATACTGTAAAATGACTGGAAGTGGATCTTGGGTAGGAACCATAGGTTAGCTATGAAGGTGGATGCCATGGAAAAGGAGAAAAAAAATGCTGAATGATAAGCTCCAAGCCATGGAGAATCCGTTTTTTATCTCACAAGAGTACCAAAAGATAGTAGCCAAGCTGGAGGCTAAAAATAGGTGGCCTCACAACAAGGTGAGATGAGGTATAATGGAGGCCGCAAAAGGGCTGATTCAAAAATTCTCGATAATTAGCTTCTTGGTTGTCAACATCGGGGCAACTTACAATCTTTGGTGAACGTCCTTGTCACTAGTGATGGACCTATTGGATTTTGACCCTTATGCGACATATAATCCTCTGAGAGTGGCCTTAGCCTTAAGGATGAGCTTCTCAGATTTCTGCCCCGGATGATGTATAATCCCCAGCAACGACCCCAACATTGGAGATGAACCTATTAGATTTTGGTTTCTAAGTGACATGCAATCCCCACACAGTAGCCATGGCTTCAAAGGTAGGCCTTTTAGACTAGAACCGCTGAGTGGAGAAAGTCTTCCTAATAATGAAGCTTATTAGATGACAAACCCCAAAAGACGGGCCTATCAGATGATGGTGCCCAAAAATCTTGCATTCAAGAAGGCTTTTTAAGAAAGAAACTTGGGGTAATTGATCATAAAATAGGACCTAATGGAGCCCTCAATAAGGCCAACCTTATATGAAGAAGGCCAAACCTCAAGCAAAATAAAGACTTGAAACCCAAAGAACTAAATGAGGTCCATTACTAGGTTACCATATTGAGGCTAAGAACTTCAAAGAGGTTCTAAACATCATAAACACACTACAACGCCTTTTCAAAAAAGGCAAAAGGATGAAAGTTTCTCTAATGCATTGACTTTAGGTATTTCAGCTACTAATGCCAACTAACCCCCTTCATAGAAATTCTGGAAAGACACTTGAGAAAGTGTTTCATACAAGAAACATCATATGCTACAAGAACCTATCTAAAAGTCTTCAGGGCTCATATATCATATGGGAATAACTAGATAATTAAATTGAAGGCCTGCATGGAAATTGGTCTTTTTATAGCCCTAACTACCTTACCATTAGCCAGTTTTTAGCCTTAAAGTGATATAAGTTTACTTTAAGCACATTTAAACCAAGAGGTAGTCACCATTGTGAACAACCCAAATTCTACTAGGCAAATACTTAGGTAGAAAAACATATATCTTCTCAATTTTTGCTAGAAATTGCAAGAATTTTTACCTAGTGATTCAAGTGGTTATTTAGCTGGAAATTTTAAGTGCTTACCACTAAGACATAAAGGAATAAAGGAAAAATAAATAGTCATACACAACTGCCAAGTAGAATTCATGGATTTACATGACAAAGTACACTGCTAGCAAAATTATGTAACGCTTAAGGCCAAGCAATCTGAAATAGGTTAAGCACACTTAAAGAGATTTAAACATGCAAATCCACAACATAATTCCAAGGTTCACAACCACTCAGGACACAAAATATAGTACATGTTCAATTACAGTTAGAAACCTAACACAATAACCTACTAAACAAACTAATTGCTTACACCCCAAGCAATCTAGTTGATTGACACTAAACCTTTTCCAATGTCTTGAGTTTAGTGCATAACTTTCCTAACCCATCTAAGTAGCTATAAAACACAAGCCAACCTCCTTGTTAACTAAAACCAAGAGTCACAATACAAGCCAAGTTAATACCTGAACATAACACTTTACTGAACATTTATTAACTTAAGCTCACTAGGCCAAGCCCTTTCCTGCATGGCAATTAAACAATAAGGGTGAGCTCCACTTCAACCTACATACAAAGAAGACAAAGCAAAGCATATAAGCAACAAAGCAAATATGCATAAATCAAATGAAATCGAACCTTAGTATAACCTAGCCAACAAAGCACATGAAAAAAAAGCTATGACTCACACACATTCACATTTCCAAGGTTCTTACAGCCTCATTGGCCCAACAAACAACCACAATAACCAATTCAAACATTACACGAGCTCCAGACTTATCAAAGATGTTCAAAGAAAAGCTAGTGCTGGCCAAGCACCTCTGGGGTTCTAGCCACCCTTTAGTCCCAGTAGTTTGCTATAATTTCTTAGGCTCACTTCAAACCTCAGTGCCCTTCACACTCAATGGAACCAGAATAGGGCACCACTTGTACTTAGATCACTATCCAACTTTTCACATATAACACTGTACTCACTTAGCTACATTGCTATCATACATGTGTTACCTAGTTGATTTCTAGCATTATTTCACCAAATCAACATAAATTCATGCTAAAATCAACATCTAGATCCCTTACCTTTTCGACAGCAACCAACTCATGTGGGTTCCAAGGTCGAAACACCAAATAAGAAGCTTAGGCTTGAAGAAACACTTGTAATTTCCTTTCACCTGACCTTTGATCACCATTTTCTGTCAAATTATTCTTTGATTTCGCCTAAAAATCGGCTTAAATCCTTTAGTTTTCATTTGAAAGGTTACAAAGGAACAATGGCTGACCAGCCATCACTCTTTTTGCATGAGAAAAACCTGGGCATTGACAAATGTTTAAATGTAGCGTCAAATGTTCACTTCAGCCACCCAATTATTTGTATGTGTCAAACTGATCATTAATTAAACCATAATTACTTTTTTGTTTAATCAATTGTGCCTAAACACAATTTTAATTATGCAATTAATTCTTCATTGACTCAATTCAACTTGAATTGACCAATATCTTCCATAATATTTCCAATCAAGAAACAAAAGTCTTATGTTACCTGAGAGTTAACCCTAACTTGATTTTTCAATCAAGTCATTAATTTTGCCCATTTGTTGTCCTAACCTTTCTAACTAAATCATTTCTTTAGGTTAGCTAGCTCACAACCAAACCATAATCTAGGTCAATAAACTAGGTACAACCTATGAAATCTCAACGTATGTTACTTATTCACATGAAAAGGAACTCATACCCAATCGCTCATACACCCTTTGAGAAAAGGGTTTTTTTTCATATGTTCATTAAAATGCAAGGACCCCTCAAACGCCGCATTTACTAGGGGGAGAGGCTTGTTAAAACCCGTAATCTATATTAGACTTGAAAGTGCCGAATAGCTAGGCCCATGACCTAACTGACGATCAAGGCCCGTGATAGCCTATATAGGCTTAGAAACTAGGGTGCATGCCTATTAAGCCCATTATTCGGCTATTTATACAGTGAGTATCACTTAAATTTCCCTAGTTTGATGTTGCTACCATTACTGACTTGAGTATCAAATGGACTTCCCTACTCCAAGGGTTTCCCTGGTATAATTTTATATATTTGTATATAGGTGACTAAAGTCGGCCAGGTATCCTCACATGTTTGCTATTTATTGGACCCCATCATACTTTAGATATCAAGTTAAACAAAAAACTTCAGTGTTCTTCTTGAAAAACCAATTTACAAGCCATTAGTGAAGAAAAAAAAAAAATCAATCCAAAATATTTGTCTCTCTCATGCTTTCCAAATCATCAGCTTCTTTCTCTTTGATTCTTGTTTTAATCCTATCTCCAATTCATGAACCCACCTCTTTTTTTTTTTTTATCTATCACATTTCCCTTGTCCTTAACCTTAAGATCCAAATGATAGAGATGCCTTTGACTTAAAAGTGTATCATACTATTACTAAAATGATATTTCATCAAACAAAATGAGAGTTTCTTATCCTTACCACCTAGACAAAATGACTAAAGGTGTGGGGAACATTAAAGAGGTCTAGAGTTTGACTCTTGCCTTCCCACTTCACATATTTTGCCATAAAACAATTGCTTCAGTTGTCTTGTAGGTCTCGAAAAAGTTGATATGCCCTTGCTCTTAATTAAAATTGTAGCATCTCTTCCATTTGTATACATGTAATGATGCTTCCAAGTACAAAAAATTATGACTTTCTTCCAATTCTCAGCTATTTTTCTTTCTTTATAATTTCTTGCAATTTAACCTTTTTGCTCCACAAAAATACATTCTATTTTTTGACTTGGTTTTTAACATAAATAAAATAAAAACTAGACCAGTGAAGGTATTAAATCACTCAATTAACCTAAAATAGTATAAATATTAACCCATATATTAGTTTGAGTATGAGCAACTTGGACCCTTGAGGATAGCCATCATCTGGCGGACCAAGATTTTCTGGTGCACCAAAAATGTTTGAGGATATGTTATGCCGGATACTCTTTTCTTTTTCCTATAGTTTTCTTTTTTCCTGGACTGCTTACACGTTATTGGGCCTGAATTTGCATAACATAGACCCAAAATTGTTAAGAACCGCAAAAAATATTCAAATAGAAAAAGGAAGTGGAGGGGCTGCGGTATTAGATATACCGACGGGCCCAGACTGGCGTTGAGGTCCATTTCGAATTTAATTTTACAAAGCCCAACACATAATACACTAACCTTTAAAAACGCAAAAGCCCTCACCTGCTGCGGCAGCAAATCGGAGGTCTGGCTGCTGCTCCCATCCCAATTTCCCAAGTCTCAGGTACGCTGTTCTTTTCCTCTCTTGGCACTTGCTCTATCGGAATCTTCATCGGAAGCATGAGGAAACCTTATCATCTCGGAATTTAACTTTCCTTTCGTTTCTTCAGTGATTTTTCGGGTTACCATGACGAAGATGTCATATTTTCCGAGCCGTCTTTAGATGTCTGTGTTCTAAATGCTGTTTGGCAGTTCAGGAGGCTTTTTTCTTTTTCCTAACCTTGTGGCCTCCCTTTTGGCGCAACTTTTTTTGTTTTTTTTACTATTTTATGTGATTTGGGTAACAATACATTTTTGTTTCTTGACTTTGTTGAGTTGGAAACTGTGGCAAAAACTTTTGGAGTTGAGTATATTTTCATAGGTTTATGCCTCGCTTGTCGGCGTATCAAAGAGATTACTTCATTAATCCGTTTGCAGGTTCTCGCAGGTTCTCAAGGTCTTCTATCATTTATTCGTTTTACTCATTGGCGATGATGGCATCCCGTTTCTGGACCCAGGTTTAATAGAGATATTATAATTTTTAGTTTTCGTCCGTACGAAATGACTAGTTGTGGGCATTTGAAACATTTTCTTTGTTTTGAAAAAAACAGGGTGGCAGTGATACCGAGGATGAGGAGAGTCAGTATGGAGATGATGTTGAAAGTACAGAAGATAAGCCGACCTCTGGTGGTCCTTCCAGATACCTTGTGGATAATGCTAGTGATAGTGATGACTCTGATGCCCGAAAGTGTTTTATTAGGTCTGCAAAAGACAAATGCTTTGATGAGATGAATGCAACTGTCGACCAAATAAAGAATGCTATGAAAATAAATGACTGGGTTAGCTTGTAAGAGTGCTTTGATAAGATCAATAAGCAGCGTGAGAAGGTGATGCGTGTTACAGAGTCTCTTAAGGTTCCTAATCTATACATAAAAGCTCTTGTGATGTTGGAAGATTTCTTGAATGAAACTTTGGCAAACAAGGATGCCAAGAAAAAGATAAGCAGCAGTAATGCAAAGGCTTTCAACTCAATGAAACAGAAACTTAAGAAACACAATAGGCAATATGAAGATGCAATTAACAAGTACAAGGAGAATCCTGAGAATGAGGTGGTTGAGGAAGATGAGGATGATGATGAGGATTCTGACTTTGATGATGACGATGAGGATTCTACGAAAATAGTGGCCTCTGATCAAGGGGACGGTATTCGGAAAGATGAGGATAGGGATGATGCTGATTGGGATCTGATAGTTGGCAAGAAAGATAAGCTTATGGATAAGCAATTCAAGAACTCCAGTGAAGTTACGTGGGATACTGTGAACAAAAAGTTTAAGGAGGCTGTTGCTGCTAGAGGCAGGAAGGGAACTGGCAGGTTTGAGCTGGTTGAGCAACTCACCTTTCTAACAAATGTTGCAAAGACTCCTGCACAAAAACTTGAGATACTGTTTAGTGTTGTCTCTACCCAATGTGATGTTAACCCAGGTCTCAATGGGCACATGCCCATAAATATCTGGAAGAAATGTGTGCAGAATATGCTCGTCATATTAGATATTCTTGTTCAATACTGTAACCTTGTGGTTGATGACATGGTTGAGCCTGATGAGAATGAAACCCAAAAGGGCATAGACTATAATGGCACCATTCGTGTTTGGGGAAACCTAGTAGCTTTCCTGGAGAAGATAGACAATGAGTTCTTTAAGAGCTTGCAGTGCATTGATCCCCACACTCGTGAATATGTGGAGAGATTGAGAGATGAGCCCATGTTTTTGGGCCTTGCTCAAAATGTACAGGAGTACTTGGAGTGTACTGGGGACTTGAAAGCAGCAGCAAAGGTTGCACTGAGGCGTGCTGAGCTAATCTACTATAAACGTCAGGAGGTTTATGATGCTATGAGGAAATTAGCTGAACTTTCAGAAACTGCTGATGGTGGTGAGGTGGATGGGGAAGTTCGGGGTCCATCTGCATTTATTACTATTCCAGAAGCCATGCCTAGGAAACCTAGTTCTCCTGAAAGTAGTAGAACGTTAATGGATATGCTAGTGTTGCTTATATACAAATGTGGAGATGAGCAAACTAAAGCTCGTGCAACGCTCTGTGATATTTACCACCTTGCTCTTCTTGATGAGTTTTGAACTACACGTGATCTGTTGTTGATGAGTCACTTGCAGGATGATATTCAGCATATGGATATATCGACCTAAATACTGTTCAATAGGGCCATGGCACAGCTTGGTCTTTGTGCATTTAGGGTTGGTTTAACTGCTGAAGGTCATGCCTGCCTTTTTGAATTATATTCAGGTGGAAGGGTAAAAGAGTTGCTCGCTCAGGGTTTCTCACAAAGTCGATATCATGAGAAGACTCCAGAACAGGTTCCAAGCATTTCCTTCTTATAGCATGCATTGCAGAGTCATGCTTGCCTTGCATTCTAGGAGAGGGAACACCTTCATTTTCATTTAGCAGTGGAGTTAATTTTTGTTGCACACTTTTTTAGATGATTCTGACCTTAAATTTTTTTTTTGTCTCTCTTTTTTGGGCCGTTATATGATTATTTTCCATATAATATTCTTGAACCGTAATCGTTATTTTGAACTTCACATCTTTTTTCTACTGGGATACCCTTTTGGTATGATTCTCTCTTACTAAATCACGGTTCACAATTTTGTTAAGTTATTTCTTTATTTTTACCATTGTCTATATTAGAAGATTGCATTTCTTTAAGTGTGTGATGAAGTTCTTGATTTATTTTAGTAGTTTGTTGTATCCCTTCTCTGTAGTGTGACTTTGGACTGTGATTCTGGGAACAGCTTGTAGACTATCTTGAAAGATATGTTGTGTAGGGATAGTTGTTGAAGTGGGTTTCTGTTTTTCTGATTCCTTCATCTAAGTGTCTAATGGGTTCCTTGCATTTTTTAACAATCCTGCCCCTTTTCCTGTTCTCATACAGTATATTGAGCTGCATTTGCTGCATAAAATGTTCAAATATTTACCGGTAGAACAATTATTTTCTTATCAAGAAAGGTTGGAAAGGAGACGCTATATGCCATACCATATGCACATAAATTTGGAACTTTTAGAGGCTGTGCATCTTATATGTGCCATGTTGCTTGAAGTGCCTAACATGGCAGCTAACACCTGTGATGCCAAACGGAAGGTGATAAGCAAGACATTAAGGTGATTGCTTGAGGCAAGTGAGAGGCAAACTTTCATCGGTCCTCCAAAAAATGTTAGAGACCATTTAACAGCTGCAAGCAGGGCCCTTAGCAAGGGAGATTACGAGAAAGCCTTTGAAGTTATCAAGTCTCTTGATGTTTGCAAGCTTGTCAGAGATCGAGATAATGTGCTTTAGATGTTGAAAGAAAAGATCAAGGAGGAGGCTTTAAGGACTTAGCTTTTAACTTACTCTTCATGTTATGAGTTCCTAAGCTTAGAGCAGCTCACCAGAATGTTTGACCTTTCAGATGCCCAGGCGCATTGGATTGTTAGCAAGATGATGGTCAATGAAGAGCTCCACGCAAGTTGGGATTAGTCAACTCAGTGCATCATTTTCCATGATGTCGAGCACACTAGGCTACAGGCTTTGGCATTCCAGCTGACTGAAAGGCTTTCCATCATTGCAGAAAGTAATGAAAGAGCATTTGATGCCAAATTTAGAGGTGGTCTGGACCTGCCTTTGAGGAGAAGGGAGAACCAAAGATTTTGCATCTGGAGCTGTTGGTGGTGGTAGGTGGCAGGCTTTCTTTTTCACACAGGGAAGGCAAGGTGGCACTGGTCATTCTGGTAGTGGCAGAAAAACTTTGGGAGTAGGTTCAACTGGCTATTCAAGGGACCAGTCTGGTCAGTTTCAAGGAAGAGGCGGATATACTGGAAGGACTACCTCCGGCTTGAGAGGTTCCCAGATGGATGTTCCGGCCCGCATGATTAGCCTCAGCCAAGGGGTACGTGCTTGAATTAATGCTCAGTCCACGGGAAGAGGAATTCGTGACATTAGTTTCTATTCGTGAGATTTTTTGGAAATTGTTGTAATCTAGGGGTTTCCTGCTCCTTAGATCATATTTATTGGAATTAGTACGTGATCTCAGGATTCTGTCGTTAACTTTAGCTTCTTAGCCTAACAAATTTTGCGTATCGAGTTAAAACTAACTTGCCTTTCAGATTTCATTTTGTTTGGTGTCTTCGGTTAAGGCCTAGTTACCATGCATCTCCAAGGCTTGCAGTAAAATCCACTGATGTCCCATAACTTTAACGATTGTTCTAAGATAGTTAATTACCTAAATTCGTGCTATTACGAAGTCCTTTAGTTCATACATCGTACCCGGAAGCTTCCTATTTAATTGTAATGGACATAACCGTGAAATTTTAGGCCAATAATAATATGAACACAAGATCTTAGATATTTTAAATGTAAATGAGCCAAACTTTATATTCTTCCCCACCTCTCTACTCAAACAAAGTAACGCAAAACCATTGAAAACTTTTTGGACTGGAAACACATATGAACTGAAAATTCATTGTCTTGCGCTTCTGTTAGAAAGGGCAACAAGGTGGATCTGTCCGTGCCGGCAAACTTGAACGGCCTTCCACGTGGCCATCTCAAATCATGATGTTGGAGACAGCAGTTGCTGTTTCGTGATCCCATTTTAAGGAACTGAATCTCGGCTCTGTGCTTCTCTGCGCATGGCAACCTATGTCGGCCATGGTTCTTCACTCGCTAGAGCCCCACCATTCAAAATTTTAAATAACTCTTAATTGGCCTCCCTCACTCCAAAATACCTTCAAACCGCTATCAATGTAGCCTCCTATGACTACAGGCAGTCAATCTTGGCATGCGAGCTATTCCTCATTCTCATACAAGACACTCTAGAACAACGAAACAAGTTTAAGCGTCTTCTCAAGCAAAATCAGTATCGATAGATTATAAAGAGGTGGCCACAAGTTAGAAGGGTGCAAACCATACAATAAATGAAAATCTAGAATCAGCCTAGCTGCTGTTTGAAACGACAACCAATTCAACCCAAAGGTGCAAGTTCCTTAGAATATGTTCCTCTAGCCATGTGAATTGGCAAAGAGAAAAACATGTGGCCTTAACCAGGATTTGAGCAATGGTGGCACTTTCTAACAAAGACAAATTCAGAAGTGCTTCGATTACAAACCGAACTCTCTAAAATTTTGCATAGCAGCAGTAGATACTCCAACCTCTAGCTTTTCAATTATAGCTCATAATACCCTGTACCTATAGTAAATTTTGAGTAACGAAACAAAGAAACAATTCTTCGGAATAAGATCACATAACAACAATGCCATTCTACTTTGGATCGTGATGAGAAGGTGGGAAAAGTGTATCAGGTTGGAGAAACCTCATGTGTTTGTTGAATTTCAGAAGCTAATTTAACCAACTGAGTTTTCAGTGGTTTTGGGTTGTTGTGTTTGAATAAAGGTGGGAAAAAAGATCAAATTTAACTCATCTATGTTTGAAAACACCAAGACTATGTGTTTATATCCTTTTTGGGCCTAAAATTTTATATTTATACAATAGTTATTCATTATAATTAAATAGGAACACGTGGCAGTGTGGGATTCCTGTGTTTGACACTATTACATAAGTAATTTTTGTTGAAGATATGAAAAAACTAGTAGAAGAAACACAAATGTAATAAAATATGTGAGCTGAAGGATTTTATAATAAAACAAGTTGAGGTTAGATGCTACCTTATGACAATTATTAACGTTAGGGAGCTATATATGAATTTTTACTCTTGATATAAGGGTTGCATCAATCCTTCATAAATTATGCATTTTGTTGCAGCATGGTATCCAAATTATAAAATGTTACTTGATCATTCTTGGATTTTAACAATTATAGCAATTTTTGAATATTATCAACTATCAGAGGTTGATGTTTTGTTTCGCACAATTAGCCTAATTGGTAAAGTGTAAGGAATATCACAGAGATGGGCAGGGTTAAAGTTGTGGTGGCGTCACATTCTCCTAGCTCTTTACATTGAAAAATATAGCTGAGGTCCCCTAGCTTTCATATAACAGCTACTTTTCTCCCAAACTTTTCTAATATAATCTCTAAATCCCGAAACTTGCAATGTTTTAGAATACAAAAAATAAAAAATAATGTTATAATGGCCATATTAAATCCTACGTGTCGGAAACCTACAGAATATTTGCAATAGATCTAATGGAAACCTCAAGTTTAGTTTATTTCTCTTCTTCTCCCATTTTTATCCTTTTGATATCATGCTCATTTTCAACATTTCACGATTGCTAAATCAATGTGCAATGGCTCTAGAAGGGGTATCATCATTCGTAATAGTTTTTTTTTATTTTTCGTATAAGGTGACTCATGAGTGTTTTTTATTTTAGAATTTTTTTCATAATTTCCTCAAAGTAAAAGGGACCCATACCGTATTTTTTTTTTCCTAGCAGAGATGAGCAAGAAAAAATTGTTAAAGGGGACAATAGTCAATTTGACAATTATATAGCTGAAAATTTTCAAATATATGAGCCAAGTTACAAATTTTAAAAAATACGTGATATTTGTAAGTGTGGTTTAAATTTATTAGAAAACAACTACCTAATAGTTTGAACGAGATATGTTGGCCTGTACGATGTAGCGGGTATTTTTTACAATAAATTTAGTATGAAAAATTTAAATAATAAATAATTAAAAAATATTAGAAAAATTGATTAAAGCAGAATAAACTTGAACAATAACTGAAATTAAGTAAATAGAAACATAACACCATATAAATTTTGAAATAATGTATAATTTTTTAATTAAAAATAACTCACTAAAAATTTCTCTCGTCAACTTAAACTCTAATTTTTAATATCAATGAGAAATTTATTAGAAAAATAAACTTAGCAATTATGGACCAAATTATTTTATTAAACTAGATAGAACAATTCATACTACAAAACGAATCATAAATAACAAAATAATATAATTGAAATACAAAATCATGCTTAATTTATGTTAATAAATTTACAATTTAACCATTAACTTAATAAAGATAAAAAAAGAAAAAAATTAATTAAAACTGAATCAATTGGAACCATAGCCGAAATTAAGCAAATTATGATGATTAAATTTTTATGTTTAAACAAAAAAATTAAAGAAAAGCAACAAAAAAAATTTGAACTAGGACAGAAAATGGAAAAACCTTATGTATTAAAGGCTTAACAATTGATTTAATAGATGTAAAAATAAATAAACAAATTATGATAACCAATTTCTTACTTTAAAATATAGTACATAAAAATAATAAAAATTTGGGGACCAAGAGAATAAATAAAAAGAATCTAGCTAAATATTTATTAAATATGGGAAACAAAATAAAATATGGATGGAAAATAAGGACTAACATGGAAAAGAGTAGAAGTTGAAGGATTAAATTGATATTTGACCATACAACCCAAAAATGGAGAAATTTCAAAATAAGCCCTAAAAGTGCGAGCACATTGTGAAAAGGGAATCGAATTTAAAGAATTGTCAATTGTGTCTGAAAAAGAAAAAAAAAAGGCAAAAGAAAAAAAAATGTTCATCTTTAATAATGAACAATGAAAATGACTTTTAGAAGTAAACGAGGTATGTGGGACCAACGCATTGTGTGAGTACATTCTATAGCAACATTAGTTGTAATATAATCAATATAAGTTATTGATGAAACAATGTAAAAAGATAATACTTACATTGACATTAAATAAAATTGAGTATAAATAATTATAAACACATAGATTAGTCAGCTGAAGATGTGTTTATTTAGTGTCAAAAGAACATTAAAAATAACAAATGAAAAATGATTAAAATAATTCTATTCATCAATTCAATAAAACTATTAAGAGAAAGAAAGTTTCTGGTGTTCATAGTATATGATAACATTACATAATATATATGTATAGGTTTTCCAGATTTTTACCCACTAATAAATTATTTAAGAATCATGCGCTCATGCGTAATATAAATTGTTCACTTATTTTGACTAATTAAAACTCTAAATCAAATCTATGTAAAGCACTCATACACTATAAAAAGTATGCATTTGTTTCAACTAATTAAAACTTTAAATCAACTAGGGATCGAGATAGCCCTCTTCCCTTCTCCTTAATAACTTTTGACTTCTAGTATATACAAAAATTCTGATTAGTAAAAGGAAAAAAAAAATTAGTACAGACATGAAAGTTGGGGACCATTATGAAAGAAATATTGTATCCATGGACTAAAGAGATATTTGACCATTTTGCGAAAAGTAAAAAAAATTGAAACGTGGGCGGACTTGGCAAAAAAAGGAACGAAACACTTTTGGGTCCCTGTAATGTTTACTTTTGCTAGTAATATTCCAATCTTTATAATGTGACAATCATGTTACTGTTAGCAAATGGTCATAGTCTACCCTCTGGATGGTGACAGCAGGCAAAAGTGGGGGAGCATTATGAAAAATGTGAAATATTCAGGTACCAAAAGAGAGGTTTGACCATGAGTTGAAAAAAGTCAAAAAAAAAAAAAAAAAAAGGCCATGGAAGTTGTTTTACTGTTGATGAACAATAAAACTTTTCTATCTTTTAGAATATACTATAATTCGTTAATTCTCATAAATAATTTTTAAATTTTAATTTAATTTGTTCGGTAATTATTTTTTCTATGAATTCAAATTGTATCATAAATTCATAATAATTAACAAACAATTTAAACAATTGGTTTTTTTTTTTTTGTAAATATAGTTTTTATGCATCCCCAAGACCAGGGGTCAATATGTAGATAATTTTAAAAATTTGGGACCAATTTGTAATAAAATGAGAATTAGAGACTGATTTACAATAGGAATAAAAGGTTTCCTTTTGCCGTTATTTTGTTATTCTTTTGATCTTTAGAGTATCGAAAGAAAAAAAAGTTCACACAAAATTGGTTTGATTGCCCATCGAATCCAAAAAAAGTTGGTATTCCTCTTTTCTTACTTAGAATACTAATACCTTATGTTATACACTTGCAAGCATGTCTGAATAAAAAAAAAAATTCAAACGCTTATAAGATCCAAGTCGTACAGTTTATGGTTCTCCTATTTATGTAAGGGAAAATCACGAAAACCTCCTGTAATTTGGTCTAACCTATACTTTGCCTCTCTATTTTTAGAAACCTGCACTTTACTCCCTTCCTTGTTTACACTATTCAACAATAACTTCTAAAACTCGAATTTAAATAGTATGGTAACTACGTTTCATTACTTTCATAAATTTTTATATTTTTTTACAGTTAACTAACATTTAAAAATATTAATTTGCATTTACAAGAAGAAAAGTGTAGTTATAGAAAAGAAAAATAGATAATTTTAAATATCTATTGACTATACAAAATATTAAAAGTATTAAAATTACTGAGAGATGATTATTATACAATTTAAATTAGAGTTTTAGAAAATGTTTTCGGATAGTTCAAAGAAAGCAAAAGTCAACATATAGGCTTTTAAAAATATGTGAATAAAATATAGATTAAATTAAATTAGAGAGAGGTTATTATACATTTCCCTTATTTAAATTAGCTGAAACCAAAATTATTTTGACAATGCTTCCTTAACTACAAAAAGAAAATCAAACAAAATTGGTAAATTACATGCATTGCCTCTAACATTTAATTATTGTTCCTGTTATAACCTTAACCTCACTAAAATGTTTCATTTTGGTCATTTTTTTTTATTTATAAAAATCATTATTTTGGATGGTAAATGCACATCAACATGGGATTGTAAGGGGAAAAGTTATTTTTAACTCTCTGAGAGCTTTTCTTTTGTCAAAGAGACATAAAAACTTTGGAACCTAACGATCTGATTACCCCATCTCCATAAAAAAAAAATTAGAATTTTAATCGACCTTCATGGTTTGGTAGTTTTTTTTTTTTCATCTTCTTTAACTTTTTCTTTTGTCATTTCTTCCAAAACTCAACCAATTTTTATAAATTGAGTTTCAAAAATTTGGGTTTCATAAATTCAGATACAGATATATAAAAATTCATTGAGATTTGAAAAAACTGATAGAAGATAAAGATAAAGAAGATGAAAAGTGCTATCAAACCATGTTGACTAATCACAATTCTAGAAATTTTTTTCAGCATAGTGGCTATGCCGCTCCAATGAGTTTTTCGGCAACAGTATCACCATGTTAGGGAAAAGTTTTTTTTTCTAGAATTTTAATTGATTTTTCACGCTTGAGTTGTTTTTTTTTAAAAAAAAATCCTCTTTAACTTGCTCTTTTAATATTTCTTCCAAAATTCAACTAATTTTTGTAAATCAAACTTCAAATATTTGAGTTTTAAATTTTCAAATCTCGATAAAGGAAAATCTGCTGAGATTTGGAATAAATAATAAAAGAGAAAGTTAAAAAAGAATTATAAACACTATCAAACCTTGGAGTTTAATTAAAATTCTATTTTTTTAAAACTCATAGGCGAGGTTGTGCCAACATGTCGGACAATTTTTTTCAAAATTTTGATAAGCCTATATGGTTTGATAGTATTTTTTATACACTTTAGCTTTCTTTTTTACCATTTCTTCCAAATCTCAACAGATTATCGTATAGTTGCATATGATATTGTGAAACTCGAATTTTTGAAGCTTTATTTACTAAAATTAGTTGAGCTTTGGAAGAAATGATAGAAGAGAAAGTTAAACAAGATGAAAAAACTACCAAATCTTGAATGTCAATCAAAATTCTAATTTTTTTTAGGTGACAATGGGGTGGTCGAATCGTTAGGTTCCAAAGTTTTATGTCTCTTTAGCAAAGGAAACATTTTTAAGGAGTTCAAACTAGCTTTTTTTCCCCCCTACAATCCCATCATAATGTCGTGTTTTCCATTCAAAATAATAATTTCTGTTAAAAAAAAGATAAAATAAAACGTTTTAATGAGGTTATGTTATTATACGAGTAAAATAAAGGTCAGTGTTAGAACAGAAATAATAATTAAAGGTTGGAGGTAGCGTGTGTAATTTATCTCAAACAAAACACTTGAAGAAAACTAAAAACAATTAAGATCATATTTGGGCAAACTCCACCAGTTGTCCCTAAATTATATCCAAAATTGTTTATTCGTCTCTAAACTATCAAATGTTGTTTAATTATCCTTAAACTATATATAGTGTTGCTTAATTGTTCTGCCATCTATCATACCGTTAAAGATAGATGGAAAAGTGATGTCATATTAGTAGCCATGTCATTTTTTCATGTCATATTAACAGTCACATCATTTTTTTGTTCATCCTTAACGGCTGTGATGGACAATGAAACAATTAAACAATATTGGATATAGTTTAGGGATGATTAAACAACATTTATAGTTTAAGGACGAGTAAATAACATTGGATATGGTTTATGGACAACTGGTGGAGTTTGCCCATCTTATTTTGATCCTGCTGCGATTGTGTCACTTGTCAGATAAACACAGAAGCAAAGTGAAAAAGGTAAAATCCAAATTTAATCATTTAACTTTAAGGACCGTGTTAAACTGGTCTCATAACTTTTTTTTTTTTTCATTTTCTTAAAATCCTTTAACTCAATTAACGTGTCATATTTCAATTCCTACTACCAGTTTAGTCATTAGTTTGAACGAAAATTGCATATGTGGCATCCGAACTGCCATGTGATATCATCTTTTATGACAATAAGTGACAATATTAGAAAAATAATAAATCTCAAGATAAAATTGATACAGACAATAAATTTTCAGGACTTAAAAAGTTGATTAACCCAAATTTCATCTTCTTTCTACATCTTCACCATACTCTGCTTCGCCCTCCTCCACATCTTTTGACCTCTATTGCCTCCTACATGTCGCTTGACCTCCATCACCTTGATTTTTCTCCTTCGTCTTCCTTTGCGCCTTTTCGACCTTCGCCTCCTCGATTTCTCTCCTCTATCCTCTTCCACACCCTCTCGACTTTCACTACCTTGATTTTCCTCTCTAATTAATCCAGTCACGCCCTCATATGATCCTTTCCAGCTCCTAATCGCCCTATTGTATCTCGTCTCCACCTCACTTCTTCAATTTGGTTACCCACATTCGATTTCTCTCTTTTACACCTTCGATCTCTTTCATTATGTGTGTAGTAATTGAGCACAGGTATAGTGGCAAAGAGATTCAAATCATAATGATTCATCTAAAAAATGTTATCAGAATTCACTAATAGCACATTAGATTTTGAGGAGGAGGCTGTTGGAATCACGATGAAAATTTGGTGAAGAAGAAAGAAGATGATTTTAGGCTTATTTATATTTGAAGTCTATATGATTATTTATTTGTGTCAATTTTAACTTAAAATTTATTGTTCTTTCAATATAATCGTCTACATGGTAGTTTGAACCCACCACGAGAGTAACAAGTGTCACATAGGTAAATTCCATAAAAAGTAATATCAGAATTGATGGCAGGGACCAAAATATGATAGATTGGTTGAGTTAGGAGACTTTAAAGGGTAAAATATAAATTTGGTCCCTAAACTATTCAGTTTGTCCTAAAATAGTCCTTTAACTTTAAAAGTGCATATTGGAGTCCATTAACTCATTTAGCTTGGCCTATTTTAGTCTCTACCATCAATTTAGGAATTAGTTTGGATGAAATTTGCCTACATGGCACACACATTGCCATGTGGCCTCATCTTTAACTAAAAATGGATGACCATATTGTACAAAAATGAAAATTCAAATCCAAAATGACACAAATAATAATCTTGGGGACCTAAAAGACAAGTAACCCAAACCTATCATTTTCCCTAATCTTAATGAGATATAATCAGCTGAAAGTTTGTAGCCTGCTCTCCTCACTTGAATCGCTATTGGAAATACACCATTTATTTTGCTGATAAACACCTTTGAAGCTGTACAATTGCGAACTTGAACAATGGGGCTTTGGTTTCACGTTCATCGGAGAATTGGCCATGGCGCTTGTGATGCCTACCCCACTTCATTGAACGGTTATCAACATCGAACGCTAGTCCCACAGACGGTTGCTGGAGGCTGCATTGAATAGAAAGAATTGTAATGGTTGACGGAGATGGTGGGAGGAAAATCGGAGACGGTTGGATGAGGGTTTCGTGGAAGACAAAGAGAGGTAGAAAAATATTTAATTCTCTAGTTGATGAAACACATGAGTTCTTCGATTCTTTGATTTTCTAATTCTTTGATTCCTCGTCTAGAAATGAGTCAAAGGATAGGGCAACAAGTTCTTTGATTATTCATTCAATTCTCTAATTCTCTAATTCCCTATTTGATGCTCTTCTTCTTCTTCATCTCGGCACCAAGATACATGGCCGGCAATCAACAGAGTTGTGCTCGTTGACGAACACCTTCAGATGAGAAGGCCGATCGAGAGTGTCAAGCTAGAATACATTGTTTGGAATTAAAGAAAAAGTCAGGAGCATCGAGCGGAGGATAGGGCCTATTAGAGAGAGACTTGTTGGCAACAAAGGTCGAGAGGGCTGAGCTGTTAAAGAGAATCGGAGTTGGTGCGATGGCATTCATTGAGGAGAGAAGATTAGTGCAGATTACCACATATGTATTTTCCATCAGGGATAACGACCAAACTAACTAGGGGGACTTAAATTGAATACAATACGAGAGTTAAGGGACCTTAATAGTCACTTTTAGAGTTAGGGGACCATTTTAGGACAAACCAAATAGTTAAGGGACCAAATATGGATTTTACCTGACTTAAGTGAATTAAAAAAATTTAAGGGACCACTTTAGGATGATCCTGAAAGTTAAAGGACCAAATTTGAATTTTACCCAAAGCTAAAATCAGCTCAACAAATGAAAAGCATGTCAGTCGGTGAATGATAAATCTATTTGCTCCCCTTCGTCGTTCGCTGAACACTTGTGATGTTCCTGTCTCGCCAAATGGAGCCATAAGGCCACCACTTCCCACAAAAACTCTCCTATTCTCGCCAAAAACCAGAGGAAAAAAAACCCTAGCTCTCCTTCCATGGCGCTTTCCGAGGAAGAGTGCTCCACGGGGAAGCAATCTCCGTCGTCTTCCTCTTCGGCGGCTGCCCAGTCGCACGGCGTTCACTATCTCGCGAAGTGCGTCCTCAGAGGCAGCGTCGTTCTCCACGTGGCCTACGGCCATCTCCGCTCTCCATCCTCGCTTGACGTTGTCTTTGGCAAGGTTCTGCAATTTTGTCGGCTTATTTCCTTCTCTTTATTGTTCTAGTTGTTACTGGATCAAACTTCTTGGCGTGAACAGGAAATTAAGTGGTGTTTATTATCTGTTGTTAATAGCTGTTTTGTAGAAATTGATTTAAATTTTGATCATTGTCATGTTGAAATGCTGGTTTCTGTTGGATATTTTCTGCTCTGCGATTGCTAGTTCATCAAGCATTCTGGATTTCTAGTAATTGCATTTTGTTGTTTTTTTCCCACGCATAGACTGACAATGAAATCGGGCAGAATCTGCCACTAGCCTTGATAATAAATAAAAAAAGTGTAGGCATTAAGCCCCAAGGAACTATAATGTGGCCTCCAGTTTCGACCTCTGCAGCATTTTTTTAGAGCACTAGGTTCAATGGCCCGAAAGTTTTCTCCATTATTCTCAATTTTCTTTTCATTCACTTGAGAGGGACAGCCAAATTCTCCATAATCGATTCCCCCCCCCTAACTCTTCTGTTTGCCCATGCATTGCTATCCAGATTCCACTTCATCAAGGCTGGTAGTTCCCATCCGTCCTTATAATATATGCTAGGCTCAAATTTACATTTGAACCCAAAGAGTTTGTCCTAATTTTTAATTGTATTTCTCTTTTGTGGTTTTGACATCTGGCTCCCAGTAAGTGCTTCGTCCCTGCACTATTTATCTGGGTTCAGTTGCTGCTCCCCTCATCTCTTTTGATGAACACCAACTTTTAAAGGTTGGTTTGATTTTGAGTGAGGTTTTATCGTGTCAGCTTGTTGAACTTCCATTTTCCCTGCAATCATATATGTTACTTGGACTGTAATGACATTGACCGCTTATTGGTTTAGTCTAGCTTGAGAACATTTTCTCGGCATTGTCTTATATTTAGAGTTTCCCTTTTTTATGCACTATTTTTGGAACTTCTAGCAAGAGCTTGACATAATTTGTCAACCAAAATGAATGGTTGGAAGAACATGGCTTCTGACCCTCCCATATGCCCAACTTACCTTTTAAAGGGATGTTTTTGTGGTTAACATTATTTGCATTACTCTAGTTTAAATCTATAGGAATAGTTTGATTTTTAGATATGTGCATTGAGACACTTTGTAGCTGTGCAAGCAGTAGAAAAGCTGATTGGGAATGTAACTTATTAATACCGGGTTGACAGGCTGACACCTGTGATCGTTATATACATGCATTCAGGTGCGTGGCTATACAGTATAGGATAAGACTGATTATGTGCTATATGGAATGCAGTGAGATATGAGTAGCCATGACTGAGGTAAAACTTTAGTCTGTAAATGTCTTTATGCAGGCTGGGCCAGTGTTTGTCCATCATCTTCTTTGGTATGAGAGCTATTGGTGATCACTTTCTCTGTAACGAGTCTTAAATGGATAGTTGCTAGATGTATTCAATATGAAATTTGTTCAGGTCTATATTTTTTCATGCAAAATAACAGGGTAGCATTGTCTCTCATTCCTTTCCCCCCCTTTTTTGAATGATTTGGGTAAAGAGCAACTGAAGTGTTTTTGAAGCCAATTAGAGTTCATTGGTTACAGTGTTTAATCAGCTGTTTTTTTATATTTAACATCATGGAAGTTTAGAATATTAAATTTGTGAATGATTTTGGTGGATGTGTTGGTATGTTTTTTGTTTAAAGGAGTTGCCACAATTGGACATTGCTTTCATCTGTGGTCGCAATAACATCAACGTTCTCATGAATGTGTGCTTTGCTGATTATGGTTCACGGAATCTACTCAGGAGACATCCATAGAATTGGTCATAATTGGCGAAGACGGATCTGCGCAATCTGTTTGTGAGCAAGCTGTGTTTGGGACCATCAAGGACCTAGCTGTTCTGCCTTGGAAGGATAAAGCGCATACATGTTCACAGGTCCAATTAGTTATTAACATTAATGGGCATTTTATCCTATATTATTTTGTTGAAGGTTTTGTTTTTGTCCAATTATTGGGCACAAAAGTTGATACAGCACAGAATAATTGTCTTAATCATAAGCTACACGTAGGTTATGTCTACATATCTATGAATGCAGGGTAAAGACCTCTTGGTTGTTGCTTCTGATTCTGGGAAGCTCTCATTCCTTACATTCTGCAATGAAATGCACAGGTTTGATCATTCCTTTTTTTTCCCCCTTTACGGGAAACTGTATGGTTGTACTTATTATTCAATACTAGGTCTATACCAGTCCTACGGACAGATTTTTTTGTTAAAAAATATTAAAATAAAAACTTGTTTTGTAAAGGGGAATTGAAGTAATGTAAATAAAGTCATTTTAATTTTATCGTTTATTTATTCATGAAAATTGTTAAATTTGAATTCTAATTATTCAAAGATTTAAAGTCCAATCTCTTGGGGCAATATTGATACACATAATACATGGAAAATATAAAAGAAAAGCCTACACCTTATGTCATCCAATGCAATTAGCTTCACTATGATTGTACATACATACATGCAAATTAATGCCACAAACCCAGTCTCATTCTCATTGACATTCAGATGAATACACTCAGTAGACATTGGACTAGTTTGACATCATGGTTATAAACTTCAAAACTTTCTTTGGCAGTCTGTGTTTGAATCATGATAATGTTGTTTGGCTAATTTTAGCAAACACCGTTTTAGAAAACTTTGTTTGACATCCTAGTTATATTTCCTCATTTATTAGAATGTAGTAGGAACTACCAAGTGGAAAGTGAAATGGAGGTTGGACCTGATAATATAATTTTATCCATAGTAATGACCTTTTTTCCCAAAAGCAAAGCATTGTAGGAAATATCAAGCCATTATGGATCTATTCTAATAATGTTTTTCTAATTATTTAGACACAATAATAGATTCCATATATAGGAATTAGCTTGACTGAGAACTCAATCTTAATAAAATAATGTTTATTATTATTATTATTATTATTATTATTTCATGTACTTTTTGGACATTTCACAAATAAAATGCAATTAATCACTCTCTCCATTTAAAATTTTTCTAAATAGCATTTGTGTATGGTTACCCAATGTGTTCAATCATTTTGTTCAAATGCCATTTTTTACCATTGTTTTTTTTTCACATTCACCACAATGGCATATTCAGCCATAATCGCATATGCTTGTACTACATGTAGTTAAATTCTCAATTTCCCGTTCACAAAAAGTAAAAAAAAAAAAATTTATAAAATTTTCAATTGCCCACCCACAAAAAGTAATAAAAATTTATTATTGTGCTTTTACTCGTTAAAACATGTTATGAAAAGTAATAAAAAAATTTTATTCCACTTTTACTCATTAGTAAGGTTTGTTGGTTTTATTCAAGGTTCTTGAGTTTTGGCTTGGGTCAGTGGGTTTGATAGTTATTTTGGGAGTTCGGTGTACTGTTATACCTTTTGGGTGTTCTCGGGGTGTGTTTTATTTCAGAATCTTTCTGGAATTGGGAATTGTAATTTATATTTATTTTTAATAATATTTTTAATTGCTGTAAAAAAACATTTACTCATGAAAACATATTAATCAGATACTTATAACATAACAATTTTTACCACATATGTTGAGAAAAATATAATTTCCTTAATGTAACATTATGTAAATAATTTATTGGGATATATTCAATTCCTCTAACATAAAAATAAAATTTTATTGATGCAGCTATTGTTATTTTATTTCTTGTCCTAATTACTTGACTCCTCTTTATTTTTGTAATGTTGATAGTGCACTTGTCATGCATGCTTTTGCAGACTTTACGAAATATTTATTTTTTATTTTTCTATTTTGAAATGGCTACAGCAAAAGCTTGAGTTAACTCTTAATTACAAATAAATATTTTTATCCATTTTTTTTGGTATGCAATAATCAACCAGGTAGATGAGTAATTCCATATTTGAAAAACTTTTATGATTAGAAATGGAGGAACCAATTGCTGAAAAAAAATCTAAAGGAACTTAAAATTTTTTCATTTATTGTAGAATTATTGTTTTGTGGTCAGAATATAAATTCGGAAAATGGTCAAGATTGAGTCAACAAATTAAGTGGTAAAATTGGTGTCTCATATAAAAATTTGAGGTGGCACTTAATTATCCTATCAATTAGCACTGCAATTACTAAATCACTTCAAGTTTCTGCTTTATAAGAGATATAATAGATTGTACTTGAAAGAAAAGTGGCTCAAGTGCCTCCCTTTCCCCTTTTGAATGTTCTTTGTCTTCAATAGGTTTTTCCCAGTTGCCTATGCTCAGCTATCTAATCCTGGGAACTCAAGGAATCATCTTGGGAGAATGTTGGCAATTCATCACAGGCAAGCCCTTTGTTTAGTATCTATAGTTTCATATTAGACAACTTGAAATTTTTCCAGTCATGTCTCATTTTTCTTGTATTCTGCAATAGAATAAGGAAAAGAAGAAGGATAATCCTGCAATTTAGCCAAGTTTGCCATTGTTTGGGTTTTGTTGTTAGACTAAGGTAAAGGCTAATTTTTCATGCCACTTCCTAGTAAATATATGTTTTGAAACTTGTTTTCCTTCTCCATGCTCTTGCTTTATTCCAAGACAAGTTCATTATTTGAGGTAGCTGAAAGACCTCTTCGTGGTGAGGAGGTATTTTAGAAGCCTTACTAATGAAATAATACCATATACGTTGATGTTTATTATCTTAAGTTCATTAGTGGGTTAATGACAGTATTCAGATATGAACTTTAAGTACTTCCAGGTAAAAATTTTAAGCTGATAAATTATAAAAAAATAATTAAGTAATTATATATTATTGTATATTTCATACAATCATTTATCATGGGGAAAATGAGAATCTAATTGATCGGTGCCTCCTCTATGATGTGTTTGGAATTTTGTGGTACTTCATTGTATCTTGCAGCCTAGAGAATATCATGATAAAGAAAGCAACATTGTGCTTAATGGCCATTTGCTGAACAATCAGCAGAGGGCAATTATCTCTTTTAACTCTTACTTGCAATTGCAAGCTAGCTGGAAATTCTTTTTTTTTTTTAGTTCTTATTGGTTTATAGATATTAAGGCTCTGTTCAGACGTAATTCTCTTGGTATGGTTGTAATATACAGTCTTGTGGATCGAACTTCAGGTTCAAGTTTGTTTTATTTTGTTTTATTTATTTATTTATTGTTTTTGTTTGTGTGTCATATTATTTGGTGTAACGGGAAAGGTGTATTTTGACAGATAGTTATATTTGACTTGGGTATGGAAAGTGATTGTGAAGTTGTTGATCACTTGTTCAACAACGTTTTACATAGCGTGTATGTTTGTCTTCTGCTCGACATGTCCAAACCACGTTTAGACCACTTAATTAGGTTTTCTTTGTTTTTTTGCTTCATCCTTCTTTCTTTCTCTCTTCACATGATAAGGGACTGTTAGGTTATGTTCAATAATCTTATTCTAGTCTTATCCTTTAAGGAGGAAAGAAAAATGAGCAAAATAGAAGTTGAAGATAAATTTTAATATGGAGGGATACATAATTGCTGATTTTTCGGGGTAAGTTGCTAGATAGCTATGGCGTCAGCTGATTTACTTGGGTATGGAAAGTGATTGTGAAGGTGAAGTGGTTGATCACCTGGTCAACAATGTTTTACATAGCCTGTATCTTTGCCTTATGCTGGACATGTCCAGACCACGTTTAGACCATTTAATTAGGTTTTTCTTTATTTTTTTGCCTCATCCTTCTTTCTTTCTCTCTTTGCATGGTAAGGGACTATAACACTATGTTTAATAATCTATTCTAGTCTTATCCCTTAGGGAAGAAAGAAAAATGAGCAAAAATATAAATTGAAGATAAATTTTAATATGGATGGATACATAATTGCTGATTTTTCTGGGGTAAGTTGATAGATAGCTACAGTGTCATCTAATTTTTTGACAATTCGTTATGCATCACAATCTAAATTATTTCTTATTCTCTCTTGGATGGCTATGCACATTGGTTTTTTCAGCAAACATGAAAAAGATGCCATGACTATTTTTCCTCTGCAGTGGCTGTTTTGTTGCTACCAGTGCCTATGAAGATCAGCTTGCTCTCTTTTCTCTTTCAGCCTCAGGTGGAAGTGATATTGTTGACAAGGTATAGGTTGTTGGCCAGTGGTTCTCTTGAGTTGTTTTAAGGGTGCTAAAGTAGTTTATGACCTAAAGTTGCTAATTTAAAATTTCCTTTCTGCCCATGTGTTTGTCAGGGGATATTTTATCCTCCTGACACGGAGGTAAATGCAAGTTCTGCCAGAAATGTCCAAAAACCCAGTGTATGTGGCACCATATGGAGCATGTGCTTTGTTTCATATAATTCTAGTCAAACAAGTAAGGAGCATAATCCTGTGCTGGCTATTATTCTAAATAGGTATGAAATTTGAATTTAAAGTACTATTTAAGGGATATTTGATTGTCTTAATTTTTAGTATTTCTCATGATTTATCCCCAATTCTTTTTAATGACCTATTATTCTTCAAAAATTTTCCTTCTTTGTCCTGTCATTGATCTTGGTTCTGGTTTTGTTTCTAAATTTTCAGGAGAGGAACTGTTATCAACGAACTCTTATTACTTGAATGGGATGTAGAAGAACACTCTGTTAATGTTATTGGGCAGTTTTTTGAAGCTGGGCCATTACCATACAGCATAGTTGAAGTTCCAAATTCTCATGGGTTTGCGTTAATGTTTAGGATTGGTGATATTCTTTTGATGGATCTCAGAGATGCAGAAAATCCTTGTTGTGTCTATCGGACTACCTTAAACTTTTTCACCCCTGCAGTTGAGGAACAGAGTTATGTTGAAGAATCATACCGAACACATGATGTTGATGATGAAGGGTTATGCAATGTTGCTGCCTGTGCTTTGCTTCAACTGAGTGATTATGATCCTATGTGTATAGATAGTGACAATGTCAATGGAAAAGCAGCGTCAAAATATGTATGCTCGTGGAGTTGGGAACCCAAACAAAACAGGAGTTCCAGGATGATATTCTGTCTTGATAGTGGAGAATTTTTCATGATTGAGATACTAATTGATTCCCATGGTCTTAAAGTCAATGTCTCTGACTGCATTTATAGAGGTCAACCGTGCAAGTCCATCTTGTGGGTGGAAAGTGGCTTCATTGCTGCAATTGTTGAAATGGGGGATGGCATGGTTCTTAAAATAGAAAATGGAAGGCTAGTCTATGTGAGTCCCATTCAAAACATAGCTCCAATTCTAGATATGTCAATTGTGAATTACCATGATGAGAAGCGTGATCAAATGTTTGCTTGCTGTGGAATGGCACCAGAGGGATCTATAAGGATTATAAGAAGTGGCATTAGTGTGGAAAAGCTATTAAAGACTGCTCCTATTTACCTAGGTGTGACTGGAACTTGGACTCTTAGGATGAAATCAAGTGACCCTTACCATTCTTTTCTTGTAATATCTTTCGTTGAAGAGACCAGAGTACTATCAGTTGGATTAAGCTTCACCGATGTGACTGATGCGGTGGGATTTCGACCTGATGTATGTACATTGGCATGTGGGTTGGTAGGTGATGGTCAGCTCATTCAGATTCACCAAAATGCGGTTAGGCTTTGTCTTCCTACCCAGGCTGCTCATTCTGAAGGTATTCCTTTCTCTTCTCCTGTTTGTGCATCTTGGCATGCTGATAATGTAAGTATCGGCTTGGGGGCAGTTGGGAGTAATCTGGTTGTCATCTCTACTTCCAATCCTTATTTCCTTTATGTACTGGGAATCAGATCTGTAGCTGCAAATCATTATGAGATCTATGAATTGCAGCACTTGAGATTGCAACATGAGTTATCATGCATTTCAATACCACAAAAACATTTTGAGCAGAAGCAATCAAGCTCTTCCATGAATTTGGTGAATAATAGCCAAATGGGTGTGCTTCCCATTGGAGTTGACATCTGTGATACCTTTGTTATTGGTACGCACAGGCCTTCAGTGGAGATTCTATCATTTTCACGTCATAGAGGCTTACAAGTTCTTGCTTGTGGAGTTATTTCATTGACAAGTATAACAGGAACCACCATTAGTGGGTGCATTCCACAAGATGTAAGGTTTGTTTTGGCTGATCAATTCTATGTTCTCTCAGGCTTAAGGAATGGAATGCTGCTTCGTTTTGAGTTCCCTTCTTCTTCCTTTGTTAAAGAGCACAACAATTTTTCTAGTTCGTTTCCTATCAATGCTGAAAGAGTTTTACCAAACATAAGAGCTGAAAGTTTGTTCATCTCAGAAAAGTGTGCCTCTAAGTTGTATGAGAACAACAACTTCCCTGTTAATCTTCAACTGATTGCCACACGCAGAATTGGCATTACCCCTGTTTTTTTGGTGCCTCTGAATGAGTCTCTTGATGCTGACATAATTGCTCTGAGTGATAGGCCATGGTTGCTGCAAACAGCAAGGCACAGTCTGTCATATGCTTCTATCTCATTTCAACCAGCAACACATGCAACTCCTGTTTGTTGTGTTGAATGCCCTAAAGGAATTCTTTTTGTTGCAGAAAACAGTCTTCATTTGGTAAGAATGATTTAATGTCTTTTCTAGCCTGTGTAGGTTAGATTAATTCTCCCATCTGTAATGGCACCCTCCCAGGGTTGTTAGGAACTGCAGATATGATATAATAATCAATCATATTTTTTACAGACTAGGACGTAGTCATTTTTCAATAACTCTTTTGGCCAGATTGGTTTCACAGTTGAGTGCATTGATCTGATATTCCTTTTGGCTTGTTTTTAAGTACTTGTCAGCATGCCTTTTGGTTGGTGGAGTTTTGATGAAGGAATGAGTATGTCGAGTGATATGCTGTCTGTATTGCAAGGAAGGAGAGGGAGTATAAGAAAATGAGAATGCGAAACTTTTTCTGATCAGACAACTTAATTTATTTGTCTTCTGATTAATTTAGATGTATATTGTAAGAAAATTTTTAGGTGATTTCTGTCAAGTGTTGCCAGAACCACAGGCGCTTTCAATTATGTGATCTGAGAGGTCCTCACACTAAAAAGAATAGAATGAAGGTTTTACCCTTAAGTCTCACCATCTCTTATTTTGCTATGGTGGAACTAAGTGGGTTTTCAAGTGGGAGGAGCCACTTTGTGCCCATCAGGGAACAAATTTTGGATCTTGTTTCAGGGTTAACCTGGGAACTGGGAGGTTGCAGAGGATACAGTTAATTTTGGAATTCATCTTTTATGTCTTCACTACAGTGTACTTTAAATAGTGTGACAATTTTATGGGTTGTGGGCAGGTGTGATTCTTTTGTTTCGTTTTGCTTTTCTTTTTGTTTTTCTTTTTCCTTTTTGGTTTTTTCTTTTGGGGGGCGGGGGGTCATGAGTGGATACAGTGTTTGAGCAGATGGCTAATAGGTGTGAGTGAATGGAAAGTGGTTACTAATGGATTCAGTGTCATGGGATTTTTTTCATCATCTGACATTAATGCTCCTTCCTTTGATTCTTTTCTCCTTTCTTTATGGTCTGGTTTGATCACATCAGGAGGGTTTTTATGGGTATAGGGATAAGGGTGAATAATAAGATCTTAGATATTCTTGTTTTTCTGTATAATTGGAAATTCTTTGTTCCTTCAGATTGTTTCAATCTTGCAATAACTTTGGATCCCTTTTCATGTAGGTTATCTTTTGTCATCTCTTAATCCTTTAAAGAAAATTTTCTTGACATTTCTAAGATTGTTACTCAATGGCTTCATCTCAAAGTCTTGCTTCTATTCATTTATTGCTGGGTTGGTTGATGCTGATAAACTGGTTCCCTCTACAGGTGGAGATGGTGCACAGTAATAGGCTTAATGTGCAGAAATTTCACCTGGGAGGCACTCCACGGAAAGTTCTGTATCATAATGAAAGCAAGCTGTTGGTTGTGATGAGGACTGAGCTAACCAACGATACATGTTCGTCAGATATTTGTTGTGTTGACCCTCTCAGTGGCTCGCTTGTGTCTTCTTTCAAACTAGAACTTGGAGAAACAGGGAAGTCCATGGAGTTTGTGAGGGTGGCAAGTGAACGTGTTCTTGTGATTGGAACTAGTTTAACTTCTGGTCCTGCTATCATGCCAAGTGGTGAAGCTGAAAGGTTTTATTTTCTTTTTCCCTTGATCATCTCTTTCCATTTAAAGCCCAGTTCTGTTTTATGCCAACAAAAATTAAATGTTTGGTTGATTGTGAGATGACCATGCAATGTGTAATGATTCATTGAAAAGGATAATATGAATGGCTTAAATCATCTTTGTTTCACTTTCTCATTGTTATATCTGGATGGTGTTGCAACAGTACCAAGGGTCGTCTAATTGTCCTATGCATTGAGCACATGCAAAATTCAGATAGCGGATCGATTACATTCTGTTCTAAAGTTGGATCACTCTCCCAAAGAATGTCTCCCTTTTGTGAAGTGGTTGGACATGGTGCTGAACAACCATCAGGCAGTAGCATCTGCAGCAGTCCTGATGATATTAGCTGTGATGGAATTAAAGTTGAGGAAACTGAGGCGTGGCAGCTACGGTTAGCTTACTCTACTACATGGCCGGGAATGGTACTTGCAATCTGTCCATATCTAGATCGTTACTTCCTGGCATCTGCTGGTAATGCTGTAAGTTGGAATTGTTCTTTTTAATCTTAGCATACGCCTTCTCAATGGCGAGCTATTTGATTAGTTAGCTGAAAAATTTCTCATCTTCCTTTTCCAGTTTTATGTATGTGGTTTTCCAAATGATAATCCTCAAAGAGTGAGAAGATTTGCTGTTGGAAGGACTCGTTTCATGATAACATCATTGACAGCACATTTTACTAGGATTGCTGTTGGCGATTGCCGTGATGGGATCCTTTTTTACTCTTATCATGAGGTAAGAAACGATATAGATCTTTTTATAATGAGTGGACCTAACTTGATTCAACTAAGTATTATTGAAAAAGGATATGAAGTTGATTCAACTAAGAATGGATATGAAGTTCTTTCTCATCTCAATTTGTGTTATCATAGGTGAACCATCTCCTTTACCATATTCCTAATCATCCTTTTCTTTTCATATGAACCAGAGTCTTCTTTGTCTACTAGTTGAATATTAAGACATTTCTTCCTCAGTTTATCTTAAACTAAGTGAGATTTAAACATTATTGTAGATGGCCTGATTCATAATTTTATATATTTTTTCAGTCTAGGCATCTATTTGAGCATCCTAGCATTACCTTGCTGTTAAGTGGTGTTAAATGGGAAAATCCCACATGGCCAAGAAAAGGGGTTAAGTCAAAGCTTTATATGGTGATGAAACCTCTCCACTTGTAGCCAATTGGTTTTAGGTTGGACGCTTTAACAAGTAGAATCATTTCACTTCATAAATCTTTTTTCGTTGTTTGGACATTTTATATCAATTTTCTTAAGTGCTTGCGTTGACAGTTATTCCATACTAGTTTTGTTCATCTTTCATATTGTTGATTTAAGTGAGAAATCATTCGTGTCTTTTTTATAATAAATCAAGCAAGCAAGTCTTTATGCCAAATCAGTCGGTGTTGGCTACGTGAATCTTGTTCCTGAATTTCATAGATTTTCAGGTATCCCCTTAAAATTTTCAGTGCATTGGATCTCTTTGTTCATGTAAAATAGGACCAAACTGCCCAAGTAGTCCTTAGCTTAGCTCCTTTTAATTACAATGATTCTTTCCTTAGATTGACGTTATTTTTGTTCTTGTTTTTATTGTATGGGACATACCTGTAGCGTATCCAATACGCCAGTGTTCTTTACGAGTTGCTTACTTGACGTGTCCCATACGATGTAGCTTATCTTGTGACCATTTTGTAAAACTCCATTTGAACTTTTTCGTCACATTCCTAAAAAGTAAAAGCATGGTGTTGTTCCTGCTTTTCACCTTGTCCCAAGGTTTATGAAATACTGTCTCTTTTCATGTTCTTCATAAGAACGAGAGAGCTTGAATGTTTGAAAAACTCACTCACAGGATTTCTAATAACAGCTTTACCACATTTTTCCTTTTACAAGTATGCTCACCATATTTGTGGAGAGTTGATTGTTCACATCAAATCAAATTAATACTATATTTTTGCCACTTCAATCTGTCTGCTCAATGTCCTCTGACTGCTTCTTGTTTTGATTCTCAATTTCTGTGGTGTCGGGCAATTTTGACTTTTGGTATTATGAATTGAACTTATTATTCTTTTGCGATAGCTTGGGTATTTTTTGTTTTTAAGAAAATTGTAGTTTGATAACCAAATGAAGCAATCTCACTTGTCCTTTTTCATGCTAGTTTTCTTATTATGGTCCCTTTCTCCTATATGGTAGGATGCACGAAAGCTGGAGCAGATATACTCTGACCCCTCTCAGAGATTAGTTGCTGATTGTGTCCTTATGGATGTGGATACAGCTGTAGTTTCAGATCGTAAAGGGAGCATTGCCGTCCTGTCATGTTTGGATCATACAGAAGGTAAGTTTCAAAGTATCTTGTGCGAAAGAAATGGAAAATTTTGGGACCTATGTTGGTAAGAGATGTGGGGATGGCAAAGTTGGGCGCAAACCAACTGAATTTGAACTTGATCTGACCCAAATTGGCTAAAAATGTCAATGACCAGAATCTGTCCTAACATGAAGCTGATTCAAGTGGAAGCCGAGAAAACTGAATATGAAATGACATGAATTGTAACAGTCGTAATCCAAAAGACTCGGACCAGACTTTACCAAGTTTAAACCCCAAGAAACCCAAATTAACCTAATTCAATTATTAACTTCCACTATTTTACCCAAATAAACAACCTGATGGGTTAGTCTGAATCTGGACTGGAACGCAAATAACTCTGATCTAATTTGACCTGAGATTGAAAAGAGATGCAACTCTTATTAACCAAAAACCCAACTCAAGCTAAGTTGAAATGTCACTCAACCTGAGTCAACCCAAACTGAACCGGAAATATTGGTAACCTAAGTACAACCAGACCAGAATAACCTGATCTGAATCTGACCCACTCATTTCCCATCATGTACCATGTATTTTTGTATTTGAAGTTTATTTTTGCCGAAAGTCAGTTGGCTTGTGTTTATTTTCTGTTAGCAGATTCAGCTATTACAGAACTATGCTGGAGGTTTTGCTAACAGCTCCTATCTGGCCTTGATAGATTTTACCAGAATTATACCTACAGATTATCCCTCTAAAAACCTTTTAGATATTTCTGTTCAAATGATACTATTAAAAATCAATATATCAGTTGGTTAAAATTGTGGGTTGCTTCATGTCTGTGTACTCCTATACAATCTCGCCCCTCCTTCCCTTTTATCCCTGCAGCATACAGTATATAGCTTTAAATTCAAATACATGAAAGAATGTGTAAGGTGTTGTAGGCAGGAAGATAATAGGGTTTGCATAAGCCTTATCTTTGGGCCTCCCTTATTGTCATATTTGTCCTTCGTTTCTTTTACTTGGAGAGAATGGATTGGAGGTACATGAAGGGTAATATGGTTCTCTTGAAGATTCACATAAACAATAAACCTTTATGTTTTCCCTTTGCTTCTGTCATATTTATTTGTTTCTTTCTTTCTTTAGTTCTTTTCCTGGCTAGTAAGTTCGTTGATTTTTCTCATTTAATGTCTTTGAGTGGAGTAGATGGGTTATGGATACGGGGAGTGATGAGCTGCATGAGGCCTCATTTATCTAATGTCAAACAATATATTTTTCTGATTGTTTTTATCATAAGATATATATTTCGGGTTCTTTCTTCCTGTGGTTAGGAAACTTCTTGATCTTTCTTGTTTGCAATTGACTTCTACAGATAATGCTAGTCCTGAATGCAACTTAACTCTTAGTTGTTCATATTATATGGGTGAGATTGCTATGAGAATCAGGAAGGTTAGTGAATGTTCTGTCATGTCCTCTTTACTGGAATGATTTCTCTACATCCATCATGTGCTGTGAATTCCTGTTTTTGAGACTTTCTCGTCCTTTCAAATACCCTGATGATAGCATAACTGTTTCCCTGTAGGGTTCATTTATTTACAAACTTCCAGTGGACTATGCATTGAATGGCTGTGGTCCTGGTACAAATGTTGACACCTCACACAATACTATTATTGCCTGCACACTCCTTGGCAGTATTACCATATTTATTCCTCTGTCAAGGTATGATTAATGTCTCAACTATTTCTTCGTTTGTTGTTTGTGAGGTACAACACTCGTTTCATTTCTCTCAATAATTAACAATCTCGCCCCCTCATCTCATTTATTGCTGCTTTGTTATCTGACACTAAATGGTTCTAGTTAACAGTGTCTTGGGTGAAAGATGATTGTATTGATCTGAATGAGAGTATATGTACTGGTAGAATGACACAAAAATGCACAGCCCTTGGATATACGCATGTAGAAGTGTGCTGCAGTTAAGAGTAAAAGATATTCACGAAATAGCGAAAGTATAAACTATTATTTTATCCTATTAGTTAATCACTCGGGGGTTATTGTTTGCATGTTATTTTACGTTCAGAAATGATTTACATCTATGCTGCAAGGCAACTTTTTTCTCATGTTGACTGATGGTCTGCATCCAAATATTTTGTTTAAAAGCTAACAGTTGCTAATACTTCAGTCGATCCTGCAATGGAGCAAGTCTGCCAAGTAAACCTGATGTTATAGCAGTGCAATCATTAATTGAAGCATTATGTCCAATTTGTGGAAGTTTATTTAGGTTTGTGCAGGTAGTTCATTATCAAGATTTGCTCCACATTTGAGTGGGAAAGAATAATCGGTAGTATTGATTTTTAATTATAAGTACAATAGCACTTCTGCTATGTTTTCAAGAAGGGATGGGAATAGCACAGCCACAGTGAGAAGAGCTCTAGTTAAATGAAAGATGAATCAGAAAGAGACACGTAGATAGATTCATAGGTATCATATATTTTCAGTAAGTCGTGCCCTTAATAAAGACAAGACTTTACATTGAATTAAGACCAAGTTGTTGCTTCATCTATTTGTTTGTTTCACTTGAACGCGAATCTTGGTTTTTTGTTATTATGGTTCTGACTTAAACTGACCCATTATATTGAACCTGCATTTGGGGGGTGGTGCACTGAATTCAACAATTTTCTTGTCAGTTGTGCTATAACTTTATACTCATTATGGGTTTGCAGGGAAGAATATGAACTCTTGGAAGCTGTGCAAGGCAGACTTGTGGTTCATCCTTTAACTGCACCAATACTTGGAAATGATCATAATGAGTTCCGCAGCCGTGAAAACCCGGTAAGAGGGACCTTCTCTGCTGGTCTGTTGGAGCATTGAATTTAATCTTTTTTTGGCTGGTAACTGGTAAGAGATGGGGAAAGTAGTAGTGTCCGAGCATGCTTTCTTTCTTTGTTACTGATCTGCCATCTGATTACAGGCTGGAGTGCGAAAGATGCTTGATGGGGACATGCTTGCTCAGTTCCTGGAGCTTACCAGCATGCAACAAGAGGCTGTACTATCATTCCCTATCCTCTCTCCCCATACGTCTAAGTTCAGTTCAAAAGCATCTTCACCAATCTCTGTCAACCAGGTGGTACAGCTCCTTGAACGGGTTCATCATGCCTTGAACTAGTCAAGTTTGGTCGTCAAGGATTCATTTCTAATTTGGTGCATCCTCCGGCCACTCGACCAAGAACATTGCAAGGGCAGTAGCAAGCAAAGAGGATCATCAAATTTTAATGGCTTGGTCGATGCGAGGGGATATGCTCGGGGGCTTTTCGATGCATCTATTTCCCCGAATTGAGACAGCTGCAATAGGAGACAGTAGGAACGCTCGTAGGGTTCCTCCCACCGGATCTCTTATAGTAACGATCTCTTATAGTAACACTACCCTGTATACTAGATGTTGATCTGTGTTATAAACCCTCATCTGTGTAGATTGGATAGAGCAACCCTTTGTGATTCTAAAATTGAATTGAGGCAAGTTTGGTTTCTTGTCTTTTTTCGCATATAATGGCAGCGGCAGAACGGCCCGATATATTCTTACATGGGTTGTCATTAGGAAATAGCGGTTAATATATTTCCAGCAGGAGTCTGATTTTAATTTGCATAATTGCTACTTGTATGTACTACGTAGTGTACTCTTGTTGGTCCTTTTTCCTGAAATTGATAAACTTTGTAAAGTAGGTAGGAATGTAAAGAGGTTGGAAGGGTGTTGGATGCTTCATTCCACGATATCGAGCAGCTCTCCAGGTTGAAACACTATCAAGATATAAATCGTAACTCATACGTCAATTTTTTTTCCTTAAATAACCAATCAGTTGGGCACCAAATCTCCACGCATTCTAATGTAAGAAACTGAGAAATATGATCGGATCCGATTGGTTGAGCGCCTCCAAGGGCATGAGGGTATGGTCCGGCCGATGGTTTCATCTTGTGATTTAAGTTGTTAAATACTGTTATTGCTAGTTATATCATATTATGAATTTTTAAGGTATATAGAATTGTATATCATTATCATTTTTATAAAAAAATAAATAAATGTTAGAATATTATTTTAAGTTGACATAATTTGTTTAATAATTTATTTTTACACATTTTATATGTATTCTAATTATTCTCATCATAATTTATTAAATATAAATAAAATATATATGATAAAAGATATTTAGTTGGGGTATCATGCAACAGAAATTCAATTGGGGGATATTATTTAATACTATAGGGACCTTGAAGGTGCTACCATTCATTACATTTTTATATTAATTAAGAAAAGTAAAAAAAAATAAAAGTAAATATTTATTTTTATAATATGTGTATTATTTATATTTTAATGTTTTATATGTTTATGATATTTTTTTATGTAAAATGAAAAAAAGTCGCAAAAAATAAAATATTGCAATACGTATTACTCGATATTTGTGGTATCACGTGATTTTTTGACAAAATGTATATAAAAAGTGAACGGTATACAGTATACCTTGAAATACTAGGTAAAACAAGAAAACGAGAAAACATTTATATCGCATACCACATACTTAAAGTAAACGGTATAACACAGTATTTAATACTATGTCATGATCTATGTCCGATCGGGCCAGCCTAACTTGTACTATTAAAGGGCGGAAGAAGATCCCAAGCTTTAGTATTCAATCATAGCCGTTTAGTTATTTATTGTGGGAGTGAGCAATATAAAACAAAAAAAATTGAAAAGATCAATTATATTTGAATAAAAGGGTTCGACTCCTTTTCCAGTTTGATTGGTTCACATTTGGTTTTGTTTCTAGTTTGATTGGTTCACATAAAAAATGAATTCATATTTAGTTATTAGATTGGTTATTAGGTAATACACTTGATGTAAACCAAATAAATTGAATAGTAATAAATATTTTACTATTTTACATAATGATTCTATATACATAAAATTACTTCATACTAATTTTTACCATTATCCATATTGACTATATATATATATATATATATGGTAAAAAACTTAATATTTATTTTATTTTTTTTAAATTACTACATATCTAGGTTTTAGAAAAATAATCGAATAAATTAAAATATAATTTTGATCAATTTTAATATATAATTTAAAAAATTTGAATATATTTTATAAAAATAAAAAATTAATCGAATCATTATATTTGTATTGGTTTTAAACTTGAACTACGCATCTATAATTTGTTGTGTTGTGAAGACTGAAGAGGGGGAAGGACAGGTGGAAAAGGAAAACCGTACGTTGGGCTACGAAGTCGCGATCTACGCGAACCTACCCTGCGAGCGAAGCTTCTCGAGTTTCTCTGCAGATAAATATCCAAGCCCTTGCGGATGAAAATTTGAGGCCTCTGAAAATTTTCCGCCTTCGGCAAAGGAAAGAACAAGTCGGCAAGCGCTCAGCTGTTTTTTTTGTTTAGGATTTCTTTTCCGGTTCCGCTCTGTTTAATAACAAGACAGCTGCTCCGCTGAAGACGATTCACAAATTGTGAATCACAATCCTCAGGTTTTTTGTTAATTGTTGCGGACTAAATTTTACTGCTTTTTATATGCTGGAAAATTTTTTGTCAGCAGAAACTCGTTATTATACTTGTCACCGTGATTTGAGAAAGCTATGTATCGTAAATCCAATTTCTGAGTAAGAGGGATTTCATCTCTGTACTGAGAAAAGATTCTTAAGAGAGTGATTTTCGTTTGAATTTCTGTTGCCAAATGAAAATTTGAGATTGGACTGGCTCTTGTTCGGTGTTGTCTTTGGTGTAATCTTTTGAGCATGTCTTCTTGTTTTCCCGTCTTCTTCCGCTCTCGGTTTCATCAGTGACTGGTAATATGCCGTCAAATTCAAATCATATATGAATGTTTCCTTCTACCGATGAAATGGTGTCGCTTTTAGTTCGAAAAGGTCAAGTATGAATTGGAATAAGATAAAATTAGTGATGGTACTTGGTATGGACAAGGGTTTTGGTGCTCATAGTATTTGATTTTTCAGTGTCCTAAACCGTTGGGGTTGGAATGGGGCCATCTTCGTGGTTTTTTTTTTCTCTGCCTCGATATTTAATGAGTGTTTATGGCCACAGTGCTCTTGGTTTTGTTTGTTAATTCTTTGGTGTAATCTTTTGAGCATGCTTCCTTGTTTTCCTGTCTTCTTCCACTATCCGTTTCATCAGTGACTGGTAGTATGACGTTAAATTCAAATCATATGAGAATGTTTCCTTCTAACGATGAAATGGTGTCGCTTTTAGTTCGAAAAGGTCCAGTAAGAATTGGAATAAGATAAAATTTGTGATGATACTTGGTATGGACAAGGGTTTTGGTGCTCATTGTATTGATTTTTCAGTGTCCTAAATCGTTGGGCTAGGAAAGTGGCCATCTTCGTGGTTTTCTTTTTCTAGGCCTAGATATTTGATAAGTGTTTATGGCCATAGTGCTCTTGGTTTTGTTTGTTAATTCTTTAATGATATATTCATCTTTGCCCTAGGTTTTAACGTTGGTTTCAAATGCGGGGTAGAAGCTACAGTTACAGTCCCTCACCATCACGGGATTATGGAAGGAGACGACGAAGCCCTAGCCCTTGGGGTCAGTATGGAGGCCGTCGTAGGGATGCTCCCACTAGTCTTCTGGTTCGAAACCTTCGTCATGATTGCAGGTTTGTGGCTGACTACGTGCGGTGATATTTTTTAGCTAAGTTTATTTTGGACAGTGTACCTTGATAGTTAAACATTTTGAAAACTCTGTAGCTGCAGTATAACTGTTAAGATTAGTACATCTGGGTTTTGCTTCACATTCCAACACCCCCCCCCAAAAAAAAAAAAAAAAAAAAAGAAGAAGAAGGAAGAAGGCGATAGAGAACCTATGTAAATAAATCATCTAAGTAGAAGAGTGTTTTGTTATATTGTCAGCTATGATTGCTCCAAATCTGGTGTTTATTCGGTCTGAAGCCTTTTCTTTTGTGCATTCGATGGTCATATTATATGACTCTTTCCTTATCAAATAGAAGATGCATTTCAAATGTCTCAAAAAATAAAAAAGCTAGAGACGATTGTCTGGCCTTCAAATTTTGTGGGAACAAAAGGGCCATTGTTTTTGGTTTGGTAGTATTATCCTTTGGGTAGCTATTTTAGGCTAAGGGACATTTACTTGCAGTTGCTCAAATTTTATGTGATGGGTGCTGCTTTGGATGGAGTGATCCCATGGGTGCAATCTGTCTATCGCATGAAATTTGTACAGGCGACTATCAATTTATAATTAGTCTAATCACAGTAGAAGTGATGGGTGTTCCTTACAGGCTTGAAGACTTGCATGGACCCTTTGGTCGGTTTGGTCGACTTAAGGACATCTATCTCCCTAGAGATTATTACACTGGGTAAGTGTACCTTCTGTGTCTTTACGGCAATCATCTAATAATTTAGTCAACATAATCAAAGTTTCTTTCATATCAAGTATGTATTCAATGATGGGTTCACTTTTTTCTGTTATCCTATATGGTTGGTTTATGGTAGTTTGGTTTTTTCTATTGGAAGTTTTGAAGACACCATTGAAGTAGTAGAATGAAGGCGTCTATGAAGTAATAAGTACCTTTTGAAGAGCTTCGCAAGTAATTCTGTGCAAGATGATGTAATGTAGATCAAGGTTGGAAGTTAAGTAGAATTTGATTGTGAAGAAGTTGCGAGTCTTGAAGAATATCAACTCTATTTAGGTTTTACTGGACAAGGTTAGCTGTTATGCAATCAAGTTTCATGAAGCACTGGCTTGACTTATCCATTGTTGCTCTCTCTCTCTCTCTCTCTCTCTCTCTCTCATGCGCACACACACACACAGCCGTGTTTCTGCACTATAAGCTGTAGTATCAAGTTATCTGCTTTTTTTAATGTTACACTAATGTGTATTATCTACACTGCAGGGAGCCTCGTGGTTTTGGATTTGTTCAGTATTTAGACCCCACTGATGCTGCTGATGCTAAATACCATATGGATGGTTATGTTCTTCTGGGCCGAGAGCTTACAGTTGTGTTTGCTGAAGAAAACAGGAAGAAGCCTTCAGAAATGAGGGCTAGAGAACGGTTAAGGTGTGCGCACACACACACATATATATATTTTGGCATGAGCTGCCCATACTTCTTTGCACAGGGCCAATCTATGGCTAACTCCCACATTTGTAATGGCAGGGGTCGATCATATGGGCGTTCTCCATTTGGTCGTTCCAGATCACCAGGCTATTCTCGAGGTTATTCACGTTCTCCCAGATATTCACGAGGCTACTCTCAATCACCTGGCTATTCACGAGGCTACTCTCGTTCTCCACGCTATGCTCGCAATTATTCTTGTAGTCCAGGTTATTATTCCCGCTCACCAAGAAGGCATTACTCAAGGTAAGCCATATGGTAGTTTATGCCATGCTACTATATTGTAAAGTTAAGGAGGTCGAAGATGAATATCATGGATGTGTGATTCCCTTCTGATATTTTTCTTTTCCTGTTGTTTTCAGGGGACGTTCTTTCTCTAGGTCACCTTATAGTCGAAGCAAGAGTAGAAGCAGGAGCTGGAGCATAGATTATACTAGGTGAGTGGTAAATCCCTGGAGAGAGCGTGTGAATTTGCAGATTTCCTTGTTTCAGTAGTTCTGTCCGTAGTTCTATCGGATTAATTTGCTTTGGTGAGTCTAAACTTGGAAGATAGACTTCCATTTGAGGACATTGGGTGGTCTGAATAGAGTCCTCCTTCTGAGACAGATTACTGCTTCGAAACTCAGTTGTTTGTTTAATAGTTTGGCCCAACCGATCGGTTGGTCTGTCATGCTGGACGAGAGAATGTGGTGATACGTTTGTGGGACGGACTTGTCTTGAACTTCGAAAGTTAAGGTGGGAAGAGAAACATTTTATGAATCTAAAATAGATGAGTCTTAAACAATCGTTTGAAGAACAGGCGTTCAACATCATGGGCTTATAGTACGGAATAGAATTCAGCCCGCGACGGAGCATGAGAAAGGCTCGAACGCCTGCCCATCGGATGATAGCCCAAGTAGACAAGATAGCACGATTTCTCCTTTAGGGTGCATGGGCACTGTAGACCATTTGCTGATGGTCCTGCGTCCTAAGTAAAAGTGGTTGTTTACTGTGGAAATCATCGTCGGTACCACGAACATGACTTGAGGCTACATGCAAGAAAAGCAGCATGAGCAGCTTAATTGAACTTTCTCCTCACAGCTCTTGAGCTCTCAACCTCAGAATTAGGGGTGAAATTAGAACCTGAAACCTGAATTTTGGTCCAAATTTCGATCTGTAAAAAGCGGGTTAGGGTTGGTTTTATTAGAGGAAAAGATGTATTTGAGCCCGACCTGACCTGACCCGATAAATTACTATCGAAGTAGATTCGGGTCAGTTGAAACTCGATAAATCCGACTAACCCGACTAGGAGTCTAAGCTCAGCCCACCCCCTCTCTCTGCCTAACACAACCCAATCCTCTCTATAAATATTCCCTAATCCAACTCCTAAGCCCAACCTAATTTGCTACTAGACCAGCCCGTTTCGCAACCTAGGACCCAAGAAAAGTCTTGCTTTGGAGTCCATTTGGACCATTTCAGATTGGGTGAATTTCAAAAAACCCCATGAGGTTTAGTGAATACTTCACTTACCCCCCTCCTATTTGGAAATTCTCCCCTTTACCCCCTTAGGTTTAGGGCGAATTTCAAAAAAACCCCTGAGGTTTAGTGAATACTTCACTTACCCCCCTCCTGTTTGGAAATTCTCCACTTTACCCCCTTAAGTTTAATAGATCCTTCACTTACCCCCTTCCATAATATTGTAAATAATTTTAATTTACTTACAATGCTCAATTATTATTTAATTAAAATTATAGTCTTTCTAGAATTGTAAATTTTTATAGTAATAAATCACATAAATACTAAAATGAATACTTAAAATAAAAATAAAATCTATTTATATTAACATTTATATATTGGTATATGAACATTAATGCTCTTGTCAAGTATGGATGCTGCATTTACTTAGTCTAATTGCCCAATAATTATTGTATAATTAGTCTAAAATTTAAATTATTAATTTTTCTTTACTTAAAGAAAGAAATTCTTTTTTCTATTATTGATGAACATTTCACTTAGGTGAAATTTTAAAAAGTTGATAATTATGATAGAAAGAAGGTGTGGAAACCTTACTAAGTATTTAAGGGCAAGATTATTTTGCAGTAGTTTTAATGTATTGTTGTACATTATTCTTATATAAAATTATTATTTACTTTATTTCAAAAAAAAATTATTATTTACTCAAATTACCTATTTACCGTGATTTACATTTTAAGAAGTCCAAAATTGCCTGGAAAGTCACATAAATATTTTAAAATTATTTTTTAAACGTATTAAAGTATAGGGTTTTAATAAATTAATATTTTTTAGTAAAATAATCACTTTATATAAGAATGATGAAAAAATGATCTAATTCTAAGATTTACTTTAATTAACTTACGTATTGTTCATTTTATATACATATAATCAAAATAATTATTATATTATAGACATGTAAAACTTCCTTAAAAAATAAAAGTGTATGATGTAATAAGAAAAAAGTATCTAAATTAATATATAAAACTATCAATTATATGTTGCAATAAGTAAAAGTATCATTTTTGCATCATATTATATAGAGTGATTATTTGTCTAAAATTATTAATCTATTAAAATTTTACACTTTAATATGTTTAAAAAATAATTTTAGAATATTTTTATGACTCTCCAGGTAGTTTTAAACTTTTTAAAATGTAAAGCTCAGTAAATTAAAATTTTCATTAAATAATAATTTTTTTGAAATAAAGTAAATAATAATTTTATATAAGAATAATGTACAAAAATACATTAAAACTAATGCAAAATTATCTCACCCTTAAATGCTTACTAAGGTTTTTACACCCTCTTTTTATCACAATTGTCACCTTTTTGAAATTTCACCTAGGTGAAATGTTCATCAATAATAGAAAATTTAAATTTTCTAGTAATTATACAATAATTATTGGGAAATTATATTAAGTAAATACAGTATCCACATTTGACAAGGGCATTATTATTCATATACCAGTATGTAAAAGTTCATATAAATAGATTTTATTTTTTTAAGTATTCATTTTAATATTTACATGTTTTATTACTATAAAAATCTACAATTTTATAAAGACTATAATTTTAATTAAATAATAATTGAGCATTGTAAGTAAATTAAAATTATTTACAATATTATGGAAGGGGGTAAGTGAAGGATCTATTAAACTTAAGGGGGGTAAAGTGGAGAATTTCCAAACAGGAGGGGGTAAGTGAAGTATTCACTAAACCTCAGGAGGTTTTTTGAAATTCGCCCTAAACCTAAGGGGGCAAAGGGGAGAATTTCCAAAAGGGGGGTAAGTGAAGTGTTCACTAAACCTCAGGGGTTTTTTTGAAATTCGCCCTTTCAGATTATTCTACTTCCATTACTCGAGTTGAGATATTAAGAATTTCTTATTGATCCCTTGACCCAGATCTATCCAGATATGTCAAGAACCTCTACCCCTACGTTATCTCCTACTACTTCCTTTAGATCTACCTCTTCTTCTCACTTGGATTCTCTCTGTGAATTCAAGTACCTTTCAGATGATGAGAAGATCCCTCTCACTGATCTTCCCCTCATCAACCCTTATAAAGCTTTCACCAAACCTTCCCATTCTTTTACCCGTACAGTAAAGAATATTGTTTCCCCTACTCGAAAGCATGTAAAGGAGTATGTTCAAGCTACAAAGTTTGACCAACATACTTTTCCTGCAACATCCAAAGAACAGTATGTCACACTGGAGATTCCTCCTCACTTTCCTCGCCAATGGACAGCTGAAGGATACACTCGTCTCCATTTTGGTGCTGTTCGCCTTGCTCTCACCTACCATGGGAGAAAAGGATTGCCAGTCACTGCCCGTTTCGCCTTGCTTGACTCTCGGTACAAGAAGTATAAGCATGCCTGTATTGGTACTATCGAGACCACTCTCAATGCTGGTACAATCCTTATGACGTTCTTCCCCAATTTCTGTATGGCTCTTCAAGATCCACATCTCCTATCAGCCTTGAAGATCCAGATTCAGATAACTGGTGCAGAACAAGTTTCTACCACACTGGCATCTACCTTACACTATCAGATGGCGTACAGAGTCCAGAACCATGCTCTTGACTTCTCTATGCCCAACATGAATAATGATGCCTTGTATCTGTCTGTGGATACAACTCATGTTCCGAACGAGACGTACGTCCCTCAACAGATACCTCGTGAGGAACTCCAACGACTGATCCCTGCCTATTGGATATCTGCATATGAATCTCTCCATCAGCAAACAGAGCTAGTCCAGTCAAAGAAACCCATTTTCCTTGACAGAGGAAATGGGCAGACGGAAATCTTCTTTCAGAAAGAGGAACCGTCAGAAGACACTGATGTCTTCTCCACTTCTGCATATACCAATTGAGTCTTTTGACTCTCTAGGTAATCCAGTCTACTCCTTCAAAGACGAGAAAGGTCACAAATACTTTGATATTTGTGATTATCCAGACTGTTATCAATCTCCCTATGATGATGAAGAAACTACCAAGAAGATGAAGAAGAAAAAGCCTAAGAAGAAATCTTCTCAGCATCTTCTCGAGCAACGATACAACCAAGGTGATCCCGAAGTTGGATTACTTGGAGAACACTCTGGCAAGTATGACTATTATGTCCTCTACTCCTAGAAGGAACAAACCACGGATGACATCTTCACAACTCCTGCTGAACCATTTGAACTTCCACCTCCATCACCAGAAGTTAAGATGCCATGCCATCCCTACTACAAGAAAGCCATCAAGCAACTCAGGAAAGAACAACCTCCTTGTTTTATTCTTGAAGTTAATGTGTTTGAAAGTGCTCCTGAAGACTTTCCTCCACTGGCATTCAACGATCCTTCTACGTCAACAAAACATACCTGGAAGGTACCCCAACCTTCAACAGTTGATTCAGAAGGAAGACGACGGGAAACCTCAGCTGCTGAACAAGTTCTCAATTGGCAATCTGAGAACATGGTGTCTTAGAACAAAGTCCTCAGCAGAATCGAGCACAACCAAGTCCGCTTAGAGCAAAAGATGGATCAGATGATCATTGATCCATTAACACAGTGTCAGCAACGGATCAACTACCTCCATCAGGAGATTCTTGGCCTCATAGCCCGACATGAAAACTCTACGGCCCAAGAATAGGAGATCCAACATTTGAAGGAACAGCTCAAGCATCTTCAGGCCCAGCAACAACAGCCTAAGTATCCTGAATCCTTTTCCTCAATATTCCATTCGCTTGACCCATTCAGAACAAGCCCAAGCCCAGCTTATCATCCTCCTCATCCTTCTTCTAGAGGCATTTTTAAACCTCTGCCTGCTCTCCTTTCTAAACCAGCCTATCAGCCTCCCAGGCCTCAACCTACTTGGCCCAGCTCTCCTACCTGGTCCAGTTATACTTCGGCCCAAACTCCTATTCCAGATAGAAAACAAAAAGGCCCAGCTTATCCTCAAAAGCCCATCAAGATCCAAGAACCTTCACACCAGACATGGATGGCCCAGTCTAATCCTATTCTTGGATTCCTTGACCAACAGATACAGCAGCCTAGTTCTCCATCTGCCTACGCGGCCCAACAAGACTTAAGTTCTACTTCCTCAAGCGAATATGAAGAAGATGATTCATTCTCAACTTCTTCCTCTGAAGCTCAAGTCTACATGGCCCAAGGAGCGACTAGCCATGCTCAACCAGCTGAGTCAACTACAACAGATGCTGGAACTCAACAAGCTCAGCCGCCTCCGCCTCAGCAACAACCACCTCTTGGTCCTCCTCAACAACCTTTTGTCCAAATGGATGAAGATCCTCCGGTGATAAATCTTGACTCTGTTTGGCAACCTCCTTCACTAAATGTCACACTGTCTCTTGAAGGAATTCCAACAGCCAAGTGGCATGAGAAATTTCTTGAATTTCATGCCTGGTGTCTCACTCAATTACAAAGAAAAGGTGCTACTCATCTGAATGTCAACCGTGCCTTCATTGCTGGTATGTCCGGTATCCTCAAGCACTGGTTCATGAGTATTGGAGAATACCGTCAGCTTGAATTAGCCCAAACACCAACAACTACAGAGTTCGTTCTCAAGCTATACAAAGAATTCATTGGTGAACCAGAAGCTCTTCTGGATATAGCTAGAGAAGAATTCTTCAAAATGGAGTGCTGCTCATATAACCGAAAAGATCTTGAGAAGCACTATGAAAGTATGCTCAGACGCTTCTACCTTACCTGCACCGGCTATGAAGCTGACAACAACCTGAAGCAGGCATACTTAAATTCTGTGCCAGACACAATTGGCCAAGAAGCTCTTCACATCATACAGCAGAGTGGACTTGCTCTTAAAGATTATTCTTTTGGTAAGCTCCACCAAGTCCTTATGATGGCCCTCAAGAAGCTGTATAACACTCACTCCTTCTTCAAGGATTTCAACCAGTCCTAGAGCCTGTTTGATAAAGCCTGTCAGCAACCTGAGTTAACAATCAAGTGCAAAGACAAAGGTGCCTGCAACTGCAACACTCCTCGAAAGAAGCACCACAGATGAAGAATCTATTCTCCTGATCGTCCTCGACGATTCAGAAGAAAGAAGAAAAGATTTTTCCGATACAAGAAGAATAGTGATAAATTCAAACGTTGTTTTATCTGTCGTCAACCAGGACACTTTGCCAAAGACTGTCCTAAGAAGAACAACAAGTCAAAGAAGAAAATGGCGCACACCATCTCTCAAGTCACTGGTGCTGATCTTTCCAATGACGACATGGAGTCCATTTTCTCGGAAACAGAAAATGAGGCGTCTAGCCTCTTTGCTATTGAAGCCTACTCCTCAGAGTCTGATTCTGATCCAGAGAAAGCTTCAATATATACAGTACAAATCTCCCCGATGCAGTCCTCCCTCTTTGCTGCTCAAATCATACCCCAAGCCAAGATCAACATTCTCCTGGATAAATATGCAAAACCAATCCCGGTGATTGCTCTGTTTGATACTGGTGCCACAAACACCATTGTCAACCCTTCCCTCCTTCCAGACAGAATGTGGCGACCTTGCAATGAAAGATTCCGAGCTGCAAATGGTGTCTTCTATGTCACCAAGATAAGTAAGCCAATTCGGATCAAGTTCTCTCCTACAAAGTACGTAGTTACTACTGTATTTGGTTATAACCATGGCAGAGAGATGATCCTTGGTTTCGACATCATCAAGAAGATATCATTTCACAGATGGACTGATAAAGGTCTGCAGCTACACAAGTTTTTCCTTCCATGGACAACAACTCCAAGACTTTACTTAACTGAAGGAGAAGCTCTCTCAGCAAGTCAGATTCAATCTGAAAGTGACCTAGTGTACGGCACAATCATGCAAGCTCTCATCCAGCAATCTTGTGCTGAGTCACATGCTGAGTTTGAATAGAAGCATCCTCTTCCCCTCTGGAAGAATCCCAAGTTCTTCATCGAAATTTCATTCAAAAAGAATGAGGATGTCAACCCAACAAAGGCTACCCATTCGGGAATGAGCCCGGAGGAGAAAAAGATGGCGATCCAAGAGCTGCAAGAGCTCAAGGCCCAAAACCTCATTGAGCCCACAACCTCTTCGTGGGCCTGCCAGGCCTTCTACGTCAACAAGCATTCAGAACAGAAAAGAAAGAAGCCCAGGCTTGTAATTGACTACAAGCCCCTGAATGAGTTCATTGCTGACGTCAAGTTTCCGTTGCCACGGAAAAACACTCTCTTCGCCAACCTAACGAATGCCAAGGTCTTCTCCAAGTTTGACCTTAAGTCTGGCTTCTGGCAATTGTCAATCTCTCCTCCAGACAAATACAAAACTGCCTTCTGCATCCCAGACCACCATTACCAATGGACGGTGCTTCCTTTTGGTCTGAAGACAGCACCCTCATTGTTCCAGAAGGCCATGATCCAAATCTTCGAGCCGATTCTGCAATCGGCCCTTGTTTATATTGACGATATTTTATTGTTTTTCCCTTGTACAGGTACCCATTTGAAGTTATTAGCTCAGTTTGCCCAGATAGTTAAAGATAATGGAGTAATGCTCTCTCAGAGCAAGATGGTCCTTGGTCAGACTTCCATCGAATTCCTTGGAGTCCAGATCAAAGATAGCAAGTACCATCCTCAGCCGCACATTGCTACCAAGATTATGAACTTCCCGGATGATCATCTCACGAGACGACAAGTCCAACAAATTCTCGGCCTTGTCAACTATATCCGCGAGTTCATCCCGAAGCTGTCCTCCATTCTCCATCCTTTACACGTGTATCTCAGAAAGATCTCTCCGCCCTGGTCCGACCTGCACCGACGAGCTATCCTCAAGCTTAAAGAAGTGGTTCAGAATCTGCCATCACTCAAGATTCCCGACAAAAGGAAAAGGATACTCCAGATGGACGCCTCAGACGAATATTGGGGAGCGGTCCTCCCTGAAGAGATCAATGGTGTTCGACATGTGTGCTACTACAACAGTGGAGAATTCAAAGAGTCAGAGAAGCACTACCACTCCACCTACAAAGAAATCTTGGCCGTTAAACGTGGGATTGAAAAGTTCCAGTTCCACCTCATTGGTCACCATTTCCTTGTTGAGATGGACATGTCAGCATTCCCCCGTATGCTGAACTATAGGCAGAAACAACTTCCTAATGCTCTACTGATTCGCTGGCAACAATGGTTCGTCCGTTTCAGCTTCGATGTCAAGCATATAAAGGGCACCTCCAACACTCTTGCCGATATCCTGAGCAGACCTTCAAAATCCTTCCTCAAAGCTCCAAAGCCTCCAAAACCCAAAAACTAAGATGGCATCTTCCTCCTCTTCCAGTCCCCCAGTTTTTAACAAGGATGAGAATCTCCCGGTCGATGTTGAAAGATATGAGCATCAGTCCTTCACATTCACCCAGAGACACAGAGTCTTCCATTATCATGTCTCCCTCATTGAGAGGTATGGTTTCGATGACTGCCCTATTAAACCTGTTGGGATTCATCCCCAGTTTCCTTTCGCTCATCTCTTCTCTATCCCTGATGTCTTCACCTTCCCTCCATTAGCCCTCTGCTTTTTCTGGTACCTATGCTCTGTTCATACCATAGGTATTATTTTTAATATTTCAGAACTTCACCAGCTCCTCTCTTATTCTTCAAATTTCCACTCTGATTTCTCTTCTGACCTCTCTGTTTTCCTCTCCTGGTTTGATCCAATCTGCTCATGGATTGACCACCTTCATAAATCCTACAAAGCCCTCAACCCTGCCATCCCAGACCGCCAAATAGGCTACCAGTTAAATAATATTTCTCCCGCTAACTCCTGTATGAATTATGGGGTTAGCCATGTTATTTATTTCTTCCATAAGCCTATTACCTTTTCCAAGTCTCCCTCTGGCCTTAAATTTATCCTTTCTCCCTCCTATTTTCATTATAAGAACCTAGACTTCAACCTAGCCCAAGTTCCATGGCAACGACATTCAGAATACCGTGCCTTTATGCGGGAAGCTTATCGGTACAATCACACCGTGTTCTCTATGGAGCTCTGGCCCCATGACTCTCCTAAATGGCCATCCTATCCAATGGACTATCAAGAAATGATCCATGAAGCTCTCCAGTCTTTTGATGATCTTCAGCATCTCCGCCGTCACAAAGAACGTCGAGAAAGAGCTATAGCCACACAAAAGGCTATTAACCAGATCAACTGCCCTGCTCCGACTCATTCTTCTCCACTGACCATTGAAGAAGAAGACGAAGATGAAGATCTTCCGTTGACCCAGATAGCCGAACACCTTATCATGCCTGACTGTGGTTGCGGATTCATTTGCATTCACTAAAAGCGTCTCAATGGACCTGATCCGGATGACCCGTCAATGGATGACCCGCGTATCGATGACCCATATTTCTGGCGCGAAAGACAGACCCAAAGTGACTCTGAAGATTCAAACCACAACTGGCCTCTGGACCCACATGCTTTTCCAGAGCCTGCCTTCAGAGACAACAAAAAATGGAACTAGTGTTTTCCAGCTGGCACCGTACTATACAGCTAGCATATTAGTGCTTGTAATAATAAGATTTCGGTTAGTGGCCTGTCACTTCCAGTCTAGCATTATTAGTTTTAGACGTAAGCCCATACGTCACTAAGTTTGTTAGCTTCCTCCTTCCTCTGCCTATATAAGGAGGCCTTGTTTCTCTTTTATGTTCTTATACTCTCACTAGAAAATTTTGGCTAAAGGGTGAGGCAGAAGTTCTTAGTCTCTCAACTCTGTCCGATAATCTGAGTTGTCACTTTTGTGGATCCTCTCAGGTTTAGATCATCTTCAAGCTTATAATAATTAAGCTTGAAGGCAAATGATGACTTAGGAGTTGCCACTCTGTGGATCCTCTCTTCAAGTCGTCCTCTGCCTTCAATCATAATTGTTGTAATCTACCGGTCTCGATCCCTGGTGATATGTCCGGATAGTCCAGTAATGTGTTTTTCAAATATGTTTTTCAAAGGTTTTTCAAATGATCTTCAGAAAAGATTTATTTGTGTGGGAAAGTCCTGAAGAATGCCTCCTGGAACTCTGGTGCTCGGGGCCTGATGCTTATGGAAAAGTTGGCTAGAGCTTATGAGTTCATTGTGTGTTCTTGGACTATATCACAGTTAATCTTTCCTGTTGATTTCCAGAATCTTGCGTTTTTCACAGTTCTGCTTATCCTTGGTATATTGGGCTGGAAACTGTCTCGTGCCACGGTAAAACGTACCATAGAGCAATTCTTCGAAAATCTCTATTGAGGGTCTGGCTGAATAACAATGCCACGTACCAGGGTTAAACCTTGTTTTCAAATGATTTTTGGTAAAATTAGTTACTGGGCTACCACGGAACCCATTTGGTATCAGAGCATGTAGCAGAATTGCAAGTTTGCAACTCTTGTCTCTTTTGTCTCTTGGCTTTCATCTGATCGGACTCTCAAGTCTCATCTCTCATCCCTCTCGGCTCTCGACACTGCTTCCTGCTCAGTGCTCTACTGCTTTCCTTTTGGTCTCCTTTCGCTTTCGGTCTCCTTTTGGTCGCGCTGCTCAGTGCTCTCGACGCCGGCTGTTTCCTGTTGCTTCCTCGTCGCGCTGCTGGCCTGCTGCTGTGCCCCTTTCATCGATTATGTATCTCTCTCTCTCAATCTCAGCAGAGTGGACCAACTCATAAATCTGTGAGGTAATTGCTATGTTTTCCACTTAGTTCTATTTTATTTACTTTGTTGCTAAATTTTTTCATTTATATAGGGTTTTCCGGTTTTGGGTCATTTTTCATGTCTTCGTTTTATCTATAAATAATTAACCATTGAAAATTGAAAAGTGATCCTTCTCCCCAAAACCGGTCTCAGTTTGGTAAAAGTTTACATTTTAAGTTAGTTTTTGTCTCATCTGTTGTATTACTGCTCCCTGATGTTAATATTTGCTTAAAATTTCTTTGTTGCAAGTTTTTTTTTTGTTCCAGGTGCCTGCCGCTGCTGTGAAATAAATCGGATTAACCCGATTATACTAATCCTAACCTGACTTATTCGGGTTCGGGTTAAGGTTGGTTTTTTTGAATAGTCAGGTCAGGTTCGGTTTACATAGTTAAGAAAAGAGTAGTCACAGTTCGGGTCGGTTTTAACCTGAACCCGAAATTTTGAATCCAACTTTCACCTCTACTTAGAATCTATCCTGGCACCGCTGTGGACTGTTAGCCAGTTGCCATGCTAGCTAGGCAAAGAGAAACAAGGGCTGCTGGCTGTGGCGAATTGTTTCTATACTCCATGAACATATCCCATTCTCCATGTTGCCAACAATTTACATGGTTTGGGACGTGAGACGTGAATTCCTTTTGATGATGTGGCAATGCTATAATATTAGGTGTAGTATAGTAGTGATCAAGGAGAGTGATGTAATTTTGTTAAAGGTTTAGGGCTTCTAGTGTCATCTATAAGGTATTCAATATTATTACAGTTGAGTATACCATACATTATAAATTATAGGTATATTGTATGGTATACTACGTCAAGAAGAATGATAAAGTCTTCCACGATGAGATTGGAAGAGAGAATTGAGCAGTGGGTTTTAGGGTGGAAAAATGAATTGAGTAATGAGAGAATGAGGGGTATAATGATAAAGATATACGGTAAAATTTACTAAAAAAGGAAATGTTTAAAGAATTTGAAATAATCCAAAATAAAAAAATTGTAAAGAATGTGAGACAAAGAGAGCAATTTTTTTTTATATGTATATATCAATATATAGAAGAAAATAAATATTCCCTCCGTTTTAGGTTTTCTGCTCAATTTGTGTTTGGTACAGAGTTTAAGAAATGATGAAAGTGTAAACTTTTGTCCAATTTTGCCCCCATTATACCATTTCTTTTTTGCTGTCTGCTACACTAGCAACCTGTTGTAAATCCAAGAGTTTTTCAATTTGTAATCCTTAATTACCCGCAAACGCACGGAGTTGTTATATACTTTAAAGTAAGTATAGGTATCATCCCAGGGAAAATTAGTGTTTTTACCAAGAATCAAAAATCTAATTACTCAAGTTTCTTAATTGAAAACGGGAAAGAATTAAAACAAGAGAAGGTAATTGTTCCTAGTAAGGCACTTGAAGGAATTAAACTAAAAGAGTTCACTAGGTGCTAAATGAAACTTGTTAAAAAGGGCTAGAAATAAGGAAAATATCTACCTAGGACTCCACCTCCTCCCTTTGCTACGCAAGTAACCTTAACCCCTAGATTTGTTTCCCTTGTGTGGTAATGAGGATCTAACTTCAAAATCTCCTTTCTCAAGTTGAGTCATTGCTCACCTTTAATTAAATTAGGCATTACTCAAGCTCTAATGTTAATCTAAGGTGGGTTAACGGTTGAACCTCTTTTAAATACCTAATGACTATCTAGATTACCTCTAATCTAGATTGCCACTATGCCCCCTACTTTTCTTCACTCACCTATTGATCCTCTCTCAAGGACTAACTGAATTAGATCATTGTGTATGGTGGCCTACCATCACTCAACATTAAGCACAAGCAAATGGCAACACAAGATGAAACACATCCATAATCATAACATAAATTCATTGAATAGCAAGGTAGGAAATGTCATCCTAGAGAGATAAAGCAAACTACTCACAATCCATAATATGCATCATCAACAATCCCATAACAAATGTATCCATAAACATCCAACACATAGAAAGAGGGAAAAAGAGGAAACCTAGAAAAACCCTTAGAAGACTAAGCCTCCTGGATTGATGACACCTTCTTCAAGCTTTAACACCTCCTTTAATGGTGAAAAACCTCTAAAAGTGATGATGGAAGAAGGTGGCAAGGAAGGTCCTTGTTTGCTCTCCCTTCCTCTTTCCTATTTACACCCCAGTGCTTTATCCCCTTTATTCCTCTCCCTAAAACCCTAAAGGGATAAGAATCCCTCTCCAAGGCCAGGTTGCCAGGTGGGGAGTGTGGGGGACCATCAAAATTTTGAGTTTTTGATGAAACAGAGTAGGCGCTGGCGACACATCGCCAATCTAGTCGAATCGTCGCCAGTTGATGAAATTTTTGACAGAACGTTAGCAACGTGGGCGATGCATCTCCAACTGACACCCCATTCTGGTGACGTGTCGCTAGCCTGTATTTCAGCTTCCACCACTTCAATTGCCAAAACTCCGTCTCGCTCAATCCCACTCCAGTCCATGATGTCTTCAACACCACCCAACCTGTAGAAAACCCATGAAAACACGAAAAACTAAGAAAAATAGAAAGAGATGCAAGAAATTGTTGGTCAAAATTGCCGAAAAGTCAAAATTTTACCGTGGATTTATGCACTTAACACAACCTCCAGCAGCCATCGCCCACATCCATCATCTCATGCTGTCCGTGGCTCTATTGCCTTGATTTATCGCTTCGCCTCAATCATTTGATATCGATTCTACCATCTCTCTGTTTTCCATTCTCGTGCCTAACTCTCGTCTACTCTTTCTCGCACCCCAACCTACCTTCGTTTGTGACTCCTTCGTCTAACCCATCTGGTTTTAAGTGCCTCGCTGTAAAATTCAGCAAGACACAATCGCATATTTGACAACACCAAGTCATGCGCCCGGTGAAATCAGATCAAGTTCACCTACAAGATTGCCTCCAACGTTTGGGTGAACGCTCTTCAGCAATGAAGTCACCGATTTCACCAGATCCAACTTGATCTTGCCCTTCACCTTGACCTTGCCTTCGCCCTCGCCTTCGCCTTGACCTCACGTTCTGATTTCATTAAATCTCGAACTCAAAGTTTCATTGACTTCACCTTGACCTCACCCCTCCAACTTCAAATAGGCTTTTGACGATGAAATCGAAGCAGTGCACGATGATGATGAGGTGGATGGTCAGTCTGGGCATGCTGATCGATGGGATTCCATCGTTGTGTAGTGGAGATTGGCGAGTCAGTGATTTGGAGATAAAGATTTGGAGATAAAGACATAAATGTCATTTGGCTTGTTAAAACTTACTAAAAGAGGAAATGGAGCAGAGAATTTGGAATGGCTCAAAATGGCAAATGGAGTAGAAAACTTGAAACGGAATAAGTATTATTTAGTAAAAAAATTAAATATATATGTATGTGATGCATTAATGTAGAATTTAAAAAGAAAATTTCTAACTCGAGGCTTGTGGTGTGCCTGCAGTACATTATGCAGTATATCTTAGTAAATTGACAAAACCCTTTAAAGATTAACGGTAAGTGATGCACTTGTAGTAAACACAGCATATCACAATATGGCATGCAATTTTTTGGCACATTGTGAAAACTAGTATTTTATAATATGGTCGTCCCTAAAAGTTGCATCCTTCCATTCTTTCCATTTAGAGAAACGTATAATTACTCATGAGTATGCCCTAACTTATAGTTTGTCTTTTCTATTTTTAAAAATTTGCACTTTGCTATTATATTTTTTACATTGTCCAACAATAATTTTTAAAATTATATTTAAACTGTACGATAGTCATATTTCAGTAATTTTAATCTCTCTAATTTTTTAATAATTAATAGATATTTTAAATTATTAAAATTTTTTTATAAATGCATTTTTCTTCTTATAAATGTATATCAATATCTTTTAAAGGTCGGTTAACTATGAAAAAAAATGTAAAAAATCTTAAAATTACTAAAATATGATTATCAAACAGTTTAAATTAATGTATCAGAAATTATTGTTAGACACTATAAAAAAATAATGAATAAAGTATAAGTTAGAATAAATCATAGGAATTTTTGTAATTTTCCCTTCCATTTATCTTCTTTAGCGGTCTGTTGAACTCCAACAGCTAAAGAAGAAAGGCGACGCAAATTTGGGATTAAACTCATAAATTCATGTTCAAATTTTCAATTCACCTGTGGGTGGGGACTGTCTTTTTGGTGTACCGATGAAACAACCTCATTAAACCCCTACCATATTATGCTCAAACAAAAGGACAACAATCTCATAACAATCAATGAGGGAAAAAAAAAATCAGTTGGCCGAGGCTGTCGGATAAGAAGGACCTGATACTGTTTGATAGTGATGGCCGGACAGCTGCAAGTGGAAGCAAAAGTTGTAGCCGACAGTGAATCTGAGTCTTGCCCGGCTAGTGACAAGGTCTCGTTTCCACAGCCTCTAAATTTGATCGGTTCCGAGATGCCATTCTCAGTGATATTGCGAGTTTAGCATATCCACGAAAGTATGTCAATTTTTAATGTTCATAGGAGCTTGTGCTTAATCGACTCAAGCAATACTTCCTTGCTTGTTTAATCGAGAAAAAAGAAACAACAATTAAACGAAAATCCTTAGCACTTCCAACTCATGATGATACACAAGAGCAAGCTGATATACTTGATTTTCCTTAATTTCATGATGATTTTATTTTGTCAAGGCATACGGTTCCCAATTTGTTTTTGAGCTATCAAAAATTTAGAGTTAACTCATTTTAATTTAAGTTAACTTAATTTTAAATAGTTTATTTTATTTATATATTTTTATTACTTGAAATTAATTTTATTTAAAATATAATATTATGTAGAAGTAATAATATATTTGAACATAAATTTTTATGATGTTATTAATTTTTTTGTGAATTTTTATTTTTAATGTCTAAAACTATAAAAAAAATCATAAAAAATTTAGTATGATTACAAAAATTTATATTCTCAATTGATTATTGAACCTATATAATATTAAATTTTAAATAAAATTAGATTAATGTGAATAGTATGTAAAAATAAAAATAAATAATTTTCGTTAAAATAACTTAAGTTAAAGTAAATTGGCTAATTTTTTTTTTCCCTTGAACTAAAAGTAGTGAATTATTAAAATTGTGTACTTGATTAAGTTTATCTAATTAAAATTGTTGAGCATAAATTGAGGCTAGATATGATGAAGCCGTGGCAGAGGAAACTTTCAGATTGAAAGCCCTTTTAATGTGTCGATGTTTGTGATCTTCAGTGGCTAGTTGAGCACAGTTTTGATAGTTTAAGGGTTGCTTGGGAGCTGATTTTAGTTTAGGGGCTTGAGGGACATGTTGTGACAATTTAAGGGCTAATTGGGTATTTTAGCTTTATTAAAAGCAACTTCATGGTAATTACTTTTCTCTTTCGAATAAATTGAAAAATACTAATGAGAGGAAATTTGCCAATGAATTAATGAAAATAACCGGAGGATACTATTTTTGCAACTCACACATCGAACGAGAACAACAGGATTAAGAACCAACCAAGAATGGTGTGTGGGTATGCGTGAGAGGTTCTCCATCAAAGGGGTTTGATTTTAAAGAGGGGGTAATAATGGTGAAGGTTACAAGAATTCATGGCTGGTTGCCAGAAATTTCTAACCAATGGGTTGACCCATGAATTTACAACGACGGGAAAAAGTTTTCTCAGTTTGTACCAAACCACCATACGCGCCATTATTGCAATGGGGCGAGGATGTGGACACGCCTCCTGCCTGCCCGCCTTGCCTTTCTTTTAAGCCCCTTCCCTTTCCCCTCCTCCTACCTCCCCTCACCCCTTTCCCCACCACGCGCCTACCCTACTTTCTCATTCCCTTTCATCGTATCTGTTAATTACATTGACTGCTCACTAACACATCATCTGTAATTATTTTACAAAGCTTTAGTTGTTCACACTTCACAGTAACAATAAAAGTATTCATCAATTGCCTAACTAATGTTTTTTTATTCAAGTGACAAGAAGGTTGATTCTTTTAAGTCAGATTTCAAGTTCAAGTCTCATAAATAAAGTGATTTCACTAAATCGATCAAAATTAAAGCTTGTGAACACTATGAGCACTAGACTATGTTAGTTCGTTTTAATTAATTTTAATTTATTGTATTATTTTATCTTTATTTAAATTACTTTCTCCATTTCACATTAATTGGTCATTTTATTTTTTTTATTGAAATTTGACCTGAACATATTTATATTAATATGTATTAAAAAAATCTTAAAAATGACATTTAGAAATTATAATTTTTAAAGTTTCATTTTCATATAAAATATTTATATTAAAATAATAAAATTTTAAAGAAATAAAATTATAAATTAATTGTTATGAATAGTAAAAAGGTTAGTTTTTGTGAAACAAGAGGAATATTTATTTTATATAATTTTAAATATAACTAAAATCCTACAATTCTAGGAATTTTAAAAAATAATTTTATAGTATTTTTAGTGAAAAATAAATATTTTATTAATTTTATTTTCTTAGGTTGGTAAGTAAAAAACTAATAATTTATCTAGAATTTTTAAAGTAAAAATTTTCAACTGATTTATAATTTGATTAAATAGCTAATTTAGATAAAAATAATGTACAATAATACATTAAAATTAATGTAAAATAAACTAAAGAACGCAATTATCCTGCTAGTGGTAATTAAACAGCAACAAGTGAAATACACGCACAGAACAATGGGCGTGATTCGGTAAAGTAGCTAGCCCAGGGAGGAGGCTCCTTTTCCTTTGGATTTAATCAAATTCCCCCACAACATTTGATAGTACTACTCCAAGTGATAGTGATTATCTTGATAGATGGTTACTCGCCGTCGCCGGTTCTAAAATAAATGAAACGTTTTTTCTTTTGAGCAGTTTTAAATAAAATGAAATATTTTTTAATTTAGTAATATTTTATACTTAATTTTCTATTTTTCACTTATAATCTCTTTCCTCATCTCTTGCCCCCTCCCTTGTACAATCATAGCAATCATCGCCTATAAAATCACCTCCACCTTAAACGCTGCCTTAGCCACAAACTGATTCGGAGATCGAAGATTCAACTAAAGATTTAGCCACTGATGACTTGGAGATTGATGATTTGAGTGATATTGGAGATTCGAAGATTGATGATTCATAATTGACATTTTCGGAGTTGGTGCTGGAGATTAACAATTCGAGTGCCACTGAAGATTTGAAGATTGACGATTCATAGTCAGCAATTCGGAGTTGGTGCATGATCGACAATGGTGCAAAATCGATGTCGGAGATTGACGATTCTATTGGTGTCAGAGATTGACAAATTTGATTAATGCCAAAATTGACGATTCGTAATGGGGGCCGGAGATCAATGAGGAGAAAATTGAGTGCCAAAGAACGACAAATTGACTAGCGCTGGAGAAATCAATCGACGCTGGAGAGAATGTTCACATTTGGGAAGATGGACCGAAGGGCAAAATAGAAAAAAATGGGAAAAAAAAAGATGAAAGCATTAAAAACTATGCTCGGAGAAATGTTTCAATTAAAATGGGACATATGGAATAATTTTTTTTACGATGCCTAACATCACCTTTTTAAATTATAACTTAAGTTTCATAGTACTTGTAGTCTAATAAATATAATTTTTTAATAATAATTTAACAATTAAATTAAGAATTTAAATTCTTAAAGCAATGTTTTCTTTCCATATTGAGCGAGCAAACTGTGATTTAAATAATTAGGGGTGGGGGTTTATAGACTTTAGCCTAACGGTAGAGTCTTAGGGCTAGTTCGTTTGGTGAAAACAGGTTCGTGTTAACACATTTTATGGGCTTGGTCTTGAAACTGTTTCAAACTCCCCCATGAAAGATCTGGTAATTACATTTGTGCCAGCTCAACTATTTCCCCTGGATGCAACATTCTTTAGTCATCGAGATGGCGTCAGATGGGCAGATGTTGCTGCTTTTTGTGCACGGTAAGGCAGGTGCTCGGATGAGGAGGATGTAGTTGGCAGCGGCATCGGCTATAGGAGTGGGTGGGCTCAAAGAAGGGAGTTCAGAAGAGCAGGATTTGGAACATTGTGTGAATGAGATTTGGCGGCTGCGAGATGGGCAACAAATGCAGTGGAAATGGGTAACAGATGCAGTGGAGATCTCAACTTATTCTGATTTTTTCTATTTCAAAACCCCAACTCCATACCTTCTTTTATGAACCAATTTGAAGATTTCAATTCTGTTCTTTGATTCGGTCATTTAATGGGCTAAATCAGTCTTTAAGACCAGCAATTAATCAATTTTGGGCTGAGTTTAGTTGTCATTAATAGAATAAAACATAAATTGGATTGGCGGATGTGGCCATGGTCAAAGCGTAGAAGGGAAGGAATAATAGGTGGCAGAAAGGAGTAGCTACCCATTACGTCCAGGCAGTGCAAGTTTGGAAAAGGAGGTTATCGTCACATCCATCGAAATGAGGTCAACCGAAATGAACGGAGATGATCGTAAAAATGAGAATTGCTGTGAGTTTCAACCAGGGAGCTGGTCGGCGGGTAGGTAGGAAAAGAGGAGCTTGTTAGAACATGTGGGAAGGTTATTAATTGGATGACCGGTAATATCCTGTAAATACAAAGACCAACTAGGGGCAATTATGGGATTAAAAAGTGGGCAATATGTGCCATGTCAGCCGGTTGTAAAAAAAACACATTAAATGGGATGTATTAACTGCAGCCGAACTGGCAATCAGACATTATCAGCTCATGAGCTGGGTTTGAGTTTAACTAAGAGCAATAAGGTGCATCAACTGTCAATTGTGACTTGAAATCTTTTAAGTTTCAACAAACTAACAAATCTCCCCAAACATTTATTAAATATCTTCGAATATCTTTGTACTTGTACATGTTTTTTAGTATAAAAAAAATAAGGTGTTTTCGTAGTTGGCCCCGTAAGGGGTAAGCGGTGTTAGTGTTTGTGGTTAGCTCCAAAAGTAAGGGGGAAAGGTAGGTCCATAATTCTAGGGGATGAAAATGTAAATAGTGGAGCTCTTTTGGGGGAAAAGTGTGATTAATCCTTTCTTGGAAAAGGAGATCTTGCGGTGTTCTGATTTTTCTCACGCTGCCTCCCTAATAGGGTGTACTACATTCATATATACACTCCCTGTCTCCTCTTTCTCCCCAGTTTCGCAGCCCTCTGTTTTTCTTGTCCAAAACAGAAAGAGCAACAAAAACAGTAAAAGGCAAGCAGATGAATCGTCTGGCTCCACTATCCGAAGAGCCCGTCAACGAGGAAGACTCGTCCCACTGCTCCAAGAAAGGCCTGTCATGGAAGAACTGGCTCAAGACTCACCTTTCTCTCTCCTTCAACAAAAAATCTGACCTTAAAGTCCTCCTGAGCGTCCTCGCTTGTCCTCTCTTCCCCGTTTCTTTCGTCCCCAGGCCACCCATCAAAGAGGTACCTCAACTCTTTTATTTTTTTTTCTAGCAATGTTAAATGTAGGCTCTATACTGTTTGTATTCGTAAGGAGATATGCTTGAAAAGGAATGAAGAGAAAAACAACTGTTGAAATCATATGAGTATGCGAAATGTCTACAATCTGCCTGTTTTTTTTTTTTCCTGCTCCACCGGTGCAATTATTTTTCCTTGGTGTTTTCTTTTTAACAAACACGGTATGAGATTTGGAATTTAATTTCACCAAAAAAAAAAAAAAAGAAGATTTAACTGGATTATTTTCTTTCTTTCTTTGTTTTTGTTTTTCGGGGTAGACGCCTCTGTTTTTAGTTAAGTGTAGTAGGGGAAATTTTTTAAAGGGTTAACTAAGAAAGCAACCTATGAGGCGATGACTGGGGGAAAAAGTTTTGGTTGTACTGAGAAAGAGACCAAATTCGATTTTCTCAGTTCTCAGTGCCTTCCCCACACCGATATACGTATGCCGGTGCCTCAAGTCCCCACGTCTTTTGCCGACCCAGAAAGCATCTGAAAAGGATACATTTGTGGGTCCTGTTTTATTAAATCAATTTCTAACCTGGCAATATGTTTTAGATGGGTGCCGATGCTCATTTGCTTTGCAATCTATTTGCTTACCTTTTTATAAATCTCTGACGAGAGCTTCCCTAAAGGACCAAGATTGATTCTTTTGAATTAAAGCGGGGGCCCTGATCTTTTCACTCAACTATTGAGAAGAATATTAATCATGGCATCATGTTTGGATGACACGCATTGCCTCACTAGTTTAGTTGTCATTGGTTAGAAGATGGACCCATTTCAGATTTGTTGCACAAATTAGGTGAGCTGTTGAAGACAATAATCTTCATGTATATACTGATGTTTGTTCGATTAAGGTGCAATCTCAATCTTCTTTTTAAATGTTTGTTTAATTGGCAGGTAGCATCCTCGGCTCAGTACATCATAGAACACTTCGCAGCAGCAACAGGGTGCAGGAAATTGGAAGGGAGAGTGAAAAACATTTTTGCAACAGGGAAAGTGACAATGGCGATGGTGGATGAGCTGGGGGGCACAACGGCTGCTGTGGCTGGGATGCCTGGGGTCGCAAAAAGAGGTTGCTTCGTTATGTGGCAAATGGTTCCTAACAAGTGGCTCATTGAACTAGTTGTTGAAGGCAAAAAGGTTGCAGCAGGCAGCGATGGGACAGTGGCCTGGCGCCAAACGCCATGGCTAGGTGCGCACGCAGCCAAGGGCAGTGTCCGCCCCCTACGCCGTGCCCTTCAGGCAAGTAGTACAAACAATAAATCCTTATTTTCGGGAATGCTTGTTGCTCAATGGTGTTGTATTATTTTTCTGTTAACCTCTTGATTATGGTATTGGTGGTCCCATGAGTTGTTAGATTATGTAATTGAGCTAGCACTGTTTTTGGCATAAACAATTTCACGGCACGTTAAGCTAATATGGAACTGTGGCACGGCACCGCAACATGTGACTGTTTCATTAGATCTATGATATCTGAACTTTGATCATTGGTTTAACAAGGCACCTACTGAGATGCTGTAATATACTATTCTCCTAGAATCTGCCATTTCAGTGTTTGTTTTATTTTATTCCTGTAGCAGGCTAGAGATTGTATGCGAATTCGAACAAGAGATGTTGTGTTTGGCTGAAACAGAAAAAACAGGAGCGATGTTAAGGTCAAATCATGATACAAGTTGGTCTGTGGTTTGGTCCCCCACCATTTTTATCACCTTATTTCTTCACTTCCTCAGATGTCTCTGCTAATTGAGCGCTGGAACTTACTAAATCAGATCTGGCTTGCCAAAGTCTGTCAGATTCTTTCTAGCAGGCATGTCGTGTACCAGGCTCTGTCAGCCATGATCTATCTATTACTGGAATTCGAAATAATTAATTCAAATATCCATGCACATTTTGCATGCATTAAAATAAGGATTCTAGTAAGCAGAAGGTGGAACATGTGGGAACAATTATTGGTTTTCTAGGGCTCCTCCTGAAAGTCTTTGAACCTCAAAGCACATGTCGCTTCCGATGAATGTAACACGGTTATAGGTTAGCTTTCAGCTTACCAGTTTATTGAATTGCTTCATTAACAAGTGATGGGATGATTGCCAAAATGCTGCTCTCACATCATTCCTGTGACTGATTTGTTTGTTTTAATTGAGTTCCATGTTATGTATTGAACGTTTCATGCAGGGACTGGATCCTGTTGTAATATCAGCTATATTTTCTTCAGCACAATACATGGGAGAGAAGCAAATTTCAGGCACGGATTGCTTTGTGCTAAAGCTGTCTGCTGATCAAGCGGACCTGGCCGACAGAAGTGATAGCAGTGCAGAGATGATCAAGCATGTTATATTTGGCTACTTCAGCCAAAGAAGTGGGTTGCTTGTGTTTCTAGAGGACTCGTATCTAACCCGGATCCAGACACCTGGGACCTATCCCACTTACTGGGAGACCACAATGGCCACGAAAATCGAAGACTATCGAGCTGTCGATGACGTGATGCTATCTCATGCTGGTCAGTCGAATGCCATCATCACAAGGTTTGGGGACAACTTGAAGGCAGGCCTCTCGGTCACTCGAATGGAGGAGATATGGACGATTGATGATGTTGCCTTCAATGTCCAGGGCCTCTCCATGGACTGCTTCATCCGCCCGAAAGAACTCTTGAAGGGCTATCCTGAGGAAGAATTGGATTGGCGATCACCATTGGATCGATGATTTATGGTACTAAAAGCTGTGACAAAAGGCAGATGATATAATTGACATAGACTAGCTGATTCGCTGCTTGCGTGTATATAATAATAGTATATGTAGTGGTTAACCTATATGAAGTGTAATCTAAGTTTGGATCGTTTTTTGTCAAAGCTTCAAATCTGGAAGGCTTTGACATCAACAACTGAACTGGTGAAGAAATGTTTTCATGCGTCTTATCTGTGGGAATTTGCAGCTTGCAAATGAATAGATTTTGTTTTCCTCAGCTTCAGTTTCTTGTTCGTACGCAGCCAATTGCTTGAGTTGGAATCACCGATTTGAAGAACGATACTGCTCCTTCTTCGATCATACAAACAGCTCGAACAATTCTATTTTGAGTGTACAAAAGCAATGAGAAATCAGTTCAACGTATACATTTCAAAGTGTTTTGAGCAAGATATACTAATTTTAGTTCCGTTAAAGTTGCATTATCATTTGAATGTTTCTATGATCCTAATGTAAGTCTAAAACTAATGTGTGCAGAGTTAAAAGATAAGGGATAATTCGTCTGGTTCAAAACGTTTGAGGGCTGCAAGTGTGATTAGTCACCTAAAATTCCAAAACGAAATGCACCGCAGCAGCAGTCTGACTCCGAAGTGAGCATCAAAGAAAATGCCTCTTGGTCGCCATGTCCGTTGGCTTTCCCGCTTAAAAACTGAATCTTACCGTGAGAGGTCACTTTTGCTCTTCTTCTCCACAGCCGCGCCTACGCGACCCGATCCGCCTCCTATCCGAGTGGCGCTGACGGAGTCAGCAGGTCGCGGCGTTTTTGCCACCCGGAAAATCAGTGCGGGGCAACTAATCCACACCGCAAAGCCGATAGCGTCTTACCCTTCGTTCGCGGATCGCAATCGGGTCTGTTACCTTTGTCTCAAGAGGTTGAAGAGTTTCGATGAGTCTCAGAAGCAAAGCGTTTCGTTTTGCAGCGAAGAGTGCAGACATGATTCTGAGGTGGTAAGCAGTAACTTTAGTTTGTTGGGCTTTTCTAGCCGTTTCTGGGTGCGAAGCCTTTCTGATTTGTGTCCTTTATCGATATTTTAGTTCGCTTCGCATTCGAATGCTATACAAGAATATGACTTGCCAAGTAATATGCCTGTGAGGAGGTTGTAGAGGTTATATGATTTTGCACAGCAACGCTCACCACATGTTTGAATATTTGCTTCCAATAACAATTGGTGAACTAGGATCGCTCCAGAATTATGAACGTCCGGTGGGTTTTGTTTTGATGGTAGGCGGAGAACACTCTAAAAGAGAGTTATTGGGAAGCAATATGTTTCAAGATATTTCTTTGAGAAGTTCCATCTTTGAGAAGTTCCATCTTCTTATTGTTCTGCATTCAGCACTGGAGGAATTTAACTTTTTGTTACTTTGTGTGCTCTAATTTCTTTGTCTGCATTTTCTTTTCCAGAATTTCTACGGTGTTGAGAAGCAAGTAGATTTTTCATCTTTTGATGATTATTGCTGGTACGGGAGTTAATAGCTCTTATTTTTCTTGCTTTCACTGCCTTGCCTGCTAAATTGCTGTATTCATGCTTACAGAGAATCTTAGATCATGCCTTTCCATGACTGTGGAATGACCAGAATAATCTAGCTTCAAGCATTTAGTGTTTTTCATCTTTTCTCATGAAATTCAAACTGCAAGTATCATGGAAATTGAAACAGGCTTTCATATAAGTGATAGTGAACTGCAACTTTGAGTTCATTATTGCTTTGGGCTGGTACACTACTGAAAAACTTTATGCTATGTCACTTAACAGAAAGGTTGTTGCACAGATTGGCTTCAGGAAGTCACTGTCAATATTGATTGTCTGCTAACATTTGTTGCTCTATGCTGTCAAATCTTTTGATTTGAATCTGATTACTTTGTTAGCTGTAGGATTTCCACTTTAGGGACATAATTATGTGATACAATCTCCAGTTTAATTCTTTTGGTTGTTTCTCAGGATTTTCAGTTTTTCATATGAATAATATCACTGTGAGACTGAAATTCTTATGGACTTCCTTCGATTTACTGTTTTCAGTAGGTAGACAAAGAACACAGGTGTATGAGTTGTTTGCGGAGAGTTTTTTTATGGTCTTTGACAGTCTTTCACAATTGTGGATCTTGATTTCTAACTTTTTAAAATTCTTTTTGAAGGACCACTGGGATGAAATATCCGCTTCTGGTTAAGCGATTGGCTTGTATTGTGGCATCACAAGCTGCATCTCCTGACATTCTTGACATATTTCAACCTTCCAATTTATCTCAAGAAATGATTTTGAAGGTCAAGGCCTTAAAGCGATTGGTCTGGATTTGGTGTTCAGAAACACCAGAATGTGCAGCATGCGTGAATTCATTATATTAATTTATGAGACCATATATGCGGGAGAGCTAGAGGGACTTCAACTTTCTAAGACAGTGTATGTGCTATATAAAATCCCAAATTGTGTAAGATTTGGTAAATTCCAAATCATTTGAGGTTCTCTAGAGCTTGTTTCTATCACTAGTTTGGTCTGCATTTTTTTGTCAATTCAATTGAAGAGCTTTGTTATTTATGGGCATGGAAGTGATGAAAAGTTCGTTGAAAAGTAAAATTCAGTGTACTGGATGTTATACATGTGTTGGTTTTCACATCTCCCATGTATTACTAATGTGTATGGAACTGGCAGATGGAAGAAGGGTTTTCTCTTTTGAGGAAGGCTTTTACTGAGGCAAATATCAGGGATGAAGATATTGCTTGTATCCGTGAGGCAGAGATTTGCCATTACCATTTTCCATTTTGTCAAGTTATTTTGTTTACTTTTTGACATTTTTCTTTGACAAAACAGTTATCTTTGACATCTTAAAGTCTTAACCAAACAGTGGTATGCTAGTGTGCTTGCACGGATCCATATTAACTCCTTCCGCATAGAATTGGCTGGAGGATCATATAAAGATCTTCTGTCATTAGCTGCAGCCTCTGTAGAAGCTGGAGCTGCTGTTGGAAATGCCATTTACATGCTTCCATCTTTCTACAACCATGATTGTGGTAATCTTCTCGTTGTGCAAACATCTTAAATATGTCCGTTCTAACGATGTGTGCCCAAAACATAAAATTTTAAAATTTTTTATCTTGGGTTAAGGTTTTGAGTACAAGAGAAGTTGTGCATCTTTAGCTGAATTAAATAATTGCCCACATTCTTTCTTATCGAGGGATCTATTGCCAGAATTTTTAATTGCAATCTAGAATTGTGGAGGTTGTAGATGAGAATTTTGGCATTGTCTTGATGCTTTGATGAAGATTTTCTGAATGAAAACATGTGGCAATCGACATTCAGCTAGTGTATAGATGTAGACAACTTTTTATGTTTTCAAAGTAAAGGGACAATATTTTAATTGTAAAAAATAGAGTTTGTATGTGTCTCTACCTTGTATATTTCATGGGATGCCCATAAGGGAGGTCGACACTCTTGGATAAATCAGAGACACATGATTCATGTAGCTGATCTCATCTCTCAAGTAACTTGGGTTTGAGGTTCCATTGATTCATTGATTGATTAAGACAGTTGACTCCTGTATTTGAGTCCAAGTAACGTGGTTCTCTGCTGCTATGTGCATTCAAATGGACGTGGCAATCCTCTAACTTGTCATACCAAATCACAGATCCCAATGTGCATATTGTATGGTTAGAGAGTTCAGATGCCAAATTGATGACTCTTCGCGAAGTTGAGGAAGGTTTGTCTCTTCCGCTGCAGACTTAATTTTGTAAAGTCTGCATTTGTGGATGAAAATTTCTTTTTATGTAAACATCAGTCATTAGAAGACAGGAACAGCAAATTTCTTTGGTGAAGAAAATGTTAGGTTCAGTTTTCCAAGTCATTTCTCATGCATTACCAGTTTCATTATGAGGTCAGGACACAGCCAGGAGCCAGCTATATAGCCATGCTGCAGTTCCAGTCAAGAATAGAATTCATTCCTAAGTGCGTATTGTGCCATAGCAATGGTTGTTTGTGATCAGCAGATGACATAAGCAGATCATATATAGTAACTTGTGATTGGGAATCATGCTTTGGTCACCGGTCACAGATTTTTATGCTCAAATAGTTTTGATGAGTGCATCATTCTTTGCAGGTGAAGAGCTTCGAATATGCTACATCGACACAAGTATGAGTTACGAAGCTAGGCAAACGATTCTATCCCGAGGGTTTGGTTTCCAGTGCAATTGCTTCAGGTGCATGTCTGGTGACTAGTGATTGTTACTTGAGCCTTGGAAATACAGACATTTTACAGAAACTTGTAAGATGATGTTATCAAAAGCTCAGAGTGAAAGAAACACAGAGTGAGATTTGGCTGAGAAAATAAAAGGGGAAAATAAATACAAAGAACGAAACAAGGTTGGTCTGCCATTCACTTTGGTTTCTTTATCTTAATGCTTCATTCAGCGCACTCACTTAAATTGAATCAAATGATTTGTAATCCATGATTCAGGTTTAGCTTTGTTTTCTGTATCACAATCTTTTTCGATTTGCAATTTAAATTTAAAATGAAAAACCCACAAAACATGGAACATGAGTGGAGGGGATGAGGACCAGCCTTTCCTGACCTTGGACCGACCGTTGGGTCGGGGGAAATTCTCAGTGACTAGTCAACGAAAGACGGTTGCTTTGCCTGTTGACGCCGCAGTTATAAAATATAAATCCCGGCCAACAAGGAGAGAGATGGTATACGGTCTACTTGGTGCACCGTGCACATACGCCAAAATTAACATATTCAAGTTACGGTGACCCAAGATTGAATGATACAATTCTACAATCGGAGCAATCATAATCCTGAGTTGGAACTCGTGTAGTACCGCTTTACTTTTCCGCAAATAATGTTAAAATTTCAAGTTGGAATCAAACTTCACAAAGCAACTCACTGGAGCTCACGAGCAATTAATCTTCGTCATTTAAATCAAAAGCTACCAAATTCAATCTAGTGACCTTTTTTTGGCAACAATACTAACTCGTAAAGTTACAAACTTATAAATACTGGAGAAACACAATCTTGACTTTGCAAAATAAATATAACAGGAAGGGTTAAATATAACTTGTCCCTATATAAGTAATATTATACTTTACCTTATTTTATTTTAGAGAAATTTACATCCTTTCCTTTCTTTTTTTATATTATCTGACAGTAACTCTGAAATTTTAATTTAAATTGTACAGTAATAAATTTTTAATAATTTCAGTTTATACAGTATTTTTTATGGTTAATGAATATTTTAAATTATTAATTTTTTTAAACAAGTAAAGTGTAAAATAAATATAAAGTGTATACATCTAAACAAAAAGAAATAAAATATAATTTCACCTGAGAGAGAAATTGTAATTAATCCAACCAGGAAAGCACGTGATTTTGAACGATTGAGAACGTTCGATTCTATGCCATGATCAGGGGTCCATGAGTAACAGTGTTGCTGACCTTCCCTTCTCCTGTCCCCCTCTGCCAGCCAAATTCCACCGAAACTGCGGTGTGCTGTGGACCCTAAATTAATTTCCAGATTATTAACGATAACTACTCACAGCAGACTTTCCTCTTAATTTCCTCCCCCAGGTCAGGAACAGGAGGTCAGCCAACAACAGATCTTTTGAATTTATTGAACCGCTTTCTTCTTCTTCAAACCCGTTCCTTTTTTCGTTGATTCTCGCCTAACCTAAGCCTCTCTTTGGGACTAGAAGGGGAGAAAAAAGAGAGTTTGTGTCGCGAATGGAGAGCATAGCAGTGTGGCAGGCTGCGACTCTGTTCGGGATTATAGCAGTATGGCAGGCTGCGACTCTGTTCGGGATTTTCTCATGGATCTTCGTATCTTCCTATCTCAATTTTACCCACAAGCTTAGATCGTTTCTGCAACCTTCGGTGTCTAACCATGTGCACTCTGGCACTCCCTTCATCCTCAACATTCAGGTCGCAACCATTACCCAGATTTTGAATTAGTCTTTTCCCCTCATTTTATGGGATCATTTCACAATTTAATCTTATTGACTTGGCTTATTAAAATTGCTTCTTCTTATTTTTTCTTTTTTTTTGTTTTTTGGTGTCTTTTTGCAGAAGTATCGTCATGGATTCCTGGATGCTCTTTTCTCTGGCTTGTCCTGCATAGTTTCCGTCCCTTTTTATACTGCTTTTCTCCCTTTGCTTTTCTGGGTATTCCTTCTTCATCCTCCCTGCTCAATAATGTTAATGTCTTCGATTTCATGTATAATGTGGCCAGCCAAAGTTAATTATGACCAATTTAAATTCATTTAAGCCATGTCTTATTGTTGTATTTCTAGTTATTTCCTATCTCATCGTTCCTCTGTCTGACTCTACTCTGTAGCATATTTAGCATTTCTCATTTGCACTGTGCTATTAGCCTGTAGGTCCTAATCTTTTTTCAGGATTTTAAATTGAACTTCGTTTCGTGATTTTGTAGAGTGGGCATGTAAAATTGGCTAGGCAAATGACTCTATTGATGGCATTCTGTGACTATACAGGGAACTGCGTGAAGGTAGTTCATTCTCCCTCTACATGTCCTGTCATTTTTTCTTCTGTATAATACATTGAACTCCTGATATCTAACAAATATTCTAGTTCCTGCTGTGTCACTATAGGATGTAATTTCTGCTCCTAGGCCCAGCTGTCCACCTGTCAGGAGGATAACATCCACAAAAGATGAAGAGGAGAACGCTATGGAATATGGGCTGCCCTCTTCTCACACTCTCAACACAGTTTGCTTATCTGGGTATTCAAGAGTTTCTCCTTATGGGCATTTTGTTTCAGATATTTCCAGCTTGAATGCATTTGAATGTGACATTGACATCAACCAGTAATTCCTAGAGTCAGGTGTTGTAACACTGTGCGATGAGTTTTATATAGCTGGTTTGAGGGTACCAGTAAGACTGGCTTGGTCACGAAGCATTATTTATTGGTTGATATATTTCTAGGTTTCATGTGCTGACAGGATTTACAGTAAGTGAAAAGTAGTTAAACATAGGCAAAACATCCAATGATTTTCTAATCCTAATAATGAACTCATGTTAAAGGCTGATTTTTGCAGTCCATACGCATATTACTCCCAGGAATTCAACGGATCAACCTTCTACTATATTAGAGTCAATGATGATAGCAGAATGCCGAGCAATAATTAGCATAATGGATTTTGTTCCTGTGATCTTTATACTAAATTAATGAATGCACATCCGAAATTTTCTTAGTTAATTGATGCCATTTATTGACAGATTTTGATATCCGTGGCTTGTTTATACTCCAGATACCTTTTGCATTATGTCATATCATACACACAAAATGAAGATGCTTCAGTGAGAATAGCTGGATTTGGTCTCGTTTGCTTGCTTGTGGGCCTAATTGGTGTAGGTCAGTGTTGTCCTCTTCTGAAGTAATTGGATATACATTCTTAGTTGTCTGTTTAATGTATTAACTCCTGAGCTGATTCCTTTGGTAGGAAGGATTTACCTTGGCATGCACAGTTTGATCGATATAATGGGTGGTCTTGTAATTGGATTGGTGATCCTCGTCTTCTGGCTCACAATCAGTGAACGAGTTGACAATTTTGTAGTGGCAGGACAAAATGGTATGTGTTTCTGGTCTATTTTCTGTAGTTGGATATGCTCTCAGAAACAACTTCTGTTCATGGTCATGTTATGGAAGCTACTTTGGCAAATAAGGTTGAAAGCAATGCACACAATTTAGTCTAAATAGGATCATGGGGTGCTGATCCCCTCTTGTTACTCGAATGAAACATGTTAAAACAAAGTGCCACCGGTTGTAAGTTTTGAATGTCTGACATAGGTGGGCCATGCCTAATAGTTTCAATTGTAAAGTTTGGGAAGGTTTATATGTTTTTTCTTATTGGTACTGTTTCTCTATCACAGCTACTTCATTTTGGGCTGCCTTGAGCTTCCTATTGTTCTTTGCCTATCCAACGCCTGAGGCACCTACCCCAAGTTTTGAATTTCACACTGCATTCAATGGTGTTTCGATGGGAATTGTAAGTATCAAGCTAGTTCGTTTCTACTCATAAATCAGCGCATGGTCTGCTGTGATTGGTTTGTCCTTCCAGGTGTCACAGTTTCAAATTAGTAACTTTTTTCTTTAAATATTACTTGTCTCACAAAGAATAACAATTCTTTTTGTCATTTCCACAATTTATTTTGCCGCATTACCCTCTGTGAGCTGTCCTTCCGCTACCTTATATGTGTTATACAATTGGTCCCTTAATATTCTTTTACACGTAAGTTTTAGAAAGTGACATGACAAATATATGTTGGTCTAACTAAATCGGAATACAAATTGAAGTGTCTTATCTTTTTAGAATGGAGGGAAAATAATTTCTTATGGAGACACATGAGTTCTAGGCCATTGAGAAGAAAGTAGTATAAATTTATGCTGCTGACATGGTAACACTAAGAGGACATACTTTGCTTCCTCTTAAAAGATGACTGCATTTTTTTAGTTAAAAGAGAGCTCACAGGACAGTAGAACTAGAAGATGCCTATTGTTTTAAATACTCGCTGAATGTGATTTTAATGTAACCCAGGTTGCTGGAATTCAGCAGACATATCAACAGTTCCACCATGAAGGCGTTCCATGCATCTTCACCTCACAGCTCTCGCTCCCTGCATTTTTGGGGAGGATGCTTGTGGGAATTCCGACAATACTGATTGTCAAGTTCTGCAGCAAGGCCCTTGCTAAATGGATTCTTCCTGTAGTGGCAAATACTATGGGCATCCCTATAAAATCTACCAGCTACATCCCCATGCTTAATGGAGCCACTGCTGGAAAGAAGTCGGATGAGCTTAAGCAATCTGGCTATCTGCAAAGGCTGCTTGCTCTAACACGCCAAGATTCTTTTGACGTTGACTCAGGTATTAGGTTCCTTCAGTACGCGGGACTCGCATGGTCGGTGGTAGATCTTGTCCCTTCTGTCTTCTACCAGTTGGGCTTGTGATGCTTGTTGGCTGCTGCCGCTTGTAGAATATGATTAACTCATACTGGCCTAGTTCGCATTTTTGTTTACCGAGGTATCCATTTTTCATGTATAGAAATGACTTAAATGGAAACGTGAATGAAAATATTAGCAATTTATCCCCCCTGCTGCTGTGGACTGAAATAGATCCTCAACACTAGCTGCAGTTAAAACTCACGCTGAAGGGTGTTTCCAACTAGTTCTGTTATCCGGACGAACTCGTCAGATTAACAGCGTTTTAGTTTCAATAATTATCTAGACAAATCTTCACCATTCTTCAAAGATTTTCTAACTAGTTTGCAAGGAACTCCAGATTTTCTAGTTCAAATGTTGTTCTAGAAACTATACCAGACAAGAAAAAAGTGAACATCAAATGGGACCAGACTTCATTGCAGCCCTGAAGAATTGCAATTAAACTGAAGTTCAAAACATGCACTAATATTAGATATTTCAGTGCCCGTTACAGCCCAAGGACATGATCAACCCAAAGAGATGCAAAAAGCAAAAATCTACATGTTTTAGATTAACACATTGACAATGATAATCTCATCAGCTCTGCAACCTCCCTACAGCGTTCAAGCGTGAGGTAGAGGAGATGATATCTTCTTATCACGGCTCACAAGCTTCTGGAGCACGCAGGATCCAGTAGCATTGATGTAACTGGAGGGAAATGCTTCACGCATCTCACCAACATAAAGAGAGGAAGAAAATACGGACATAGATTCACCCAAATCAATGGCACAAAAAATAGCAGCTCAGCTCAAAGGAAGTAACCAGGTGTTCTACGGGTGACATTTGGTTCTCCTCTCCTTGGGGCTGGCTCAAACTGCAACAAGGTGACCATAACTGATTAACAAGTTGGACAAGCACTTCTCCATTATTATGGTGACGTACTGTGTTTAGTTTAAGCAGAATGGGAGCAACAAAGGGGTGGGTGGGAACAACCTGGATGAAAGTGTGCCCCTTGCAGTTATCAACTTCCAAAATTGAAGCCATGTTTCCACAACGATAACAAGAATTAGGTGCACTGAATATAGTAACCACTTTTTGTTCCTGTTTCGAAGAACCATTTTCATAAACATTCAGCTCAAAGGAAATTATGGATATCAGATTGGGTGATGTTAGGGAAGTGATTATTACATGGGCCCAGTTGAATCCATCCATAACCAGCTGATGGGCCCTAGCAATCAACTTTAGGTTGTTTCTGTGATTGAATTGTTCAGAAATATCCTGAGGAGAAGAATACAAAACTTGCATCACAACCACCAAGAAAATCATCGAGGAGAAAAAATGCTGAGGGAAGCATTAAACAGAAGCTACGTGGCCACCATGAGGTGAAATTCCCCAACCACATCGATCATCAGGATCAGACCACAATAACTCACACATGGGCCCTTCATGAGGAACATCTTGTACCCGATCAAAGTTCCTTACATTATCAAGGGTTTCAATTGAAGGGGACAACCCACCATGCAAACAAAATACTTCTGACTCAACCTGCAAAATTGAAAGACCATCAATTCGTAGCGGGAAAAAAAAATTAAGTGTGAATTTTTCTTTTCTCGATAGTAATGACACCAAGATATGTAAGCATCCAATACCTCATATTAGCAATAGGCATATTCCTCACCCATCTCTCACCTATCTTGAGGTTTCCTTCCAGCATAGAAACATTAATACAATAAAGCTATCCCTTTATTAGCAACTTCACATTCCTATCATTTATTTAGATGATTTAAGTTCGAGAAGTTATTTTCTACAAACCAAAGCAGTCAGTGGAAAATAATCAAACATTAGCATTGCCATACCTGCACATATGATACCAGAAACAATTAGCAGGCCAGGCTGAAGTATGGTAACAGAGACATCTATACCATAATACTGCAGGATAATGAAGAATATATTGATACGAATAAGTCTAAGATAACTTGAGTCAGGCTAACCTAAATCCACTACATCAGAATTCAAGAAACCAAAAAATCCAGAGCGAATTATCACATATCTAGAATATCATCTATATGGATGAAGAATGCAGGTGTGGATCATCAACAGATTTTTGTCATAAATGCAGATGGTGTGCCAGAGTGAAACACCAAGAAACTTCACGCATATCTTCTCCTAGGTACTACTTGTTAAAATTCTAGGGCACAGTTAAGGAAGAATGAAACTCATGGGAACAATAAGAGAAGTCAGACTCTGGTATCGGAAACTTTTGCCCCACTACTATGATATTACAATGAAACAACATAATAATGCTCATAATTTTCCTCCTACAGACGTTTGAATTTGAACAGATAACTCACTTGCGCAGACATTCATCATAAAACCCATCTGCCAAAAAGATGAACAAAGCCATAATGAGTTTGAGATTAGCTTAAAATGAATCCTCCCTGATTCATATGGATCAATGCAGACCAGACTCACAAAAATTTAAAATGACACGGTATAATTTCCAAAACATTTCCTGGTCACTTTCAGACCCAAAATGATCCTAGGGAATGGAAGCATAAGTCAGAAAACTATCAAACTGCATAGCTGGCGACTTTCATGATGTCCTCGGAGAATCGTCAGCCGTTGGGGATAACGGACTTAAGGGCAACCAACAACTGGAAGAAACAAGCCATTAGCATTACCTCAAGGAGATCATAGATAAATAAAAAGGACTATCAGGTATGCCCTTAATTAAGAGGAGTTCAGAGTAAAAAAATCTGGCTATTGCACCCGAAGGGGCACTGGGAAGTCCTAACATTGACATATGATAAAAAATAACTCATGCACTTGGATCCAAGCCTCCGACATCACATGTTTATTGCCATTTGAAATAAAACAAAGGGTACGTCTCTATTAGATTATAACTTTATCCCAGAACAACATATAGGCAATATCTAAACATTGCAGAAACTACAAAAGCTTCTCAACATGGAAGAACTAGATTTACATGTCCACTAAGACTCCAAATAAACAATGAGAGAACAAGGAAAAAAAAACCACACCTCTTTTGAAGTTCAAAAACAAAATGGCACTTTATACTTTTACAATGTTACCTTTTCTTTCTAGACCTTCAATTAAGCAAAACAATGGTCCAGACCATTGGGATTATCTAATTCACTAACTGTCCTCACGCTGCTAAAGTGAAGCCTAATGTTACCAGGAAACTGAACGTCAAAAAATAATTTTCTCCACAAATAGCCAAAACTTTCACAGCCTTCCAAAGTACACATCAAATATATTCTTACATCATCCTATTATCTTCTTTGCTTCCCAAATTCCTCAATGGAAACTACTTAACCCCACAACAATCTCACATATGTCTAAGTTTGCACAAAGTACCCATAAAGGATACTGGGGAAGGTTCATAAGTATCAACGTGGGAAAAAATGGTCATCAAATTGACCGATTTCCATATGTCAGAAAATTAAACAAAGTAGTCTACCTATAGATCAAGATCATTTATTTGTCTATAAGTTAAGGGGGAATAGATAACAACTTGATAGCTGGCATGACTTTTTGAAAAAGTAAGCACCATAATATAAACAGGGCTACAGATGAATCATGGCTAATTTCCATTGTGATTTAACTTTGTAAATCACACAAGTTTAGTGAAAAGACTAGCATCCATGAATACATATAACCAGCGATGCAAAAAATATTGTGGAAACTAATTAAAGGATTATTCTTTACTAATGTGCACACAACGTAACAGTCTCAACAGAATAATATCCCCGATCCACGTAATCTCCTATGAATAAGTAATTGGTATCTGGACACTGTTAATTAGGCAGAAGCAACTGTAAGATATAAATCATAATTGAGTAAACAAAAATAAATAACTAAGCAAAAGAAAATATAGTGGAATTCCCAAGAACAATATACATGCACCTGAAGTGGTAAAGATATAAGGAAAGACCAAGGGAACTATATTCATTCTATTTTTTAATGATTACTAGCTGATAAAAATCAAACAAACAAAATAAAAGCTGCACAGCCCTTCCCAAGACACAGGAGGCCCCTAACATTAAATAACAAGTTTAGTACCGCAACACATGGAAATGAGGTGAACAAAACAGGAGCATCACTATCAGGATAGATAATTAGAAAAACAAAGTCAGTCAGATTTTACGTTTCAGCTGCTTATGTCTCAGACAAACACACTGAAAATGAAAAAAAAAAAAAAAGGCGGGATGATACCTTCCCTCCAATTCAAAAAAGTTCAGCAAGATCATGAAACTGGCCATGAATATCTCCACAGATTGTCACAGGACTTTTAACAGGCTGCAATGAAGAGATAATTTACAATATCAATGTTATATCTTGACGAATTCAAGGACAAAATGTGACTTTAGAAGTATCAATTCTTTGGAAAGGTTTCCTGTTCCACTTCTTTTTTGGTGCTAGAATGTACAACTGAAGTCCGTTACTGACCTGGACATTGCTTTCTTCCATCAAAGCCTTCTTAGCCTTGTCACACAAAGATCTGACCTAATAAGCAATAACAAGGAAAAACAGACAGAAAAACGATTAAAATGAACATAAAATGAGAAGTTGTTGCAACCCCCTATCCCAAGAAAAGCACATGCGCACACACATAGAGACAATGGGGGAGGGGGCTGCAATCACCTTTCATTATTGGCATCAATTCCTGGCATTTTGAAGAAATAACCATCGGCAAAAAAAAAAAAAAAAATTTACACGTTCTCATGTCCATAAACGAAGAAGTAGTTTGCGCAGGCAACTTGCTCCATTCACCAAAACGTAACAGCAAAAGTTCATTAGAGTTCTAAAGCTTGCTCCATGAACCATAAGCTTGATATTCTCTCGCTCTTACATGAGAATCACATTTCTCAAAGATCATCTTTCAGTCGGCCGCAAACCAGTTCTCATTCATTCCTCATATAGCCGTTATTGAGTTATTGCAATTACCAGAACTAAGCATACCAGCCGGAAGCAGAAAAAGAGAACGGAGACGTACAAGTGCAAACAGCATTAAGGGTGCACGGTACCCAGGAATTGGGGGGGGGGTCCTGCCTGCCTCTTCTCCTGTCTTCCACACACACTCTCCGGCTCTGCTCATGCGACCAGACCAGACTACACCAAACTCCAAATGACAGAGGGAGCGCGCGCGAGCCAGCGCCCTTGTGTTCCCCGGACTCGGACTGCGCATTCTATATCCTCCCTGAGTGGGCCTAGTTTTATATCCTGCCTGCCTCTTCTCCTGTCTTCCACACACACTCTCCGGCTCTGCTCATGCGACCAGACCAGACTACACCAAACGCCAAATGACAGAGGGAGCGCGCGCGAGCCAGCGCCCTTGTGTTCCCCGGACTCGGACTGCGCATTTTATATCCTCCCTGAGTGGGCCTAGTTATTCAATTAACTCGTTTTTTTTAAGGCCAAAATGCGTGGTTGGTCCTCCAACTTGGCAAACTCATACGAGTTAGTCATTTATCTTCAACTCAGTGCAAGTTAGCCCAAAATGGATGGTAAGCCAGATGGAGTTAAAATTTTTGCTGATGTGGCGTGGGTATCTCTGTTTTCCTTTCCTGCCTCTATCGCATCACTTCCTCGCCACCGCGGAATCCATCGAATCGGACCTCCGTCTTCCCCTTTGTCGAATCAGACCTCCGTCGAATCCGATTCGCCTCCTCGCATCTGTTGAATTTGGCTCCTTCGTCGAATTGGACCACCGTCGAATCCAATTCGCCTCCTCGCCACAGTCAAATTCGACTCCTTCATTGAATCCGATTCGCTTCCTCGCCTCAGCGGAATCCAATTTGCCTCTTCGCCTCTTTGAATCCAACTCCTCCATCGAATCCGATTCACCTCTTTAGCTTCGTGAAATCCGATTTACCTCCTCACCTCCGTCAAATCCGACTTCTCTGTCAGATAGCCCTCCTTGCTGATTCGCCACTTCTCACCCTTCGCTGATTCGCCACCGCCCTTTTACACCATCACGCGTTGCAATATGTCTTGCCCCTCCCCCCTTAGGTCTCGTGCGTTGCAATCCCGTCTCACCCCTTCCCGATTCACTGCCTCTCGCCCCTCGCCAAAATCTGGAAATCATCAATTTTGCAAAACTGGGACTTCCGATAACCCCCACACACGACGTTACCTTACTTGGACGCTTTCCATCCCACAAAGGACTAATTCGCTTAATTTAGCAAATTTGAGTGACCAAAATACTTAATCTGCTAAGTTAGAGGACTAACTCGCACTGAGTTAAAGATAAAGGACTAACTCGTACGAGTTTGCCAAGTTAGAGGACCAACCATGCATTTTGGTCTTTTTTTAAAGTAGTGCTAAGGACAGATGATTCCGCAAACGCCTCCCAGCACTTTCACTAAAAGACAAAATCACATTAATAGAGATGACAATTAAGTGGGTCGGATCAAGTTTGGATCAGGTCATTTAGGTTCATGTTTAATCGGGTTGGCATGTATTCGGCTCTATATTAGGTTTAGGTCGAGTTATTTAGGCTTAGGTTGATTTCGGGTTGAGTTGATTTCGGGTTTGGATTGGGTCAGGTTGGTTTATTTATGTTCAGATCCAATTAGGTTGGGTTATTGGGTCTTAGACTAGATTCAACTTAATTGTTGAGTTTACTCGATTTACTAATGCATAAGCCAAAATGACTGAATCGATTCAATTTTTTATTTACTTTTGATTAAAATTTAATTTAACTAGACATAAAAAATAATATAAAATTTATGAAGATATATTAATATATAATTCTTTTAATAAAATACTCCTTTTGTGTCAAGTTCTTTGTAAGACTCACTATTTAATAATTAATCTATGATTTTTTATTTTTAACATTTTACAATATAAATGAAAAATGATTATATTAAATAATAAATAAAGACCTATAGTTTTATATATATACTTTTAAAATTTTTTTCTAACAAATAATCTCCCTTCGTCTAATTTTCTTTGCTCCATTTAACTTTTCTGATTAATTTGACTTGAATTTATTTATATTATTATTTATTAAAAAATTAAAAAAATATATTTGAAAATTATAGTTCTTGATCTATCATTCATGTATAAATTTTTTTTATTTATATTTTAAAATGTTGAAAACAAAAAATTATAGATTAATTGTTAAAATATGAATGGTGCAAAGAATTAGAGATAGAGAAAGTAATATGAATAAATTTAATTCAAACTATTAAAAAAAGTCAAATGTTTCAAAGAATATGGGACGAAGAGAGTATTATAATTTTTAAAACCTAATTATTTGTATCTTTCTATCACCGTTTCACTAATTATTTCCCATAACTCTCACTCGCTCGCTTTACAACGCAAAATAGATCAATAGAATATAAAAAACTTATTCACATTTATTAAATTATAATTTTCCTAAAGTCTTTGTCAATCATATATTTTAGGTTAATTTAAATTAAAATCGGGTCTTGTCGAGTTTAGTTATTTGGTCATTTCGGATTTGGGTCAGGTCGGGCTCAGGTTCAGATTTTTTCGGGTTTCACTTCAATCAAATTCGGATTTGGGTTGTTTATTTTTCTAGTTAAATTGAGTTAGGTCGGGTTTGGGTTTGAGTCAGTTAGGTTAGGCCTTCAGGTCGAGTCAAATTTTATCATTCCTATACATTAGTACAAATAAGGGCACAACACTAGTTACCGGACAATATTGGTTGCATACAAACAAGAAGTTTTTTACAACAACAAATCTACTACAGTTCTAATGTTTGGAGTATTTTTCATCATAGTTTTTTTTTTCCATCATAAAAGTTTAATAGCACAACACTTATCATGATACAAAATATAAATATACCAAAATTTTAATTATTTATTTTTTTTCAATATGAAAAATTCAGATTTAATAATTACGTACACAATTTACTTAAATTTAATTTCAAAATGGTAAATAGATGACGTCTATTTACCATTTTGAAATTGGCATGGTTCATGTATTTTACATAACAAAAATTTAGTGAAATTCAAAAATAATTTTTTTTATATGATAAGTTTGGGATTTGATTTTAAAAAATTTTCAAAGTTAGGCTCCTCTGTTCCATTTTACGTTAAGTTTATTATTATTTTTTGTTTATTTTATTATTTTTCAAATTTTCTTAAAAAAATGATGTGCATTAATTCAGTTGAACTCATGTATCTAAAACAACGCTGGGATGAATAATTCTACATGATTCATGTGTTTTTCATTGTCAATGTAAGAATCATACTGATACCTACAAAACTTTTTCAATAAGTAAGATCTCACCTAGAATAATTATAAGATAATTTGTTTGGGTTAAGCTTCTTTTACGGTCTATGACAATTTGTTAGTGTCACAAATTATCAAATTAATTAGTGTAGGCTTCACTAAGATTCAGCAGCGCATATTTGACTAACGACATGTAACAATTCAGAAAGCATTAAGGGACAAATTTTTCATATCATATATGAAAATTTTTAAGTTTTATTATTCAGTCTTATATTGGCGAAGCAAATCATTCAATTTTAAGATGTTTAAAATATTCATGATACACAGTAATTTCTATAATTCTCTATCTTTATTAATTTTCATTTATAAATTTGAAATGAATTTCATACACAAATAATAAGTTGAAAATTTTAATTTAAAAATTAAAATTTAAAAAATAATAAAATAAACAAAAAGAAAGTAAACTTAACCTAAAAATGACTTGCCTTTAGAAAAATGGGACAGAGGGGCCCTAACTTTGAAAATTTTCTAAAATCAAATCCCAAACTTATCATATAAAACATGAATTTTCAAATTTCACTAATTTTTTGTTATGTAAAATACATGAAGCATGTAGATAGATGTCATCTACTACTTACCATTTTAAATTTAAATTTAAGTAAATTGTATACATAACTAAATCTGAATTGTTATAAAAAAAAGCTTAATCTAAATTTTGCATAATAAAAATAAAATTAATAATTAATATTTTGGTATTTTTTATATTTTTTATTTTAATAGGTATTATCCCATTAAACTTTTATGATGGGAAAAAAAACTATGATGAAAAATGCTCCAAAAATTAGAAGGGTAGTAGATTTTTTGTAATAAAAAAACTCTCTGTTCATGCGCTAACGAGATGGTCCGGTAACCAATACTGTGCCCCTATTTTGTGCTGATGTGGTTTTGTATTCTAGCAGAAGTGTTGGAAGGCGTCTGCGGAATCGTCTATCTCTAGCACTAACCAAAAGAATCAAATAATAAGCTACACAGTTAAAGGTAATTATCTAAATTATAGGGAGAGGATGCTCTACGTATGTATCTTATACCTTCAAAGCAACATATAAGATATTATTGTGAAAATGGGCGCGGGGAAAGGGGTTAAACCCAAGACCCCAGGTTCCATGTCTTTACTCATTTACTAGCTGAGCTGGGCGTATGAGACATTAGCATGCTTTTAAATACATAATCTGTTAATAATCGACAAAAATATTATCTATTCTGCAACTCATCCTATTTGTCATTTTCAATAATACCTTTGCATGTCATGAGTCATGACAACTGTTATACCATATTCAGGCCCTTAATAATTCAGGAGACTCAGGCCGATATAATTAGGGGTGCCCATCCAACCTTGTCAATTTGATTAATCCAAATCGGTCCAACCCAATTGTGACATAGGTTTATGGGGGCACAAGTCAGTTTTGGTACTTAAAATAGATACTCAATGTACAAGTAGAATAGTCAAGTATTGCCTTATAAAACATGCCTAACTCGAACCAACTAGTACCACTTTAATGTATAGAGAATGCATCTTTTCTTATTTTTCTGTCAATCTAGGCATCCTCAATGCTAGTTATAGTTTAAAACCAAACAAATTGTCCAGCCTTAGCTACTAATTTTACACACCAACATGAAAGCAACATTTCTGCATTCGTAAACCATCTTCATATCTCTGTCATTCAAAATTCACATTTCTATCATTAACATTTCCTAAAGCCTTTAAAAAGGGCTACTCTTTAAATATTTCTTGATTACATATATTTGACTGACTTTTTCATACATTACCTAATAATAGACTATAAATGTTTTGTTTGATGACATATTTGCTGACTTGTAGATGCTAACAAGTTCCACATGATATTGAGGCACACATGAAATGTTCATGTTCCAAACATACATAATTGCATCATTTTTCAGCCTTCAATTGTCACAGATCATGAGAAGTGTCCTATTTCCAAGCTGAAATACTTACATAGTATTTAGTTCTAGGTTGGTATGAGTGACACATCCATCACTTTGCAACCTTTAATTTACATGGATCATAAGAAAATGTCCACATGTCATGTTGTAGTACTAATGTAGCATTTAGGTACGTATTGTGATATGAAACTTTATACCGATGTTACTCTATCTTTATCTACAATTTAGATGTGTATTCGTATAGCAACCTTTCTACATTCTTAAACCATCTTCACATTTCATTATTCAAAATTCAAATCAATGTAGTTTAAGGAGGTAGATATTCAAACTTCTTTAATGTTTCTTAATGTATTGTTATCATATGACAGATGAGTTTTATTTGGATTGATATTTTTTTGTAGGAATTGCATTTTAATATTTTTGTATGTTGTTAGTTGTGTATAACTTTGTTTTGGATAGAAATTGTTTTATTTTATTGGAGGATATTAAAACCCAGTCATATTGAATCATATTTTGTGTGAGTCAAGTCTCATATTAAAATGTGCAACCCGGTAATTGATGCAAGTCAAGTTTTACTATAACCAAGTCATACTGAACCAATGAACACCCCTAGGTACAATAATTGTTAATTTCAACGCTAGCAGTTCATTTAATGGGCCTTGTTAGCACAATGGACTGTGATAAAACACAACCATCACAATTAGTCATATTATTGTTTTACTTTTTAATTAACATGAATCAATAATAAATATTGAAATTTTGACATATTTTATAGTATTAAAATTTTTTTTTATAGGTAATTATAAAATAATTCTAATTGGGGAAACTTACAATAACTTTGTATGGTTTGACCTAATCTACAGTTTGTCCCTGATATTTTTGACAACCTATAGTTTACCTCTACTTCTTTTACATTATCTAACAACAATTTTTGAAACCATAATTTAAGTTGTACATAGTAATCTTCCACTAATTTCAACCTCTCCAATATTTTTTTACAATTAATAAGCATTTTAAATTATCAAATTTTCTTTTTTATAAAATTTTTTTCCTCTTTATAAATGCAAATCAATATTTTTTAAATGTTAGTCAACAATGAAAAATATATCAAAGAATTTTAAATTATTGAAACATAGTTATAAGACAATTTTAATTAGGGCTTCAAAAATTGTTATCAGGTAATAAAAAAAAGTGAGGGACAAAGTGTAGATTTTTTTAAATAGAGCAGACAAAGTATAAGTTGGTCTAAATCTAAGGGGGATTTCTATAAGTTTCACTTGTAATTATTATACTCCATTTGTCTCATAAAACTTGGTCATTTTACTAATCATAGTAATTAATTAATGAAATGGTACCTTAAAGACTTTAATTTATAAATATATTTTTTCTAAAAAAATTATAATACAAATTAATATGAATATGTTTTTAAGTAAAAAAAAAAAAGGTAAAAGAGCCATCTTTCATGAAACGGATGGAGTAGTTGATATCAAAATCAGCCCTATTGGTTGATGTGTTCAATGGGCTAGGCCGACCCAGCACAGTTCAGGCTCAACTCAAGGTCAAACCCAGCCCAACCCGATGAAGGCCTGGCTTGGCCCAGCATGGGAAGAGTTTGTTATGGCTCTCCTAGCTGAAAGCTTGTTTGAAGAAGGTAAAGTGCTTTGAATCAAGTTTGAAACCTTAATTCAAGTTCACATAGCAAGAATAAATAAGTTTATCAAAGTTTACTAAGTTCTGAAGAGATTAAGGCACTAAATAAGGTTTAGGGGTAAAATGGTAATTTTTGCATCCCGAATAGTTGAGCTAGATCCCTAGTGTTGAAAATTAGTTTTTATAACCTAATGTTTAATTGTAACCCAAACTTAGTTGAAATAAACAAGATTTGACTAAGGTTACCTAAAAATGGGACTTATATGTAACTTTTTAAATTCTTGGATGGCTTCGTGGTTAAGTGGCATATAAAATTGGTAAAGGAGGGGAGGGCTGCCATTTTCACCTTCAAACTCGAGCTCACCATTCTCTTTACCAATTTTATGTGATTCCAAGCCCAAAACCAAGAGTTTTTTATAGAAATTAAAGCCACCAAAGATATACAAGCTATGGAAGGCTTGTTTCAAGCATGATTTCAAGTTTTGGAAGTTTGGAATTGAGTTTTCCATTATCTCCTATTTTTTATGCAAGGTAACACTTGAGTTCTTGGTAAATTCCTGTTTATTGGGTGTTTCGAAACTTGGGTTTTAGTTAAAAGGTAGAAATTCTGTAATTTGTGCATTTGGTTGCTTGAAACTAGGTAGAGCTTTATAGAACTTGAGTTCTTGAGGAAAAGTTGCTTGTTTCTTACTTGTGAAGTGAAGTTAAGGTAAGGGAGTTGTACTTTCGAGCTTAATTAATGCTATTGGAATGGGTTAGCTTGATGAATTCAAGTAGTTCTAGCAATAGTATTAGTTAGTGGGTAAGGTTGAATCATGGTGGACTATGAGGTTTGTGATGATTGGAATGATGTTGTAATGCATCATAAGTTGGCTTGTAATAGTTGGTTGTGATCTATACAACATGTTTTACATGTATGTGAAGTTTGGAAGCTATCCATGCATGTTTGATATGTTTGGAAAATGTCCATATTTCATAGCAGTGAAATTGGAAATTTTCTGGGTTGTCACAGGTATTAGCGACGCGTCACCAATCGTCGCTAGTACCCGTGATGCGTTGCCGTTACCATGAAAATTAGCAGCTCATTATCAACTGTTGCAACACGTCGCTTTAGGTATAATGGTTGAAATTTTCCAATTTTGCTAAAGAGGTTAGGGGAAGACCTAAGGGGGTTCTTAGGGTACCTTGGGGTCCAAGCATTTCGGGGGCACTCTGAGTCTTCCAAAAGTCCTTCGAGACCTACAAGTTTTTTTTTTTAGTTTTAAGAGGTCTTATGGTTATTTCTATTGTAAGCAAGGAAACTAATTTTAAAAGATCACAATTAAGTACCACTAGCTTGGGTGAAAGGTTCAGAACCCTTGGCGACCTAGCCATGTCATTGGCTACGAGGTTGCAAGGTGAAACCTTAGTGCACCTAGTCTACAAGGTTTTTATGGCCTAGTGCCCCTACACATCATAAAAGGAAGATGTTCAACTGGTGATTTATCACTAGTTAGGCTGGCAAGCCAAGCTTGCTAAAGGACAAGGTTATACCTTGTAGTTCAAGGGCCAGGATGAGAAAAGGTCCCAAGGGGCCTAGGTATATGCATATACTATACCCTCAAGCTATATGAGTTCACAGTAGATTACATATGTTCTCATATGTGGGGTCCTTAGTAACTTTTTTTGTAGGTGAAGTGAAGACCCTTACTGAGAATTTTTGAATTCTCACTCCCTAGTTATGTTGTGTAGATTTTGAAGTTGTTACGCCGGGTAACCACTAAAGGTTATCGCGGTAGTTTGCTTTTGTTGTAGGTATTTCACTTGAGAATCTTTATTATTCTAGTCTACTTGGGTTACTTGTTGGCTAAATCATAGTCTTAACTATAGTCTTCCTTTGGCCGTAAAGCCTAGCAACACGTGGACAAGGACTTTGTACTTACCACTGGGACTTGCATCCAAGGTGGGAGTTAGTTCAAGAAGATTTCAATTGAGGCTTGTATACATAGTACTCCTAGTTGCTTCCATTGTTTATGTTTTGAAAAGTCCTAGATTCTAGGGTTGCTATTGGGTGAGTGCATTCATCTACTCACATAAATGTTGAGTTTGCATGCTTTGGCTATTTGAACTTATTTTCTATGAAAATCTTTTGGCCAAATCAATGTTTTATAGATTTTGTTAATCCAAGTCAAAGCATAAAGGGCATGCATTTTGCATATTCTAGGTTAATCAACTAATATCATGGAGTTTTAATCCACACACATATACTGCTAGCCAATTGCAACCACCGTGAGACCAGTTCTCATAGGTTTCCTGGGCAGGGGCCAAGGATGGCCATGTTAGAGTTATAAGGGAAGGTAGGATAGTTATGAGACTAAGGAAAATAAAGTTCTTGCTAGCATTTCTTATAGATCATGTGAATGCAAAAAGTGCATAGGACAGGGGAAGTTTGGGCTATGACATCAGTGGGTGACATGAAGGGAAGCATTAGTGCCGCCTTATTTTCCAACAACCAGTGCATCAATCAACAGGCTTAAAGGTAAGGTCGCCACTGAAGGAGTGACTGGTGTTAGGCAAGGTTGGTTAGGAGTGAAGTTGCTTTTTTGGCTTAGACTTTTCTAGGTTTAACTCTTTAACACATAGCAGTTAGGAATGTGGTTCATTGTCGTTCTTTCTTTTACGTGATCCATTATTGATTAACTTGAAATTTTTTTGTTTAAGATAGCATTTGTAAATATAATTCCTATGTTTGTCATCAATTTTACTAAATTACATTTTCAGTTAACTAGCAGCGGTTGAGAATGGATAGAGGGTAATATGGTCCAAGTAAATTGGGGTCTTTGAAGACCTGACATACCTTAGAGCTCCACATTGTGATCAAGTAAAATTTACCAGTTTCTTACATTATGTTAATGAAAACATAAATGCCACCAAGAAATTTAAATCCAATGTCTTAATAAAATTTAATGTCATTCAGTTACATCTCTTTTGTTTTGAACCTAGTACTATAAATAACTTTCTTCTCATAACATGAATTATTGTACTAAAGATCTCACCGTAGCAAACCAAAGAAACAAATTCAAGAAATAAGAACATGGCAGCTATCAAGCTTTTTTTGAGTTTTTTGGTGTTGCTTATTTTTGTTTCAAACTCTACAGCAAAGAATTATCGTGATATTATCAAAGAAAGACATTGCGATGCAACGGTAAAGGTTCGTTGTGCAAATGAAATTATTTTAACCATTTTCAGGTCAGGAACTGTCTCAGATGAATGTTGCAAGGAACTCATACGAAATGGAATAGTCTGTCATGAAGCACTATTGGCACGTCTAGTTGATGCTGCCCCTAAATACAAATTGAACAACCCAGTAAAAGTCCTGATAAAGAGTGCACTAGTATGGAACCAATGTTCTTATGTTGTTGACAAGACTTCTAGGAACTAAATTAGTTATATGTTTCACATATATATACTACAATAATGGATCTCCACATGCCAAACATTTTATTTCTTCTTCTTTTTCTTTTTCTTCTTATTCTTCTTGTTTTTTTTTTGTTGGAGATCTCTCTCTTACAATTGTATAATTATTTGTTGCAATTAATAATATCTTACATTGATTGGTAGAAGATTATCTCACAATTTTAAGTAAAATAAAATTTTGTATGTTTTAATTTATTTCTTGGTAGAAGTTTTCATTTTAGGATGATTTACACTTTTCCAATGATCTTTTATTCTAATTAAGCATTTACCCCTAGTTTCAAAACCTACAATTACCCTCCCAGCCTTTTTTTTTTTTTTAATGTTACACTATCTTATATGAACTTTTCAATTCTAACTTAGACGGTCTGATAACAATGTCTTTTTATACTATCTCACAATTAATTGCATGCTAGTATTTTTTTTATCATGATTAATGGATAATTTAATTTATCAATTATTCCTTTATATAAATGGAACACAATTTTTTTCTTTATTAGATAAGTGTAATTAATACTAAAACTAAAGACAAGTGTAACTAATAATTTATTTTATGGTTTCATTCTTAATTTCTTCCTCTAATTGAAGTTCACTTATGGCACCTAGAATAAATTCAAGAAAGAGAAACCTAGAATGAACTTATACCGACCATGTTGCATTGTACATTGACCTACATTTAAATATGATAGATCAAATGGTCTAGATGTTGTTAAGGTATTCTAAGGAGGGGATGCAACTTAATAATTTACAAAATGTTTTTTATATGGTACAATTGATAAAGTTTAAATAGTAAATAACATAATATTAATCTTGTTTCATAACTTTTATATACACGGCAAGCATTATTTTAGATTATAAAAATGACAATAAAAAATATCATAGAATTTCATGATTCAACTAATGTCAAATTTATTTCTTTATTAAAGAAAAATATATGAGAAAATCTCATTGGTTAAAATTATCATTTTTCCCAAAATTTTGGTATTTTCACTTCTTTTTTTTTTTAATGTTTTGGCACTTTAATATTTTCAGACCAAAACAAGGCTTCTAGAAAAAAAAAAAACTCAAGCCTTTTTCACATTTTGTTACCAACACACCGAAGTTTGCAATAAATCAGATAAAAGCACTTCCAGGCAATGAGATCAATGATTTGAAGAAAATGTAACAACATTAACCATTTAAATCCACAATGGTCAAAACCAACTTAACGAACACAAGGTCATATATGAACTTGCATATGAAAATACACCTAATAGTTAAACTACCCAAGTATTCTGAGACAACCAATGGAGACCCTTAATCATCGGCCAACTCTGGTCACCTCTATACAAAGACATGAAAAATGGGCCTTAGAAGGGCCCTTGGGTATGTCCTATGGGAGGCCCATCTGATATTCAAATCAGTAGAGTCATAGTGTAGAACTTTGGGAAAAGTGAGAGAGATACTCCATATATATATAGCTAATAGGTAGGCTTAGTGGGCTAGTGCCCTAACTTCTATGCCTAATAGGCTTTATTGGGCCTCTAATCATTAATTAGGCTTAGGGTCCGATAACTCATTAATGATTGGGTCTAATTTGGGTCTTAACAACCAGAAATCCCTTACGCCCCCTAATAAATACGGGGTTAAAGGGGTCCTCACATTTTAATCTTCATATGTGTATAGTGCCCCCCATGTAGGAATTTGTTCAGATAGTTGTTTTCACTTATTGCTTTGGTAAAATGCTCATGTTGTACTTCATTAAGTTGCTTCTAGAAAGCGTTTATACTTTCGATGACTCATGTGTCCTCTATTTTGTGGATCAAAATAACCTTTTATGATAAGGTTAGTGTTTTTCATAAAATTATCCTTGAAGAAAAAAAAGATTATTACCTTTTCTAGGCTTTAACTCTGAAAATCAGGCTTCTATAGGCCTTTAGGTTTAAACCTCGAAGGGTTCAAAAAAGTTGATGACACTTGACACTTTGTAAAGTATTCCCCTGATGGGTCAAGGCCTATGTAGGCATGTTTTAGCAAGTTTGGGACTTCTTTAATGGTCTTCAAGTGTCATTAATTGACTCATTCATAAGGGTCTCACACATGGGTTAACCTTAGACCTAATAGTGTGACCGGGGTCTCAACTTCCATGGAGTGAAGAACTCAAGATGTAGTTGTAGCTGTTTATCTAAAGGCGTGACCTTGTATCTATCCAAGGGTTTGAGAGGTAATTGTGACCTTCTCTTATTTGAGGCCGTAAAGAAAGCATGACATCCTTCTATCAAGGCTTGGCAAAAAAAATGCCTATTTTTTAATTTGGTGTATGGCACTGCTTGCTTTTATACAGTCTTCTTAGGGGTTATTCTTCTAGTGTGGATTCATTATACCTTGCTATCCTCATGTAGGTGTGGTGTGCTTTTTAGTGGTCTTCCCTTTATAGGAACATTTAGTTCTTATTTAGTTAGGGGACTTTAAGTATGTTTGATCATTAAGAGCTTTCTGAGCTTTTGTTTAGAATCTTTAAGGAATTCTTTGACCTTCTTGCTAGGCTTTCTTTCTATTTGGTCCATAGGGGCCCGTAGCTTTTGGGGTCATGGTTAGCAGGGCCTTCTAAATGTCAAGACCTCTAATGTGCTTATGAGGTATCAGAGCTCATATGAGGTCTTTAGTATTGTTTGGTAGATCAAGTCTTGTCATGCACAATATTTTCAGTGTTATCTTTTCCGGCAAAGACTAACAGCAATTTTTTTGAAGTTTTTCTGGATCTTTCTTTGGACGTTTATCTTTAGATGGTTTATTCCTATGAAATCATCTTTCATAAGACCAAATAATTTCCTTAACCTTTAGTTTTATTTTAACTTCTTGGTGGTTTATAGCCATTAAGTAGTAACTCTCACATCCTTTTATGCTTTTGGATTTATGCTATGATTTTCTTTATCTAAGAAGACCTCGAATTCTGTCTCATTTCTTACTTTTTGTGGAGTCGTTTAGCCCTTCCTTACACTATTGCTTTGGCTTTATCTGATGTCTTCATTTGGTTTTGTTGTCACCACTTTAGTAGAGATGAGTTGTCATTGCCAACTACTTTATGGGTCTTTTAGACTAAGTGGCCTCATTTTTTTTTTATTATAGATTTGGCCTCCAAATCATGCTTGAGCACTTATCAACCTACTTTTTTTGCTTGCTCATGTCATTTATAGTGCTTGGAAGATATCATGTAAGGAAGTATCATGTATGAGATATTCATTTTCCTTGTTAGAATCTTCTTCCCTTTTTTTATAAACATTATCCTTTTGTCATTGTCCTAAGCCTTTAGTTGTATCTTGATCTTTCCAGCTTATTGGCCCATTTTCTAACTCATAGGCCCTCGATTTTTGTATGATGTAAACCTCTTTGAATTGTAGGATTTTCTAATCTTCGGGTTTGTAGCTCAAACCTTTTAGGACCTATCATCTTCGGACCTTATATTTCTAGCTTAAACCTATAGGCCTCTTAGGACACCTGGGAGTTTATTGCCCTTTCTTTGGAGGTTTAAGTTAGATTTCGGGGGCTGTATTGGCCACTTTTACTCTTCCCTCATTTGGCAAATTTTGGCTATCAAGTTTTTAGCCTTTATAGGGTCTGCCTTCTTTCTCATTATGTGACATTGTTCAGGGCCTCTGGGTGTTAAGCTTTTAGCCTTTGTAGGGTCTGCCCCCATTCTGATCGTGTGGCCTTGTTCAAGGCCTTTATCTATTAGGCTTTTAGCCTTCATATAAGGTCTGCCTCTTTTTGATTATGTGGCCTCGTTCAGGGCTTCTAACTATTAGGCTTTTAGCCTTCATAAAGTCTGCCTCCTTTTTTATCGTATGGCCTCGTGACAGGCATCTGGTTGTTAAGCTTTTAGCCTTTGTAGGGTTAACCTCCCTTATGATCATATGGCCTCATGTAGGGCCTCTGGCTTTTAGGCTCTTAGCCTTTGTAGGGTCAGCCTACCTTCTGATTATATGGCCTTGTAAAAGGATTTTGGCTATTAAGCTTTTAGCCTTTATAGGGTTAGCTTCCTTTTTTATTGTGCGGCCTCGTGAGAGGCCTTTAGATATTAGGCTTTTAGCCTTCATAAGGTTAGCCTCTTTTCTAATCTTATGGCCTCATGAGGGGCATTTAGCTATTAGGCTTTTAGCCTTTGTAGGGTTAGCCTTCCCTTTCATTTAAAGCTCATAGCCAGCCTCTTTTCTTGATTTTATTTTTTATTTAGGGCCAATACTCCAAATTTTGTGATAGATGACAGTGAGTTTTACTGATCAACTTGTGGGGAAGAATTTTGATGCAACAACGGGGAAGTAGCATGTGAAAGTTAAGGTGATGAAATAGTTAACCGAGCCCTTGGCTTCAACTGTGGATAGGTATAACCAGGATGGTGTGTTTAAGGGTGCTGATAGTCCTCTGGCTTCACACTGTTCCCCTGTCTCATTTTCATATCATTTGCTTCATTTATTTGCTGCTGTTAAGGCGTTTGGTGTATCTAAAACTGAGCATTTAGTTGTTGGTTCACTTGCTGCTGTCGAAGTAACTACTATTTCCTAATATACTAGTGGTGCTAATATTGTTATTTGATTTGCCGTAACTGTAGCATAAGTTGGTCTTGTGGCTGTTTCAAATGCTGATATTGAAGCATATTGATATTTGACTGAGAATTTATGTTAGGTTGTAGGACATTAGCCCCCCATTGTGAAGAAAAACTATCGAAGTCCATTTGCTGGGGATCACTAACAAGATTATCTAAAGAACTAGGGGGAACCTGTAGCATTAAACCCATGTCAAAATTTCCTTGTCCTAAATCCAATTGGTCCAAGTTATAGTTGACCTAATGTTGCTTGTTGGGTGTTTGAAGCCCCAAAAAAAGAAGACACAAAATCATGTTGTAAGTTTCTCACATTGCTGATATAGTACCTTACAAGTTCATTAACTGTCACTGAGGATTCATCTTATCATCATGTGACTATGCTTGATTAATTTGAGACTTTGGCTGCTTGAGGGAAGGTGTGTTATATAAGTGGTCATCATACACTCAAAGGAATCGTGCAATAAATTTTTATTGCATGCCTTAGATGTGTAATCCTTATAGTATTTCAATATACATCAGAGCACATGTATTGAATGATGATCACAATCATATGTATATAAAGTAATGGTCATCTTTGCACTGGGGGTAAAAATATTTTTTATGCCTCGAGGGAAAATGGGTAAATTTTCTATACCATTATCGAGCTTATGTGGACATGGCACAGCTCTATAGTCTAAACTTTTGTGCGCCTCTAGTGCATGTAGAAGTCTTCTTAACGTCTTCGGCTATTGAGCTCTATAGTTAAGCTATGACGAGCTTTAGACCCCTGCCACTTTTAGATAAAACAACCCTCTACAAATAGCATGTTAGTATGCTTAATAAATTTTTCCAAATGGTGACATCATAATTCAACTTAGTAGACAGGTCTTAGTACTATTATGCTTCTACATATATATATAATAAAATCCACCTTTAAGATGGCTATAGGTGTAATTGACATGATTTCATCACAATGCATGTAAATTTTTGTTGAGGCATTTGTCTATAAAAGGTAATGCATATCCGTTAATGTGAATAGTAGTCTTCATTAAATTTCATTAGATGCCTAATTTACAAGTAGGTTTTTGTTTTCTATTTTCATGTCCTTGAAATGGGGTCTTACTAACTCTCCCTTGTCTCAGGTCTAGTTCAAGTCTATGCACGCCATCACTGTTATTTCTAGGCCTCAAACATTTTATGTCCATCATTTATGCCTACATATTCATATAATAGCACATGGCCATAGCAAGAGCAAATATTTTTCATGCTTAATCATCAATTGTGCACTTGTGGATTTTTGGAGCCTTTTTACTATGCATGCTCTTCCATGTGAATATCAACCAAAAATATTATGCGCATTGATATTCAAGCTTTTAATTCAAGCTACAAATATATAGACATGTTTCACAAGATTCTCATGCTTCGTGTGATCAATTTCAATAATGCATTTTGTCTGTAAATTATTGTTTTCAAAAGGCTTGTATCAAGGCATAGCAATATCAATTTCATCCACAATTTATACTTTTCATGCACATGTCCATTAGCATTTTTATGTGCATACATGTATCCATAATCTATTATATATATATATATATATATATATATATATATATATATATATATATATATATATATATATATATATATATATCAAGTAAGATATATTTAAGGAGTTAATGATCTTTTCACTTAACAAAATAAACAACAAGCTGACACGTGTCACTATTTTTATTTAAAGAAACAAATTCATGTGTTCACATTGTGAATTGATGAGTTTACCATACAATTAGGATATAATCAAGAGTTTCATTGTCTTTTCACTTAACAGGCTTACCAATTAGTTGACATGTTCCTTTTTTTTTTTTTAATAAAGGAAACCAAAATCTGCATTTACTTTGAGAAATGATGCGTTTACCCTCCTTGCCATATGAATCTGAAAAAATGTTCCATTGTTCCAAAAAAGCAGTCCCGCAAAATATTGGCAAAAAAATAAAAAATAGTTGCCCGAAATACATATTGTTCAACTAAGGTAAATACTTAACATAATCACCCTTTTTAAACTTGCCACTTAAAATGAAATGTTTTATCACTACTATTTGAATTTCAAATTTAACTTAATAACATGGTCAATTAGTGGGAAAACTGCCTTTGCTTTTGTTTAGAGATGGCAAAATTTGTCATCAATTAACCAATTAAATCAAATTAGTTTTAATGGTTAATATATGTTTACAAAAAATAGTAGGTAAAAAATCAACTTTCCATGAATAACAAATATGTTAATTCAATTACTCCTTTCATGCTTAATATATTTGGAAAAAATAATGACTTTCCTTTAAAACTTACCTTTATATATTCTAACACATCTCACATTCGTAGAACCCTACAACAAAGCACGTATACCTCTCCCTTTTCTAGATATTTAGTATTATCTGTATTTCTTTTCTTGATTGATTAGTACTATTGCTTGTATACTACCTCTACTTTTTTCTCTTCTAAAACATTTATATTTTTTAATTTATTTATTAGTGTTATTGCTTGTATATTGCCTCCCGCCTTTCTCTTCTAAAATTCAGATTCTCCATCTTTGTTAAGACTATATTTTGTTTTAGTACTATTTTTATTTTTCTCTCTCGAATCATTAGTGCTATTAGTGTCATTGCTTTTAAGTTCATGATAATGTTTTTTTTTCATTTATGATTATGGATTTTTCAATTATATGCTAATATATGTTATTATTATCTTTTTTACAGGGTGTTTCAATTTCATTGGTAGCTTGTGATGAATGAAGTTGAATGTTGGATCTAGGCAAGTAGTTCTCAGTGAGGAGGTTGTCAAAGTGTTTTCTTATTTATGGGTTGGAAATAGGTGTAAGAAATTTAGGTGCAATTGGATGGATTGGTTAATTAATCCAGGCCAGGCATTGGAAAATGAGTTATAATATTGATCTCTATAGTGTTGTGTTTAGGTGTGTTTTGTAAGAAGGGGTGTGGTAAGCTGCAGGTGGATATTGTGTTGCTTAAGTTGCAGGTATGGCATAAAATGTAGGGGTGAGACACTGTGCTAAAGCTCCTAGATAGTACTTTTGTTTCTTTATTTCCTCAGCAATATAGTCATATAGTTTTGTTGTTCAATATGTGTGTGTGTGTGTGTGTGTGTGTGTGTGTGTGTTATTATCATATTTTTTTGTAGGCTCCTTCATCCCTTAAGCTTCAATTTTATGATATTTGCCTATAAATTGAAATTTCATTCCCTCATTTGTTCTTTTATGTTTCATTAGTTATTTCCATTCTTTGGTTTAATTTATTTTTCTGTTTCATTATTTATTTTTTCATTTTTTGGATTACGTTTTGTCTTTCTTTCATCTTTCTATTTTTAAATGTAAATTGGTTTTTTCTTAAACAAAAAATATTCGCAAGTAATGGCAGCCTTCGTGGATTAGAGGGTAATGGTGGTGGCACCCTTGTGCCATGAGCTAGGCATAACTCCCAAAACCTCAATATGAAACAAATTGGACCATTTAGAATTTAAGTGAAACATTGGCAATTGAATCTATATATACTATGGTTATGACATTCAAATATTAAGTATACATATAGCCATCCAAATTTTTACACCAATCTTCTATTGATAAATTACAATTGTATTTAAAGTTAATAGCTAAATTTATTTAACATGTTTTATCCTGGTGTAACAAAAAAATCTATACATTCTATAGTTACGACATTCAAATAGTTATACATTTTTGAAAACTGAATACAATTTCAGATGCCATGACAACGTTAAGTATGTAAACTAGTGAAGGTCCTAGGCTTGATAAGCCCATTGAACACCTCTATCTATTTGGTTTCTTGTAAATTTAAAACCTACTGCTAGTACATTTCTGTGAACAAGTATATACCATATATGCCCACTCATTGCAACCTATGTAAAAAAATCATTTTGTTTTTGGTATTTCTATATGTAAATACATAGTAATGATAATAGGATGAAATGAACATGATTATATTATTCGATCAAGATCAGTAGATGAAGGGGTGATGTACCTAGTTTGGTGCAAAAAGCAGTTAAGACCAACATCATACGCATAAGTGTGCTACATAGAAAAGATGAGGTATGTTGACCCGCACAATGTAGCAGGTATTTTTTATAATAAATTTAGTACAAAAAATTTTAATAATAAATAATTAAAAAATATGAAAAAATTAATTAATTAAAGCCAAACTAACCTGAACAATAGCTGAAATTAAGTAAATAGAAATATAACATCATATGTATTTTGAAATAATGTATAATTTTTTCATTAAAAATAGTTCACTAAGAATTTCCCTCTTTTATTAACTTAAATTTTAATTTTTAATATTAATGAGAAATTTATTTAGGAAAATTTACTTTCAATTTTAGCAATTATGGAGCAAATTATTTTATTAAACCATAGAGAACAATTCATACTACAAAATACAATCATGAATAACAAAATAATATGATTGAAACACAGTTGTGCTTAATTTATGTTAATAAATTTACAATTTAACCATTAACTTAATAAAGATAAAAAAGAAAAAAAAAGGAACAAAATAATTAAAGCCGAACAATCAAAACCATAGCCAGAATAAAATAAAGGGCATAATTTTATTAACCATATTAAATATCAAAAATTGGAGACAGAAAGCGAAAGTGAAGGAGCATTAGGGCAGAAGTGAAACATTTAGAGACCAAAAGTAGATTTGACCATAAGTTGGAAGAAGCAAAAAAATAAACAACCAGCACATGGAGAGACATAAGGGCAAAACCAGGGTCACACTTATCTATCCTATAGTTTGAACAAGAGACCTTCACGGCGTTTAGAAGTTAATTTAATATGCATACCATGTATCATATTTCTAAGGCTTTATGTTTAAACGGAAATATGACAACCAAATTATTAACCCAAAAAAAAGTCATTTAAAATTTTAGAACACAGTCCAAGATTTAGAGATGTATGGCTTTTCTAAATTCATTGCTATCTCATTCGGCAATCTTAAAAAAGAAAAGAGGAATTTAAAAGGGGCCCTAGAAGCTTCAAGTGTTAAACATTTAAAGGACATAAGCAACACCATGAAATATCTACACTGCAACCATTTTCGCCAAGAACATATGCCCAAAATATACCGAAGGAGTTGCCAGAGAAAAATGGAAACTGCATGGTATTGTTGAACTACAAAAGCAACTAAACATCCACACCCATAACCCAAATCTTGGAATAAGTAGCATAAGAACCCAGAAGACTCTTGACAGACTTGTAAAAGCTTCATTTAACAGCCCTAACTGGCAAACCAGGACGAACTCTAAGATAACACAAAAGCATCCAAGTATTTTTTGACATCCCTGTATATTGCATATCCGGCGATCCATCAAAATAGCTTCAAAAGGACGTACTTGAGTTGGTTGGGTTGAGGTGTAAACTTATGAGACAAATCATGCTTTGGGACAATGCCACCAAAAAACTTGCTTCAGAACCATCGAACCATTTATAGAATCAGAGGCTTATACTTGATTTCATGCCAATAAACGAAACGAAATTCAGCAATTTAACTTCCATCTACCTAGTTATGACAATTTCCCACTCGGACAGGTAGAGTTGTCACATGCATTATAAACTAAGACAATCATCAGTCTTCATCTGACCCCTCCAAATCTGAAATTTCCTCATACTCCTCTTCCTCCTCATCATCATCATCATGTTCTTCTTCTACTACTACTCTGCCCTGCATGTCCTCGAGTAATTTGTTTTGATTTTGTAACAAGTTAACCCCTTTACCACGGTAAATGAGGCCCGTCCTCATTACATGATAAAACTTCTCTCTAAGGCAAGCAAGAGGATGCGGATTTACAAGCTTGCCACGCCTATATCCTTCCTTGAGAGCTACTGTTGTTGTCTTACATTTCAATGAGAGGTAAAAGATACCTGGATATCTTGTAAACAATCGAGTAAACTTGTGTGGAATATTGAGCTCCTCTCTCAAGCTTCTCAAATAGTTCCTCTTAGTCTTCTTGTGAATGGTCAAGCTCAAAAGCTCATGCAGTATGCCAACAGCCCTTTTCTCCATAAGTTCGCTAGATGGATCAATATTCCGTGAATCCTCATAAGGGGATATGTATGGAAGCTTCTGAAACTCTTCCATCCAAGCCTTTACCTTCTTTTGCTCTCCATAGCCCCTTGGAAAGTTCATCGGGAAGGCTAAAGCTGTCTGCCCCCTCTTGAACTGCCTGTACTCATCACCCCTCTCACCATCCTCATTCCTCCGTTGCAAAGCTGAAACCGCATGCTCATCAAACCATTTCACAAGTCGCAGAGATGCAACTCCAGTTGACGCTCTTACAAGTTTAAACCGATCCAGATATTTCGGGATCAATACTTTTTCAAAGTTATCTGGCAAACCAAGATCATATCTCAAAGGCCACAGTGACTGAAGAGGAGCTGTCTTACTTCGCATCATCATAAGGAGTCTACAGAGTCTCTCTAGGCTATCAGTCTCATGGGTTTGGTGTATCGTTTGCTCTTGCGAATCCAACAAAAGCGCAGTCTCCGTCAACCGGAAACAGGGCAGATTAGCATAACGGGCATGTGGGAATTCTTCAAAAAGTGTCGGATACCTAAGCACAGGCAATAGGTTATAGAACTTCACGAGAACTCAAGTACAATAATTTTCAGCTACAAAGAAAGCCAATACCGGGGAAAAAGAACAAAAAACTTCAGAAGAACATTCTGAAACAGGCAAAAACATGTTAATAGCACTAATACTCAGAATAAGAATCTCCTTTCCAAAATCAGTTCTCAAAATTTTCTCCATCATCCATTTGTTCAACACAATACCAGCAGTCAAAAAAAAAAATTCATACAAGGCATCGTATACTAGCAAAGAACAGGGTAAAACCCTAAACCCTAACACATCTACCATCCCAAATCACGATTAACTAAGTAGAGCAAAAATGGCATTTAGAACTAGAAAATACGCAATTACCTGCGCAGAAAGCGGAGAACGGGAACGGTGAGGCCGAGAAGCTTCTGCCAATCAGCGAAAGATTTGGCGGTGAGGAAGCCGGTGGGGGAGCGCTTTATGGCGTCCTTGAGAAGGCACGCGGCCTTCAGATCGGTCTCGGTGTCGATAACGTGGTCTAAGCTTCGATTTTTCACCCATTTCAGCCTCACCTTCGTTATCTCTCGCCATTGCTGGTGCTCGAACTGGGGGTACAAATCTATTTTTGGAGTTGACAGTAGAAAGCACCTAGCTTTGGAGATCATGGCTCTTCCTGCAGATTATTATTCTGCTGGTTTTATTTTTGCTCTGCCGAAAAACCCTAGGAGCCACTAAACTTGTAAGCAAGGAACAGATAAGTTACTGAAGTTTCAATCTAAACGCCATACTCTAATGACTGTGGAGAGACTTTCTGTCTTTCTTTTCCCTTTCTTGTAACACCATGAGGTGTCTCAAATCTTAATCCAATGCGATTCAAATTCGAAGAAAATACCTCAATATAAGACACCGTTTGGCCTTTACAAACAACAATTTTTTTTTTTGCTTTAAATGTATTAAACAACCATGAAACAACTTTTTTTGTCAACGATCCATAAACATTTTAAGTACAACTATACATTTGATTTCATTACCAAATACTAACCTATCATTCGGTACAAATTCGTGCCTCTTTGTTCTTTTTTCTTTTTTGTGTTTGTAACTAGGACTAGGAGTCCGAAATACTCCATTTTGAGGTTATTTGGTCCTTGCATACAAGAATAGTAATCTATAGGGGTGTTTCACCTTTCCTTTATCCATCAAATCCCAATTTTAACTCTCGCCAATGTCCATCAAGGAGAGAGCTTTGAAGTAAAGCTAACATTCCTTTTTTCAAAGTATGGTGCACTAGGGCCTCCCCACATCATTCACTAATACTATGCAATATGCAGGTACTATAACAGCTTAAACCCACTCCGCTAACAGGTAGGCCAGAGTATGTGATTTAAGCAGTTTTGTCACAAGCCTTGAACCTTAATCTCATCTTAGTCATATAAATCCCAGGAACCTTACACTCATTCAATGTTAGGTCTATGTAAATTTGTCCTTAATGGGCGTGCTAATTGATTAAATCTTTAAGGCAATACTGTTTTATACTACGCCTTATTGTGGCTGTAGGTCAATGACCATAAAAATAATATATAATCGATACAGCTGACCAACACTTCAAATATGCATTTATATAAAACATACTATTATGCATTGTGAATCCATACAAGCTACTAGGCAACACAACCACTAGTTCCATAGCATTTACCAAAGACATAAGTTCCACACACATATATACATCTTACACAAAAGTGTTATACATATGCTACACACTGAGAATCTAGAAATCCGATACCACCTGAGTTACATTGCCAAAAGAGCTCACTACAGTGTTTAGGTATTTCCTGTTCCTTGCCTCTGTACAATAAATGTCAGTAAGTTAGTATTCCAATAATTAGGAACCTGCAAGAAAGAAATTTAACAACAATGTACGATATTAATTAACTTTTGCACACCTGGTATCAAAATACTAACAACTAGTTCTTTTATTGGTTATTAGCCCCAGGTCCACCAATATCTGTACACAAAATATGTAAGGGATGTGAAAACCAAAAGTTTCCAGTAATGGTTATAACTTGCAATAAAACAACAATATAGGACCCTGCATAATATATATATATATATATATATATATATATATATATATATATATATATATATATATATATATGACTTATGCACTTGAGCTCAAATCATAGTGCTAGGAACTCATATTATTGGCCAATAACTATGGAAGTAGCTAGTTCCCACAATTCCTTTACTCATTTGTCCTGCAATTGACAAGTCCAACTTGTCCATATAAATACTGCTTTAAAAACTTCTTAGTATTTGCCAATATCCTTTATTTTATGCACAGGAATGAACTATTTGCTTATTTAGTGCATGTGTTAGTGTTACATTTATAAGGTTTCGTGAGTGATTAAAGACACCTTACCCTCTTAGGTCCATCTAGGTCTCAGCCCATCATTGTGACCTTAGGTATCGTAGGTTCTTAACCAGTCATACTCACCGTAAATTAGACCATATTAAAATCCTTTTTACCTGTAGATACAAGTTTACAAACATACACTTACACACTATATATGCACTTCATAGTTTGGCTTCTTACTACACCCAATCATATAAGCTTCTCAAATAATCATAAGTACTCAAATCATATGCTTGTTAAATTTATCTTTAATTCGGCCACTTGATATACAAGTATCATAACCAAATTTATTTAACACATAAGCATACACATTAAATAATCCTCACCTTAGATAACTTAGTTTACAAACTTTAAGTACTTAGCCTTTTGTCTCGGTTCTAGTCTCTTCTAGGATCTTCCTATAGTAGCTTGAGTAATTACCTATAATTGATCATTTAACAATAAGACAACTATTCTTTAGGCTAACAATTAATAATTCCCACTATGATTTAAATGATTAGCTTAGTCCTTTTGTCATGAATTTAGTCAATCTACCCTTAACAAATCCTTTGTTCTTCTTTTCTTATTGTACTTAATTAGAATGACTTTTTATTCATTTTCCATTATTTTCCCAGTAATTTCAACCCTATTATAGCACAAAATAATCAATTAAAAGATGAAATTAAATGGAGAACTGGTAGATCCTATTATTCCAAAATCAACCGTTCCTAAAGCTCTTTCTTTTACAAGCTTGATTTCCAAGCTTCTCTTACTTGTTTTCTCTTAACAAGCATCAAGGAACCCAACGTAATAACCATTTCCAGCAACTACAGGATTGAAACGAAGCTTAAAAACAAGGAGATAAAAATTATAACTTACTTGAACAATAGACAAGAAATTCTAGATTTGAGTAGCATAAAACTTGGTTTCTATCTACAAATTTTGCTTGATTTATGATTAATTTGGCTTGGCAAAAGCTTCATCCCTTTATCCATGGAATTTTCATGGTGGTTTCACAGAGAATGGCAGAGTCTCGAGTGGTTGAGCGTGGAAGAAATGGCTCAGTTGACTTCAATAAAATGCCACCGTTTGACTTTAAAAAAATCACGTGCTCAATACCCTATTTGTAATCTCCAGAAAATTTGGGTATCTTCGTAACACGCTTAAAACTTGAGGACTAAACTTGGTATTACGTTGCGCCTGGTTTCTTCACAGATATAATTACACAGTAGGGGTGAGCATGGGTTGGGTAAACCCGAAACCGAAACCGAACCACCCCCATTGGGTTGGGTTGGGTTGGGTAAAAATTGATAATGGTTCTCGGGTTGGTTTCACATATAGGAGAACCGACGGTTTTTGGGTTGGTTCTGGTTCTATATGGAACCAACCCGAGGTGGAACCGAACCCGATATATATATATATATAATAATAATAATAATAATAAAAATTATAGTATTACTAATATATCTATACACACACACACACACACACACACACACATAGTTCTTTGAAGTATTATGATGGTTATTTTTTGTTTTTATATTAAACTCTTAAACTGATGTTCCAAATTGAAGCAGTATGAAAGTTGTGGGATCATTTACAAAATTTCTCTATATTCACTTAAATCATTTTGTTTCATAGACCCACCACTCCTAAGTCATTTTGCTTTCGATCTTTTATTCCAGACTACTCTTTATGACACAATTATGACATTTTTTTCATTTGAGTCATGCAAAATTAAAAATTTATGACATTGACATATTTTAGGTTTTGATACTGAAAAAGATGGTCTTGAAGGTTTAGTTTTCTATATTGAATATCATACAAATATTAGAATTATTTGAATAAAGTAAACTAGTTGAGATAAAAATGCCTCACAAGCAACTTTTTTGAACTAATTTTGTAAGAACAACATTTTAAACTGTTTTGAATGTATCTAAATACTTATATTTAAATATTAATTTAATTGTATATTATGTTGAATATGTCATAAAATTGATTATGGATGTAGATTTATTGAATTTTGGTGTTGTTATAAGTATATGATATAAACCGAAAAACCCGAGAACCAGAACCGAGAAACCCAGAACCATGGTTCTGGTTCTGTTCGGTTCTCGGTTCTGGGTTGGGTAGAAAAATTTTGGAACCGAGGCCATTTTGGGTTGGTTCGGTTCCACCATAAAACCGAACCAACCCGACCCACGCTCACCCCTATTACACAGCCAGTCCCAGCCTTTCAGTTATATTCAATTTTGTCAATAGTTTTATCAAGGTTACATTTAAACCACATATAAACAATCTATTCAATCTAAAATTTCACGATGATAGAGCAGAAATCACAAAAAACCGTAATACCTCAAATTCAATATTTTCTCATGTTTTATCCAACTGTGTAATAAAATGGGTCACTATATGAAATGACCAAATACCCGTCTTGACCCGGCTTGCTTGAATGATCAATTTTATTCATTTTTAACTACTGAACTCTAAATTACCAAGACTTAGCTTGCAAATAAATTAGACTTATAGCTCCAAGGGCTATCACAAGCTTTCCATGTCTATGTCCTTAAAGTTGGCCACTTTCTTTGTCTTGCATTTCAATGAGGTCAAACTTCTCCAATGGTCCCGCCGAGACTTCTTGTGAATTGTCAACCTTGTAAGCTAACGGTCATGGTCATGGTCATGAAGTACGCCAACAGCAACAGCCATTTTCTCTATAATGTTGCCAGATGGATCAATATCCTAATAATCCTCGTAAGGCAATAGCCCTGCTCTGGAAGCTTCAGAAACTCCATCCAAGTCCTTACTTTCTTTTTGTTCTTCATAACCCTTTGGGAAGTTGAAAACTACCAAAGCTGTCTCCCCCCTCTCAAATACTCAAAACTGACTGAAACTGAACTTGTCACGTGTCTCACCACCCTCGACATTCCTTTTGTGATGCTGAAACAACAAACTGATTGAGCGTTCTGCAAGTCCCAAAGATTCCACTCCAACAGGCACTTCAACAACTGGAATGATCTGGGTGTTCCAGGACTAAGACATTTTCAATGGCAAGCCAAAATCCAAACCGTAAGGATACAGTGGCAGAAGAGGTGTTCGTCTTATTTTCTTCATCAGAAGGAATCTCTCCTGAGTATGGTGTGACCAATCCAGCAGAACTGCAGTCTCCATCAATTGGAAACTGGGGGAATTGGTATGGCACGCATATCTTTGCACAAGCAATAGGTTACAAATATCATAACACAACCTGCAACAATTTTTAGCCCAAATGAGGCAAATGTTTACAAAAATTAACGAGTGGAAACTCATAAAAATCAGGAAAACATTCTGAAGCCGATAATTGCATAAATACCTAAATTGAGAATCCCCTCTCCAAAATCAATTGTCAAGATCTTGATCCATAGATCATTTGCCCTTACAAAAAACCAGCAAGTAAATGAAAAACAACTAGCAAGCATTTAATGAGCAAAAGAACAAGGTATAACCCTAAATCTTGCCAGATATTCCTTTGAAAATCATGAATTTATGAAGCTTAAAAATTTGCATGCAAAACTAGGAAAGAGCCAATACCTGCAGAGAAGCTGGCAGGAGTTCTTTCCAGTGTCCTCGAGGAGACAGGCAGCCTTTTAGATTGGTCATCGTGGTGGATGATGTATTGAGAATTCGCTTGTTCACCAATTTAAGCCTCAACTGTCCACCGCCAGCAAAGAATTTATCTAGTCTTCCAGGAAGCCTTCAGAAAAGATGCATGGCATCCATCATAAGCAGATTGAAATAAGACGGCAAGCAACCAATGACAGATGGGATTATTATTATTATTATTATTATTAAAGAAAAAAATTATCAAATTATGGAACCAACAAAGTATGCTACCACATATGAATAACAATCTTACAAAACATGGACAAGATTGATGCCTAAACTTGGACCAGCAACTTGAAACATGTTACAGTTTAAGTTCACAACAAACACAAATTAGTTTCATGCAGTAAAATGTTACCCCAATCCCTCCATACCTTCACCTTTTTCATTTTTCTTATTGATCAAAACAGGCTTCAGAGAGGGCATATCCTCTCACTACTTCACTATGTGACTCAAGTGCAACAACAAAAATGAGATTCTCAGCATCCATACATTACTTCATGGTGTTCAATTCCTCTATGAGTTACTTCAAAGTCATGAATTGGCTGAATCAATTGTGAACTTGTTTCGGCATTTGTCAATGGCTTCTTGAACTTTTCTCGGCTTGCAGAGCTCTTGGACAATTAGTGACCAAGTAGATACTTTTGGTGGCAAGAATTTCCGGAGCATAACTTCCAAAATCCTGGAAGCACCCAAAACTCTTTGCCTCTTAACTAATCTAATGACCATCTCATCTAAAAACTCCCTGCCATCTTGAGGTGGCTCTAGTTTTTCTCTCAAGCTTCTCAAGAAAATGTTGCATGTGACAATATCAGGATCACAGCCCCTGTCCAACATACCATTCAAGAGATCAATAGCATGGTAGATCCTGTCCTGGTTAAGTAACGCATTGAAAAGTATATTATAGGTAACAACATCAGGTTGAGACTTAGGCTCTTGGCACAACATCTCATTGAAAAGCTTCAAACCATCATCTAATAAGCCAGAATTACAAAGGCCTTGAATCATCGAGCTGTATGAAACAGCATCGGGTTTGAAACCTCTGCTCAACATTTTTGACCACAACACCATAGCCTCTTTGAGGTTCCCCTCCCTGCACAGACCATGGATGACTACACTGTAACAAACCTCATTATGGGAGCATATTGTCTCTGATACGTCCCTCCATAGCTGAATTGCCTTCTGGCTGTTACCCATCTTGAAGAAGCCCTTTATCAAGGAGCTGTAAGTGTGAGCATTTGGCAGGCAGCCATTGTCTATCATTTCTGAAAGAAATTCCTCAGCTTCATTCAGCTTAGTTTGTTGGCACAAGCCATCAATAAGAGCACTGTAGACAACAGTATTGGGTTTACATCCTTTTTCGATCATCTCCTTCCATAGTTTCATTGCCTTCTCAGACTTTCCTTCCTTGAACAACCCATTCAATAGAGCAGAGTAAACATACTCGTTTACTTGAAATCCTCTTTCCCCCATAGAAATCAGAATGTAGGCTGCTTCATCAGTCCTCCCTTTCTTTACAAGTGCATCAATAATTGTTCCATAGGTTACATGATTGGGGACACAATTGCTGGATACCATTTGATCCAAAAGACTGACAGCTTTTTCCAGCCTTCCCTTGAGGCACAAACCATGAATAAGTGTGTTGTAAGTTACTTCATTGGGAACACAGCCCTTCAGATACATATTATCCACGAGCTTAGCGGCACGAACCAAATTACCTTTCTTGCATAACCCATTAATCAGCACATTAAATGTAACCTGACTAGGGAAGCAACCTTCAATTTGCATCTCATCCAACAGCGAAACTGCCTCCTCAATTCTATCCTCCTTGCACAACCCATCCATCAAGGTAGAGTACGTGTACACATCAGGCATACAGTTTCTAAGAGGCATTTCTCTGAACACCTCAACTGCACTATCAATAAGTCCCAACTTACACATGGCCTTAATAACCAAGTTATAGCTCAATCCGTTCAGTGAAATATTGATATCACTAGTGTTAACTACATGTTTGTAGAACTGGATCGCACGAGAATACAAACCCTCTTGTATAATCACATTGAGAACTGAATTAAAGGATCTAACAGTACGTTTACAACGGAATTCAGAGGCCATACTATCGAACATCTCAACAGCTTTCTCGGGTTTATGGGCAGCCCCATAAGCCTTGAATATAGAAATGAAACTCTTCTCCAGAAAGACCCGATTCTCATGCTTCATTTGCGACAAAACCTTCTCCAACGACGAAAAATCTTCCTTATTTGCATAAGTATCAATAAGAGAATAGAAAGTGGAATCACCTGATCTGTAAGAACCCCTTTGAGGAGCCAACCTGAAGATTTGATGAGGAATTGGGGGGTCGGGTTCTGGACCGTCGTCGGCGCCGGCGTCGACGGGTTCTGGGGAAGAAAAGGAAAGAAAAGAGAGGCGCGAGAGTGGCTTGAAGCAGAAGAGAAGCCATTGCAGACTGCGTCCGCGGGGAGGTCCTTGCGGTGTACTGAGCATCGCAACATGGGATTTAGACGCGGATTAAAATGAGTGAACGATGAAATGGAATTCGGAAAATCTGATGTTTCACTTACGCCGCCTTGTCAGGCTTGTAGTTGTAAGTGTGCTAAACGTGGGCCGGTTTTATTGTTAAAAAAGAAGGGCCCAAGTTAAACCGTGGCATATTGCAGCAAACTTAAGCAGAACAGTAGAGACTAGAGAGGTCTCTCATGCCACAGAGAGAAGAGGCACCTGCTCGCGTTGTGCACTAGAATCGACGAGAATGGAAGGAGAAGAACAGAGAACAAGGTGGAGCAGAGAAACTTTTCCCAAAGCGATGATGATAGTGAGCTCAAGCCTTCAACATAGAGACCTTATCTTGCTTCTCCTTGTCAGCCCTTGGCTTCACCGAACTCTCTCCTCTCATCCCTCTCTCTGGCTTGTATTCTCTCTTCCTCTATCTTCTGTAATCTTTGTTTTCCCACGCACCCAAACACACACGTGTTGCTGGCCCTTTAGGAATTTTCTGGCGAATTTATATATGGGTGCCGTTCTTCTGATCAGTGTATCGATTTGCGGGAAATGAATCGTGCTGGGGATCGACTTTTAGCTGCTCTTTCTCTGGTTAGTCGGCAATTTTTCTTGTGGGGAAATTTATGATCTTTGTGTTTATATGACGTTAATTTTATCTGATCTTCTCAAGACGTTTGCCTTGGTAATTGATTGAGAAAATCTTTTTCTTTTGCGTGATATTAGCCCAGGTATCGGTATGTAAAGCATATAAGCCTTGAATTTGCGCAAGATATTGAAGATAAACATCTGGAAATCGTTAAGAACCAGGTAGCTTCTCCTCAAGAGTAACTCTAGTCAAGAGAATAAGGTAGCTTAGTATAACGTTCTATACGTTGAAGTGCCTTAAAGAGGAAAGAAATGAGCACTATCCTTGATACACCAGAATTAAGTAGTTCAGAACCGAAGTGTTGGTTCTGTCAGTTATTTGGATCTGACAGAAATCACAAGGAGAAAATGGAAGTGAAACCACTATAATCAGATGTCTGACTTACTTATTGCATGGAGAAGGACGTGTAGCGTCATTCTTCTTTGGTTTCTCTTCCATGTCCCGATGAGGACACCTTTCTCATTCATATTTTGTTCTCCTCATTATTCAATTTATAAATAAAAGATTAACCAGTGTTGCATGTTTTTCAAAGATTAAGCTGAACCAGACTTCATAGGAATGCTTATTCAACTATTCTTTGGGATTCCTTGTTAGACTACCAATCTTTTATATGCATATGCTCGCTGTGATGAAGGAACTTTATTGATGAGGCATGTGAGCGTGTTCTTTGAAATGCCTCATTCTTCCTAAACCTCAGTTTGTAATACTTTAAGCATTCTAGTGTTCAGAATCCCTTGTGGGCCTCGAGTCTTTAAATTTAAATGGCTGCCAGAAGATATCTGACAAAGGTGTGGAAGCCATAACAAGTGCCTGTCCTTCATTGAAGGTCTTCTCCATCTACTGGAATGTAAGGTACATTTAGCTTCTCTGGTATTCACATGGGATTTATTATCATAATTGTTTTACTTATTCAAATAAGTCTTCTAACATACACTGAGCTTCAGGGTGACCGATCTATGCATGAAGCATCTGGTCAATAACTGCAAGCGCATAGCTGATTTGAACTTGAGTGGATGTAAGGTATTAAATTTAATTTTATGTGGTTTCTGTCCTCTATCTTACACTCTTAATGGTAAAGAACTCTACTATTTTTGCATCCATTGCTCGCATCTGTTAGAATCCATCCTGCCTTTTTGTATTGTTGATTTTGTCTATTATTGTGTCTATACCAAATGTCAACTGTTTGTTTTGTTTGTTATACCATGCAAATAATGTGGCAACGTGCATGAAAGATGGTGGCCCTTACTCAATTTTTATATGCACTTGTGAGTTGTTTTCTAAGTTTATTTATGCCATTTTTTGCTTAGTATGGAGGATCCTGAGGGTTTAGATGAAGCAACAGTTATGAAGGAATAGCTCAATTGAGTAAAACTGAAAGCAAGTATGTGAAATCAATCTAGTTCCAAGATAGTTATGCTTAAAGTTGGACAAGAATGAGAAAATTTTTGAATGCATTCTGTTGCTGCTCAAGAAGCAGTGCTTACTAATGTAGACTGTAGAGAGCTGTGAAGGAGATGGAAGATGGACAGGCTTCAGACTGCTAAATTCCGACATATAATTTTTTCAATGTTCCACTTAGACCAAGGGTTAATGGAAGCTAAAATATTTAGCTTTTCACAAAATTTAAATACATATTAGAACTGAGAATTATTTTCGCCATCTTCTTCGCCATTGACATACGATAGGATTTCACCATCTGAGAAGCAAAGTTTGAGACTTTTCTTTAGGAGTTATCAAAAAGATTGAACTTTAAAGTTTAATGTAAGTTCACTGAATATGAATTTTTTAAGTCCAAACATCATTAAATTTTAAGAATATGTGCAATTGCTTTGTGTAACTTATGATCCTAATACTTTCCAGTACCTCAACCCTCTTCCCAAAGGTTTGAATCTCGACATATTTGTCTCCAACTCTTTCTAGTGGGTTCTGGCCATAAGTTGTGTTTTTTATATTGTCAAATAAATATTATACCCGACTTCTAAATTTTCTGGCATAATTTTGAGTGTTTAATGTGGCTTTTTTATATGAGAATGACAGAATTTGACAGATAAAAGCTTGCAGTTAATATCCAATAATTATCGAGAGTTAGAAGCATTGAATCTGACCAGGTATGTATGCCTTTTTTCTCTAATTTTATTGTGTTGAATTCATCTCTTTTGAAATGAACCAGCCTATAATCATGCACTAATTAAACCTTTTACTTGACTTTATATAGTGTCATCAGTTTAAGAGATGAACATTGATGATCAAAGGGTGTTTGTAAACCAACATGTATATATGATATTTTCCAGGTGTGTCAAGATGACAGATGCTGGCTTGCTACATATACTTCTGAATTGCTTGTCTCTGCAAAGTTTAAATCTTTATGCCCTTTCCAGGTATGTTATAATGCCATCATATGCAATCAAGCCTGCTTTTATAATTTTCCCAATTATGTGACTATGTCTAATTTATAATACAGCTTCACGGATAAATCTTACAAGAGGATATCATCTCTTTCTCATCTACGGTTCTTAGATTTATGCGGTGCTCAGGTGTATGTTTGACTGAATAAGCTCCCCCCCCCCCCCCCTCTCGGTATGCCTGCTTTTCATTATTTATTATTGATTTGTCTTTTCCTTTGTCTGTTTTTTGCTTTTTGGTTGTAGAATCTCTCCGATGAGGGGCTTTCTTGCATAGCTAAGTGCAACAATCTTGTGTCACTCAACCTGACATGGTAAGTAGACTTTAATATTTCGAGGTGGAGGCACAATCAAGTACCTGTGTGAGGGACTTTTTTCAAAAAATTTCAGGTGCGTTAATCTCACAGATGTGGGGGTTATGGCGATTGCTGAAAGCTGCACCTCCCTTGAATTCCTCAGGTAATATAACCAAAAAAAAAAAAAATCTTCATGCATGTAAATGACAGAATCTATCCAAAAAAAAATAATACTAATAAACGATAGAACAGGCATGCTCAGTCTCTATGGCTTTGTCATCTGCTTTCCGAAAGTAGTATTTATAATCTTTTTGGAGACTGGTAATTCATGTATCTTGGTGAACATACCATAAGATGAAAATATATAATGAAGCTGTCTCTAATATCATTCTGGTGGCATGTACAAATTCTGGTAGCTGTCTTCCTCTCCTGTAGATAATTTCCTTTGGGCCAGATCCATTTGGTGCTCTATTGAGTATATTCCTAGCTCATCTTCATTAGACGGAGCAGTGTAAATTTATTCCTTGCTCATCTTACTTTTTACCTTTTCATTACATTCGTAATTGTTGTGTTCATGAAAATATTGCAGTTTGTTCGGGATAGTTGGTGCAACTGACAAGTGCTTGGAGGCCCTCTCAGAGTGCTGCTCAAGAACACTCACTACTCTTGATGTAAATGGATGCACTGGCATTAAGGTACACAGCTCTCTTTTATATTGCTGGAAGGCAAGATGGAAGAAACCTTGATATTTAACACATGGCCAGCACCTTCTTTTCTAGCCTTGATGCTGAAAGATCTTTTCTTCAACATCATGGTCAATTAAATGTCGCCTGTAGATTCATTGTGGTAGGTGAATGGAGAAGGAAACAAGATGGATCTAGTTAGATGCCAATAAATTCATAGTGATGGATCAGTGTAGACCACGATAATATAATTAAGTCAAAGTGAAAGTGAAAATCGAAAATCGAAAATGCTGAAATAAGAAAATTACAGTCTGCAAAATCTATACATGTGGTTCTTTGATCAGGGGCATGCATTGAGCACTTTATGGAATGCCTTGGAATTTTTATCAGCTCCTATATTTCTGTCTAAAGATTGATACTAATTATTTGTGTCTTGCAGAAACGAAGCCGCAATGAATTGCTTAAATTATTCCCTCATTTAAAATGCTTCAAAGTGCATAGCTGATCTACTTGTAACAATGTGTCCAGCATCTTAATATGAGGGGGACTCTGCATAGGAGGATCAGAAACAGTGTAGGTTCAATTTGATTTTAGTGGTTGCATATTCGAACTTATCATTGGAAGATAGCTTCATACACTTCATTGTATCCCATTTTCGTGAAACGGTCACAAGTTCACTCTGTAAACGCTAGTAAATTTTTTCGTGCCTACATATGACGCTGTCTCTTTTTTTTTGTTGGATTTTTTTTTTTTTTTTTGTCATTTGGACCGAGGGACTTTTTTTTGGGGGGGGGGGGGGGGGGGGGGGGGGGGTGTCCTCTGACGTGGTAGATAGAGATGATGAAAGCGATTATATTGCTCTTATTACAAAGGGAACACCAGGGATGCAATGATTAATGATAGTTGCAGGTGAGAAGCGCTGATATGAGAATGCCGCCGATCTTCCATGCTCCAGCTGATCCCTTCATTGAAGCACTGCTCGAACTTGTTGGGCCTGGGCTGCCATTCACTGTATGATTAAGCACCGAAAATGGAAATCATGTCAAGTTAGGGGAAAAGACCAAAGAAATAGACGTAGTAACAAAATAAAATAGCTAATGGGTAGTGGTTGTTCCTCCTGGTACCATTACCACTGTTAGTCCCGAAAGCGGCAGCAAATTGCTTGAAAACCACAGCATCTGGAGAGTTTGGAGGCAATTGCAGAAGTTCTACAAACCAAAGTTCCATCATAAGATCAATATGATGTCTCGGAAATCTAGTGTTTAGTTATGGTGTTGGAAGTACTCTTGTCAGTCCATTTCAATGAATCACATTGAGAGCCATCCACAAGGTGAAGGGACCAGGTCACGTGCACTGAGGACGACTATTTTAGGACCAGAAAGTTAGATATGTAAGGCTGTTTACGTACCAGGGCACTGAGAAACGTTGACAGGGGCGTGACAGATGGAGGGGAGGCTCAAGGCGAGGGTGGCATTGACCTTGAAGCCAAGATCAGGGTCATTCCGGTGTTCGACGAGGAAGCAGAGGCATTTCTTGCTCTGACCCATCTCCTTCCTCATGTTGCTGCAGCATACGGAATCGGGAGCAATGGCAGTCCCGCTCACAAACGGGATGCATGTTGAGAGGCCAACCAGTTCCTTAGCACATTCTTGCTTGTCATTCTTCGAATCTGACGAAGACAGATTGGCAGAATTCAGCAATAAAAGCAGGAAAATTAGAGAAACAGATGTCCTTGAATGTTCCATTGCTTGATTTCTGAGTCAGTTTTAGGCTTTATAAGCATGAAGGAGAAATGATGCTGATGGGAAGCCTAAGATGTAAGGAAGGGTTGCAGATAGGATGGATGTTGAAAAGATCGATACGCAAGAAATGGAGACATTCACTGGAGAAAAGGAAATTTATAGTTGTGTTAAATGATTCACATGTACAAGAAATTGATTGCTTCCTTCAAGTGAGTCATTAGTCCGAGTATGATTGGGGGGGAGGCAAATTCCTACACTTGAGAAGACAAAAAAACACCAACCTAACGTGGGAATGTAGTGATTTTTATTAGTATTTCGTGTGAAAGTTTAGCATCATTTGAGTTTGAGGTGCATCTGGAATTGCAAACTTGGACCTCTCCTCCTCCTCCAGTTTCCCCCATTAGAGTTGCATTTTCTTTTTTTTTCAGTGTTCACGCATGCTTTGGAGTGTACAGCATCTCTAATCAAGTTTGACCAACATTTGAAAAAATCAGCGAACAGCCAAACACTTCTGCCCTCTCCATTTTTTTCGCTTACAAGTCGAAATAATTAAAACTTTGAAATGCTAAATTGAAAGTATTTTAACTTTTTCTATTTAATAAATCTATTCTCTTTACCCTTACAATGGTTTTAAATAATTTATTAATGGTGGAACTTTCCCTCTAAATTACAGAGGCTAAAAGTAATCATTCGATATTTCTTTTTTCTAAATCTTAACACCAATCCTTAACGTTGTCTCAAAATTGAGATATGACAAATATTACTCTACATAAAACATACGCACAATTGATTTGAATTTAAGTAACTCATTCATCACTATACACACAATTTAGTGTAACATGCTGATAAGATTCTAATACGTTCATTTGTACCAGTCATACAACTCTTCTAGCAAGTTGATTAAGCTACAATTTTTAAGGAATTTTGAGGTTTGAAGAATTGCTGTACAGCCGGTCAGCAAAGTTTTCCATATTTGTTTTTTGGAACCGAGTGGCGAGCATCCTCCAACGGATGTGTGAAGAATAACAGAACTAAGGGAAACATAATTCTAATCAGAATAATCTTTGTTTCGGTGCAAATGGCATTGAAATTTTCAGCTTCCAAGTAACTGTCCTTGCTCCCACAAAAACGTTGGAGTAGCAATTTAAAATTTTTTTTTTTTTTTAAGGGACATCAAAATTTAGGTATCTACGAGACAAAAGGAAGCAAATTTTAGCTATGACCTACATGAGTAGAAATGTACATGAGCAGACGAGACATCAGCTCCTTCAAATTTCACATTACGATCCAAAGTAGAGCAGTCTACAGCGCACCAAGCGTGAACTTCTCATAATCACAGAGGCTAATACTAGACGTAGACGCAATCCTCATCATGTATCAGTCTGCAACATACAGGTTCTAGTGGCTGATTCATTTGTCTGTGCGTTGACGACACAGCATCCGACAATAAAATAATCAAAATCCAAAGAAACAAAAGATGAAAGAAGAGATATTTCCATCTTCGAAATTTAAGTCGCTAGGATGACAGAGTTAGCTGGAAGGAAGGAAAGAAAGAAACGAGTAAACTATTATTTATTTCCTCAACCAAAAAAGGTGGCAAGTAAGGTTGGGTGTAAGAAAACTTGGAGCACGCACATAAGGCCATGGGAGAGACCAACTTGCTATGGCATGGGATTGATTTAAAGGTACAAGACTGAAACGCAGAGTGAGACCCCTAGTCATTCACCCTGGAGCCAAATCTGGCCATCTCTATTGGCAGTGATGTGAAGAGCTGCATATTTTGGTGAATTCTCTATATCAAACATCTCTATATCAAACAGATTCAAGCATAATACAAAAGCATACCACAGGACAGCAGGATCTACCAAGGCCAAACCCCTGTAAAACCCCACCAATTGGGACCCTACCATTCTTAACTTTTACTAAATCCTCATCTTCTGTATCCAATGGATTTCTGGCCGTCCCTTGGGGATCTCCAGACCTACAATCACAAGCACCATAAGAGCTCAACCGTGCCAATAATCATCACTACTAGACTGTGATTTCAGAAACCAAACCAGCTACAATAAAAACAGACTTCAAAATTACGTACCCTACATGTTAGCGTCTAGTCCTAGGCACACAGCGAAATTCTGCTAACAGAGCTACATGATCAGATGACCACTCAGGAGAAGGAAGCGCTGTATCTTTCCTCAAGCTTTCCTCGTCCAAAAGTTCCAATAATGATTCCACCGTCAATGAGTCCGCTGAAAACACAACAAATTCAAAGCTCGCATTTCACATTTATGAGCCTAGTAACAAACCAATGCAAAACTAAAACTCTAAGTAAGACCACTTGAAAGACAAATTTCACAATGTATTCACCTGTATAAAATATGTAATCTAGAGTGCCAATGAAGTCTCTGGTACAATTTGTAAACAAGGGTTCATTGGTAGAGGGGTCCATTCTCCTTCTCTGCTGTTCCAAACCAAGACTGACACCAACTCTTGCAAATGATGAGTATGCACTAACCTGTTGGTACGTATTACAACAATGAATTGCACTTGTATGAAAAAGAGAAGAATGATTTGCCAGCATCCAACAAAAGTAAGGATAGGTTACCAAAGGTAGCTGATGTGACAACTTGCTGGGAGGATGCAAGATCCCAAGAGGATCTACCACCAAATCTGGGTGCATTGGGTCTACCTTCCCCATAGCAAGAAGTGAATGTGGAGCACTGCACAAACAGCAAATGATCAGACGAAAATCTTTAATATAACAAAACAAGGTATCAACTTGAATCATTTGAACACACAAAACAAGCATACCTTCCAGGAACTGAATTAAAATCCCCACAAACCAACATTGGGATGTCTGCACTGGCAGCAATTTTTTCCAATCCTTTCAACAGTGTGTGCACCTAATTTCAAGATAACCAAACTTTCAGCGTCCATGAAAAATGACAATCAATGAAATTTTTGGAATTGAACAGACGTAAAAATGGGAACCTGCCAGATCTTGACATCCTTTAGGTCCTGCAGAACGTTTACATGGGTATTTGCCTGTACATTGAATTTATAGTGAATGGTCACTAAACACTCAATGAGAAATACAAAAATTGTTGGAATAGGATGATTTCGTATCACCACATGAAAATCCCTACTTCCATAATTTCAAACATCTTCATTTGCAAAATCATCTAAACCAAAACAAGGATACATAGGACAAAAATATTTATAGATAAAATGCGCATATAGCATCCTCTTAAAAATTTTCAGAAGATAAGCATGCACAAACAGCGTATCTGACATACTCCAATGACTACTAATATGAACAATTACAGTCTTGCTCCAGCTAAAACTGAAACAAAACAATCACATAATTTTTAACAAAAGCTGCATTATATTAATAAGCATATGATAGCCTCTAATATTTTGTTTATTTCCTCAAACAATGACAACAAGCCTACACAAACTGATTACTGGATTTCATTACTTTACATATAAAGAGCAGGCAAATATTATCAAAACTATAAATGGACTAGCGCATGCCAATAAGTTAACACATAGCATTAGTTACAATGGTTCCAGTGCCATTCAAACCCCAAACCACACGATGTCCTCAATCATCTGTGCCACAACCAGAAAGGGAAAAAAAAAAAAAGAAAGAAAGAAAGACAGTTTCATACCAACCAGCATCGCATTTTCATCCTATATACAAGTCATTATTGTAATCGGGGTGGTGCAAAAGGAAGATTTGACACTAACTTACCACACATAGTAGCTGCCGCTTCCCAGGATTATCAGCCCCCTGATTAGTAAACTTCGCTTCCAGAACGACTATTAAGGCGACATTATCCTATAAATGAGAAAAAGTGTGTGTGAAGGTGGGAATTGAAAAACCATCATATAGACAACAGATGTTACAAAATGAAAATGTTAGATCAAGTTCCCTAAACGAAGTTTTTTCCAAAAAAAAAATGAAGAATCACCGCATCCTCCCATCTTAATTGTTCTATTTGAAATACAAAATGCTTAAGAAAGCTTTTGTTTCTATTGTTTATAATAAAATCCTCATTAAAGTGCAATTCAAGTTTCAGGAGACATAATATGAGGGTAGATTGGGAAAGAAATTGATTTAGCAAGTAAAAGTCAGATGTAGGGGGATTAGAAAGGAAATGAAGTGAATTGAAATGAACAGAGGGAGTCATTAGTGATAGCACAAATATAAATTATCCCACATGACATCCCTCCTCCTACATGGTATAAAATCTGATTTGCTTCCAATCATTTTGAGATTAATTAAAAGTCATTTCAGCTAAGCATTAGTTTTACCTATAAGCATCTGAGTACGATCACTGCACGTGGTACAAAATCTGATTTCCTTCCAATCATATTGAGATTAATTGAAAGTCATTTAGCCTAAGCATTAGTTTTACCTAAAAGCATCTGAGCACAATCATTGTGCATTTCTAATAAACTCCTAGAACGCAACATAAATATTGCAAAAGTAAATTATGATGAAAATTATTGGGGTTCAGAGAACGAAAAGAATATTTTATTGGAAGAACAGAACTTCTAAAACTTCACACCATGGAACTTCACTAAATCTTGCTCATGCTTCAAAAATGTAAAGAAAAATATCAATACCTTGACCAATCGACTTAAAGCAGCTTTCTTTTGAGTAGCACTTTGGATTGCAACATCTGTTAGAGACTGAGCGGCTTTATTGAATTCAACCTACATAAAGCAGTTACGAGCTAATAATGTACAATCATAAAACAAAAATAAGAAACCTAAACAGAAATTTAAAATTACCTCATATTTTTTTACATGTGAAAATCTATCTCTGCGGAAAAATGTTGCACATCCATCAATTGTATGTGGGTTTCCATTGTAAACCTGCAACAACATTATTCAAGTAAATCAATCAATCAAAAATAAGCAAACAAATACAGGGCACATAAAAGCATAGTTTCATCTCTTCCAAACTTAAGGGAAATTAGACATAAGCCCATGACAGATTGAAAAGGTAGCAGAAAGGACCTCATTAGTTCTTTTCTTGAATAGAGCTTGATAACCATGTTTGTCCAGTTCGGGGGCAAAAAATTCTTCAAAATGGTCACTTTGAACCTGCAAGAAAAAGGTAAGTTTGTAATGTGGAGCAAAATGTGGTCTCCAGATTCACTACATGCATTTTTGCAAAGGAATATGAATATTCAGAATAAAACTCCTCACAAAATCAAGTAGCCCTGTTTACTAAATAGCTTTTACCCACAAACAGAACCTATTGAAAGACCAGCAGTGCTAAAAGTATCACCTCTTGAAGACAAACAATGTCTGCACGGTAACCAACAATTTCACGCAACAGATTCTGCCTGCGATATGTCCAGGAGAGAGCCCATGATGGACAGTAACTATATAGTTCACTGCTGGCATATGAATCAGACAATATATTGTATGATAGAACGGTAAATGTTCCAGCGGTTGATAAGCGGCCATCAGAATCTAGATGTCCCATCATATCAACTCCACCAACAGTGATCAAATGACGAGGACTAGGGGATGGGGCAGGAATGACCCGAGAAGTCATAATAGTATTTGGATGTCCCACAGACAATTTGGTCTCTGCATCTACTACTACGCACTCAAACTTGAGGACGTGGCCGATGTCATCAGCAGTTGGTGTATAGGTTTTAGAACGGCCAACTTCAAACCATGTCTCACCACCACTTCTTTGGGTAACTGCAGCAGGATATAAAGGTGTTGTACCATTGGTCAAGTTATTGGCTGATGCCGATCCAGATAAGCTCGCAGGTATAATCCCCGATCCTGTACTACTAAAACGACCCGACATCTCTTCATCATCATTGCCATTTTCATTTACTGCAGTTGCAGCACGGTCATGTAAAACACGATGATGCTGCCATGCATCTGAGAAACATTTTGGAGAACAGTGGTAACTCTTTGCAACAGGTACTTTAGCCTTTACACAACCTAGGCACTGCAATGTAGCCTGTTCAGCGGGATGAACACTACAGACAGCAACTTTCCTATCACTTTGAATTCTATACCTGAGAACATCCAAAGAAAAACAAGACGCATTAAGTACAAAACTAAATTGGAAGTCTACGCAGAGTCTGATTATTCAGCTGTAATGAAGAGCAGAACAACCCTATATTGGATTAAATGGAAACATCCAGATCAACCGTATATATCAAATAATTTTGGACAGGAATTCAACTAAACGCATAAAACCATGTGGATAGAGCCCATAACACAAATTCATTGGCAACCCGCAACCCATATTCAAAACAATTAAGCGAAAATATTAAGACCATTTAAGCTTCCATCCATTAAAAATTCAAAAGCGCATAATTTTAATCAATTTACAAAAAGTAGCAAGGAATGGCCTAACTGTAGGTGATAAAGCGATCAATACTTATCATTACAATATATTCCAACCATTTAATGACACATTTTTCCACTTTCTTTGATAAGTTCTCATTTCCTTGACCAAGAAACAGGTGACAGTTACCAGAAGTAATTTTGAAGATTTTAGCAATCCAAACTTACAGTGATATACAGTAAAGTCCAGCAAATCAGCAAACATATTAATGAGCAAAAGCATGTACAGTGCAGCCCAGCAGATCAATGAACATGTTTCATAAGCAAAAGCTTCTAAAACTTCTAACTCAAGCCTTTTGTGATCCCCTCTCAAGTGAAGAAAGTGTGAAGAAGAGAACTTCGCTAGGAAAAAATGAATTTCATTACTAGAGCAAACCAGGAAACAATGAGTTGATTTTCAAATCTATATTCTCTCATGTGCAAACCAACAGTACTCAACCGCCATTACTCCATGACTTCTCACCATCCAAGTCACCAAAATGTTACGATACAGGAAAACAACAAAAAATCTGAAACCTCCCACTACATTAGTTTGAACAAAACACCATGCCTTTACACACATGTAAGGAAAATACTGAAAATTTCAAAATGAATGCAGACAAGTTAACATACCAAATGTTTAAATGCTAAAAGCAGTTCTTTGCAAACATCAGAGAACTAATCACCTTGGATCTCCACAAATGTAGGGAAAACATTTCTCGGTTTACCTTTCAGACTACAAGAAAACAAGCAACAGAATAGATAACCGACGGAATCTGCATACCCTAATGCTAAGTTGACAGCAATTCTTTGCAAAACCCATAATAAACTGAAGAAGACATTGAAATGCTAGCATCTTAGCCTAACCCGCGGTGAAACGATTCCCACGGCAGAAGACTGGCTCCAAAAGTTAAAATTTTCACTAATCAAGCTGAAGCAAAGCACAAGGAACCAACGAGGAGACTAGAAACTGGGGGATGTATTTCGAGGAGAGACTTACCACTTGTACCTCAAGAAATGACCGTTGAGGGGGGCGGACTCGGGCACATCTTCAGTAGAGACAGGTTTGTCCGGCCGGCGAATGAGGACGTAAGGCGTGAGCTCGCAGCCAACAATGGGAATATCAGAAGGGAGATGAACCCGCAGCACGCTCAGCATGCTTCTTCACCGCTAGTCACTCTCGGCAACCGCAAGCGTTCAGCAAAAGCACCGAAAAAAGTCCAAATATTCGTCTGAAACGGCATGCAATCCTATCCGGGCGGCCTCCTGGCGGATCCGCCATTTAACTAAACCGAACCAACGCCAGCCTTGACCGCAATATCCCAATAGCAAACCCTAAACTTCCTCCCTGTCCACTTCCTCAAATCGATAGATTAAACGAGAGGGAACAGATCTCTCGGACTGCGGACGAGCCAAGGAGATAAGGGGAAGTCAGCGCAAGGAGGAAAAAGATCGACGTATGAGATGGGCGATCGGCGATTAGGGTTTTACGGAATAAGCGATGAAGCGACTGTATGAATTGAAGGATTTGGAGGAGAGATGCAAAATCGAGGAGTTAGTCTGCGAGAATTTGAAAGAGACGAGTGGTGGCGGTAGACCTGCGCGGCGGTAGGGGTGAAGGTGGGGGTGGTGGATGGATGTGTCGCGGGCATAACCACTGTATTCCTCGCTAGGCCTTTTATGTGGGTGCGGGGAAGGAAGAAATCTTGGGCTGCCTTGATTTTTTGTCTGTGATTTTGCCAATAATAATGAATCGTGACACTACCCGTTTAATTTTTATCTCGTTATTTTTAGTATTGGGTTGGGTAGCGAGCAGCGACTTCTATGCTAAGAGTTACTGTTGTGCAAACTTGTTGCTTTGTCTCACATGTCCTGCCCTGGAACATATTTGGTCGATTCATAAAATCTCGGACTTTAGTTTAAAGTTCGACTCGTGTAAGCGATTCAGGGCTTTGCCGAACAAAATAGATGCTTCATTCTGTTTTTGGTTAAATTTTTTGTTCCAACCAAATTGAATTGAAATCCTCCATATGGTTTGGATTTACAAACAACACGATGATTCGTTTCCTATTGTTAGAAATAGCTTTAACCACTTAAAGTATAACTTTTTACAAATCATACTATTTAATATTTTTTTTATGTTTTTCAAAGCTTATAAAAAGAAGTTATAATAAAAATATTTTCTTTTTGCATAAAAACATGTTAAAAATGCTTTTCCGGATTCCACTTTAATTTTTCATATCCAAAAACAAGAACTTGAATTTCAATTATGATTTCTTCATTGGTGTAAAATAAAATATTGAAGTTGTCTATGATGGACCTATGTCTACAATCATATGTGGATCGCATCTTCTTATTTTTAGAAATTCTCCTATGCTTCTTCTTCTTTATTCAAAATCTTTGTCTCTTTTATCTTAAAAACTCCACAAACTAGACATTCAAACTAGACTTCTTCTTGATTTCTTCAATTTATTTAATAGTTTCCTTAAAACTAGCAGCAAAACTAATTCCAACACTAATTGGAAACTCAAAAATCATAAATAGTGTCCTCCAATAGCATTCGATCAACTTTCTCTCTAGTCTGAAGCATCTACATATCTTTTTTGGGTAAATTGCACCTATAGCCCTTAATATTTTATTATTGTTCTATTTTGGACCCTAACCTCAAATTTTCACATGGAACGTCATCAACCTCAATTTTTTGTTTTATTTTAGAACTTTGATGGACGGAAAGTGTTAAAATTGACAGAATTAGCCACATGGCGTAATAATTAGCTGCTAGTGATGATATGGCAAGGAAGAAAAATAATAATAAATAAAAATATGAAAAAAATAAAAAGAATTTTAAAAAAAAACCGTCCTACCATTGGGCTCAACCTCCTCCCTCCCCCGCCGCCTTCAGCCTCTACCTCATCCACCGCTTCTTTTTCCTTCATCCCCCCCTTCCCTCTTCCATGCCCAATTCGATTGGAAGGTCCAATGGAGACCAAATATTGCTGGAGATCTCATAAGGCTCAAAAGTGCGTACAACGGAGTGGAGGAGGAAGTCGATCAAAGAAACACGATCGTGGTAATCCCGGGCAGCGAGGACAAGGTGGGAAGAGGAAGGCTCAGTGGATAGGAGGTCCAGCAGATGGCTGTTACAAGAGGAGAAATGGTGGGGGGGGGGGGGAAGGTGAGAGAGAGGGTGGCAAGGAGGCCGGAGGCGCTAAGGTCAGCGGCTTTGAAATTGTTGAAGCTGGGCGGGCCCGGGAGCATGCAGTCCCAGGAGCCGGTGGTGAGGATCTTGGCCATGGAAAAAGATTAACTGTTGGTGGTTGGATCGATTCGTAATGATCTGGAAGAAAGAATTAATTTGATGTAGAAGAAGAATTGAAAATGTGCTTCGAATTTCTGTGTTTTTGTTGCTAAGTAATTTAAACAGCTTCAATTTTTTTTCAATTTTATGCAAAATTCAGTACCAGCAAAAGCTCTCAATAACTTTACACTAATCATAGGGGAGCCGCTAGCGTGGAAAAGTCTCAGTCGTAAATAGTGCTAAATGGGTCATGGAGATTGAGGTGGAAGTCTATCAAAGCATTTATCTCCGCATGGCTCCGAGTTCCATTCCGAGAAACATTTGCCGGAGGTCTTCTGCTACTCTCCCTGGCCTTCTAGCCCTAGTGGTTGAAGATCATATCTTGCCAAAGATGACGAATCGATGGAGAGACAAATGAGGGAAGAAGGTTAAGCCTGAAGGCAGTGAGGGAGGGAGGAGCCTGGAGGCGGCGCGGTAGGTGATTTTTTTAATTTATTATTATTATTATTATTATTATTCATATTTTTCTTTTTTATTATTTTACTTCCTTGCTACATCATCATTAGTAGCTGATTATTATGCCACTATGGCAAATCACCAAAGTTGGCATGCCACGTGGTTAATTCTGTCAATTTTAATACCTTCTATCTATCAAATGTCTAAAACAAAACAAAAAATTGAGATTTAAGATGTCTTATGCGAGATTTTAAGGTTATGGTCCAAAATAGGACAATAATAAAAGGTTAGGGGCCATTGGTACAATTTAGCCTCTCTTTCTCTCATATCTATCTCCAAATTCATTCTCTCCAAGCATTGTCGGCTAGCAAGCACCGTTGATAGTTGTATGACCTCTCCCCACCTTGTCAAAGCTCCACCTCATTAGAAGTTTGAAATTTTTTTCTCAGTGTTTACGTAGATTTGAATTTCGCTTCTAATATTTTTCTGTTTTTGTTTGGGTGAAATTCTTATTTTAGTCCTTTCTTACTTCCATTAATCATCTATACCACTATTAATTTTAGTTTTTCATTTCAGTCACTTTCACAACTATTTTGTTACAATGCAATAGTCAAATAATACAGTGTTCACCAAGAAATTATACATATCAATTTACAAATTGAGCCAAGCTTTGAATTAAACTCAAGTCAGATTTTGAACTTATCTTTCAATGGAACTCATATTAAGCAAAAGATCTTAAAACTCTCTCAAGAAAAAAAATTAAATTGGGAATTTTGTTTTACTTTCAACACAGACTTCAATTAGCTACTACTTTATAAATAACAATTAACTATGTGATATGATTCATTGCTTCAATTACAAACACAGCAGATAATTATAACAGTTTATTAATTATGAACAAGGAACATTGTTCATAAACAATTCTTTTTTTGTTTATTTTTCTTTTTTATTATTTTCCTTTGTAATTGTCTAACCCTTCTTCCAGCCACTGTAGATTTTCTTTCTTCTGTTTTGGTCCCTAAATTGTTCCATCTTATGGTTTCGCATTGAGAAACAGTATAGGGGCAATAGCAAATGAGGTCAATAGATTTGCAACTTTGGAGATTACAACTACTAAAGAGAAAAACTATAATGACTTTTTGTAGGTCGTGTCAATACCGTATTTTTTTGTGTTTAAATCCATTTCAGTCCCTGAGCTATTAATCTTTTTCATTTGAGTCCCTAAATTCTACTATTTATTTACGTTTTGCCTTTTTTGTACTTTTTTTTTTTTTGGGCCATTATTAAGTTAATTTTAATTCTTACTATCTATAATATTTCCATTCTCTATCGATCTCGAAACTTTGCCTTTACCTTTGTGCCAATGCTTTGTGGGAAGGTTATTTTTATCTTTTAAGAAAAACTTCGATCACTATGATTAAAGCTTTGTCTGGATTTTTGAGATTTAAACTCCCAATAATGGTTAAACATCACTTTTAGTTCCTAAACTCCGATGTTAGGTTAACTAAAACTCTCAATTTTTAAATTTTTATAGAAATTTTTTTTTTCATCAATAGTCAAACCCATTTTTAATTACTATTTTACATCAATAGTTAAACCCATTTTTAATTACTATAACTTTAATATTTCTTCTTTTCATCCTAAAATTTTTTTATTTAATAATTATTTTGGCATATTTACATTAAATGCCATAATAAATTAAACCATTGCAATGTATGGAATAAATAAAACCTCGTAAATATCATAAGAGGAAATGGGCAAAATTGCCAATAATATGTATTGATTGTTCAAATGGGTATTTTGCCACCAATATTTTTTTATGCAAATTTTCCATCAAAGTTATTGGTTGGTTGCAATTTTGTCACCAACCATCGAAAGTGCCTATGTGGCAAACATAAAAAAAAAAGGGGAAAAATTTGAGTTCCGATTTTATGTTTTCTTTACTTGAAACAATAGTCTCCCAAGTTATTGTGTTTATCCTTTTCACTAGCATCCTTCATTTCGTTTTCTTCATCGGAATCAAAGCGGGTCTTTGCTCATTTCTTGTGGTTTATAGATCTAGGAATCAGTCAATGATATCAGTTCTCGAGTGAAGTAGCTCTTGAGGTTTAAGGGTTTAAGTCACTGAAGCATGAAAGAAGATACAAAAAATTGTGGTTAAGATTTAGAGCCAAAGACATAATGAAATGGGTGCCAAAATCTGGTGATTTCTCAGGCTCATGGGATTTATAGGCATAGAAGCTGATTGGTTTCAGGCATTAAAGCATACATGGAGATTTGGTGAGCTATGGTAGTGGAAAAGCATTGCCTTCATCTTGCTAGCATCACTTGTCCAGGTTGTGGAAGGGCTTGTTCAAGTTGGAAATAATGAAAAGGGTTCCAATTGTAAGGTTGAAGAAGACAAAGATGATGGTCGACATAAACTAGATTATGACAAAGTTCTAAAATAATGATGGACCTGACATTGAATCCTTATTGGCAATGACTGGGTAGTGAGGCACAACGTGAAGGAAAATGACTAAAATAATAAATTCAAAGACTTGGAGTACATATGGTTGAAAAGAAAATTTTCAAGGAAAATTTTTTCAAAGCCTAGGACATTTAGATGTTCTTATTTTAGACTGAATATTCCTATTGATAGACAGTTGGTGACTATTTTACTTTTGTTTTATAACTTTGGTGGCAAACTTATTCTTATATCTTAACATTAGTGGTCAATTTGCACAAAAAAAAAAGTGATAAAATTACTCATTCAAGGAAATATTAATGACAAATTTGCCATTTTTCCCAAATTATTATGTGACAATTCGCTATTCCTGTTTGAGATAAATGACATTAGTGGACCATTGTATTTACATAAGTCATTTGAGAATTCTATAGCCTAGTTTTGTGACAAAATGTAAGCTAACTATTGCCCAAAAATGAGTTATAGCAAACCTAATCAAGGTTATCAAAGTAAGATTTCTACCTATAGTCATTTTGATTCTAAAGTCGTAAAAAGTTATAAAGTCATAAGATTTTATTAAAAAATTCATAGAACAATATGCAAAATATATAGTTATCCAAATTATTTTAAAAAGACCATACCTACACAATATTTTCACTTATTAATACTATAATACTATAAATAAAATGTCATGCCATAAAGCTAAAACATAAGAAAAACAAGTATCCACAATTCATAATGAGATTTAGGAACATCTCAATTATTCTAATAGACTATATGTAACATCATTTCAATAGTAGTATTAATATTATATCTTTAAAGTTCATATATAAATATTATTCTCTCGTTATTCCATTATTTGAGATGTCAATGTCATTTATCTAAACATTTACACTATCACTTGACACTTTTTTTTTGTTTATATTCACATCTACATAATTTTGATAACCAAAGTTATCAAATTCATGGTGAAAAAAAGCATTCAAGTTATACGAAGAGCTCGAGAAAAAAAAAAACAAGAGATGATTTTTTGTTTTTTAGGTTATCTTTAAATTCCTTTTTTGTTTTTCACTTTAAGTGGGTTGGGTTTAGTTTTATAAAGATTAAGTTGGACAATAAATTTATATATATTTAGTTTGTTACAATGTTCAGCACATTTTCAATAATTTTGACATAACAATTAAGAAACATGAAGTCTAACTATTTTTAAGTTTCTAAGATTAAAGTCGAGACTATACTTGTTTCAACATACGTATAGTTTGTACTATCATTTGGTATGTTTTTTAATTTTCAGAGTCGTAAAAGTGTAAGTTTTTAAGATTCAATTCTAGACTTTAATAAAGCCTAATACTCTACTATCATGTTTGATCTCAGGAACAGAAATGTGCACATAAAATGGAGGAACACTTGTAGTCAAAGACCTAAATGTTTGTTCAAACTTTCAATCAAGTCCTCAAAATATTCAATCATACTTTAGGTCCAAAAATTGTTTAGAAATAGAACATATTGTTCTAAGACTGATGCACTTTGGATGGAAAAACAAAATAACAAATGAATGAGCTATAATTTTATTCTAGCCTATAAAATGACACCCATATCAATTTTATATTGATTTGGCACTAGTTTTTAGCTCATGCATGAGGATCACATGGTCTTATGAAGGAAAATTATAGATTCATTTGATGAATATAAGGACATCACTCTTTAAGAGGATTCATAGCGTGATTAACCACAAATTAGGTATCATTGACTCTTTCTTAAGGGCTGCTTCATTTCATTTTAACACTATCTAGTTAATGTGTTTTTGCTAACTTGGATGAAAACATTGTGGGACTAAATAACATTTGCCCTAAAGTTTTAAGAAAATTTCATTTAGTCCATTAACATCACCACCCCATCCATCTTCCAAAACTCTAAATCCCCAAATTAAACGTTTTCAGAACCATCTGCCTTAACCATAAGCACCACCACCCTAAATTAAATCCTTCTAGACCAAATGCAACCCCATTTATCACCCAATGGCTTTCAAAGCCACCGCAACCTTAAAGTACCAAAAACCACTACCTCATAGACATGGCAACCACTACCATAGCCACCATCGCCATATCCACCTTCAACATGACCACTAAGTTCCCCTCCATCATGTCATTCATATCCACCTCCATCGCTTCCGCGACTTAATCCTCCGCATCGTTTCCACGTGATTGTGTCTCATTCATAGTGATGTTCTTCCCCTTGACTTTAACCCAAAAATCAAAAGATTTGGATGAACCCTGAATGACTGCCAGCTTACTGGTGTCCTCGAGCTTCCATCTTACTGGTGATCCTTGGTGGCTGAGATGTGTTCACCGCTAAGCACGCAAGGGAAGAATGAAGGAGATGCCGTCATGATAAAGAAGAATATGCCATGTAATATGGCTAAATTTCAAGGGTAGATAAGTCACCTTAACCGTGGTCCCCAAATCTTGAAATCAAGATTTTGCAAATAACATGTTAACGTGAAAACGTTAACTCCCACTGAATTGGCCCTAGACCTTTCAATTCTACTTAAGCAATTCACAATTGAGATGCTGGGATAAAGAATTAATTGGGACTCCTAGATAGACAAAAAACAAAAGAAATATAGTGTGAAGAAGATAAGATCAAGTAGACTTGAGAACAATTTACTGATTTATGGACTTAATATCATGCTCGACGATGTTTTGGACTCAACTGAAACTTTAGTTAACCTTTTAGGACTTGTAATAATCAATTCAAAACATCAAAGCATGAATTTATCGAATTGGGCCTGATTAGGCTGACAAATGACTTGAAGCCCGATTTATCATGCAATCTATCCAACAACAACACAGCGCGAACTCGGAACCAGCGTGAGCTGAGACTGAGTCGCCACCTCGGCCTCGTCTCGCTTCAACTCGGCCCAGCACCTTTGCCATTTTATCTCTAGCAAACCAAGGTTCCCGCAAGCAATTCTGCCTCTGCACATTCCGCATAATGAAAGCTCTGCTACAGCCTCCTCACCCCTGCAGCTACTACAGGTTTATTACCTTGGAAATGAAAGTTTCTAGCGATTCATCCTACACTCTCTTGCGCCTAATAATTTCTCTCGGTTCAATTTTCTGTTCCCCTCTTGAAATTTGAGCTTAGGCATTGAGTTGAGTAATCTTGGTTCTTGTTTTGTGAGTCTAGGTTCGTTTTGACTGTCGTAGGCTAGTTGCCTCCGTTGATTGGTTCCTAATGCTTGAACGTTTCAGGACAAGCTGGCTATCTCCCAGGGGTGTTAGGTGTTTCTCGGAACGGTTCCAGAGGCAGAACTGCAAATTTAGCGTTCATATCTTGCCTGCTGTTTCATGTCGTATTTCCCCGAAACATGTTGCTGTGGTTGGCTCGTTAGAAGCTGATGTGGCCTCTGCCGGTGTTTCATCTCCATCACCAGAGCATTACCAAAGGTAGGAACATACTTCGTTTCTTGGTATAACTAACTTTTGTCTGGTAGGAAACCCACCCCCCCCCCCCCCCCCCCCCCCCAAAAAAAAAAGAATAAATAGAATAAAAATGAAAAAAAGAAAAGAAAAGAAAAGAAACAAGAGAGAATGAAGGTTGGAGTTGGTTTAAGATCTAGTGGCATGTTTCCGGAGGGATTACAACTCTATGCAGTGTGGTCTAGTAATTGTGGATTAGGTTCAGTATTTTAAGGCCTGGTTTTCCGATATTGTTCCGAAGTTTGCTGCACTATTACATTGCTTCACTTACTGTGGTCTTTGAAACAATCAAAAAGTGAAATGAAGTGGCAATATGTATAGTTTGGTTTAAGAAAACTGTTACTATAAAGTATCTGCCATCAGCAGGTCTAAAACATTGCTTAACCACTCAAGTAACTCGGATGGAATGAACAATTTTGAGAGAGAGTTGCAGGAGTTATTTAATGAAGTCAAAACAATGATTATGATGGGAAACAAAAGTGGTGCCATGGACCTGCTTCAAGCAAATTATGAAGCTGTGAAAGAACAGATCAATGCAGGTATTCAAGGCATGGAAGAAGTTGCTCTTCTTGATATCATAGCCTTAGGTTTCCTAGCTGCTGGAGACTTAAAATCTGTTTCTTCCATTCTCGGCATGGTAACTCCTTTTCTTTAACCGTATTTGAGAATATTTTCTTATATCACACTGTTATTTTCTCCTAGATGGTAATATAGTTTGAGTTTTCTTGGTGGGCTTCAGATGAGTGGGCTGGTTGACAATCAAGAGGAGGATGAACTTCTTCTGGATTCAGTCCTCATTCATATGGGAAGTATGTTTTCAGCTTTGGGGGAGTTTGAGAAATCTTCACTTAGCTACCAAAGAGCAATTCGTATGATAGAAAACAAATATGGTGAGTCCATCTGTGAAAATGGATAAGTTCAATGCTATATTGTGGATGAGGGCATATGTGGTTGTCAAAACTTTCGGTTAACAACTCAAGACTTGCTTCTTCTCTACAGTCGTCAATAGCTCTTTCCCCTATGATCAGTCTTTAATGAGAGAATGTCTAGTTAGCTAATTCATGGGCAGAACAAATTTTGGGCAGCCAAAAGTTTGAGTGAGATGCTCATGTTTACTTTGTCTCGGAATCGGTCTTCAAAATGAGTCTTTCAGTTTTTCTCCTGAACCAACAGTTTTATATCCTTCTTCTTCATGGGGAGTCTTAATTGGATTTTCGCTATTCTAATCAAATCGTATCATTAGATCTTTGAGAAAAGTATACTTATATGATCAGTATCTTTCTTTTAAATCTGAATGCCATGCCTTCTTTTAGGGAACAATAGTACCTTTCTCATCACACCACTACTGGGGCTAGCAAAAGCTCTTGGTTCTTTCGGAAGAGCCAAAAAGGCAGTGGATGCCTATCATCATGCTATAAACATCCTGGAATTGAGCAGAGGCACTGAAAGCAAGGATCTACTGGTCCCTTTATTAGCTCTTGGTAATCTTCTGATAAAGCAAGGAAAATCCACAGATGCAGAAAGTCCTTTTATCCGGTGTGTTACTATTCCTGGCTTGGACACTTACGGGTTCTAAGTTGAAATTTTAACCTCTCTTGTTGTTCCTCTCGATTTCCAGGATTTTAGAGATATACACCAAGTTGTATGGAAGTGACGATGGAAGAGTTGGACTAGCTATGTGCTCACTGGCCCGTGCAAAGTGTGCTGGAGGTAACTTGTCATTGTTACTCAAAAGGGTTATAGATCTCGATGTTTTTTGATATCCATGATCATGCTTTGTTCTTTTACAAGGTAACATGATATAGTTAAAACAGCTCCATTGAATCATTGCCCCATATACTAAGGGGTCAAAACTCTTGTTTCCATTACAATGTTTGGATGTACATAATGCATCCACTCCGAAGTCTGAACTTCCTGTTTTTCTCTCTTTTTTTTTTTCTCCTGATAGTAAAGGACTTGCATAATTTCAAAGAAAATATGTGATGATCATTTACACCCACTTTCAAAAATGTTTTATGGTACTTCTCCTTTAACCTTTTGTAGCTTGATTCTTTACCATGTCTTATTCTAAACTCCTGCCCACTACTAACTATACATGCAAATTTTATACAGGAAAAGTAGATGAAGCCATCAAAGTGTACAAAGATGCTCTTTTAGTTATAAAAGATTCAACATATGCCGGTTTGGATGATGGCATAATGGAAAATATGAGAATAGATTTGGCTGAACTTCTTCATGTTGTAGGAAGGTAAGCTTGGAGTTGTCATTGGGATTGTAAAGCAGAATTCAATTTATAGATCTTTTCCTTTTTCCATGGTTTTCCACTAATATAAGAGGATAATAATATTGTGCTCAAGGCTTTAGCTCTATCGGTAAAGTTGATGACCTGCCCGCCCCATGGGGCAATTTACATGTGCTCTTCTTCATGAACTGCTGGATTCCTTCCACGTCCACAGATTGAGCCCATAAAAAATTGTAGATGTTATTTTGTCATTTTCTCTGCAGTGATGTGTTAATAGTTGTTTCTGTCTGCAACTCATTTTCCAATAAATGATATCAGTTTGGTGGGCGAGACCATAAAGCAATGCCTGTTTTTTAGTGAAAAGCTTATGGTTTTATTGTTATCTTATTTGCAGAGGTAAAGAAGGTCGAGAACTGCTGGAAGAATGTATGCTGATCAGTGAGAAATTCAATGGGAAGGATCATCCAAGCCTAGTTCCGCACTATCTGAATCTTGCATCATCCTACTCACATTCGAAGGACTTTGTCATGGCAGAGCGCCTGCTAAGGACAAGTTTGAGGATCATTAGAAAGGCTGATGGACCCGAAAATCCTTCCATCACTTTCCCAATGTTAAATCTTGCAGTCACGCTTTACCATTTGAAGCAGGATAGTGAAGCTGAGCAACTTGCACTTGAGGCCTTGCACATCCGTGAGAAGGCATTTGGGAAACGTTCACTTCCTGTTGGTTAGTTCCATTAGTTTCTTTATGCCTGGTTGATGAATTTCTGTGTGAAAATAAGCAAATCTAGACCTACACTTGGGAGAAATAGGCGACAAAACTCCTGATCTTTTAGAGCGTACAGCGTTTCCACCTGAGTATGAATGTAATAGAGACATAGATTCATCTAGTCCACCCCAGTATTTCAGACTGAGGGTTGCGTTGATTGATTAAATAGATAGAACACATCCGTTCACAGCTTCAGTTTTGGTTCGGTTGCAGGAGAGGCGCTGGACTGTTTGGTGCCAATTCAGGCGAGGCTGGGAAAGGATGAGGCCGAGTTACTGGAGGTACTTAAGAGAGTTCTCAAAATTCAAGAGCAGGCATTTGGTTATGAGAGTGAGGAAGTGATGGTAACTTTGATGAAAGTTGTTTCCTACTTGGACAAATTGGGGAAGAACAATGAGAAACTCCTCCTGCAGAAAAGGTTGTCCAGGCTTAGAACAAAATACAAGCATTCTGTTAAGTGATGATTAATTTGTGTTACTACAAAACCGAATGCTTATATATCTAATGATGAGAATTTATTTTCTTTCTTTAAAGAAGATAAACAGATAATTATGAGAATTTGTTCCCTCCCCCCACCCCCTTTTTCTCTCTTTTTTTTTAAAAAAAAAAAAAAACAAAGAAAAGAAAATTGGACAGCTGGTAACATGGGTTTTCTTTTCTTCTCTCGCAATTGGTTTTGTTATGTTCTCATTAATTTTCTTTCGGTGTTTCTCATCAGTTTTTGAAACTGATCGATTGCGGACTGATGATTTGGAAATGAGTAATGCTAAAGTATAAATACTTATTTGTAAATGTAGTGGTTCTGTAAAGTACAGAGACCGCGTGGTAGACAGTGAACAGAACATAATTATGTACAAGACGTATTCTCTAAAAAACTACTTCACATGTGAGGTATCTTTGTTTTAGAACAGGTACATGTTGCATTTACTCTTAATTTTACGCTTCTCTAGTCATAATTTTACCATGAACAAGTAGTTTAAGGTATAGATGTTCAGTGGGCCGGTCCTGACACGGCCCGGCTCGGGACCGGCTCGCTTGGAGCACGGCCCAAGCACGTCCAAGACCGGCACGGCCCAGGACCGCGTCAAGCCCGGCTGCATGTGGGCCGTATATGGGCCTGGAGGAGGGGGGGGAGGGAGGTGGGCTCGGCACGGCCCAGGGACGGGTTGGGCTCGGCTCGGCACGGCGGCACGGGACCGGCACGGCGGACGGCCCGGGACCGGTGCGGCGCAACGGCAGGGACAAGTCCAACGGCCAGAATTTTCAAAAAAAAAGGGCAAATGACAACTTAGGTCCTTTTAACGGTTGGCAGTATTTTCTGGACCCCAGAATTTACATTTTTGCCCCCTCCAACAATTATTTTCTAAGGGTATTTTAGGCCAAAAAAAATAAGGCCTTCCCCTATAAATAGGGAGGCCATTTGCACCATTTCTTCACACCAATCTTAGCAATCTCTCATTCTCTACTCATATATTCTCTCATTTCTTTCAAGCAGTCAATATTATTTTCTCCATTCTCACTCAATTCTCAATTACTTTCGAAACTTGTGTTTTGCTCAATTTTGCCTCACACAAATGGCATCAAGAGGAAAGGGAAAAGCCTCAAGCTCTTCATCCCGCACCGGTTTGAGGTCATTTTTTCGTGGCCTTTCTCGACCGGCGACCCGTGGGACTCATATCCAACAAACTGACGATGACGAGCAATTCGATATGAGTCAATACGACTTGGGCCTCGATGATCAACTTTCTGATGACGACGTTGAGGAGGTGGAGGCAACGGCAGCAGGGAATGTTGGTGGAGGAGATGGTTCTGAACAAACCCCGACAAGCCATCAAGCCGAACTTCCGGCAGAAGGTAAGACGGCGAGGCGCACCGCATGGGTTTGGGAGCATTTTGACCAAGTTTTTGAGAATGATAGTCATGGAAACAATGCGAGGTTCGCACAGTGCAAACACTGCAAGCAAAAGCTCTCGCATAAGAAGAACGCTGGCACAGGAACACTGAGACGTCACATGGAATCAAAGCATCCGACTTTATGTCCAGATGCAGCTACGAGTATCGGCGGTCAGACACAGCTTGCAAGCACTGCCGGTGGATCAGGTATTTTTAAATTTAATCAAAAAGATTGTAGAGAAGGCATGATAGAATGGATGATGTTAACTGAAAAACCATTTACACAATCGGAAGATAGACACATGGAAAAATGGATTACAACACACTTAAACCCTGCTTTTAAAAAAACATCTAGAACCACTGCTAGAAGGGAGGCATTTAAAAGTTATGAAGCTGGTAAATCAAACTTACAAGCATGCTTCTCTGCTTTAGATCACTCTATCTCATTTACTAGTGACATGTGGACTTCACCACTAGGACAAGATTATTATTGTATAACTGCACATTGGATTGATGATAGTTGGGTTATTCAAAAACGTATCATTGCATTTAAGTGGATGGAGGTCGATCATACTGGTTGGAACATATTCAATGTAATTTCAGAATGTTTTAAAGAATATTTTTGTCATGACAAGGTTTTTAGCATAACATTTGATAATGCATCAAACAACGATGTCGCGGCTGAGACATTGAAGGAATCACTACAACCTGTCCGTGATGCCGCATTTCTTCATATTAGGTGTATATGTCATATTTTAAACTTAGCTGTCCAAAAAGGTCTTCAAGTTTTGAGTAATGAAATTACTCCAATTAGGTGGGCACTCCACTATTTAAAGTCAAGGCCGAAAGTTTCTAAAGAATTTAAGCAATATTGTCTGGAAAATTGCCTCGAATTTAGTTGGAAACGTTTTAAACTTGATTGCCCTACCCGATGGAACTCCACTTTTGAGATGTTGATAGATGCCATGCCATTTGCTGCATACATGACATGTTTTATAAATGTCAGAGAAAAGAACACGATTTTGAAACAAGAGATGTGGGATAAACTGTCAAAATTGGCTGCTGTGCTGCGATATTTTTATGATGCCACTGTTTTTTGCTCCGGTGTATACTATCCCACATCGCACAAAGTTTTAATGCATATGGTCAACATTGCATGGGTTTTGAACCAATACAAAGATGACGAGTTCTTAAAAGACACAATTAAGGCCATGAGAGATAAATGGATTTCATATTTCAGTACTATACCCCCAATCTACTTAGTTGCAGCTACACTAGACCTGACCGTAAGAATCACAGGTACGCAACAGCTACTTGAGGGTTATTATAGTTTCTTAGAAATTACACATATTTCTGTTCATCCTATAATTGCCTCTATTGATGAGCACTTGCGAGAGTTATTTAAGATATATGCCAGTCGGCATAAGGATAAGGTTGCAAACACTACTTCATCTACCATCGCATCTTCATCGGCCTCATTGTCATTCAATCCGGCTGAACAACTCCTCAAACGGCCCCGTGCTGCCGCATCCGGTCTTACTGAAGTGGACGCATACCTTAACCTTGTTTGGGAGAATAGTGAGACCGAGATTCTAGACTGGTGGAAAGCAAGAAGTAACAAATTTCCAATACTCTCCATCATTGCCAAAGAAGTTCTAGCTGTTCCCGTCTCAACCGTTGCATCGGAATCCGCTTTCAGCGCTGGAAAGCGTGTCATTTCAGAGAGACGCGCAAGGCTATCACCAGATTCAGTTGAAGTTTGTATATGCAACCGTGATTGGGGTCTTGCAGCTTGCAGATTACAAGACCACAAGAGTTCTGACGAAGAAAACCCCGATGAGGTAGATGCTTAAATCCACCACTTGCTCATCATTTACTTACTTTGTATTTGATCTGATTTTGCTGTGTAGCACAGATCGTACTTTTTATTTTACATTTAATTTTATGGAACGTTTGGCTATTGAGTAATGTAAAGCCCGTTCCATGGTATGTAAGTGCCGTTTGGCTTTAATATTAATAAAAGTTCACACCGGTGGTGGTGTTTTGCTCTTAAAACAAGTAATTATACAAAATATAAAGATAACCTTAGAATAAATATTTATCTAGTTTTTTTGTCATTATTTTATTTACTGTCTTGTAAAGTAAAATCTTGGTAATCATGGTTTGTTTATTTAACATAAAGAAATAACAAAAAATGGTTTAACTCAAAATCAAATATATCAAAGTTTCCAAACTTTTTGGTCAATTTCTTACCTTTAACGTTTGATTAATTTAAAAGTCTAGTAGAATTGAAGATGAAGTGGAATTTAAGATAAACTAGATTATAAAATATCACTTATAAAAAAACTCTCAGACTCTTGTTTTTATTAAGTTATTTAAAAGTGAAGTCTAAAAAGTGGAGACTAAAAATTAAAAATAAAAACTAAAACTTAAAATTAAAATTAAAATTACAATTTTAAAAATTAAAATTTTTCGGGCCAGCTCGGGTTCGGCCCGGGACCGGCACGGGACCGGGTCAGGACCGGCACAGGACCGGCACGTGTAAACACGGGCTGTGCCCGGGCCCAAATTAGTTAGGCCCAGGACCGGCCGGTCCGGTCCGGTCCCGGTCCGGGCAGCCCGTTTGAACATCTGTAGTTTAAGGGTCGTGATTTTGCAGCAGCTCGTTAATGTGGTAGTTCAATTTAGGTCGTCCATTGACAGTGGGAGTCCAGAGTTCAGTGATTCCATATTGTTAAATAACTTGACTTAGACTATCACGATGACAACCCATTTTGTTTCGTACTTTCTGTGGTTCGAAATTTGAATATTACTTATGTCTTTATGGGTACGAAACATGAGTGCCACTTAAGAAAATATCGTAGAAATTTGGTTACTATATTAGGGAGATACGAGATGCTAATATTAGTTGATAATGCCATTAATATGACCATTGAATCATGACCTCAAAAGCTTATAAACTAAATGGCTTCTGACTCTCAATGAAAAATTAGAGATGACAATGAGTTAAATCAAGTACAAATGTATCTTTCCAATCACCTATACTTTCAGGTATTTTCTTACTTGTAAATTTGCAGGTAAAATTTTACATTTATACCCATGACTGGTATGGATACCCTAAGATGTATCCAATGATTGTTAATATGTTATCAAAAACAGGGGAAAAACCAGCATTGACCCTGACTTATTCACTCTCTTTTGCTTAGTACCCTTACTTTTTGCCACTTTAACTATTCATGGATTGCTTGTATGATGAGTTACCCATCATGGATCCCCAAAATCCACCACCTACTCATCCCCAGCAGATAAGTGAGATGTTTCGCCAATGTTCATTCCATCACAGGTATTTTTCCTTGCAAATCCACCCATTATGAGTAGATGTTTGCGAATCATTTATTTTACACATTCGCTTGTTATCCATATTAAAAAGCCCGGGTTAAATGCATCAGTATTTCCTAACTTTTAAATATTATTCCACTTTTGTTCCCTAACGTCCACTTTATTTCACTCTCATCCCTAACACTATTAAAACGTTCACTCTTGTTCTTAACGTAATTAAAATATTTCATTTTACCTTATTTGGGACAAAAAAACGTTTATGGTAGACTGAAGATATCATCTCAATATAAGATTATAAAAAAAATCTCAATTTTAGCCCTGAAAAATTTGTTCTCTTACCTAGAAACCCTAAAATTTGTCTATCTAAACAATCTAGCAACAATTAATCTCCTCCTTTATCTTCTCAAAAACAAAACCCTATGCCAGATGATAAGCTCTTCTATCATTGCCACTGCCGCCGTTCCCATCCTGCTGCCCCCGTCTCCTGCCCCACCATCAATAGTTGAACCTCTTCCCTCCTTGCAATCGTTGAAGCCCCTCCCTCGCCACTTTGCGACACTGGTTTCTGAACAACAATATATGTATAAGTATATAGAGAGATAGGTTTTTTATTTGGTTTTATCCTTTTTTTGGGTTCATGATTCCTATTCGTATGAGAGTATAAAATACGAGTTTCGGTCTGCCGTTTTAATTTGATCTTTTTGGTAGTGTTTTAATTTGATTTCATCATGTAAAATGTAAGCAACTTCACCTCCGACGCCGCACCCTTATATCTGTGATTCTAAATTGCAGGATTTTGGAAACAAGCTTCCGCATCGCAAGTGTTACAAAATGTTGTAGTATATAAAGTACATTATATCTGATTTTGGGTACAATTTTTTTTTTATCTAAGTTCTTCGCTTAACTTTAGTATCAAAGAATTTTTTCAGATGCTCTATCCCCTATAGAATTGAACTACTTAAAGTTTAAGAACTCATAGACCTCCTGTCTTCTAGAGCTCGCGCCTTAAGAAACTCATGCCCATCAGTCCGAAAGCTGGGGTTCATCAGTGGTAATTCTTATTGTCAGATCCAATATTTATTACATACTATATTTCTTATAATGGGTAGGAGTAGAATTATATTTTCTTTTTTTTTTTTTTAATAGAGGGAAAAAAACCTACTGGTCAATAGGTAAGGAGACTCCCAGGCTCCGTTAGTTGTTACACAGAATCACGTCTCACTAGTAATGAAAAACATAGACGTTATACTCGACGACGGCGTCCCCAGTCCTGAAATCGAAGGTATGAGTCCTGGCCTGCGCGTACCCGCGAGCGAACCGGAAGAGGCCGCTCCCGCCGACAATGGGCAACTCCCTAACGGCGGACATCACCGTGTTCCGGCCCAGCACGCTGAGGGCGCTGCCCTTGTAGTTGCCCTCGGAGAAGGCGAAATTCATGACCATCAACAGCCCCGTCTCGCTGAGTGACGCCGAGGCGTAGATCCCCTGGGCGCGTCCCACCATCGTGGAGTTCAGCTCCGGCGTCGATGTCAGGGGGTCGTCGATCATAACCACGGCGCCGAAAAACGTCTGAGAGCTGTTCGTCATCTCGGCCCGCGCCACCTGGACGGCCGTGGGGTTGCGGCCGCTGACTATGTCATGGAAGTAGAAGTGGAGATGTGTCAGCTTCTCTTTCTCGAGGCCTAGTTTTGCCGGTTTGAGGATGTTGGAGAAGCCGTCGGGTTCAGAAATGGCAGCAGCAGCGGCGGAGAAGAAGAAGATGGCGAAGAGGAAGAGGCAGAGGCGGAAGGGGATGGCCATGGTGATTGAAACGCACGCACCGATTAGTTAGTTAAAGGAGTTGATGAAGATGGTGGTGAATGAAGCAGCTGCTTCTGCTGCCGCTATATAAATTTGATTGCCAGAGTTAATGGGTTTGGCAGAGTAATGAATACGTTGCCATGGGTTTGACTCTTGGTCTTGGTAGGGACGGAGGCATGCGCAGATATATATATTTATATAATCATTTCCTCACAAATTCTTTAGACTAAAATCTATTTATATTACTTTTAAAAAAATAAAAATATTACATTTAAAAACTATATTTTTTTGTAGTTTTTAGAGATATTAATTTCAACCCGGATAATGGATACCATATTTTATCTTATCTAATGAGTTGGATTTTTCTTTTTCAATTGTGTGAGTTTGAGCTGGGTTTGAGTAATTTTTATAAATGTAACAACCGGCGTGGGTAGAGTTTGGGATTAAGTGTTCACTCTCTGCGACCTCAGCCCGCACTCTTCTCAAAAGTAATTTATAATATTATTTAACTTATAATTTCTAAAAGTCAAGTTAATGATCCGTTATTTGTCATGAGCAATTTGCTATGCTTTATTTGCTTTGTAGGCCTAAACTTTATGGGAAAGCAAACAAAATATCACAAAATAGTATATTAATATTTTTAATTTATTTTTTATTATGTAATTCATTTATAAGAGTATTGTGAGTATAATATCCGACCCTACTTGTCTCGATGTGAGAAGGATTTGGATAAAGAAACCTTACTAGTTGTGGGTTATAATAAGGGCTTAGGTTGAGCTCTGATATTGTAGGGAGGGTTTGACAATAACTCTACCTGCCTTAAACGCCCGCTCGATGACATACCTAATAGTTTTCAAATATAATTTTTTTAAAAAAAAAATAAAAAATAAAAATCTAAATAAATTCAAATTAAAATTAAGTCAAGAAACTTAAATCGAGCAAAAAAGAAATTGATAATTGTGCATGCGAAAGAATTTTCATTTAAGGGGGTGATAGTAAACGTGTTGTAGCCTTGTAGGTAGAGGTGGGAACTGGGTTGGCCCGACCCGGGCCTGGGTCTTGAGGCCCGGGCACGGACCGGCTGTAGGCGGGGCGGTCCCGAGCCGGGTCGGGGGCAGGGCGGGGCGGTCCTGAGCTGGGCCTGGGGCGGGGCGGGTTTGGAGTTTTTTAAAAAAAAAATTAAAAACATAATTAATTATATATGTCATAAATATTTTTAAGAAAAAAACACTACATCCGGTGTAAGTTTTATTAAGTTAAAAAACCAAACGGCACGTACAAATAATCGGAATGAACTTTACATTTTGAAATGGCAAAAACGTTTCAGAAATGATAAATAATAGAAACCTGTGATCTGTGCTGAATAACATAATTAGATCAAATACAAACTACATGTATAATATAAACCTGCGGGGCGGGGTGGGTCCTGGTCCGGGGTGGTCCGTTTTGCACCAACTCCTCCTTTCGGGCCCATATTCGGCCCACATCTTAGCGGGCTTTTGCCGGGGCGGGTTTGACCTGGTCGGGCCAGGTTTGACTTTCAGGCCGGGTTGACCCGGCCCAGGTCCTACCTTTACTTGTAGGTAGCGAGTAATGTGATTTAGATGAGCAGCTCCGTTGGAAGATTTTGTTATGCGTATATTTGATTTTTGGTCTTCTGCGTAAGTGTCACCGACGTCTGGAAAAGGGCCTAACTATACAATTAGCTCCCAAACTTTGTCAACTTAAGTGAGTTGGTCCAAAACTCACTAATTATTAAAACTTGGCCCCTAAACTTTGAAAAGATATGTGAGTCAGTCCATTTGGTACAGTATTTAACTAATGACATTTAGACTAAGGCTGATGTGGTGATGGGAGGCTGAGATGGAGTAGGTGGGAAACGTGAAGCTGACTAAAGAAGGGGCCAATCGAAGTTCAAGAAGACTTTGTTAAAGAATAAGGCGGAGGCAGTGAAGGGCGAAAGTGCCTACAATGGGAGACATGAAAGATGACGTAGTGGCGGACGGGAGCCAATGAGCTGAAGACATTGTGCAACGCATGCCGGGTTGGGTACAAATCTGGTCTGTTGGTGTTGGAGTACTTGCTGGCTTTAAGCATGTGAACTCACACCAAAAAGTGATGGAGCAGCGGACTAGCAGTGATAGAAAGAGCTGCTTAGGGTGGCACAATAGAAGTTCATGTACACCACCACCGAAGCATGCTCTTTGATGTATCCAACAGCAAAAATTACTTGATCAACCAGCATGTGTCCTGATTTCTAGTAGCTCATTTAGTTCTCATATTTCCTAATTTTTCTCCCATTTAATTTCAAATTAATTAGAGACTAAGCTTTTTTCCCCTTTTTATTTAAATTTAATATTTCTTCTCTTTTAATTTATTTTAGTTTCCTAACAGTTTCATTTTTCCCACTTGGATCTTGGTAGACCATGAAATAGGTCAGCAGTGTCTTTTTTATTAGCTTTTCTTTGTTCCCTTTTCCCAAGCCAAATTTGCCAAACTCTTGAAAAGTAGAAATGGATTTTTTCATAAATTCGACTTCATTCCTCTATATATATATATTAATCATAATTTTCAATATAAGAATTCATAAAAAGATTGTACGTGTAGCATTACAAGTATTCAAGAGATTAAGCAATTTAACAAATATAAAAATAATTTGAAAGTTTGCTTGCACTTAAGAGTTTAGGTTAACCAAGAGAAAAAGAAAAAAAAGATTGAGAGCTTGGCTTGAAATAACGCCACTGCAGCCTCAGCCTAACACCGTCAGTTTATTACTGTAGGGATTGACTGAAGTGCATAGGTTTATAAACTTAAAGGGCAAAGTTTTAGTGAGTGTTGAGTTTTGGACTAACTTGTTTGAGTTAAACAAGTGTGAGGGCTAATCCTATAGTTAGGCCTTTGAAAATGGCGCAGGGTTTGAAATTGTTTCAGCCTCTTGGGTTAGGATCGATCGGAACTCTGAAGGTCATTCACCACCTTCCGTCTTTGCTGGGAGTTGGGGTACCGAATTCTTAGAAGTCAATGTTGTGTTGTTGTATTAGTAATCTTGTCGCATTTCGGTTCGAATCGATTAATGAAATCTACAGAATTTGTCGTATTAATTGCACTTGTGTAAAGGCAGAAATGTTAAAAAAAAATTACAAATTCAAAACTAAATTGCGAATAATTTAAAAGTTTTGAAAAAATTAATACTCCTTCCATTTTACAAAAACTAACCATTTTACTATTCATAATAATTAATTTATAAATTTTTTTAAAAAATTATTATAAAATTATTAATATTTTATATAAAAATGAAATTTTAAAGATTATATTTTTTAAATATCATGTCTACAGAAGTCCGCCTTACCTAAGCCCGGCTACTGCCGTACACCGTTCTTGAAGAATTCAAAAATAGTCATTTTGGCCCCGCGTGGACAAACCACTCATGTATTGTCTGCATGCTTTGAGCAAACCACTAGATTGGGTGGACCGGTCAGACTGTGGCTGGGCCTTGGTTCGAGTCCCATAAACCTTTGCATCCTTCCTATCGTTTTTTTCTTTTTGTTTCCCCAATTCTTTTCCCTGTTTGCCTTGCACCTCTTCATTTTTATTTTATTTTTTCAGTTTTATTTTATATTTAATTTTCCAGTTTTTATTTCCATTTTCTCATATTTTTCCAGTTTTTTATTTTATTTTTCATTTTTTTGCATTATTTCAAGTTTTATCTATTGTTTTATTTTCAACTTTATTCATTCTCTCTTTTTTTTTTATTATTAATTTTATATCTTTCATTTTATTTTTTATTTTTATTTTTATTTTATTGGTAGCTTTTTTTTTATCAATATCTATATATAAATTAGCTTTTATTCTTTTATTAATAGTTATTTTTATTTTATCAATAATTGTTTATTCTTTTACTAGTAGTTGTTCATTTTTTTATTAATTTATGCTTGTTATTAAGATAAACTAGCTATTTGTTCTTTTATTAGATGTTATTTATTCTTTTATCAGAAGTTATTTCTTCTTTTATCAAATCCTAGTTGTTCTTTAGATAAACTATTTCTTTATTTTTTTTATCACTAGTTAATTATTCTTTTACTAGTTTTATTTTTTTGGTTATCTATCTTTTATTTTAGTTATATTTTTATTTTATTGGTTGATTTTTTATCAGTTTCTACTTATTATTTTAGATAAATTAGTATTGTTCTGATATTAGTAACTGTTTATTCTTTTAATAGTAGTTATTTTTTCTTTTATCAATTTCTGCTAATTTTTTAAATAAACTAGCTATTTGCTCTTTTATCAGTAGGTATTTTTTATTTTTATCAATAGTTGTTTGTTTATTAAGTTCATTTAAAGGAACAAACATAAACTAACAAAAGAAAAAATATCTAGTAGTAAAAAAATAAAGAGCTACTGATAAAAGAATAGACATCAAGTTTATCTAAAAGAACAACCATGAACTGATAAATAAACAAATATATAATAATAAAAAAATAAAAAATTACTAATAAAAGAATAAACATCAAATTCATCTAAAGAAACATATACAAACTAACAAAGAATAAGTACCTACTAACAAAAGAACAAAAAGCTACTAATAAAAGAACAAACAACCAGTAACAAGAGAATAAAAATTTAGTATCTCTAAAAGCACAAATAGGAACTGCTAAACGAACAAATTGCTACTAATGAAAAAATAAATAGCTACTAACAGAAAAACAAATAACTAACTAATCTAAAGAAATAAATATGAACAAATAAAAGAACACATAACAATCAATAAAATAACAGAGAAAAAGAACAAATAAAATTAATAAAAAAATATAAATTTGGTAAAAGATCAAACAAAAACTGATAAAAAAACATGTAAACCTGATAAAATAACATATAAAACAAAAAAAACAGACAAAAATGATAAAAGAACAAATAAAATTTGAAAAATAACAGATAAATATGAAAAAACAACATGTAAATATGATTAAAAGAACAAATAATAACTGATAAAATAACAAATAAAAAGAACTAATAAGAATTGATAAAAAATAAATTTGGCAAAATACCAAACAAGAACTGATAAAAGAACATATAAATCTGATAAAAAGTAAATAAAAATTATAAAAAAATGAAATTAATTGTTCTTTGGTTATTTTCTACTGTTTTGTTCTTTTGTTATTATCATATGAATGGATAAAATTAACTTTTAGAAAAATCAGTAATATAGAAAAACAACAAAGAAACAAACTAAGAGGCCAAAATAAAATGGGAACAATAAAAAGATGAGAAAAAAAACTGAAAACAGAAAAAAAAAATGAAGTTGAAAACGGAAACAAATGAAGTTGAAAATGCAAAAGAAAAAAAATACACAGAAAGGGAGGCTATTGGGCCTGGGAGTCAAACTTGCAAGCCTATGTTGCCTTCTGCCCACTTTCAGCCACTACGCCAAACTCACAACTAGGTCTGAAACAGGCAAAACTTGTATAAGTAATTAGCATGTGGCCCGAGGCATATAAAAGTCAGGTGCATGCAAGTTTCTTCCTTTTTTTAATATATATTAATATGAATAAGTTCAAGTCAAATTTTGGGTAAAAAAAATATAAAAATAATTAACTAATACAAAATGGAGGGAGTATATTTTAAAGTTGATGGTTGGAAACCAGTTTTGTTTGGATTTAAGCACAGAGTAAGGGTTTGAGTTGTAACTCATGCAAATTTAGAGGTATGAAACACAAAAATTAAAATTTTAGATCATTTTTTTTATACTTATTGGAATATAGTAGAGGTGAGCATGGGTTGGTTAAATAGAAACCTAACTTAAATCACCCCTATTGGGTTGGTTTGGCTGAGTACAAATTGATATTGGGTTGCTAGTTACTTCCATCACTAAAAAACTTATTGATTCTCACGTTTGTTTTTTATCTATGTTAAACTAACATAAGGTAGAATTGTAAGTATATATATAAATATATTACTCTCTCAATCCCAAAAATTTTACTCTATTTCCTTTTTTATATGTCCTAAAATTGTTACAGCACTTTATCTTTTAGCAAATTTTTTATAGTAATTTTATCATACTACCCTTGTTCGATCTTCACCAAATCCCCAATTTCTTCATCCCTAACCCGTGGAACTGGAAACCCAATTCCAGCGAACTGATATAGCGGCATGGACTAACAAACGGAGGCTATCAAGATGACAGAGATGATGGAAGTGAATAACCAACGAAAGATGAGATGGATGAGACAATCGATGAGGTGATTGACAAAGATGAGGATGGGCAGGATGAGACGAGGCCATTGATGAGACGATTGAGCAAATCGGACATAGGATTGAACAAATCAGACATGCGATTGATCCCGATGGTCCAAGGCCAGATGTTGACGAAGTGGCGATGGCGACAACGGAGGGAATTGAAGACTGGTACGGTGACACCCTTGCAATAAGAACACAATGGGGTCCAATCAATGACGGCGACAAAGAAGGGAATCAATGACAAAGTTAGCGTTACAAGGAAGCGACGAAGATGTGTCTAATTGAAGTGTAGAAGTAAGTGAACATGGGGAAGGACAGAACCAAAAAGAAGATGAAAAGTTGGCTAATTCCTTGGTCCGGGTGCTAACCCAAATGGTGCAAAACTTTTGGGGTAGGGGGAGTATAAGGTTTATGATATTACATATTTACTCATGTACTGATTTATTCCAAACTATATTAAAACATATGATGATTTTCTTTTTAATGAATTTTGTAACTTAATATGCTAATCTTCTAAATTGTACTAATTAAATGTATATTTAAACTTGAATGTAAAATGTATTAAATATTTATTAATATAGTGATGTTGATGGATTTAGTTATTTTATATTTTTTCAACTGTTATTTTGGTTGAAATTTTATCAGATTTTATAGCCATTATGAGTATTTGATGCAAACTAAAGAGATTCAGTGAACTAGAACAGGAAGAACCATGCCTATGGTATTGATTTATTTTGGTTATTAGCTCTCATGCTGTATTAGATTGTTCTAGAATCATAACTATTTTGGATTGGTTTTGTTTCCACCAAAAACATGATTCAACTCGACTCATGTTCACATCGATAATGAAGTAGCAAAAATTCATAATCTTAAAATTTGAAGACTAAAAGAAATTACTATATACAAATAGAGAGCGGATTTAACATGCTCTGACTTTAGTAAAAGGAGTTTGAATGTCTTAAATAACAGGTTATGGCTTTGACTTCAGGTTTTCTTTTTCCAAAATTCATTAGTCCATTAAAGAAAAACCTCAAAATAAGCAAGGTTGAATCCAATGCGAAGGGAAAATTTTCAAGTCTTCACCAACTTTCAAGTGAGGAGCAATCCAGTCATACATAATTATAGATTTTGAACTTAAAAAGTTTGAAATATCTAGTTTTCCTCTTTCACAATATGTGTTAATCTTTTTCTTCCTTCTGAATCGATAATTTCCTCTTCCTATCCAATATCATAGAGTAAAGACCTCTCCTAAATGAGTTTTTTTTTTTTTTGCATAAAAGCCTTGATTGTCTAATATCTGTTTAACTAAGGTTCTCTTCCACTACATGCTTTACAAGTATTAATTTGAAAAGTGCGTTATTGTTTTTTTCCCTCTTATTGGCAGGGACAGCAAAACGGAGTCGACGAAGAAATCCCAACATGTGCAAATGCCCAAGAGCAGGAGACAGCGAAGCCGGTTGTGATTTATCTGTTCATTGTTTCATCTGCAATCAAATACAGAATTAGGGGACTTGAGTCGGGGAAGATCCTCCAATATTTAGGACAGTAATGGTTCGAAAGAAGGAAAAACTTAATGAAAGCTTTGGTTAAGAGATGGACCGTACCTCCTGCTCTCTTGTGGAGGGGCTCTTATGAACCCTAAAATGCTGTTATTATGGAGGAAACTCATTCCATGCATGATTGATCAATTATGTAATTGTGGGGATTCCCCTTAACGTGCGTATCCATAGCTAAATGTCAACTTGTTAGCTACCTATTTCATGGGCTGCGCTTCCTGTAAGCTATCCAATCAGTGGGTCAAAACCCAAATCACAAGTTCTAATTTTAACTCAATCTAAAATGATATATTTTTATTCTTGCATTATTTTTTTCAATTTTATTTGAAAACCAATATTATTTAGATGTTATAGTCTATTTGAAAGTAATTTTTTATAATATTATTAAATTTATATGATTTTTTTCTATTTTTAGTCATTAAAAATGTTTTATAAAAAATAATAAGATTATAAAAAATTTATTCTCAATAAATTATTACACATTAAATAAATTCAATTTTAAATAAAATTGATTTTGAATTAAAAATATAAAAATAAAAATAAAGCATTTTAATTTAAATTAAAACGAATTCCCCGTTAGTTTTATTTTTCAGTTGGTTTTTCCGTCTAATGAACAGCCCATCGCCATCCTGGTATCACTGACAGAGATTTCCTTTGGCGAAGAAATAAATAAACGACGTTAACGTGTCTTACCACATCATCAGAAGTCAAATTTCCAATAAGGAGCAGTAAAATATTGTCAGAAGATAGTCAATTAAGCAGGCCTTTGTACTTGATGCTTGATTGGCCGAAAACTTAGGGAACGAAAATAGAGCAGAAAATGACCCTACTTGGAAAAAAAAGTTCCCAGCTTTTAGATTGTGGTCTCGAACCAAACTTTACGACCGGGTATGTACGGATTTTCTTGCTAGCTCCCACTCCCCTGTCCCCGATTAATTGAGTAATATTTTTTTATAGTTTAAATTTGACTTAAATTTATTTATATTAGTAGTATTATTTTTAAAAAAATAAAAAATAAAAAATATATTTATTATTTGTAGATATGAAAATTATATTTATATACTAAATGTTTAAAATAAAATTTACAAATAATTACTCTGAATAATATGTAAAGTAAAGAAATTGAGACAGATGTTGTATGTATATACACACACCCACTCACGCATACATATCTTTGAAAAAGGTTCCAGCTGCAAACGGTGAGAAACAATAAAGGGACGAATGGAGTTGAAGGAATTTGGAAGACTACCTATTTTTTAGTAACTTTAATTTCTTATGCTCCAAACCCTTTGTCAAAAAAAGCATAATTCGTAATATTTTATGCATCTGCAACTTTTTTCATTAGAAACGATTAACATGTTTTTTGTGGTAGATTTAGAAACTGTCTGAAGTGGGAATTTCACAAACTGTACTGTTTCAAATTTTGAAAACGGTTTGTGAAGGGCCAAAGTGTGATGCTGGCCCTCAAACTTTCCCTGGTCTGAATAAACTCTTAAGCTTGCCAGAATAGAGCGAGTTACTCCACAGGTTAACGGAGACGTGCACGGTTGCACCCACGTGACCGGAGGCCGCCACCCTCCCTGCTCATCAAATCTTCCAACTTAAGAAAGAAATTTTCAAAGCTCTACTTTTCCTTTTTTTTTTTTTTTTTTTGTATGTGAAGATTTATGCTAACTAATGACCCATAATAATCAGAATGGATCTTATGCATTCATATTTATTAGAAATAAAAACCAATCTTACTCGAAATAAATCAGATCATATATATATATATATATAATCCTATAATTAACAAGCATCTAACTGTAAATGGATCATACTCCTGATCTGTACATGAAATCCTGTTGTTGATTAATTTATCCTGTAATAACACCAAAGGGAACCATATATATATAATATAAACAGACATGTGTGTGCGCCTGGTTAGAGTTACAGTGGGGGGCCTCTGCAAAAGTAGGAACAAAAACAAATCTTGCCTCTGCAGTCTCCCCTGCCAGCAGGTTCCTTGGAACACTCCTGTCTGCACCTCTGCAAATTACACCTGTTTTCTCCTCCTATCGTCTTGTGACATGTGTGCTCCGGGATCCTCGCAGCCATCCCTTCACGTCTAACAGAGGCTGGAGCAGGGATAAGCTCATCTGAGCATGCAGACAAAGAAAAATATCAAAACATATATATAGAGACATACACACATATAAAGATGATGAATGTTTCTTGAGACGGAAGTAACTGGCAATCAGCATTTATTAGTCAAACAAAGAGTTGGCAATAATCCGAGTTCTCTTTTCTTTTTCTTGTGAAGTTCGTCCCAAATTAGTAGATGTAGTCATCTCTATCGTCTCAAGAGCCGAAGTGTTGTATGGTAGAAAGGAAACCGATGGTGGAAACAAAATTGGGACAAAAAGGAGATGGTTGCGAAATATGAAACCTGAAGCTAGAAGCACAAGGGAAAGAAAGAACAAAATCCAGGATATCCTCATCCCTGCTGGTCCCCAGGATGATGATGGTTCAAAGACTTGGTCTGCAAGAGAATAGGAATAGGGAAACTTCACATCAACAAACCTTATGTGTCCCTTAAACCATATATATAACAATGTGAACAAAAGCCAATCATTAGCCTGTGAATGGAAAGTGCTGGTTCAAATAAAGAAAGAAAGAATAAGTTGTGTCGTTGAAGGCCAAGTCATTTTCCTGTAGTGCTTCTAACAAGCTTCCGCCTTTTGAGCACTTTTTATTCTTTCCTTGGCACGTACATCTTAAGAGAGCTCACAAGCTTCTCAGACAGGACCCTCCAACCTTAATTTAGGAACTGATCAGTAGATAACCTAGACAGCGAAAGATCTTTGATATTGTTGAACAAGATTCTGAATGGCGGCCTAGCTAATCAGAGATTGTAGGCTGGGGCGAAAGTAAAGGTCACAGGCCAGTTGGTTTGGGAGCAGCAGTAGAGATGTTTTGCAGGTCAGGGAATCGTGTCCTTGGTTTCTCGCTCAAGGAGTTCAATTAGGCAGTCAAAAGATACACAGGATTCGATTCCGCGGTCAAAAACAAAAAACACAGGCCTTCACAAAAGCTACTATACATCTGTGCTTTAAGAAGTCTGAAGCGTCCGATGGAATACGTGCCAAAACGATATTCAGTTACGTAGTGCAGGCGTCGTTAGATTGGAGGAGGAAGCTTGGACACCTCCTTCCTCGCCACCTTGGGACACATTTGGCTACTAAACTTGGTGTAATGTTACTTGAAGAGAGATCTAGGGCGGTAAGGGAAGGGAGCGATTAGCAGCTAGTGTTGGTCGGTCTCTTTGACCCGCACGTTGACCGGACTCGACCCGAAAACTCGCAAATCCTCCTTCGGCCTGAACGAATAGGACCTCAATGAACATTACTCTAACAGTAAATATTTTTCTCATAATTAGTGTCCTAATACAAACTGATTCCCGTGAAAGAACCTTGGACATTTTAAATAAGAGATCATGAGCTCAGCCCGTAAACTTGTATACGAACAAAATTTGACCGGATGAATATTTCCATTCAACACCTAAGCATACCTTAGAGACGACCTCTTCACATGATGAACAGGGATAACGAATAAAATTCTTATATTGTTAGCAAAAAATGTTTTTAAGTTTTAAAATCTCAACACCAGCTTTCGTGCTACTATTCAGTGATTTCTCCAAACAAGGGTGATTCACATGAGATCACTGCTAAGGAAAGTTAGGCAATACAGATCCACTCAAGCATCCCCGGGCAACACTGATTCAATTGAGTTTTCAGATAAAGGAATTGAAATTGTATAGGGCAGACACCCCTGAATCTTAGTTGGATCCATTACATTGAAGTTTCAGAAAAGACAACGTCAAAGAGAAAATGAAATTATGAAAGGTTGAATCCTGGACCTTCTGGATAGCTACTACTACAACTTTCATATTTTACCTCTCTGCTTAACGCTCCAAATAATTAATCATAACATCCATATTTCACCCTCCTAGTTCGACTCATAATTCTGAAAAACGAAAAACATTACTCTTCTTCAGACAAACCTGAAATCCAGCCAAGCCAGGGCATATCAATCATCTATTATCACCCACGATATACCACAAGTATCTAGCTTAAGAACCATGCAGCAAGCTCCTCCAGGAGGGATAAAATAGAGTAACTGACAAAAGTCCATTCCCAAAATGTGTTCCAATTGCAACACATAATTGTTTGGTTGCTCTGTTAGAAAAACTAAATGCCTCGGTTCGAACATAAACGACTACAGAAACAGCACAAGAAACACGTTACCCCAATAATGAAATTTAATGTTCCAATGACCAAAACAAAACCAGCAAAACCTTAGACTAATAGCCTCCCTTGAGATCATTAACAACATCATATGGAATGGGAGTAACTGTCTCCAATGTAGCACCTTCAACCATGAAGCCAGGCTTGGGACCCTCTGGCTGTCTCTTTGTACTAATCACCTCACCTCTTGCCTTTGCTTCCGCCTTCAACTGATCATTCTTCTTGATCCTTTGCTTAAAATCTTCGTTGCACCTTGAGGGCTGAACATGCTCCACGCGAACATGAATCCTCTTTCTGATGATCCTGTTTCCAACCTGCAATTTTTTTCATACAGAAGCTACAGGTCAACTACAAATACAAAGGAACTCGTGCACAAAGCTTGGCTCTTGGGCAACTCAATATAAAGACTGGCTGCTTGAACATTCAAATCTGATAGTTGGCAAAATATATTAGAAAGATGTTGAGGCAGAAGTTAACTATTCATGTATAGCAATATTCACCAAGAAACTGACATAAAACTACGTGCTATCAACTATGCTCAACAATTGGTACAAAGACAAGGACCAATTTAAAATCTTTATCCACAGTAAGAAAACCCATCCAAGAACAAAACCGCAACCTTCAACAATTATTCACTCGCAAAACAAACCGAAATGGTACTTAAAAAAAATCAATTCAGGCCATTTCTCAATTACGGCATGCTTTGCCCTGGCCAAAATCATCAAACAATCATCTATAAGTTCCAACTCGAACCACACAACAAAAGTAAACCCAGTGACACCAATAAAAACAAAAAACCTCCTCATCGCCAGACATGCATTCCAAAAAATATCGGAATCAGATTACAAAGCAATCTATAATCAATACCAATTCCACCATTCCTCGGTCGCCGAAAAGCAAAACAACCCGAACGATAATAAAAACCAGGACCGTAGAGTTTCATCGAGACGTGGAAATGGGTGTACCTGCTTGTTGATTTCGACGCCGATGGCGCGCTTGGTAACGTTCCACACGCGGCCGGTGCGGCCATGGTAGAACTTGTGAGGCATACCCTTGTGAACGGCTCCGTTAACCTTGACGTCGACATGGTCGCCGATCTTGTACGTTCTCAAGTAAGTGGTGAGGGGAATGTAACCCTTCTTCCTGAAGGGCCTCGAGAACAGATCTCGAGTTCGAGACCTCACTCCATGGCCCGCTGGCATTTTCTGCTTCTGTTCCCCTTCCTCTCCGCTTCTGTGTCAAGAAGGCTTGTGCGGATGAAGCAAAACCCCAGCTCGAAGATTTTATAGGTGGTCTCAAACTAGGGTTTCATCAAGACACACTAAGAGCGTCTTCTCGTTTGGGCCCTGATATCTTCCATTCTGTACTGGTCTGGCGTCGCCCTTTTCTTGGGCCTTCTAGCTTTATATTGGGCTTATCTTTTATCTAAGATCATCTTGGGCTTCTCGTTTTCGCACTTCGTCAACATAAAAGACTAGTTTAACAGGTTGATGTGTTTGGCAATATCCTCGACCAAATTGATTCTGTTCTTGCTGATCAGTGAAAGATCTGTTTACTTAGATTAGGTACAAAAAGAAAAAAGACATTTTTTGAATTAAATAGTATTGTATATTCATTTCAGAATACATTTAGTATTGGCATTAAAAATTGGCATAATTTATGAACAATTTTAATAACTTCTTTAAAATTTTTAACACTAAAAGCTACTATAGAATAACTTTTTCAATTTCCATCTTGAGCACGTATGAAATAAAAAATGTATTTTGTTTGTTGATTTATCGAGCAAGTGGGTGGCTTTATTCTGGAAGATAGTGCAAGCAACCCAATATACCTGCTGTAATTTCGATTGACATATATGAAATGTGAAAATTAGAAAACTCCTTGACGCTTATAATAGTTTACAGTTACCCCCTCCTAGTTTGGTGAATATGTCAGTATCCCCTCAGGTTTTCTGGAACTTATAATTACACCTTGTTGTTTGTTTTGGTTATTGAAAACCTTCTAACCAGTTCCTATAACATAAAACAAAAAATATTGTTGACTAGAAAGTGCACCTAGCATACACAAATGATTGAAACGGTTGCTCTTTTTATGAATTAGAAAATGTAATCATCTTTAGTAAATTGTGATATTTAGTAATCAATATTTGGCAAATCATCATACTCAATTATTTCTATTTGGCCAATGCCTAATCCCTTTCTCTTTAACCCTGTTTTTAACTTGGCATTTTAGGAACTAATTAGCATGTTTTTAATATCCAGATGGAAGGGGCTTCGTAATTATCCCTCATTAAACTAGGCTTAATTACAATTTTCTCCTTAGGGAATGGTACTAATTACACTTTTCACCTTCATGTTTGGAACACACTCTTACTTCTACTTTTTTTTTTTAAAACAGACACTGGTAGAAAAAAATGACTACCCAGACAAAGAGGAAAAATGGAAATTGTTTTATCGTTTTTATCCAAAACCAATTTTTTTAAAAATAATATTATATAGGTTTTATAATCTATTGAAAAATATGATTTTTATAGTCTTGTTAGATTTTTAAGAATATTTTCTTTTAATGTCAAAAAAATTCATAAAAATTCATTAACATCATAAAAATTTAGTATCAAATAGATTATTACACATATATAATATTGACTTTCAAATAAAATTAGTTCTGGATAATAAAAATAAAAATAAGTTATTTTAGATTAAATTGATTTATGTTAAAATGAATTGACTAAAACCTTGGGATGGTCTCTAATCTCTATTGATCTACAACCAAGAACAAGGGTTAAGTAGCCCTAAATTCAATGTGGTGATAAATCTCTTATACTCAAGTTGGTATCAAGATCAAAATGGTCTCAACTAGATCAAAACTGACTAATGGAAGTTGCATGCATTTTAAAATGGTAGAATTTAAGTTATTATCCTTAAATATTATAGATAAATGCACTACAAATGCTCCTTTAGATCAACATAATTCTCCAATAAAAGCAAAGTTTAAGAAAGTGTGAGTTTAATTTGATCTCAACTTTACGAAAATGCTGAATCCGTTCCGAATGAATGTGTAATAAGAAAGAATCATAGAAGAATAAAGGTTGTGCCCGATTGAAATACTGGCTCCGTTTGACATTAGCGTCAACGATTAATGTTAGAGTTTTGAAAAAATTATCCAATGATAGTTTTTAGCTTTTAGTTTTAGCGTTTTTATCTCAACCGTTAAATAAATTATCCAAAACTTCAACGCTGATGACATAAGTTGTTCTCAAACGGGACTATTGTGATTTGAGAAATGCTAAAGCGGTTGATTAAATGGTGGGAAAATTACAAAAATCTTCCCCATGGTTTGGTTTAATCTACCATTTGCCCTCAATTTTTAAGAACCTACACTCTACCTTATGTTTCCTTTACAGTATCCGACAACAACTTTTGCAACATGATTTTAAACCATCTGGAAGCTATATTCCTCTAATTTTAAAATTTTTATATTTTTTTTACAGCAAATTAACCTTTAAAAAATATTAATATACAGTTACAGGGAAGAAAATGCATTTACAAAAAAAAATTGATAATTTAAAATGTATATTAATTATAAATAAATAATGAAGAGATCAAAATTACTAAAAAATATCTATCATAAAGTTTAAAGTGGAGTTTTAGAAGTTGTTATTGGATAATGTAAAAGAGATTGGGGTAAAGTATCGATTTCCAAAAATAAAGGGACAGAATATATGTTAAGGCAAACATCATAAGATAATTATAAGTTTCCAAATATTTGAACACTCGAATTGAATCAGGTAAACCTAATACTAATCAATAGTTGCGACGACAGTGTCAGGAATCGTCGGCTTAGTATTAGGTCTGTTAATGGAGGCTGGCGCACCAAATTATTGACTTCAATGCATTGGTGAGGGTGGCTTGTGCTCATCCGTGCCTAGCATTGCTACGGCGATGACGATCCAGCCTATACCAACTAACGGGTTAGTCTATCAAGCTCGGCCTAGCAACAACTTTATCTGTCTTTTGCCAAAATTGTAATGAACAAATTAGATGGCTCAAGATTCATGCAATCAAAAGAGAAACAACACATATCCTAATACTAGATCTGCAATCTCTAGTTAAGCAAGTAATTGGTATCAGAAGCTGAAGATTTCGAAATCAATTTGTATAACTAGAAGAGCCAAACATGGGGGTGTTCGAGGGTGTGAATGATGTCCTTGATTAGGGTCAGTTGACAGTCGTAGTCCTGCAGGTCAATGGAGTTGTTGTGCTTGAAATAGGCCTTAACGATGACAAGGCCTTCGTCTTGCTTCCATAGGATGGGCTCGTGGAAGCGGCCACGGTCAAGGACCTCCTTTAGCACCAGATTGTATGACGATGATAGATCATGGAAGGGCAATCACACTTGCAGATGGGCTAGGGGGAGGCTGAACAGGGTTCGATGTGGTTGGGCAGCTATAGGGTGGGGGCAATAGAAGTGGACAGGTTTGAGGGAAGGTGAAACGGGTGGAGGAAACAGTAAAGTTAAGGTAAAGTTGACTTGGGTTGACTATAATTAATTGCAACTTTAATGGCAATTGACAAATAATTTACAAGTGGGCATGACCATAGGGCAAAAACGCATTGATAGCTTTGTATTAAACGAAAACAAACTGGGCCATAGACATGGGTAAATTGTGTATTTTTAAAATAGTGGGAGACAAAGTGTAATATTACTTAAACTTCAAGAGTGTAATACCACTTAAACTTCAAGAGACAAATTATAATTAACTGTTTCGCTTATGATACATCAACCTTTGATTCACAATGCTCGAAGCATTAACATGGCTCAGTTCATTCAAAGCTTAGTGGGCACGTTTTCCAAGTCCCATGGTCATGGATCTATTGACTACTAAGCCTTCTATTTTTTACCTGGATCTATTGAGCTTTAAATTGGTGCGCTCGTTAATTTCTCTTTTTCGATAAAATAACAAAAATATTAGGAAAAACCAAACTAATGTCCACAAAGGTGACAAACACTATCAACCAGCAATTCCTGTCCCAAACCAGCGGGTGGATCTAGTCTAGATCCACCAAAAGATGCACAGCCAAAGGCCCCGAGTGGCCTAAAGAGGCCAGAAAATCAGCACAACCATTTTTCCGTTGAAGACACTGGGAGTGTGCATGCCAATCCTGGAAAAGAATCTCCGGCCAACCTCGGTGAAATCTTCTGAGGGGTCATCCCTCGTCTCACTGTGTAATGAGTGGATCAAAGCAAGGTCATGGCCGGAGCCTATTTTATTCTAGTCAGGGCCAGGCAACTTCCTAGATATTGTTAAGTTCGGTCGCATCGTAAATTTCTTTAATCAGTAATTTTATCTTATTACTCTTCAAACTATAAATTTTATATTTAACTATTTTCATATTTTTTTATTTAAATGTCAAAAAGTTAAGAGTGAAAATAAAAACATATAAATCTTATTTATAAATTCTTGAAAAATTCAAAAAAAAAAAATTAACAAGAGCTAGTTTGCTGAAGTATGAGAAGCAGTTGTCGTAATTAAACTGGTCACAGGAAAGGAGAGCACCTACCTATTATTGTTCTTTTTTTATAAAAAGAAATTATTCCCTGCTTAATTATTAAGGGCAAGCTTTCAAATGGCCAAAGCAAGGATGCAGGGCAGAAATAATTTTTAACAAGATTTTGATTTCTCTATACATAAAAAACTCCTCATTCACCATAACATATTCATTTTTTTAAAGAAAAAAGGAACTAAAGACAGGCTTCCCTACCTTCCCATCCTTGGACCACCAACGAAAGAGATTCCTTCGTTATTATCAATAAATTACTCCCCACCTGTATCACAAGCATTTTGTTAGTATTCATTTCCTTAGAGATGCAATAGAATTTAAATTTTCTTACCGCCAAGTGATTTCTATTTTAAAATGTCAAAATTAACTATGGTCATAAATGAACTTGTGGAGCTCTTTTGATTTTTTATGAAAAGTGAGCTCTTTTGATCGTAGAAAATAAAAAAAAATTTGCGTGTACCACATGTTATAGTCCTTTCTTCCAACAAATACACACACTTTTTAGCAATTTTATCACGTAACCTACATTTATTAAGTTGTTGTAAGCCTAAAATTATTTAAAAACGAAAAACGGAAAACAGGATGTGTTGTTTCCTCAGTCTATTCTTTTCCAGTGCAACTTAACTTTTCTTTTGTTTTTTGTTCCTTTGCCTTTTCCTGTCTTGTTTGTCTCTTCGGCCCCGGGACTTCTTTAACTAACAAATTCTAATTAAACCAAGCCCGTCGTTTCCGTCTTTATGATCTCACATTGTGATTTGTGAGCTACTTGTCCTCTCCTTCCTTCATCCACCATGGTTAAGTCCAACACCCTCCCCTTTCCGACTCTCTTCGCCTTCTTTTTCCTCTCTACTCTCGCCATTGCAGCCGCTGCCGGAGCTGCGAAATCCGGCAGCTACTACGTCGGCCTATCACCTTCCAAGCTGGGCCTCAAAAAGGAGAAGCTGAGCCATCTACACTTCTACTTCCACGACATAGTTAGCGGCCCGCAGCCCAGCGCCGTGCTCGTAGCCCGCTCTGCGATGACAAACCAGTCCCCCACATTTTTCGGCGCCGTCGCGGTGGCCGACGATCCTCTGACGTCAACGCCGGAGATGAACTCGACGCTGGTGGGGAGGGCGCAGGGGATATATGCGTCGGCGTCGCAGAGCGAGACGGGGTTGCTGATGGTGATGAACTTGGCGTTCGTGGAGGGGAAGTACAAGGGGAGCTGCCTCAGCCTTCTGGGTCGGAACGCCGTGTTCTCGGACGTGAGGGAGATGCCGATCATCGGCGGCAGCGGGCTTTTCCGGTTCGCAAGGGGATATGCTCACGCCAAGACTCACAGGTTCAACCTCAAGACTGGGAATGCTGTTGTGGAGTATAATGTCTATGTTCTTCATTATTGAGACATGAATTAGCTAATGCGTATGTCCGTGCACTTCAACAGGATATTTTCCTATGTACATAAGCTTCAAAAGTAAAAATTGAAATTTCCAAAGCTAACGTTCCGGTGCCGGTTCTACTGTTCTAGACCTCCGTGATTGCTGTTGTTGCTTTCCAGGATCGCTTCGTGCTTAGAGGCCAGCTGGTCCCCACTATGAAAGCCAACACCCACTAAGTTAGAACTATAATTTATGGTAAAAATAACGAATAAACCATTAACGTTTAAGGCCCAGATTGAATCAGTCATTCATGTTTTTTTTTTGCCAAAAAAATTACTGACACTATTTAAAATAACTAAATAAACCACAAACATTATTTAAATGGGCCAATTCATCCACTCAGCTCTTAAAATATTGTAAAACTCCATCATTAAATTTTTAGAATTAACAAAATAGATTCACTTGATCTAAAACAATTCAAATAACCATATTCACCATTTACAAATGTTAATAACCACCTTCCATAATTACATTTTTCAAGCATAATCTGTTTGTTGCTGCTTCTAACTCCTTTAATGTGTATCATCCCAATCGTTGAAGACGTGATACCTCTAAACCCACACTGCCACTCCTAAACAATGTCTTGCTCATATTAGTGTTTAACGCAAAATTATTGTACAATGTTAATGCAACGAAAAATGAAAATTGATCAAACAACGCATTTAATCAAAGAGAAAATGATAATTCACTTATAGAAGAAAGAAAAAGGCTATGAAAATAGTTCAATATTTTTTATAAATTGTCTCATAATAATGAAAAAAGACCTATTTATAGGATTATGAAGAAATCCTAAACCAAAATAATTAAGGAAACTAAAAATAACTAGAAAACAAAATCAACAGAAACTTTAGAAGCTCGGATACCCCTCAAAATGATGGATTTTTGTTACCTAAAAAATGTTGTCATGGAGAGCAAATCTTCCATAATGCCTGTAAAGCACGAAATTCCATTTGAAATGATATATTATAATGGTCATTTTGACAACCGTAGTAAAAGTTATATCCTCATGAAGTTGGGGTTCGCGCAAACCCTACTTTTAGGATTTCTTCTTTGGTTTCGCCAGATAAACTCACTCTATGAACTCATCCACTAGAAAAAAGAAGACTCTAAAAATACTTTAATATTATTGATAGACTGTCTCATAATAACAAAAGAACGTCTATTTATAGGCTTACAAAGAAACCTTGAACCAAAATAATTAAGGAAGCCGAAAATAACTTAGAAACAAAATCGACAAAAACTTTTGAGGTCTAGATACCCCTAAAAATGATGGATTTTTGAACCCAATAAACACAATCATAAAGAGCATGATACATATAAAGCACGAAATTCTCTTCAAAATGATATATTTTAATAGTTATTCTGACAATCGTAGCAAAAGTTATGACTTCCTGAAGTTGGGGTTCACGCGAGGCCTATTTTCGGTATTTTTTTCTTTGGTTTCACCCCATCAACCCACTCCATGAACTCATTCATTAGACACTCTATGTAAAATGTGAGGCAAAGTAATAGGAGGAACATTGTAACCACTATTAGCGAGTTGAGGAGGATCTCAATTACTACATACAAACAGAGTCAAAAGATCGATATCAGCTTAAAAAAGTGGTTAAAATGTTATATTAATAAACTTAGAAGTGCTGCGAGCAAAAGGATAAAATATATGGGCTAAACTTAATATTTTATGCTAAGATTTTGTTAGATTTAATAGTAAGAGTTACAAGAGTGGCTGATTTAAGCCAACTCAGAAACGTTAGTAGTTTATTTGGCAAAAAAAAATATTGAAGGGTAAATTAGGCCAGCACAAAAATATTAGTGGGTTATTTGTTATTTTTTTCATATAATTTATATATCATTAATAAGTATAGTACATCAACTAGTAAGTACATTAAGTACAATGCAACGCTAGCAAACAAGAGTCTATGGCTCTTGGTTACAATGGTGACCAGTAAGGCTTCGGCAGACATCAAACAATGGAGGGCAGTATTTAACACTGATGCTAAGGTCCCTGATTCTTGTCCCCTCCTGACACATTTCTCTTATTCGCATAATTTTTTACTATGTTTTTTGTGTGATATCTTATTAGGAAATAGGATTTGACATTGAAATTTATAGTACGTTGGATTTGAGGGAAGGGAATAGGAGGAGAAGGAGGAGAAAAATTATGTCTCTATTGTTTGAACCGGAAGAAATAGAGAGAGAGAGAGAGAGAGAGAGAGAGAGAGGAGTTATTATCCTTTAATTTCTTATCTACTTCTGTTCTTTATACGTTTTTTTTGCCACTCCTCTAAATTGGGATGAAATAAATCATCATCCCCTATCCTTCCTTTCCCTTCCCTCACTTTTCCTTATTAATTGTATCTAAATTGACTAATATGGATTATGAAGGAGAGATTGAGAAATGAGTTGTTAATTACAAGTCAATCCTTAAGTTCTTATTTGTTGATTAACAAATGAAGGGAAAATGATAGAATTTGGACCATGTTAATGTACTTAACACTTATACATCATAAAGTTTTAAAAGTTTAAAGAATTTGTGAAACTTTTATAGGTAAAAATAACAAATAATGACCTAAGGTTTATAAATTTGCTGTAGAGCAATTGCTCCATTGCTCCCAATGTGAAGCCGCCACTGCCAATCATCCACAAAATCAGTGTCTGAGGAAATTATGACGAAGTTAGTCGAGAGGTGGCAACAGCAAAATCCATCAGGTGGCGGTGGCAAGGAGAGATTAGTTGGCGGCAGTGGCGGTGTGATGTTAGAGGGGGAAGAAGTTAAGAGGGAGGGTGTTTCCAGCCATAAAGAGACCAATTTAAATAGTTTCTTTTTCCGATATGAAAGATTGGAAAAATAAAAAAAAATGTTTTCCGACTCTACATAACGTGCACAATCTGTTTTATCCAAAAAAGAAAAAGAAAAAAAAGATTACAAAAAAAAATACTAGGTAAAAAACTCACAAATTAAACACATTTTTTCATTTTTGACCTTTCAAAGAATTTCCAAAACACTCGGAAAATTTACTGGAACTTTTTTCATGTTTCCTTGAAAAGAAAAAATAGGAAAGAAGAATAAGAAAAGTACGGGCGCTGAGGACTTGGGCTTTGAATGGTTGATTTGATTGATTGGATTCTTGTGGCCTCGATCCCCTCCCCTTGTAATTTACTGCTCCACATGCACTTGTCGTCTGTAAGTTGTTCGTGTTATGAAAGTCGCATATTAATGACTTGGGAGGAAGTTATTAAACAGCGTTCAGTATATCGTATCTAATATTTTTAAAGTATATCAAATGATATAAGAAGAATTATAAATTTTTTTTTATAATTTGATCTAACTTATAATTTATCCTATTTATTTTTAAAAACCTACAAATTATCCTCTATTGGTTTTACAGTGTCCGATAATAACTTTTGAAATCTTAATTTAAAACATCTGATAATAATATTTCAATAATTTTAAGGTTTTTGATATTTTTTTCATAGCCAACAGACCTTTAAAAAATATTAATTTGTATTTATAGGGAGAAAAAAATATTTACAGAAAAAAATGATAATTTAAAGTATTTATTAATTGTAAAAAATATATTAAAGATATTGAAATTACTGAAAGATGACTATTGTATAGTTTAAATATAATTTCAGAAATTGTTATCAGAAAATGTAAAAAATATAGGAGGCAAAGTGTAGGTTTCTAAAAATAGATGGGGCAAACTGTAGGTTATAGCATATCTCATGGGGATAGTTGTAAGTTTCCCTATAACATACTGTATCATATATCATTTTTATCATCATAAAAAATATTATAATATTATCTAATATATATTATAAAATCAGGATACATTTTAAGATAAAATTAAATTTTCACTCAACAGACACAATATAGAGCCAACATGTGGCAGATTTGTCAATTTAGGTAGCAAATTGAATATTATTTACACCAGTTTTCTAGTGTTGCCCATGAAACAATTCAGCCTATAATAAAGTGGGATAGAACCAAATTTAAATTCAATTTCTAAATTTTGAGAAGGTAACATAATTTTCGATCCTAAATTCAATGAGGTTGAAATGCTGCATATATTTTTTTTTATTATGTCGAGTAAAATAAAATTTAATTGAAAATTGATTTGTTTCCTCCTAAAATAAGGGTGCAATTGACAATTAAAAATATGTTCACCATGAGAATTCCATCTTTCATAGACAGAGATATTGATTACCACCCTAGAGAAGCATCTGCTTGTAGTCCTCCGATGAATTTTCTCACAACTTCTACACATATCACTATCTTTAGCTTATTGATCAAGAACCTAATGTCGTCGCTTTTCATTTTTCTAGCCTAGGAAGATTAACTAAAGATTTTTTCAATGTGAATTAAGAAGAATGATAAATTTTTAATCAATTGGTTGTTGATGTATGCTGGTTATCCTATCTTGCATCTGTGGTTTCTTCAAATCTTACGATTTAACTATCAGAAGTCAGTGTAGCATCCGAACTTTTCTTACTTGAGACTCAGATTGCACCAATCACCCATCTTCTTCTCCTTCCACTTGTAGACTTCTATATGTTCGATTGGTTGAATTTGGGTATCAGGTAGAAATGTCATCATCTTTAATATAATCTGCACTAATGTTCCAAGAAGAATGAAGCTTTTTTCACCTATTATGATTTGATCCTTGTTGCTCTTGTTTCAGCGATTTAAGTGGGGTTGGGACAACTCATTATGTGGGAGCCAATTCATCTAAAAAACCTTAAAGTTTAGAACCGAAGATGGTGACATATTTGTGTGAATAGTAACTGTAAAAAAGGTTCGCCCTCTAGCATAAACAATTTCATGTTTGATAGCATAATCACTCAATTAATATACGTTTTTTTTGTCTTAGTATAATTTTGTATTATGCTTTCTTCTAATTCTCTTGATTGGTTTATGATTTTGATTAAATTCACTACGTGATTATGCATTCTGCTAGCTTCCATTTATGATGCCTTAAGTTTTATAAGAATTATGGCAGAAAGCGATTAGTGCTCTTGACGAGGTTTCTTCATTTCAAAAAAGTCATCAATCTAGATTGTTTGTTCTTCATTTTTGTTATGTTGTTTCTATATGTTTGTTTTTTACTAACTTATTGATAGTATTTTCTAATCTATTAAGAATTTAATTGACAATGCACTCCAAGAGGAGATTAGGCGAAAGTAGAAGAAAGAGGAAATTCTCCAGGATAAGTTGCTAAGAAAGTGAACTGGTAACCTTTGTATTGCCAAATTATCTATTGTTTGTAAATTACATTGAGGTTCAATATTTTTGTTTCTAATAACTTATTTCACTTGTATGAACAACAATATGTTGTTGTACTACTAAAAATCTCATTTTTACCAACTGCTAGTTATCAACGCGCAGCAGTTGGTAAACTGAATTCACCAACTGTCAGCCGTTGTTAAACTGAATTCACCAACTGTCAACCGTTGGTAAATGCATGTTGATATTCGATTCATTGAAAATTTTTTACCAACGTGTACAAAATAACACGTTGGTAAATTCCTCCAACATGTAGACGTTGGTAAAATGTACGTTGGTAATTACCAACGGTCAAGAACCGGGGTTAGTTTCCAACGTGTACTTGAAGTTAGTAACTGCCAGCAGTTGGTGATTACCAACGTTGGTAATTACCAACTGCTATGTAGTTGGTAGGAGTCCGCGTTGGTAATTACCAACGTATAGCAGTTGGTAAGAGGGTTGGTAATTACCAACGTGCGTGCAAGTCGGTAATTACCAACGCGTGCGCGTTGGTAGAAAGCCGTTGGTAATTACCAACTTGCAGACAGTTGGTAATTATGTTGGTTAGTACCAACGCCTATGGCGGTTGGTAATTACCAGCGCGTGCAAGTTGGTAAACGACGTTTGAACGTTGGTAATGTGCATTTTCAGTTTCCGGCTGTGGTTGTTTCGTGTTTTTCCCGATGCGTATTATCTTCGAAACCGACATACCAAATCCAAAGTTCTCCCAGCATTACTCAGCAATAAAGATTACACAGATATGCACACGTAATTTCCATCAAATTTTCTCTAATACACCATAATTAAAACAAGTACATATATCGTCTGGAACAAACATACAACATTCAACCGATTTCACATCTCAATAATTTTAACACATGTCTTAATTAATTAAGTCTAACAATTATTATGTAAGTCTGATAACACAAGAAATTAGGAAATGAAGTACCTGTTGATTAGGACCATCACGGAGTCCCGACTATCTCCTCATCCTCCGAGTTCGAGTCATCAGGGTACTGTGGAACTGGTTGAGCCGGCGGGCACGGAAGGTTTAGCGAACGACAAATAATCTCCAACTGAGCCCGGTTCGCCTCCAATGCAGCTCTATTAGTCTCCATCTCAGCTCTCTGTCTCCTCTTAATTCTCTGGAGCTTCTTCTCGTACTCGGCATCCTTTCGCGTATTCTCCTCCGCCATCATCTTCTGTACTTGCTCGTTGAATTGCGGTGTCTGTGTGATGTCGATTGGTAGGATGGCACCTGGCATTCGGCGGCCCGGTATTACACACTGCTCAGATCCTAATCCAAAAACACGCCATTTTCTTCTACCGCCGGATGCAGTACTAATTATTGCTAGTTCATCAACTGGCTGTAATCCATCCTCATTTTGTGTTTGCTCCTCTATCTCAATACTGATTCGAGTCTACAGAAACATATTAACACACTTGAGTCAGACATTATTGTTAAAACATGTTAAGTATGTTAACAATAGTTTACAACAAAAAGTTATAATACTTACAGCAACTTCTTCACAGCGCTTACTAACATATTTCTCATTCTTCATTTTATGTGTAGCTTGAAAGACTTTAAACAAGCCAGGGTCCTTCTTTTCTGGATCTCTCTCTCTCTAATTGAATGAAACGTATGATTAATAGGTAATGTAAGTTTAGTAATTACTTAAATGTTATAATAAAGAACAGTTACAAGATGTTTTACCATTTGCTCTCGATGTGTAGACATCGAGATAGATCCCCCTGCATATGTCGCGCTGCAAGAGCCAGACTGTGAATCCTTGTCAGTCACTGTTGCTCGTATTGCCTTGAATCTAGCGGACTTCTGAATGAACTCCGGACTCGCCCAATATGCCTCCATTTCTGTATATGCAGCATTTGACATAAAGTTCGCCTTCGCTCGACGTTTAACATGATCATTCACACGTCGAATTTCTGACATCATGCTTCTGTAATGTTGTGTTCCCAAGATATTCCACACCCGATACACCTTATTATGGTGTAGCGGATCCCACTCACAGTTCTTCTGTACAGATTAATATGTGTAAACTATTAGTATGAAAAAAAAACAAGTATTAAGTTTTCACATTAATACATCATTATCATACTAATATTAATGAAATACCTCAAAAACACGCCACCATTACTGAAGGTCTGACGGAGAAACAGATAACCAATCAAAATATGGTTTGAAATATGTGGTGAAACATGGTGTCACTAACCGTGTCGCTGCAGCTGGAATGAATCTGCGAAGTTCAAATTATTTGTTACTTACTTATTGATGATTCACAGTATAGTAATTAATATTACTATTATTATTACGTGTGTATGCTATTTATCACTTACGTGTTACCATGTGGGAAGATCCTCATCTGCGGTCGGGCTGCTGTCTGTGACATCAATGATGGGATGTCATCAATATGTATATCATCATCTGAGAGATGAGTCGTCACTATGGGGTGCCTAACATGGCGCGCACCAGATTCATGTCCAGATGGCGTGCCTTCACCGCCGTCAGATCGGTGCTCATGTGAGTGGACGTGCGTCACTGGCACTGTTGTGTCCTGCGTCTCTACACTGACATCCTCTTGTGCCCAAGATGAAAAACCCATCCTCTTTCGAGCATTAAGTACTGGCTCCATTACCTCCTTAAACTGTGCAAATGGTCCTTTCCCAGGTCGGCGTGTATAGGTGTTATCCCCTTTACGAGGCATCTGCATTTATTATTAGCTAAGTAGGTAAATACAATCAACATATATGTTTACTTACATATATTGTGGAGTATTAGGGGTACATAAATTTACCAAATATTTTTTAAACATTAGAAAATGACTCATTATCATTTTTCCTAGTACATGTTATCTAATCATTCATTCGACCCAGTGCTTCCATTCTTGTCAAACTCCTCATTTTCTTCAGTGTCACTGTCAGCGGATATAAACTCTTCCTCATCCTCTGTATCAGCATTAGATCCCCCCTCCTCAGGTACATCTTCTTCAATACCATCACCGACACCCGGGTCAGCTAACTCCTCAACTGGGTCATCTTTAATTCCTTGACAATTCACGGATCCACTGTCTTGGTACACGTCATCCTTGTCCACAATTGCATACTGGATTATCCATCGAGGTTTTATCTTCATAACAGCTGACCACCTGTTTTTTTCACGTGACTTGCTCGGATATTATGTGTAGTAAACTTGGTCAGCATGTGATGCTAGAATGAAAGGATCAAACTTTTGATATCTACAGCTATCCTGGATCTCAACTAACCCAAACTGTTTATGCATTCGAGTTCCACGTTCAGGTGTTGGGTCAAACCAGTTGCACCTAAACAAGACAACATTCTTATGTGGAAAGCCAGGATATTCGAGTTGAATGACTTCTTTTAATATACCATAAAAATCATATTCAACTTCGCTTGAACCCGTGCTGCGTATGCAAACTCCCCTATTAAATGTTGATTTGTCCTTCCTCCATTCAATTATGTGAAACTTGTACCCATTTGTGAAATAAACCGGCCATGTCTAAACCCGACGTGAGGGTCCACATGCAACATCCCACAAGATGTTATCGACAATATTGTTACTTGGTTCATCAACCTATGTAAAACATTTTGATTTTAGGAAAATATATCTGGAAGTATTATAACTTAACATATTGCAAAACATACCGACTAAAAGCACACGTACATAGTGTTGGAGCCAAGTTGAGAAATTGTTTTCAATGTGTATGTCCATCTCAGACATTGTTATATCGGGTGCAGTTTCCTTTACCATGTCAACAAACATACTGTGACCAAACACAGAAATTAGGAAAATATGTTAGTTTCGTCAGATGAGTAGTCCTGAACTTCAAAATAATCAAAGTTGGAATGTCTTTTCATGAACGATGACTTACTTTAGATATGGCCTGATCTCAGCACAGTTTAGAAGAACGTGTGTTGTTGCAAGTCTGAGTTTATCGTCCGTGAGGAATCTATATCTACATGCACCATATAGACGTCCCAGAAAGGTGAATATGGACCACAAGTCACCATTACATGGGACAGGACCACCTTCATCATTTCTCGGTACTCGGTTCATCATGGAGGGAACATGGGATTCAAAGTAATGAGAGCAAAAGATGGAATTCTCCTCTATAAGGTATGCTTCACATATCGATCCCTCAACATGAGCAGTATTAGAAACCTTCATTTTTAGGTTATGCATGCACCGCTCAAATTTATACATCCATCGGTACTGAACAGGTCCTCCAACCCTTGCTTTATATGGCAAGTGAACTGGGAGATGCTCCCTGACATCAAAAAACCCAGGAGGAAAAAATCTCTCAAGCTTACAAATTATAATTGGAATATTAGTCTCCAACGCCAACAAGTGGTTTTCATTCAGCTCTGGAGAGCACAAGTCTCTAAAGAATAGGCTTAACTCCGTTAATGGCTTCCATATATTCTTGGGAAGCGCTTCGAGGGCAATGGGGAGAAGCCTTTGCATCATAACATGGCAATCATGACTCTTCATGCCATACATATTGCAACCAGATGTATCAACACATCTCCCAAGATTCGAGGCATATCCATCAGGGAGTCATAAAGATTTTACCCAAGCGATCACATCTTGCCTTTGGTTAACATCAAATGTGAACCTCGCCTTTGGTTTGAATGAACGACCATCATCAAGTGGAACCATGTTTAACTCCTGCCAATTACAATAAATTTCTAGGTCCTTCTGTGCTTTCACATTATCTTTCGTTTTGTTCTTAACATCCATCACAGTATTCCATATATTCTCAAACACGTTCTTCTCAATATGCATGACATCAAGATTATGTCATATTAAGTTCGTGGCCCAATATGGTAACTCCCAAAAAATGTTTCGCTTCGTTCAATTATGTGATATCCCATAATCGCACGGGCGATGTTGTGGCTCATCGTTACCAATTAATGGTATCCAGGAGATTCTTTCAAATATATCTTCACCTGCTAAGCGCTGAGGAGGCAATGACTTCTCTGATTTCCCTTTCTTAAAACAAGTATAATTTTTTTTATATGGGTGGTTCCGGCCAAGGAATTACCGGTGACAGTCAAAAAATGAAAATTTTCCGCCATACTTAAGTTGGAATGCCTTACTCTCACCCATACAAATAGGGCAACACAATCGCCCATGTGTCATCCACCCTGATAGCATGCCATAAGCCGGAAAGTCATTTATGGTCCACAGTAATGCTGCTCGCAGAATAAAATTTTGTTTCAATGACACATCCCATGTTTCAACGCCATCAAACCACAGATGTCGTAGCTCGTCAATTAGAAGTTGTAGATAAACATCAATCTTATGATTTGGGCTACGTGGACCTGGAATCAGCAACGAAAGGAACATATGGGGTTTTTTCATACACATCCAAGGGGGCAAATTATACGGAGTAACGATCACAGGCCAATAAGAGTATTGTTTCGCAGATGGTCTAAAAGGCGTAAATCCATCGGCACACAGCCCCAATCAGACGTTTCGTGCTTCCAAAACAAACCATGGGTAGGTCTGATCAAAATGTTTCCATGCTTCACCATTTGATGGATGTTTTATAACACCTGGGACCTGTGTTTGCTCCTTATGCCACCTCATCTGCTCTGCTGTTGACAGTGACGCAAATAAGCGTTGCAAATGAGGGCTTAGTGGTAAATAATGCATGGTTTTTCTCGGTCGATCTTTACCACGACCTCCCTTTTTTGGCTTATATCTCTTAGCACCACAGTACTTACAAATACGCACACTACTGTCATCTTTCCAGAACAACATACAATCATTCACACAGACCTCAATCTTCTCGTGAGACAGACCCAATTGCGAAACTAATTTCTTAGTTTCATACCAATTTGATGGCATCTTACTATCTGTTGGTTGCGTCTCCTTCATCAGTTGGGCAATGCCATTAAAACATGCTCGTGACATGTGATATTCAGACTTAAGGTTGAGAACATGAACAGCAGCAGATAACTCAAAATGATTTTCGCACCCATCCCATAAAGGAGTTGATGCTGAATTCAAAAGATTAAAAAAAAAATTTGCACTTTCGTTCGGCTCTGGAACATTGTCTTTCGGAATTTGTGAGTAATTAGGGCCAACGGCATCTAAGACCATCCTTTCATATGGATTCGTCGAACACCCCTGGTCAAACTGATCAAAGCCACCAACACCCGGGTCAATATCTGATGCTTCATTAAATGGCTCACCGTAAGCTGTCCAATTCAAGTAAAAAGGCTTAAACCCCCATTTGTACAGATGAACTCTGACCTCATCAGACTCTTTAAACTGCAAATTCTTACATTTCCAACAAAGATAGCGAATGCATAACCCGCTCATAGTTTCAGGGTGAAAGACAGCAAATGATATAAATTCTTGAACCCCGGACTCCCACTGTTGTGTGTAACCCGTTCGCCCAGGTAAGAAACGGTTACTGTACATCCAACTACGGGCGGATTCCATTACAATGGGAATCTGTTCGTAATCCTAAACCCATCAAGTAAATGAAAATGATATAGGTAGTGAAATTTAATGTTGAGTTAATAAAGATAACAAAAGGTTTAGGGATTGAAACGTAATTAACTTAATAAATTGTGAGATAATAACAAAACCTAGAGAAAGTCTTTATAGTTTTCCTCTTTAGAACAAGTAAGCCCCCAAACTTGCGGAACTGTCAACGCTATACATAATTGCTGTGCTTCTTATTATTACTCAAATTTAATTACTATGGGTATTATTGTACTTAATACTATTATTTAAAAATTTATTATATATAATTAGTATTTGTATTATTATAAGTATCATAATAATTATTATTATTATTATAATTGTTATTGTAATTATTATGATTACTGTAGCAAGTATTCCTATATTCATTATTAGTATTATTATGATTATTATTCCTCTTATTATTATTATTGTAATTATTAATATTAATATTATTATTATTATTATTGGTATAGTAATTATTATGACTTAGTTAATAACAAAGTTGATTAATGTTATTACCACTATTGTTATATTTTTTATATTATTCTTATTATTAAGCGTATTGTTCTTATTATTTTGACACCGAATATGCTCAAAGTATCAATTTGGATGAGTATGCCCATTCTTTCATTTATATCTCTGGACATGTGTTGCTTTTCTATTACTTATTGGGCTTATTATTCTTATTGGTCTTATTACTCGTATTATTAACATACGTAATTATTGTGTTTATATCCCGGATCTCAATTATTATTGTTCTTATTATCATTACTATAGCCATTATGCCTATAATTATAATAATAATAATAATATTATTATTATTATTATTAGTATTATTATTATAATTACTACTACTAATATTAATAGTATTATTATTATGTTTATTTTTATTATTTCGACGTAATATTATTATGACTAATATTATGACTATTACTATTATTAAAATAATTTGGTAACAATAATTTTGTACCGTATTATTATTATTATACTAATCATTATCATTAATAGTATTATTATTGTAATAATATTTTTCATATTATTCTTATTATTAAGCGTATTATAACATTATTATTTTCCTCATTCTTATTGTTCGTATGGTTAAGGTAATTATTATTACTTAGTTCATTATTATAATTTTCTAACTTACTTCTACTACTACGTACTATTCTTAATTATTATTGTTACTGTTATTATGTTTATATTATTGGGTACATATTAAAATAATAATAATAATAATAATAATAATAATAATAATAATAATAATTAATAATAATAATTATTATTATTATTATTATTATTATTATTATTTTATTGTTACTATTACCCAACACTAAATCATTAAAACTAAAGATTAAGTCAACTAATTACGATCTACAGAATATAGGAAACCCTAAATTAAATAAACCATCTATATGGAAATTGACAATACCTATCTTCAATATTGCTCATATTATTGTTATTAGTAAGGGTTTTATTACATTAAAAGATTTGGCAGTTGTTATTGATTTGCATATTCACGTATTTATAATCATTGACCATATTAGACTTAATTATTATTAAAAAGTTTCATTAGTAGTATTTTCTTATAGGGTTCAACTACTACACACTATACTTAATAATAATTATTATTTTTATTATTTTTATATTCTTTGCTGCATTTAATTAATACTAGTAGTATTACTATGTGTATTATTGTAATTAATAGATTAATTATATTCATGATTATATATAAATAGTATTCCTTATTTTAGAAGAATGGTACGTATCATAATTATTATACTGGTAACATTTATTATTATTATTAGTATGATTTTTATTATTATTAATATCATTATAATAATATGCTCTTCTAGTACTAATAGTTGGATCAATTATTATTATTATTAATATTATAATTGTTGGTGTTATAATAATAATAATAATAATAATAATAATAATAATAATAATAATAATAATAATAATAATAATATTATTATTATTATTATTATTATTATTATTATTATTATTATTATTATTATTATTATTATTATTATTATTATTATGCTTCCCATGTATTATTTATATGACTATTATAACAAATATAACTCTTAAAATAATTTTTGGGAACCAATAATTATTTTTACTATTAAAATTATTATAATCATTACCAGGGATATTATTAATATTTTTTTAATATTGTTCATATTATTATTTAAATTATCCATATTATTACATTATTATCTTTCTCATTAATATTGTTCTTATTATTAATGAAAAAAAAATAATTTACCATATCCTACCTAATTATTATTATCTTCAATTCATTATTATTATTTTCTAAGGCACTACTACTACGTACTATTAATAATTACTATTATCAGTAATTTTATTTTTAGAATATTGGGTAAATATTATTATTAATAACATAATCATTATTAATTAGTATTACACCATAACATAATATAAACATTTACACTAAATCAATCAAGTGTAACCGTACCTAAACAGAAGCTTTTTATTTGCTGCCAATATGATCTTTAAGTAAAACATTTTTCTACACATAAAGATTAGTGGAGGCCGGTGAGTAGTCGGTTCTAGTGGAGGCATTGGCCATTTTATTTGGTCTAAGGGAAGCTCGAGAGAAGGGTTATCAACATATTATAGTTGAATATGATGCTACTACCTTGGTTGATGAGTTGAGGTCCATAGATCACTCTTTTACATTTTTTTGGAGTTCTGCTTGGTTGTATTAGGTGTTTATTTTCTGCTTTTGATTAGCTAAGTATTGTTTATATTCCACGTGCTTCAAATTTTGATGAGCATTCTATTTCCCGGATGAGGTTGTTTATATTGTTAGCCATCTCTACAAGAAGTCTCGCTCATACCCTTTGTGGTTAGACTTAGTTCTTTCTTAATATAATTATTCTTTCACTCCAAAAAATAAAAAAATAAAAATAGATAAGTGTGTGATTTATGTTAAACATTTTTTTTTACTCCTAAAATTAAAATTAAAAATAAATCTTTTATTATATTTTACGTAGTAATAGGCGAGCAAAGTACAAAGTTGAGGGAGTGGTCTATTTGATTTAGAACCGATCTGAACATAATTATCTCATTGGTTTTCAGTTTTTATAAAGTGTATCAAAATTATTCAATTACATGTTAGAACTGATTCGAATAATCTGAATTACACATAATCTAAAATTAGTAGGAAATAACTTTGTTTATACAGGATCAATATGGATAATATGGTAAAAATTAGTATAAAAATAATTTTATATATATAGGGTCATTATGAATAATGATAAAATATTTTGTATTATTCAATCTATTCAATTTCAAGTATATATTTCAATAACTGCTCTGTTAACTGTACATAAAATTTAATTTTGGTCTGAACTGACTGAATTAAAAAAATTTAAACCATTTAATCTAAATATAATTTTTTTTTTAATTTTAACCGAATAATCCTCAGCTCCTAGCTCCTGCACCATTTCCATTTCCCACCCAAGTCCCTGACACGGTTGCCTTCCATTGGACTACTCAACAGTGGAGTGCCAACATTAATATTAGTGGCATTCTGTCGAAGCGCTCAGATTTAAACATCTCATTTATGCTGCCACCAACCATCCAGGCTCCACCCAATCAGCCCCATTCAAACCAAAAACAAGCACTCGATCAAAGATTTTATTCTCCTCTTTTTTATTTTCCTTCTTTCATTGTCCCATTTCTCCTACACTTGTTTTTATTCAGAATCGCTTAAAATACCCACAAACAGAAATTAAGTGGACAGCACCATAACTATCTTTGAACAATAGACATAATAGATACATTTTCATAGGACATAAAATAAGGAAAACAATTTTTTTTTGTCAGCAAAAACGAAACAAATTTTTTTTTTCAGCAACATTTCGATTAAAAAAAAACTAACCTCCAACAACGTCAGAAGCACACGAATCAGGCCAGGGGAACCCTTCAACGCAACAAATGGAGGTACGAACTGAAGAAATCGAAGGAAATGAACGATTAATTTGTGAAAATTTCATTGACAACGAAAATGGAGGCTAAACCGTATAAATAAGCGTATATATTTTCAAAGACTCACCAGATCTGTCAAATCGAGCAAAAACAAAGCGTTTCCCAGCTACAGATGCTCCGTCGATGGCAATGGCAACCTTAGCGGCGGACGGAGGCATGGTTTCACGAAACGCCCAAATGAGCACAATGAAATGGGTGGAGGAGGAAGACGGGTTTTAAAAAAAATAAAAATTGATACGCACCGTTTAGTTTATAAACTACCAACAGCTTAGCCATTGGTAAAAGAAGCCCAGACTGAAGGCCTAATTCCACACCATTGGGCCACCAACAGCTGCACGTTGGAAACTAACCAACGGTTAAGCCCATTGGTATTTACCAACGGCTAAAGTCGTTGGAAAAAAGGCTGACATTTATTTACATTATTACCAACAGCTAAGCCGTTGGTAAGAAAGCCTAGCATTTACCAATGGGTAAGCCGTTGGAAAAAAACCTAAATAAATTTTTTTCCCCTACCAACGCGTGCACGTTGGAATGTAATTACCAACGGTTGTACACGTTGGTATTTACCAATGGCTAGGCCGTTGGTAATTAAGCGCGTTGGTAAAACCCCATTTTTTAGTAGGTAGGTTGATTGTAGATTTGTTGATTCCGGTATGTTGCTTAAACCGTTAACAAGTTCAAGTAATTTCTGGTTTAGTTTAGTGCTATTCTAAAACCAGGTTAACTACCAAATGCATGGGTTAGGCTTTTTATAAAAAATAAAGTTTTGTTTTGTTTTTTTTAGTATATTCTTTCTTAGTTCTATGAGTATTCTCAATATATCAGTTGACACATTATGTTGTTCTAGCCCTAGGCCATAGAGAAAAGGTGAAGTCAATGGAGTGGCTTAATTTGAACACGAAATTAAGGTGAGTGTACAATAACTTTGCTCTCGGGTCTTTTTTTTTTTTTTTTTGCTCTATTGTGTTTCTTTAACATGTTTAGATATTACTTTTGCTCCTTTTTTTTTTTTTTTGCACTTTCGTAGTTTGTTTAGCATTTTCCTATCAATTTTTAATGCTCTCATTCTTAAGTTAGTGTATGTGCACCTTTTTTTTTTGGCTTGTCATACCTCATTAATGAAGTGATTTATTTTGGTTGTTGCTAGCAGTCATGTTGTTGTTATTCTTATGTTATTGTTGTGCTTTACCCAAGATGGCATTGAGGTGTACCTGGTCCTATAGGAGTTTGTTTTGCTAGAAATGTGTCTTCTATATGATTAAAAATTTATCCGTATCATATAACTGTCTTCTGCTTGATTTAGAGGTATCTTTAGTTCCAAAAATCTTTTATTAATTTTCTAAACTGACTTTTGGTACGCACTTATAACTTATGATGTTTGTTATTAATTTGCAAGGTGATGCAATGCAAGCCTGGATGAGATATGCGGATAAGAGAAACATTTTTCGAATACTATGATATGGGAAAGACTTGGTGAATTTTTTACCATGCTTGTTTTTCTTCAGGGGAGAGCCACATGTTGTTTCTTACCAGACAATGATAGAATTCGGGAGTGAGTTGATGCTTCTCTTAAGCAAGAAAGTTCAGCTTGTGGTTTTTACCTAATATGTTTCCGGTATTGGTTTTAAGTGCTTTGGCTATGATGGTAAGTTAAATTCCCGTATTTCATTCATGGCCGTGATAATTTTGTTTAGTTTCTTAAGCCTCCCACTATTAAGAAAGAAGAAGATTGATGTAGCACCTAATAATTTTAAGTAAACATATTTTATGAAGATATAGGAAATAAAAATTTTATTTATGTCAATTGTTATTTTTTTTAATTTATTTTTCCCAACTTTTTTCTTCCCAATTTAATCTTACCTGACATATAAATAGGTAATTTTAGTCTTTTATAGATAGTTTTCGATTGAGTTGAATTGAATTGTGTTTCTCATTCCCCCTTAATTTTATTTTTTGAATGGCTTCTTCCCAAACTTCTCTATTTATATCTTGGTCAGGTCTTGGTTTAGCTACCAACATTCTAGTGTTCTAAATATAATCCATTATTTTAAGGGCAATCAGAGTCTTTCACTGTCATTTCATTCATTTGTTCATCTATTATAGATATTCAATCCTTTTTGAATTCATTTTTTTAGATTGAGAGATGAAAGCACACCAAGGTATAGGACTAATTTGATGGAATAAGTATCTATGGATGTGTGTGCTGATGTTGTTTCCTGTCTTGTTGTTTTGAGGATATGGTTAATTTGGAGATTTAATTCAGCATCTTTATTGTTGTACAGTTAACAGATCCCACCTGCTACTACATGGGAAAAGGAGTTGTGGTATCAGGTGACACAGCTACAATAGAGGTGTAAGATAATCTCCCATCCATTCTTATATGTTTCTAAAACATGACAATTCATGGTTCTTCCACATGGTACTGTGAGCATTATTAAGGAACTTCAAAGACAGAAGCATAGGTTTTTCCAGAATTTCAGTTCGGCCAGGAATAGGTCTCAATTTTTATTAAAATGAGGCTTTGTTTCACTGTGGTAAAGTAAATGTATATTTCGCGGAGAGATTGATGGGGAGCTATAATGAAAAGTTGCAACAAAACAAAAGTTTACCCTTTTATCAAGATTTTTCTAGAGGTTTTCTTTTCACATCCAAGGTTTTGTTTTCCGAGTCACTTTTTCAGCTATTCGAGGTTCTAATATGAAACTTTCAAGACTTGAAATCCTTAAAGGGCTAGAAATAGCATAAAGAAGGAATTTGGAAGAGCTAATTGTGCTTGGTGTTGTAGAATTTGAAGACTTCATCCTTTATTCAATCAAAATTGATTTGATTATTTTTAGAATTATTTATTAAGTTGTGTATTTCCAACATGAGTGATTATAAGGTTTTCTATAATGTTTTAGTTTATTTTTAAGATGATCTATTTTGTGTAATATTCCCAACTTTTGTTGTATTGCCATGTATTAAAAAAATGATATATTGATTCAAATTTTGATGACAAAATATTGAAAGTGCATGTATAGCTGGGTACAGTTGGTATTTATTATATTCATCACGCATGTTAGCACCAGTTTATTTTTACTTGTAAAGTATTAATTGTGGAGAATAGCATTTTTATTGATCATTTGTCAAAATTGATTATTATATCAGTTTTTATTTTGAACTTCTTGGTCCTATGACAACTTTGGGTATTTTTTATTTTAAACATTTTGTTGAATAACAGTTTATGATAAATTGGTACTCTCTAAATTGTTGTTTTAAAGACTTTAATTTTCTTAATAATATTTGTATAACATTTAAATCTATATTATTTTAGGGTATTGAATGTAACTTTGAATCTTGTGGTAACACTGGATATGTAAACTAATTTTAAGATAAAAATAAATTAAATAAAAAAAATTTTACACCTTTTTTATATTAATTGTTCTCACCATAATTTATCAAATATAAATAAAATATAGGGTTAATTACAATTTTTCACCTAAGGTTTAGGTGAAATTAAACTTTTCCCTTGTTATTTAAAAAAATATACACCTTATCTCCTGCCTTTTATAGTCCAACAACAACTTCTGAAATATTAATTTAGACTGTACAGTTTTTATTTTTAAACAATTTCAATTTGTATAGTGTTTTTTAATAATTAATTGACATTTAAAAAAAATACTATTTTAAAAATTAAAATAAATATAGAAAGAAAAATTGATAATTTAAAATATTAATTAATTGTAAGAAAATACCATACAGATTGAAATTACTGGAAGATAACTACCGTAATGTTTAAATTAAGATTTCAGAAGTTACTGTGTGGCTGCATTAAAAGGGCAGGAGGCAAAGTGTATATTTCTGAAATAAGAGGGGCTGAAGTGTAATTTTACATAAAGCTTAGTGGGTAAACTATAATTATCCCATAAAATATATATGGAAGAAGATATTTTTTTATACAAAAATCATAGAAAAAGTTATATATATAAAGAAAAATAAATATTACGCAGAAAAAAAACTAATTGATTGATAGATGAGAAGAAAAGAAACAATACTTTAGTAGTAGTAGTAGCAGTAATAATAATAATAATAATAATAATAATAATAATAATAATAATAATAATAAACTTTCTAATGCATTTCAATTTTAACAATTTTTATATTAAAATATGTGTATTAATTATATTTTACATATTTATATAAGATATTTTGATGTTAAATGAAAAAAAAAATATCTCACACATGTCTCACAAAAAAATAGAATACTATAGTACATACCTTGTAGTATTTGTGGTGTACCACATTTTTTTTTTCCAAAATGTAGATTAAAAGTGACCAATATACAAAATACTGCATTATTTTGCATGAAAAAGATGATAAAATATAAAAACATCTGTATGTTGTACCGCTTATCTGCTGTAGGAATCAATTATGAGTTTTGTCCATAACCATTCTACTTCACAATCGGAGTTTCTAATTGTGCCAGGTGTAGCATTCACTCATTCACAAAAAACAGTTAAATATAATAGAAATTTTAGGTAAATGTAAATCAAAATTAAAAATATAATTAGAATGAAAAAAACGTATTTTACATACATAAATATATTCTTAAATTTAGAAAAATGCATATTAAAAATAAATAAATAAATTTAAAATATAAGATGATACTGTGATCCATATTAGACAACAAAAAATCAGGGGTAATCGGGTCTAAGACTTAGGCACAATAAATGCCCACTAAAGCCTATGTAGGTTCCAAAAGTATGGCACATACCCATTAAACCCATTGTTCGACTTAGGTTATACGGCCACCACTATTGACTTAGGTGTCAAAGGGCACATACCCATTGAGCCCTTGTTTGGCTCCCTCCACCACTAAATCACATTTACTATTTTTTAAACTCAATAGGACAAGCTGGCCCATTTTTTTTTCAAAACTATTGACCCAATAGACTTAAACTCAATAGCCCCACCATAATTAATTTTCTTCTCAAGCCTAGCACATGTTCGGCCCACCCCCTAAGAAAGTGGTCTTGTCAGTTTTCATACCTGAGGCTAGTAGTATGCTTGATAATGTGGGATCATTGTGCTTGAAGTATTATTCCTCAAATAGGTCACTTGGGGTCGGGGATGGTTAGGACTTAGGAAGGAAGATCTTTGAGGCAAAGGTGAGAAAGACCTTAAACAAGGGGGCAAGAGGTCCTACTGTCAGCCAAATCCTACCAGAGAAGACCTACCAACAGAACTGACCAACGTTTAGCCGTTGGAAACTTTCTAGCCACAGTGCCTATACCAACCGATGGTTAGCCGCCAGCAAAGCTTCTGACGGCTAATTAATCGTTACTAGGGCTCCGACAAACCCTTGCTAGACAAGTGTTAACGGCGCTATTCTTGACAACGCTGCGAAAATATTTACTTTCCAATGACAGAAATTTTGAGAAGCACTTTTCATTATTTTTCCGTATGAGTCTTCAATTTCCCAATGGAAAACGGTCAACACTTGCCGTCGGTATATTAGCCATTTTCTTGCAGTGACCCATTCTTGAAGTTATCTAGTTCCGCTGAAGCATGGAAAATTAGTTTGTTATATCGTTTACAATCTACCATGACAAGCAATGTCAACGTTCCTATATAAGGAGAATACAACAAAACACTTGATAACGTGATTAACATATATAATTATTTATCTCACCTGAAGGTTTAGCCTAATGAAAATTTTTACCAAGCAGTGGTTCAAACATCTTCGGAATTAAGCAAATAAACTCCATATTCCGTAGGTTGTCCCTCTTCCCCTCTCTTAAATTTACACTTCCTCTATCCCATAAAGGATTATACATTTATTTAAATACAGAGATTAAGTTGTGTAGTTTATGATGATGTTTTTTTTTTTTTTTCATTTTTACCTTTAAAACTATTTTTTTTTTAAAAAAAAACTCCTTCTGAGTTATGTGCAGTAGAAGTTTACATGATGATTAAAGACAGAAAGGATTCCTTTTAGGGTTTTATACAATGAAAGTTTTAATGAAAATTTAATTTTTTTTTCAATTTTTGTGTAGTGAGAATTTAAATAAGGGTATTAAGATAAATTAAATATTTAAAAAAATTTGAAAAACAAATATTTCATCCTATTTAGAATTGCCAACAAATAAAAACTTTTCTTTTTCATTTTAGGATGATTTTTTTTTATATAATATCTTATAAAACATTCACAGTAGATAAAAAATTGCCTAATCTTTAATTAATGTTGAATTTGATCGACTTTGGGAATCCATCTACCCTTGCCCATAGACATACGTTTAAGTTGGTTGCTAGTTAAAGCTGAACAATGGGCCAGGTGGAACCTACTTGGGGTCAACCTGGGCCAGGCATGGTCAAAGGATGGCACAATATGGCTCGAGGTGGGATCAAGAAAATGTGGGCCTGGAGAAGAGAAAACAAAGACTAGTCCAAGACTATAAAAAAAAAAAATAGGCCCTACTCGGCTCGGTTCAGGCACTACCGGTTTGGGCTGGGCCTACCATTTTCAAAAACTTCCAATGGCTGGCATATTAAAAAAAAAAAAAAGGCAAAATAACAGTTTAAGAATCCCTGGCTATGAGAAATTGTTAATTAAGTTAAAAATCTCTTTTACCCTCATCCAACATTGAAAAACGGCTAGTTTGTGAGGCTATTTTCATTCAAAAAATTTTTGCCTACCCCTATAAATACCCACCCTCATTTCCTCACCTCCTCACACAACTTCCTACACCCTCCTCTCCACATCTACTACTTTTTTCTACAATTCTCCATTAGTCTTCAAGCCCTCTACCAATTTTTTTAATCTCATACCAATTACTTCTTAACCTTTTTTTAACCCTTCCTTAATCTTGCATCAATTTTCATCAAGTCAATTGCTCCAAGAAAGAGTATTGGCTCTGCCCTAACCAAGAGCTCACCCTTTCACACCAGCTTGGAGTCATTCTTTTGTCGCAAGAGTTGCGCCCGAAAGGAAATACACATCCCAAACGACTTCGAGCCCATCAACATCGATATGATGAATATCTATTTGGAAGTTGATGAGCAAGAGTCTGACGACGACATTGAACTTCAAAAAACCCCCACTCAAACCCTTGATCCACAAGGAAGGGATGGTTTACAACCAACACCTCAAGGTCAAGTTCCCAATGGTGGTGAAGATAAATCTCACCTCAATTTCTTCGTGTGAGAGCATTTTAAGACAATTTTGGAGAAGGACAACTGGTTCACAAAGTGCAAGCATTATAACAAGAAGTTGGCACACAAGGTGAATTTTAAGACCTGGACACTTCAACGACATATAAGGAATGAGCATCCAATGCACTATATGGGGAGCCAAAGGGAGTTCTAGTGGACAGACACAACTCAGATCTATAATCGATGGTTCATGTATCTTTAGATTTAATCAGCAATAATGTAGGGAATGTATGGTTAATTGGATGATGCTCATTGAAAAACCTTTTAGGCAAGTCGAAGACGTGCATTTAGAAAATTGGATTAGGTTTAATTTAAATCTACCTTTTAGAAAGGCATCTAGGACAACTGTACAAAGAGAGGTATTTAGAATGTATGAATTAGGTAAATCTAATATGCAATCTCTTTTTCTACACTTGATTAATGCATTGCTTTTGTTAAAGATATGTAGACATCCCCTATAGTGCATGATTATTTTTATGTTACTATACACTTAATAGATGAAGATTGAGTCATTCAAAAAAGGATTATTACTTTCAAATGCATGGAATTTGGCCACGCAAGATATAATATCTATCAATGTATCTTAGAGATGTTTTGTGAATTTTTCTTTGCTGACAAAGTTTTATGCATTAGTTTTAACAATACCTCTAACAATGATTTTGCGGCCCGAGAACTCTGTAATGTATTGAAACCCCCTCAAAATAGTGCTTTTTTTTCATGTTAGATGCGTGTGTCATATTTTAAACTTGTATGTGCAAAACGGGTTTGAGGTTTTGTGGATGGAAATTCATCCAATTCAAGATGCACTATATTTAAAGCCACGACCCAAAATTAGTCATGAATTCAAATGCTATTGTCTTCAAAACAACCAACTATTTTCATGGAAATATTTTAAACCTGATTGTCCCACCCGTTGGAACTCAACATATGAAATGTTGATGGATGCATATCCATTTGCAAGCTCTGTTGACTATTTTTATGAAGTTGAAATCAAACTTCAAGTTTCTAACAGCTAAAATGTGAGACAAGTGTTACAAACTTTGTCAATTGTTATGATATTTTTATGTGACAAATTTTTTTTTCTTCAGTGTTTACTATCCTATTGCCTACGAAAATTTGATGCATTTGGTAGACATTGTTTATATTTTGAATCAATACAAGATGGATCCATTTCCAAATGACACCATTAAAAAAAATTAAGGACAAGTTAGTTTCATTTGTTACAAAAATCCTCCCATCTTTTTACTTGCATCTTCACTAAACTTGACTATGAAAATTTTTGATACTTTGTCTTTACTTGAGGGATACTATATTTTCATGGATATAAATTATATTAGCTGTTTAGCTATGACGGTTGAAATAGATGAGCACTTGCAAGAGCTTTACAAGAAGTATTTGTCCCGCTACATAAACAATGTAAGACCAATATCTTCCAAGGGCGGCGCCAGATATATTCGAGAGGGGGCAATTGCCCCCACTCACTTTTGGGAAAACTACACATATTATAAATAAGTTTTAATTATTGAACATTTTGACCCCATAATTTTTTTAAAATATGTACATTTGCCCCTACTATTTTTAATATATAATTATTGCCCCCACTTAAAAGTTTTTCTGGCTTAGCCCTCAACTTTCTTATCATCAGCACCATTTAACCCTATGGAACAATTGTGCAAGTGTCCCTAACCCACATCATCTGACCTACCAAAAGTTGATGATTAACTTCACACATCATTTGAAACAAATGATGATGACATTTTGGAGTGGTGGGAAGCAAAGAGTAGTAGATTTCTAATTGTCCATCCTCGCGAAAAAGGTTCTTGTGGTTCCGGTTTCCACCATTGTATTAGAGTTTGCTTTCAGTGCCTACAAATGGGTTATTTTAGATAAAAGGGCTAGGTTGACAGTAAAAGTAGTGAAGGGCTGCATATATAACTGTGACTAGGGCCTTGCTGCCTTAAGAAAACAAAACTAGAAAAGTTTAGAAGATGAGATGCAAGATGATGATGGTGTTTCCACATCTTAGATTTTTTTTAGATCATAGTATATATTTGTTTTGATTATGTTGTGCATCATAGATCATAAGTTTTCATTTCAAATTTTTTTTTGGAATGTTTTGCCATTTGTCATGTAAGGCTCGTTCTAACTTGTTTATAAGTACCATTTGCCTTTGTTTTTAATAAATTTTGCATCAATGGGGTTTTTTTTAAATAAAAATAAGTAAATTTTAAAAAATTAATATTTTTCAAAATTTTTAAAAAATAAAAAAGACCCGTCTCACGCCCAGCACACTTTACACGTGCCCTGCCCGGGCCTGACCTAGCTAGATCCAGCCCGATCAAGCCTACCGCTCACCACTATTGCCACCTAGTGGCCAATGTGTTTGAAGGTAAGTGGGTTTGACGTTGGCAAAATGTTTTAAACTGTAAACACATCCATCGTAACGATCTTACTGCTTTACTGTCACTTTCTACGTATACAAAAGTGCGAACTCCTCCGTATGTGAGTTATAAAACTATGCGCAATCTAATATATCAGAATATCTGACATGAAAATCCATATATAAAACATCTAGTACGTAACATGAATGCTTCTTGTATTAGAATATTCCATATTATAGTTGAAACTTGAAACTACTAGATGGTGAGTGCTACTGCTAGTAAATTGTTGATCTCATTAAGTAAAAATAAAGAGACCGATTCTGGGCTGAGTTTGGAAAAACATGGGCTTTGGAAGATTATGGCCCAGACCAAGTAAGTTCTGAATTCACCCTTACCCAACCCAATCACAGTCTCTGCTAGTCTCAGTCTGAATGGTTGTTTGAAGCCTGGAGGATTTTGGCGCGCTAGGCTAGGGTTTAACAGGAAAATCAAAGGGGAGTGAACGAGACGAGACAGGTTCCAAGAAGCGAAGATGAGGGCCAGGGAGTTCCGATCTGCATCAACATCCTACAATCAAACCCGGCCCCGCCTTGGGGTCTGTCCCTCTTTCTCTTCACCCCTAATCTAATCACCGCACCTGGCTATCTCTCTGATCCCCATGAAAGCAAGCAGAGTCCTGCTTCCTTGGGCGGCCAATGTTTTTGTCTTGCTGCTGTATCAATTCTCTGTCATTTTAAACCATTTCAATAGTCTGCTCGGGGTTTTTGGTGATTAGTGGTCACCTACTTCCCTCATCTGTTTTTGACCTGTATAATGCGAGGCTGTTTATGATCTTGGCTGATTGTTGGGTGCCATTCATGGATCTGATGCAGGTATTATTGAATCCCTCGTGTTTGCTAGCAATATTTCAGGTAGTAATTTGGGTCCTTCTGGGACCCCATTCTTGAGAACCACTTTGAAGGGACCAAAATGGCTTCCGTTCCTTACCTGGGTTACATTTCTTTCTCGCTTGTAATTGAGGTCATCTTGTTCTCTCTTTCAGTTGGGATGATGCGTTCATCTTCTTGATCCTTCACTTGACTTATTATATCAGTGTCGCCCCCCCATCGAATCCTCGGAACCTCCTGAACTAAAATGTTGACAATGGGTCCATCCTCACTACATTTAATACTGCAAAACATCTTTTATTTAGTTATTCAGTTTTCTTTAACATTGGACTCTACTTGCATACCTTTTGTTTGTGTTTAGGCCAAGTTTAGTGTTAACTTTGTATAGCCCTCAGTTTTTCATGTAACTGCCATTTGCCTTGCTTGTCATTAAAGCTTGAGACTGTTGTTGTCTGCCTCCTTTAATGATTTCATCTCACAAAAAAAATGTTATTGATTTTAAAGATATTCAGTCTGGTATATCTTATAAAGGAGTTCACTTCTTACGTGCCTTTGCTATAAAATTTCATTGATTTCAATCTTTATGGAATCTGTCTGAGAGTTCGAAAAGTCCAACATTTCAGATAGCTGAAATTTCTAGTCACACATATCCTTGGATGCTTGGCAGAGTGCTAGGTTTAAACCATAAAGAAATTTATCTGTCTTCTGTACACCTCTAAACGTGATTATTACTTATGATTTTTAAGCCCGGGTTTTCCCTGAATGAGGTCTTCTTTTGTTCAAGATATGTGTGAAAATAATCCAAATGAATACACCTGTATCACCTCCGCAAAAGATCTCGTGGAGTTCTGTTGTAGCTGTGTTCGGCCTGGGTCCTCTTGAGGCACACTTGTCCAAATAGCCTGACATATGTTTACATTTACTGCAATGTTGTTGCAGTTGAATTTAGCTTTGCTGGATGTATGCACTATGTTTCTGCGCTCTGAGAGTCATGGCTCATGAGGGATTCTAACAGATGGTAGTCCTATTCAAGCAGAGATGGTTGCATTTTGCATATATAGGTCTGCAAGTTATTTGGAACTGCTGTGAGATGAATTAATGCGATTGCTGGCATGAATAGTTTGAGTACACATATAGTGATTAATGCATTTGCTGGCATTAACAGTTTGAGTACGCATACTGTCAGTTCATATGGTAAACCACAGGTGTATCCATGTACTTTATTTTGATATGTGTTTCAATCAATAAAAGGAAAAATAAATATAGGCCTGAGCCAGGGGAGATGTGAAGTAACTGCGGTAAAAAGGGTATGTATTGAGTAACTTATCGCATCAATATTCCATTATCTTTATGTTCACTTTCAGTATTCCATGGGATATTATGTCTCTCTGCAGGTAATATATAAGTAAGGGGGTGCAGGGGTAGTAAATTGTATGTTTTGATGGGTATCAAGCAGGTTTTCTACATTTTAGTAACCTGAAATGTGATGCTTGATCTTGACATACATGTATGAAGTGGTAAAAAGGACAGGAGTAGGCTTATTCACATGTTCATTTTTCTGGTTAGAGGTTGCAGAGGAAAGTGATGAGAACCAAGTGGCAAAAAAGTAAAAGGTAGTCTAGTCTGTGGGAGCAAAGGAACGGACAGAGAGAGTTGGAGAGAAACAAACAGAGGCAGTGGATGGTCACATAGCTTTTAGTAGCAAATAAGAGGTTGGAAAAAGAAAGCATTTGTTTGGTTGTAATTGTGGGTGAGGGTGAGATTGCGGGAAGCAGCAGTTGAGGTTGATGAGCATGGTGGACTACCTACTGTATAAACTGTCAACCTCGTCCGAACCCCTTCAGGGGTAAGGGCAGGCCGCTGTTGCTTGGGAAATTCCACTCCTCTCTTGTGCAGAACTGGAGCAAAGAGGTGAGGTGGTCCAAAGTCCAACCCCTCTTACAATCTGTCTTTATTGCATGCGTCTTTGCTCTTCACATGCCCTCTCTTGTCTTTTGCATTTACTTGTGGGTCCCTAGATAGTTGGCTTTGATGTCTACGTACTCTTTCATTTGTCTGCTTCTTTTTTATTTCTTGTTTTTAAGGTTGCCCGCCCTAGACAGATTATGGGTGCCTCTCAACATTTTACATGATCTTGGTGGGTTGTCGGGTTTGCCCTTTCGTCAACGCCGGACGAAGAAGGGCGGAACAGTCATTTAAGGTTCCAGATCCAAGCAGGGATTTACCGTGCTAGCTGGAATTAAGATCGTGTACTGGATTGAGTTACGAGGGATAGGTAAGTTGCCATTCCTCTATTTATATCTTTGTTGTTTGAAGCATCATTTCATCAGTGATCTGTCCCAGTGAAAACTGAAAAGTCACCTAATTAAATGCCCTATTCTTGTTTTTGCTTTTTTTGTGCTTGCAACCACACACTGAACTGCTGTTGTACTTTATTTACCAGCAGGACGCCTTTTTTATTACCCATGGATATGTCATTAAAATTCAAAAGTAAAATCGATCCTTTTCACTCAGTAAATTTTTGTTTTCGCTTTCTCCGCGTCGGACCGGCCCTTTCTGCTCATATTTCATGGGATCCCTAGACTGCCCCTCCACCTTAGAATTTTGGATAATTTGCTACAAATACAAAAACTTGCTGGTACAAATCTTTCTTTTACTAGCTGATAAATTCAAGTAATTTGTGGGCAGTTTAAACTCTAGTGGATCCTGCATGCACATTACTTTTGCATCTAATCATTATATACATCACGTGAGAAAATTTTGTAAGATTAGTTATATGTTTAGCAAATTATCTGTGGGACTAGTAGTAGTAGGGGCCACTAGTAAGACCTGCGAGAATAAGGTGAGGTAAGCAGGACTAGCTAGCTAGGCTTTTGTTCGTTGCTACCCTATAAACATTCCATCATTAATTTGTCGGCAGTAACCCCTCACAGGATCAAGGTCGTGTAAACGGAATGTTTAGTTCAAATTTATTTTCAAATTGTAGTAGCCAAGGAGGTGAATTGGCGTGAGCAAAATGAGTTTGGGCACCTTAATAAGCAAGAGATACTTGATTTGATTCAGAACATCGCTAGCGATACCAGAGGCTAAATTATAGTAGAACATAGGAGTCTCTGATTATGGTCATGACTCCCTCATGAGTAGTGAGTAGTGCCCTTAAATATTCAACCAAACCAGATCATTAATTTTGGGGCAGCCATATCACGTACGTCCAATTCTATTTTGTTTGGTTTAGATACCAGTACGCTGATATGGGTCGCAATGAGGATTCATCATTAGAGAGAGAGAGAGAGAGAGAGAGAGAGAGATCACGTACGTCCAATTCTATTTTGTTTGGTTTAGATACCAGTACGCTGATATGGGTCGCAATGAGGATTCATCATTTCATTCTCCCCCGGCCTTTTGGCTATCCTGCTGTCCATCTCAATTAAATTTGATTGATTTGTGTTATTTATGTAAAGTAAGGTATGCTAGGCGAAGGGAGGCGAGGCGAGGCGAGGCGACCGAATTCCTGAGCTTCATGTTTCCTAAATGAGATTACGTCCATAAATAAGCAGCTAGCTCGATCGATAAAGTCTTACTCAACCGAATCGTTTTGCTAGTTAGATCTGCATCATTTATAGTGGTAGAATCTATTTGAAGGATTCTCCTTTTGAATCACTCAGGCTGTTTAACTTGCTAGCTAGGGCGTTGAAAAATGTAATTAGACCACCCCACTTGGTGTCTGGTCCAAGACACAGAAACAGTTCAGTGAAGTAGTAGTACTCGTTACTTTTGTCGCAGGAACGGATGGACTCGCTAGTAAAATCTACTGTCTGGGTGCATTATATATAAATTACTGCTAACATTCATAACTTTGTTTTCTTTTTCTTTTTCCCGAAAGTCTCACGTTCACAACCATATGAACTACTTGAGGCAAAGGAATAAACCTCCACGGAAAATATCATTTTTCTTTCTGCATTTTTCCTGCTTGCACAACTTGTCTCACCTGCAGCTCAGGCTGGCAGCGGCAGACAACAAAATACACACATGAACAGATATAAATCTATGTACAAAGAGAGAGAGAGAAAGAGACGCGTGTCTATCGATCTCCTCTACATCGAATGGATAGTTTCCTCCCAACTGTTATCCTCTTGAGACAAAACATTCCGCACACGTGTGAAGAATTACCATGTGTGCGTGTGTGTGTGTGTATATATAAAATCTCCTTTAGTTTCGTCCAATTGCAGGAAAAATTAGCCAAAGAACTATAAGATGAAGTGAAGGTTTTGCTTACGCCATTATGGTATTTATATGTAATACTCTGATCATTCCCACATTTTTGCTTTGTTTACTATTTTGTACCGTTTTAAATTTTTACAACACTTGTATTTTTAGTAATTTATTTGATTACATTATCATTTAAATTATAATATCAATACATCTTTTTTAATTTTTTCTTAATTTATGTATAAAAAGTAAAGAGTGAAAGTGAAAATAATACATAAACTTTTTTTCTGAAAAATAATTCAAAGAATACTGGACAGATAGAATTAGATAATCCAATAATTTTAAGTCAAATGTGATGTTAAATTGATAATACGAAATATTATAAGAAGAGAAATACATGCGGATTATTAAAAATTTTCCGCTATATATATATATATATATGTTGGTGAATCCCTTAAGCTTAGTTGGAGAGAGGAGAAGAAAGGAGATCTAATAATTCGGGCCGATTAATTATTGACCTCATCCAATCCGAGTTACTACAAATTAATCGAAATGAAGCAGTGCAAGTAATTCAGTCGTTACAAACGTAGATCCAAACTCACTTGGTCTTGGACGGTCGACCTGGGCTCGTAAACGAACCGGTTCTGCGAACCTTTATCCGGCTTCAACTCATCCCCGGCGAACAAGGACAAGGGCCGGGACATCGAAGACTTGGACCGGTCTCTAATAAAACCACCATTGGGACCAGTGTGCGCAGTGGCCGGAATCCGCCACACACCCAAGGGACTGCCATTGATGGGTTGCTCAGCAGAATACGTCACCGTATGGGCGCTAAAAACCCTAGTGTCAGCGGGAGCAGTACTGTTCCAGCTGGAAGCATAGGTAGCAGAGGGAGAGGAAATGCGGTAGTTAAGGAGGCCGTAGAGATGAGCCTCGGGGGAGTGGAGAAGGGCGCGCTTGGCGTTCTGGCGCTCGCGCTTGTGAGCGTTCTGGTGGCCGCCTAGGGCTTGGGAGGTGGGGAAGTTGCGGCAGCAGTAGTGGCACTCGAATCTGCGGGTGGCAGCGTCGGCGTAGGACTTGGAGGCATCGTCGTTGGAGGTGGCGGGGGTGGAGGATGGGTGGGAGAAGTCGAAGCCGAAGAGGCGGAGGCTGGGTTTGTCCTTGTCCTTGTCCTTGAGGGAAGCGGGGCGGATGAAGGGGAGTTGGGAAAAAGAGTCGACGTTCATGAAGTCATGAGTCTCTCTGTCGGCCTGATCTGCTGCGCCAACGAGGGTTTTTGTTGTTTCCATAGACATTATTTGATTGGGATTCTATCTATACAGAGAGAGAGAGGGAGAGAGAGAGATTAAAAATGGGAATTAAGCTAGCTATAGCCAGCTAGCTGGTACATACATACATATATATATATATATATATAGGATTAGTAGATCTGTAGTAGGGGAAATTGTGAGAAAGAATAGGAAGGGAAGGGGATAGAAAATGGAGGAGGATTAGTAGTCAGGAATAATATTACTGAGAGCTAGCGTTTGGTTAGGGAGAGGAAGTAGAGGGAGGCTTCGTGCGTGGGACCTATAAAGGGTGAGAACAGAGACTCATCATCGCTTCTCAGAGTGAGTGCTGACAAGCCCTTTTCTCTCCCTTTCTCTCTCCTCAGATTATTAAGACTTGAGAGGTTGCACCTTTCACACTTTGCCTCTCAAAGTACCCTCCTTAATTCCCGTATCTAATTCTTTCCTTTACATACTCTTGTTTTTTTTTTCCATTTCTTGTTTGCTAACTACTAAAAAATTATATAATAATTTATTATTTTTCAACCACATATAATTTGATTTATTACATATCATACGACCTAGTTGAGCTATATAACATAACAGGATTATTAAAAAATGGGCATTTTTCAATGGCCTAAAGTTGAAATTTCCCAGTTTCCAACATGAAACTGTTGGTAATCAATGCGTTGAAAGTTGTCATTTCAACGGCTCAGATGAGAACTGTTAGAAATTCCAACAGTCAGTCGTTGGAGAAAAAACCGTTGGAAATTGCTAACGGCTGTAACTAATTATTTATTTTTTCAAATTCTAACGGTTTAGGCAGTTGGAAATTTCCAATTGCCTAGGTCGTTGGAAAAATTTCCAACGGTATAGGCAGTTGGAAAGAGTTCCATATTTTTCCAACGGCCTAAGCAGTTATATTTCCAACTGCTTAAGTCGTTGGAAATAGTTTTTTTTTTTCATATTGTTTATTCCAGTACTATTTGTTCTAATGTTATTTGTTCCAATATGAATAATAATAATAATAATAATAATAATATTCCAGTGCTGTTTATTCCAATATTATTATTATTATTATTATTATTATTAGAGCTTTAGGATAAAAAAATCAATTAAAATGCAGAGGTAACTACAACAAAAGAAAATTCAATTTCAAAAAATAAGAAGTACCAACTTCAAAATCCAGAAATTAAACCATTTTTATTAATAAAAGATTATTTGAAACAACAATAGTTACAAGTCTTGCTAGGCGAAATTCAATGCATAGGTATATATAAGTATAACTACTTAATAATTCCAATAAAAATAAGGCGTTGTGGTTACAACTAAAATACTGTAGCTGGGGCATCAATTCACTCCGACAATGAAATCCAGGATCTGATTCTATCAGTACCTAAGGAAACAAGAAACAACAATATTCAATTTCAGTCAAATACTTAACAATAACAATGCCTACTTTAGAGTAGGCAACAACTAGCATAACTTCTATTCTAGATTAATTACATGCGGATTAACTAATGACTCTAAGATTTTGGCACCAATAATCAACTTCCTAGCCATACTTGAACTGTGATCAACCATTAATCACCATAACTCAAAAATCAAGCAATAATTAACGAGTTCAAACAAAAGATTGAAAAAAAGAAGGTTTCTTGAATAACAACCAAAGAAATACAAAATGGCATTGAAATGTATACAGTAGTAGTACAAAAACTGGCAAGGGAAGAACAGAGACATTCTAGCAACAACAACAAAGAACTATACATACAAAGTGCAGCCTGAAAGAAGCAAACACGAAAGAGAGCAGGCAACCAGTTTTATCCCACTCGTACGCTAAGTCAGCAGATCTCACTGCTCAAACACCGAAATTTCAAACTGTAAATCCAGTAAACTACACATATATGATTATAATTATGCTAAATATCAGCTCCAAATGCATCACATGAATTATTGTATAATTTATGACATTTCAGTTTGCTGCTGTTCAGTAGCTTCATTTCCAACGTAACCATATTGTACTAATATAGCTGTATCTCACTGCTCAAACACCAGAATTTCAAACCATAAAATTTCCAGTAAAGTGAACATATAAGGTTATAATTCTGCTAAATATCAGCTCCAAATATGCATCACAGGAATTATAGCATAATTTAGAATAGTTCAGTTCGTTGTTGTCCAGTAGCTCCAGTTCTAGCACACCTATGTTGTACTAAAACAGTCATATTTCACTGCTCAGACATCAGAATTGCAAACCATAAAATTGCAAGTGAACTATACTTACAAGGCATAAATTTGCTAAATTTTATCTCCAAATAAATGGTCATTTAGTTTATGATAGCATCAAATCCCTCCAACTATATAGAGAAAGCTTTATTTTTATTGACATGCAACAAAAACCATCCATATTTACAACGTAAACATAGAAAAATGAACAAATATGAAAGGTTGGGGTTTACTGATGTCTTCTGATTAACAGGATCAGAACTAAAAGGTACTTAAACATATTAACTTAACAACGTAAGTAAAAAAACCATTAAAAACCTTTATCACTGCAGTATTGAGCCAACAGACCAACAGTGGTAACAACAGCATATCATGCTTAGGACCAATTCTAGAAAAACACACACAACAGGTAAATTCACTGAACATAAAACCTCACACAACCAAACGAGCATTGCAAACTGAGACAACAATGAATAAGACATAGGAAAGGAAGGGAAGTGTTCATATACCCCAAAGAATCATAAATAAAAGAATTATAAACAAGCATAGCAAGACCATTGCTTTTTAATCAATAAAACTAGAAAGAATTATAAACAAGCAAAGAATCATAAACAATGAAACAAGTGAGTCAAATTGAGAAAAAGAGATCGGATGAACCCAAGCGAATCAGATTGAGAGAAGGCTAGAGATCAGATGAACCCAAGCGATGAATCCAAGCAAATCAGATGAAAGAACAGACCCATGAGCAGATTGTAACAAAGTTGAGTGTGAAGTTTAAAAGAGCATTGCAAGAAATGAGCAAAGACAGATATATATCTGTCCACAGACAAAAATAAAGAATAGCATAAAGAAAAGCTCAAGTAAAAAGCATTAATCTGAATAATATATCTTATAGACTGGATTAAACAAGATGCGGCATCGAGCTTCATCTCTGACCTTATCTTAGAGCAAATCCAATCACCTTGAGACCGAAAATTCAAAGAGAGTTACAATCGAGAAAAAGATCGAGATGAGGCAAGGAGGAGTGAAAGAGAGAAACAGAGAAGGATTGTACCTGGTGCGAAGAGGAAGAAGGTTGAAAGCGCCAACGTCTGGTGCAGGGAGGAGAAGGTCGTCGGCACTATTCAAAGAAGTCGTGACTCGCGATCACGAGACAGCCCGATGCATTTTTTGTTTTCAGGAAAAATGGAAAACCACTAATCTCAATTTTCTAATTGTCGCTAACTTGGAAAATGGTTTTCCAAGAAAACTGAAAAAGGAAAATATTTAACTAAACAAGTTTTCTTTTCATTTTCTATTTTTCAAAAAAATTTCTGGAAAAATTAGAAAAATTTTTAGAACTAAACACATCTTAAATTTTCCAACGGCTTGGGCAGTTGGAAATAATGTTTCTTAAGCTGAGCATTTATTGCCCTCATAGTTGGCCGTTGGAAAAAAAATTTGGTTTTCAACGGCTTAGCGCGTTGGAAATTCCTAATGTTTTGACTGTTGGAAAATACAATTTTTTTAGTAGTGCAGGATGGACAGGATGGACACTGAATTATGATAAGATTACAAATACTACTATATAAAATCTTTCATAAATTTTTGCAATTTGACCTTATAACTTTTAAAACTTGCAAGTAATTTATAGCTTTGTTGTTCTCACCCATCAATTTTTTTCATTCTATACATTTTCATTAATCTTCCATGCACCAGTCATTAAGATAATATCTCTGAATGGTGTTCTTTGTCGAGGGCTAGCACTTCTGCTTCACCAAGGAACAAGTATATTACTAATTGGGAGTAGAGGTGGGAACCGGGTTAGCCCGACCCGGGACGGGCCTGGGCCCGGCAGGTCCCGATCTTGGGTCACGAGGACCGGGCTTGGCCCGGTGGCAGGCAGGGTGGTCCTAAGCCGGGTCGCAGGCGGGGCGGTCCTAAGCCGAATCACTGGCGAGGTAGTCCCAAGCCGGGTTTGGGGCGGGGCAGGGCGTGGTGGGGCGGGTTTGGTGTTTAAAAAAAAAAAAGAAACATAATTAATTATTTATGTTATAAATATTTTTAAGAAAAAACACCACATCCGGCATAAATTTTATTAAGTTAAAAAACCAAATGGCATTTACAAATAATCAGAACGGGCCTTACATTTTGAAATAACAAAAACGTTCCAGAAATAATGAATAATAGAAACCTATTATCTGTACTGAACAGCATAATCAAATTAAATACAAACTACATGTATGATTAAGAAAAAAAATTTCAAGTCTCCGTATCGGATATCACCTTCTCATCCGAACTCTTTTGGTCTTGCTTCCGGAGTGCTGCGATGCCCCAATCTCGGTTGCACACGCATACTTCTACCGCGTTGGGTGTCAATCTTAATCGTTTCTCTGATATCACCTGTTTTTCCGCACTAAACGCTGTCTTGGATGAGACAGTCAATATTGGAATAGAAAACCGTTAGAGGGCTTGCTGTTTAATTAAACCATTTTAAAAAAAAAATCGCGAGTTTCCATTGTGTGCAGAAGTTGTTGGGCGCCAGGCCCAGTCCAGTCTGGCGGGGCGGGGTGGTTCACGGGTCAGGCCCTGGTCCGGAGCAGTCTATTTTGCACCTCCTCCTCTCGGGCCCATATTCGGCCCATATCTTAGGGGCTTTTGCCGGGGCGGGTTTGACTTCTGGTCTGGTCCCGGTTTACCCGGCCCAGGTCCCACCTCTAATTGGGAGTAGCTACAGGGGTGAACAAATTAATATTTCCTCCGTTTCACAAAAATTAATCATTTTACTATTCATAAAATTAATTTATAATTTTATTTCTTTCAAAATTTATCATAAAAATATGAATATTTTAAATGAAAATGAAACTTTATTTTTTTGTTACTCAGAAGTATGTATAAGTATATTAGGGTAATTAGAGAGTTACCAAATTTGAGGAAAAGTTTGCATGTTTCTTGAAACCTGAATAGCGTCAAGCCGCATATTGACAGAAGGATACACAATGTGCCTGTGGAGGTTCAAACCTCGACCTTGGTAGGGGATATCCGAACACCTAGCCATTGGGCTAAGATGTTGCGAACAATGAAAATGAAACATTAAAAATTATAATTTTTAAATACCATTTTTAAATTTTTAAAAAATATATTAATATAAATATGTTCAAGTCAAATTTCAGTAAAAAAATTTAAAATAGTCCGAAACAGTGGAAGTACATTTTATTAATTAGTAATCTAGAGAATATATGGAGGCATATAAATCGCTGTCAGTAAACTAAAGAACAGAATGAAGTGATAGCAATCACGTTTTAATATATAAACATAATTAATAAGACTGACACTCATGGTATTGAATTAATAGCGTAAAACTTGAATCCAAGATCTACACAGATATATGACGAAATTTAAAAAAATATTTATTTATTTATTTATTTATAATAACGACGTACGGTCTATTTACTCTGGGGAAAAAATAATGACGGTCGATTTTATATAAACCGGTGGTCGCAATTGGTTAGAAAAATCTGTATATTGCTGTCCTGGCGCTTTCAGAATTATGAATGCAGGCATTTTCTACTTTATAATAATTTCAAACAAGTGTTCCCCTATTCAGTTATTGCGATGTCGACCTTATTGTACGTAGACATCACTTCCAACCATTGCAATATCGTTATTGAAAATGATCTGCAATTAATTATTTATTTTAGCTTTTGTTTTTATTATTACACTAATTAAGATTATTATGATTTCAGTAGGTCAAAATTATTAATCTACTCAAGGTACAGCCTCAGTTACAAATTAACGATTATTTGTTTTACATGTACAAGTCCTTAATCTCTCAATTGATCAACGTGTTTACACGCTTCAAATTAGACCAACTCCCTTAAGGATCATTTGGTAACTTTCTCTCTTTTCTTGTTTCTGCTTTTCTTTTCAGCTTTCTGGAAATATATATATATATATATATATATATATGTTTGGTGTAAAATAAAGCATACATAGAAAAATGAGAACGTTACCAAATTATCCATCAGTAATATATTTTTATCTTGACGAAATCTCTTTTTGAACATTTGTTTTTTATTTTTTATTTTTTAGGTTAGATAATTTAAAATTTTAATTAAAAATAGGTTTAAATGCACATTTGATCCCTTAACTTTGGAAAGTGGAAACTCGCATGAGTTAATCCCCCTAGGTTTGCTTAATTAAGTGACTTTAGCCCCTCAACTATGCTAAATGAAGCGACTTAGTCCATTGTAAGACAAAAAGCATGCACGTGACCCTGACAACGTTAATGAGTTGTTGACATGGATTGAAAGTGGAGCCAGTTCTCATCAAGATGGAGGTGGGAGTGGTGCTGGATGGTCAGTAGTGGCAGACATATAAAAGCCTTTCATGAGGAATGGAGAGGCGGGGAGCCCGACGGTTCAACTGTTAGTAGTGGATAGAGAAGCAAGGCTTATAAGATACAGAGAGAAAAGGAAGAACCGAAAGTTCGAGAAGATGATGTGGTACACGTCCCAAAAGGTGTACGCAAAGATGAGACCATGGATAAAGGGAGGGTTCTCGAAGCTTTCCGACATCGAAGGGGATGTGGAGCAAATCTCCATGTAAGGATTCGACATGGTGCCACCCGATCCAACGGCTCAGCCTCCGTCACTTTGTACAACTTCCTTGTGTTCACGGTCGAAATTGAATTTCTTGATTGTCTTAATGGGGACAGTCATTTGAAGTGCCTTATTCACAAATTTTTGTTGTGTCAGAAATTTTGCTGAAATCCCAAATTGATTTCGAAGAAAGAGATCCACATAACATTGTACTCAATCCGTCAGTCAAGGGACTAAGTTGCACCATTTTGTAAACTTGAGGGATAATCTCTTACTAAATAAAAATTAATGGATTAACTCGTTTAAGTGGACAAAGTTAAGGAACCAAATGTGTATTTAAGCATTAAAATAATCCAATTTTCTAAAAGTATCCTAAATTACCCTTTAGACTTCTAACTATAATATTTTAATAAATTAATAATTTAAGAAAATAGTAATTTCATATATAAATAATTCACAACAATACAATAAACTGAGTCTTAATATTTGAGAGATGATAGATGGATGCGATAACATGTAAATTTTTCACATGCTGGAGAAAGATCAAATCCATCAGATTGCATGCTATCGATTTAAAAAGAACCCATCATGCGTATTTATATAGATAGCTACAATACGACGTCGTATCTGGATTAACATCTTGTGCATTGGCCAATAACTAGCTTCCATAAATAAACATATATAATTTCACCACTTGAATAAAGTCGTTAGTATGTGATTGACTAACATCCCGCAAGCATTGAAAAACTCATTATTTTGATGCAACTAAAGTTGTTCTAATATATAATATATATTATAAATGTATATCAAAATTTCCACATATATTAATATTGACGTCTAGATCGATCGATCGATCTCTCTCCAGGAGCAGGGTACAAATATTGGTGATGGATATTTGTAGCTGTTGCTGTTTTTCACATCTCTTTCAAGGCAAGCTTCTGCTGATGAATGGGTCGAGCGATCAAATTAGATGGTCATTCAAACTCGCAGCCCCAGACAAGGAACATATATGTATTTTCTGAAAAAAAGATATTATTATTGTCAGTTGGCACTTTAACTTGAAACATTGCATTACACAGTAAATGTAATACCACCACAATAAATATACGACTAGTATCAAATTCTTTACGGTACTATTCTATATTTATAGCAATTAATTTATAATTTTTTATTTTTAATATTTTAATTAATATATAAATAAAAAAATTTATATATGAATGATAAATGAGTGCCTATAATTTCTAAATAGAATTTTTAAAAACTTTACTAGACAACAATAATATAAATAAATTCAAGTTAAGCTTAGGTCAACAAAGTGAAATGACATAAAAAAATATAGGATGCAAAGAGTATTATCTTATATTTAATAATCACTTTATATAAAAAAGAATGCACAATAATATATTAACATTAAACTTTAATGAACTTGTGTATAATAATTTCATTTTTTTCGATGTAGTACCACCATTTGTTATTACTTAACCAATCTATTCACATGATTTGATCCATGACTCAAGGCTCAATAACCTAGTCACAAATCCTTCTCCTCCCTCATCCCATCATCCCTTCTCCTATCTTCTTTGTATATATGGTCAGGCTTAGATACAGATCTAGGCCTGATCGGTTAATTTGTTACTATTACTCAATCCGATTATCTTCAATCATTTTTTCCATTTGTTCTCTTCCACAAAATTTCTTCACCACAATCGGTAGAAGTGCCATTTGGATCACTTGACGCTTTACGATGGACAAATCTAAGTGGCATATTTTTGAAACTAGTGACTACGAGAAAATTAAATGGAATGCTGAAAGCGGCTAAGTGTTAGATGATGAATCATTTATGAATAGTAGATCGAGATGATTGTATTTTATTTTATTTTTTCTATTTATTTGATCATTTATTTGGTTTTTTTCCAGTTACATGAGCCATTTCTCCATGATTTTCCTAGTTTAGTTAGAAGGTTTCAATTCAATTTAATTCTCTTCCATTCATTCGCTATCGCAGGGATACATAGCCTTTTATTGGCCAGTTCATATGTCCCTGTTGTTTTTTAGTGTCCTACGTTATTGATTTATAAGATGCCGTTTAATTTACTGGTAATTAGAATTAAGTATCCTTTTATTAAAAAAAAGACTTAATACCCTAAACTTTGAAAAACATGAGGAGTTAGTCCATGAACTGAAGTTCCTTCATGACAAAACTACAAAATCCCCCCTCATCTCCTATAATTTTTTAAAAGATGCTCCCTTAGTTCAAAAGCATAAACTTTAATCTTCCCTAATTCACCCATGTCAATCACGACCTTGCCCTTGTCGAGCTACCTCCACCTTCATTGCCATCATGCCAAATGATCTAAATCTTATGTAGTCCCAAATCTCTCCTAATTATGTTCTACAATGTATACATTTTACACAAAAGATTGGATAAAAAAAATCATAAAAAATTAGTCTAAATTCTATAGCTCCTTAACACGAAATTGGTTTTAGGATTTTGCTATAAATAAGGTTTTAATTTATTACCCTTATCTCCAACACAAGTATATGATATCAATTATGAAAGTGACATGAATGAGGGGTCAATTCCATTAAGATTGAGTGTGTGAAATGTGTTTGAGTTCTAAGCTTTGATTTAAATGTTACCTATGCTAGCAAACTTAACTAGACAACAAACAAGAAATGTAAATGTAGTAAAGCTAGACTAAACTATAAACTAAATATGTAAAGGTTTAACTAAGAATGAAACTTCCTAGGACTTCACCACTTGTATAGCAAATTATGCTAATTAAATGAATTTAGTCAAATCTTGTATTAGAACCTTCTCTTTCAAGCTAGGCTTCCTTGCCCCTTAAACTCATCCATTAAAAATGTAGTCAAATAGCTTTATAGGTGGAAAAAGTTTTACTCTAATTGTTCGTGTAAGGATTTTTCCTTGGAATTGTAATCTTACAAAAAAAAGCTCTTTAACCTCCCAACTAGAGGAGAAAAAAAACCGAACTCTTTTTGGGTAGCTTGAGTGCAAGATTGGGTTATGGTTTTTCTTGTCGAACTTTTTCAAGCTTGAACAAAAAAATTTGCTCTAAAAAATTTAGGGCCAAGTTCGAGCCTTATGATATTTGGCCCTATGAGCTCGAATGAGTCCTTTTGTCCGTTTCTCCCAGGCCTATCAAGTTCTAACTTGTAGGTTCTTAACCCTTAGTTTTTTTGTACTGCTCCAAGCAGCCATATGCAGCCTTAGTGCCTAATAACCCACCCACCCAGTTAGCCACTACAGCACCACCAAGATCAATGGCAGCAAGTAGGATGACGATCTCCCCCAACTTCGTGAAGACATTCAGCCTCAAGATTGATGATTGTTTACCCATCAAGAGCCCCAATATTGATGTAGTGACACCCAATAATTGGCCATAGATTGATGCACCAGGCAAATGTTGGCGATGGAAAATGAAAGTGAGAGTAATTTTGCAAGTCCTACCTAGTACTATTGGTAACATTTGTTGTTGTTCGCTTTTTTGTTAGGTTTGAATAATTCATGCTTTTATATCTCAAACATTGTTTCTGTAAACATGGAAGTTTTTTTTTCCCTTAAAGGTTAAAGCAGATGGAGTAATAAAGAAGATTTGGAATTAACAGTTAGTTGATTAATTTTTTGAGTTGCAATAGCCAATGGTGCATTTCACTTTTCAAATATTGAATTTGAACTAATAAATAAGTTTGATTAAAAACTTGCAAACTCTATTTTCCTATATGTAGTGTATTTGTATATATTACGCACACACACACGCACATCATTAGTTAATTTCTAGGTGAAATTAAACAAGGGTCAGATGTTCTATTTTTCTATCTGATTTTATTACTTTGCCTAGACCAAGCTTGCATTCTCCTTCATATTTGCTTTATGGGAACTTCAAATTTGAAGGTTTATGTTCCAAAACAACTTTAGAAGTTGGCCTTTGTGCATTTTTTTTTTAAAGACAATTATGTTTAGTGTAATGTAACATAATATTTGGAATATATGTTCGATTTTTCTTAAACTAATGGAGAAACTAGAGATATTGGGATGTACTTGTTTGAAAGAATTAACGTAGTCATAGTTTGTTTTGTTCTTTTTGTTTTGTTTTCCTTTTGAGGTGTCAATATTAAAGTTAGTTTCATATTGGGAAAGAATTAATTCTAGTTTCATATTGGGATGATATTAAAACATTGACGATAAGGGCAAACCTATTCATTGCATAATGAGAAAGCATGTGAAAATGCCAACCTTTTTGAAACTTGTGTCCCTAAACTAAATTGTTCCAAGTTTCATATTATCCCATGTACCTTTGTCAATGTTTTAAGCATCATATGTACCTTAAACAACATTTGGTTTATTTTACATCAACATCAATGTTAAGCAAAGGTCTTTCACCTGTAGAAAAGTCAAATACACCACCTATTATGGATGTTGATAAGATTAATACCACCATTAACACTGATTAAGGTCAAATTGCTGAAATGACAAATATTCATATTGAGGGAATATCTGATGAAAACAATATATCAAGTTTGATAGATGAGGGTGAGAATAAAAGAAAAAAATAATGGGGCCATTGTTAATGGTGAGACTACAGTTAGTGAGGCACTAAAAAAAGAAACTACCAAGAGATTTAAGGTTTAGAAAGAATTCAAAACATGTACTGATTTGAAATGATTAAAGAAGGCAAAGTGAATGCATTGTGGAGTACTCATGTCCTTGAGTAAGTCTTCAAATACATCACATCTCTAAAGGCATATAAAAAAAAGTGCATACAAAGAATGTTTTACATCAAATAGAAAGAGCTTCTAAATTTCCAACTAGATAATACAATTGCGGGTAATATTTTTCATAACCTTGCACCAGCTGCGATAAATGGAAAATATGATGTGATGAAGATGAGGGAGGCAATTGCTCACTGGGTATTGATGTATGAAAAACCATTCATGGCTGTAGAAAATGATGGATTCAACTTATTATGAGAATTGCAATTCTTCAGTGGGAGAAGATAAGTCGGGTCACATTGAGGTTAGATTGTATGAAGGTCTATAAGCATACGAAAAAAAGATTAAAAGGGCATTTGAGTAAAATTCCAAAGATTAGTTTGACAAAAGATCTATGAAAGTCAAAAAACAAAAAGATAAGGTATATGGTAGTCACTGCTCATTTTTTTTACTCGTATTGGAAGGTTAATAAATGGATTTTGAATTTCGTCAACATTCTTCCTTCACATCATGGTATTGACATTTCAGATGCTTTGTATAAATGTCTGAAAAAGTTAGGCATCGGGGAATAAGACTTCCATTATCTCAATTGATAACTGTTCATTTAATGACAATGTCATTGCTAATTTGAAAGAGATTTTTAATGTGAACAAGAAGTTGCGTTGTGGTGGAAAGTTGTTCTATATGCGAAGTTGTGTACATATTATACATTCTTAACTTATTGTCCAAGATGGTTTGAATGAGATTAAGTATGTGATCAAGGATGTAAAGGAAAATGTTCATTTTGTCAACCAAAGTGAATCAAGATTGAAGACATTTTGTGAGATCATATAGCAGTTGCACTTACCTTATAGAAAACTTATGCTAGATTGTAAGACTCGTTGGAACTCAACCTATAAGATGCTATCTTGTGCTTCAAGGGTTAAAGATACCCATTTTTAAAATATATATATATATATATTTTTTGCGGGTTTCCATTGTGTGCAGAAGCCGTTGGGTGCCATGCCCGATCCGGTTTGGCGTGGCGGGGCGGTTCACGGGTCGGGTCCTGGTCTGAGGCGGTCCGTTTTGCACCTCCTCCTCCTTTCGGGCCCATATCTTGGCGGCTTTTGCCGGGGCGGGACGGGACGGGTTTGACTTCCAATCCGGTCCCGGCCCAGGTCCCACCTCTAATTGGGAGTAGCTACAATTTCTCTAAGAGTGAACAAATTAATATTTCCTCCATTTCACAAAAATTAATCATTTTACTATTCATAACAATTAATTTATAATTTTATTTCCTTCAAAATTTATCATAAAAATATGAATATTTTAAATGAAAATCAAACTTTATTTTTTTATTACTCAGTAGTATGTACAAGTATATTAGGGTAATTAGAGAGTTACCAAATTTGAGGAAAAGTTTGTCTGTTTCTTGAAAACTGGATAGCGTCAAGCCGCATATCGGCAAAGGGGTGCACAATGCGCCTGTGGAGGTTCAAACCTCAGCCTTGGCAGGGGATGTCCGAACACCTAGCCATTGGGCTAAGATGTTGCGAACAATGAAAATAAAACATTAAAGATTATAATTTAAAAAAAAATAAAAACTTTTTTTAATATATGTTAATATAAATATGTTCAAGTCAAATTTCAGTAAAAAAAATAAAAATAGTCCGAAACAGAGGAAGTACATTTTATTAATTAGTAATCTAGAGAATATATGGAGGCATATAAGTAAACTAAAGAACAGAATGAAGTTATAACAATCACGTTTTAATATATAAACATAATTAATAGGACTGACACTCATGGTATTGGATTAATAGCGTAAAACTTGAATCCAATATAAGATCTACACATATATATGACGAAATTTAAAAAAAATATATTTATTTATTTATTTATAATAACGACGTACGGTCTATTTACTCTGGGGAAAAAATAATGACGGTCGATTTTATATAAACCGGTGGTCGCAATTGGTTAGAAAAATATGTATATTGCTCTCCTGGGGCTTTCAGAATTGTGAATGCAGGCATTTTCTACTTTATAATAATTTCAATCAAGTGTTCCCCTATTCAGTTATTGCGATGTCGACCTTATTGTACGTAGACATCACTTCCAACCATTGCAATATCGTTATTGAAAATGATCTGCAATTAATTATTTATTTTAGCTTTTGTTTTTATTATTACACTAATTAAGAGTATTATGATTCCAGTAGGTCAAAATTATTAATCTACTCAAGGTACAGTCTCAGTTACAAATTAACGATTATTTGTTTTACATGTACAAGTCCTTAATCTCTCAATTAATCAAGGTGTTTACACGCTTCAAATAAGACCAACTCCCTCAAGGATCATTTGGTAACTTTCTCTCTTTTCTTGTTTCTGCTTTTATTTTCAGCTTTCTGGAAAAATATATATATATATATGTTTGGTGTAAAATAAAGCATACATAGAAAAATGAGAACGTTACCAAATTATCCATCAGTAATATATTTTTATCTTGACGAAATCTCTTTTTGAACATTTATTTTTTATTTTTTATTTTTTAGTTAGATAATTTAAAATTTTAATTAAAAATAGGTTTAAATGCACATTTGATCCCTTAACTTTGGAAAGTGGAAACTCGCATGAGTTAATCCCCCTAGGTTTGCTTAATTAAGTGACTTTAGCCCCTCAACTATGCTAAATGAAGCGACTTAGTCCATTGTAAGACAAAAAGCATGCACGCGACCCTGACGACGTTAATGAGTTGTTGACATGGATTGAAAGTGGAGCCAGTTCTCATCAAGATGGAGGTGGGAGTGGTGCTGGATGGTCAGCAGTGGCAGACATATAAAAGCCTTTCATGAGGAATGGAGAGGCGGGGAGCCCGACGGTTCAACTGTTAGTAGTGGATAGAGAAGCAAGGCTTCTAAGATACAGAGAGAAACGGAAGAACCGAAAGTTCGAGAAGATGATCTGGTACACGTCCCAAAAGGTGTACTTAAAGATGAGACCATGGATAAAGGGAGGGTTCTCGAAGTTCTCCGACATCGAAGGGGATGTGGAGCAAATCTCCATGTAAGGATTCGACATGGTGCCATCCGATCCAATGGCTCAGCCTCCGTCACTTTGTACAACTTCTTTGTGTTCACGGTCGATATTGAATTTCTTGATTGTCTCAATGGGGACAGTCATTCGAAGTGCCTTATTCATAAATTTTTGTTGTGTAGGAAAATTTGCTGAAATCCCAAATTGATTTTGAAGAAAGAGATCCACATAACGTTGTACTCAATCCGTCAGTCAAGGGACTAAGTAGCACCATTTTGTAAACTTGAGGGATAATCTCTTACTAAATAAAAATTAATGGATTAACTCGTTTAAGTGGACAAAGTTAAGGAACCAAATGTGTATTTAAGCATTAAAATAATCCAATTTTCTAAAAGTATCCTAAATTACCCTTTAGACTTCTAACTATAATATTTTAATAAATTAATAATTTAAGAAAATAGTAATTTCATATATAAATAATTCACAACAATACAATAAACTGAGTCTTAATATTTGAGAGATGATAGATGGATGCGATAACATGTAAATTTTTCACATGCTGAAGAAAGATCAAATCCATTAGATTTCATGCTATCGATTTAAAAAGAACCCATCATGTGTATTTATATAGATAGCTACAATACGACGTTGTATCTGGATTAACATCTTGTGCATTGGCCAATAACTAGCTTCCATAAATAAACATATATAATTTCACCACTTGAATAAAGTCGTTAGTATGTGATTGACTAATATCCCGCAAGCATTGAAAAACTCATTATTTTGATGCAACTAAAGTTGTTCTAATATATAATATATATTATAAATGTATATCAAAATTTCCACAAATATTAATATTGACATCTAGATCAATCAATTGATCTCTCTCCAGGACCAGGGTACAAATAGTTGGTGATGGTTCCTTATAGCTGTTGCTATTTTTCACATCTCTTTCAGGGCAGGCTTCTGCCGATGGATGGGTCGATCGATCAAATTAAATGGCCATTCAAACTCGCAGCCCCAGACAAGGAACATATATGTTTTTTCTATAAAAAAAAGATATTATTATTGTCAGTTGGCACTTTAACTTGAAACATTGCATTACACAGTAAATGTAATACCACCACAATAAATATACGACCAGTATCAAATTCTTTAAGCTACTATTCTCTATTTATAGCAATTAATTTATGATTTTTTATTTTTAATATTTTAATTAATATATAAATAAAAAAACTTTTATATATGAATGATAAATGAGTGCCTATAATTTCTAAATAGAATTTTTAAAAACTTTACTAGACAACAATAATATAAATAAATTCAAGTTAAGCTTAGGTCAACAAAGTGAAATGACATAAAAAAATATAAGATGCAAAGAGTATTATCTTATATTGAATAATCACTTTATATAAAAAAGAATGCACAATAATATATTAACATTAATTTTTAATGAACTTGTGTATAATAATTTCATTTTTTTAGATGTAGTACCACCATTTGTTATTACTTAACCAATCTATTCACATGATTTGATCCATGACTCAAGGCTTAATAACCTAGTCACACATCCTTCTCCTCCTTCATCCCATCATCCCTTCTCCTATCTTCTTTGTATATATGGTCAGGCTTAGATACAGATCTAGGCCTGATCGGTTAATTTGTTACTATTACTCAATCCGATTATCCTCAATCATTTTTTCCATTTTTTCTCTTCCACAAAATTTCTTCACCACAATCGATAGAAGTGCCATTTGGATCACTTGACGCTTTACGATGGACAAATCTAGGTGGCATATTTTTGAAACTAGTGGCTACGAGAAAATAAAATGGAATGCTGAAAGCGGCTAAATGGTAGATGATGAATCATTTATGAATAGTAGATCGAGATGATTGTATTTTTTTTTCTATTTATTTGATCATTTATTTGGTTTTTTTTCCAGTTACATAAGCCATTTCTCCATGATTTTCCTAGTTTAGTTAGAAGGTTTCAATTCAATTTAATTCTCTTCCATTCATTCGCTATCGCAGGGATACGTAGCCTTTTATTGGCCAGTTCATATGTCCCTGTTGTTTTTTAGTATCCTACGTTATTGATTTATAAGATGCCGTTTGATTTACTAGTAATTAGAATCAAGTACCCTTTTATTAAAAGAAAGACTTAATAAATACGAGTCCCTAAACTTTGAAAAACACAAGGAGTTAGTCCATGAACTGAAGTTCCTCGATAGCAAAACTACAAAATCCCCCCTCATCTCCTATAATTTTTTAAAAAATGCTCCCTTAGTTCAAAATCATAAACTTTAATCTTCCCTAATTCACCTATGTCAATCACGACCTTGCCCTTGTCAAGCCACCTCCACCTTCATTGCCATCGTGCCAAATGATCTAAATCTTATGTAGTCCCAAATCTCTCCTAATTATGTTCTACAATGTATACATTTTACACAAACGATTGGATAAAAAAATCATAAAAAATTAGTCTAAATTCTATAGCTCCTTAACACGAAATTGGTTTTAGGATTTTGTTATAAATAAGGTTTTAATTTATTACCCTTATCTCCAACACAAGTATATGATATCAATTGTGAAAGTCACATGAATGAGGGATCAATTCCATTAAGATTGAGTGTGTGAAATGTGTTTGAGTTCCAAGCTTTGATTTAAATGTTAGCTACACTAGCAAACTTAACTAGACAACAAACAAGAAATGTAAATGTAGTAAAGCTAGACTAAACTATAAACTAAATATGTAAAGGTTTAACTAAGAATGAAACTTCCTAGGACTTCACCATTTGTATAGCAAATTATGCTAATTAAATGAATTTAGTCAAATCTTGTATTAGAACCTTCTCTTTCAAGCTAGGCTTCATTGCCCTTTAAACTCATCCATTAAAAATGCAGTCAAATAGCTTTATAGGTGGAAAAAGTTTTACTCTAATTGTTCGTGTAAGGATTTTTCCTTGGAATTGTAATCTTACAAAAAAAGTTCTTTAACCTCCCAACTAGAGGCGAAAAAAGACCGAACTCTTTTCGGGTAGCTTGAGTGCGAGCTTGGGTTATGGTTTTTCTTGTCGAACTTTTTCAAGCTTGAACAAAAAAATTTGCTCTAAAAAATTTGGGGCCAAGTTCGAGCCTCATGATATTTGGCCCTATGAGCTCAAATGAGTCCTTTTGTCCGTTTCTCCTAGGCCTAGCAAGTTCTAAACTGTAGGTCCTTAACCCTTAGTTTTTTTGTACTGCTCCAAGCAACCATATGCAGCCTTAGTGCCTAATAACCCACCCACCTAGTCAACCACTACAGCACCACCAAGATCAATGGCAGCAAGTAGGACGACGATCTCCCCCAACTTCGTGAAGACATTCAGCCTCAAGATTGATGATTAATTACCCATCAAGAGCCCCAATATTGATGTAGTGACACCCAATAATTGGCCATAGATTGATGCATCAGGCAAATGTTGGTGATGGAAAATGAAAGTGAGAGTAATTTTGCAAGTCCTACCTAGTACTACTGGTAACATTTGTTGTTGTTCGCTTGTTTGTTAGGTTTGAATAATTCATGCTTTTATATCTCAAACATTGTTTCTGTAAACATGGAAGTTTTTTTTTCCCTTAAAGGTTAAAGCAGATGGAGTAATGAAGAAGATTTGGAATTAACAGTTAATTGATTAATTTTTTGAGTTGCAATAGCCAATGGTGCATTTCACTTTTCAAATATTGAATTTGAACTAAGAAATAAGTTTGATTAAAAACTTGCAAACTCTATTTTCCTATATGTAGTGTATTTGTATATATTACGCACACACACACACATCATTAGTTAATTTCTAGGTGAAATTAAACGAGGGCCAAATGTTCTATTTTTCTATCCGATTTTATTACTTTGCCCGGACCAAGCTTGTATTCTCCTTCATATTTGCTTTATGGGAACTTCAAATTTGAAGGTTTATGTTCCATAACAACTTTAGAAGTCGGCCTTTGTGCATGTTTTTTTTTAAAGACAATTGTGTTTAGTGTAATGTAACATAATATTTGGAATATATGTTCGATTTTTCTTAAACTAATGGAGAAACTAGAGATATTGGGATGTAATTGTTTGAAAGAATTAACGTAGTCATAGTTTGTTTTGTTCTTTTTGTTTTGTTTTCCTTTTGAGGTGTCGATATTAAAGTTAGTTTCATATTGGGAAAGAATTAATTCTAGTTTCATATTGGGATGATATTAAAACATTGACGATAAGGGCAAACCTATTCATTGCATAATGAGAAAACATGTGAAAATGCCAACCTTTTTGAAACTTGTGTCCCTAAACTAAATTGTTCCAAGTTTCATATTATCCCATATACCTTTGTCAATGTTTTAAGCATCATATGTACCTTAAACAACATTTGGTTTATTTTACATCAACATGTTAAGCAAAGGTCTTTCACCCGTAGAAAAGTCAAATACACCTCCTATTATAGATGTTGATAAGATTAATACCACCATTAACACTGATTAAGGTCAAATTGCTGAAATGACAAATATTCATATTGAGGGAATATCTGATGAAAACAATATATCAAGTTTGATAGATGAGGGTGAGAATAAAAGAAAAAAATAATGGGCCATTGTTAGTGGTGAGACTACAGTAAGTGAGGCACTAAAAAAAAAGAAACTACCAAAAGATTTAATGTTTGGAAGGAATTCAAAACATGTACTGATTTGAAATGATTAAAGAAGGCAAAGTGAATGCATTGTGGAGTATTCATGTCCATGAGTAAGTCTTGAAATACGTCACATCTCTAAAGGCATATAAAAAAAAGTGCATACAAAGAATGTTTTACATCAAACAGAAAGAGCTTCTGAATTTCCAACTAGATAATACAACTGCTGGTGATATTTTTCATAACCTTGCACCAGCTGTGATAAATGGAAAATATGATGTGATGAAGATGAGAGAGGCAATTGCTCACTGGGTATTGATGTATGAAAAACCATTCATGGCTGTAGAAAATGATGGATTCAACTTTATTATTGAGGATTGCAATTCTTCAGTGGGAGAAGATAAGTCGGGTCACATTGAGGTTAGATTGTATGAAGGTCTATAAACATGGGAAAAAAAGATTAAAAGGGCATTTGAACAAAATTCCAAAGGTTAGTTTGACAAAAGATCTATGGAAGTCAAAAAACAAAAAGATAAGGTATATGGTAGTCACTGCTCATTTTTTTTACTCGTATTAGAAGATTAATAAATGGGTTTTGAATTTTGTCAACATTCTTCCTTCACATCATGGTATTGACATTTCAGATGCTTTCTATAAATGTCTGAAAAAGTTGGGAATCGGGGAATAAGACTTACATTATCTCAGTTGATAACTGTTCATTTAATGACAATGTCATTGCTAATTTGAAAGAGATTTTTAAGGTGAACAAGAAGTTGCATTGTGGTGGAAAGTTGTTCTATATGCGAAGTTGTGTGCATATTATACATTCTTAATCTTATTGTCCAAGATGATTTGAATGAGATTAAGTATGTGATCAAGGATGTAAAGGAAAATGTTCATTTTGTCAATCAAAGTGAATCAAGATTGAAGACATTTTGTGAGATCATATAGCAGTTGCACTTACCTTATAGAAAACTTGTGCTAGATTGTAAGACTCGTTGGAACTCAACCTATAAGATGCTATCTTGTGCTTCAAGGGTTAAAGATATTTTCCCAAAGTATCAACAATAGGAAGTCAACTATTTCTTGTATGTAACTAAAGAGGTTTGGGAGAAGATACACAAGATATTGGAGATCTTAAAGGTATTTGCTAAAGCCACTAATGTTATATTTGGAAGCACATACCCAACGTCAATTTGTTCATTTTCAAAACGTACAAGGTGAAATAGGTTTTAGATAATAAAGTAACTATTGATAATGCCTTTGTGAGGGATATAGTGACTAAGATGAAAATGAAGTTTGATAAGTATTTGGTAGAGTGCAACTTGTTGATGACAATTATTATCATTTTAGATTCAAGAGTTAAAATGAATGCTATTGAATATAGTTTTCCATGGATATAAAGTCCATTAAAGGCACGAGAAAATATTGACAAGGTGAAAAAGCTTTTTATATGAGTTGTACGATGAGTATGTGACTCTGCACGACTAAAGTATAAACCGAAATAAGGAATGGCTAACTTTATCCTCCCAATCTTCTTCTGCATCACTTTTAGGACTATTTTCAAAATTAGGATTTGCATAAATTCAAAAATATGTGATGACAACTAAAACTTTAGTGTGAGAGAAAACTGAATTGGACATGTATTTAGAAAATGATTTTTTTTTTGTCATCTATATTCACCCTTTGACATATTAGCTTGGTGGAAAGAAAATCAATCAAAATATCATATTTTGTCAAAGATAGCCACTAAGATTTTAACAATTTTGATTACCACAAATGCATCCAAAGCAACATTTAGTGCTGAAAATATAATGATTGACTTATATTGTACATCACTTTCAATTAAGACTGTTCAAGCCTTATTTTGTGGAGAAGATTGGCTTAAAAACCTCTATGGTATAAAGAAAAAATGTATAGGAAGATTTGAATTTTCTTTTGATTTTTAGAAAATTATTTCACCTACAAAAGTTTAGTTCTATATGCTTGACTTATCTTTTTAATTGTTTTTAATGTTCTATAGTATAAGAAAAAGCCAATTGTTGTCAATCTGTCCATTTTTTTTATATGGGTTTTCCTGATAATCTACAACTCATCAGGTAAAACCTTGTTATTTAGTAGCTTTTTTCTTCTAAATTTTTTTTGTAATTTAATAGCTTCTTTTTTATTAACATCTTGGATGATGCATTAGTTTCATAACCTTTTGGCATTTGTTTGATTCTTTTTTGATTTCTAGTCTTGTTTACAAGCTTAAAGGAATAAATGAATGAGAAATATAACCTTTTGGCATTCGTTTGATTCTTTTGTGATTTGCAGCTACTGTTTGATGTTGCTGCCTTTTGCTGCTCCATGTGCTACTGTTGCCTTCTGTTACTGTGTACTGCTGTTGCCTTTTGTTCTTCTATGCTACTACTACAATTTGCTATTGTCTTTTGTCAGCTTTTTGTTGCTGCTGCCTTCTAGATGCTTTGTGCCACTACTGCCCCTGTTCCCCCTAGTTGTTATTGTTAATTTCTATGCTTGTGTTTGTGTTGCTGATCAAGGGAAGAAGTTTGTATTGCTGTCAGTTTCAATGTTTGTGTTATGGTTACTAGAATTGGACTGGTCACTTATTATTGGTTTGTTCATGTTGCTTAAGAGTTAAGACTTTAGACATCATATGTTGTTATGCTCTTTTTATTTAGATGTTTTTATTTAGTTGTAAAACTTAATATTTGTGTTTGGTTTGTTATGTTGCTTCAGAAGTCAGGTTATTTTTTAGATTAATGTTCATCATTCAAATTAATATTCAAGCCTGAAGAGCCGAGCTCGAGCGAAAAAATTAAAGTTCAGATAATTCAAGCTCAAGCTTGAGTAGTACTGAACGAGATTTGAGCTGAGCTAAAACCTAGTGGGCTCAGGCTTTGCCTGGCCCATTTTCACCCCTACTGTAATGCCCGGACAATCCAAAGTGATTAGGTCCCGGGTTAAATGGATTTGGAGCATAAGAATTTTTCCTTAATCGGGAATTTAGCTCAATTAAATTGAGAAGACAATATGGCATGTGCATAATTGAGTGTTGAACATCTTAAAAATAAGCTTGGCTTAGGCCAAGAGAAATAGTAATGAAAATGGTGGTTTTTAAAGATGAAGGACTAAATTGAACAAAGGGATTTTTAGTGGTTGGGCTCAATTGCCCAAAATTGGAAAGTTGGAGGACTAAAGGGGGAATTATGCCATTTTAATGGCCTAGGATGCCTTAGCCAGCCATGCCCCTCCAATTCCCAATATTTTATGTCACCTTCCTCCAAATCCTATTATTTTAATCCACCTCCCATCATTAGTCAAGACTTTGGATTCTTTCTTCACCTACTTTTGACTTTTTCTACCAAACTTACACAAAAGTCTTCCAATTAGTCTTCCATCCATTAAATCTTGTCTCCCACTCATTTCAAACACATTATTAATTTCCTACTATTTTAATCCACCTCCCATCATTAGTCAAGACTTTGGATTCTTTCTTCACCTACTTTTGACTTTTTCTACCAAACTTACACAAAAGTCTTCCAATTAGTCTTCCATCCATTAAATCTTGTCTCCCACTCTTCCAAGCACATTATACACTCATTTTCCTTCCCATATGGCTGGCCATCACCTTCCCACACATTAAAACATAATCAACCCACTCATTCAAAGCCATTTGCTCTCAAACTCTCTCCTTCTCTCTCCATTTTCTTCCATACCAAGTCTCACAATTCCAAACATATTTTCAACTCTTTTCCTTATCTAAATATTCGTCCATAGCTAGAAATAATCATTTCTCAAATAAAAACCAAGTATTCTTGGTTGAATTCAAGCTCTAAGACCATAAAGAGCAAGAATCAGGTGAAGAATTCAAAGAAAACCAAGGAGGAAAATTCGGCCATTTCCATTTCTTGGAAGTTTTAAGCTCTACTCAAGGAAATCTTTGTGTGATTGAGTTCCTAAGTTCATTAGAAGCAGGGAATCAAGAAGAAGCTTGAAGAACATCAAGCACAAGAAATTGGCCTTACCTGTGAGGTTCTGTAAGTGTACACCAAGTGTTCTTGGTATTTTGTGTTATTTGACTTAATCACCAAGTGTTCTTGGTACCTTATGGTTACTAATAAAATTCGGCCCATCTTGGTTCTTATGCTAGAAAACAATTTCTAGAGTCAACAAGCAAGGAAAACGAAGGAAAATAAGCTTCTAAAGCTTTCGGTGTTATGGGTAAGGATTTCTATACTCACTTTATTGCATGGCCTAGTTCCATGGATTCTTTGTGTGAGTATTTGGGCCCCTAGGTGATGGTCAAAGAACCATGTGATCCTAGGAGTGCTAAGAGGGCTTAAGTTATGTTATTGCTTCGGCAATTCTGTTTTGCTCATGAGCTAAGTTAAGTAAGCAAGCATTATGGGCTAGGAGTTAAGGCGGCCACCTTAATTCCTATGCTAAGTGAGCTCTCCGAAAACATTAAGTATATGAAATTAATGAACTAAAACTTGAGGGATGCTTGCTGCCCTTCTGTGAACAAAGTGTTAAGTGGCGTGTGTTTGTTTGCTTCTTTGATTTGTTGTGCATGCTAACCCCCGATTATGATATTATTGCTATATGCATGTATCTTTTTGTTTTCTTTGTCTTTATGTTTCCTTTGCAGGAATAAGGATTATTTTGCCATTACATTCTTGGCATATGTTAGGCCTTGGAGGCCATAAGTTAGGCCTTGGATGCCACGGAATCCTTATTGAGTTTTATAACTCACCCGCCCTACTCTACTTTTGTAGGTAAAGGTTTGCTTGAAAGATCAAGCTAAGAGTCTTGAGTACTCTTTCTGTATTCTAAGGTTGGATTTGTGTATGGTATTGCTCAAAATATTCTAAGTTTATAAGTTGCTTGTAAACAAGCTAAAAAAAATGTGGACTTTCTGTGCAGGACTTGAAGTTTTAGAATTGTGGGAACAAGGTCTATTAAGGTGGAAATTTGTGTTCCATGGCTTTGGGGATTTATGGCTTGCTTTTAAGCATGTTTTTGTTGGTCTAACTTTAGTGACCAAATTATGGACTTAGCTAAAATTTGGCCAAACTTGGCTTTGGGCTTGTATTATGGACTTGGACATTTTTGGGTATTTTTATTGCTTGGTGGACTTACCAAGGCCCATGCATGAATTTATGGGTTATGTTTTCATGAAACTTGAAGCATGTTGAAATTGGGCTTAAATGTACGTTTTGGGCTTAAATAAGAACTCAAAAAAATTTGATTTTATTCTTGGTTAATTTTGGGCCATATGCATGTTAAGTACTAAAAGGCCCATAAGCCCATGTCTATGTTGAAAGCATGCAATGTTTGGCTATGTATGCTCACTTAGTAAAGATCATGCAAGTAAACTTAGAAAAAGCATGAAATTGGATGCTTGTGTAAAGTTTGGCTAATAAGAAATTTAAGTGCACGTATGTGAATTAATACATGCCTAAGCATTAGTTGCATCTAAAGGCATTAAGTGATTATGTGCACTAGTGAACACCAAAACACATAAGCATGCAAAGCACATGCATGAAAATAAGTTTTTAAACTTAAGTTGGTGTTTTAGTTGCCATGCATATTCTTGGCTAAGCTCGGTAAAGACCATGAAAATGAACACATGAAATCCACATAGGTGCTAGCTTGTTTCTGAGAGCACATCAACTTAACCTTAATTAAAGAACTTAACGAGTTAGTACCGATAAGTATCCTGGGGTTCGTGCCCATAAGTCTTAGTGTGTTTTAAAAGCCCCTTCTGTGTAATGAAAACTTCCGCTGCATGTTTTAAGTAATCAGGCCCAAATGGGCTAGGGGCAGTTTAGGGCACGACACCTACCCTTAACTTACCAATTGAGTTTCTTATTAATTTCATAGCTTATAGGTGAATTGGGCACAAATTCCTCCTAAACACATGTAGGAACTCAAGACAATCCCTTAACTAACCTAAATGCATGTAGGAACTCGAGACAATCCCTTAATTAACCTTAAGCTCCTATCATTCTTTATAGTTCTAACCTAACCGAGCTCTATCATAATATAATTAGATCCAAGATGAGTTTGTCAATTATGCACAAATCAATAAACCAAAATAAGTTCAAGAGAAAAAGAAAACAAGCATCAAAAGAGTTTTGAGCAAATACTATATCAATAAAATGTTATTAGTCCAATAAAAAGTAGCCACATCCTAAGAAATAGATGAAATTTATTTTACACAACACATATATACAAGCCCCATACAAAAATCACATAAAACCATAGCAAAATTACAAGGAGAAAAATATATGAAACCTAAAAAAATAAGTCTTAAGAGGTGAGAAGCAAGATGGTTTTCACACTCTTTGGACTTTCCTCATTCAAGCTCCAAAAATTGTCCTTGATGGCAATGAACAACAATGGTTATGGTGAGATTTTTGTATGGAGAAAATGAAACATGAAGATATGCAAACCAAGAGGAATTAAGAGAAGAAAATAAAGAAGAAGAAAAATGGAATAAATGCAAATCTAAAAATTCAAACCTAAAAAGATAAATCTAGAATATTCCTTTAAACCTTCATTAATAAACCAATAACATAAGTGTTACACAGGATTTTTGGCTCACAAGTGGATAAGAATGAGTATTTAGCCTTTAATTTGCGAGTTGTGTGCATTAATTGTCCCTTATAAGGCATCAGCAAATGGCACAAGTGCATCAAAATTTAGTGTAGCTACACCAAGACAAATGGGAGCATTTGACCCTTCTACTTGATTGTATGTGTCAGTTTAGTGCAGTTGCATCAAGGGTGGATGTGAGTTTGCATGGTGAGCCAAGTTTTAGTGTGGTTGTGTTAGGTTTCGTGTACCAGCTTCGACACCCTTTGAGATCTTAGCCATAACTTAGTGCAAATATGTCTAATTGAGGTGATTAAAACTCCCATGAAGCCTTCTCGTTGGCTTTCTTCATGCTATAGTTTTCTTATTTTCCTTTCAATTACTTTCATTTCCCTTACTTACCTCTAGTACCACCTAACACCTATAAAATGATTATAATGTGCAAGAAACTATCATAAATACCAAATTCAAAGCTTAAAATTTGAGGTTAAAGTTTGCATAACATACGTATAAAGTCAAAATTTTAGATATCTAATTGATCCAATTTAAATCCACAATCCAGTAAGACAAGCCACAAAGATCAAAATATTATAAATAATTATGCAACAAATCGAATGAATTCAAACAATTAGTGGAACAAAAAAATTTCAAAGTGGCGGATACTACCGGGGATAACCGATTCTCTATGCTTGGAATATACTGCAATAGGGGAGTGGCAAACCCGTGGCTCCCATTAGAGAAACAAATAGCGCAGTTAGTGATTCCTTGGAAGGTTTTATACTAACTATGATGATGATGATCCACCACTCTTTTGTAGATTTTGTACTTTGGCTTAGTGTTAAATATGCATGATTGTGGTGAAGGAGGCAAGTGAGGTGAGGGTGAGCTGGGCGATTGATGTGGGTGAATAAAGAAGATTAGAGTTTGAGTTTTTGAACTGAGAATGTCTCTTTTTACAAATGACAAGAGATAATTAAGGGGTTTTTTGTAATTTTTCCATTAGGACATTCGAGTTCATGAACTAACTTGTAATGTTTTACAAGGTTTACAAATTTGTATTTACTAAGTCATGAGTTGTGGAAGATCTAGTGCAAAACAGTTTGGCTGAAAGGTCATTTGTACATTTAAGTCTATTTTTTTTTCCTCAAAATGGCTTTATACGTTTGATTAATGGAGTTTCCTCCTTTCTAATAATCATCGGCATAATTTTAAATTTCAAAGTTTCTTCTCCTAATTTATACATTTATAGCTTTTCTGAATTCCTACATAAGTATTTATAATATTAGGGATAACTACAATTCTCAACCTACAGTTTCAGTACAATAATAGCTGCACATTACTAAGTGTGCGGTTTGAGGATATCCCTTGAATCATCTCAAATTGAACTTAGGATTCAATGCTACGTGAGGAGAGAGAACAATTCAGGAGAACTGAATTATACCAACAATCCCTTTTAAGGATTGAAGCCTACCCTTTAACATTTGCCAGTTCCGTCAAACAAACCTAGGCTTTGCCACTGAAGTCTTGATCATAGAGGTTGTGGCCTATGAGGGGACCATGCACGACTCGATATATGCCCCCCATTATAAAGGAGAAATTTATCTAACATATATAGATCCTTCCACACTTGCTACCTAGCTAGTTTCAAATCCTTGCTCCCACTAACTTCACTTATGGATTTCCCCATTTTTCTGAAAAAAAAAAATCATGAATAGAAAAATGTGTGGTCCTGATGAAGGGGTCTCACATGAATCTATGATAAGATTTTACCATTAACTATCATTTTCCTAGTTGTTTATGACGACATTCTTAAAATGACAAAATGTTACTGCTACAAGTCCCATGTATGTACGTTAAAGGGAATCCAACTTCAGACAGAATGAAAAACAAGTGGGAAAGTTCTCTTTTAGTCATATAATCTGTCATATTTTTTGTTTGAGTCCTATCTTGTTTTAGTCCAGTCATAAAATTTTGCTAAAATATTAACTTGCTAATATGTTGCTAAAATATTAATTGTTAGCTCTATACTTATTGAAGAATAGTTACTGAATAAAAATATGATTTATACAAAGATAAAAATTAATAATGTATATTTTCCATTAATTATCAAAAAATTTATTAAACAGTTTGAAATCAGTGAAAAAAGAGTTACTGGACAATTTAAATTTAAATTTAAAAAACAAATTGGTTTAAGAAAACTGATTAATTACATGATTAAATTTTTAAACAGTTGTAAAGTTATAGGACCCATTCAGGACAATAAAAAATTTAGAATGTGAAATATTTTAGTTAGGACTAATTATTTATAAAATTACAAAGTTTTAAAAATTATTTCAAAAAGTGAAACATTTTTACTAAGACTATAATAGAAAAATAGTAAAGATTTAGGACAAAAAATTACATTTTCTCCCAAAAAAACATGAGTATACTCACTCTTAATATTAAAAGTACTGGTTGGATAAGTAAACCTGATCATGATTGCGGTGGTAGGAATCAGTAGACATGTGATCCATGTAAAACAAAGCAGCTCGGCCCACAGTAACTCAAATTTAATTTTTTAAGAAGGAAAATAAAATAAAATAAAATAAAGGTCAACATATACAAAAACACAAGTACTAGTATTCTGTAATGTTATTATGATACCTCTGTTCTTGGACAAAATGAATTTTACATGTCTATCTGTGTGTGAGTGAAAATATTTGTTGAATGTAGCTAGGCCTAAGCCAGGCCAGGTAAGGGGCGTTGGCTTGTAGATATCCTAGTGGCGGCAGTCACTGTCCTACTCTTCTTCAGTTCATGGGTAATCAAGTTTTGTGTGTTTTGTACCCATTTGTGGCTTTTGAGCTGACGAAACTGATTTGGGCTAAACTTGTCCATCGATCCTATCTGTCTTATTCCGATTCCCGCATGTCCAGCAAATCAAACTAAGTAGTTTTATAATTCGTAGAATAAATGGAACACTAGTTCATATAACATTTCTTCTATTCAATATATACACAACCAAACATTAAGTTTCAAGATAAAAAAATAATGCATTTAATATTATATTACCATAAACAAATGAAGGGAATTCATATATTGTAAGGTGATGAACTTAAAAGGCAAAAAAATAAAGGTCATTAACATAATAAAATATACCTAAAAAGAGAAAAAAAAATTATTAACAACACGTATGCCCACATCATGTCTATAGACATAGTATGTGTGTGTGTGTGTGTGCTACATTGATATTGATGGGGATATCCTTAGGTTATATAGTATCCCTTGGTCTCTTATCTTACCAAGCTCCCTCAGTTTTCTTAACTTGTGCATGTTTTTACCATTTGAAGCAATAAATTAATAAAATCAATGGTGAGTTATCACTTCGAGTTGATACGGCCTACCTTTCTTAAATGGGCTTTAACCAAACCTGGCTTTTGAACTCAATGTCCAGTATCAACATGCAATATTCGAGGCCGGAACATTAGTTCAACCACTTACGCATGTATCCGTAGGAAAATTTCATAATATTAAATACTACAATGAGTTATAGTAAGGCCTCATCATAAGCTCAATTTCAATGTTGGAGGGAAGGTTGGTTGTAGTTGGGAAAAGACAAAAAGTAGTTGGAGAAGGGACAGAAAGGTAAGGTAAGGTAAGTGAGGTGTTCTAATTTATGCCTCATACTCTATTTAATAATGAGGTATGTCAAAGCACAAAAAAAAAAGTATGAAAAAAATAGAACATTTGAAAAGGTTAAATATGAAAATAGAACCGTTAAGGTTAATAGGGCTAAAATGGAATGAAAAATGAAGGTCAGGGATCTTCCTTGCATTTACTTTGAAAGAAGATAACAGTATAAATGCCTAAAAATCTTTTCACCTCTAAACTTTGTTAACTCATACCTTTTACCCCTAGAACTGTGACCCAGATACATTTGTCCCTCAAACTTTAGAAATTAGTACTTTTTACCCTCTTGTCCACTTAAATAGTTTTGTAAGTTATATAGGGATTGAAATGAAGATAAAATAAAAGATTAAAAGCTAGCTAACAATTTGACCAATATTTTTACATTATTTCGATTATGTGCTTCAATATTCATCATTCGAGTAATTTAGGGAACCACCAACCCTATAAAATATACACAATGCAATTAACATTCTGTACCAAAATATAATTCATTTAATTATAGTACCCAACTCGTTCATAGAACTAGAGCTTTATATGAGAAACATGGCTAGTTATTCATTTATCTTCCGTTTTATCTTCCTTCCAATCCTCATATTACCTAAACAACCATTTAAATGAACTGAAGGGGTAAAAGATATCAATCTTCAAAGTTTGATGGATGAGTGAATTTGAGTCAATGTTTAGGAGATAAAAGGTCCACATTGACAAAGTTCAAGGGCAAAGGTGGTTTTAGGCCTAGGATAAAATATCCTATACAGAGCATTGCAAGAGTGTGTTCTGAAACATTAGCAATATATATATATCATGCATCAAGCAGTTGACATTGTACATATGTGTTCAATATCAGAAGAATGTGGGTTATAGACATTGTTTTTTAGGATTTAATCATTTTTATTAGTAATATATAAGGTGATAAGGATGCTTTAAGGTCATAATAGAAGACTAATTAATACACTTAATTCAATCCGGAAGGAGATAACTATAACTTCAATGTCCATGCTTTTTTTTCAAATCAATGTAAGTACAAACTTTTATAATATTCCATTTCTTAATTGCAGTCAAGACTATGAGGAGTAATAATAACCACTAGATGCCTAATTATGCTAATCTAGTTTGGTTAACATAATATTTGCACGCATGCATTTATATGAGTTTGATATAATAGTAAAGTAAGTAGCTAGTTGCTGATACACGTACATATATGACAGACGCCGGGTAGTGGCATCTGAAATTGCATGCATTAGTTTTTGTGGCAAAAAGGTTCACAAGCAAAATGTTAGCTTACCTTTATTCATTCCCATAGTTAAAAAGTGATCCACCTCTTTGGTTGTCACGACGTTGCCTAAATTTTCAAAATCAAACCATACTTCAAATTATCACGTCTTTGAGTTACAGTCTGACTAGTTCAACCAATGAACCCATTCATTCATTGTTCTTTTGCATTTGTATTGCATGATTAAATGACATGACACAAATGGAAAAAATAAGACTAAAATGAAATTCTAAATATAGTATAAGGACTAAGTTTGCATTTTACTCAGCACATTAAGTTACCCATAATATAAATAAGTTCTCTTCTTTCTCTATGCAAGTTGTAAACAACGTTCTTTCTTTTACCTTTTTCTTTTTCTTGTATTTTTCTTTTATATCCATGAAAGCCACTTTTGTCTTATTCTTTTATATCTACACACTGCTGCATCTTTTTTTTTTTCTTTTTTCTTTCTTTTTCATGTTCTTAGTTTTTTTTGATAGCCAATTCTAAACAATTTTTTGTTTTACAATTTTGAAAGGTTTTCAGTAGTTTTAGCAGTTTTGAATCTTGGTGTAATTGAACTGAAACTTGGACTATTGAGGCTGATGGTTCACGATCAGACCAATTGAGTCGGCCAGTTTAATCCGAATGTAAAAACATTGATGTTAACTTGAAAAGCCTATCCATACATCTCACTTCATCTTATGTAAGTATATGCAATCTAGTCTCTCTTGGTATTTGTGTGAGTGTGTGTGTGTGTGTGTGTGTGTGTGTGCCTCTGTGTTTGTGTATTATGAGATGGAGTGCATACAAAAAAACCACAAAGTAATTTTCTGATTATATATCTTTAAAGTCAGTCTGCTTCAAAAAAATTGTTAATAAAATGCCATTCTCATTAACTGTAAGTCATACATTATTGATTGTTGAAATTTACCATCGAGGATTGGGGAAGGCTTCCCTCAACTATCGGCCTTGCATATTTTTTAGTCCTTATTCGTTATGGGAAAAATTCTTCTTTAAGCATCTAGAAAAGATCCAAAATTTAAGCTTACAGGCTGATAGAGATAGACCAAGAACACAAGCTAAAAAACAAACGAAGACACTAACAAACCAACACCTTATTAGACTATTAAACCAACATAAAATTGGACTAATAAAACATCCAAAAATGTAATTTGGATGATGATTTGTAAAAAATGGAAAACAAAAAAAAAATGACACCATCATCTAATGTTAAAGGGCTGAGTTTGAGTAGGTAGAGTCATTCTCAAACCCTTCATTTAATAAAAAAGTCTTGCCCAAACCCTCATTGTAATCCGTAGCAGATAAGTTTTCTTCACCTAAACCTTTCCCGTGTTACGCAGAGTAGGATTAGGTATTATGCCCGTAATGCCTACACAAAGATTCACATAATAGAAAAAAAATAAAAACATTAAACTACTATAATTCATAACAAGTAACATTAATTAGGCTGAAAACTAAAATAAACATCACAGATAAATATGATATCCAAACACATCTAGTAAGTTTTTCATGTATAAATAAAAACATTAACACAAATAGGTAGTTTTTAAATAAAAGTGATAACATTAACACATAACAAACAAAGTTTGAGTTAGGTGCCAAGTAACATTGTTGCAATTTTAAAACACAATAAAGCAAGAAAAAGAAATGAATGATTTGCACTTAAATTGCTTGATTCATGTGATTCGTGTATTGTCTTCACATGCTTAATGGGACAAAGAAAGCAAAAAATACAACTTTGAGATGCTAATTAAGCCGAAAGATAAAAAGTTACACAAGATGATATAAGTAGAACATATAATTTTTTAGGAATTTTGAATTAGATAACATTATAAATTACTTTCAAATTAGGTACTGGCCACGTTTGGGTTGGGCTTAGGGAGGAAATATCCTTAAACCTAAACCCACTCAATGCCTGAATAGTATATAATAAAAATTACTTGAACCCGACTCAAACATGTATAGTTACAAAAAAAAAAAAACCCCCTTCTAATAAGTATGATAGGGTACCCACAGCTTTGGGTTGAAATTGACATATTTTAACTCAATCAATTATTAGTAAACACCTTGCCAATTATGCATTGACCACTTTCTACACAATGCTCGATCCCAACTTTTCTCATAACCACCAATTTGAAACATATTACCTAGATCTATCCACTGTGAACATTAGACGAACTAGACTATACTTCTATTGACGATAATGAAAGAGTTTTATGATGGAGTTTGGCTCAATGATTCTCAATGTCATTGAAAAATAAATTTATGGGAAAGGAAGATTTATGGACAATAAAAATTAATAAAAATATGATCATAATTTTTTATCTTTGATTTATATGTCACAGAGAATAAATAAAAAAATAGCTTTCTATAGTTGGTTAAGTTATTCTGTCACCTTTTTTTTTTTTACTTTATGCGCAGTAATCAAAATATCACTTTCTAAACCTAATGGCATATTTATAAATTTTACAATAAAAGTTTAGAGATTAAATTTGCATTTAGTTGTGGATAATTTTATCTTTTTTATTTTTCAAAATTTATTAGATAAAGATTTTTCATATATTTACATAATTTTTAAAGACAATTTAACAAACATTAATAATTTAGGAACAAAATTGCAAATATTTGAAATTTTATGGATTGCATGGCAATCTTTCAAAAACATGGTTAGTTTGTAAATTTTTACTATACATATTCTAAAATTAAGAGAATCAATATTAGAAATTATGAAAGGTGGGAATGTTTTGAATTGTGAGAATATTGAATAATTATTTTTTAAAGGACCCTTATATCATCATAGATTGTTATAATCTATGATGAATCTGGGCTGTTAGATTTGTAGGACTCACTATGAATCCCACGAATCCAACGGCCCAAATCCATGATTGACCATAATAGTCTGTGATAGTGGCATTTTCCTTCTTCAAATGCATCCTCAATTTTAATATGTGTGTGTGTGTGTGTGTGTGTGTGTGTGTTGTGATTTGCCCCTAAAGTCTGCTAGATTTACCTATCGACCAAAATGCAGTGTTAGTCCTTTAACTTTGTCAACTCATACGAGTTAGTCCCTCAATTTCTACTTGGCATGATTTAATCCTCTAGCTTTGGAAAATGGTGTGATTTAGTCCCTTGCTAATGGATTAAGCTACGGTGTTAGTAGCTTGATAAGGTAAAATTATGTTATAAGTCATTGAAGTTTATTTGGCACTTTACATTTGTGTCTAGATATTTTATACTTTTCAATTTAGTCATGAAACCTAGTTGGTGGCATTTCTTTTTGCCCTCGCTGTTAGCTATCTTCCCTAATGCTGATGGCCTTTATTCCTCAACCTTGTTGGCTTCCTTTTTCTACCAACCTCCTTCACCCCTTTGCTGTCATCCTCACCTCTTTTCCCATTAGCCTCGTTTCCTGTCAGCCTCAAATCCCATCAACCGCACCTTACTCCCGTTGGCCTTGCTTTACTGCCCATTAGCCTCGCTTCCCATCAGCCTCGTTGGCTGTTAATTGATTCGAGATGAGAACAAAATAGAGCATGGCACCTAACCAACCATCTAACACCCATCTCCTCCTGATTCACATCTCAACACCAATCGTTCGTTGTCCTAAAAATCGGAACCTAGCCATTGATTTCAAAACCCTTGACCGGTTAAGGATCTGCTTCTACCTCTGATTTTTTACTCCAATCCTACTCTGACTATGACCTTGTTTCTCTCAAGATCGTATATGGTGCCTTCGGCCCTTGCTTCCTCGAGCTTTTAAGGACTAGAAATCCCAATCTCCCAAATTGAGTCCTATGTGAAAAAGAGAATAACATAATTAAAAATTTTAATTGAAAAAATTGTAAACATTAAATCAATAAAAACAAAAATGAGCTCTAGTGGGAGACTTTCATGCCTGACCAAATTTAGTCAATGAATGTTCATAGCAAAGTTAGATGCTCTGTCAGGGGTTAGAGAAGATCATGCCTTTTAACAGGTAAAACCCTAAAATTAGTCATTTATGTCGTTTAATATATATGTTTTGGGCATTTATTGTTATTTATTTTGCAGTCTAGTCATTGCATGTTTTGCACTGCAATCTCTATCTACTGATGGCTAACTCGCGCACTTTATCAAAGTTTATGGATTAAGTCTCACCATTTTTCAAAGCTAGAGGACTAAGTTATAAAGAGTCAAAGTTGAGGGACTAACTCGTGCAAGTTGACAAAGTTAAGGAACAACAATGCATTTTAGCCTTATAGCTAGAAAAACTTGAAAGAAATGAACAGTAGCCAGTGATGTGAGCATGATGTTAGCTGGTAAGTGACGGATGACATTCGTCTGACTGACAGAGGAGAGGCAAATGTAGATTTTAGAACTAGAGGGGTCAAGTAAAATTTCAACGGACGTTAGGGACTAATTGGAAATTGCCCTTTCAATCCTAATACTTTCATGATAATATCAACCTGTCCATTTTAGATCTTCTGTCAGTCTAACTAACGTTCCCAACTTAGAACCGAAAAAAAAAGAAAAAGAAAACTATCCTTACATTTTTAGAACTTTTCCTACATATATATAGAAATAGAAAGAGAGAGAAGTAACCAGAAGGACATCTTTTCTACCGGTAACACTAAGAAAAAAAGTATATTTTCTAATAGTGTTGGAATATGGATCAAGCGTAATGAATTTGAGTCCGTTTGGAATTCCTTGAAATGACGTGCAGAAGAATGAAGCAACCTTGAACAAATTTTTGAAGTGTCTTAAAAAAGTTCATAAAATTTAATAAATCATAAACATTTAATTTTAAATAAATTATTACATTTATATAATATTACCTTCAAATGAAATTGATTATAGGTAAAAAAAAAAAAAAGATATAAAAATGACAATAAATTATTCTGGATTAAGTTTACCTGAGTTAAAACAAATTGAGTGATAGTTTTTTATAAAAAAAATTATGATTGTTTTAAACTTTACAGTAGTTAAACCATATGTAGTTTTGTGTAATTTGAGAGACTCTAAGATGATGTTTGGATGTAGAAAATTTTCTAATTTTTTTTTCCAAATTTTCTTTGAAAAAAATTTGACTGCGTAGCTTATTTTAAGGACATCGAAAACATTGTTTTCTAAACTTTGGAAACCTCATTTTGTAAAAAAGAAAACATTATTTTTTATATTTTTTATTTTAACACATGAGTTTTCTAAAGTTCAAAAAATAAATTTTTTCACAATTTCAAACACATGCTGCGCTCTTAAACTTTTTATTAGAGAAAATTTGGAAAAAAAAAAATAAGAATAATTTCTACAACTAAACACTTAATTTTACGTGTGAAATGGGAAAGAATGAAATTAGAAACATTCTTTGCTTTTCTTTCTTTGCTTCTTCTTTTTTTTTTTTTAATACTTAGAAGCATATTCAAGCAATATTAGGTAGCAAAAACGAGCCGAGCATCTTATCAAACCGTTAAAGCTTGAGCTCAATTTTTTTGTTATCTAACCAAACCTAATGAGCTTCGAGCCAAGCTTCTAGCTTCATTTTGAATTCGAACTCTTATTGAGTCTGGTTGTTGTTTGACTTAAATTCTTATCAAGCCTAAAACATGATATTTTTAATGTAAAAACTAAATTAATTTTATATTTTAATATATCTAAATCCTTAAACTTTAATTTTTATTCTTTAAATCGAGCTCGAACCTCGAATTGAGCTTAAACCAAGCTTAAACCTTAAATTGTGTTTCGAGCGAATTAAGCCATCGAGTAGAGCTTGAACATTTTTAAGTCGAGCTTCGAGCCCTGATTTTTGAGCTTGTCGAGCTAATTCTTAACTAGTCAAGCTTCAAGTCTAGGATGTTCGAGCTCAGCTCAGCTTGTTTCCACCTCTAATATTAAGGTATTAAAGAGTTGTCAATAAAAATTAGGGAAAAGATCTGTCAATTTCTTAAAACTTGGAAAGCGTCAAGTTATAAATGGCAAAAAATGATACACAATGCACCTGGGGAACCCCGTTAGGGGTAGTAGTCCGAACACACTCCAAGTGGACTTTGTGCTGCGGACTTTTGCTTTTTCTTTCAAAAAATGAAAAGTGGAGTAAAACCACCGCACTACAAATTGCGTGGTGTGGTGTAAATGTAATTCTTAGAAAATCTTGTAATGTAACCAGGATAATTTTTTTCATTAGTCTTGTAAAGGGTATAAATGCATCTATGGTCCTAAAGCCTTTAATTCTTGTTCCACTTTCGGCCCTAGACTCCAGTTTGTTTCACTTACATCTTTACCTTCATTAAACTTTTTCATTTTTGTCTTTTTTTTTTTTTTTTTTTTTTGTGGAAGTCATATGATGGACGAAAAAATGACACATCAGCCCAATATTATAAGAAAAATTGCAATTTTTGTCCTTACCTTATTATTTTACTTAATTGAGACCTTAATTTATATTTTATATACAAAATCATCAAATAACCATTTAGAATGAAATGTAAAAATCTTTGTTTTTAACCCCCTGGAAACTACTTCCCTACCCGAAAACCCCCCAAAACTTGCCCATATAACAATCTAGCCACAATCTTTCATCTCTCTCACTTTTAAGGTTTGGTAGTGCAACATGCTATCACTGGCTAGAGTGATGTAGCAGCCCAAGGATTGACGGCCACAGAGCGCCTCCCCCATGGTCGGCAGCCGCCTGCTCTAGCATGGTTGGCCCCGTGTCTCCCAGTTGATTCTTGATCGTGAATCACGCTTTGATTGGTGGTGGTCCAATGATGTTGGAGACTCGAACAGCCGCCGGAGTAATGGGTTCACCACTAGAGGTCTGACGATCCTCGTGGTGCAACACGCACTGTCTCATTTCTCCTTAAATACTCTTGATTTGTCAAATCAAGTTTAGGTTTTGAGTTTTTAAATTTTTTTAAAAGCTTGATTTCTTTGATTTGAAGCAAAATTTGTTAACCTAAGCATGGGGCAATTGTTCTCTGGTGCTTGCTCAACGAGATACTTCCATTTTCCAGTGTTTTTCATGGAAGATGGTGCCACGGGAGATTGGCAAATGGGAGATGAGTGAGAAAGGTGGTCAGATTGTCAAATGACATATTTTAGGGTTTCTTGATGGAGAGGACAATTTTTCAAGGGTTGAAAATGAGATTTTTCCATTTTTTTGTTATTTAATTGTTATTATTATTATTGTTGTTATTATTATTATTATTATTGAACCTTATTATCATTCCCGAAATGGTTACACATAGCCTCACAAGTTCTTTACTATCAATTAATTACCAGAAATAATGATTTCAGCATATAAAACAAGACTTAAGGTCTTGATTAAGATAAAAGTGTATTGTTAAGTTTGTAATTTTCCCTTAATTTTGGGCTGATGTGGCATTTTTCCATCCATCATAACAATTTCCGTCAAAAAAATGACAAATCAAGAATTAAACTGAAATAACCTGGAGATTAGGTATGAAAATGAAACAAAAATTAAAGGCTGAGGAGCACGTATGCATTTAACCCTCATGTAATGAACCCGGATAAAGTTGCTCCTGCAATGTTATGTAACCCGGACACAGTGTGCTTGTTGGGCCGAGATTGGTCCAAAACAACTACTAGCGGGCTCATACTTGTAGGTTAAACAGGAGATGTGGTCCAGTTTAACGAACCTTGATCTCAGTGAATGTGTAGCCCATCAGTTATTTGATCTTGAGCGCGTCTCTAAGAATCAGTACATACAAAAAACTAGCCCAATCCAACCCACTTATTTTCAGTGTTTTCTTTTCCTTTTCTTTTAACCAAAAAAAAAAAAAAGTTTTAAATATGAGAAAACTATATGGTCTTGAGTCGGTAGTCATGCCTTAACTAGCAATACCTTCCGTCGTAACGAGGATTAAAGTCCTAGCGCTGATGACTCAATCATATAGGCCCCCCATGAGCAGTAGTGATTAATTGACATATGGTAGTAAATTAGTAATTAAAAGTGAGGTTGACGTATGCCACTTTATTACCATGTTTTCGCAAATATGCATATCTATAAAGAAAAGAAAGAGAAAGAAAAACAGGTGATTAAATTCTTGTAATGTAATTAAATTTTATTTTGCCAGTCCCACGCAACCTTCAGTAATTGGTTCTACTAAAGTACAATAATGGCTACGAGAATTATTAGGCTTGGGTCATCCCATCTCCCTTGGTTGAGCCGTCATCCATGCATGCGATCCAAATCAGGCACCAACTCTTAATTATTGCCTCCGATTAAGCTTACCATGAATTAGGAGTTAATTCATTTTAAATTAAGTCAACTGAATTATTTTTTATTTTTATATTATTTTTACTTAAAATTATTTTCATTTGAAAATCAACATTATATAGATATGATAGTCTATTTTAAAAGTAAATTTTTATGATGTTGTTAAATTTTTATAAATTTTTCTTTTCTAATGACTTAAACTAGAAAATTCATAAAAGTTTAGTAAGATTACAAAAATTATATTTTCAATAGATTATTACAATTACATAATATTACTTTAAATTAAAATTAATTCAAGATAAAAAATATAATAATAAAAATAAGTTTTTTGTAGTCAATTGACTTAAGTTAAAATGAACCAGGTGTAAAAGTACAATATATAATTTTATCATTAACACTATCCATAATGCTAAAGTCAATCACAAAAACTCTTCACAAATGGAACCTTCGACATATCACTCACAAACCTCAAGTTTTTTTTTTAACATAGAATTTAAAACAATTAATTATTATATACATATGAATGAGAGTGAACAATTCTAAATATAAGGGTGAAGAGGTTTGCTACATGAATCCTGTAGGACATTAGCTTTGAGTAACCCACTTCTAGGTGCATGTTAAGTATAAAGCGCATTTTTTGCTATTATTTTATAGGCCAATGTGGAACATAACCTCAAGTTAAGAGTGGAGGGCCCATGGAATCATGGTTAAAAACCATCATTAATCCCAAACTTTTAGTTATCATTATAAATTGGTTCTCGATCTTTATTTCATTAGAAATTGGCGTTAAATCGTTATAATTTATTATATATTGGCCTCTATATCTAAGCAAGGCTAAGTTGGTACAAAATTTTTATTTACAGAGATAAAAAATAGGTTGTTTAAATAATCCATTAATTATAAAAAAAATGTGGCATTGTTTGAATTTTTGGAATACAGTTACCATACAGTTTAAATTAATTAACTTTCATGCAACTATTTGACATCAACTCTTTAAATTTTAATTTAAATTATTTCGTAACTATATTATTGTAAAAATTCAAATTGTCTCGTATTTTTTAATAGTTAATAGGCCATTTAAGTTATCAAATTTATTTTCTATAAATTGGAAATTTTGTGTCAATTCAGTCTGCATAAAACTTGGGATTAATTTACAACAAATTATGAAAGTTTGAGACCAATTTACAATAAAGTAAAAGTTAAGGAGTAATTTTCAATGGCAATTAAAGCTTTTTGACTAATTGTACTATTTACCCGACACTTAAAGATGCATAGATTGTGTTTAGCGCAATTTTCATTTTTCAAAAATTTAAATATCTTTTTTATTTAAACGAATTCATTTTCACAATGAACTTAAATATGTGTCTTGTTTTATTTTATTTTAGGACCACATAGATTTTAGGGTGTTAGTTTTATATTTTTGTTATCGGTCCACGTATGAAAATGAAGGTTTGTGGATTTTGCACTGGCTTAACTGAGTGAACAACTGATGACCCGATGGTCCCTCATCGAAATTTATTACTAATACAAGCACCAAACTAACGATGATTGATACTTTGCCTTAACAACGCTCTCTCTATTATTTCTGTTTCTTTTTCTCAAAAGCAAAACAAAACATGATGAATTGCCAACCGTTGAACATATTCAACTTTATTTCCCATAATAATTTGTTAATAATTCACCATATCACATCGATCAACTTATTAATAGTATTAATAAAGTAAAGAGAAAAGCTAACCAACCATCGAACATATACATGTACATACAGGTTTAACACTTTCTTTCATTCTTACCATTAGATTATGAAAAGAAAGACACAGACGTGTATATGAATGGATAGACAATTGAGCAATATTAACGAATATGGTTTGACACCTAATTAAGGGCATGTTTTGGCAAATATATTAGGTTGGATAAAGATAGATAATAATGGTATGTCTTGAACTCTTGATAACGATGGGCGTCAAATATTACTATTCCTTTTCATTGACGCTTTTAATTTGTTGTATATTATTGATCTTTAGGGAATGGTTTAGTTGATATTTAAGATAGTTGGAATAGTTGGGAAATAATTTGAAATAGTTGAAGGACTAGTTGTGTAATTTGAAGTATGAAATGGACTTAGTTGAAAGTTTTTGTGTATTGAGGGTAAGAAGGAGTACAAGCACTATCTTATGGCTCTATGGAGCATCTGCCCAATATATATAGATGAAAATGCCGACCAGAGGTGGAAACGAGTCGAGCTGTTTATCAAACGGTTCAGGTTCAAACTTGGTTTTTTTGTTATCAAGCCAAGCCTAACAAGCCTCAAGTCGAGCTTCGAGCCATAAAATAAGTTCGAATCCTTAACAAGCCGAGCTTCAAGATGGGCAGTGTTCGACTCGAATTCTTATCGAGTCTAATGAGCATGGTAAAGAAAATTAATATAATATAATTTATCTAACCCTAATTCTCTAAAATTTCTACACCCAATCATATTTACCGTTCATTTTCCTTCCAGAGCACCAAGACCCTACCTTCCCTCATTACAGAGTAATAGCAATTGATAGATCCTAGGCCAAAGACACACCCACCACTGTCATTTGCATCAACTGGTGGCCACCTTCATGACACTGACCACTCACTTATACACACAACTGTCGCGTAACCCATCATCTATTTGTCTTATCGTTAATTGGCTTGTAATCGCCAAGTTTTGTTTAAGCACCTGGTAATCGCCAAACAATTGAATCACATTCGTTTGCCACTTCATTGTCAAACGTCCAAAGCTTCGTTTGAGCTTTAATCTTTGATAGCTACAAACATCAAAGCCAAAGCTTCGTTCGAGCTTCAATTTCTGACAGCAACAACCACCAAAGCCAAGTAAAAACTTTGAAACTTAACCCAAAATAAAAACTATTGGATCTTTATGATGTTCCTCAAAACGAGCTCAATCCGAGTTTCAAGTTTATCAAGTTATCGAGCCGAACTCAGAATTTTTCAAGCTAAGCTTTGAGTCTCATTTTTCGAGCTCGTCGAGCTTGAATCAAGCCAATTGTTAACGAGCCAAACTTCGAGTTTATGGGTGTTCAGGCTCAACTTGGCTCATTTTCACCTTTAATGCCAACCTCTCCAACTTGGTTTCACTAGATTTTTTTTTGCTAACTCTTTTTTCACCATTACTTTTTAGAACATTTTACACTTTAATCCTTATCTTAGAATTTTTCACTTTTCTAGATTTCTCTAGGCTTTTTTAGGCTTTAAGTATTTCTTAAACTTTCTTGATTTTTTAAATTTTCTTAAATTTTTTAACATTTCCCCTTGATGCAAAATTTGTTAAACTTCGAGCTTGGTCTATATAAACTCAAACTTTGTTCGTGGTAGTGCTTTGGTGAAGAAATCGGCAACTTGCTCCTCTGTTGTTCAATATTCTAGCTTGATCTCATTATGTGTTGTTGCCTTCTTGATCGAGTGATACTTGATTGCTATGTGTTTAGCGTGGTTGTAATAGACCGAATTCTTCATCATGTGTATGGCTGATTTGTTGCCACATAAAATCTTTGTTGGCTCTTTCTGCAGCTTACCCATGCCTACTAGAATTCGTCATAGCCATATAGCTTGTTTTGCGGTTGTCGCAATTGTTATATATACTGCTTCTGTAGATGATTGTGCCACGGAGTCTTGCTTTTTTTTTTTTATGACCATGAAAAGAATCCTAATATGAGTATGAATTCATATCCAGGTGTGCATTTTAGATTATCCACTGATCCTCTCTAATAACTGTTTGTGTGCCCGAACAATCTCTTTGTAGACAGTGGATCTGAATCAGATTCCAAAATCCTTAGTTCATTAGAGATACCTAGGTATTCTTTTGGTAGATCTATAGTGGATCTCGTTTGGCTCCTGCATGAACCTTGGTAATAGGCTTGTAATGTACATATGTCTTGTCTCATAGCCGTTAAATATAATAGTCTTCCGATCATATTTCTATAGTGAGAGACATCTATTTTTCCATAGTTGTCTTCTTTCTGTAGTCTTTTATTTGTTACCAAAGAAGTAGTGACAGACTTGCAGTGGCCCATCTTAAACTTTTTCAATAAACTTTATGTGTATTTCTTTTATAATATGAATATTCATTTTTCTTTTTGGCTTATCTTAATCCTGAGGAAGTAGCGCATCAAACCCAAGTCACTTATTTCAAATGTCCTCATCATGTCTTCTTTAAAGCCTTGAATCATGCTCTTATGGTTCATTGTGTAGATTAAATCATCTACGTATAGAGAAACAATTATAGTGTTTTTACCTTGGGTCTTAATATAAAGCATTGGCTTGCTTATGTTTATTTTGAATCATTGATTACCAAAGTATCCAGCGATGCGGCTATATTAAGCTTGTGGTGTTTTCTTTAACCTGTATAAGGTATTCTTTAGTTTAAGGACTTTATCTTCATGTCTTTTGGCCATGAATCCTGGTGGTTGTTCCATGTAGATTTCTTCTTCAAGGATTCCATTGAGAAATGCTGACTTCACATCTAGTTGATAGATTTTCCATTTCTTTTAGGTGGCTAGAGTAATTAATGCTCGAATTGTACCTAGCCTTGCAATTGGAGTAAAAGTTTCAATGTAGTCAATACTTAATTGTTATGAGTAGCCTTTAACAACTAACCCTGCTTTGTACTTTTGTAGTGTTCCATCGGTGTTAAGTTTTATTTTATATGCCCACTTTAACTCTGATGATTTCTTTGTCTTACGGCGATTCAATGATCCACCAACTTCTATGTTTGGTTTTTCTAGATCATTCTAATCTCTCTCTTCATCGCTTTCACCTATTCTTCTTGTTTTGAAAAACACTTCATAATTTTTAGGATCTACCAAAATAAGCTATATGTTTAATATAGTTTTATAAATGACTTTGTCCTTTTCCACCTTGATTCTAAATCATCAGAATTAACAGGTGTTGAAGACTCTGGAACTACTGGCTGGGATGAAGTTCTTTCACTATCTCTAATTTCTTTGTCTTTTAGTTCTTCACTTAGAGTTGATAGTAGCGTATATATATTATTTTTTTGTTCTTTCTTAATCTTCTGTTTATCCCAATTTTAGGATGCTTCTTCGTCGAACTCCATATTGCTACTAATTGTCAGCTTCTCACTTTTTAGATTATAGTTTTTGTACAATTTTGATTGTGTGTTATATCCCATAAAAATTTCTCTTTCACTATTGGTATTGAGTTTACCTTTTTTTTTTTTTTGTGTGGAACATGGATGTTATATATGCTGTCGAAGACTCTAAGATGTTTTGTCCACTCCATGCTTCAATTGGTGTTTTGTCGTCTATGTCTCTTGTTGGATGCATGTTGAGTATATAAACGACAGTATATATAGCTTTTGCCCAAAATGTTTTTGACAAGCCTTTTTTTTTTTTTGCTAGCATTGATCTCGCCATCTCGATCACAGTTCTATTTTTTCTTTTAGATACCATTTTGTTCTAATGCATAACTGACAGTGAATTGTCGATCAACTTAGTCCTCTTCACAAAAACTTATCAAATTCTCTTGATGTGGACTCCTTCCCTCTATCACTTTTTAGAGTCTTAATGTGATGACCGCTTTGTTTCTCCACTAGATGCTTGAATTTCTTGCATACTCTAAATACTTTTGACATTTCTTTTATAAAATAAACCTAAGTCATTCTAGTGAAGTCATCAATAAAGATGATGAAGTACCTATTTTTACTTGGAGTGATCATTTTTATTAGCTTGTATACGTCTGTATGAATTAGCTCCAGCGTCATTTTTACTCTCCAAGAAGCTCTAGATGGAAATGGTTGTCGGTGTTGTTTCTCGAGTAGACAACCTTCACATGTATATTTTATGACTTCTATCTTTGGTAAATCTTTGATCATATTTTGTTGTTGAAGAGTCTTCAACCCTCGAAGATTTAAGTGGCCAAACCTTTTATGCCACAACCAATAATTATTGTCTTGTGCTTTTATGGCAATTTGGGTTGTGTACCTCCATTGAATAAGAAAGTTTCTTCTCTTCATTTTGATCTTGGTGATGATTAGATTTTTGTCCTTGTTATCATAGATAATGCAGTAGTCTCTTTCGAAGTAGAGTATATATCCATACTCCATCACTGGCCAATATTTAGTAAATTTTCTGCCAGATCTGAAACCTATAGAATGTCATGTATATGCCATATACCTTTCTTTGTTTGGATTGCTACAGTGCTTTCACCCATGATCTTAATAGGTTTCTTGTTTGTAAGCAATACCTTCAAGCTGTAGATGGTGCCTAATTTGGAAAACACCTCTCGATTTGGTGTCATATGATTACTGTAGGCATTATCAATTAGCAACATATTCTTACTTTATTTAGTAACAGCTTTGCAGACATAAAAGATATTTTTTTTCATCATCTTACACCTTGGAGTAACTAACTTGATGATTTTTACTTCTTTTGGAATGGTATTCTTTCTCTACATGCCTGAACTTTTTGCAATTGCAGCATCTTAGTTGTCCTCAGAACCAACAATCTTTCTTCAAGTGATTTGCTTTTTTGCAAATTTCACGTGGAGAATTTGTTGATTTCCTCGGGTTTTCTCTTTGATGAGAATTTTTGTTTGATATTTTCTTGTTATTTTGGGATTTTTAAGATTGAATTTTGGACTGAAAAATACTTTCAAATGGAACTTCATGATTCATATTTAGCCTATTTTCTCTTATTTCAAGTGAGCCTATAAGTTCAGACATGAACAATGTTGATAGATCTTTTGTTTCTTCTATCACAGAGATTATTGATTTGAATTTCTCTGGTATAGAGTTTAATATTTTCTCAACAATTTTCTAGTTTCAGATTTTTTCTTTATAGGCTTTCATTTGATTAACTATTTTAGTTAATCTGAAATAATATTTATTTAATATCTCAAAATCCATCATTTTTACATTTTCAAATTCTCGTCTTAAACTTTGTAGTCATACAACATGTACCTTGGAAGATCTTTGAAATTCTTCTTGTAAGATTTCCTTTGCTTGCCTTGCACTAGTTGCTTTTATAATTCTTAGGAAAATTGTGTCTGCCACTACTTGTTGCAAAGTGAAGAGAGCTTGTGCATCCTTTACCTCATTGTCCTCCAACTTCACAAATTGTGTCTTGTTTAACGTGGAAGTATCCTCAAGAATATGAATTCATTTTTTGAAAATATTTCATAATTTTTTAGACACAAAATATGTCTTCATTTTAATGCTCCAGTAATCACAGTTTTCATTGGAGAAAACTGACAGAGCGACAACTTGGTTATTTTTTTTTGTATCTATCAGTGATGTATTTTTTGTTTATGAAGCTTATTTTGGAAGCTTTGGTTGACTTATGCCTAAGTAAATGATCGGATGAGGCTCTCATATCACTGTTGAGGGTAAAAAGGAGTACATGCACTATCTTATGGCTCCATGGAGCATCTACCCCAATATGTACAGTTGAAAATGCCGAGTGCCAACCTCTCCAAGTCAGTTTGATTTTATTTGGATAACTCTTTTCTCACCACTACTTTTTAGAACATTTTACATTCTAGTCCTTATCTTAGAATTTTTCACTACTTTAGATTTCTCTATGTTTTCTTAGGCTCTAAGTATTTCTTGAACTTGCTTGATTTTTTAAATTTGCATAAATTTTTTAACATACATACTTTAAAATATTCTTAATTATACTTTATGAAATTAAATGATGGATAAATACATTTTTTTATAATCAATGGTTGATGATTATAGAGGATAAATATTTGTTTAAGTAGGGAATATTTGTCTAAGCATATGCATGTTCAACCCTACTTTGTGTGGGCGACTCAAATCCACCACTTGAAACTTATGGTCTTGATGACTATTGAGGATTGTAGGGGATAAAGGACTTGGCGTTATACCTGAAATCCATTGATCCTTCTATACCTAGATAATGTATCATCCCCAACCTTCTATTGATGAGAATGCTTGAATAATTCCCACTCAATTAAATATAGAGTTGAACATTTAGGACTTCTATTAAGTTCCACCTTAACAAATTAAATGGGAAAATAACCAAAATCATATAAAACACTCATAGGCCACACACATTTAAGATTCAGGGTCAAAATCTTATATATAAAACACCCACTGGCCAAAATCATATAAAAATAGTGAGAAATAAGAAAAATAACTAAAATCATATAAAACACCCACAGGCCACAAGTGTTCAAGATTTAGGGCAAAAAATGGATTAATGAAACTCTACAAAGTAACTAATCACGGTCACACGCCATCATTGTGATTTGCAACCGCTTCCGTTGGCTTCTTCACATCTACTAGCAAAAGCAGTTTTTTTTCCTGCGGCTAAGTGTACTCCAAGTGCATCAAAAAAATAATATTTTTTTTGGTAAATTAGAAAAAAAACACTTACCTGTCAATAAAAGTTTTTTTTTTTAATAAGTTTTGTTGTTCATCTCTTTTTGCATTTTTGTATTAACTATAATGATAGAAGAGACAAGGGTTTTCTACTTTCATGACATTACTCTGATTTAGTGGAAGGAAATTTCCATTTTTTAACACCCGCACATATGCATCAAAATCTTTACAGTATTAGATGTTCAAATATTAATCGCATTAATATTTTATGACACTCCTACATTTATATGTATTAAAATGTTTGCCAAAACACCAAGAAGCCTCGTAAACTAACCCTAGCAACTAGCCACCCTTCTGCCACTCTCTCAAAAAGTTCCTTCAACCCTAGCTTAGTTGGTTGGATACACTTGATTTTTTAGTTAGGTTTGGTCATTATTTCTAAGTTTTTATGTTACTTCTTCAAATAATCAACTTCATTAGTGGAATTTTCTTTTTATTTTTGTCAGATTCAATTTTCTTATCTCTCACATATGAGACAGAGAAGTTGCAGATTGAAGAGACAGCAGTAGAGAGTTTCACTCGATGAGGTCGGTCAATCTGCTCTCTCATAATAGATCGGGAGTTAGAGTTTGTTAGTCAAAGCATAATGTTAGGTCTGTGCTTTTTACTTTTGATGTTTTTTTTTTCTATCAGTTTGTAGGTTTGAATACCGGATATTACCATGTATTCTCTATATTTTTTTTTGCATAATACGGTATCGTAGATATGTTATGAACTGCATGAGTTGAACTTATTATTTTTGTGAAATTTAGCATTTATATCTTATTAATAGATACTGTATGACCTACAATTAATGGGAATAAACTTTCATTAAAAATGTGTTTGCTAAAAATGTGTCTAAATGTCAATCCACATATTCCTCGGAAAAAAGCAATCCATATAGTACATGTAAATGATCTTACGATTGTTGAATTAAATAATAAAGTAAAATATATGACATCGTTCATCGATACTAATTACGAAATCACTTAATCAGATTTATCAATCTCAATACTTTAATTGTTTTTATTCAGAAAATCATTTTTTTTTCGAAAGATTTATTCAGAGCATCATAATTAAGAAAGTTGATTTAAGAAGAATGTTACAACGTAAGAGAGGTTTTTTTTTTTTTTTATATCTGCCACAGCCACTCAAGATTAAAAACTCCATAGATTTGAGACCAAAGTTTAAAGTTCTATCTTTTTTTTTTTTTATGGTCGTGATCATACTTATTTTGATTTTCCAACTATTAAGCATTGTACACGGAGCAGGACATAATCATTATTAATACAAAATCCCCTGGATTTGACTCTCTGTCTGTCTCTCTCCTCTCTCCGGTTGTGGCCTTAAATGGTTGGGCCTGAACCGGCCGGTGGCCGTTGATGAAGGGCATCGCTTCCAAGGCAAGAAAAAAAGCAAGTAAAAATTGAGAGATTACCCAAAAGATAAAAAATACAAACAACAAAGGAAAAAAATGCCCGAAAAGTGGAAAAATACCCCACTTTTCTGCTTTCCTCTTCTTGGTGCAGCAGTGATGAGTGATAAAGGTGCTCTTCCTCAAGACTTTTGTTTTTACGGGAACTTTTTCTCTCCATGAGCCCTTAGATCTGTAGATTCTTTTTCTCCCTAACCTCGAAAAGGATCTCCCTCTGAAACTGCTCACCCACGTCCTCTCTTTGCATGCTCTTTAACTCTAACCGCAATGCTCCTCTGATTCTTTAAAAGGTAAGCTTCATTTTGTTCTCTTGTGGTTCCTTCACAGTTCTCAGGAATTAGGTGATCACTTTTCTAGCAAGGAAGCAATGTGTCGATGTTCTTTTCGTGGCTGAGGAGTTGGTTTATGTGTGAATTACTAATTGATGGGCTTGGTTCAGTTCGAGTTAATGTGGAGTTCTAAGCTAAGGATTCATGAGTGGATTGCAACCCTTTTTGCCTGCTAATTTTGATTCTTAATCTCGTTTCCAACCAAGTCAATGTTCAGTCATGTGTTTTTTTTTTTTTCTTCTGTTTGGGTTCAGCTTCTTTCCTATTTTGAGAGAGTAAATTGTTTTATTTCCTGTTAATTTCCTTAAAACATGTGAATTTGACACGGCAGTTCGGTCTATAATTAAATGGAGAAGTTGCTGACGCAAATGAGAGATTTGCTTATCAATCGAAGAGCGATTTTTAACTCCCATTGAACTTATAACCTCTTCTTTTTTATTTCTTTCTGCTGAATAGAGCTGAATGAAGCGGTAATGGCGTCGAAACAATCCAAAGGGAGGAGGTTGGGTACAGGCAGTACAAGAGCTGCTCAGTCTCCTTCATCTTCAACAACTTCCTCATCGAAACAATTTCCAGAGACATCTGTTGATGGCCAGAGCTCTCCGGCCTCTTCATCAGCTCGTAGCAAGCAGCAATACTTTTACTCTGAGAACTTACCAGTGGATGTGGAGCGATCCAAAGAAAACGTCAGTGTAACAGTTCGGTTTCGCCCTCTCAGGTACTGCTTGCTCTTAGTGATTAAAACACCGATTACTGGTAAGTTATTTAGATAATTGATTAATATGTATGGTTTTAGTCCGAGGGAAATTCGTCAAGGCGAGGAGATTGCTTGGTATGCTGATGGGGAGACGATTGTAAGGAATGAACATAATCCATCAATAGCATATGCATATGGTTAGTTTTGTTGTTCTCTATGACTACAACTTACTCTATAAACGTGGTACTCCATTTAATTTTCCAAATGATTAACACTACAAAGAAGTACTTAGTCTGTGGTGCTTGATGTTCCGATAAGTTGCCTGGCATGCTCTTTCTATGAATTATTCTCTGTAAGACCAATAGTTGCTCCTTGTAGAATCAACCTATTCTGGGCATGTTCCTGTGGCAATAACTTGGAGATTTTCAAAGGATGATCTTGTTAGAATTACCATGTATTCTCAAGTGAGATCAGTTTAGGAAGCCTACTTTTTGGCCCCGTTTGGGAAGAAATTTTGGGTAATTTATTAACTTCCAAGATAAAACCGCTGAAATTAAAAACTATCCTTAGATAGTTTTTTCTAAACTCTAATACTAATCAGATAGTTTTTTTCTAAAATCCGACGCTAATCACCAATGGTAATTCCAAATGGGGCATTTATCTCTTTAGAGACATTCTCTCTTCTTATGCTAGTTTGAGTCTTGAGCATGTTATGGACATCTGTTTAGTTTGTTACTGTTCCTCTAGAGAAAATATTTTTATCTTCCTCTTCAGAAACATTAAGTTCTAATTGCTGTTCCATTTTGAATATTGGTGGTAAATTGTGAAGTTGCACTGTAGTAAGTTTAGCATTTTACCACCATGCCAGTAAGCATTCTATGTTCATGGTTTCTAGATTTCATTCTTATATTATGCACATGGTGTATGAAATCTAACCAAACTTTTGAAATTTAAGTTGGCCTTTTCATGAAGGAGTTATTATTTAAGTTTTTCTTCTAAATAGATAATCCACATTGTCTATGAAACTGGTGAAACTGTGGTAATTTGACCTGTTGACTTCAAAATTAACTTTTCTGTGTTCCTTTCGTTTAGATCGTGTTTTTGGCCCTACTACCACTACACGGCATGTTTATGACGTAGCTGCTCAGCATGTTGTCAGTGGTGCTATGGAAGGCATCAATGGTAAATTCTTGGAAAACTACTGCTTGGTTCTGGTTGATGGATGGAGTGCCTGAATTCAGTGACTGTGTACAGAATAAAATGTCCTTGTCTTGCATGACATAATGATTATAAGTAGACAGTATATAGATTGTCAATATACGACTTGTTTTCCATTGGGAAAAGTCAATTTAAATTTTAACAGTCTGATGCTCAGGCAGAAACTGTGTTGATTGCAAACCATAGCAAAAAAAGGCTACGAGCTCCAAAAGGGCCCGTAGTACTCTTGTCTCTGTTCATGAATATGAGGCTGTTAAGTCATCATTGTTGCTATCATCATTATCTGCCATCTTCACCGTCATCACACTGCACCTTGCTTTTAAGTAGTTGGGATTAGTCACATTAACTTTATACATTGACTTGTCAGAGCCATATTGATGGAACAAAGTGGTGTAAGGCTTGCATTAATTGCACTGATTCAACTGGATGCTCACTCTTTTATCATGAAGGAACCTATAATTTAAAATCCAGCTCTAGCGAGTAGATATGTGACAATGGAAGTGGGACTTTGCCCTTTTGTCTGCAAAATTGCTGCTTGGAATTTTCATTTTGACTTTTTGGTTCCATTCTCTTTTCCTTTCGCCTGGAGCCTGATTCTTCAGTTTCTATTCTTCTTCCAGGCACCATTTTTGCATATGGTGTGACAAGCAGTGGGAAAACACACACAATGCATGTGAGCAGTAGTTATCCATTTGTTTACCATGCATTTCTCTTGTTGATAAAGCTTTCCATTCAGTATGGTACTTCATATATATGTTTCTTTTTTAACTGATTCCATTGCTCTACTTATTCCATGGGGTTTGGTTTCTTGATTCCCAATTCTTTTGGTTTTCAGTTGTTTTTCTTTTCTTTTTTCACAATTTGGATAATTGATTCTCATCATATGACATTGAAACTGCTGCTTAGTTTCTTTACAATCACTTCCTTGGCAGGGAGATCAAAGGTCTCCTGGTATTATACCACTGGCAGTGAAGGATGCCTTTAGTATTATACAAGAGGTACTTATCTGTATCTAGTTCCAAAGGCTTGCGCTTCTTTTTATTATTCCTGGTTAATTACTTGAAAATATTATGAGTTAAATATGTAATACTTAATATAAATTCGTATTGTATTGAATAGCTGTGAAATATGTCAGCAAAAAATTATCAATGATAATGGTGATCAAACTTATTACTGTTTATTGTATGACACCAAACTTTGTAATACACTTTATTGGCAGAATAAATTTATGATCTAAATAATCAGACATCACTTTTGGGGTTGCACTTCTTGCAATGTGAAAATTAGATTTCCTGTAACTTTTTTACCGTGAGTAATCAATTTGTCTTCTCACATACGTATGAACTTTCACAAATAATACATTACACGTATGTCAAAATTACCCAAATAATAGAGCTATTCTAATCACTAACTTTTTAGCAAACTTGAGTTCTTTTACTCATCGTATAGATATGCAGAATGAGTCAGTCAGATTTTTACCGTATTTGTTAATGTTGCTTAATCATAATTTCCATAGATACGAATATCACAATCTAACCATTATATTCACGCTTTTATGAAAAATTACTTCCACATATGTATGGATATCTTTAAGTCTGCAATTTGATGTGAATGTAGTTAAAGTTAACATAAATGCTTACATAGATTCTTTTACTCATTGTATAGATATGTAGAATGAATCAAAGTCAGATTTTTACCATATTTGTTAATGTTGCTTAATCATAATTTCCATAGATACAAATATCACAATCTAACCATTATATTCACACTTTTATGAAAAATTACTTCCACATATGTATGGATATCTTTAAGTCTGCAATTTGATGTGAATGTAGTTAAAGTTAACATAAATGCGTACATAAATTCTCATGTTGTGAAGTTACTTTTTCATGCGTATTGAATTCACCATTTGCTTTTCTATTAAGCATCTTTGTGTACTTGTAATAAGAATTTTGTGCGGCCAGTTTATAATGTAAGCTAAATGTATAATTTAGTGTATAAGGTCTTTTATTAAAATTTCAATTTTTTACTATTAAATTTCCATACAATGCACAACATTAGCTAAAAGAAAAAGGAAAAGAGTTAGGAAAGGAACAAAAAAGCTTATAACTGTAACAGAAAGTGCAAAAAGGTACTAGGAAAGTACCTTGGAAAAGTAAGGAAAAGTTTAGGAGCTAAATTAAAGAATTATGTTAAGTTGTGTTATATTTTATACACATTAGTATTTTAAACATACACAAGATGAGAAAGTCTATCCCATAAAAAAATATAAATAAAACTGTACAATGTTATTTGGGTCGATCATTATTTTTTAAACACTTGACTTCGTTCATATATATAACAAATAAACATATACTGATCTCATCAGAGAATTTAATCAGGGAAATGAAAAGCTCTGGTAAGACTTATAGTTTGTTAAACTTCCTTGTGAGTTCATAGAACTAATGGTTCCTAATATTGTAGACACCAAACCGGGAGTTTCTTCTTCGTGTTTCCTACTTGGAAATCTATAATGAGGTGACTTTTCTTTCTCAAATGTCCTAGCTTCTTTCTAGCAGTTATTACTTTTTGTTAATTATCATCTTTCCTTTAGGCTGACCAGCATTAGCTCTGGTGGTCTTTTCATGAAACTACAATTGATTAAGGTCCCTTGACATCAGGTTGTCAATGACTTGCTGAATCCAGCTGGACAAAATTTAAGAATAAGAGAGGATGCTCAGGTGCTTGTTTATTGCTTTAATCCTTGTGGCCAGAATCTTGTTGCTTGATTGTTTATTGCTTTAATCCTTGTGGCCAGAATCTTGTTGCTTGATATTCTGCGAAATTGTATCCTGTATTCTCCATACTCTATGACATCTTCAGATGCTCTAAGACTATTAGTATTCTTTTGTCTGTGTTAAATTTTAGTCAAGCATAAGCGTCTTGGTCATCATGTGTCCCATTGTACTTGGTGGAACCCCAAACAGAAGCTGGTTCCCCTGATTGGTGCGACTTGTGAATTGAAGAGTGGAGATACTCTTCTAAGAACTTTTTGATGGGAGTTGGTGCTTATGTTTCTGTGCGAGGTGATGAGGGTCCATTGTGCAACAGCATTTTTCACAAAACCAGCATGTGTTTATTGCAGTTTGAGTTTTTGTGGGATCATGGTGCCATATGTCTTTTTGACTTCCAAAAGAATATCGCTGGAATTTTGATGTTGTCACACTAGGCTTAAATAATGGCCCTGTGAATGAAATCTACTAATACTCTAAAGGCTAAATGCTGATTGCTGATGGGCTTCGTCAGCTGGGCTGATTCAAAGTAATATGCAATTCACATGATTTAGTTTGACATAACTTTGAAAGTAGACTCTATGCATATGTTGGTCCATACAAGACACATGCAATATGGGAATCACATGCCAGAACTAAATGCATATATAGTTTTTGTGTGATTCTCTTTATTTCTAAGTATTTCTCCATATTTTTATTAGTAATATTATTTAAATCTCTCATTAAGTGAATTGAATACAGTTGGTTTCTTTAGCGTGCTTCTTTCACTTGTCATTGGTGTGTTCTGTGGCTGTAGGGAACCTTTGTTGAAGGAATAAAGGAAGAAGTTGTTCTTTCCCCTGCTCATGCCCTGTCACTAATAGCAGCAGGAGAAGGTAGAGCATTTGGAAATTTGTATCATATATTAGTTTTGTGTGAAGTATTCTTTGTCATTGTGTAGTTTATGAGAGATTAATAGAGAAAGAAAAAGGAACAACGAGAAGATTCATAGAGTCAAAAGGAAAATCACAGAGGGTAACTAATGTATCCATGTTGTAAAAGTTTAATATGATGTACTGCGCTCTGCTCATATGTCTGTATTCCTTTGTTTGTTGTCCGGGGTTGTCAATGTACCTGCAAGCTATTCATCTTTTTCCATCGTGATTCCATTAACTGAATATTTTGATGATTAAATTCTTTTTCCTTTCTGACAACAGAGCACAGACACGTTGGTTCCACAAATTTCAATTTACTCAGTAGCAGAAGCCATACAATATTTACCCTGGTAATTTGCTATAACTTGGCAACCCTCTATCTTCTTGTTGGCTTAGATATTTATGCTGATCTTGTAAAGTCACTACCTTTTTCATTTGTTACAATATTATGGAATACATACCAAGGCATGTTTCTTAAGAAATCAGACATGCTAATTTTATTTTTTGCTACTCAGTTCTTGATTGAGTGACGTTTGTAATTTATGGGTCAACTATTTATTCAAAGGGCTATTGGCTTGTGTTTTAATTTCCTAGCTGATTATTCTATCCAACCATCTTCTCTTCAGACAATAGAAAGCAGTCCATGTGGAGAAGGCAATGAGGGGGAAGCAGTAAACCTGTCACAGCTGGTAAACTCTGGGCCTAGAACTACAAAACTAAAGACTTTCTGTCTTTTATCTTTGGTTTTTATATGTGCTATAGCACTTACTTTCTTTCTTTCCTTTTCCTTTTCTTGCATGTTTGAACCTCATTTATTACAACATCTCAGCTACTCTTTTGACTTTCATATTTCACTTATACATGCAGAACCTCATCGATCTGGCAGGCTCTGAGAGTTCTAAGGCCGAAACAACTGGTGTGAGACGTAAAGAAGGATCCTATATCAATAAAAGCTTATTAACACTTGGAACTGTAAGGCTTACATATTGTTGCTAGAAATGGTAGGATTAAGATTGTAAATTTTTGCTGCACTCTGAATCTATACCTTGACTGTTGGTTTCTTCTGTGGACCGCCTCCACTCTTTTAAAAATCACTACTCGCTTGCAATACCATTTTTTATATAAAACATCCTGGCCAAATTACTACTGCAAAAATGTATGTCAGGTTTATTACTCGATTTTCAGTTTTAGGAACTTCAATTAAGAATGCAAATGGGGTGGGTTGGGATCCCTCTGAACTAAAAGCAAAATGATGAAACTAAAGTTACTTTAAATTTATCATTTTGTAGGTCATATCAAAATTGACTTATGGGAGGGCGAGTCACATACCTTACAGGGATTCCAAACTGACAAGGCTTCTACAGTCTTCATTGAGTGGCCATGGGCGTGTATCTGTAAGCATGAATTAAGAACTTTTTGCAAGACTCATGTGACGCATCTGAATGTGCAGCAAATGCATAACTTTTTGCAAGACTCATGTGACGCATCTGAATGTGCAGCAAATGCATACATTTTGGAACTAACTTCCCAATAGCTTGTATTTGATGCCTGCTCTTTATTTTATCTGAAAACTTGTTCTCAGCTCATTTGCACTGTCACTCCTGCATCAAGTAGCTCAGAAGAAACACACAATACATTAAAATTTGCCCACCGTGCAAAGCATATTGAGATCCAAGCTGCACAAAACAAGGTCTGCTTATATATTCAACATACAGTATTGGTTTGTTTAAAAGTTATATAATTATACATGTTCTGATAGACAAGGTTAGCTGCTTATACTTACCATGTTTGGTAACTTTGTCGAACTGCAGATCATTGATGAGAAATCACTTATCAAAAAGTACCAAAATGAGATTCGTCTTCTGAAGGAGGAGTTAGAACAACTCAAGAGGGGTATTGTAACAATTCCCCAGCTTAAAGATATTGGAGAAGATGATATTGTATTGCTAAAACAGAAGGTAAGTTGGTCAGTGAAAATATATGGTTTAGCTGCGTGATGGATCTATGAATATAACGAAATGCATGCTTCATATTTACTGCTTGTTTGTTGGGTAACTTGAGGGGTTGTTCTTGGAGGTGGTAGAACTGATATGAACCAATTTTTCAATCTGTATGTCCTTATTTCGTAAATCAGATAATCAGTTTTTGTTGTTATATTTTCCTTGGCTCTTCAAATCCAAAGCATAAAATAGCAGATTTTAGATTGAGCTTCAAGGTGAACCCATATGATGCACGAGTAACTGGACTTTTAATTTTCCCCTTTCTGAAATCGCCCCGTTATGCTTTCCTCTCTTTCTTTTATTTTATAACTTTATTGGAGGATTTCCAGACTTCCAGTTTCAGTGTTTTCAACTCACCTTAGCAGAAAAGTTGGTTAAATTAAACTGAAGAAGATTTTCTATGCATCAGCTATAGAAACTATGAATCAGTTTTTTAGATTGCTTTCTCCTTTTGGATGTAAATCAATATCTGTAGAGTAAAGGTTTTGCTGTTGCCAAGTTTTCAGAACCTGTAGTCCATTCTTCATCTTTATCCTTTGGGAAACAGGAATAGAGGTGAAGATAGAAGTTCACTGCTCTGATAGGGAATTCATAGAAGTGATAGTTAATGCAATAGTTTAGTTGTGAGTTGGAGTTCAAACTAACCTGTCAAATCTGAACCTTTTGATGCTTCATTCTATGGGATAGTTCCTATTCATTGCTGTAATGGCATATGAGAAAGTTCCCACGGAGGAGTAACTATCTTTAGTTTCCGTGTTATATGCAGACCCAAACATGGAATGGTCTTTGGCCGAAAGAAGAAAAGAAACATATTATGGCATGCTTTGCATATATTTTTCCTAAAACGTGATCCTAGACTCCAGTTTCATTTTTCTAAAAATTTCAATATTGCTGTTCATGTTGCTTATTTTCTGTTTAACATATTCGCATAAGTTTTCATCATGCTTGTGCAAAATGATCTCAACAGATACATACATTACTGAAGGATGAAAATATCTTTGACTGGGTTAGTTCATTGTTCTGATGTTTAAAGCTAGAAGATGGTCAAGTCAAGCTGCAGTCAAGGTTGGAACAAGAAGAAGAAGCAAAAGCAGCTTTACTAAGCAGAATACAAAGATTGACAAAATTAATTCTAGTCTCCTCGAAAGCATCACAGTCATCACGATTTCCTCAACGCCTTGGTCCAAGGAGGAGACATTCTTTTGGGGAAGAAGAGGTACCTGGAATTAGTTTATTATTTCTTCCACCAAATTTACTCTCTTTGATTTCCAGTGTTCTGCACATCTACCTTTTAGTAGTGTCAACTATTCTTCCATTCCAAGTGTTCTTCACTTTGTTGTAATAACTGTGTCTGACTATGGTTTCTTCTGACATGCACAGCTTGCATACTTACCACATAGAAGGCGAGACTTGATCCTAGATGATGAGAATGTTGAATTATATGTTTCCTTGGAAGGAAATGTTGAAACTGTTGATGATACAATTAAGGAAGAGAAAAAAACACGAAAGCATGGTCTACTGAACTGGTTAAAGCTTAAAGTATGTGCTTGTGCTTCTGTAGCAATTTTGTTAACGTTCTTTTTTACTTTGTGCATTTTTATTACAGTTCGCACTGGCAATCTTTTCATTATCCCACTTCTTTTTATTTAATTTTCCATTAAATCATTGGCTTCTCTACTAGTTGCTTCTCACTAGCTGAGATTAAGTGGTAAAAATGACAGTTATTGCAAATCAATGTATGAAGAGTAACTCTTCTTAACTGATTATTGGCTCAGCTTCTATCATCAAAAGCTTGCTCTTAATTGCATTTTTTTGGATGGGTGCTCAGAATTGCATTAGTATTTATACATAAGGTAGATGCTGAATTTTGGATTTTTTCTGAAACGTGCTAGAAGATTATGATTAAAACATTAAGGTCAGGGTCCCCCTAAATAATCAGGCTATCCTTGATTTTTCACCTTTTCATCTTTGGATGCTGTATAAACTTGAGTTCAGGATCATTAACTCTTAAATTACTTATAGTTTCTGAAAATTTAAAAAAACTGATGAATTTTCATCACCTTGGATCAGTGCAAGATAAGGTAGGAAAGAGAACTTGTGTTAATTATAGAGGGGAGAGCAGGAAAAATTTATTTATTTTTGAATATGGCAGGAAAAGGGAGGGATGGGTGTGTGCTAGGGGTTCGGTTCAAATACTTTCGAGCTTTTGTGCCATACTCGACTTGTGTCATGTTATTGTCAAACAGGTGCCAGATCTTGTGTTACATGATCTGACGTTATGGTTCTTAATGAGGTTATTTACACATTAATATTTGCCAAGGTCAAGCAAACTGTTAGAGATGCATATGTTATAGTGCCAATAAAGCACATCTATTGTTTGTCCTTCTCCTCAGATTTTATTTGAGAGGATGATCTACTCTTCCAAGTTTGTCCCAATTCTCTGGATGATTTAATATATTTACTATACGTGTATTTAGCAAACACGTAGGGGAATAGCCATGGCCCTCTTAATCTGAAATCTAACTCACATAGTTTTTGTTTTAGTGGAAGTTTGATTTTGCCTTAAATTGACTTTGCTGATAAGACCTGTTTTCTCTTGATTGTTAAAGCTGCTTTCTTCTTTAAGTTGTCCTTGATATCTCATTTTCTAAGTCTTGTTCTTTGTTTTCCTGTGTCAGAAACGGGATAGTGGCTTGGGGAGCGATAAATCCAGTGGGGTTAAGTCCAGTAGTACTCCTTCTACTCCTCAAGCAGGAAGCAACAACTTCCAGGCAGAATCCAGGAATTCCCAGTCTCTCACTACTGGAAATTCTCCACCTATAGATCTTTTTTCTGAGGCCAGACAGGATAGAGAACTTCTGGATGAAAATTACCTTGGACAACAGACACCTTCAGTACGTGAAATATTTACTTTTTCCTTTGGTTGACATTATGTAGTGGGAACAAATGTTCACGTAGTTGATCTCAACTAGTTTGGGGTTAAGGCCCTGTTGCTTTCTTAAAGGTGTAGGCTAGTGGCCCTTGAGTTGTCAAATGCACAATGATCCTCCATGCTAATCCATGTACCTGGATTTCACTTTCTGATACACTTCTGGTTATCTCTGCAGTCATAATGTTAACTAAATGAACATTAGTTAAACTACTAAAGGGGCTATTTAGCATTCTTATATTCTTCTTCTGACCATACATGTGTCATTTGGGAAAACACTGTCAGCAGTCTTGCACATATTTCTGTCAATTTATTTCCAATTCCTGGGGTGAGGGGAGGAGTGTTGTAATATGCTGCATGGTCGATTTTGATAGCCTCTTTGCCTTTTATTTTTTCCAGACTAGCATAAAAACCATTGATCAAATAGATCTACTGAGGGAGCAACAGAAGATTTTGTCAGGGGAGGTGGCGCTTCATTCAAGTGCCTTAAGAAGATTGTCTGAGGAGGCAGCAAGAAACCCCCAGAATCAACAGATTCAGGTATCATAGGTGCTCCTGCTTTTTGTCTTCCACTTTTTGTATTTTTGTGTTCCTGGACTCAATCTCATTTCCCTTTAATTTATTTTATCCTGTGTTTTAAGGTTGAGATAAAAAAGTTGAGTGATGAGATTAAGGGAAAGAACGAGCAAATTGCCTCACTGGAGAAGCAAATAGCTGATTCCATCTTGTCTTCCCATAGCACAATGGACAAACCAGAGATGTCAAAGGTTTGTTCTACTTCTGTTTCAAATATTTAATTACGTGCATTTTGACACTGCAATAATCAACTCCTATTTCCCCCCGGAAGCTGCAGTCGTTTGCTGAGCTGATGGACCAACTAAATGAGAAGTCCTTTGAACTTGAGGTAATTTAGTTCTTTGCTTGTTTCGAAGCCAGAATATGGTTTCAATTAGAGTTTGTATTTTGTACCATGTACCAACTACCAAGGATTCTGATTTTTAATGCAGTTTTAAGAACTGGAGCTGGTTTATGTGATTTCCTTATATCCAGCCAAACCATTTTTTTTTTAACGTTTTATATTATACTTAGAAATGGATACTCACTCCATTTATTTTGATGACTGCTGGCCCAACAATATCCCTCAGAACATGGCTATTGTGCGGCAGTGACTTCTTAAAAGGTGGAGGCATCTATTAGAGGAATAAATCCATGTTATATTGTACATTTTGACAATTACATAATCCTGGATATCTTCACAATCTCTCGACTAGCCATGCCTATTGATCTATGCCCCATGTTGCTCTTCCTGTGATTTCTTGTCTGTTTTTTGAAATCAATAATGCATTCCTGAGTATCTTTACAATCTCCCAAGTAGCCATGCCTATTCATCCCACTGATCCAAAGAAAAAAAAAATGGCCAAGCCTAGTTATCCGTGGCCCAAGATGCCCTTGGTGTCTGTAGTCTGAAATCTCAGATGTGAACCTAGATGATGCATGAAATCGTATGAGTTTTACCCCAGGCTTCTGCATACATCTTATCCTTTAGTATTCTTGTTTAAGCATTTCATTCTGATGAGTGTGTCACTTTCATTTATTAGGTGAAAGCTGCTGATAATCGAATTATTCAAGAGCAGCTCAATCAAAAGGTAGGGAGACAAGTTCATCTATGGATTATATTGTAATTGAGCACTTGATATATATGTCTTCTGGTCTTGTAGTTCTAACTTGAACTTTTCACCTCTCCAGATCTGTGAATGTGAAGGGTTGCATGAAATTATTGCCTCCTTGAAGCAGCAGCTGTCAGATGCAGAATTAAGAAATCTTGATCCTATGACCAATCATTTACAGCAGCAATTCACTGAAACCAAAGTCAACCATTGTGACAAAGATGAGAAAGAAAATGCACTTCTCCAAGCACAGGTGCATTTACTATTCTAACCTGTATAACATATTTTTTATTCTGGAAGGGCAAATTTTGCTGTTGCATGTCATCCAGTTATTCACAAGTCTCACTTCGTGACTAAATTACTACACTGGTTTCATAATACAATGAGTTCTCACATTGGTTTTTAAAAATATTCAAGATATTCTTTGAGTCTTCCTGCAAGTGTTTCACTTCTCTTAACATTACGCTTTTAAAATGAATCCTGTTAAATGAAGTATTCCTTATCAACAGACAACAGTTCACTGTTGAGGAGGTACCAAGTTCAAGTGAACCATAGAATTCTGTTTTAGGGTCATCGGTACCAACATGCCTTTTTTAGTAATATAACTTTGTAGTTGGTCTTGACTCATGGATTAGGCAACTGAGATTGAAGAATTAAAGCAGAGAGTGGTTGAAATAACTGAATCGAAAGAACAGCTCGAACTTCAAAACCGGAAACTAGCTGAGGAGAGTTCATATGCAAAAGGCTTGGCTTCTGCTGCTGCTGTTGAACTCAAAGCATTGTCAGAGGAAGTTGCCAAACTTATGAACCACAATGAAAAATTAGCTGCTGAGCTAGCAGCAGCAAAGAACTCCCCAACGCAGCGTAGGGCAAGTACAGTTAGGAATGGCAGGAGAGAGAGTTTCTCAAAGCGAAATGACCATGCTGGATCACCATCAGAGATGAACCTGAAGAGAGAATTGGCTATGAGCAGGGAAAGAGAGCTTTCTTATGAAGCAGCACTGCAGGAGAAGGATCAGCGAGAGGCTGGGCTTCAAAACAAGATTGAAGAATCAAAGCAACGAGAAGCCTATCTGGAAAATGAACTGGCTAACATGTGGGTTCTAGTTGCCAAATTGAAGAAAACCAGTGGAGCTGATAAGACTGTCAGTGAGAGCCCACGGTAGAACCAGCGACTTTAAGATCTGAGTGTATGGGACGGCAGATGGTCGAAAGATGAGGGCGTGCCTGGATGGTGAGTGATGACAGCCAATTTTAGCATCGTTTGTTTTTTGGGAAGATAGCAATGTGTAGAGATGTGCAGTGGTGGGTGGGGCAGTCCAAGCCAACAGATTTCTTTTTCTTCTTTTTTTCCTGTTCAGTTATTCATGTATTTGTGGTGCCTATCGGGTTCCCTTCTGGGTTTTACATTTTTCTTTTCTTGATAATTTTGCCTTAAAATGGGAAAAAGAAAAAAAAAAATCCCCCGATTGTTATGTGTCGAGGCGTTGTAAAGAGATGCTAGCTTCGCATGTGGTTAAGTTCTATTCATATCAAACCGGCTTGGAGTGCTGAGGAATGATCTTCACATTCATCCATCTCTCTCTCTCTCTGCAACTGCAAATCCAGTTTTCTTTCTTTTCTGGTAAGAGCATCCTAATGATAATACAGGATATATTAAGATGCATCAGTTGCCTTGTCCTGTCCCCTCATATCTGTAACATGAAACATTATCCCCTCCCTCCCCTCAAGTCGTGACTTAATTGACAGGTATCGTGAACAGGTGGTATTTGGATTTCACTATTATAGCCACATATGCCCTTTCATTCTACCTTTTCTGGTAGTTTCAACTCGGGTGCTTCTCGCCTGTTTCTCTCGTTCCCAAATCAGCCTTAATTACTCCTATTCTTCGAGTTCTAACTTCAACAGGTGGTGTTCGAAGCCGCGTATGAAAAAATTAGTTTGATCTCCTAGTTATGAATATTTCCTTCCCATTCTGTAATGTAAATCTTAATGAATGCTGATTATTGTAAATTGTACTTAGACTAGCTGGTAAAGGATAATATTAGACAGATAAACATGTCTAATAGACGTGAGTTGTGCACCGCACATCAACTTCTTCCTCCCATTACCATCCATCCAGGTTGGAGAACAAACGAACGCTTACTACTTTCACTCTTGCAACCCGGTCATACTCGTACCATTCCCCTACAGCAACTTTGGCTAACAAATGCAAAATGACCTGCCGAATCTATCCATCTATTCACTTTCACGTACCACCATAAAAAGACACATGAAACTCCTATTCTTGTCTGGAAAACCTCGTCATACATTTATAGCTTATGATAATATCAGTTTTTCAGACATCCAATCCAATACTACAGAACAGGCGCATGTTGTATTGTTAGACTGGAATCAATCTGCAAGCACCATCAAACGAGACTGCAATGAACCGCAACAATTTTGGTGACGGAAACATTCTGGGACAATCGCCAGCAACCCGACGATGGCAATAAACTCATTCTCAATCACAACAACAGTAGAGTTTTCAGAAATAGTCTGGGAATTTAGTCAAGATAACAAAAAAAAAAAAAAAAGGAATAATTTTAGGCATATCAGACACCAATTCAGACGAATAATCAGGACGGCAAAAAATAACTAATCAATTAATTAACATAATCAAATTACATTTAGAAAGTAGTGGAATAAACCAATGAAAACGTATATATTTTCGGCTACCAGTTTCTGGGAACGAACAAGATCCTTCTTTTAGCTTATAACGCAACACTACTGGCATCTCAAACTGAAATAACGACAGACGAGCATCTTTAAGTTCATGCAATGGGAACAATTTTTATGATTAGTATTAGAATCTTGAATAATTCATTAATAGTTGAGATCAAATTATCAAATTAATAAAGTTAAAAGCTACGATTTGATAACTGTTGGCTCATGTTGCCTTTATTGAGCAACAAAAAATGTCTACAATTTCCATAGTTATATGGCCTTCAAAGCGCTCTGGTCTCAAGCTCTCTATGTAGCAAAATGGTGTAGAGATGGATCCAGATGGCCTTTGTCCCCTCACGAAATAGTAACCATATTCAGCATTGAAATCCACCGCCAGTATACCACAGAGTTGAGATGAACACCCACTCGCCAAGGCATCTGAGCTGAAGAAAAGAAACCTTCAAATGGGGTAACAAAATCTTACCCAGAAAGCCAGCAAGCAAAGTCCCGCTTCATTCAATTACATTGCTACAGAATCTTTCCTACCCAAATCATCTGCAAATTATACAGTCTCAGTTAGATATAAACTGAGTCAAATCCAATTCATACCCAAGTTAACCAGCAACAACAGATCTAAAGAATACATTCACAATTAGGAGATCAAAAGAAAATCATTCAACTATCTCAGACAGAATTTCAGCTCCAAAAAGGTTAAAGGAGACCATTACAACACTTGTAAAAGAGACCATGGGCTGTTTAGTAGAGGAAAAGAACCTATCATCTGGCCAAGGAAAACAATAAAAAGAAAACACTATGCCGTACCCAGTTACTCGAAGCTTCTTCATATCAGCTACAATCAACTCGTCTTGGTATCGGGCATCGGGAACAGGCCGGCACCGGCAGCTCCTCTCGGGGGCGAAAACCCCAGAAACTTCTGCAGATTAGTCCTGATACTGATCGAACACAAGAAATACAGGAACACCATGGAGCAATCAGTGGGATCATCGCCCTGCAGCCCTCTGTGGCTCATCTTCCTCACGATCGCAATGGGCTTGAAGGGCAATTTAGCCACCACCTTTCCCTCAAAAAGCGAGTTGAGGAGGCCGAAAACGACGACCAGAACGAGCGCGACCACGGCTCCCGACTTGAACTTGAAGAGAGAGAGGTCCCGGCTGGATTCCTTGAGGCTAGACTCGACTCTGTCAATTTTCTTGGTTTTGGACTTCTTTTGGTTGATTTTGTTGGGGTTCTGGTCGGTTTTCATGGTCTCGAGCTTTTTGGCGGCTTTGTCGATGGAGGATTTGAGGGATTTGTAGGAGTTGGTGCGGTAGATGAGGAGCCAGGAGATGGCCTCGCAGACGATGGCGGTGCAGAAGGAGATTGCTACCACCGTCAGGCTGTCGGCGTATTTGAAGGACGACAAGATTTGCGGCGTCGCCATCTGATGGCTGCAGCAGATGAGAAGTCCCCGATCTGAATGACTTCTTTGATGCTTGATATCAAGGCTCAGGTGCTCAACTCAAGTGGGTGAGGTCGTAAGATGCGAAGGGGTCTCGAACAAATAAAGAGGTGTTTGGCGGGTCCGGTATGGCCGGTTTCGGCTCAACTCGACCCAACCCCCATTATTAACCGTGTTTCTCAATTCGCTACTTATCATTAAATTTAGTGACAACCCGAATAGCATAAAAACCTAATTTGGGTTAATTTGGTATGACCATATTTTTATATTATTCTGTAAAATAACCATCATTAACTGAGTTTCCCAATTCACTATTCAACTCTACCATGGATACCCTTAAATTTTGTAACAACCCGAACAACATAAATTTTTTTGATATGACTGTGTGTTTACATTCTTCTGTAAGGCAACAATTTTTATCCAAAATAGGTATAAATAAATAAAAAAGCATACAATTATACTTTAAGTTTTAATTTCTACAAAAAATGTCACAATTTAAATAAAATTTCATACATTTGAATTTCTCATAGAGAAGACAAATCAATTGTATAACAATAATACAAATAAAAAAACAATAAAAAGCAGAAAGTATGGTTTAAACCTACTTTTGTTTCAAATAATGACCTCAAAACTCAAATAACTTTGATATTAATAAATGAACAAGAAAAGTCAGCTGCAAAATCTCATACTCACCCCCACAAATTTATATATTATAAATAAAAACTATTTTGTAGTAATCTGTATAAATAACTAAATAATCTAGTTTTTCTCTCTCATTTTATGTCTTTTTGCTTCTTAACCTATATGTATGTCAAGTTGGCCAATTTCTATACTCATCAATAGAAACTAGATGTGTACAAAACAACTAAAATCTCATGTGAGTTTCTTCAAAAAAAATATCTCAATCCAAAACAGTTATGAATAATTACAAAATAAATTGCGTTACAAAAGAGAAAGAAGTGAATTCTGAGCACTGTCATCACGTTATTATGCATTAGAATTTAGGAATTGGAAGAAGAAGTGGGTCAGGTTGGGTTTATGTGGGTTTTACAATTGGAATCCACCCCGCTCCATATGAATGACTGGGTTCATATTTTCACTACCCGCCTCTACCCTAACGTACATCGCTGTCAATTCGGTTTAGTTTAGGATAGCAGATTTTGCGAGTTGACTTGGTTGGATGAACACTCTAATAATAACATAATTTATATTCAATAAGCCTTCGAACTTGTATAAAAGAATCGCTTAAGTCCCTTACGATTCATTTCACTCCAATAAAATCCGAAATATATTGAATCTATTAATAAAACTCCGGTATCCACTTTTCACCACGTCCTATCCTTTTCCGGCCAACGTTCTGCTGTTTCTACACTTGCTGCTCAGTGCTCCCTAACCCGTGACCCCTTCCTCCTTACCTCTCTCTTTAGCGAAAACTGCTGCTTGCTCGGTCCAGATAACGAAGATCTCTATCCGAATTTTATCAGGTATGTGTTGTCTTCTCCCTTTCGCTTTACTTGGTTTCCTGAGTTTTCTGTGTTTTTGTGATTTCTGGCTCGATTGCTTAGATATGAGTTCTGATTCGGCACCGTTTCTGCTTCACTAACTATGAATTTCAACTGCTTATGGTTTATAACTGTCTTTTCTCTGTTGTGGAAATTGTGTTTTTGTCTTCCAGAAATCGAAACTTGCGGAAAAGCCAGCAGTTGGATATTTTTTTCTGTCTTTCTTTCTTCTTCATTTCTTTTATTTTCCCTCTCTTTTTTTTTTCCTTTTCATGTTTTCATTTTATCAGCTGGATGGTGTGCTAGGAGAACAATAAGTTCTGGCCTGCAGAATCGTGCATCCCGTAACTTGCATCATCATCATCATCATACCGAGTCGGGGTCGGTGGCATGGAGTTATAGTGTCAATTAGCTGTTTAGATTTCTGGGTGTTGCATTTTGTGTTTTCAGTCCCAATTTAATCTTTATTACTAAGGGACTTAAAATAGTATTCTGTTAATGCAAGAAGTGCTGAATAGTGTGTTTTTGTATGAGAGTACATGGAAGGCTGATAATGTGAACATTCCACTTTTTGAGCCTTAAATAGGTCTGCTATGCTGCTTCCATTGGTCAGATTGGATGTTACAATGTTCACTGGAGTTTACATGCCAACTCTATCCTCGAAGAATTCACTTTTCTCATCCTCCTCTTCCCTGCTTCCATCGCATCTTTGCTCATCACCATGCCTTGCTTCTTGGCATTCTCACTTTAGGCACCCGAACAATCTCTCTTGTTGCCGTCACCGTGCATTGCCTCTTTCTATTTCTGTACTTTCAGCGCCTTCACCTTATTCAAGAGGCAGACATCTCCCATTGTTTTTTAGTGCAGTCCCTTCTGATGAGGGAGGTGTGCCTGTGATGAATTTTGAAGATTTTGTTGAAAAGGATTGGTCTTTCCTTGACCCGGATGTGTCTAACACCAGACAATATAACCATAACATTGACTGTATTATATCGGCAGCAGAGATTGAAGAGGGTTCTAGGGTTCTGGTCTCAATTGGTTCTGATGGATTTGTGGACCGTCTTGTTGAAGCATCACCTTGTCAACTGTTGGTCGTTGTCCATGATTCACTGTTTCTGTTGGCTGGAATCAAAGAAAGATATGATGAGGTTAAGTGTTGGCAAGGAGAACTGATTTATGTCCCAAAGAAGTGGGCACCACTTGATGCTGTCTTTCTCTATTTTTTGCCTGCTTTGCCTTTCAAGCTTGAACAGATTTTTGAGGAGCTTGTAAAACGTTGTTCACAAGGTAATTCTGGAGTAGATACTATGCATAACTCAAGCAAATGCATTTCTTTTCCATTATAGTCTGACTGTGAAATTAGAAGTTCATTAAAACACATAGCTCAGGATACATTCTGTTCATGTTACTGTTTTTTTTTTCTTTTTCTTTTATCTGATCTGCATATTTTTGTGTGCAGTTTTTTAAAAAAAAAAACAAAACAATTAGCAACAATGTTGTAACCGGAATTTTAGAAGCTTCGTGATATCTGGCCTTATCTTCAGGAGCAAGATTAGTTATCAGCCATCCCCAGGGGCGAGGAGAGCTAGAGCTGCAGCGGAAGCAGTTTCCTGATGCCATAGTGTCGGACTTGCCAGAGAAGATAGCATTGCAGAAAGCTGCTGCTGCTCAGTCTCTTGAAATAACAGAATACGTGGATGAACCTGGATTTTACCTTGCCGTCTTAAAAGTTCTGTGAAAAGAGAAGCTGGGCTTTGGTTTTGACTACCTTTAATGATCTTAGTGTTTGATGAGGGTTCAGCCTGCGTAAGTGTGCTGGTTTTTGGATTCTGTTAACAAAGAATTGAACAATTGCTTCTTGTTTTTGTTTTTATATTTTCATGGCTGGTTTTTACTATTATCAAATTTTATACTCCTATCACGGATATATAAATTACAGAAAAAGGATAAGAAAGGAGAAAACATAGAAGTATGGATGAAAACAAGGAAGAATTCTCACTTAAGAAATGTCAAGGTATATATAGCAATTGCCCAGAATCTTGGGTAGCAGGGCACTAACCAGTGAAATACGCCCTAAGCCATCAAGTCTGTTTATTAGAATCACCAACAGGTTTATGCCCCTGCTTCAAGCAAAGGATGTTTAGGTACATATGAACCAGAAATAGCTGGGAGTTCAAGAATCTCATGAAGATAGAAAACCTCAGGAGAAGGTTCTTTCATTTATTGTAAAAAGTCAAAGAAAAAATCCAAGGAAAAGAGAATCATGAACTTCAAGAGAAAGCCGTCAAACGTTAGTAAGCACCCTCTCAAGGGCTTGCCTTTCTCCAAATTGTCAAAAATAAATGAGCAACGAATTAAAAACCAACAAAAGAAAATTATATACACTAAAACTGAAATCTTTCACAAAATTACTGTGTAATTGAATTGCAAAGTACTCTCAAACACTTCCATAAGGTCATGGAAGACGGGGATCAAACGTCCAAGCGACCGCCTTACAGCCAAACAATTTATTAGAATGAAAAACAGACCAGTATTTGCTGCAAATAAGTCGTACTCTTCAATGGCAGTGTCTTTCCAAGTGCAAGCATGAGTTTTATACACATTATCTATAGAAAATTGAGAAGAAAATCCCCCAACAATCCCCTCCTCTAGACTCAAGGTACTTGATCTACATCCGGTTGAAGGAGCTGCTGGCCCACCTAAATGGAACAAAGAGAAGTTGGTATCAGTATTACCCATATGTAGCCTTGCAAAGTTGTCACTTTGACCATTTCTTCCATTTGCTGCTGCTTCAGCTGGATGTGATTTACCAGGATCAATATCCTCCATTCCAGCCTCAATAGCAGCTCCTTTAGCTTCAACTGGCATACAGATTTGATTTTGTCTGACAACTGGAAGCCATGGCTAAGTGCTACTGGCACGAATGCATTGTAAGGAGCAGCTGCAAGGTGAAAGGACTTTGGAGGAAAGTAGCCCATTGTTGAAGTAAGTTGATGATACATTGGAATCGTACATGCTGATCGGGCATCTGTGTAAGTGCTCTCTGCTGAGAACCCAAACTAAATGCTGTTATCCCATTGTCAGCAGCTTTTGTCTCTAGATCTCCTGAAACCTCACTTTGTACAGTCATCCAACGGACTTCCAGACGATTACTGGCTTTTTTATTCTGTAATATTTCTCCCATTTGAAGTCTGACAGGAATCTTCAGAATCTGATGTGGATGATGATTCCAAATTTCTGTGGTTTGAAGAGACTGTATTGCTATCTCCTTCACTAAGGCATGAGGAGCAATAATCTGAACTAGAAGAACTACTTATAGAATTAGAGGTTCCATTCAAACAAATCTGTTGTCTTCGGACATACGCCGACTTCCTCGTAAGCTACTGCTGTTGAGCACAGCTCCTGGCCTTCCACACATTCTCTCTGACACTCTTCACCTGCTGTAAAAGTGGCTTTTCTTGAATGTATAACCGTACTGCTCTCCTTATCACTTCCGCCGAAGTTACCATTAACGTTGCTTAAGTTGGTATTGCTGGATGATATAATAGCGGTATTATCTGGTCCAAATTGTTCAACATTGGGACTTGACGATCTGAAGGTAATGTCCGATTCAGAGTTGCTTCGTGAATACCCCTTGCATGATTCTGTCGGCTCCCACACTTTCTTGAAACGAAGAGAATCTTGAGCAGGAAAATTGTTTTTTTTACCCCAGTTTTGCTCTTTACTCTTCCAGAACCATCACGAAGGAAATCAGAGCAGCTATACTTGCTGCTATTATATAGACTTGTTTAGTTAGACATATCCATGACAGGTCCCAATTTGCTCAGAGATTTAGGATCCCGACTTATCCTTGTTGCAGGAACACGTGCCTCCACTTTGTTCTGTATTCGTTTCGTTGGTTACAGGAACTCTGGAACTCCTCATTGTGCTTCATACTACAATTTTGCACCATGATTCCTTAGTTGGCTTTTCACCTTGGATACCGGGAGATCCAGACCTGGTAGCTACCTCTTTCATGCACTGATTGTCTTTAAAGAAGAACACGAATTAAGAAATAAGTAACTCTCATTTTTGCCATATAATGCTTACTACAAACATGAGACCACAGCAACTAAGAAAATGAAGGTGAACTTGAACTTGCAGATATACTAGACTATTGTCAAGTTGCCAACAGGATAAAACTGATGAAGAGCTTATTTTTAAGATACTACAAATATATCACTGGAATACACCTAGTTAATTATTTTCTTTCTGTTTTCTCGCACGGCTTTTCTCATGATTATATAATACTCAAACTGTGCGCAAAAATGAAAGTTAAAAAAAGTCCTTTTTGGTGAAATGAATAGACCAACCAAATTTGAAGAAACAAAGCGGAACTGCTGACGTGCGACCCAGGAAGGATAAAACAATGGCAACTTAGTTAAAATTTCAAGGAATAAAAAAATCTAAAAGATCATATGATTGACCACAGCAAGCTCTTTTACTCAATCACTCCACAGAACATCTAAGTAAATGCAACCTGGACTGAGCTAAATCAACAAGGATAATGTCTCACTGTTCCATCTAAGTTTAAGACAACATCTTCACTATGCTCTAAATTTTGTCTTACTAAATAATTGAAGGAAAGGGATATATATGTTGTGGTCAGCAATTGTATGTACAAGTTTACTCACTCATCAAAAAACACGTGTGTGAATGCATTAAAATGCAATCCCCCATAAATTAAATGATAAATATGTATGAATTCAATCTATAAATAAAGTAAGATATATCATAAAAAGAAAATTCCATGATGGATATATACAAATATTAGGAGATGTACGCACAAATGAAATACTAAAAGCTATTGTTAATATTTCAACCGTATGTATGGCTTCAATTCTTTAAATATTTTAATATGTATTATTTCATAACTTATGAATATAATTTTGTCTTGTTGTATACATAGATTTATATTTATCTGAATATATTATTTATATTTTTGTGTGACATGAAGTACTTGTTTGCGGCTTTTTTTAGATTTTCACTTAAATACTGTGGCTAGTGAAAAGTTCAGGCAATTACAAATTTGCCACCAAAACTTGCATTATGGGGTCATCAGTTTTCTTTGAAAAATGAGATGAGACATGGCAAACAAATAGACAGAAAGTAAAAAGGCGGGGCATTGGCGAAGGTGGCTAGCAGGCCTCTTTTAACTGTGGAATGTTTATCCTTATGCCATACAGCGCAAATAAGAAGGCCAATAAAAATGGTCCTTTATATGGAGGAAATCAATCTATATTGAACTCATCCACAGTCATACACACACACTCCCCTCTCGAAGCTCATCAATAATAGGGGTGTAAACAAGTCGGGTCTTTATTAGGTAACTCGAGCTCAAGTCTAATTTGAGACTTATTGAACCGAACTTTATCAAGTTTGAACTCGAATCTAAAAATGAGCCCAATATCTTAAAAAGTCAAATTTGAGCTGAACTTTATCAAATTTGAGTCTGAGCCTGAAAACAAGCCCAATACCTTAAAAGGCCAAGCTTGAGCTTGTAAGTACCTGACCTCTTTTATTAAATGGGTTTAACAGGTCTTCAATAATAACATAAATAATACTTTAATTATCTAACTAATTAAATAGCGGTTGGTTCAAATTATGGGTGATCATTCGGTTATTTCGGTTTTAACCAAACCAAATAAGTCGCTTTTTTTTATTTTCGGTTTTGGGTGATAACAAACCGAAATAACCGAAAATGATGGTGGAAACCGAATAGGAACCAGTTTGGTTCGATTCCAACCGATTTAACCGAAAAAAAATAACCAATAAAGGAAAGCTTCATTTCTAGCAGCAACCTTAAAACCGAATTGTGCTACAATTTTCAAACAAGTTCCTATTGCCAACACACCAAAATATCCAACTTCTAAACACTTAGAAATACATATATAAAGTTATATATACTTCAAAGGATGCCAATGTCTTTAGAGCTTGATGAACTTAAGCACAAGGGAGTTATTAATATTGGTGGCCTTTCCTCTGTGGTTGATAGTGTTGGAGCATCATCTGTTTCCAATAGTTTCATGGGAAATCACAAGATCCTCTTTCTGGTTCAATTTAAGCTAGCATTTTAAGCTATTCCACTTTCATACAAAAAAATAATAAAAATGAAGTAATCTACCAATAGATCGAATTTACAAAAAAAAATATGTAAAAAAATAAATATAGAAACTAAAGTTTTACCTGCTGTGTGAAGAAGGCCATGAATTGTGACAACGAAAAAGGATAAGGCCACCTGAGAACGCCAAGAAGGAGAACGCCGCGCTGGACTCCAGGAGGAAGGACCAAGACCGATCAGAGCTACAAAGCAAAGTAGAGGGAGAACGCAAGGGACAACCTGCTACTAGATGGTGAGTTGGTGAGTGGGGGACGGGGCCGATGACGGCAAGTGGGGGCTGGGGCCTGGGGCAAATCTGATCGGAGGTGGGGGAGGGGCAGGGTCACCAATGAGTGGGAGACGATAGGGTATTGGCTAATCGCAAACGAAAAGGAGCAAGGGCAAGGGGGCAACCGGGTAGGTAAGGGGTAAGGGTTATTGCGCCTAGGTGGATTAGCCCAACAATAAACAACACATGAAAAGGTGGGCTAAAGCCCAAAATTCTAAATCGGTTATTTCGGTTATTGAAATAACCAACATACACAATCAAAACTGAACCGAAACCAAAACTGAAATCATCTATATTTGGTTTTAACCGAAATCAAACCGAATTTTCAAAAAAATTTGATTTTTCAGTTTTTTTGGTTTAGCCTGAATTGTGATCACCCCTAGTTCAAATCACTACATTAAATATAATATATTCTGTAAAAGACCTTTTATTTGAGCCTAGCGAGTTTTTGGACCATACTCGAACCCTCCTCAAGCGGAGCTTGAGTCTTAAAATTCAAGTTCGAGTAATTCAAGTTCGAGCCTGGATAATACCAATAGCTTAAGGCGCTGAGTTCAAGTTCAATATATTCGGGCTCGACCCTGCCCCTTTACACCCCTAACATCAAACAGTCGATTATGGCATTAAAGTTCCCCAATTTCTATGGAACAATTATCATCAAATTATTTGAACAAAAATAGAAGCATTACGGTTACATAAACAATTACAAAAGGAAGTTTACAAAATTACACGAGCTAGACATCATACTATTTCAAGTTTTCGATTCCGGCCCTTGCGGTTTTGCATTAAGAAGAGGTTGAATAGCTTTTACGACAATCGTCATGTTTGGCCTGAAATCCGCCTCATATTGCACACAAAGTGCTGCAACAGCCGCTAGCTAAAGCATCCCAACAAAAAACAAAAGGAAACGACATGAAAATTACCACGATGCCCCAAAATTTCTTGAAAGTTTAACAAAAAACTGATATCAAAATGCTGATGTTACAATTACATACCTTGGCAACTGCCTTTGGTGGATATTCATTGTTTAATTTTGGATCCACACATTGCTTTACTTTATCCTCACTCAGCCTCGGAGTCGCCTGCAAAGCTATGAATGTGATTCTTCGGAAAATGTAGCAGGATGGGAAGATTGAACAAAACGGAATTTCCCAAGTAGGAAGTTGATACGAGTTAAACACACCCAAGTAACAAGACTCTGTTGGCCTTTGGGCATTGTATGATCCACCGGTTTCCTTCCTGTCAACAGCTCAAGAAGAACAACCCCAAAACTGTAAACATCGCTTTTCTGTGTTATCTGGCCTGTCATAGCATATCTATGAACAAAATTAATAGGCTAATCAGTTCCATAATTTTAACAAAAGAACAACAAATAAATTGCTACTTGTATGTATGCAAAATGTAGTAGCCCAACTGATGTTAGAATGACTTACTCTGGAGCATGGTAGCCAAATGTGCCCAAGACTCTGGTGGAGTGCAGGCGCGCTCCTGTGTCAGATGACTGGTTTGTCATGTTGAAATCAGCAATTTTGGACATGAAGTCATCGAAGAGAAGAACATTGCTCGATCTAACATCACGATGAACTATCGAAGGCTGGACCTTTTCGTGTAGATACTCCAGCCCTTTTGCTGCACCAAATGCAATTTTAACTCTTTGGTTCCAGTTGAGAACCGGACCTGGTTCAGCTCCCTGCACACCTTTCCTCCCTGCAAATCAAAAATTGCATATTAAAATACAAACTCTATAGTCTAGACATGAAAAGATTATATTGCTAGAGTTACCATGCAATACATCATGTAGTGAACCCTTGGTTGCATACTCGTATACCAAGATCCGATTATCAGCTTCCAAGCAATATGCCATCATCTCAACAAAGTGTTCATGTTTTAACCTTGAAACTGCTGATAACTGTAAGACTCATGCCAACAATGCTAATTTACATAAGTACGTTATGTGAGGTCCTGGAAGCTGAAAAGCAAGAGGGGAATGAGAAGGGAATGTTTAATCCCTCACCTGAGCTGAAAAATCCGAGTCTGGTTCCGGTGAAGAACCAGTATCCAGCTTCTTGATTGCTGCAGCCTGGCCACTACTTAGTGTAGCATAGAAGACGCGTCCATAGGAACCTTCTCCTATCAATGCCTTGGTGCCAAAGTTATCGGTCAGCTTGTTTAACTCATCTAATGAGATTGATGGAATCTCAATCGGTAGAGCTTTCTGAGGAGCTCCAGTCTTAGCCGCATTTGCAGCTCGGTTCTCTCCTCCACGCGCTCCTGATTTCAACACAATCAGAGCAAATCCACAATTCACAACAACAGATGGCCCCATTACTTATTTTTCCGACATAAAACCAGCAAGGCACCGATTCAAAATCGAATCCGAACCACCTTAACCTAAGAACTACATTTGTCGTCCAAGGCAAGAAAAAGAAATGTGTATACCAGGATCATATATTGCTTTTTGTACGATCCTTGATAATATAGCAGACATAAACAGATTCACAGAAAACAAAATTCGATGATCATCACAAGTATCACAGAATTTTGGGGGGGGGTGTTGAACTAAGACAAATTCATCTCTTGTCTATGAAGTCAGCAAAGTAGAATTACCGCAGGGATGGGTGGTTCCGCTGGCCGGGGGGGTTGTGCTTTGGTTAGCTGTTGGGCCGTCGGCTTCCTCCTCCGTACCTCCGCAGCAAAACATAGCTCTATTGTTTTCTCAGACCAGATTCAATCTCTCAGCAATTGACGACAATCTCCCATTCATGGGCGACCCCTTTGCACCAACATTGTGGATCACTGAGTGGATTGGAAAGATCCAATGAAGCCTACCGCTAAACGATAGAGAAATGCCGCAACAGTCTGATTTTCCGAGGCAAAAGTCGAAACCAGGAGCAGAAGATAATTTTTTTTTTTTCAAAAAAAAAAAAAAAGAAAAATTTCCTTTTGGCTAGACCTTCTCGTCTCTGTTTTTGGAACAGAGGCAGGTGTTAGGCCCTGCTCCGCCGGAAACTCGCGTGTCCCTGATAACCGTTAAAAGCTAGTACGCCAAGGCAAAGCCAGATAGACCCATTTCCCGTTACTCGTATTGTGCCCTCCACGCCTCCACGTTCCATACCTGTTTGTGTTTGATGCATTTCTTATATTGATCCAGCGGTCCAAATTTCGAATCTTACAAGTGACTTGCATTTTCGCTCTCTGTTCCTATTTTTATTTTTCCAAATTTTATATAGTTTGGGGATATTTTTACGATAGCAAAGGAAGTCAGGCCACAGGACAGCCCTAGAGAGTGGGGCCTTGAGATCAGCCCCGAAACATTATCAGCATTTGAATACAGGTCTCTCTCTGTGTCTTTTGCTCACTCTGCTGCACAAAATTGCTTCACTCGTCTCTCCATATACGACCAGCTACTCTTAACTTGAGCTCCTGTCCACCCCCACCGGAGAAATACAAAGCAACATCCCTATGGATGATGAGCCCATCCAGGCTGTCACGAACTTTGTGATGACTGTCCCGGATGCTCCTCGGAATTCCGTGCCACGTAAGTTTGCGGCCATCTGCACCAACTTCTAAGCTGTACCCATACTTTTTTGCCTCATTAACCTCACCCATAAACCGTAAAAAGGCCATATAGACAGGTGCCGCTCCTAGCTGGAAAGCCTCAAAGTGCAAGCAGAACTGTCTGCCGAAACAGTTGAAAACCTGCACACGGTGAAGTAAATCTCAAGATTCGAAACCTCGAATTCAGGTAAAGGCCTAGTTCATCAGGAAAAAGTTGAAAAGGATGAAGAAGATTAATAGTAATATATACCGCATGTAGGTGCAAAAAGATCATATATATATATATCCCAGAAGGGTTTCTGGAACTGATTTCTCAGCAGTAAATAATGGTATATGCGAACTACCTGAAATCTAAAACCGTACAAAAGAAATCTTATCAACAAGTTGCCCAGCCTGCAACTGCCATGCTTTAGTTAAATGGAACAAGTTTTTACATTTTGCCAACAACCAACAGCAAGGAGATATAAATGAAATCGCTTGAAGAAAATCCTGCACACAACAAGAAAATACTTGTTATAGAAAATGTTGAACTTACAGTAAGCATCCATGTGGCGTTCTCTACATCATGTGGATTTGACTTGACATATCGGTGGTTAAAGGTAGATCCTTCATGCATGTCTACCTTGTGATCATGCTTGAGATGTGATACAAGCGCTGCAATGTCTCCTGTGACGGAGCACTCTGAACCAGCATAAGGACAATTGTATGGATGGAAATGACAGTGTTGCTCATGCTTGAGCTTACTATAGTATGGAAAGATTTCATGGCACCCTAAACTCTGGTATCTGCAAGGGAGTTCCAAAGATTCTGCAACTTTCTCCAGTGCCAGACACCTGATGTTTCCAAGATCATAACGGCATGTTGGACAACAGTTCTGAACTCTGGTCTTGCAATTTGAGCACAGTGTATGGCCATTTGGGCACTGGCAGAAAGTCACAGGCATTTCAACTCTTTGATAAAAAAAAATATGAAGTTTCTGAGTATATTTATTGATAAACGAATAAGAGAATACAAGCATCCATATTTCTGATTTGCAACACCACGTATGAACTCCAATGCCGTTAACAACATAAGAATTAATCACATAGGAAACTGACTGTTAAGTGTAACTGTAGCCATGAAGTTGTACGAGGTTAAACAGCTAGCTACAATGGCTGCTCTACATCTAATATCAAGATCACTAATGTTGTCAATGAGCATATGTTACATTTCAGCTTTAAGTTCACGAAACTATACCATCCTTGCACAGACAATAATACTCACCAACCCAGTGAAAGTTTAACTCTAGGGTGAAGCAAGATGCAAACACAGAATGAGAAAGAGGAAAGGTGGGGAAAAAAATGAACAAAAAAAAAAACAAACTATAACTTCTATGTTAATGGAAAAATATCTGAAAATGAATATTCAAAGTCTGACCTGATGAATTGGGGGGTACATTAAGTTGGTGCACACAGTGCACTCAAGGAGCTCATACACGCCTCTGTTCGACTGAATTCCAAGTTTTCCCCCAAAAGCACTGCTGCTTTTTGCAGGTATACTGCTGCCATCAGAATTTGTCATTGCAACACCATGATCTGCAATGGTGGCATGAGAATCAGGAGCTTCCTTCCAAATACTACCTCCAGGAGCCATACTATTCAGGATCGAGATAAATGATCAATATGAAGTTGACTTCTCCAGGCAGTTTTCAATACTGTCCACATTCAAATGGCTTCACCATCCAATTCTGTACATTGACGACAAACCAATGGTTAGATGCGGGAAACATACCAACAAAAAGCAAGAAAGTTTCACTTCTACTTGAAGTTCAAAGAGGAACGGGCAAAAGAGAAAATAGAAGCTACCATTTCCTTAACAATATTTCAGTTTTTAGGCATTGACACTTCTGCAAAATTCCACTACAAGAAAGGGATAGTACATGTAAATCTAGCAGTCATGGACCAAGGCCAATTGTAATGTTAAAGAAGTTACTAAAAAAATACAAAAAGATGATCAGGAATTCTATTGTTACCATATAATAAATCCACCTAGCCCATCCACATCTACTGAGAAAATTCTTCTCCTTACTGTTGTTATCCAAAATAAAGCAGAAATTCTAGGGCAAGAAATTCTAGGAAGTGTTAGGAGTGGAAGAATACAGTAAACAGAAAGGAAGGATTGCATCAAAATATTGAAGGATGGTCCTAGAAAATCAACATCAAAACTATTATAATCAAGTAACAAAGTTTACCATTCTTTGAAACTATGGTTAATAGCATTCTTTTGCATCATCTTAAAATGCATAGCAAAAAGAAGAAAGCAAACACAGAAAGCAGCAGACAGTGAACGAAATGACAGGCATTGCCATTGCCAATCAGAACATGAGCAGGTAAAGCGTCAAACAGAAATATAGCCCAGAGCCTAGTGGGTTCTACAATATGCATCTTATTCAAACAGTTACAGAGATGCTTGTTGCAAATTTGACAAACGACCATTTATACTTGACACGAATAGACTGGAACCGAGCAATAGTTATACTTCTTCAGCACTTGCCATCAAACGCAAAGGATAATCATGAAACACTGTAACAAGGAAGTATCTTGCTTGCTTAAACATGAAATCATCCCAGACATAAAATATATGAGACATGAGAAGCAGAAACAAAGCACTCTAGAATATAGACAGGCTTGCATATCCCAAATGGAATTGGATCCCTAAAAGTTTGCAGTTTTTGGATTGTTGGAGGTCAGTGATTAACTGTAACATCCAAGAAACGAAACTAGAAAAAGAGTAACTAACCACATCCAGCAATATCAAAACTCCCTGAAAACTACTTTTCCCAATTAAATTAGCCATTAATCACACGAAGTAATGTTCGAAGGAGAGAGAGAGAGAGAGAGAGAGAGAGAGCTACCATTCCGTTTACTTTTCTTTTCGGACGATTCTCTGGGAAAATGTACCAAGACTTTCACAAGATAAGACACAACAAAGCATAAAGCAGGAGAACATACCTGTTGAGATTTCCAAGCAAAGTGTCTGCTTTCTGATCAATATTCGCCAACAAATTCCGGGTTGGAATTCGAAGCACCGGAACAGAAACTCCAGAATGCGAGATCCTTTTGGCTATCTAACAAGAGAAGATGGCCAACAAACTGGGACCAAATCTTACGCCTTAGACCGTGCAGCCTGTTCGTTTGTCCTTTGCATCACTGGTGATCACGAAGACAATTTTTCTTGTCTTGATGCCTCGAAGCACCAGTGAACAGAGGCTTTATTAGTTCGAACTTCGATGTTCTTGTTCCTTTTCCTGCGTCTTTTTCTGTTTAAATTTACTGTCATGTACACCTGCCCTGATGGTTGTTTAAGACCAAACTTTCTCCTCCATATTTATGGCCAAATTACCCTAGGGGTCTCTTAACTTGACCAACTCACACAAGTTAGTCCCTCAACCAAAAATCAGTCTAATTTAGTCCTCCAACTTGGCAAATTGTCACTAGTTAGTCCCTCAAGCCATTTGCAGTGGCACATGAGGTCACATGCCTAGCACCATCTCTGCCTCCCTTCAGACACCCACCAAACAAGGCACTATTTGCAGTGCCCTGATTTGCCACCCACCACCAAGGGTTGTCACCCTCAATGTCAGACTCATATTTCCCCTCCGCTACGTCATTTTTTATTTCTCCTCTTCCTTTCTTCTTCGCCAGACATGCCTCCTCTTCCTTTCTCCTCGATCGGGCTCGCATTTCTCCTCCTCTATGCCTCTTTTTTTTTTTCCTCCACCGGACACGCCTCTTCTTCTTTCTCTTCTTCTTTTTTCCCCTCTTTCTCCTTCGCCAGACTCACCTCTTCTTCTTTCTCCTATTCTTTTCTCCTCCGCCAGATGCACCTCTTCATTTCTCAGTCCCTCTTACCTCTCTCCATTCCAAATACTCCTTCTAGATCTTCTAATGGACCCACTACTGGGAAAGAAGCATCTCCTAGCAAAGTAGAGTGGCTGGTGGATTTTAAGCCTATTTGGAAAACCATTGGCCCCATCAAAACATTTGACTTGCTTTAACACCGTTATCATTGTTAGAACACATGGCGTTCTACTCACTTCAGGGACTAAGTTATCACATTTTACCAAGTTTGAGGACTAACATAAGCCAATTTCTGGTTAAGGGACCAACTCATTTGAGTTGGTCCAGTTCAGGGACCAACAAGGTACTTAGGCCCCATATTTATCAAACTTTGCCCTTCTTCTTTTAATACCTTAAGTCAACCACTAGTCAATAGCATAAACGAGGTTCAAAAGATCCGCGCATTGCAGCGGTCACATAATGTTACAATATTAAGCAAAATAATAATGAGGAAAAGTAATAAAAATATTTTGAAGACTCAGAGAGAAAATGTAAAAACTTTATACATTAAAAAAGTAACAATTAACTTAGGAAAAGTTAACGAAAGAAAGTTCTATTTTACTAAAAAAAATAATAAACCATGGTGACCAATGCTTTAGTTTAGAAAACAACACACCATAAAAAAAAAAAAAGAACCAAGATGTCAAACAAAAACACTAAAATTAAGTAGTTACTAAATTTAGGATCCAAAATGTCAAGCTGATCAAACTTAAGGTCTAACATGGGAAATGAAAACAATACAGGAACTGGAAACATGTTTCACCAAAAAGAAATGCGAAACAAAATGAAAGTGGGAGAATAGTAAGATAGGCCCTCAAAAAGCCATTGTCTTTCAAAAATCTAACAAACTTTTAAAAGAAACGATCACATCAAAAAAAGAAAGAAAAAAAATCAGGTGAAAAAGCAGGCTATAGCCTAGCCTAAAACAAATGGGCAAAAGCGAAAAGACATTGTAGTTTACTATAGTTTTGAGTAGTAACCCAAAAACGGCTTTTAGTATATAGTATAATTCCTTTCCCCTGTTCTTAGGAAAAAAAACACTGATGAGTTTTAATAGAAAACAATGATAATGTAAAATATAATGATAAGTACAGGCTAATATTTTTTTTCACAGAAAAAACTACAAGCTAATCATTTTTTATAGAAAACTACAAGCTAATCATTAACTACCGGTTCGTTTGTAGTTAATACGCCTGAATTAACGTGTTTTATTGTCTCAAATTTAAAATGAACGCAACATCAAGCTTGAAGTTGCTTGTATTTACGCCTCTCTACCCCTAACCCCGTCGCCCCAACCCCTACCCCACCGTCGCCCCTAACCCAAACCATGTCATCACTGCCATCGACCCGACCCTTGACCCTGTCATCGCCCTTAACCCCTGACCCTATCATTGCCCCCCGTCAACCAAACCCTTGACCCCGCCGTCGCCCTTACCTCGCAATCTTCCCTCCCTCACACTTAGCCCAAACTTCGCCACCGTATCCACTACCCTTCACCCCGCTGTCGCACAAATAGGTCCTAATCATATTAACTTCCTTGACCCTGCCGTCCCCTAATCGCCCTCTTAGATCCCGCCGAACCGCCCACTCCCATCGTCAATTCACCATACCCTTCCAAATCGTGCCCTTCCGATCTCCCTGCTATTAACCAGCTCATACCTGTTACCACTCGATCACATCTTCCCAGCATCCATCGACACTGTGCACCACTGTACTCCATCGTCTCGGACTGGAAACGTCCCAGCTTAGGGTTAACAGTTGGGTGTGGTACAAAGTGTAATTATTGGCTTTTGAGGGGCAGGATGAAAATGTCTTGATCAATTGGGCAAAAAAATGTGTTAACTCCACCTTATTAACTTTATCCGAACTGAGCCTAAATCGCTAGAATTCACAATAAGTAGATAATTTAGACGAAGCTAGAAATTTCTTTGTGAAGGTCAAGGAACAAGTCTATTGCATAGCGGTTTTATCATGGAATAAATAAGCCATAATCGTGTCTGAGATGACTTTAGTTGTAAGTTTCATCAGGCTAAAGTTTTTTTTTTTTTTTGTACACAGAAGCAAATAAAGCTAAGAGAAAAGAGAAGCCGCATGACAATGAGCTGGAGCGATACACTGACAAGTTTACAACGACGACTGCACATCGATGTAGAGACTCCATAATAACCAAGATATCTTAGACTAAAGAAGATAGCTTCATGTTTGATATATTGCATCCTGTCATAATTCCTAAGGCAGTCGGCTAAGATTAAGTGGTCACTACTCACTACATTTTTCATGGTCCTCAATCCTAGTTGCCTACTACGTTTTAAAACAGGTTTAGCTGATCACTACTATTTTAAAATTAGTTTATATACCTCGTTGTTTTGGGATTTAAATATTTTTTAGTTTCAAAAAATAATATATATTTAACTGACATGTAAATATATTATGATCAATATTATTTTAGACCAACAAACATTAAAAATAAAAAGTTGCCGACATCATATTGAGTATCTCCAATACATCTATCCATTAACATGAAATATTTTTATTGTAAATAACAATGATTCATGTACATCTAAAAAACAAGTGCTTTCCTAAAAAAATTTCGGGCTACATGAAAAAATTATAGAAGTTATAAAGGGGGTTTGCTCAAACTGGCACTTAATAATAAGCCTATTAATTTTAACAATAAATAGTTAAAGGAAAAGTTATGGGCAACATGACCACATGAAAAAAATTGTAAAAGGAAGCTTGCCCAATTAGTCCAAACTAATAAACATATTAATTTTAAAATCAAATATGTTTTAAAAGAAAATTTTTTGGGCTCCATGAAAAAATCATATTAAAATTACAAATAAATATTTTTTAAAACAAAATTTTAGATAAATGAAAAAATTGTATAATGTAGTTACCCAATTTGGCCCAAATAATAAACCAGTTAACTCAAAAAACTATTTTACAAAAAAAAAAAAGTTTTGGGGTGATGAAATAAAGTTTCATAAAACAAAATATAAAATGGACAATGCCTAAAATAACCCTAAATAATTAACATGATAAGTTAAAACTGAACAAATAGTATGATATTTTCAGCAGCTTAAGCTAGAAAAAAACACTGAAACAAAAACTTTTATCATGTAAATAAATCAAAAACTGACTAAAAAATTAACAAAGGTAGCCAAATTGAAACCTTACAACACACAATTTAAATGACCAAAATGAAGGCAATGCACGCTGAGCATTACATAAAAAAAAATCTCTTAAAAACATACTAGCAAATTCAAGCCTCTAGCCATTTACTTTTGATTAAAAAAAAACTTGAACATACATATCTAAGTATGTTATTCAAATGAACAATCTACTAAGTTGGATTCAGAAGTCAATCACACCACGACATTTGAATCGAGGAGAACTGAAAAGAATGTTTCCTTTCGCTTCCTCCACCGACTTAGGATTCCTCATCGGAACCACCAGCCCACACCTCACTTGGCTCATACTCAAGCAGTTTTTACTCCAACTCTGACATCACACTTGTTGAAACATAAAATTTTCAGGCAAAATTAGGAAACACAAAAAAACCAGTAAATAAAAAAAGGCATATGAATATGTGAAATCGACAATCATAAGTCAATTTCAGATCAAGAAAATAGTTATTGTTATAATGGTAGTAATGGAACTGAGGTCATCGGGGGCTTCAATAACCTAACTGGTGCTGGACTTGAAATGTAGTACTTGTTATGTTAGTTATGTGTTTGATGGTTCCGAGCATTCATTTCCTTGATAAAGTTTGTTCACTATTTGATGGCATTGCCATCTCAAAGCAGGAAAAATAGGAATGTGAAACTTTGAAAAAATTCATGACAAACAGAAATATGAAATTGAAACAATTGAACAATAATAATCAAAAGAGAAATTTTTAATAAATAAAGATGCTAAATCTTAAAAAAAAACCTTTTCTAAAGATAAATATTGTTAGAGAACCAATGGTCATCACAGTCTAAAGTCTATTACTATACTACTTAACTTATAAAATAAAAATAAAAATTATCATGATTCTTGCAAAAATTTCTTGATCACTTTTTTCATAAACTTAAATATCTTGGTTCAACTTGCAAATTTTTGGATGGAAGGAGTACGATAATTGAGGAGAACGATAACTTCATCAATGAATTTGGCAGATGATTATGAGGAGCCATAAGTGGGTAAGGAGACAAAAGGGAAAAGGTTGAAAGAGTAGCCCATCAACTTTGGGTTATGAGTAAAATGAATTTAAAATTTTCATATTTTAGGTCTATATTGGCTACATGATTATTGGTTCTTAAAAAAATAAATTAACATGGATTGCTTGGATCAATATAGTTGGTATCTAATAATGTTAAAATCATTTTTTCATACAAGATAATATTTATAGAATCATTTTTTTATAAAAAAAGATAATATCAATATAACATTATCATAATTAAATTCCATCATAAAAAATTATTTAGGGAAATAGTTTGATTATTTCTGACCACATTAATTCAAAATTCAGTATTTAGCAAAATCAGGATTAATCTAAATTTAATATTGTATTTATCTATCCAAATTTAGAATTTGGATACAAGTCAAAAATTATGGCTTTGACTGCTACGTGTCATCATCGTATTGTATCAGAGGGTGGGAGGTATATACGGTAAACCATGTACAAAAATTTATGGTTAAATTAATAAAAAAGAGAAGAGTGTCATGTGTCACCTCCACAATTGCTCTTATTAAAAAATAAAATAAAATCACTCTAAGATGTGTGTGTGTGTATTAGTTGAAGGCTACCGATCGTTAAACAACTAATGAGAAAGAGGGAAAAGTAATAGGTTTTAAAATCATATAGTAATAATCTAACTTTTAATAAATTTTGATAACTTTAGGTAATCCACTATTTTTTCCCTTGTGCGCTAATCAGGGAAAAAAATAAAATATGAAATTTTGAAAAAAAAAATTGTTTGAAAAAAGAAAAAAATAAATGAAAATGCGTCAAGTGATTTTTTTATTAAATATAATAGTTAAAAAAAGTTTTAAAAAGTTATATCAACTTTTAGAATTTGTTCAATAAAATTTTATTATCTATAAATAATCTTCTTCAACTTTGTAAAACCATAGTGTTGTAACTAATTTTTATGGATATTTCTACATATATAAACAATTGCAAGAAAAATTTTCACCTATTTAAGGAAGATTATTATCAAAATATTTTTATATGCCATAGTTATTTACTTAGGTTGTCTACTAATTAAAAACCTTGTACTTTAAGAAACCAAAAAACTATTTTTTATCCTTTTTTCATTTATTTTTTTTTACCTTTATTGAAATTCTTTCAGATTTTCATTTTCATTTTTTTTTTCGTTTGGACCATACTGTCGTGATTGTCATTACCGCGCATGGTTCATATTTGATGGTACGTGGCCGTGACCATTACGAACTTATTTCCATTTTATTTTTCAAAAGTTTTATCACATTTTGAGCTCAAATTAAGTTGGATGAGCTCAGTAAACATGCCCCAAAACTCAGCTCGAAAGGGTTCTTGTTTGACTTGGTTGTTCAATAGATACAAAACTTGTTTGAGAAGTGTACTAGGTTCTTAATCATAAGATTATTTTTACTCTCCCATTTTGCATTAGTTGACCTTTTTATCATTTTTTATTAGAGTTTTACCTGAACATATTTATATTAATATGTATTGAAAAACATTCTTAAAAACTATGTTTAGAAACTATAATTTTTAAAATTTTATTTTTATATTAAATATTCATATTTTTATAATAAAATTTGAAAGAGCTAAAATTATAAACTAATTGTTATGAATAGTAAAATGGTCAATTTTTGTAAAATGGTGGAGTATAATTTATGTTATTATTATATTATATTTTTATATTGGTCTCAATCGTTAGGCTCGATAAAGATTCAAGCTAAACATTGTCGGACTTGAATCTTGGCTCATTAAACGTTTAAGTTTTGGATGAAACTTGAGGCTCCTTAGGCACGGATTTCAATAACAAAAAAAAAACTTGAGCTTGAATTATTTGATAAAAGACTTGACTTGTTTTTACCCTTAGCTATTAGTGATCAATTTGAGCTCATTTTAAATCATTAATGGAAAATTCGTATTAAAAAAAAACTTCAATGAGAAAATTGGTCCCAACACAAAACTTTAGTTGGAACTTTGATATATGTTCCATTGAATGTTAATACTTTATTTACCTGATAATTAATTAAATTATATTTTTCAGTAAGATAATTAATTTTTATGAATTTGTTTTCTTATTCAATTTAAAAAGATAATAAAAATACCTACTTTCACAAAAAAAAAATCATTTTCAAATTTTTAGAACATATTATTTTAATTGGTATATAAGCTGAGGAAATAATCATTACATATATTGTATGGAAGCTATGAAATTAAAATGAAACAACGACTAGAAAATCAAGAACCCTAACCTAGTTGTTTTTTTTTCCCCAATTTGACTACTTTTCAATTAATATTCAGTTTTCTTTTTCAACTTTCTACAAAAAAAAAAAATAATCAAACTTACATTTTAGATGAGTTTTACAATCTACATTATTTTAAGTTTACAACATGTTTCTCGAGCATGAGATGGTCAGAGAACTTCTGATGATAATACGTTGTTTACTTTGTTTTTCAGGATTCCAAACAATCACAAGGGTTCAAATATTCGTCCATAGCTCAAGGGTATTCTTAGTCCCATAAATTGATGAATATTTATATCTCCAGTGAATGAAAATCTATATTATACATTAAAGCGGAAGAGGTGCGCTTGGTGGTGACACGTTTCATGTGTGTATTGGTACAATGATGGGTTTGGTCATCGTTTCGTTGTTTTGTCTATCGTATGGGTGGGTTGTCATTGCATTGTTGCAATTAAGTCCCTTATATCCTGATGTACATGGGGTTATTTACATGCAATGATGGCCTTGGTCTTCTATTATGTTTTGTTGCTTTCCCTTCAGTACGTTAATGACAAGTGTATGGTTTATTCTTTATATATATCATTATTATATTATATTTGTATTATCATTATTATATTATACTTTTATTATTACTTACCATTGTTGACCACTGTTTCCGCCTATGTGACCACATCTTCCTCGCCCTGAAAAACACGTGCCTTCTACGGAAGATTTCATGAGGTACGTGTTTGCACTGAGATAATTTGCGTGGGGGGAGGGGATGCCCTTGCTTGACTGGTGTCCTTTGTAGTCTAGTAGACATTATACAATCTGGACATTGCGCATGTGTTTTTGTACCTTCTTCCTTCGTCAAATGCTTAATTATTTATACAGGTTTCATCAGTTGGAAGGAGAGCCAACGCAATTGTTTTGTTTGCTTTGTCTCATTCGCTGCTACCTTCGTGTGTACCTTCACTTTTGAGAGTTATTTGTTGTATGTTTTTCGTAGTTATTCCTCATGCGGTTTCTTTGTCCCTCTTTTATTGTTGGTTCAATTGTTACCCATCCGATATTCACTTCTTGCCATGGTGTTGAATTGCTGCTTGGTTGTTCTTAGGACAAGCCGTATGTTTCTCTCGCTCTCTGTAGCAAGAAGGCACCACAGAATAGGTTAAGTGGTTTGTCATTTGTTTACTTTCTTACCTACTCTGTTACCTTTGACATTTTCTCACAATGGTATGTTTTTCCCTGCAGTGTACTAGAGCATTATAATTGTGCTCGGGATGCATTGCTCTGTTTGTCTGCCATCTCTTATTTTCATTCTCCGATTCGTGGTCCATAACATTTATATTTTGTTATCGTTGGTTCCCTTGATTCGTTATTTTTTTTACTTTCATTTTCTCCCATAATGGTTTGCTCATCTCCACAGTGTGTTGAATCATTACAGTTTTAGTCAGTGTCTTCTGCTCTGTCAGCCTTTTCTAACTTATTTCATCCTGCGGCTGTTAGTTGATAAGTTTGGTTCCCGACTACTTTCACAGTTATTTACTTATTAAAAATGAAGTTGTCTTTCTAAGAACAATTTTACTTGCACTCTTTTATGTTATCCTGCTAAGGATTTAGAGCACCAAACAGATGAGTAAAATGCCAAAAGAGATATCCCACGTACATCACCACACATGGCTAGAGGACAAGAACAGGGAAAACAGCCGCCCTAGCTACGTTGATACAAATGTGCTTCGCTATAAAGCAAAAGTTCTCTGTTTATGTTGTAATATATCAAACTATGTACCGCTAGACTATGTTATATAAATAAAAAAAATGCATATTTCTGTCAATACCGTTACCTAGGCAATAACCTCAAAACCAATAACTTCTTTTAACATCAAGTAAGCCACTCCTCCTCGCTACATAGCGCGAGTCACGTTACTAGTTCTATGTATATGATAATGAAAGCACAAGTGAGTGAGAAGACAATGACACGTGTCCTCAGGCTATTGTTAATTTTTGTTTTAGTCCTTTCATCGTGCTATTGTGGTTGGTAGGTTGGATGCTACGGTTTGGGAGGTGGTAAATAATGAGAGCACAAAAGAGAGTGAGAAGACAATGACACGTGTCCTCAGGTTGGGGTTAATTTCCACTTTAGTCCTCTCGTTGTGCTATTGTGGTTGGTAGGTTGAATGCTTCGATCTTGGTAAGTATGAGTTGGGTAAAAATAGACCACGGTTTATGGGTTGATTTCACATGTAGGATAATTGATGATTTTTTTGTTGGCTCTGGTTCTATATGGAATTAACCCGAGATAGAATTGAACCTGAGATATATATATAATTATATAATAAAAATTATAGTATCACTAATATATCCAAATATAAATATTTATTTGAAGAATTATAATAGTCATCTTATGTTTTTATATTAAATCGTTAAACTAATGTTCCAAATTAAAACAACATGAAAGTTGTAGGATCATTTACGAAATTTTTTTCATATTCACTTAAATTACTTCTTTCTTAAACCGATTACTCCCGGATCATTTTTTTTTTATCTCTTTACTCCAAACTACTCTCTACAATACAATTATCATATTTTTTTTCATTTATGAGCCATTTAAAATTAAAATTCCTGACATTAACATAATTTAGGTTTTAATAATGAAAAAGATAATTTTGATACTGAATGTCGTGCCAATATTGGAATTATTGGAGGAAAGTAAACTGGTTGAGATATAAGATACTCAACAAGCAACTATTTTGAACCATTTTGATAATAACAACATTTTAAACTTTTTTGAATGTGTTTAAGTATATGTATTTAAATATTAATTTAATTATATATTATGTTGAATATTTCATAAAACTGGTTATGAATGTAATTTTATTGAATTTTGATATTGTTATAGGTATACGGTATAAACCAAAAAACTCGAGAACTAGAACCATGGTTATCATTTTGTTCAATTCTCAGTTCTTGAGTTGGGTAGAAAAATTTTGGAGCCGAGGCTATTTTGGGTTGGTTCAATTTCATCATAAAACCAAACCAACCCGAACTATGCTCACGCATACTGGGAGGTGGTAAGTACATCCAACCTAACATGATGATACATATTTTGGTTTAGCTATCTTAATTCATTCGGCCTCTCTAAACATGTAGTTTTGTCATTTAGATACTGTTGATCTATTAAATATTGCAATTATATTCCAAAGTAAAATATATTAAGGCAGAACCTATTACTTTGTTCATGGTGACTATATATATAGTCACCCCTGTTATTGATATCATCTTTGTTGGCCTTCATTGTGACCGAATATTTCTTCCAAACAAATTTTATAGAATTGAGATACATATGCTCATTGAAAGATGGAGTAGAATTGGCAAAAAATATTTTTTGTTGTTCCACGCATTCCAACACAAAACTCTCATTTGCATATAGGTTAGTTATAATGAAAAATTGGTGGTAGTTTTCATATAGGTAAAGACAATTTATACAACATAATATTGAACACTATAATTACAGGAATAAATAGTAATTATAACCGTTTTAAATGCATTATATGGAGATACATAATTTGAATGTAAAAGTAAATATGAGAAAATTATAGGAATTAATTTAGAGCTCATGGAGTCGATTAGAAAAATTGTGGAGAACGGAAATATTAGTGCAACAAAATAATCCTGGTGCTTTTAACATGGACAAAGTACATGTGCCTAAAAAATAAAATCATGTAAATTAAAAAAAATTAATATCATGAATTTATTATTATTAAAATCATCCAAAAATAGAACGCTAATATGTTTAAATAACAGTTACAATGACAATAAAAATAGGATTTAAAAGAAAGGAATTAAGATGTAGTGACTTGAGTGTGTAAAAAGATAGAAGATTGAAGAATCTCTAATAAACAGGTTGATGGAGTCAAACTAAAAATTATTATTTTAATCCTAAATTTTCAATACGTTAATGTATAAGGACCAAAACTTTTAAAAAATATAAAAAGGATCTCACATTAATGCTAAAAGAAATGATTATGAGTAATGAGTGGGTTTCTCCTCTATATATAGATATATAAATATTAACTATAGTTTGTTCATTATCATGTTATTTTATTTTTAGGATTTGGCATGGATCTACATGTTACTGAAGAAATTGTAGGAAGTAATGACACTAAAGGGTTGTATTTATTGGGTTAAATACAATTAAAGGTGTTCATAAGTTTATTTATTTGCAATTGAGACCACCAATGTTGGAACTTGACAGTTTGTCATAATGGCCAGCATGGCATGGAACTCGCTGGAATAAAAGATTAGTTGGCAAGTGGTAGAAGATGTAATATTTTCGACTACTTGCATCGATTGTAAATTTTTACTTAAAAACATGCCTTCAATCCGATTGACAAATACTTTATCTAAGGTGTTAAATATCGTTACCGTTTAGTATACTGCACCTCATATTTTTAAGGTATACAACACAGCACACTATACCACATATCGTTATTGTTTTTGTAAAATAAATAAATAAATAAATATTAAAATATTATTTTAAGATGAAATAAATTAAATAAAAATTTTCTAATTTTTATAGGTATTCTAATTTTTGTGATCATAATTTGTCAAATATAAATAAAATATATATGATAGAATATATTTTTTATACAAAAAATATAAAAAATATTATATATAGAGAAAAATAAATATTTCTCAGCAAAAAAACTAATTTGTTGATACAAGAGAAAAAATAAACAATACTTTAATACTAACAATACATTTTCTAATACTAAAAAAAGAAAAGAAAAAATAAAACAAAAAGTAACCAAACAATAAAAATAAATATTTATATTAAAATTTGTATTAATTATAGTTTACTATTTTATATATTTATGTATGATATTTTGATTTAAAATGACTAGAAAAAATATCTCATACATGTCTGCAAAATAGAATATCATGGTACATACCTTGCGGTATTTATGGTAAACCGCAATTTTTAGACAAAATGTATATAAAAAGTTGCCAGTATGTGAAATGCCATTGATTACTACAGTATATCGTGGTATTTTTATGCAAAAAAATGACAAAAAGTAAAAATATTTGTATCATGTGCCGCTTACCCACGTTAAGCGATATACTGCGGTATTTAATTCCATGACTTTACTTAACCATCAAGTTATATCCTAACCTTCATTGTGTAGCACTGGAATACATCTAGTGTCTGATAAGACCAACGGGAAAATAATAAGAGTTAAATAGATATTGTTAAGATTGGCAAATTTATCCAAAAAAAATGTAAATAGTTAAAAGGTTTTTTTTACAATAAACTCAAGAGCCATATACAGGGTAGGGAAATTATAGTTTGTGCTTTCTATTTGAGGAGTATTCACTTTACCCTTTGTCCTATTTGTAATGTTATGCAATAAACTCTAAAACTTTAATTTAAATCATATGGTAGTTATCTTTCAGCAACATATATCTATATGGTATTTTTTACAGTTATTTAATATTTAAAAATTATAGTTTCACATTTATATAGATAAAAATGATAACTTAAAATGTCTATTAACTATTGGAAAAAACTAAGTAGGTTAAAATCAATGGAAGATAGCTACCATATAATTTAAATTAGGAGCTTCAAATTTGTTGTTGGACAGTGTAAAAAAGGAAGAAAGTATATTTCTGAAATGAGATGGGAAAACTGCAATTTTACTAAACCTCAACGGGCAAACTATAATTAGTCATAAAATCAAAACTTAACATTGGTTTCAAGGAATTTGAGGACAACACATAGAAAGTACCTTGAGGCCCAATTCGTTTCCTATTAACACAGCTCGATTAATGCATTTTTACTCTTTGGGTTAAGTTGCACATGTGACCCGGCTCATAAAAGATGAAATTACCCTTAAAGTTAACTAGGTCTGGCGAGTCTTGCCACTGCTTTACTCCAAGCCTCCAACGATCACCTAGTGGTAGTCTTCATGATCCAGTCTTCTGGTCTCCCGACCCAACTTGCTGAATTCAATGGTAATAATTAAAAAATGCAAATCAATTGATTCCTAAATCTAGAACAAGTCCAAGTGTTATGCAAAACAACCAACAAACAAACAAGAATCATAGAGCAAATCGATTCTGAAGTCCAAAGTGATGAAACGTAACGATCCTATAGACAGGAAACTATACTGGCCTTCCTACAATCTCAACTCTTGACACTTGAGCGTTTGGTTAATCAATCGGTGGAACTCATCTTCCTCACAAAGAACTATGAAAGCCCTAACCTTAATGGCTATGTTGACCTTGCCCCTACCACCTTTTGGCTTCTGACCTACATCTAGTCTCTTAATCAAAGGTTTTGGACAAAAAGATGAGAGATTGTGGGTGAAATATGACAGTCACGGTATTCCAACAAAACAAAAAAGAAGTATAATGATACTATTGTAATTTTGATTTATTAGAGACCTAACTACATTCAGCTGGAAAAGTACTAGTGAGTCTGGTTGGCTGTTTCAAATAACACGTTAATATGGATAATTTAACATAAAACGAAAAGGTTTTTTCTTTATACGAACTCATCATGCTATTTTTTGGCAAAAGAAAAATAAAAGAAAATGAAAAGGGGAGAAAAGGAGAGAAATTAACAAGGAAACATTATTCACGCATCAGCTTTCGCGTTTGCCCGCCCAATGAAATCAAAAAAGTCTACCGATTCATATCTCCTGAAATCGAAAACCCTTAGATCTTTGCACTAAACCTTCACTGTCACAGTGTTACTGCTTCTAAAAATGGAAGAAGAAGATCAACGCAAGGTCACAGATCTGGTCGTGGAGCTGGTTCGTCGCTTGCTCTCCCAGAGCCCACAGAACCCTAATATCCCCGACCCGGATTCCTCTCACTTCCATCAATCTCTTCGCTACGCCTTCCGCATTCTCTCCAGTCGGCTGACGCCGTCTCTTGCTCCCGACGCCGACGCAATCGCCGACTCCATCAGGCGTCGCCTCGCTACTCTAGGTAAGTCCTCCGACGCCCTCACTTTTTCCGATCTTTACACCAAATTTGCGTCCAAAACGGGTCCCGGGAGCGTTGGTAACAAGTGGTCAGTGCTCTATTTGCTTAAAATCATATCCGAAGACCGCAAGTCAGCAAAAAATGCCGCGGATCCTTCTGTTTTATTGCCCAATTTGGTATTGAACGAATCAGAATCAGGGAATTCGAGTGTTTTGCGTGGTAGAGAGCACAAGGAAAAGGCTTGGAGTAATGGGGTTTTGTTGGTAACGAAAGACCCCGAGAATTCACGTGACATTGCGTTCAGAGAGTTTGTGAACGTGTTGAAGGAAGAAACTGAAGTGTCTGAGGAGGTTCTGGTCAGAGATGTGCTTTACGCTTGTCAAGGGATCGATGGCAATTTCGTCAAATTTGACGCTTCGGTTGATGGATACGTTTTGTCAGATTTTATTACGGTGCCTACAGCCACCCGGACTATGGTCAGGAAGCTCTGTGAATTAGGATGGTTATTTAGAAAGGTCAGAGGATACATTTCAGAGAGCATGGACAGATTTCCAGCTGAAGATGTTGGGACTGTTGGTCAGGCATTTTGTGCTGCATTGCAAGATGAACTGTCGGATTACTACAAATTATTGGCTGTTCTTGAGGCTCAGGCGATGAATCCAATCCCTTTGGTCTCAGAGAATGCTAGTTCTGGCAATTACTTATCTCTGAGAAGATTGTCCGTTTGGCTTGCAGAGCCAATGGCAAAAATGAGGTTAATGGCTGTTTTGGTTGATAAGTGTAAGGTTTTGAGGGGTGGAGCAATGGCTGGAGCTATACATTTGCATGCCCGGCATGGTGATCCTCTTGTACATGATTTTATGAGACGATTACTCAGACGGGTTTGTTCTCCACTTTTTGAGATGGTTAGGAGTTGGGTTTTAGAAGGAGAATTGGAGGATATATTTGCAGAATTCTTTGTAGTAGGGCAGCCAGTGAAAGTTGATTCACTTTGGAGAAGTGGTTACCGGCTCCATGCAGGGATGCTACCTTCTTTCATATCACAGTCTCTTGCACAGCGTATTTTGAGAACTGGGAAATCAATTAATTTTCTTCGTGTTTGCTGCGATGATCGAGGTTGGGCTGATGCTGCAACAGAGTCTGCAGCTGCTGCTGGGACCACAACTAGAAGAGGTGGTCTTGGATATGGAGAAACAGATGCACTTGAATCTCTTGTCATGGAAGCAGCTAAGAGAATTGATAAACATTTGCTTGATGTTATATATAAAAGGTACAAATTTAAAGAACATTGCCTTGCAATCAAGCGTTATTTGTTGCTAGGGCAAGGTGATTTTGTTCAGTACTTGATGGATATTGTTGGACCAAAACTTTCAGAGCCTGCTAACAGCATAAGCACATTTGAGCTTGCTGGACTACTGGAAACTGCAATACGGGCATCAAATGCTCAGTATGATGATCCTGACATATTAGACCGGCTAAGGGTAAAGATAATGCCGCATGGAAGTGGGGATCGTGGCTGGGATGTATTCTCACTGGAATATGATGCAAGGGTTCCGCTCGATACAGTATTCACGGAATCTGTTATGGCCAGGTATTTGAGAATTTTCAATTTCCTGTGGAAGCTTAGACGAGTAGAGCACGCGCTTATAGGTGCTTGGAAGACTATGAAACCAAATTGTATGACTTCTCATTCATTCACCAAACTGCAAGGAATGGTAAAACTGCAGTTGCTTTCAACATTAAGGCAATGCCAGGTTCTCTGGAATGAGATGAACCATTTCATTACAAACTTGCAATACTATATCATGTTTGAGGTTCTTGAGGTATCATGGTCCAATTTTTCCAGTGAAATGGAAATAGCCGAGGATCTTGATGATCTGCTTGCAGCACATGAAAAATATCTACATTCAATCTTTGAAAAATCCCTTCTTGGTGAACGCTCACAAAACCTCAATAGGTCACTTTTTGAATTGTTCGACCTCATACTGCGATTTCGGAGTCACGCAGATCGACTATCTGAAGGAATTCATGAGTTACAAGCAAGGTAGAAATAAACCTGTTTAACTTATGGGTATATGTGTGTGTTTCTCTCACATGGATTGTTTGCTAATAGCTGCTTCTAATCTGCAGAACAACAGAACCTTCTGCGACATCACAGGACAAGAAGAAACCACTAAGGCATACAACCAATTTGTTATCTGAGCCAGGTTCCTGGATTGGTGATGGAAGGAAAGCCATTACTCTACGTGCTGGTGAATTCCTCCGAAATATGGGGCAAGATCTAGATGCAGTAGCCAAGGAATACAAATTTTTTCTTGATGGTTTCTTAACTTTGTTACCTGTTCAGCAACATGTTGATCTTAAATTCCTCCTATTTCGACTTGACTTTACTGAATTCTACAGTCGGCTGCATCCTGTAATTTAGGGGATTTGTTGATAAATATGGGTTTAGGAAATTGTTGCTGCAACTTAAAGCTTGAACAAAGTGGGCGGGATTCAACCAATTGCCTGCTACCTTGCAATAGCGTGGCTAGACAATTACAGTGTGTCTGGTAGCCACTTGGACTGACCAGTCTCTATTCTTTTGCTTGGTTTTGGGTAATAATAAGACTTCGTCTTTTCTAATTTCCCTTGAGGTATTCTATTTGGTTAGTGTTGTCTGATGGTGTGGCCTCCTTTTCAGGTGGTGTGGTTTCTGGTAGCTGGTGCAGAAGTTCAAATCGAGTTTGAGGTAAAGTCTTTTGTGTTACTGATGACTTTGTTGGGAAGGTTCATACTAATAGTCCAATGACTCGTTGGTGATCCCATTAGATTTCTTTTGGGGTTTTATTTGGTAGTTTTTGTACATCTATTAGTTTGCCGAGTGATGTGTATGTTACAGGGTTCTACGGTTTCTTTTTGTTTTCTAGTTTGCCTGTATTTGTGTAGTTGGTCCGTTCTTTTGACTGCTACCGTTTTAGTGTGGATTTAGGGATGGCACTCGAATTGCCTGTATTTCTATAGTTAGTCCCTTCCGCTGCAGTGGCAGTCAGTTTTCACTTTGTATGATGATCAACTTATCCTTCTGACGTCTCTATTCCATTCACTGATTCATGACAAATTTCCTTGAATTATGTTCTTTTTCTCAAAGCGAGGATATTTGTTGTTTACACTTGACAAGGATGCTGTTCTCTGTTTATGTCCGGAGTAGTTGCCTAAGGAGTGTTTTACTTGTGTGAAGCGAAGTGCGCACAAGGTTTTATAAACTCAGGAGCACATCGTGGGGGATTGTTTCGATTTCTTGTCGTATTTTTTGGCTACATTTTCGGTTTTTGTATTCGAGGAATTTTTCAAGAAAAGGCCTGAGTAAAAGTCAAGCACTCAAGCTTGGCAAATCAGCCTGAAGAACTGAAGGTCCAATCATTGGCGATTTTTATGCGGATTTTTGTTTTTGTTAATGTAAGTACTAGTACAGTAGTACTACTATTTCTTTCATTTTCTTTGTCCTTTTCTGAGAATAGATGAGATGGACCGGGCCCAATCACGCGGGTTTTCGGCTGGCTCAGTTGACCATTATTACTAGGTCAGGTTAGCCCAGCCATCGGTTGGCCAGGACTAGGGCTAGACGTCCAGTACTGTTCAACGATGATTTCTCCTTTGACTTTTGCTGGGAAGATTTAGTTTAGTATTTTAGGCCAGGCTGAATTGATTTTTCTTTCTTCCTTTTGTAATGAAGACTGACTTGAATTAATATTACAGGAGCTACTTATATTATTTCCTTAACCCTTTATTCTCCATTTCTTCTAGCTAATTCTGCCAATGGCTCGTCAATTTAAAATGCAAGCGTTCTGTGCCTCTCAGATTTGAGCCTGTTAATGGCCCGTTTATGTGAACGTATTTCATTGTGGACAAAACATTGAACCAACCCACAGTAAAGGGCTTTGATTTTAAGATTTTGGTTTGAAACTAAAAAATATCTCTATGAGTTGAGAATCTACCTGTCTTACCCGAATTGGCCCTAAAATTTGTGTGACATGTTAAGTGTTTTTTAATTGGAGGAAGGACAAACGTAATTTTATTTTTCACCCACTTTGTCTCAATTTAGTAGTTGAGTTCATTCTTTTTATTGGTTAACATTTAGCTTTCTTTCTCAAAATTACTTAGACAAATTTTAAAAGGATGTATTTGAGAAGTAGATGGTTCAACCTTTATAAGAACTTTCTGTTGTTTTTTTTTCCTTTTTTGTTGCATAGTGTTTTTTTTCCTCGTAAAAGGAAGTACTTGAGAAGTAGATGGTTAAATATTTTAGAAAATAATCCCACTTGAAAGACATTTACCTGCTAGAAAATAGTTTTCTTCGATGGTTACTACATTGTCCAAAATTTCTCATGAAACTACAAATTACCGCTTGAAATATTAAGGGCCTATGGTACAAGGTATTTCGTGGTTTTTGGGATTACTATGGTGTCATTTGGATGTGAAAAATGTTTTTTTTCCTTTTCTATTTCTAATTTTTAATTTTTATATAAAGCTTTCCAAAATACTTTTTAGAATACATGTTTAGTTGTTTCCATAAGAAAATAATTTTCTATGAATGACAAGTTGAAAAACATATTTAGTTGTGAAAAATGTTCATAATAAGATTCTATATTCTTGCATAGTTAAAATATTGAAATGTAGTACTCATATAAAAGAAAAAAAAACATGTTCATTTGATAAAAAAAGAAAGAGCTATCATAGTCATAATATTAGGAAAAGATTATTACAAAAATAGAGCTTTAGAATAAAAAAGATGTGGAGGTAACTACAACAAAAAAGGAACCAATTTTATAAAATAAGAAGTAGCAACTTCAAAATTTAGAAATTAAATCATTTTTATTAAGAAAATATTATTTGAGATGACGGTTAGGAGTGATTATTCGGTTTAAACCGAACCGAATTAGTCGGTTTATTCGGTTTTCGGTTTTGGATGCTAAGAAACCGAAATAACCGAATTCAAACCGAACCAAAATATTTCGGTTCGGTTTGGTTTAAACCGAATTAACCGAAAAAATGGTAATTAAATTATATAAAAGATGAAATAAGATAAAGATATCATTTTTCTTTTCAAATTCCATTCAATATAGAAGATTCATTGTCCATGGAAAGAAAGAAAATAAGAATCCAAGCTAATTTGGGTTACTTAGTAGCATTATTGTTCATGAAATAAATTAAAAAAAAATTGGTATAAAAAATTTCGGTTATTTCGGTTACCGAATTAACCAAATTCTAAAACCGAAACCGAACCGAATTTCAATTTTTTTTTAGTTTTTTCGGTTTAAACCGAATACTGATCACCCCTAATAACAGTAGTTACGAGTCTTGCTAGGTGAAATTCAATACTTAGGTGTATACAAGTACAACTACTTAGCAATTCTAATAAAAACAAAATGTTATAATTACAACTAAAACACTATAGCTTGGGCATCAATTCACTCATATAGTGAAATTTAGGATCTGATTCTGTTTAGTTCCAGCACCTTTATCAATAGCTGAGAGAATAAGCAACAACAGTATTCAACTTTAGTCAAATACTTAACAATAACAATACCTTCTTTAGAGTAGGTGGTGGACCAAAGCTCAAAGATTCAGTACAAATATCAAGCTCAAAGATTCAATACATAATTTATCATGAAAATTTCATAACATAACTGACCGAACAAATGTGCAGGCCCAGTTTAAGATAACCAGGTCTTTGGCCCATGAATTTTATAAAATCACACACAAATTCAATTTCAATTTGGTAAAATCCAATGGAAACTATACATCCATGGCTATTATCACAAAAATCCACAGATTCAGAAGCTTAATACATGAATTATGACATAATTTCTAATATCGTTGTTTGATAGGACCAGTAACAGGATTTCAAGAGTTGTAACTCCTCATGCTCAAACCAACTTTTGAGTTGTCATACATAGATTCTAGAATCTCAAGTACATTATAAAAACATTGAATCAAACACAATTCTCTTGCTAAAGAATAAGGGCAATAGCTAGCACAAATTTGATTCTATATTAATTACATGCGGATTAACTAATGGATCCAAGATTTTGGCACCAAGAATCAACTTCCCAACCGTACTTGAACCGTGATCAACCATCAGTCACCATAATTCAGAAATCGAGCAGTAATTAACTAATTCAAACAAGAGTTTGAAAAGAAAAGCTTTATTAAGTAATAACCAAAGGAATATAGAATAACAACCATGGGATATAGGAGTTACACACAAACTCGGCTTCTTCAAAGTTAAGGGACTAGCCAAGGCAGGTGAAAAAGAGTGAAGATAAGCAAGATGCATAAATAAGGAACCAAAGACTACTCCTTAGAGAATAAATATAGATGAGGATTTTATACAAGTTTAGTAACTTCAACTGAACTAAAATGAGGACAGATTTCATAACAGCCTAAGACACTCTTGCCTGCTCAATCATGCTCATGATAGACAATGGAAATAAAACTTAAAATGCCTCTCCTTATAAGCCTTTTATTCTGAATTGGCTCCACCAGCAAATGCAGGATAAAAAATCCTCAAAACCCATCAGATTGCAACACTAGATGAGGTAAAATCAAATTTGAACCCATTGATGAATTGAATTCATGATTCCAGTAAACCACATTATCGTTCCATTTGAGAGAAAGATTACATGATATTAGAAGACAAAATGAGTTAGGCCCAAACTGTAAAACCTTACGAACAATAAAATTCCTCGAAGGAACGAGCAAATCAGTGGGGTTATCAAACGACGACCACATGGGAAAATTGTTGGCATCTAGCAGCAAAAAGTTTCTGAGTTATTTAGAGATGTGAACACGACGCCGCGGTTGGAGGTGTCGAAGTCATAGACGGTGGCGCCGGACCCGTCAGTAAGTCGAAGAGCACTGGTGCGGAAAAGACGATGGGTGCCACTAAAGCCGATGACGACTCTGCTAGCAAACCAAACAGCAATTTCACTAAAGTAGTTGACCTTGAAAATGAAATGATATCATAATCGAGAGAACGAGATTGAGAGGAGGAGGGGGAAAGATTGAGAGAAAGAGAGAGATAGGGAGAGATCTTAACTGGATCGTCGCTTGTGCGGAGAGTGAGAAAGTCGATGGTGCCGACATCCCTGGTCCAGAGAGGGAGGTCAAAGGCATCGAGAGGGAATGAAACCCGAGAATGTTCACCATGGTGGATGTATACCACTAACGGACAAATTAATATTGTTAATGTTCAATAATAGATAAATAGTGTTTACCTTTGAGTGTTTAAATTTGGGTTACGAGTGTCTATATCTGGTATTTTAGTGGTTGCCTATAGTATATAAATATCTGTAAATTGTTTTCGTAGTGTTGAGGATAAAATATTTTGATTATTCAAAATTTACCTTTAATTTGGAGTATAATGATGTTATTTTAAAGAATATTTAATTAAAAAATTATATCATAATTTTACCTTTAATTCTAGTAAATGAATATCTGCAAGTTGTTTGAGTATGATGTCCTATGTGTTGGATTGAAGTATCCAAATGTCTAATAATGATGGTTGAATGTTTAGTATGATGGGTTAAGTGTCTAAATCTGATAAGGAAATGTACAATTTATATGATTGTGGTGTCTAAATGTTTAATTATGACGCTTTATATGTTTTCTTCATTCTATATAAAACTAGATACTACATAGATATAATTGAATACTAAAAAAAAGACAAACATATTTAAGAGAAAACAAAAATTTTATATTTTTATGCAAACAAGTTATGTACTGGTATCTAATATAATCTACATGAGTGTCTAATTTTACCTATTATGATGTCCAATATCACATATTATGGTGTCTAATTTCTAATGAAAAATAAAAATGTAGATACCATTTTTTCCTTTTATATTATCTCACTCTGTGTGTTGGTTAGAGTATTAGTATTTTAGTATGAAAATATGAAAAATTTTAACTAATTTGGATCCCAACAATAGAAATAATAAAAGAGATTTATAAAATAAGAAAATTATTTATGTTAAAAATAAAAAATGGTAATTGATTTAATTCTGTAAAATATGAAAGACCACTATCAAGAATAATTTTTTTAATAAAAATATACTTAGAAAAAGAAATATAATTATTTTTAATTAAATATAAAATTAAAAATAATTGGATTTAGAAGAAAAAAAAAAAGTGCAAACGGACGTTTATGTTCTGTCCCTGGCATACGTCTGCCAGGGCGGATGCGAGAATTGCCCGAGGGAATCATCAATCGCGAAAGAGAGCGCAATGCGTTTCATGTTTTCGTGAAAATAAAAAAGTAAAAGTTAAGGTGGTGTTTGGATATGAATATTTTTTTTATTTAAATTTTCTTTGATAGATGTTTGAGTGCGTAGCTAGCTTTAAGAATGTGGAAAACTTTGTTTTCTAAATTTTAGAAAACTTATGTTATAAAATAGAAAACTTTCTTTCAGATGTTTTCTATTTTAACACATGAATTTTCCAAAGTTTAGAAAACAAAGACCCTGTTTAGTTGTGGAGAATTTTCTAATTTTTCCAAAAAATTTTTTAAAAATTAGAAAATGAAAAAAAAAATGTGTTTAGTTAAATAATTTCTTTTTTCAGTTTTCCTAGAAAATAATTTTCTATGTTAATAAGAAATAGAAAACTTGGTTTAAGTTGTTTTCTATTTTTCCCAAAAACAGGAAATCCATCGGGCTCACTTTCTCTCTGTCGCGCAATCGGCCTCCTCAGCCCGACGCCTTCGATCTTCTCCCTCCCGGCGCATTCGACTTCTCCTTCCCGGCGCCTTTAGACTTTTCCCTCCCAGCGCCTTTGACATTCTCCCGACAGATCCTCTCTCTCTCTCTCTCTCCCTCTCTCTCTCGCCCTGCTATTTCAATTCTCCCTCTCTCTCTCCCTTTGGCACAGAAGAGCAACCGAAGGATGCGCAATCGATGGAGGCACAACCAACAAATGCACGATCAATGGATGGGCAACCGATGGATGCGCAATTGACGACCGATGTGCGATTGACGATGGAGCTCAAATTCAAGGCTCTAGGGACAAGAAGAAGACGAAGATGGGCTGGATTGAAGCGGAGAGGATGGAGCAATACGATCAAGGACGACGCAATGGAGGACGGTACGAATGAGGATGGTGCAATCGAGTACAGCATGATAGAGGATGGCGCGAATCAAGACGGTGAATCGAGGCTGTGATCGAGGAAGCAAAATGAGGACCGAGCGGGCTCCAGCGGGACTGTTGGGGCGGGTTCCGCCATCACCTCTCGCCTGTGGCCCTCACCTTCCTCCACTGTCGCCAGCCTTTGCCTCCATCACAGACGAGTACCTTGAGGGCCTAAACCAAATCAGACCAGAAAGGAGGAGGGATGGAGGGCAGAAGAAATGGGACCGAGAGAGTAGTTAATACTGTCCAAATGTGCCCTATCGTAATTAATAGTTATTGATGTATTTACAGCAAGTGTGCATATTTAAAAAAAAACATAGATACTTTACAAAATCAAAATTCATAATTATATTTGATATTGTATTTAATTATATTTGATATTATGCTCACATAGGCATTGATTTTATTGTATCTAATTATATTTGATATTATGCTCTCTTTGGAATTGTTTTATACGTTGAAAAATACCATGACTAAGAAAGCTCTATTTATCATATGAACATGTTTTTTTTTCTTTTATATGAGTATTGCATTTGAATTTTTAACAATATAAAAATATAAAATTTTGTTGTGAAGAAATTTTTTTTAACTAAACATATTTTCCAATTTTTCATTTTCAGAAAACTGTTTTATTATATAAAAAACCAAACATGTTTTCTAAAAAGCATTTTAAAAAACTGTACATGGAAAATAAAAATTAGAAACAGAAAATAAAAATGAAAATTGTTTTCTACAACCAAACACCACCAAAGTTTTCCATATCATTAAAACATGTCATACACTCAAATTTTAATCAAAGAAAATTTGAAAAAGAGAAATGAAAAAATTTTCTAAACTAAATGGTACCTAATTTTTCTAGAAAATTTTCTGAAAATTAGGAAACGAAAAGAAAACATGTTTGATTAAATAATTTTCTTAGAAAATATTTTTTTAATTTATAAAAATATGGAAAACATTATTTTTGTTGTTTTGCAGTTTTCTAAACCCTCTATCTCTCTCTTGAGACGTCTGGATCTCTCGGTCTCTTCTCGTTCACATTCCATTTCCGTCCTCGCCACATCTCGCTTTCCGCCGCCATCCGCCAGGCCATATCCCGCTTTCTGCCACCATCTGACCAATCTCCCTGTCACCGCCGTCCGACCAACGTTGTCAAACTCTTCCGACGCCGCGCTAGCTGGCCTCTGCCTGATTGATTTTGCAGGATCTCTAAATCCTCTCCTCTCTCATTCAGTTACAGACACCTGAGCTGCCATTGGGGAATGAAGCGATCCTGGGGAAGCAATAGCAGTGAGATCAGAGCTCTGGGATTGCGGAATCGGTGGAGGAAAGTGGGATGCCGACAGTGCTGGAAATGGTGGTGTAGACGTAAGGAACAGAAAATTGGGAGCTTAAGTGTCAAGGAGCAAACAGATGGGGGCTGGCTTTGTGCATTTTACATTTTTTGCTTTTAAAGCTGATGGACTTGGGAAAATATTCTATTATAGTGCACAAACTTTCTTTAAACTTTCAACTAAAGCACCGAACTTTTCCAATGTATTGTATGTGTATATAATCATATTTACTTGCTTTACAACAACCGACATGTTTTCTAAAACACACTTTGAAAAATGGTACTCAGAAAATGAAAATAGATAACATAAAATGAAAAGGAAAAATGTTTTCTACATCCAAACACCTCCTTAGTTTTCTAATTCTTAGTAATATGAAATTTTATTTTTCAAAAAAAATGAAAAAGAAAATTATGTAACTAAACATGTTTTCTTTTTCATTTTTCAATTTTTAGAAAATTTTCTAGAAAAATTGAAATTTTTTCTAAAACTAAACACACCAAAGATGTTCGTTGGACCCTTTTTTTAGGTGAACTTACAGTTGCCCTATGTTGTTTGTTTTAATCTATACTTTATCCCATTTATTTTTAAAAACCAACACTTTCCTTCTATTTCTTTTACATTGTCCAATAATAACTTTTAAAACTTTAACTTAAACTGTACGATACTCATCTTCTAATAATTTTAATATCCTTCAAATTTTTTAATAGTTAAATAGACATTAGAAATTATTAGTTTTTTCTTGTTGTAAATGTATCTTCTTATCTCTAAATTCATACAGTATTTTTTTTAAGGTCTGTAAACTGTAAAAGAAATATTAAAAATCTTAAAATTACTAGAATATAATTATTAGACAACTTAAATTAAAATTTTAGAAGTTGTTATTAAACGCTGTAAAAGAAGCAGAAGGTAAAGTGTATGTTACCAATAGGGGTTTTTGTCATTTTCCTTTCTTATTTAATAGTCTTGTCTAGATGCTTCAAAATAATAAGTTAGAGTTAATTGCATTTGTAGCTTCTAACATTTTATTATTGTCCCATTTAGGACCCTAACATCAATTTCTTGTATGGAAAGTCCCCAACTTCATTTAAATGCTTCATTTTGACCTTCTGTTAATTGAAGATATTAGGTTAGATAGAAAAAAAGTCAAAAACTGATTCTAGCCCTCGAAAAATTTCTTTTTGTCTTAAAAACTTTGAAACTTTTTCATCTCATAGTCCAATCAACATCTTGCAATCTCCCATACTCTTGTCACTTTCCAGCAACCATCCTCCACTGCTGACTGCCTCCGCTTCAACATAGATTTGTCTCCCGGCCACGATCTAATTTATTTCATTTCCCTCCTTTTTTTTTTTTATTTGGAAGCTAAATATTTGTCTTTCAATATCATTCAATCTTTGTTTGTTTTGTTTTGTTTTTTGTTATTGGATTATCTTTTTTTTTTCCAATTGATTCGAGTGTGCTAATGCTCGATTGCTCCAGATCTGTCTTTCTTTTAAGCAAGGAGCAGAACAATTAAATCAAAACAACTAACAAAATTAAAGAGAAGTTCAGAACTTTCAGAAATTGAAAGCAACCCAGAACTGAGAAATGGTTCAATTGTTTCTAAAGTCATCATTTGTTTTATTTTCAAAGCAAAGAATAGACAAAATTGCAGGAAAAAAGGATCGGAAAGCTAGAATTCAAAAATGAGTTTAGATACAAAAACAATGCAAAAGTAGAATCACTGATTTTGCATTAACAATTTAACATACCTAAGCGGCCATGCGAGCCTTCTTGTTGCCGAGCTATGCGTGGAGCTCAAATGATTAGTCTCTCTTCCTCCGGCATAACCCATCTTCGAGTTGGGTAAGAGACGGGAGCCAAACTAGAGAGTGCTAGCAAAGGCCTAGCCTTCTTAAAATTATAAAATACCTATAATTTTTTTTACAATTTAAAAGTAAATGTATTTCGACCTATCCTTAAAATTAGTCGAATTACTTTATGGGAATTACAGTCTATGATAAAATTTGTTTTGACCCCTCTCTTATTAAAAACCTATGTCCACCCCCCGTCAGAGATGATTGGACTAACGGAGGCTGATGTTCTTTTGGACGGCATTTCAGTTCCCTTTGCCGTGCTTTTTGACATAGTCCCCCTGGACGGCGTCCTCCACCCCTTCTCACGGCCCTTTCTTGAGTGGCGAGAGTGATATTCCTGGTAGTCGATGAGGACATCGTTTGCTTAAGGTTAACGGAATAATAAGAAGAGAAGGTTTGATTTTGTTTTTATGGGTGAGGTGTTGAGGAGGGGCATGGAATTTCAAAAAGAGCGACCGAAAGTGGGGGGAATGGGAATTTCGAAAAGCTGAGCTGGAGAATGTTGAACCGGAGGCAATGGCAGTAGAGGACGATGGCCGAAGAATGACAAGAGTGTAATGGATTGTAGAGATGATAATTGGATTATTAGATGAAAAAGTTTCAAAGTTTCTAAGATAAAAATAAACTTTTCAAAAGCTAAAATTATTTTTTTACTTTTTTTTTTCCATCCAATGTAATGACTGTAACATATGTGTTGGCCCAAGTGCAACCAAGAGGGGGTGAATTGGTTGAATCAAAAAATATCACCGAAAATGAGCTTTTAATCTCTTGAACTAAAATACAATTTAATGAGATCAAATAAACTTATTCTATCCAGAAAATACTACCACAATGATCCTAAATTTTGCTTTAAAAACTTGCTTTGAAGTGTTTTTGAAAATAAACAACTTAAACCAATGAATGAAAACAAATCATCAAGCAATAATCAAGCAAGTAGAGGGAGAGAAGCTTGCACACAACGATTTATAGAGGTTCGGTCTCTCCTCTTGAGAGCCTACTTCTCTCCTCAAGTTTACCACTTGAGAGTTTTTTTCTCCACTATAAATCACAAGAGTACACACTCCTTTGGTAGTTTTCTCTACCACAACCACTCACTAGTTTTCCTAAAGGCTAACTAGAAACCTCACCAACACCCTTTCCCTCACTAGTTTTCCTAGAAGCTAACTAGAAACCTCACCAACTCAATCTCACCAAATGGTGTTTACAAGGTTACAAAGTGGTAAGAACAATAGAAGCTCTTAAAGCTAGATAAATAAGTGAAGGCACAAGTTCTTGGCAAATATCAAGTTTGAGTTCTTTGATGATAGATTCTCTTTTCTAGTTGCCAAGTATTTTTTTCTTGATGATTCTTGATGTTTTTATACTCCAATGGATGCCCAAGAGACGTTGAAGACTGTTGGAAGGATCAGAAAAAGGCTTCTTGAAATCTGGTAAACGTTGCTGTCAATTTTGACAGAAATTCGCGTCTGTCACCAGTTTCACTCGGGTGAAATATTTTTACTCGGTTGAAAGTTCTGTCTGATACCAAAATTCAACGTTTGACTTCCAACGGCTATATTTGTAATTAATGAGCTGTCAGTGCTTTATATACGTGAAATATGACGTGGCATGAATTTATATTTATTTTTCAAAGTTTTTTCTAACCGGAAACTCACGCGCATGTCCGGAATCCAAGTTTCACCCGGTTGAAAGTTTTTCATTCGAATGATTTTGTTGTCCAGAAATGAAATGCTATCGGGTGCGAAAACTGAGTCCAGTTTCACTCGGTTGAAAAAATTTCACTCGAATGATTTTCTTGTCCAGAAATAAAATTCTCTCGGGTTCAAAAACTGACTCCAGTTTCACTCGGTTGAAAATGTTTCACTCGAATGATTTTCTTGTCCAAAATTAAAATTCTCTCGGGTTCAAAAACTGACTCCAGTTTCACTCGGTTGAAAATGTTTCACTCGAATGATTTTCTTGTCCAGAATTAAAATTCTCTCTGGTTCAAAAACTAACTCCAGTTTTACTCGGTTGAAAACATTTCACTCGAATGAAAGCGCAGTTCCAGGATTTTCTTGCTTCCAGACATCCAAACTTTAAAAAGGTTTTTCTCCAAAATGATTTCTTCCTTCACAAGCAATGCTTGAATCAACATAAATACTTCAAATATACTTATGAAATAATTTTCCTTCCAAAGATCAAAGCTTTATCAATAAAAGAGCAATGTATAAATCTTTAGGTAAAGCTTTGAAATACATAAAACAAATATGTTTTGTTATCATCAAAATCAAATAAATGTGAGTCATAAATGGAACAAATCTAACAATATGAAATGTTTAAAACAGAACACTTAAATGACATTAAAAACTTTTTTGAAACTATGATCCTAAATGGTATAATAATAAAAGGTTAGGCTCATGGATTCCACGGACTTCTAGACACTTCCACGCCCAGAATCCTCCAGGCCTTCCGATTTTGTTCTCTGTCCTTGGCTTTTTAAATTTCTCCAGAAAACGTTACAAATATTTCAGGGAACCAAAAAAATCTGTAACATTTGTCTGACACTGGCAACCAGCTGCTACCCTTCTCTTGCCTCCTCAATAATGGCGAAATATGGAGAAGGCGACAAGCGGTGGATCGTGGAGGAGAGACCCGACGGCACCAACGTCCACAACTGGCAGTCTGGCACTGGGCCGAGACCGACTGCCTTGAATGGTCTCGCAGTTTCTTCTCCAAGCGCCTCGCTAATGTCCCCATTCTCGATGGCGAGCGGAAACTCTCTATCAGAATCAAGAAAGTCGACAAGGTCGAAGGAGAGGCCTACGTCAATGTCCGCAAGGGGAAGATCATTCCCGGCTACGAGCTCAACGTGGTCATTATCTGGGAAGGCGAAGCCAGATATTCGGACGGCAAGACCCTTCTGAAGGCCGAAGGAGTGGTCGAGATTCCCTATATTTCGGATGAGAATGCCGATGAGGATCCGGGAATGAGGTTCAGGGTGAAGGACGACGGGCCAATTGGGAAGCGGCTGAAGGAGGCGATTGTGACCAGAGGGAAGGCTTTGATTGTCGACAAGGTGAAGGAGTTCGTTACGACCATGGCGAGAGGAGGGCGGACGAAAGATGAATTGGAGGCCAAGAAAGTGGCTCCCAAGAGTAATATTGGCAACACTACAAACAAGCTCTTACGGCTGCTGCGGCGGCGGTCTCTAAAGAGAAGGAACCGAAGAAGACGTTGAAGGAGGGATTCGGGACCATAAAGTTGACCGATAGGTTCAGCTGCAAAGCGAGGGATATTTATAAGATAATGATGGACGAGAATAAATGGAAGGGCTTTACTCGGAGCAATGCCAGGATCAGCAAGGAGGTTGGGAGGCAGTTCTGTATCTTTGATGGGTCGGTGACGGGAACGAACCTGGAGTTGCAGGATGGCAAGTTCATCGTGCAGAAGTGGAGATTTGGGAGCTGGCCTGATGGAGTAGAGTCAACGGTGAGCAAGTTTGCTTATTGTTGAACTTGTAGGCATATTAGACCTGTGATGTGAATTTGTCTTCAAGTCAACTGGTTTGGCATAGCTTCACAGCTTAGTTGAGATGATAGTGAGAAGGAGATTGTTTGGTTTGCCGCAGGTAAAACTTATCTTGGATGAGCCTGAGCCTGAGCCGGAGGTCACTGTGGTCAAGTTGACACACACTGATGTTCCTGTGGAGGACCTTGACTTGCTTTTAGTACCGTTGACTTTACGCTAATTTAGTTGATTTTACATTGGGTGTAGATATGGCAATGCTACTGTGGTGGAGAACACGAAGAGATGATGGAGGGATCTCATCTTCCATAAGATAAGGGCAGTTTTTGGTTTTGGCATATGAATCCTACCCCTGAATAAGAGATTATTCTTCCAAGTGTATTTTAAGCATTGCCCTTTCTTTGGCTCGTGGCATCTTGGATTCCAGAAAACAATGAGGTTTGACTCGAATTTTTTGGGTTTACATTGTTTCGTGGTCCGCGGCCAATAGGCTTCGATCATCTTGCAATTCATAGATGAAATAAGCCTTGTAATATGGCATTTGAGCAATCCTTACCAAAAGACCAGGTTTTCTATAGTACGAACTTGCACGATATATGAGCTGAAATCTTGGTGCCCCTCATCCTGATCACTACATTTCAACCACAGTTGTTTATACTAGCATTCGTTATTTCTTGCCAAACGGATATAGCATCCAGGTCCATTTGTAGGATTTCTGTGTATTGCAGTAAGAAGAGAAGGCACCTGATCTGACTCTGTCAGGATTGTTTTCAGAATAACCTGCTCCATCGATTATTTACCTAGAATGGTCGAGGATTTCAAGCAGATTGTGCTTCTCCATAAATTCAATTGAAAATTTCGCGAGCAGGCAGTGGCTTTGTTGATCTCCCAAGAATAGCAGGCTGACACTAGTTGTGCAGAACATTGAGAAGAACAAGATGCTTCCAGGTGACCTGTAGAGCCTTTACCTTTCCTTTAGTAAGGGGATTCCATTCTTTTCGTTGGTGAAAAAGCTCCACTGTTAGGAATCCTTTTTGGGCCCGGGCCCATTTCGACAGAAGCTTCTGTGTCCGGCACAGTTCGAGTTTGATAGACCAATTTAATCAGAATGCCGGTGGCTGCGGCTGGTGGTGCCGGTTCAGTTCCGCTTATACCTGTTTCTGCGCCTCTTTTCCCGATTAGTTTTTTCATTTTTCTTCCAGTCTTCTTTTTTCGTTTTATTTCTTCCCTCTCTTTTCCAGTTTTTCATTTTTTTTATTTTCTGGTTTTTTCTTTTTCTTTTTTATTTTATTCCCTTTGTTTTTTATACAACCTCATCTGTTTTTTTTTTTTTTCAGTTTTAGTATTGTTTTTCACCTCTTTTTTCTCAAATTTGTCAACCTTTTTTTCCTTGTTTTTCATTTTTTTATTTTTTATTTTTTTGAAATTTGTCTACCTTTTTCTTCGTTTTTTATTTTTAATCTTTCATATAACGTAAAAGAATCTACAACATTTTTTTATTTTTTATTTTTTTTCTTCTTCTTCCTTTGGCGTTTATTGTTTTCTATCGTTTCTTCGGGTAATTTTCTTTCCACTTTTCACATTTTCCTTCTTTTATTTTTTTTTTGTTTGCATGTTGATTTCTTCTAAAAAGACGTTATTTACTCATAAAGAATGAACACAATAGAAAAAATTAGAAATTACAAGGAATTAACTTAAATAAACAAGAAACAAACTAAAAAAATTATGTTCATTTATTCATATATATATCTGTTTATTGAGTCATTTCTTTTTGTTCATTTGCAAACAAAATATAAAATAACAAATAAATGACTCAAATGAACATCAAATAATAATAAAATAAATAAGTTTATTTTTTTAATTTCATTTTTTTCATATTAAATTTATATTTATTTATTTATTTATTTTATAGTAAACTTATTTACATAATATATTTTATGTTAATTTATATATGTAAAATACTAAATCAAACGGAGTTTTATTTTTAATTTATATATGTAGAATAATAATCAAATGGATTTTTATTTTAAATTTATATATGTAAAATAATAATCAAACAGAGTTTCGTTTTGTAAAACATCTAAAATATAAAAAAAAAATAAGATAAATCTAGTAAAAAAAACGGATAGAAGAATAAACAAGATTCATAAAAGAACAAACCTGAACATAACAGTTAATATTCATAAACAAACCTAATAAAGAGATAAATAAAAACTGATAAAAAATATGCAATATCAATATATACTCAAATATATATATATATACACAAACAAAACACCAATTGATAATTTATTATGCAAATCAACTTCGCAAAAGAGATCATAGATACTAAACAGCATAAAGTCAAACCGTAGGAGCACAATTGATGAGTCGCTTTTGTCCTTTTCACATTTTTTTTATTTATCTTTTGGAATCTATATATTTCCCATTTAGAGCAACAATTACATGGTAATATTTAACCCGATCAGATGACCTTTTCCAATTCACCTGAACATAAACTCAATATTATCTAATTTAATTAGAAAAATTAATAATATGAACTCAACTGTACCCAATCTAACCTGAACTTAAACCAGATTAATGTGAAACCCGATAAAACCTAAGCCTAAATGACCTAAACTCGAAATACTTAAACCTAAAATAACTCAAGCTTAAAATTGATCTGACCTGAATCCAAAACAACTGGACCTGACATACATTAATTTTAATCCAAATCAACATAAATATAAAGTTGGCAAAAAAATTTCTGATTTTTTATATATTGTTTACTTATATAAATTACACATCAATTATAACCATACAACTTAAGAAACTTTAAAATAATATAAAAATATATTTTTTATTTAGGGGTGTTTGAAGAATAAATTAACAAAATAAGATGTTTTACATAGGGGTTTTCTAGAATTTAATAATTTAGGGGATTTGTTTATACATTCTTTTAAAGCATGTAACAAATACACTGGGTTTCATCTTGTAATCAAGTTGGACATCATCTAATCTATATTGAATAATAGTAGATCCATTTATAAAAGACTTTACTTGTCACATGTTTTTTTTTTTGTAACTTTGCACAAATTTGTTGAATTATTTGATACTTGGGTTAGTTATTTAGGTTTCACATTTCAAGTTTGCTACACAAACTTCAATTGGTAAATACAGTATTAATTTAATATAGTTAATTATTTTAAATCAGGGTATATGAAATTTGATTTAATAATATGGTTATTGTCTTTATTTGAAATTTGATTTAATTAATTTCAAATGTTTTAAATTAGGGAATTTTTATGTTTAGTCAAATTTAATTTTTTAATAGTTTTTTTTGCCAAAATGCACAATAGGTCCCTCAACTTTGCTGACTCACATGAGTTAATCCCTTAAGTATTGCTTGTTGCGTGTTAGTCCCTCAAGTTTGCAAAGAATTATGACTTACTCCTTAATTGGATGGAAGGCTGATGGGGTTTATATAAGTGTTGAAATGGATTGGCACATGGGCTGGGGTTATGCTGAGAAGGAAAATGCGGGAAATATAGGATGCAATTTGTGCCAATTAATTGGGTTAGGACATGTGTTAGTAAATTTTGTTATACATATAGATCATTCTATTATCTTGCAAGAAAATGAGCAAAATCAAAGGGCCAAAAGGGTGGGGGGCCAAAATCGAAGAATCAGAGTAACAGACCAAAAATTGAAGAAATAATTTTGGCTATTTCATTCTATTACCAAATTTCTTTATAAGAGACACCATAACAAAAAACTCAAGTTCTAGTAGTACATTCATGCTACAACTACCAATTACATACCTAAGATCAATAAACAATTTCCACCACGCAAAAAAATAACAGAAACCACCGAAATCAGACAAACCATTCCTACAAACAGAGCACTTACATACCACACTCACTTGCTGCTCTTTTCCAATCTAACTAATACAGGCTTCAACTCCTCAACCTTCTTCAAGATTACCTTCAGCTCATGTAGACTCACACATTGACGTCCATCATGCTTTATTTGCCTCCTTAAACTCCCATTCTTAGCTTTTGTCCTCATCTATCTGAGAAGTAGCTCCCTAATCACATCTTTCAAACGCTAGCATAAGATTTGATCAATCCACACAATAGAATCACACCAAACTTTCTCACCAGCATTCGGATCATCTTTCACACACCAAGAAATAAGATTGAGTATAACTTCAAAACCATTTTAAACAAACCATGATAACCATTACAAAACATAATTGTCAGTCAGTTTCTAGCATTACCCAATACTTGCTACACCTGTAGAACCTTCGCCCAGCATTCTTTGTATCCTTCCATGCCATATACAGCTTCACAGGGAGATCACATAAGCATTTCTCCATTGCCTCTACTTCCATTTCTGAGTTCTTGTGAGAATCACCTCTGGAGCACATCGAAGACCTTGACGTTGCTGATCTACTTGCTTTCTCATTTCAATTTTTCTCCATGTGTAGTGAATCAGATTTCCCTAATTTCTCACCCTTCAAAACCTTTGACCGAATCATATTTCATTCTTCTAGAAACACCCATCTTTTATCCACTTAACTGCCTTCTTCACACCGTTAAACCCACGTCACGAACCCCTGCACCCTTTTTAATTACTAAAAGACTAATTCACCCATTTATTTCATCTTTCAGGACGAAGTCACAAACTGCATGAAACTTACAAGACTAAATCATTATAAGTTATACTTGAATGACTAACTTGCTTAAGTTGGTAAAGTTGAAGGACCAAATACGCATTAAGCCTAGTCTTTTAACAATAGTATTAACATTCCCGCACTACCTCATATTACTAATATTCCTATCTTATATTAGTAGTAATAGTAAATATAAAATTATTCTCTAACTGTTTATTTTTGAATTTGAATTTAATTTACCGTAAACCCTAAACCTAAACTCAAAACCCTAACTCCTTACACTAATCTAAACTATAAGCCCTCAATCCTAATAGTAAACATTATATCTAACTCTAAACCCTAACCCTAATTGAAACTTTAACTTTTACCATAAACTTAAACCCTAACCTTAACCATAAGTCTTTAATTCTAACCTTAAACTATAATCTTAAAATCCTAAACCTTAACACCTAATCTTATTCCTAGCCATTATCTCAAATCTTAACAATCAATTCTAACATTTACCCTAAATCTTAGCTTTCATTTTTTTATTACCTTCCATATTTAATAAGTTTTAAATTTTTGGGTTTACATATTTAATAACTTCCCTTTTTTGGGAACATCATTATTTAATAAGTCATATATTCAAATATTTTCATATTTAATAAATTCCATGTTTGAGCTTTTCTAAAATGAGTAACTGTCATATTTAGTAAGTTTGATGACCTTGGTAGATAATTGTTAAATTACAACATTGGTCCTTAAACTTTCAAGTATAGTGCAAAAAGATGCCTAAATTTTAAATTTTTTTTTTAGTTACTGTAATAATTACAACATAGGTCCCTAAATTTTTCAAATACTTACATTTTCACCTAAAATTTTTAAAACTTTTTAGTTTAGTCACTAATAGAGTAATGGTGAACCAGAGCTATATTTCATAGCAATTTCACAACAAAAGTTAGATATCAAAGCAAATTTGTTGGAACATAGTTAAGAAAATTTTTATAAAATTTTTAATTTAACATACTAAGAAAATAAAAAATAATATAAATTAATTGCACCAAAAATCAAATTATTTAATTTAAATTTTAACAAATACTAAATAAAAAAAATTGAATTGATTAAGTGATTTTAGCATATATACTGATAGCCCAAACAAACCTAGTTGGTCAACATGAGTTTGGACTGAAACTCAATTTGAAATTACCTAAGACTTAAATCAACTCGGCATGTGTTGAAGCGAACCTAAATAAACCCAACCCAAACTTGAAATTCTCTTAACTTGAAATCATTCTGAACCCAAATAACTCTATCAAAATCTGAATTTATACTAACCCGATTAAACCAAAATATGAATAACCTAACTCAAACCTATCCCAACCCACCCAATTACCATCCTTATTACGTGAAATGAATGATAAGTCTTATTCCTTTTTTGTTATAGATTTGATTACAAATACCTCTAAACTTTAATTAAAATTACAGTTGCATCCATAAGATTTGAAATATCGATTTTTTCCTCTATTTATTTATTTTTATACTGTGCAAATTTTTTTTTCTAAAACCTCAATATAGACGAAGTGACGAACCCTGTATTATATTTAGTCGCCTTTGGTTATTTTGAATTATTGTATAGAGCTAGCAGGAGTACTACATTCTCCTTTATCATTTGATTGATACAATTGTTTCGTTTTTCTGTTTTTTTTTTCTTTGTTATTAAATTTCATACTTAGAAAAAAACAAAGAATGGATGAGAAGATAAGGTGATAAGAAATTCTGATTGTGATGACGTTACAACCAGAAAAAAGTTCCTACAAATTTTTTTTTATTTAAGAATAACATGTAAATTAGTATTAAAAGTAAGAATAAATTATCTATAGTTATAATAACTTTTCCAAATCTTTAATGCCAAAACTACCATTCAATTGCCTTTGCAATATCTAACACACAAACGAAACAATTACTCTTCTCCTCTCTCTCTCACACACACACTAATTGTTTCTTCGGCTGATGATCTTTAATTGATCGAAACAATTTATAAGAACCATTATAAATTTCAATTACAATAGTGGCATCATCTTTAGGATGGAAGAGTGGCATTTTCCTTCAAATTCTTCCATATGTTACTCGGTTGAGAATGTTTACAGATTTAACCATCATAATTAAGTTGGTAATTTTTATCTTAATTTGAAAGGAAAAACAATTAAAATGATGCTAGCGATTTACTAAGCAAATCGTGAACCCTTTCCCCTTGGCTTCCTAATTCCCTCACTATCATCCCATGTCCTCAATCTAAGCCATGGGCTTTAGAAAAAATTGTCTACGTTTGTTTAAAATTTGAGCCAAATAATAAATGATATTGTAAGCAAGGTATTAAATATCGTTACCGCTAAATATACCGTATTCTGAATTTTTAAGATATACCGCATGGTATATCGCACTGCATACTATTACTGTTTTCGCAAAAAAATAAATGTTATAATATTATTTTAAGATGACATAATTATTTAATAATTTATTGTCACACATTTTATATATATTCTAATTTTTCTTATCATAATTTGTCAAATATAAATAAAATATATATGATAGAAGATTCTTAGTTGGGCTAGCATGGACTAGGAATTCAATTAGGGAATATTGTTCAATATCACAGGAACCTTTAAGTTGCTATTATCCATTAAATTTTTATATTAATTAAGAAAATTAACAAAAAAAAATAAAAATAAATATTTATTTTATGATATCTGTATTATTTACATTTTAATGTTATATATATTTATGATATTTCTTATATAAATTGAAAAAAATAACTGTAAAAAATAAAATACTACGAACGTATCACGCGATGTTTGCGGTATATCGTGATTTTTGAACAAAATACATACAAAAAGTGAATGGTATGCGATATACCATGAAATGATGCAATAATAAAAGGCCTAAAGCCCCTTTTGCCCCCTGAGCTTTGTCAACTCAGACCTTTTACCCCTTAAACTTTGACTCGATTCGACTCACCCCTCAAACTTTGTAAACTAGCACCTTTTGCCTCTTCAGCCCAGTTAAATGAAAAATATGTACTAAAATAAAAATAAAAATAAAGCTAAAGGACCAACTAAATTATTTTTCCAATGGTTGAACATTATGAGTAAATAATAAGCATAAATGCTTCAGTTTCATATTTAAGACTACTCAGCTTTCCATTGCTTTCGCATATAAGTTTGTGTTAAGGCCTCTAATTGTTTACTCACAAGAGTCAATAATTGGACAAATAATTTAGTTACCCCTTCAACTTTTCTTTTATTTTCATTTTAGTACACATTTTTCATTTAATTGGACCAAGGGGGTGAAAGGTCCCAGTTTGTAAAGTTTGATAGGTGAGTTAAATCGAGTCAAAGTTTATGGGGTAAAATGTCTGAGTTAACAAAGTTCAGGGGGCAAAAGGGGCTTTAAGCCATAATAAAATGATAAAATATAAAAATATTTATACTATATAACATATACCTGTGATAAATGGTATACCATTGTATTTAGTACTATGATTATAAGGTATAAATAATGACAGTCAGACCACTGACAAACAAGTTAAATTGATTTTTCCCTATAGGACATTTTTGGCCTCCACAGCCTCCGAGAAGCTATATATATAAAAAAAGAAAACAAAAACAAAAAATACAGGTTTGGCATTGGCAATGGCTTAGATGCAACAACACCAAGATTTGGTAGTGCATTGTCGGTGGTGAAAAGAACAGCTTCTAGTCACCGATGCCCGACGTCAAGTTACGACGTTATTAAGATGTCGGTTGCCGTTATATCACTACTGTAGTTTGTAGATCTGGATCGGCTGCGTATCAGGACCATTGTTTTGAAACATGTACGGATGGGCGACGGTGGAGACATAGCAATCAATTTGGCCCCACACGGCAAGCCCTTTAATACGAATAGCCGCACTCAGTCTCAGAAGCGGAATTCCACAAATGAACCGTATTTCGTTGGTTATTACAATTCGTGCCCCTCCCAGCAATCGGAATTCTTAACAGCCTAGGGAATTACACTTCTTCCTTTTTTCCTAGAACTACACTTCTCACGTGAGGTCATTGCTTTCACATTACTATTACTATTACTGGTAATTCTAATATGTGTTTTAACACTTATGTCTATATATGTTTATATTTTAATATTATCATTCATAATATAATACAGGTTCAGGCAAATCAAATTTGGCTTTCCATTAAAACTAGAGATGTGAATAAATGAGATACAAAAAAAGTATAAAGTTGATTTACAAATAAAGTAAAAGATATATTGAAATTATGATAAACATATATATAAATGAGATAATGGATATGTTACCCATAAAAAAGCAAGTGTAAATGTGGCAAATTTCACTTCCTGCCAAAGCTAGAGATTTGAACAAATTGGATAACAAATATATGTGCATTTAATATACAAATGAAGTAAATGATATATATATATATATATTATGTCAAATATATGTATAAATAAGATCATAAAAAAATTATTAATATATTCAATTGTATATGTGAGTTTAAGCTTCATCTTAAAAAAACAGTGTGAACACGTCAAAATGTGTTTTCTGCCTAACTTAAATGTATGTACAAATCAAATCATAGAAACATGTAAACACTGAATATTAAATATAAAAAAAATACATATAAAGAAAACATGAGATATTTACAAATTGTGACACATACACACACACATATTGAAAATAAAAAAATTAATTAAATATTATTCTTTATATTAAACCAATTGTAAATATGAACAAAATAGATGACAAATATATACTAATTATATACTCCCTTTGTCCCGTTTATTTTGCACCATTTGAGTTTTCACGTAGTTTTAGGCATTTTACTGTTTCTCACACATTTTTCAATTTTGCCCTTTCTCTTTCTGCGATGAAGTCGGAGGCCAGCGACAGTGGACGAGGGTGAAGGCAAGAGGCAAGAGCGCGATGATGAAACCCACCCTAACAGTCCCACCCGGGCCCCCTCCGTCCTCGATTTGTCTCTTCAATCCCGGAATCGGTTCACTATCCTCGATTTGCGTATGTCCTCAATCGCACCGTCCTCATTCATGTCGTCGATTAATCGGCATCGATTCGCGTCATCCTCGATTGCAGCATCGATTCGTGTCCATCTTTATTCGCGTTGTTAATTCGCCAGTGTCAATTCACGTTGTCCTCGATCATACCGTCCTTATTCGCGCCGGTTTCCCTACTTCAATTCAGCGCATTTTCGTCTTCTTCTCGTCCCTCCTGCCTCAAATCAGGGCTCCATCACACATCCATCGTCGAATGTGCGTCCATCGCCGATCATACGTCCGTCGTCACTTGCGCATCCGTCGTCGATTACGAGTCCGTTGTCAATCGCGCATCTGTCGATTGTACCTCCATCGATCGAGCATCTGTCGGTCGCGCCTCCATCACCAATTGTTGTGTAAGCACGTCGGAGGGAGGGAGGGAGGAAAGGAGAGACAAAGACAAAGACATAATCGAAATTAAGAAGAGAGAAAGAGAGAGAGAGAGAGAGAGAGAGAGAGAGAGAGAGAGAGAGAGAGAGAGAGAGAGAGAGAGAGAAAGAGAAATCTGTTCGGATGGGAAAGAGAGAGATATGAGTTAAGTTAGGGGTATAATGGTAAATGAGATGTAAAAAGTTACTTAAGATGGAAATGGTGCAAAGGTTATGGGACAGCCTAAAAAGGAAAATGAAGCAAAATATATGGGACAGAGGGAGTACCATATATGTATGAATTATAACTTCAGTATCTTAACATGCCCTTTCCATGACTAGAGATCTCAACCTTTGCACCTTATCACCTTCATTATCTAGCCTCTCATTGTTGTTTTCACCTTTCAATCCACCACACACCGCCCTTGGCCGAGCATCGGTATAGCGTCCAGATACCACTGTTGCCCTAACCTTGTTATTCTTGAGCTACTTGACAATGTGCAGCCAAGAGTCGCTGGAGCTGAGGAAGAATCAACATTAAAGAGATTGAGATCTAGGTTCATATATAAAAGTTAGATTTGAGAGAAGTTGAGCTTGAGGTGATTGTTGTAGGTCATCAATGTGGACATTGAGGAAGAAATCACGGGCAAATTATAAATTTGAGAGGAATTGAGGCTTAGGATGAATGGGGGATATGCTGAGGAATATCTATTTTTAATAAGGGCAAAGGAGTAACAATAGGGTGTAAAAAAAATAAGCCACAAGTTAGATTGAGCCACTGTTATTAATATTATTGAAATTTTCATTTTTTTGTGTATATGATGAATACTATTTGGTAGTTAATATTCAAGTATTGATAATCACTTATCAAGAGTAGACGTCCATCATTATTAGTAAAATTAATAGTGTTAGGTAATTTTTATTATGAAATGGATAATTACTGTTTTATATAAATATCTGTAATTTTAGAGTAGATAAGGTAGTTATTATAGCGAGAGGGAGTTACTATTTCAAATAAATATTTATCATTATAGAAGAAATAAAGTTTAAAATTTTAATTATTTTTGTAGAAAAAAAATCTCTTACTTTCAAATGAAAATGCTAACATCATCATATTTTGTTTTGTAGTGTATGTGAAAGTGGTGTCATATATTGGCTGAACTACTATTCTAGTGTTTGGTGTTGCTTTTATAATGTCCAATTATATTATATTGACCTATAAATTAGTTAGTTTAGTGTTTCATACTACTATTCTAGTGTCTAATATTGCTATTCTAATGTCTAAAATTGTTGTTTTGGTATCTAATTATATTAGATTAGTGTATAAATTAGTTATTATGGTGTCTAGTATTGCTATACAAAAGTCATATATTGTCCTTTTAGTGTCTATAACTGTTGTTATTGATCTAATAATGCTTTTTTTAATGTCTAATAACATATGTTAGGTTGTGGTATAAATTAGTTAATGTTGGTGTCTAGAACTATTATTCTAGGGTCTAATATTGTTGTTCCAGTTATTGTGACTGGTTTTTTGGTTTCTAATCATGTTAGGTTAGTGTGTGAATTAGTTAGTGTCTGTGATGGTCAATGTCATTAGCCAAAATATTAAAAATTTAGTATCAGACCTAAGAAATTGTAATTGATTTAAGATTCCTTAACTATAGGAATAATAAATGGGATTTTATTCTATCAAATCTTCTACAAAATATCATGATTATCTTGCCAATTTAGCAACAGAATTTGAAAATTAAAAACTACCTTATTTATCTAGTGTTAACATTGGTAGAGTTTCATCCAATGATGGGTGTCCACAACATTGAACACAAGAACTCCCCACACATATTGCCACCACTAATTTATGATCTCACACGCCTTAATAAATAGTGAAAATTAGTTCGTTTTCATTCATTCATTTGGTATTTTTATGAGTTATTTGCAATTATCTTTCTTTCTCTCCTATGTTGTTTACGTTACTTGGGAATGATTTTTGAATTTTTAATTTAAATTATATTATCTCCGTATTCTATTAATTCAATATATTTCATATTTTTCACAATTAATGAGAAATTTAAAATTATTAATTTTTTTCTCTCTATAATTGTAAAATAGTTTTTTTAATATCAAATAATTGTTTAAGAATACACACACACACTAAATTTGTTGGATGATGGCTGCCATACAACTTAAATTAAGATTTCTTATTTTTTGGATAGTGTAAACAAAGTGGAGGATATTTATCAATAATTTAGGAATTTTTATAAAAAAAATGAAATTGTATGCACCCCAGTAGCTAAAATTTTGACCTATGATTCTAAACAAACTAAAAAACCCCTAAACATTTTGAGACAACATAATATTTGTTTTCGGAATAGTGTTTATTTTTATTTTTAGTATGTTTTTAAGTATAACTTTGTTTGGAAGCTAATATTGTATACATATAATAATTTCTTGAATAGCTTATTTTTAAGAAAGTTTATTCAAATTGTATGAATTTTTTAAAGTAATTTTTATGAAATTTCTCTCATCCAACATTAAGAATTAATAAGTTATACAATTCATAATAAAAAATTAAGAAAAAATTACCAAACCTTACAAGGTATATCCTAACTGACACTTGTGTCATCTCTATTTTAAATACTTACACTTGTTCTCTTGAAAAGTTAACTTCGCTAATAACCATTACAATAGAAAAGAGAAAATATCTGATTTTATCTCATAACATTCTTTCTTAGAAAATTTTATCCCAGAACTCATACATCTAACAATAGATTTACCAATACCCCTGAAATCCCTCAAAAGCGGCCCTGTTTGGCATTAGCGTCAGCGATTAGCGTTAGAGTTTTGAAAAAGCTATCCAATGGTAACTTTTAGCTTTTAGCTTCAGCGTTTTCATCTCAACCCGTTAAATAATTTATCCAAAACTCTAACGCTTCTCTTTGCTCTTGTCAACGATGGAATGGGTTTGAGCAGGAGAATGACGGAATCGCCAACGCCTGATTGAGTGATGCACCCTGGGCAAGAGAGTTTGATTCGCTTTTTATTCGCTGCACATTTATTGCATGATCGTTTTTCCTCACAGTCACCGACATCGGTCCCGTTGCGGCATTCGTTGCCGCTACCTTTGAAGAAACTACCCTAATGAAAAATGGAGGATAGGAGAGAGCCTAGCACGCAAAACTAATTTCCCCACCCAAGACCCACATCACCGAACCCAGCACCTGAAATAGATGAAAGGTCAAAAGAGATTTAGGGACAAGGCATTCCGACTTAATCACCATTGAGAACTTCGATTTCGCCCAAAATCCGTCATTTTTCGGCTTGGTTCTTGCCAAGTCCCACATCCTCCCCTGCCCAAAAATCTTTATTGCTCGCTTCTGCTTCATCTTTAGCTGATTTAACACTGCTGCATAATTCTGGTTGAACTGGGCGAGTCTTGGTGGCCTGGAACTAGAAGGGGTTAGGCTGGTGAGGGAGTTGGCGACGATGGTGTTGACGTCAGTGTGGCTAGAATATAAGACAACGACTCTAATTCTAGCACTGCACCTGACGCACACAATCAAATACCAAAGATCCAAATTTGGGACAACTAAGTTTTGGTTCTAGATCTTCAGATGGCCTGAGATGCTTGCAAATTTGACTTAATGGCGCTTCGTGCTTAGGGCGGGATTGAGGGGTTTGATGGGTTGTAAAGCTGTGGCCTGTTTACAGACAAAATTATGATTTTGCAGAACGAAACGTGGCCATCGGGTGGGAAGAGTTGGATCAGAGGACGCCATACTGGCAGGAGGCGTCAGCCATGCGAGAGAGGCAACGGAATCAATTGCTTTATATCAGATTAGATGGGGGCTGAGAGTGGAGAGCATAGAAAGAACAAAATGAAGGAGCAAAGCTTCTAATGAAAAACGCTAGGGTGGCATATTTAGGCATTTTTTATCTCACTGTTTTTTTTTTTTAACGGTCATTAATAAAATTAACTTTCAAGGTGATAATTGTAGATATTTAAAACAATTGGGTCTCGGTAATTTTCTCAATAATTAATACATTGAAAAATAATTATTTTTAACATATTCATGGAAGGTTGAGGATAAGCTGTACTCATTTTTCTACCATAAAGGTGATATCTTTCCTTGCTTTTTCAACTTTGTTCCTTTATTCTCACCTCAGCTTTGTCTTTCTTCTTCTACTTCTCCTCCCACCACTCGGCTGAACACTACTATCGCATTAGCTCGCGACAATCAACGAAGGTCTCGCGAAGAACGATAAGTCCCACTTTTCAAAGGCTACCAATCATTCCATCTAACCCCCTATTGGGATAGTCTTAGAGCTATAAGTCTAATCAGTCATGTAATTAGTTAATTTAATAAATTAATAATTTAAATAATTTATTTATAAGTTAAATTTTGAAATTAAATGGTTCAGTAGCTTAAAAGAGGTAAAAATTAATTATTTAAGCAGGCCGAACTAAGAAAATCATTTTAATCATTTCACATAGTTACTTATTTTTATGTACGGTTGGATAGAACATGAGAAAATATTAAATTTGAAGTACCACGGTTTTTCGTAATTCTCGCACTATCATCGTGAAATTTTGGATTGACTAGATTGTACATAAGTGGTTTAAGTGTAACCATGAGAAAAGTAAGGACGAAATAGAATATAACTGAAAGGCTAAAACTAGCCGTGTAATTAATTCTGTGAAGGAATGAGGTGCGTCATAATGCTAGTTTTGGTCCAAATATTTCTATCTGGTTACAGAGAAGGCCCCAATGTACTGTTGAGTACAAAGAAGGGACCAGGTGCGTGGCATGTGCACCTTAAGACCACATAAGTTGACTTGGCTCATTTTTTTAGCCGGCCATCTTCCTCCTTCATCTCTAAACCACCAAAACCTCTCTGTCTCTCCAAACACCATAGCTAACGCTAGATCCAAGCGTAATCCATAAAATTCAAGTATAATTAAGCAAGTTTTTGAAGAAAAATCAAGTATGGAGCAATCCTAAGCTTGATTTTCAAGCTACTTGTTCAAGTTTGGTTTTATTCTCCCCTTATTTTTGAACTTCAAAATACTCTGTAGCTGCTGGAAAATCTGATTTGAACCTAGTTCTTGTTTGTTTATTAAGGGAAAAACAACAAGAAAAGTTTAAGATCAAGTTTTAGTAAGAAAGATCCTAAGGCAATGGTTTTATTTCCTTGGTTATTCCAGCTATGAGCTATTGTGTTAATTGTTTAAATTAGCTTTAGATGATGTTACCTTGCTTACGATTTAGTGTTTAAAAGCTAAGAAGTAAGAAAACATTTATTTGGAAGTGAATTACCAATGAAAGCCATGAATGTGTATTAGTGAAGTTTTATGGCTGTTGTAATTGTGGTTACTTCTCAGAATAAACTGTGTTATTCCAGTGATTTTGGTGGCTGTTGGTTGTTATAATTTTTCTTATACACTAGTATATAAGGCATAATAAATAAGAGAGCAAGATTTGGGCTACGTTTATGGTATTAAAAGTGTAAAAAATCACAAGATAGGCAAACCGGAGAGAGAAAATTCTGGGTTGTTGGTGGTTATTTCAGGGGTTGTTTTCAATTGTTAAAAATGATAAATTGTGCTTAAAATGATTAATATAGGTGTTGGACATAAGTTACTAAAAGAGGACATAAGTTTTGGTTGAAACCGAGACAAAAAGCTAAGTACTTGAAGCTTGCAAACTAAGTTATCTAAGGTAAGGGTTATTTAATTTGTGTGCTTATGTGTTAAATATATCAAGTTGCCGAATTATTGATAAATGTAACAAGCATATAATTTGGGTATTGACGGTTATTTAAAAAGCTTATATGGTTGAGTTTGGTAGAACACCAAACTATAAAGCTCATATGAAATGTAAATGTGCATATAGGTGAGCTTGTGTGTGCATGCAACAATGACCTTGAAGTCTAGTTATGGTAAGTATGATGGGTTAGGAACCTAAGAAACCGAAGTTCACCATGATGAGCTAAGGCGTGGATGGACCTAAGAAGGGAATGTGTCTTTAACCACTCACAAAACTTTACAATGTTAACATTAACATATGCACTAAATAAGCTAATAGTCAATTCCTATGCATAAAATAAGGGATATTAGCAAATACTAAGATGCTTTAAAAGCAGTGTTTGTATGGACAAGTTGAACTTGTCAATTGTAGAATAAATATGTAAAGGAATTGTGGGAATTAATTATTCCTATAATTATTAGCCAATAATACAAGTTTCTAGTACTATGATTTGAGCTCAAGTTCACTAGGCCAATACAAGTTTCTAGTATTATGATTTGAGCTCAAGTTCATTAGGCATATATTGACATCCTAATGGATAATATGTGCGGTCCTATATAGTTGTTTTTCCTACAGGTTATAAATCTTACTGGGAACTTTTAGTTCTTACATCCCTTATATATTTTGTGTGCAGATACTGGTGGACCAGGAGCTAATAACCAATAAAAGAATTGGTTGTTAGTATTTTGGATACCAGGTGTGCAGAAGTTAATTACTATTGTACATTTTCATAAAGTTTCTTTCTTGCAGGTTCCTAATTACTAGAATAATAACTTACTGACCTTTATTGTATAGAGGCAATAAATAGGGGATACTGATCCATTTTGGCAATGTAGCTCAAGTGGGATTGGATCCCAAAATTCTCAGTTGCAGCATATGTATGGTACTTTTGTGTATGATGTATATATGTGTGTGAAACTTATGCCTTTGGTAAATGCTATAAAACTATTGGTTATGTTTCTTGATAGCTTATATGGATTCACAGTGCAGAACAATAAGTTTTATATGAATGCATATTTTGAAATGCTGGCCAGTTGTATCAATATATGTTATTTTTATGGTCATTGACTTACAGCCATAATAAGACGTAGTATAAAATAGCAATAAATTAAGAATTTAATTAATTAGCAGGCGCACTAAGGAGCAATTTACGTAGGCTTTGCACTAAATTAGTGTAAGGTTTATGGGATCCTATATGACTTAGATAGGATTATGGGTAAAGGCCTGTGACACCTATTGTCCGAGATTTGTTCTTACTTCTTTTTACTTAGATCTATGTTCAACATTCATCCTTTGTTTTAATTTTTTCTTATAGATCTGGGTTTGTAACTCATGTTTTGTTATGATTCTTGCTTCCTTTGCTTAGATTTGTGTTCGCAATTTGTGCTTTGATCTAATTTTTTATTTTTGTCTAGTTCAAATATGTTTAGGATTTTAATATTTCCGTGGTTTTTAGTATTTTCAATCTGGTTCATTTTCCAAATTTGTTGTTTTTATCTAGTTCAAATATGTTCTGAATCTTACTTCTTTTGCTTAGATTTGGTTTAGAATTCATTGTTTGCTTTTTATGTTCATATATGTTATTTAGATTTGGTTTGCAAATTATAGGAAATATAAATAGAACAACAAACTCGATTGAATGAACAACATTCTGAAGTAACGTGAGCAATAATCTTAGCTACATGCAGAAGTTATAAATGGAATAGCAAACTCAACTGAATGAATAACAATTTGGAGCAAAAAGAATAATAATATTGACCAAATGAAAACGGTGTTACAATAATGAATTGATCAATGGTATTCATTAAAGAACAACAATATCAGAAAATAAGATTTATGAATGGAACATCAATCTCGATTGAAAATAGCAGTAATGTTGGCCACATGGCCCACATCAACAAAATAAAATTTATAAAGGAAACAACAAGATTAGCTAAAATAACAACAATATAAACTAAAATGAATGAATTGTACATTGGAACAACAAACCCGACTAAATGAACAACAACGTGGACCAAATGAACAATAGTGGTCGATGAACAACAACATCAACTAAAAGAACTTCAATCTCAAGTTGGAGCAATAATATCAACTAAATGAACAATATAACTAAAATAAAATGAACAACAGGTTCGACTAAATGAAAAAACTGACAGCTTTAGTAAATATTAGAAAATGCTACTACACAGACACAAACAACATCATTCTCTATATTTTGTCATTGTTGTTTTCACATACTAATTACTGTTATTTTGTGCCCCAAATGGTGTTCCCTACATATCAAATGCTAGTTTATAACCATTGTTGTTCATTTACAAATAGTTGTTGTCATCTTATAACAGTAGTTGTTTCATTATAATATTATTTCTTTGAGTAAGAAATATAATTTTATTTATACAAGTTTGTTATTTCATAAAATATTGTTCACTTAACAAGAAATATTCTAAAGGCAGTGATCATCTTGTATTTGGTAGGTTACTAATGGTGTTTGTGCTTGTTTATGTATTTGTAAGTAAATAATACTACCTCCGTCCCAAATTAATTGAAACATTTGACTGGGCACGGAGATTAAGGCGTATGTAATTTGTGTTAATTTTTTATGTAGTAAAAGTTTAAATAATGATTAAAAAAGGAATTTTTTTTTTTTTTTTTTTTTGTGCAGTGAGAGGTTGAGTGGAGATTAAAAAAAAGAGTGTTTATTGTGTTTCGTGTAAAAGGATTATTTAATTGTTTAAACTTTCCAAAAGAGGAAACGTTTCAACCTTTTTGAGACTTAAAAAAAAAAATACGTTTGAAGTAAATTGGGACGGATGGAGTATTTGTTCTCTAGATTCTATCATTGTTATCTCCCACATACTAATTGATGTTAATTACTTTCAGTAATAAATATTTGTTCCTTCATAAGAATTTAATATTTTATAAAATGCTGATAATTTCAAAAACAATGTGAGTTTAAGCATAATGCATTTTTATAAATAATACAATAATATAAGTTGTATTGGGGTGCACATGCACTTAATGCACCGTGCCGTGGCTAGGTTATTATTGCCTTCCCTTCATCCACTAAATTCTGTTCCGAAAACGGAGTGGCATGATTGTCATTATGCTAAGAACCGTGCCCCTATTCTCAAACACATATAAACTATTTGACCTCTTCCATCTGTCCAACTGCAAATAGACTTCACTTCGCAACCATTCTCTCTCTTAAGTCTCGCCATCCCCAATATCTCTCCCACACACCTTATTTACAGTTAACTACTACCACCGTCTCTTATCTCACTGCAGGCAAGTCTCACTACACACGACTCGTTTCAGAATTCCCCCAATTCTTGCCCTACATCCATTGATCTCTCTGCCGCCCATTCTCGTTCTTTCCACTTCCCGGCGAAGGTAGAAACTCAGGAGAAGAAGGAGAAGCAGCGCCACCATCTTCCATGGCTGACGCCTCCAAGCACCTCCCCCTCCACACCGGAACCCTCGCCGCCGACCTCAAGAGCCTCCTCTCCCTTGTGAAGACCCGACGAACCACCATCGCATTCGCCTATGGCTTTATGCTCGCTTTCGTTGCAGTCACTGTCTTCTTAGCCTTCAGTCCTTCCTCTAACTCCTCCGCTCCCTGGTTCACCAACATCTTCTCTGCATCTTTCTCCGCTTCTTCTCCTTCCACTGATTCACATGGATCGCAATTCTCTTCCGTTTTCTCTTACTTTTTCCCCAATTCTTCTTCCTCATCCTCCCCTTCCTTTCAGAAACAGAAACAAGTGCACAATCTTACTTCATATCTCTCTGCTTCTACAAATTCTTCCAGATCTGATGGAAATAATCAATCCATTTTCGGAAATTCCACCTCTCAATCCATTGTTACAACTTCACAGCTGCCCAGTTCGAATAATACCCAATTTCAGCCGCCTGGCACTCCTAAGGAACTACCACTCAGTTCCAAAAACGACACCAACCTGCCAAGTCCAACTCCAGCCGGCACCAAAGTTCAACCTCCAATTGCAGTTACGGAACTAGCCAGTTCTAAAAACAAAACTACTGTCTCCGGAAGCGGCACCCAAGTTGTCGTCGATGCCAGTAAAAAATCGCTTAGTAAAGAGAAATCTGATAAAGCTCAAGCTTCGAACACAAATCAGGCCGCTGTTGCTGCACAAAAGGCACCGGTGACGGTGAGTTCTCCCCAGAAGACGGGGACGGCGGAAAAGGACGCGGTGGAAAAAGGGGTTTTGTCAAATAACACGGCCTCTCTGACCGCTGGACGTAGTGATGGAACAAAACAACAAAGTGCGACTGTTTCTGGTCGGTCGGCGAAACAGGGCATCGAGAATCTGGTCCAGTCCTTGATGAATTGTGATTTGTTCGATGGGAACTGGGTGAAGGATGAGACGTATCCTCTGTACAAACCCGGCTCGTGTTCATTCATCGATGAACAGTTTAGTTGTATTCTCAATGGAAGGCCTGATACAGAATATCAGAAGTACAAGTGGAAGCCTAAAGCCTGCACTTTGCCCAGGTATATGAGGGCTATGCCTTTTGTGGGCAATACTCTTTAATTGATTTGTTTATTAGTCAAAGTATCTGGTGAATTATTGGTCAAGACGGTTTCATTGTTCCTATATTTGAATCAAGAAAACCCACCAACTTGCCCCTGAAAATAGGTTTTATGAAGTTAATTTTTTACTGAAACGCAGAAGTTTAGCTAGCTACGTATTGATGAGATTTAGCTATTTGTAGCTCCAAGTTAAATGAATTTTATGATCCAGGCTGAATGGGGCATATATGTTGGAGCTGTTGAGAGGGAAGCGGCTAGTCTTCGTTGGTGATTCCTTGAACAGGAATATGTGGGAATCTCTGGTTTGCGTTCTGAGAGGTGCCGCAAAAGATCCCAAAAATGTTTACGAAGCCAATGGAAGAAGCTATTTTCGGGGAGAAGTTTCTTACTCATTTGTATTCAAAGTAGGTCATTTTCTTCTTCTCATTGCCAACTGTTTTAAGTTGATTCATTCATCATCTTTCATGTGATAAGTGAAGATTAAGGGATCTTGATTTGGAATAAGTTTGAATTGTTGTATCGTTGTAGGATTATGATTGTACAATCGAGTTCTTTGTGTCTCCCTTCTTGGTTCGAGAATGGGAGGTGTCAGACAATAATGGAACAAAGAAGGAAACACTTAGGCTTGATCTTGTGGGGAAGTCATCTGATCAATACAGAGCGGCAGATATCATCATCTTCAACACTGGGCATTGGTGGACTCATGAGAAGACTTCAAAAGGGTAGCTAGCTTGATGCAATCTATCCATGAGATTTTAGCACTTATCTTGGTTCTTGCACCTATTTCTTGATTGTTTCATTGAACCTTCACATAAACTTACACAACAATGGAAACTGCAGAAAGGATTATTACCAAGAAGGCAGTCATGTTTATGGTGATTTGAATGTCTTAGAGGCATTTCGTAAGGCATTGACAACATGGGCCAGGTGGGTTGATGCTAATGTGAATCCATTGAAGTCCATGGTCTTCTTCAGGGGTTATTCTGTCACCCATTTCAGGTAAACTTGAGAATGGAATCATTTGATTTGAAATAGAGCTCATTTGCGTGCTTCTTATTACTATTTACTACTCTATTGTATCACTGGCAACCCAAAATTATTCCAATACTGTATTTGCTTGATTCATAAAGTCTCCAAACCACATGGGCGTAACAAGGAAGTGAAGTAATTTCTATAGTGTTCAAGTTCAAAGTTTCAGCTAATGGCTTCTGGTTTTGTGCAGTGGTGGACAATGGAACTCCGGTGGGGCATGTGATAGCGAGACTGAGCCTATCAAGAATGAGAAATATCTAACCCCATATCCGTCGAAGATGCTGGTGCTTGAGAAGGTGTTGAGGGGAATGAAGACTCATGTCACCTATCTTAACATAAGCAGATTAACAGACTTCAGAAAGGACGCTCACCCTTCAGTATACAGAAAGCGTGACCTAACCGATGAAGAAAGGAAATCGCCTCTAGGGTTCCAGGACTGCAGCCACTGGTGCCTTCCTGGCGTGCCAGATGCATGGAACGAGCTCCTTTTTGCGGAGCTCCTTGTAAAGGCGAAGAAGATGCGACAACATCAGCGAAAATCATAGGTATACATACTGATCTGGTGGGTCTAAGTTTTTGAGATGAAATTACAGTTTAATATGGTACAGTTTTCGTCCTCCAAAAGCTGTAGAGCTGAACGAACAGAAGGTTGAATATGGAAACAAATGTTATATTCTGCCGGCCCTGTTCGTTAGAGAGAGTACTGGTGCTGCTAATGTAACTGGGGATGAAAGCTCTTCGATAATCACATCTCTGGGTAGGAATTTTAGGTTGGCGTAAGGGGATGGTACATGCGGGTTTGGATTGAAATCGGTCCCTTTAGCCACTCTTGGGAGTAATATTTTTTTAACCCTTGCCTTGATGGCTCTCAAGGGGTTGTAAAATAACAGAATTTGAAATTCTTGATCATGTTTTTAAAATAAAACGAGGCATAGATGTATATAAGCTGTCTCTTGTCCTCTTATATGACCCTTTTTTGAAAGGTGTGATGTGATGCGATCTTGCTATGATGGTGCGGTCTGCAGTGTGATAATTGAGAAAGTTCTGTCGGGTACCCGTATAGAATATTTTACTCTTGCGTCCATGAGATTTGAATATATAAAAAATTTATATTTAGAAATTACAAGGTTTATAGTTTTTTAATATAATTTTTTAAAATTATTTTACTAAATGTTAATATAAATAAATATAAGTTAAGTTTAACTTAAAAAATTAAAGTGATATAAAGAATATGAGATAGAGCTAGTATTCTTTAAATATTATTTAACTGTAAAAAGGGGTAAAGCTACTTGAAATTGCTTGATTATAATTAGACAGTTAAATTAGTATTTTTGAAGTTTTTATAAAAATATATATATATATATGGGAGATGACAAACTTCTAAACCTCATTGGTCTCGTTGCAAAGAACTTACCAAAATTTTAGTAAATAAATTGGCAGTTGGATCCAGCCTTATTTATTAATTAAATTAAATGCGTTGGTTGATGATATGGTGGCGTGATGGGAGGATTAGCTGAGACATGGCAAGGAATTTAATTTGGGCATTGATGACCGACAGGCATCTGAGCGAATTTTGTTGGCTCCTTTGTCCAATCCAACCCCAACCAACAAATTTGTGAACGCATCATAGGTCGCCATGTGGCTATCACGAGAGCTCTAGCGTCTGCTTTGTTTTAAACAGGCTCATATTTTTTTTCTCCTCTCTCTCTCTCTCTCTCTCTAACCTATGAGCCCAAAAGTCTTAGTTTTTATAAAATATTTTGATTTATTACGGATGTTAATGAAGAGAAAAAATTATATTATTTTTATTTTTATATTTTACTTTAAAAATAAATCAAGAAAGATAAAAAAGAGAATATTAAAATAATAATTTGTATAATAAGTTATAAAATATAAAAATATTATAAAATTTTGAAATAATTTAAAATAAAATATATACTGTTGTGTGCCTTTTAGGACTAAAAAGTGTATAAAATAAGGAAGCGAAAGGTGAGCAACGGATGCCAGTGGTCGAGTCATGAGCTGGAACCGGCCACTACTAAGTCTAAATACGTACCTTCATGCGGCGATCAAATCTACTAAAATGCTCCCTTCGTAATACAAAATAATCCAATAAGAAGCCGAATAATTTAACGGTTGTCACGAGATCCGCTTTTTGACGTTGAAATCAAAGCAAAGTTGTTGTCTGGTCTCTTTAATTTGAAATCTAAGGCAACGATGATTTCTCACTTTTTTTACTCGAATTCCCCACTTTTTGCATTACTATATGACATTATTAAATACTCCTCCCCTCTACAATTATACACCTTTCATTTTATAATAGTTGGTTTATATTTTTTTTTTTGACAATTTTAAAATACTTGTTCTCTTTTTATCTTTTCAAATAAGATAACTTTATTATTATTATTATATATATATATATATTATTTATTGAAAGGAGAAAAAGTTGAGAAAATTAAAAAATGAAAATACATAGGGTCCATTAAAAAGTAGATAAGTACATGTACTTTATATAAAAATAAATAAATAAATAATTTTATATTAAAAGAAAGAAGTAAAAAGTAGATAAGTCTTAATTTACGTACACTATCAAAGATGACAGATTTTATGAGACAGAGAGAGTATGTTTTTTTTTTTTAGGATTGTTCTGAAAGAATGTTAGAAAATTTTAATATTTAATTTATCTTAGCCCTTTTATTTAAACTCTTACAATTATTTATTTAGTAAATTATATAAAAAAAATTTCCTTTAAACTCTCACTATACAAAAAAAAATAAAATTACACACATTAATATCTGCATCCATAGGAATGGTTCATTATTTTGCTGGGCAAGGGAACTATCAGTTTCTTCCAATGTCGTATTCATACAATTTGTTGCTATGCTAGTAGCATAGAGGCACTATTTTAACCATACTTACACTTTCGGATCGAGGATCTAGGTTTCAGTTGATTTGATTTGAAATAAATCCAAGCACCTAATTCATTTTCAATGTTTATAAAAATTGAATCAAATTGAACTAAATAACATCTTAAAAACACATTGAAGTGATGAATCAACTGTAGCTAATTTTTTTTAATTTAAGTTAACTTAATCTAGAATGACTTATTTTTATTTTTAATTTTTTTTGTCTTGGACTAATTTTATTTAAAAATAAAAATAAGTCATTTTGTTCAGTTTTTTGAAATTCTCTTTTGATAAACCTAAGCATATTGTAACTTGGAAAAAATAGACAACATTTGTTGGTCCAAACTTGGAAAAAATAACAATGCTTATTATTATTAGGGTAAATTACAAAAGCCCCCATGTGGTTTGGTTTAACCTAAACTTTGTGTCCTTTTTTAAAATTCTACATTTTGCCTCCTGCTTCTTTTATAGTACACGACAATAACTTCTGAAATCCTGAATTAAACTGTCTCATAACCATGTTTCAGTAATTTTAAGATTTTTAATATTTTTTCATAGCTAACCAACATTTAAAAAATACTATTATGCATTTACAGGAATAAAAATATATTTATAGAAAAAAATGATAATTTAATATGTCTATTAACTATAAAAAAAAAATATTAGAGAGACCAATGTTACTTGAAGATGATTATCAAACAGTTTAAATTGCATTTTCAGAAATCTTTATCGGATAGTATAAAAAAATTATGAGGCAAAATGTAAGTTTTCAGAAATAAATAGGGCAAACTATAGATTAGGGTAAACCTCAAGTAGCAATTATAACTTTCGCTTATTATTATTCATGCATTGGATTTCAAGTTTGGGAACTAATAGCTGATTTGATAAACGGACACAAAAATCAGTTTTAGACCAACAAAATAGAATAAACAAGTGACAGTTCCTTTCAAAATAAAGTCAATATATTATTATGCATTATTCTTATATACAAGTAACTATTTATTCAAATTGTCAATCGAAACTTTACCATTTAAGAAGTTTAAAATATAATTTTAAAGCGCTTCTAAAAAGTATTCTTCGTTTATTTTCCAACTTATCCAACCTAAAAAAGAAAAATAATAAAAAATACTTTATTTTAAGAAGAAATATTTTAAAACTATTTTTTGTACTTGTTAAAGTAAAATATTCCAATAAATTGATCATTTGAAGAAATAATCACTTTATAAAAATAATGTACTCCCCCCTCGGGCTGCCCAAGAATTGTGGTAAAGGAACACTAAGGGAAACAGGAGGTCGGGAGTTCTGCTTGCGCTTCTTCATCATGCAACGTTATTCAAAGTTGGTTCCTCTAGGTATTCCTCTTCCTATATGATACAATATCTCTTACCTTATCCAAACTTGTAAATATGCTACTCAATACAAGAAAGAATAATTCACAACAATATATTAAACTTAATTTGAAATGAACTGAGCAATTAATATCAGACTATTTTATCCAAATTCAATTAGTTTGATTGTTCAGTTTTCTCAGATTTTACATGACTAGTGCTATCAGTCACCCCTAGGCCGATAAGCTTAACCGAAGTAAAGTATTGGGGGGCGATGGATGTCGGCCACAAATGATGATCCAAGTTTAGAAGTGGCGTACGGTCCAAGATTGGCCCAAAAAAACAGAACATGGGCCAACCACGATTGTTACTTTTAAGCCCAATGCAATCTGGTTTGCAATGCATGGTGTTAATTTTAGGCCATCAACTGTAGCCGCCCCGCATCACTCTGACCGAACCTTTTCGCCTTCACCTTATCTCTGAAACAATTCTCTCTGTATTGCACATGTTGAATTCCAAAATTTATAAAATCGACCGTCAAGGTGAATCTATACCATATTAATGGCCCTTTAAGGTTGTAAACTAATACTAATTCTGATTCTTTAGTTTCATAAAATTAATTAAGGCATATATAGATTTAAGGTCTAAGAGCCCAGGCAGTATGACGACTTTGTTCGCTCAAACTTTCGGGCAGTTTGATCTATGTTTGTCGTTAAAATACTTGGACTACATTTGAGGGCTAAGTTATCCAAGTTGCCGAACTTCGAGGGCTTCTAGAGCACTTAATTGGGCATAAGTTTTAAAAAGTCAAGCCTTTTTTATGGGCCCTTTTCAATGTTGTGAAGCGACCTTAGGGTGGTGTGGATGTATTATAATTTAGATTGTCATGTAAAGTAGCATTTATGCTCTAATTAACGTGTGGTGTTTCTAGTTATTTACATGGTTGATGGTCAAAAAGGAACAAGTGGCTGGAAATAGGAGTCCCTCCTTAGCAAAACCAGAAGGAACTGATTTGCAGTTCAGAAGTATGAGCCCAACCCAACTCAATAGAATAAAGTATTACTGGGCGTTAGTCTCAAACCCACACCTGTAATCCAAGTTAAACAGTTGAATTCGCAGATAGTTCATTACCGGCCCAATCATACAAGGACTGGGAGTCACTACTGAACCAAATACGGGCTTACAACCACTCCTTTTAAGCCCAGGCTTGGATGTATAAGCCAAGCCCAATGGAAGCAAATTTCAAAAAATATGTTTTAGTAGTTTAACTATTTTTGCATTATGTCGTGTGTTGTTTAGGCGCCATATTTAGTTATCACAAAAGATATTGAAATGATGAGAAATGATATCAGATGTGAACAAAATCTAAATCCATCGACACCTACGACCACTTTCAGAATTCAGAGATAAGGATTACCTTAAGTATTTGACTCGACATACCAAATTAAATATTGTAAGATTCGTCAACCCAACACTGCAATCTTCGATTGCACCAACTGGAATTTCATTTGTTATTTACCTCACACAGTTTAATGAGCCTCCCATACATTATCTTTTATATTTCCGGTAAAATTAATAATATCATATAATTTTTATTTATAATATATTTTTACATTTATCTAATATTGACTTTAAAATAAAATTAATTATAGGTAAAAAAAATATATAAAAATAAAAAAATTCATTTCAGATTAAATTAATTTAAGCTAAAATAAGAGTGTTACGTTTTAATAGTTTTGAAGATTGCTTTACTTCTTGCTAAATACTAAATTAAAAAATAAATAAGAATCACAACAGGCACGAATAGTCTCAGCCAGCCACTTGGATAAAGTGGTTAAGGAACACCTTTTTTAAATCCAAGTTCAACCCCAACATCTAATACTTACATAAAATGCTACTAATTCATATAAAGTATCTTATTTTATAAGAGGCTTGTAAATTTGAAGAACTTATCCTCTCTGAGTAATCACAAGACTAAGAATTCAGTAACTAAGGCGATGCATGTCGTGAAATTTTGTTTGTGGCCCTTCTTAGGGGAACTCGGCTGGTCAAATAATGTAGACAGCTCCCAACAAAAAACAAAAAAAGAAAAAGAATTCTTCGACATGTTGTCAGTCAACCAAAGCACGTCGAACAACCAAAAAACAAAAAAAAAAAAAGAAGCAAAACCTATCAATCTTCCAACATCCTTTTCCCACCAGGAACCCAAAGAAACTGCTAGAAAACACAAGTCCCCTTCCCCACCCTCGAAAATATATACAAAAATAATAGGAAAAAAATGGGGTCCATATTCTTTCCTTGGGTAAAAAACAGAAGTCTCAGGTTTGAGTTTGACCGCTGAGGGTGGGCCATCATGCAGTTTGGTGGGTTTGGCCCTGTGGCTGTAGAGGAAACGGGAAGAGACTTGTGGTCTTGGCAGCGGCAGTGTTGGCAGGAGGGACGGCAGTGGTGGTGGTGGTGGCAACGCGCTCGCAGGAGGGGCACATGGTGAGGGTGGTGGCTGGAAGCTGCATGTAGAAAGGTTGGGTGGATTTCAAGGCTCTTAATTCCTGGAGCTCCTTCTGTAGCCTCCTATTCTCTTCTGTCAGCGTCTCGCAGCATCGCTTTAAATACTCGCAATCAACTTCTGTCTGCTTTAACTTTGTCCTATATATATACCCATGCATACAATACAAACATTATATGTGACTTATTTTTTGGGTTTTGGGAAAACGAAAGCAGTTCAATTCAAATCATTAATAAATAACCGGAATTTTCTTTTAAAAAAAAACAAAGAATAAAATAGCAAAGAGGATCAAAGTAAGAGTGCAACAATTAACTGTAAGAACAATAGTAGTGATACCTTGCTCTCCTGTTCTGGAACCACACTTCTACTTGGCGGGGACGAAGATTTAATTGCTTAGCCAAAGCAAGTTTTTGCTTCTGCAGATTGATTAGGCTTCATGAGAAAAAGCTAGTGAATGTAAATACATGAGCAAGGGGATGTAGCTCAGATGGTAGAGCGCTCGCTTAGCATGCGAGAGGTACGGGGATCGATACCCCGCATCTCCACCGCTATTTGCTCTTCTAAAATTTTCTGGGGGAAAAATTATAATTATACTATGAATGTTGACTTCAGTTCAAGGAAACCAGAAACAAGGAATTTTTTTTCTTGTTTAAAAAAAGCTTCGTTTTCTGGGAATTGAAAAAATAAAAAGCAAAAAATCTTGGCACAAGGATTTTGTTTCTTCTTGCAGGTTAATTTTATTCCATATTGTACTTTTCGAGTTGCGTTTATAAAAAATTTTAATCAGTAATCGTAAGACTTACCGGATTGAGAGTGTTGTGCTCTTTGAAGCTTTCTTCGAGAAAAGCAGATTGCTGCTTGGAGAGCCTGAGTTTCTTCCGAGTGGAACCGTTCTCTTCATCGTCACTCGCCCGCGAACTTGCCCTCTCGCCCTCCGTCTCCGACTCTCTCTTGCTTCGAATCCCCAAGTCCATCTGGAAAGACGACATCGCGCTGTTGGGAGACGACAGCGCCGTGGCATCCTCAGCGTCATCAGCCGCCGGGGCCGGACCATCCCCCGGCGCCCGGTTCACATCTAACCCCCTAGCCGCACCTTCAGAAGAGCCAGCCCGCTCAATACCCACTGCATATGTTAAGCACGCACAGAAACATCAATCTCTCGCCGAGAAAAGAAAAGAAACAAAAACCCTTGAAAACGCTGATCTCAGTACTTACAGTGATAACGAAAAGAAAAAAGATAAAGGAAAGGTGCGAGGAAAACATAAAGTTACATCTGTCAGCGAGCCAAGGGAAGGGAAGCTGGTGAGAAGAAGCCTGCTGGGAACGGGGAACCGGAGAGAGAGGAAGAAGATCAAGCTGAAGCGGCGGATCGGAAGAGGCGATTGTCCGATCAGCAGGTGGGGGGGATGCGAGCGCCATGCAGAAGCCCACATCTTTGTTGGGCAACTTTTTCTGGGATTTATCGAGGAAGGAGAAAGGCTTGGAGGAGTCGCCCAAACTGAGAGCCAGCTCCATTAATTCCCTTTTCCCTCAACAGACGACGGAAGAGGAAGCTGTTTTGATGTTTAGTGTAAAAGCAGAAGCAAGGAGTGGGAGTTGGGGAGGGAAGTCTGGTTTGGTGGTGAAAAGTTTGGATGGGGGGCGAAGCTATAAAAAGTGGGAGGTGATGGTTTTGTTCTGGGGTCATAGATGTTTGGCAGTCACTGTGTATGCTGCGGGGAGGAGCTTGACCGACAAATTCCGGATGCCAAACAAACGCACGTGAATCTCTATTAATATACAACCCTTCTCCATGCGTGAGACATCACATTTTTATGAAGAGACAGACGGACACGATCCCCTAGCTCCACTTAATTGTAGATTATGGATACACATTTCTCTTCTTCTAGCCAATTAAGGGGTATGAAAAGTTTATCCATAGACGCTATTACTCTGCTGGGCCTAGGAAATGGAATATGATCAATTTTGACTTTTTAGGAGACGTCTAATTTAATTAATTGATGGGATATGTCTTTTTTACGATCTCCCTCTACAGGAACAGGGCGAGGCGCGCGGTTTCTTTCTTTTGTTTTCGTCCCTTCTTAATTACTCGCAGTTGATTTGATTGGTGCAATTAATTAATTACTAAATGGTTTGGCAGAAGATCGAACAAAACTTAATTAGATGCAGATGGCGAGATTTGTGTTAATTAATGCGGCGTTTTACTTTCCAACATTGCCGAATTATGATTATTGCCTTGTCAACAACCATGGCAGGCCCAGAATCATTATCCCCCATATTCAATGGTAAAACCAAATCATTTCTCACCACCTCGGTTTGGTTTGGATTCCCTCATGATCTCTGACCAACTTGTATTAATCCCTGTTTCTTGCAAACAATCTGAACGAAAGGACGCTATTATTTTTTTTACATAAATATCACAATTAAAATAGAGTACAACAGTTAACTCTGCTCATGAGTCATGACATAGCTTTGTTAGTTAACTATGTGATGTCTCTATACCTTAACCACCAAATATCTTTGTCAGAAATTAAAAGAAAAAAAAAAGAATTATTTTCCTGTATTCTGACATAAATCATTTCAGTTATAGTCACAGCAAATTGGTTGTTTTCTAGCTCAGCATGAGCCAACTTAATCAGTACTACAAAAATCACAATTATTTGGAAGGTACATGTAATGATCTAGTAACACTTAATAATTTGCACCCATAATTCCCCTTAATTACAATGATTCTTTTTTTTTTTACTGTTTTCATGAATGATTTTTTTTCTTCTCTTTAACTTTTTGGATCCTCAAATTTATTTTCACATCTGCTGGCAGTGGCATGGTGAAACGCGTAAGCTCGATCTCAGAATATATTAGTGGATTGATTAGAGAGAAACCAATAAACCAGTTATAATTCGTTTTTACAGTATAATATGAACATGATAATGGTAATGATAAGGGGGAAATGATTAACATGTCGTTACCGAACACAATTATAATTCTGGAGCCACTGTTTGTTTGGTTCTTTTGGGTTCCAAATGATGGCCAATCAAACCAGGTTTTCCTCAAGGTCGCAAGTCAAATTTTGTTCAGTTGAAAGTTGAATGGTGAAATGACCTTCTGGGGCTGGACCGCTGACCCATTCCCATCCTGATCCTACCCAACAGCAATAGTTGTGTATTTTTACCTGTCACTAACACCTGGCAGCAGTTCGTTGCTTGGATGACCAAATAGCTTCTTAGCATGACGTTTTGACATCCCAGGAAAATTGTCTTATAGATGTACTAAGTCTAAGCTAGAAGTAATATTTAACCTTCCTTCCGAAATCAAAATGAGAAATACAAATACAATGATTTTTCAATTAATAGCTCAACTTTTATTATTATTATTATTATTTTTTGGTATGCAGAATGAAATAACTAAACAGAGACACATTAATGGAGACAAGAAGAGGTCAGGTTGTGAGCTTCTCTAATAACTTCGGGTGGACTTTCAATGGAGCAAACGAGCTCATTATTAATTCACGGACTTCCAAGTTTGGAGGGCTGTAGTCGATAATTATTATTTAAAGCTTAAGATTTATTTGGCACTCCTCTTTTTATACTACAACGGGTTATTATGAAAATAATTTTTCTTACTAACAATTTTCTATAATTAACTAAGTTTGGTTTTATAACAAGGCATTGGTAGAGCAATGTCGATTTGGGCAGTGCCAGAACTTTTTAGAAAATAATTTAGAACTTATATTATGTCTGATTGTCATTGGATACTATAGTCTTAAACTTAATTTTCTTTTAGTGAAAATTTGTTGTAAAAGTATTCTGTAAAGGGTACTTATAGACTTGATTTAAAAAAAAAAAATTTGGGGTTGCGAACAAGAGGGGGAATGAAGAAAGAAAAGGGGTTTGACCAAAACTAGAAGAACGGGGGGAACAAAAAGACCAGGTTGCACTGTTCCAAGGAAAGGTGGAAGCATAAGCATAATAAAGGTGAAGGGCAGGACCCGGGCCAAAGTTGTTCGGTGTCTTTTAAGTTTATCAACGTACTCATGTCAATGGGCCTTGAAACTCGAAAAATCATCGTTTCCTTTGCCTTGATAAAATTGAGCTCACACCTTTTTACTTTCAACAATCAAAAGAGAATTTCAAATTACTATTTCTTTAGATTTTTTTATGTATTAAGAATATTCTAAGAAAAAAAAATTCTGCATATTGATGCCTCAAATAGTCGCTCGGTGAACGACTAAAAATGGTGTGAATGCAAATGATTTTACTGATTCTTTCTGTCTTTTTTTCGACATTCAGATTTTATCACTGATAAATGAATAGTATAGAGTGAATAAAATTCAAAAAAAATAAAAGCAATCACATGATAAACCGAACTATATATATGTCTTGTGGAAACTTTAATGGAAATGGAAAGTGATGGATAGGTATCCAAAGAAAATAGAGATATTGAGAGGGGGGAAGGACCGAAGGAGGGAGGGAATCATTAATGATTATGGTCATGGATGAAAATTTTTTTGGGGTTTTTGAGGAGGAGTGGAACTAGGAAGGGCGGTGGTCCCACGCGCGTGAGGTGGCTTTTAGGAATAGAGAAGTATCAGAAAATGGTAGATTGATGTGGGGAGGTCAGATATGTCATGCTTTTGGGATCATTGCAATAATTGAACTCATGCAGGCTTTAATGATAAGTTTTCATGTAGAGAGAATGAACAAGACATGATTCAATTATTATTATTATTGTTATTATTAATATTATTATCGCCATTGTTCTTTGGCCCCAACCACTTTTCCTTCCCCTCATAGTATCACATAATTAAACATTCCTATCAGCATGAATCATTATGAATCATTAAATCAAATCCCACAACCATGCAATTTTTCCATTCATAAATCTGGACTGCTACTTCCACTTAATTGTCTTGTACCGAAAATAAATATTTTTCGCAGCTGCTCTAGGCCTCTAGCTGTACAATGTCGGCAGAATAAATCAAATTCATTACTATTTTAAACTACAAAAGCACAGAAGCATGTAAAGGGCTATAAAGGAGTACTTTAAAACAAATTTTTAATAAATCAAAATGAAGTTTATCCATCGTATTACTATGTATATACTGTTTTAAGCTTAGAAGTATGTACAAGGAAGGGTATTATAGAGTATTTGTTAAAGATGATGATAAAGTATTTATTTCAGCAAATTCGAGGAAAGTAAGCTACATTTTGTAATTTATTGGTCATGCCATGTCAAACGGTGGAGAGAATTAAACTTCAGTCGTCGTTGGCTCAGTATCCTTCGCACATGATTTTTAAATTTCTACTGTACTAGCCAATACATACGGTTGCCAGACTAGAAACAGTATGAGATAATTCAAATAGAGGTTGTTCTCTGTACGGAATTGTACCGGTTGATGCTCGGTGTACCGGTTGTCTCATCCTTTACCGGTCATACTATTTTGTTACCAGCCAAATATATTTTTTAATTTTTATTTTGTTTATATTTTTAGATAAAATATATTATAAATATGTGCAATTGATTAAATTTATAACAAACATTTACTATTATTTGAAAACAGTTATACTTTTATTTTTTTTCATACCTTAACAATTATAGTTTTAGTATATATAATGGAATATTTATATAAAAAAACAATTAATTTAGATACATATAACATACTCTTCACATTCATACAATCTTAAAATTTGGTATGTTCTAAGTGTATATTTATATAAATTTCATTTTCATATATGTCTATAGCCTAAGATATTTGAAACTGATTCATCCGATATAATATGATACAGTACCAATATTATACCATACTATTAGAAGGATGATACAATATCTAGTATGAGATTTAAAACCTTGCATTCGCAACCAACTTAACTAGGTGGTGAGGGCTAGTTTTACTGTGTTAAAATGTTGCTTTTAATTTTTCACTTGGTTGATTAGTAAAAATCATATATTGTCATCTAACTTTTACACTAGTCCTAAAGTGGTTCTTTAACTCAACTAGTGTCATCTTAAAGTCTCGTAACTTATATATTGTGTCATATATGAATACATTCCATCAATTTCTTCATTATCTTCTATAAAAGTTACTGATATGACATTTTAATTGCCTTGTTGGGACCCTACATCATGGCTTCATGTTTGTAACAACAAACGACTATACCATACAAACAAGAAACTTCAAGCCAAAATAGATACAAACACATATTTTTTGGCTCTCCAAATGTAGACTAGGAAATACTTTACATTCTTCCTTGAATCATCCTCACTTATTTAACTCATTTGAATCCACATATACAACACTTTTAGGATGGCTAAACCTTCCTATGTGCTGCCTCTCATCATCAAATGTTTCCTTTCCCCACCAATTCATTTCTTTTACTTTTTTCACCACTACTAACAACCCATTCTCCATTGCCACACCTTGCATGTTGACAACAAACATCCGTTCTCCAGCACCCTCATCGTTGCCTTCATTTGGTACTACATCCCGAAGACAAACTTCCCCTTGTCTAGTATCACTAGATAGTTTGTAACGTTCTTGTCACCCTTATTCTTTGACCTACCTTTGTTCAACCCCCAGTTGATTCTGTCGGTGCCACTATCACCTTCAGGATCAATTTTAACAGCCCCAAGACAATTCATGTTCATGAACCTCCACAATTCGTCATCCATTTGCTCATTCCTCCTTCTAAACTTGATAATTATTTTATTGTTGGCATTTTGAGTATAACAATGATGATGATAAAATTTTTTGGCTAATTTATGTTTAAGTACCTAATATTATGCATTTGTGTCCATTTTTAACTAAAGTTTCTTATCGGTACAATACAATCATTTATTATTACAAAATAGAAAGCTACAATGGTAGTGTGGTCCTAACAAGGCAATTGGGATGCCACATTAGTAACTTCAATTGAATACAACAAAAAAAATTTACACAACGGATACATATAAGACATGATATATGAGTTAGAGGACTTTAAGATAACACTAGTTGAAGTAATGAATCACTTTCAGACAAGTGTAAAAATTAGAAGACCATATATGGATTTTACCCTAGTTGTTTAGCTTATTTATGCTGTAACATTTCACATTAGAGGAAAATAGTGTACCTAAATATTTTTTATATAGTGATGAATTTGTGACTATTAATTCAAATTTTTTAGATTTGTAATGGGTTTTATAGATATATTAAAAAGTGATTATAAGTACTATTTCTCTTAAAAATGTCTGTCATTTTTAACTTTCTGTAATGTATCTATGATGTGCAAGATAAGAGTGCAACATAAGTAAATTATATAATTTTTGCTACCATTTACCAAAATATATTTATAGTAATGAATGCTTGAGCACTTGCAAAAGTTACGTGAAGGAAAAGCATATTTGGAAAAATATGCATGACTAGAAAAACAAAAGTGATTTTATATAGTAAATGCGACAAATATTTTGAAACAGTTGAATCATTTATTTGTATGCACAGTAGTTATTTTCCAAAATTGTATATCAACTAAAACCTTACCGTTTCATAAGTAAAAAAAAAAATTACAAAATATTTTTATAAAATTTACATATTTTTAGTAATTTTATAAAACTATATATGAAAAAATTTCCAAAAAAATATTTACTTCATACAATAAAAATATTCTTTAAGTGACTATTAAGTAAATAATTTTATTACTGACTTTCATGTCATATTAGATCTAGAAATAATAGCTGAAAAAACGGAAATAATATATTTGGTAAATCATAAACGAGAAAGAAACATAAGCGAGACACAGTAACACATATTTATAGAGTGTTTTCCCAACAGTTTGGGACGTGCATTTCAACTTTAATCATTTTCAGTTTTTTTTTTTCGGTTGCCTTATGTCATTTATTGACACTTCTAAATTCTATATATACACTGGTTTTTTGGCCCTTAATTTATATATTTTTACTTTAAGTGAATAGATCTATTTTAAGAATTTTACATTTAGAAAAATTTTGGGTAAGAATAGTTCCTAAGATTGGGGTAAAAAATAATTAAAACAAAATATCAAGAGTGAGAGTGTAATTAGCCGTTGGAAAACTATAAGTTTGACTTATATTGTTAATTCATGTTATGAAGCTTGTTGTTGTCATTTTTTATAGCTTTTCAAAAAGTCTTAAATATTACTACAAAAACAAAACTAAAGAACAATAAAACAAATATGGAGAAAGACTTCAAATAAAAAATAAAAAATAAAAAATGCCGTTAGCCTAAAACGATAATAACAATAAAATAGAGGACTAAAACAGGGTTGTACATGAAAATATATCACAACTATCATCTTATCTTTGTGGTAGGATCAAATAAGTCATGTTTTGACTTATTGATTTGGATTTCCAGAGTATCCTTGACAACCACCAGCCACTTCACTGTTTCTTATTCAAATTAACTATAGGTTGTCACCTACAATGAGAAAAACTGGTGTAGACCTCATATAATTCTTTTGCTTGACCTATAAATTGTGGCTGCAATGGTAGCGTCTGAATGACATTGAGATGGTGTGACACATTTGTATTGCTAAGTTAGCCTATCATTTCAATTGTTAATTATTAGACTAATTCAATTTTAAGTTATGATTTTCAAATTAATGATATATTTTACATAGCATTGTGTATATTTTAAGTATATTTATAAGTATAAATATATTATTATAACCAAAATTATTATTACAACCAAAACATCTCCAGCATATTCATCCTCTGAATTTTTGAGTTCACCCATGGTATCAACTACTGAAATAGAAGTATGATCTCATTGTATAACTACTTCACTTACCACATTAAGATCAACTATAGCTTTGATTCTCTTGACGGTGGCGCTTTCAAGACAATTTGGTAGCAGGGCTGGGTAGTGAGGGTAGCAGCGACTCCCGAAAGTGCAGACAGAACACGACAGTGGCGCTCGGTGGTTGACCAAAACAATGAGATAAATAAAGAAGGAAGAAGAAGAAACAATAAGAGAAATGGAGAAGGAATAAGGAGAAATGGAGAAGGAGAGGCCGAAGCTGAAGGTTTTAATTTGATTTAGTGACTGAAGTAAACTAGGGACTGAATAGCGACTGATTATAAACAAATATTATAAAATATGCTAATGACTAGCGAGTAAAATTTAAAACTAGCGACTAACTAACGAGTAAAACTAATGACTGAAATATTCAGTTGCTCATCAATTGTAATAATTTCCATGGGATACAAGCTAGCGACTGACTAACGATTGAACTAACTAGCGACTAAAATCCAGTCGCTATTTTTAGTTGATCTATTGTTTCCCTCTTATAGTGAAGTTTTCCTAAGTTTTAAATGAAGACCAGGTTCTTCTTTAAATAAAGTTCAAGTGAAGGTTTGTTCTTTAAGTTGAAATTTTATTGGGATATACAATGTTCTCTTTTGTTTGGATTGTTAACATGGTGCTTCAAAATAAATTGTAATTACATGAAATACTTGTAAGGGCACCGATATAGGGGCTATTTGTTTCCTATTAATCTCATTAATGAGTCAATGATTATGGGCCGGTCAAAAAGGGCATGTGGAAGGGGAACCAAAAGGGGGAGAGAGTTGAGAAAAATTGCAATAAACTGCCACCAGTTATTAAAGAAGTAAAAACAATCTTCCTCGTCTGGCTTTGTCCTCTGTCCCCTGGTTTTGTGTCCATGGCTTCCGCCAATGCCTGTTAATATCACTGCTCACCCCGTTTTCCTCATTCCCACCTTTATTAGCGACCTCTGGCCTCGGAGCCTTACTCAATGTTGAATCCATTGTTGTGGAACCCATCGAGGTTGTCGTTTGTCCCTATCTCCCATTCGGCTATCGTTTGATCCCTCCATCTGTCATCGCTGACCTCCGCCCAGTGACCTTCATGGGCACCCACATAATGAGTCAATGCCGTTCATCAAGTCGGCGAACTTGCCTTATAGAATCCTAGACTCGATCCATACATGGCGGACCGTTAAACATCATCGCAACATCATCCCAAATGAAGTTCTAATTGATCTTCGAGTTTGATGGTTTCAACTTGCCAACAAAGATATCCTCTCAAATTCGTCAATCTACTAACTTTCAACATGTTTCAACCACCAGATTTAAGGCCGCTGGAGGTATAAATTAATGCTTGGTTGGGTGGCTGGTGGAGGGCATGGCTAGTGTAGGGGTGGTATATGAGGTCAGGAGTCTGCAATAGGCTCAAAAAAGGAAAGCAACAGCTAGGTGGCAGAGGATTGTAAATTATAGAAGTATATGGGTAATTTTACAAACTGAGATGATGGATTGTTTTAACCTGTGTCATAACCTGACTTGCCTATGAATAATGAGATCTCTTTAATGTGTATTAATTGGAAACGAACTGCTCCATAATAGTTAGGTAAAGAAAAATAAAACTAATGGATTGGTTGGACAAACTTTTCTTTTATATATGTGCATTATGATAATTATGATTAGATAATTAATTAGATGAAGGTATTCCTGCTACATTAGATGTGTGTCCTTGCCTTGCTTACAGTGATATCTCTGACAATTAACAAGCCATCAGCAACAAGACCTTGGTCAAACTGTTATTCGTTATCTGTATTTACAGTCGTCCGTCCATCGACGAATTAAAAAGAAAAAAAAAACCAACAAGTTGATATATATGCACAATATTCCGCCCTTTTTCCTCCTCTGTTGGGTGGAAGGAGGAGGAGTAGTAATAAATCGGTTTAATTAACATGGTAATGGATCCATTATGGCACTCTGCCGAGACATCACAAGTTGCTTGTTTATGGTTCACGAATATTTAATTATTTCCTGTTTCTAAGTCTACGTGGATCTGTTCACGTTTATCGGCCACATTATTCATGTTGAAATATTTTTGAGATTTTTTAACCAAAAAATGGATGTTTTTTTTTATCTTCATCACATAGTAATATTTTTTTTACCTGGTTGCTAGTTTGAAGTCGTGGGCTCCTTGTTAATATTGTTAGTTTCTCTAGGCTACTACTATATCATGAGGAAACAATAAAAGCCTGTCCAGTGATGTGATAATTATCATAAACCTATCAAGACAACCAGCTCAGAGCAGGAGCAACAGTAGAATATATATAAACCAGAGCACAATAGGTTGTAGCTTGCGATTTGATCTGCAGAAGAGATGTAAGAATTAGGTTTCTGGGCAGGTGTGCTGAATCTTAATTGAAGATTTGGGACTGGTTGGTGCAGGTCCAGACAAGTGAAAAGGGGGCCAGGAGATTAAAGAGATCACGTGAGGGAGGCGTGGTGAAGGGAGTAGCCTTAGCACTAGGAGTCTAAGGTTGGAACCGGGTCGAACCGAATCAGTGGAGTGGAGATCCGAGTGAAATGGGCGAGGACGAGGGCAGTGGAAAGGCGAAGCGAATGTTGCAAAGGGTGAGGGTAAGGGATGGAGTGGAGTGGGGTCGGGTGCAGCGAAAGGAGCAGACAGAAGCAATCATTTGTACGTGGGATCTTGATACCCTTCTCTCATTGGTCGGTCATTATTGATAGACATTGCCCCCGGTCCCCAGCAAATTATTGCTTCCTCATTCAAGAATTCCCATTTCTCAGCTCTCCTCTCCCTGAAGCTATCTTTCCCCGCCCCAAATTTTGACCCTACCCCAACTTCCCTTTTCTCAACTCACCCTTTTTCTTTCTTTTGTTTTTCCCCCCTCACCCTCTACTGTTTTTTTTTTACTTTTTCGAATTCATCATTTTACCCTCTCTATTTTTTTTTCACTTTTACCCCTTCATAAAAATAGTAAGAACGTGGCTAAAATGCATAATTTGCTGCTAATGCATGCGATACTACCAATCAATCATAGATTAATTTATAGGTTGTTACTAGCACTATTTATATACTATACATAGGTTGGTTGTGCTAGTTGTTTAACAATATTAATATGCTTCATCATTTATCCAAAAAATTATTGCAATATATTTCATTTTAGGCAGTTCCAAAATTTTATAATACTCATAGTTAGTAAATTGTTTTAGCATATCATCGCTTACTTTTTCATTCTAATATTTATTTTTTTAAGTTTCTCCACACCATGTAATTATTTTTGAAAACAACATGTATTTTTTTTCTTACTTTCTTAATCTCTACACTAACTCAAATGGTTCAATAGATATAAGATGAAAAGATAATGAAAACACATTCAGTATTATCTAATGTGTGTGCATGTGTGTGTGTGTGTGTGTCACTTAAAATTGAAAATTTATGTTATGGCACATCCGTAGTAATTACATTTTTATTATCATTTTAGACATTAAAAAACCTTTTAACCACTAACTAGAAATGTCAAGTAAAAAAAACCAAATTGACCAAATTGAGAATCTAACTGAACTCAGAGTACTGAATATATTATCATAATTTATCAGAGATGACTGGCTATAATGATCTCGTAAAAAAAATAATTACACTTTCTAACTTTAATAAAAACATAAAATTCGGTTTCATATTTGACTATTTATTCTTTATGATTGTCCATGATTTTCTATTTGATGTTTCAGTCACAGCTATTGGGCTGTTGAACATCTAAAATAAATAATAAGCGTGTAACTAAATACTATATTCGTCCCATATTGCTTGCTTGCCTCATTTTAGCTTTTTAATTTAAACTTAAATTAAATTTATTTATATAATTATTTGTTAATTTTTTAAAAATATATATTTAGAAACTACATAAATCACAGTTTTTAAATATGATTTTTTTAAAAAATTTAATCAAATAATAATATAAATAAATTTAAATTAAAGTTAAGTCATAAAACTGAAGTTGGGCAAATAATTTGTGAGGGGAGTATTTCAATGAAAAAAATGAAAATGATAGGTTTGAGCAATCCAGACGAGTTTTTCAGTCATTTTCCGTAATATTTTTCGGATCGGAAAATTAATGTTCAATCACGCAGAGTTATGACTTACCAAACCCCTGATCAGAGAAAGTTGAAGAGTTTAATCAAGCCGTCAAAGCAGTCTCTTTCCTTTCTATCTCTCCATTTTCTGGTACATTGCATTACTTACAAGTCTTGCAGTTGCAGGGCAAGGCGCAATCAATTTATGATAATACTAGCGCTAAGTTGCCCTTAGAATAGAATCTACGAGATCAGTGCTTCAAAATTGACGCCGTGGATTTAAGTGAAGATTGTATATGAAACTTATTCATATTAAACTGAGCGGTTTGCACTTTGCAGCACATGAATTTCTAAAATTTTATTTCTGTAGAGTTTGGCTTTATATATAGTATAGATATAGATGGAACAAGTTTTTATGAGACGTGAAAATCACTAATTGACAAGAATAAATCTGTATAGTGCATTTTTTGTAGTGTGTTGTTGATGAAATTTTTTTGTTCTTGAAATCTATTACTCCATTGTTATTATTAACTGATAATTAAGAGAAGAGAATTGTCCATTGAATGGATTTGGTGACTTCTTTTTGTCTCTATAAGCGTTTGAATTTTGATACACTAACAAGTTGTGTCACTTAGATATATCTAATCAAATAAGAACATGGTTTCTCTTTTAATATTTTTGAAGTTATACACGTTGCGTCAATTCATTATTTTTGTCTATTTTTTTTTAATGTTTTTAATCAGCACGCGTGTATATATATATAAAATATCTGCTGTTGCATTACATTTATGGGATACAACGTTTGAGAAGACTATTTTTAAGGCAGTAAATAAAACAAATTTTGTTTAATATTGCTACATGCAAGCAATAACAGCCTTTTCAAAGTACTGAATTGGGTATTTCAAAAGATGAAGTACTAAATTGGTTTATCGTTCATTAATTGATAGATTAACGACTGATGCTTTTTTTTTTTTAGAGTAGAGCAGATTGCAAAATAAAATAAGTAGTAGAATAGCTGACTAATAATTATGAAGTGGATAGAGAGGGGACGCGAACTAGATTGGGGGAGGAAGAGGCGTAGGGAGATGTGAAGTGCGGTGCGGGGAAAGGGAAAAAGGGGATGGCTAGAGAGTAGAGATATGGGAGATCTAGGAGCGGTCAGAAAAAAGGAGGGCTAGCTATGTGAAATATTGGTGAAGGTGACCCAGCAGCAGCAGCACGTAGCTTTGGCTCGTTGGAGGCAATGACTACTGTTCAACCAGGCAGGCAGCCCGAGGCTCGATGGACGGTCAATTTTTGCAATCATACCCCCCCCCCCTTTCCCTCCCTCTCTCCTCCTGCTACCAGTGCCCCTGCTCTCTGCGCACACCCAATATTGCCATTGGATTGGAGTGTCTGGGTCTGTGTCCTCTGTGTGTGGGGTGGGGGTGCCCTGCCCTGCCCTGCCCTCGCCTCTATACAAGTAAGTACTTCTGTAATACTTCCCTAATTTCTCCATCCTTTTTATGCAACGAGTCCAGTCTCTAGTCCTCAGTCCACTCTTCTCCTATACCGATGCGGCCCTTTCTCCTTTCTAATTCTCTTCCACCCCCGCGCCCTTAGTTCCCTGTACACTTAAATTTACAATCCATTACGCTGTTATTGTTTCATTTAGGCTTAAGTGCTCGATAAGCCCTCAGACTTTGGTACCACAGATGAGTTAGCCCTTAAACTTTCAACAAATCTGAGCTGAGCCTCAAACATTTCTAAGTGAAAACTAGTTCTGATCTGATCAAACGTTAGAGAAACTGTTCAAAATTTGGTTCTCTACGAAATATAGAGTGCTGATTTTCATTAAAACGGTGGCTACATGTAGAACAATGTCAAAATAAAAGAGGTTTTAGTTAGGTGATGGATGTGTCTGTCACGTTTGTCCTTCATTTCTCACCAAATGGTTCATTGTAAAAGTTACTAATCATGTTTTGTCACATCCATATATAGTTTTCTATACATGTATTTCATACAACATATCCAGTGTAGAAATTCATGCCCTACAAGGTCTCAATAGTACAAAAAAAAATGCATTTAACAGTATATCTGGAGGAAAAAAAGAGATGAAGTGGTTTGTATTCTAGATCTGAAGTTGGTTGAGATGAAGGAGAAGCGTCTGCACCAAGCTCTATGAGTTTGTCCGTACTGCATTCAAAATGTTTTTATAATCTTAAAGCTGAACGTTGTACCTTAGGAAATGACCATCTTTGCTTCGTCAGGCATTTTAACAATAAGGGCCAGTTTGGCAGAAATTAATGCCACTAATAGGGTTGGATTATTCACGGGTTAAAACTGGGTCAAATTCGGGTTAAAAGAACCGGTGGATTTGGGTTCAAAATTAGAACATAAAGTTGGTTTAATTATGCCCATATGCCATTCACTACCTTTGTTATCTCCTCTCTCCCTCTCGGATATGTTCTTTCCCCTTTTCTTCTCCACCACCTGATTAAGCGCAATTGCCCTCTCCCGCCGGATCTGTCATTACCCAATCTTATTTTCACCATTTGCTTGCTCCTCGCTTGTGAGCTTCCCCAAAAGTCGCCTCCGACAAAGAAGTAGAACTAGAACAAGTTTTCCATGACGATTCAGTTTGGTGAAGCACTACTTCGCCTCCAGTCCAACAAATCCATCACTATCACCATCTAATAACCCAATCCTTACCTCCATATTTACCTACTCTCTTATTTGAGTTGATGCGCCGAAGAAGATGGCTCCTGTCTGAGGCTGGAAGAAGCTGCTCAAAGGGCTTATTGGCTCACCAGGAGGCTTATATTTTTCGAATCCAAACCCTTTGGCCGACAATGTGTGACTCGATGGTAATGGTGATGGTGGATGGTTGAAGTTGTAATTAACACAAATCTTGAGGGTGTTTTACGTTTTCTTATCTGGTAGATACATGATCTGTGAGTAACCCGAGACCGACCTGGGAATAATTTAGATAAATTAACTGAATTAATGGCAAACGAACTACCCATAAACCTTAAGCCATATGCCACCCTATGCCTATTTTGGATTTGAATATATCACTTTGTCAAGTTTGAGGACAAAATGGGACCAACACGAAGTTTGAGGGCCGCATCACTTGAGTTGTCAAAATTTGAGGGTTCTAAGGCACGATACGTATTTTATGCTCTGTACGGGGGATTTTTATTTTTTGTTTTTCAATCTACTACTTGAGTTCTAAATCATGGCAAAGCATATAAGACTTTCCTTTCAAAAATTGAATCCGGCAAATCATTACATATACTAATTAAGTAGTGAGGAGTTTAATGTTCATAAGGCACTATCACAGGCAAGGTAACTCCCACAATTTGTTCAATCAGAAAATCATTTTTGACAGATGCTAGATCTCGGGTAACCCACTTTCAATATTGAAATATCAACTTTTTACACTTATGGCACTCAACTTTTTTATTTGACAAAATGTCCCTAAATTATTGACAGTGTTTGCTTTCAAGTTGCCACCATCTGGACATTTTGGATACAGTGGCTGAACAAGGATTTCTTGTTCTGGAGGCCTAACCCGGAGGAGAGGAATAACATTGTGACGAAGTAAAGCTGAAAAATGGGACTAAGTCGTACTAATTTAAAGTTAAGGGACCAAATCTTGCAAATTTGAAAAGCTAGAGGACTAATTGTGCATTTAAGCGATGTTAACTTAAAGCTAGAATGAATAATTACTAATTTGATCCTTTTTTTTCTTTAGTGCCTATCTTACTTACTTCCCATATTTATATTCTTCCATTATTTTCAGGGGGCAAGAATGCATATTCAACTTCTAATTTCTCTCGAATTAACCAATTAAGTACCCATATCTAAAGCCTTTCAAGTTTTTTTTTGGGGCAAGGGACAGCAGCACCCCCTATCTTTATTATGGTCTGCCATTATCTCGATAGGGCATAATGAGTGTCTTTTCTGGCATGCAACATTCCATGTTCTATCCTTGCTTATATAATTTGATGATTTGCTTGTTCAACTCTCCTTATCCATGGATATCCTGAAATTGTCTCTGGACAAATACAATCCTCCTTACACTTTGGGTCGCACATGGAGTCACAATCAAAATATGCAAAACTCTAGTCATCCAGTTATTATTATTATTGATGAGGCATGACACTGTATGTCTATTTTGTGTAAACCCCTGATCGCTACTCTCTTACCTTTTCACCACCGAATCAAAAGAGATTCGATCGAACCCGTTTTGGACCCGTGAGCCGACCAGGTACTAACACTTTATATTATTTCACAGAAAAGTCACTAGCAGTAAGCCTTCTTGTTATTGTTTTTTATTTATTCTTTGTTTGTTTTACCATGTATCAAATTTAGATATTAAATCCGTATTAGGAATATGACATATGATATTTATTTGTTTGTCTTTTGTGTTTTTTATTTTTAGAATAGTTTAATTTTTATCTCATGATGCGTCTTAAAAAAATTGATAATACATAAAAAAAATATTTGTTATGCTAGATAATTTAGCTCACCTTATTTTTCTAGAAATTAGAAAGAAATTAAATTAAGAATATTGTAAAATACTTAATAACCCTTTAAGAAACTGTTCATGGTGGACTTGATAAAATCTCAGGGCAGATTTATTTTGTTCAGATCTATTTGGTCCAATAAGCCTCGTGATTTGAACAAGATGATCATTTTAAATTTTGGAATGATTTGGTAAAATCTTTAGATTTCAAAGACATTTAAAATTAATAAACAATTGGTTTGGCAAGATTCATGATTTGGAATTAAGATAAACTTTTGAAAATAATTAAAAATTAAACAAAAGCTATAAAAAAAATCATTTCCTATCAAAGGTTAGGCATTAAAAGAAACAAAAAAAATTAGAAAATGAGAAAATTAAACCCTATGGTACGAATTTGTAGCCACTAGAATAAAATTATTTTAGCAAAACTGACCCATGATCTTAGAATCTCTCATAAACCGTAATAGATATCCAATTGACTTAGGCAAAACAAATTCATAGTGACTTCTAAATTGGTGGTACACATATTCACCCCTCATTGCCAATCTGCACTAGAAGTTGGGCTCCCTACTATCCATGGGGCTCTAATGATGGCATCTAACCATCATCTTTCATTTACCATTTTGCTCACTAATTGGTTGTAGGTTTTGCAAACTTTATTAAATGGTCATGGCACAGATCTATTGGTTCAAGAAGTGTTGAGTCAAATATTGCACCTTCTTCGCTCATTACAAGATCTGTTTGGTAGTGGTAATGCCTAGGTAAAGAGTTATTACCGCACATCAACTTGTTGCCTCCTTTACTCCTAAATGAAAAAGGAAACGTTCAATTTTGTGTTTTTATTTTATTCACTTTGTTGATTGTTTTCTTCACTTTCTCTCTCTGTTTTTTTTATAGTTTAAATTGTCATAATTTTTTTTTATTTTCAGGTCGATCAAATTGGGCCCAAAACATGGCATAAAACATGCAAATTAGACTCATATAATTAATAGATATGCTTATTCTGCCAAACAAGAAACTCGTTTACAATCTTTGTTACACTACAAAATAGATACAAAATCGCAATTGAAAGTGCAATCGCAATATTGGCCAGAAATGACTACTTTGCTAATGCAGATGGCGGCCGCAAGTTGTTATTTTATCGTGATTGAATCTTGATTCCAAAATGTAACTGAAACGTTCGGTCAAAAATCGGTCGAGAATATTACGGGTTGCCCTATACTTTGCGACTGACTGGTTCAATCATTATATTAGCGATTTCCATTGTCAGTCGCTTCAATAAAACTTTTATCTTTTAAACAAAATACATTATATTTAATATAATTATTGTTTAATTGGTTATTCATTTCATTTTTTATTTAGTTAATACTTTCATTAAATTGTTATGAATATTATCGGATTTTAAATATTAATAGTAAAATAATCAAATAATAAAAATAAAATTTAAATAAAACACATTTAGATTAATATAAAAGTCAACATACATACAAAAATATAAAATATAAAAAAATCAAAAATCAAAAATTAAATCCGGAGAAGATTTTAAAAATTTCAATGCAACAGTCATAGTTCAAAATTTTTAAAAATCACAATTTCAAAATTTAAAACTGGAGAAAACTGAGGTGGATGAGGCGAATGAGGCAGAGGCAGAGGCAGATGAGACTGAGGTGGAGGAGGCCAAAATAGATTGCGGTGATGCCAACAAGACTGAGGTGGATGGTGGCGAGGTTGAGGAAAAAACCAAGACAGACGATGGTGAGGTCAAGGAGGAGACTGAGTTGGATGGAGCTGAAGTTAAGGCCAAGGTCGAGGTTGAGGAGGCCACAATGAAGAACAACAAGCAAGCCGAGAAAGTGAGTGGATAGGCAACGATGAACGATGAGATGATGAGGGTGACCGAGGCAGACGGAAGAGGTGGACAGTGAGACAGAAAGGCAAGGCGGACCGGCAAGGTGAACAAATAGCAACGCGGACGAGCATGATGGACTAGCAATGAGAGATGAGTGATAGCCGCAGGGCTATCGACCACAGGACCTTCGAATACATGTACTTGACATCACCTTCGGAATAGAATACGACCAACCTTAGGAAAATGTTCTACACCACCCTAAAAAACCTACCACCACTGGTGAAAGGGATAGCTTTCGAACATGTTCTATATAACAGATAAGCTTCCCCAGTCACTTTCGGAGGAAATCGTATGTCTGAATGGGTCTCTAGTTGCTGAAGGGTCCTAAGGGAAGACGACAAATACTGTTTTAAAGGACCACTGACTAGAATCCTGCATACGCCTCAGCCCTTTGAAGAATAATCGTCGATGGATAGCTAGAGACACTTCTCCCAAATTGCACGAACCTAATCTGGCTGACCATGTGTCTTGACATATGCAAATTGGAGATAACGGCCTTCATTCCTAGGTCTCCTCTAAATACTCAGGGAAGCTCTCAGGTAATACACACAAGCCAAACTTTCATTATGTTCTATACTTTTAACAACTTCTCCCCTCAAATATTGACTTGGGCATTGGTGATCTTTCCTCCGGAAAAACACTCCGAGGAGCTTCTAACTCACATTTTTCAAATGCTGCAGATATCATTGAGGCAAAGTTATACTGGAGGTCCAACCAACATGTTCTACATCGAAGTTGTGCTCGAGCATAATTGAGATATGAGAGTAAAATGAAATCACGAAAGTTGAAATTCATGAATGTAGTCACCCCATACATTATGTGCATCATTTTTCTAGTTTCTTACTTTATATTTTCAAAGAAACAAATACACGCACACACACACACACACACATGGTACAATCATAAATATGTGTATAAATTTGTGTCTGTGTGTGAGTTTTCATACATGAATATAATTACATATGTGGTACAATCATAAATATATATAAGTTCATGAAATTTTATTCATATACATATTTTCAAAAATTAAAATTAATAAAAAATTATATCATATACAGGGAAGTAAGAACCATAAGAACAACTCTCATATCTTAATAATTATATCTTATACAAGGAAGTAAGAACCATCAGAACAATTCTCATGTCTTAATAATTAACTATACTCTAAACATGCAAACCCTAAATTAAACCCTAAGACCTAAAACCCTAAACCCACTAAAACCTTAAAACCCTAAACCCTAATTCTATATCCTTAAATGATAAACCCTAAACCTATTTATATACAATTAACGATAATCCCTAAACCCTAAATTAAACCCTAATACCTAAAATTCTAAACCCTAATTCTATATCCCTTAACCCTATGACCTAAACCCTAAACCATATTTCTATATGTCCCTAAATCTTAAAGCTTAAACCTAATATACCATCAACACTAAGCCTTAAACCCTATAAAAAAAAAAATTCCAAAACCCTATAAAAATCCCAATAGATATATCCCTAAACATTAAAAACACTCTAAATCCTAAATCCTAAACCGTAATTAAACCTTAAACTTTAATTCCATACCTCCAAACCCTTAACCTAATTACCATTAACCCTAAACCCTAAATACAAAACCTAATTAAATCCTAAACCCTAAATACAAATCCTAATTAAATCTTAGAAAATAAATACAAACTGTATTAAACCGTAAACCGTAAACTGTAAACCCTAAATAGAAACCTTATTAATTAAATCCTAAACCTTGGACTTAACTACCATTAACCTTAAAATTTAAACCCTAAATACAAAGGCTAATTAAACCCTAAACCCAAAATATAAACCCTAATTAAACCCTAAATGCTAAACCTCACTTGTACTATTAACCCTAAACCTTAAATTTGAAACTTAATCCTTACCATTGGCCCTAAAAATGCAAATCCCATACCCTAAATTTCAAAACCCTAATACTTAATTGATTACCATCAAACCATCCTAATTCTATATATATCCTTAAACCCTACAAAAAATTCTCAAACCCTAAATCATAAAAAAAGCTCTGAATTATTCCTAAAATATTTCCCTAAACTCTAATATTAAATTGATTCAATTAACACCTTAACCTTATACTAATGTCAAAGCCTAAACCTCAAATAAAAATCCCAAACCCTAAATCTATATCCAATACCCTTAACCCTTTAAAAACCCTAAATCCTAATTATATATCTCTACACCCTAAGAAAAAAATTCAAACCCTAAAACAAAATAATGTCCTAATACATATATCCTAAACTTTAAAAGAACCCACACCCTAAAAACCCCAAACTTCTAAATCAACTTAGTCACTGAGAAGGTGATTGAGGTAAATTGGACATCTAAAAAATCAACTGAAAAACAACTGCAGTCAAATTTATAAAAAGTTTCTAATTGAAAGACGACTAATACTTAGCCGACTATAACCTTTAGTCATCTATCATTCACAATAAAAAGTTCACAATTTTACTTCTGGTTGCTTAACGACTAAAACACATTGTGACTGACTTTTAGTCATGATTTTCAGTCTCGATTTTGCATTCGTGTTGTAATGCTATAGGTTTGCATTTTCTAATTGAAGCATGATCCCATGTCAATGCTCTTATCCCAATACTTGTAACTCGTTTAAAGAATAATGACAAGAAAAAAAACAATTTGGTAGGGAAAACATAAGTGCTTAATACTATAATATACAAAGCCAGTTATGAAAGAAAAATGTAGAAGTAAAGATGTGTTTTGGTCACACAGGTGAAAATCACATTGTTGTAAGAGGCAGGAAGTCAATGACATGTGAAAGAAATTGTTGATGAAACATGATATAAATACAGCGGCCTTCAAAATGGTGAATGAGTATGACAATTGGCAGTTTTGCACAACACTTTTTTAGGCTGAATAAAGTTTGGTATCAGCATGTTCCCAGTTACTAGTACTACTATCCTCTCTAGAAGATCTAGCAACAACATAGAGAAGAAAAAGTATTACCATTTGCCATGTATCTTCTTGGTTTATACAATAGAATAATCAAATTAATTAAATGGATAGTCACAAACCATAGCTAAAATTCTCTCATTCTCTCATTCTCACACCTCTCACCAACTCCTTTATTAGTTAATGCTTTGTGGCTCGGGTCAACACCTCTGCTGCTTCCGACTTATTTGCTTGATATTAATATTAGATTAGTTATTCTTGTAACATTATTGTGTTATAGTTTATGTGTCAATCCAAGATTATGTTACTGTATGAGATCAATCACATGTTAGTTTGTTTACCTTTCTATCCTTTTAGTTTATCTCTATCAATTTATGAGTGTAAAGTCCAGCCTTATCCAGATTATTCACAAAAGTTTTCTTTATCATCTGATATCTTTGGGATATACAGATATAAGACCTACAATGCTAAACAAGTTGTGAATGCTTCTGTTTTATTCCAAACAAACTGGGAATGTTACCATTTTATTCTAAATAAGTTGTAAATATTTTTATTTTATTTTAAATAAGTTGTGAATATTTTTATTTTATTCTATTTAAGTTGTAAATGTTTCTATTCTAAATATGTTGTGACATTTTCTAGTCCAAACATGTTGTGAATTTTTCTATTTCATTCTCAACAAGTTGTGGGTGTTTGCATTTCATACAAATTGTGAATGTTTCCTCATCATTCTAACTAAGTTGTTAATGTTTTCATTCCAACCAAGTTTGTAAAGTTTTCATTTCATTCTAACTAAGTTGTGAATGTTTCCATTCTAAAAAAGTTGTAAATATTTTCATTTCACTCTATTGAGGTAATGAATGTTTCCATTTCCTTATAACCAAGTTGTGAAAGTTTACATTTTATTCTAGCCAAGCTCTCAATGTTTTCCTTTTGTTCTAATTAAGTTGAGAATGTTCCATTATAAATGAGTTGTGAATGTTTTCCTTTCATTCATACTAAGTTACAAATGTTTCCATCTTACTCTAACTGAGTTTTCAATGTTTCCAATTCATTCTTACAAATTTGAAAATGTTCCTATGCTAAACAAGTTGAATGTTTCCATTTCATTCTAAAGGAATTGTAAATGTTTCTATTCTAAATAAGTGTTAAATGTTTTGATATAGATTTCATCCTGAACATAACGTGAATGTTTACATTTTATTCTAACTAAGTTATGGATTTTTCTATTCTAAACAAGTTATGAATGTTTGTATTTCATTCTAAATAAGTTGTGAATGCTTCCATTTTATTTTAAATAAGTTGTGAATGTTTCCCATCTAAATAAGTTATGATTGTTTCAATTTCATTCTAACAAATCTTTGAATATTTCCATTTTAAACAAGTTGCAAAAGTTTCTAATCTAAACAAGTAGTTAATGTTTCCATTTCATTCTAACTAAGTTATCAATGTTTTCATTTCATTCTACATAAGTTGTGAATGTATCCAAATCTCTCGCGTAGAGTACAAGTTTTTTTCTAGCGTGCTTGTGCGAATATTTTACTCACAAGGGATAATCTATTTATTTAAGGGACACAAGTGCCTCAGTTATGTCCTGTTTGTGATAATGAAGTGGAATCTACCCACCGTTTATTCTGGGAATGTCATTTTGCATGCATGGTTTGGAGCTAATTGGGAGTACGTATTAATTTTTTCTTGCAAGAGTGGGGCAATGGTTCAAGATGGCCGTCAGAAGGCACTTTTTTTTACGGTCTCATGTTGGTTCATATGGTTTAATAGAAACAAAGTTGTTCATGAACATACTTGTCAATCCTCATTTCGAGTAATTTTTGGTATTCAGACATGGTTGCAAAACTGGCAAAAGATAAATTCTGCATTCTACCACACTATGTCGGAGGTTAGACCTGTGCGAAGTTGGATGAAGCCTTCCTTATGAGTGGTTAAGATTAATGTTGATGTAGCATGGAAGCGAGATACCAAGTGAGCAGCAGTTGGTGTTATAGCTCAAGACCATGAATGAGGGATATGTTTTGCTATTTCATTTGGATTCCTGTACTTTGGCTCCAACCCCCATTACTTGTAGGCCATAATAGTGTTATGGGGGAGGGGGTCTTAAAAAGGTTTGTTGGCGTGAGTTTGACAAGTTGAAAATTAAAGCAGATTCTTAGGTTGTTGTGTCAGAAATTTGGAGTTCTGATTGCCTATCGGTATTTTACTTTAGAGTTGTGATTCTTGAGGCTTGTTGTTGCACATTTTATACTTCTTGCAACTTTTCTTTTGTTTGTCGCTAATGGTGTTACTCATGCTTTAACTCGAAAGAGCCTGAAATTTGTTGGAAGATATTCTTGGGGTGAGTCTTTAACTACTTTACTTTGTAATGTTCTTTTAATTGATCAATGATATCCAACCCTCTTTGATTCTAATAGTTGTTGTAGTAATAACAACAACAATAATAATAATAATAATAATAATAATAAATTTATGATTAAATCTAACACGAACGAAGGACCAATTCTGATGTACACCTAGGTGTATGTGCACCATGTTTGTTTTCAACGGAATCTGTTTGTTTTTGTGGAAAAGGTAAGTTTTTGTTATTGATATAAGTTAAGGTAAGTTTTTGTTGTTGGTATAAGTCTACTTGGGCGGGATAATTATGGTATATTAAATTTTTGTAATTAAATATAATTATGGCATTATTGTTCCTTTTTTTTTTTTATAAGGAAGGGATAGGGATGCAAAATTAAGAGAGGAAATCTAGGAAAGAAAGAAAAATTCCATACTTATCTCTCCTAAATTTCTTTCTCACAATTTAAAAACCTAATTATCACTCCCTTTCACGCCGCACTCCTAAATTTCTCTTCCATTCTAGTTGCTTTCTCCTCGTTTAATTTTCTCGTTGCTTCCTTGTCTTTGATCACACAAACTTATTTCCGTTTTACTGCTCTCAAGAATTTTTAACTTCCAGAATCTGCTCCTTCTCTCTGTCAAACCCCTCCACCTCTAACCGTGAAAACTCCAACACAGGACAGCGGGCCTCTTCTTCTTCATCTTCAAGACGGCGGTAGTGCGTCGGAAAATTCTGGGGGTTTAGTTCTGGACTTGTTTTATATCGCATCGGCAAGCTTATTGCTTATGGCTTTACTGGCGTTCGTGATAATGGAGCTAATGGTGATGACAGTGTCAATTATGATACTGGTGGTGATAATGAGTTTGGTGGTTTTATTTTTTTGTGGTAATGTCATTTTCTCATGTGATGATTTTGCCATATATATTAATATATTTGACTTTCAGTTTAATACATTTCAGTTACAGTTTAATACAAAGCCCACATAGTTTTAATACAATTCACTCCCAGTTTAATACATATTCTACAATGTTTAATACATTTCATTTCCAGTTTAACACATCTCATACAGATTAATACAATTTACTTACAGTTTAATACATATCCCATACGTTTAATGCATTTTACTTCAAGTTACATACATTTCCCATCCAATTGATGGCTATGACGATATTGATTATGATACTGGTGGTGACGATGAGTTTAGTGGTTTTATTTTTTTTCGTGGCAATGTCATTTTCTTGTGTTATAATTTGTCGTACAGATTAATACATTTGACTTCCAGTTTAATTCATTTCACATATAGTTTCATACATAGCTCAAAGAATTTAATACAATTCACTTCCAGTTTAGTACATTATGCACACACATATAGTTTAATACAACACACACACACACACACACACACACACACACACATATATTTTTGTTTTTTACAAACCCAGAATCATACAAATAAAATCCAGAAACATACATATATATTTGTATTTTTTATAAACCCAGAATCATACAAACGAAACTCAAAAGAATACATACATATTTGTATTTTTTACAAACCCATAATCATATTATTACCATATTTATCATATTATATTTATTTGTTTCATTAGTATTATATTTTCAAATGAATTCAAATTTTAAACTTTCTCATAGTTAAAAATTTGAATAAGGTTAATATATTTCATAATTATCCTAATTAAATATGACTTATCCTACGAAGTAGAAATTACCATTTATACTTAAAACTAATAGAAACTTAATGGTATTAAGTAGGTGCTTATACACCTAGGTGCATAGTCTCAAGTCTCCCAACGAAGCCTAAATACATTAACACCACTTGTACCTTAACTGAAAATCTTTGTTAACAATCAATGTGAGAAATCGTGAGGAATTTACTCAGCGCGAATAGCTGAATAAAACCCAAAATCTCCTATAACAATTAATGCGCGGGTAGCGACTAGCAGCGGCCATTTGCCAGAAAAAAAGTGGTAAGTTTGCTTCACGTGCCTTGAGGCGAGGGACACAAACCTAGTTCTTCCGGAATCTAACTGTTATTCGATAACTGAATTACCTACATGAAATTTCAATGGTTAAATTAGTCAAATTGATGGCTTACGTTGAAGCCTTCTAAAGCTCCACCCATCGAGTGTATCCGATCATTGTACATGAATTTCAAACTTTTTCTTTTTTATATTTTATTGACAAAAAAAGGCTGAAGGCCAATAATAATAATAATAATAAGGTAATTTATCATGTATCTGTTGAATATTAGTCTTGTAATTTGTTTGTTTCCCAAAGAGTTAGACATAATGATTGAGGAATTTGTCATGCTTTTAAATTTTTCGGGAAGCTAATTAATTAAGTTGGTCATAAATGATGTATTAGTATAGCAAGCAAAGCATGTTAGAAGTATAGTATGATCATCATTAATCTCATTTCTCATGTCCCCCCCTCCTCCTGGGATGCCCTGCCCTTGCCGCCAAAGCACCCGACACAACCCCCTTAAAATATTGGGTTTCTAATAATCTCCCCCCATCAATGTTCATCATATCCTTCACTTTTGCTCTATACTGAGACTGGATCATTTCTTCTTCTTCTTCTTACTTATTAGACTCTAATAATAACAATAATAATAATTCAATCCATAAGTCCCTATTTCTGGTGATAATGAGGATTGAGATGTAGAGTTGACTATTTGGACTGCAGATTCCTTCAAACACACTCTCTTTCTCGTCAGTCCAATCATTTCCCTCATCTTTCAATTAGCATCATTTTAATCCCTTGAAATTTCAAACCCCCTCGATGTTTATGACTCGCTGTCACTCGATACTTTGGAAGTTCTCCCTTTTTCTTTTTCCACTTATTAGCAGTGAAATGAAAGTACAAGAAAGTAGTGCCTCAAATAAATCGGTCCTTGATTTTCGTTCCAGATTTGGGCTTCTAAGTATCCAATAGGACTGCGCGCCGGCAAAAAGACCAACAGATAGAAAGCCCAGGCCCGACCTGAGGATTTTCTAACGTGAAGCCAACCCTGGACTTAACCCAATGCAAGTCCGATAACAGCATCTTCCAATCCGTCGTTGCATCCTTGACGTTGACTAGCAGATGGTGGACTGTCCTGAATATAAGCATAATCTACAACAAAATCTTTGTCCATTGGAACTAGTAAAGACTTGCATTTTAACTTAAATTAACTTAATTTAAAATAATTTATTTTTATTTTTATTTTTTTGTTGAAATTAATTTTATTTGAAAGATAATATTATATAAATATAATAATCTATTTAAAAGTAAAACTTCAGGATTTTATTAATTTTATTATGATTTTTTCTATTTTAGCCCTTAAAAATGAAAATTTTACTCACCATTTAGCCTCCCTCTTGTGCACTTAAAAAAAATAAAAGTTTACATTCTAGACTAGATAAAGAAAACGATTAGTTTGAACATTTACTGAGAGACAGTTAATGAGGGTGGTTTCAAGACTTAGAGGTCTTCTGCATACATGTCAGAGTCACAATAATGTGGTTGTTATTATAAAAAAAGTATTTGATAATAGAGTCTACCCCAGTTGAAGAGAAGATTGAAGGATGTAATGATGATGTTCTCCTCTCACAGAATATTGATACGAACACTGAAAAATGGAGTTGTGACTAAGAATCGCCTCCGTACCAAAAACAAAGAGATTCGCCTCAACTTAAAACTGTTTGATAATAGACTAAATGATGTTGGTTGAGGAGAGGTTACTTATAGCCCAGACATTGTGGTCCTAATCAAATGCACGAAAACACAAATGACCGAGGATTCACTTGCAAAAGTGACTAGATGAAGGAGATGATAAGAAACACAACTGAGACAAACAATGGAAGCTCAGGGTTATTTACAAACAGCAGCAAAGTGATGATACAATCAGCCCAGCGGCTGCAATATATTTTTTATTTTATTCTGCCTACAACAATAAGAACCGATGCTAAGGAAAATGTAAATGTAATGCACGACAACAACTTATGAACTATTACATCACATGCTTCAGAATAAGTATAAAGGAGGAGCACAACCCTTTCGAGTGAAAAGGATCAACCTAGCTTGATCTGAGCAGCACCCGAGCATCCTGGCATAGGAGATCAACTGTCTAGCTCAGTCGTTGTCTTCTATGTGCACGAGAATCGCCACTATCTATGTCTGATATCCTGGAAGAGTCATGTCTCCTCCTAGAGGATGAAGTTGAGAGTGACACAACCGAGTCAATCTCCATAGTCGTGTCCACTTGATTCTCAGAGTTAATAACAGCCGCAATGCTTGAGAAAGAATCTCTATCCTCAACAACTGGAGGCTGCTCCTGATTTCTTCCAGTTGGATTGGTTCGGAAGGATGCATCAACCAATCTTTCTGCTGAACTCAATGCAGACAACAAAGAAGAGAGCGGTGCAGCTCTACGCAAGTTTGTTTGTCGCTGAAGCAACAGGGAATAGTGAATACGAGAAGCTACACCTTCAGCACTTTCTGTGATAGCTGGTATAACCTCCACCTCATTTGGGGCCATTTCTGTAGTCTGCTCTTCACGAATGCCACGGGATGTCAAGAACCTGTTCACCAAAGAGCTAATTCTCCCTGTTGTTTCTTGAGGGCTGCTGCTAGCATCCCTGGGTAAACTGAGATCTCGGCTCAAATCAGGCCTACCTCCAAGACGTCGAATCATCTCTTCCACTGGCAAACTGAATGCATTCCTCTGAATAGTTTGCCTCAAACTCTCAACCCTTCGCGCCTGGGGCCTCAGAGGGATCTTAAGATTCACGGCTTCCTCTGACTCACCAGTAACATTCCCACGGCCATAAATCGGGGTTACAGTTTTGACAGTCACCTCACCCTTGCAGACAGGACATTCTTTTGCATCTGAATGTACATGCAACCACTGGTAAAGGCACGGCCAACAGAATAAGTGGCCACAACAAGTCACAACAGGATCTCGAGCCAAATCCAAACAAATGTTGCAATCAAAAAAGCTACCATCATTCATGCTACCTTTCTCAACATCATCTTTGCTCTCTGACACCTCGGTTTCTAAGTAGCCATTAACGTTTTCACACATTTTCGACTCCTCACTAGTTCTTTCCTCGGCAGCGATGCTACCCTCACCTGCTTGTAATGTACCAGAGTTCCCCATCAACTCGTCCAGTTCCACAGACATCTGAGCAACAGAGGGAATTCGAACCTCCTGCCATCTCCACCGCCTGCGCCTAACGGCTTCCCTGATTCTCTCAAAGGGGTTATCTACCCACTCGTGCAAGTTGAGAGCTTCACTTGGTACTGAGCCTGATCCTGCCTCAGGGGCAGGACCCAGGTTTAGGTCGAGGTTCATCGTATCTGACGGTCGCTCACCCATAAAAAAGTTAAACAGAATCTAAGACCCTACAAAAGTTCTTCCCCCTCTGAGTAGCTGGACAGGCCAGATAAATCTGCCTCAAGACATTCTTCAGTGGAAACCTCCGGGGTAAAGCACCTAATTCAACTGATAAAGAAAACTATATCCCTGATTTTAATGGATCAAATAAAACAAATCATACAGTAATTCGGAGCTAGGCAGTGCAAATCAAACAGAATTTGATTTACCCAGAAACGGAAACCCTACCTTGACAAGGAAAAGAAAACAAAATCCTAGATCTGAAATCTCAATCCTAGCTGAATCTACGAACCCTAAATTTAAAAAAAAACCTAGTTTTGGGTCACCAAGTTGGTGGCTTGGAAAGGACAGAAACTGGAGAAAATCAACAGACATAAAACCGAAAAATGGAACCTTGAGGAGAGGGAAGACATAAAGGAGAAAGGGAGACCTGATCCGAAGGCGCGTAAGTAGAGATCAATCGAGAAAGTCAAAGCTCCAGCTAGCCAGCGATCGACACAGAAGAGGAGGCCTAGGGCGCTAGCTGCTTGGCTGGCTGGCTCAGAGTTGACCTGCTAATACATGATTTTCTTGATCATTATCAAGAGAGGGGAAAGAGCGAGAGGAAGGAAGCCTAATGACAGACAGAGGGAGATTTTTTAAGTCCGCAAGCAAAGCACAAGCACCAAGACCAAGGTGGAGAGAGAGAGACTGGAGGAAGCGGGGAGGAGAGATAATCAGGTACAGTACGCGTCTCTTTCGTTTGTTATCTTTTGTTTACATCACTGCTAGCTAGTTAATGCTTCGGTCAATGTTCTGGGCCGTCTGGCCCATTAGAAGGTTTTTCAAATAATAGACCAAGGCCCCGTTTGATCACCTTTTCTTAATTCTCTTTCTTTACTCTTTCTTGCCCAGTTGCCCGTTTGGGCCCGTTTGATAACCTACATGGGTCCGTTTCACGTGCTACCCTCGTCAATGCCCTGCGCGATAAAGTTATGTTTCACTGAAAGCAATCAGAATTTTCACAATTAGAGGTTATACAGGGTAAATTACAAAACCCCCTATGATTTGATCTAAACTACTCTTTGCCCTCTTTATTTTAAAAAACATACACTTTACCTCTTACTTCATTTATAGTGTCCGTCAACAACTTTTGAAATCCTAAATTAAACTATCTAATAACTATATTTTAGTAATTTTAAAATTTTTGATATTTTTTTCACAATTAACCAACCTTTGAAAAACACTGATATGCATTTACAGGAAAAAAAATGCATTTACAAAAAAAAATTGATAATTTAAAACATCTAGTAAATATATAAAAAAATATTAGAAATACCAAAATTACTGAAAAATTATTATCATATAATTAAAATTATAGTTTCGGAAGTTGTTATCAGACAGTACAAAAAAACTAGAAGCAAAGTGTAAGTTTTAAAAAATAAAGGGAATAAACTGTAGGTTAAGGTAAATCTCATGGGGGTAATTGTAACTTTCCATTCTTATATATAACAAATATTAAACGATAATACTCTATAATAAAACTTATACATTCAGATAATTAAAGATATTTTTGTGATGAAAATATGAAAAATATACTAATTTAGCATTTATATTCTTGTCTTTTGGTGATTTGCTTCAAAGAAATATGAAGATAAATGAGATACTCTTATAGTAAAAGATTTTATTCTTTTTACCTTGCGGCAAATTAGCTACTTAATTTTTTTTCCATATGTTTGAAGAGAAAAGAGAGTGAGAAAAACGTTCAAAGCTTAAATGAGAAAATGAATAAAAGTTCATGGGTTTACGATTTTAATTGTTGATATAGAGAAGTGACTCACTCATTTTTTGTTTTTCTTAAGGTAAGATAGGCACATTCTTTTATTCTTCTCAAGGTAGAACAGATACATTCTTTCATTCTAATAAAACTTTATGAAAATTATAAAAGTTTGCTAAAAGTTAAAGAGTATATCAAATTATTTAATTATATATATTTGGTTAACATTTCTTTTTTTTTTTTTCTGAAAAAAAGGTCGATAAACCACATATTCTTTCCGTCCCGTTTATTTTGCTCGATAAATGTAAATTTTGTGGTCAAACATGTTAACTTTTTGTCAACTTTGACTACCATTTCCTACTCTACCACTCAAATTTTTTTGCTGATTCTTGTTTTGATCCTTCATTTTGTAGGTTGGAGAAGTGGACCGTAGCATTGGAATGACACCAGAGCGAGCGAAACGAAAAACGGGCATGCAAAAGTCAAGGGAATTTATAACTGTGATGCTTAGGCCCCAGGAGTGAGGCCTAGGCGCAACAGTTCAAAAGCCTGCTGCCTGAAAAATGCACCTTGGAGGCCTAAGCTCCAGGCACTTGCGAGCCTGGAGGCCTAGGCACCCAAGTACCCCCTTTTGGGGTCTAGGCACCAGAGCACCCCCTTTTGAGGCTTAGGCGCCAGGCACCCGGGAAAGTAATCCCCTACCTTAAATTTGAGCTCAAGCTTGCTATTGATCAAGGATTTTTATTCAAATGGTTTGGTGAGTGAAAGGGACACCTCTAAGGATAAAAAAACCTAGAACCTAGCAAAAGAAGAGGACTCTTGATCTTCATCTTCTCATATTAAACTTAGGTTTTTTATCACCATTTCTTGCATTTCTTCATCTTCCTTTGGAGCACTTGTGGATTCTTGCTTGGATAAAGTTTGGAGAACTTAAAGACTTATAGAAGCCTTGAGGAATCAAGCATCTAGAGTTTATTGGGTTCCTTCCTTCCTTTTTTTTATCTTGTATTTAGACATGGATGCTCTTTTATGTATTTTCAAGTTTATGTTTAGTTTGATTATGAAGTAGTTTTCTCTACACTTTCTATGGTTGTAGCTACTTGAATTGGTTATGTTGGTTAGATTAATAACTATTTGACTTTGGTTTTCCTCCATTGCTTGTTTACTCTTCTCTTTGAGCTTGTTATTGTATTGATTGATTAAGGACCTTAGTCAATTGCACCTTAGATTTCTTTTAAACTCTTGGAAAAGATTAAAAGGAATTAGAATTAGGATAAGAGTGTAGTGGCCATGGGCTTGTTAGGAGACTAGTCTAGGACACTAAGTGAAGTTAAATTGAACTTGTAATGCCTCTTTCACTTGGGAGAGTAAGAGCCCAATTAGTTAACTTCATCAACAAGTAGAAAAAACCAAATTATTAGCCTTAATCCAGCCTTAATTCACTAGCTAACCAAGTCAAATAGTGAAAACTATAGGAAGTGTGTTTTGTTAATTCACTAGAAAACCTCTAATTTGCATTGTGTTTGTTGTTCTTATTTAGTAGTAATTTAAGTAGTGTTGCAAACTTAGTTATTTTCATAGTGAGTAAATCATTAATTGTTGTTTGTTTAGCTAAAGTGAGTCTTAAGGTTGTGGTAATTAGCAAACAATATAAATCAATCATCGTAGGAACGATACTCATTCATCTTATCTACACACATCCTGTGCGTTTGTGGGTTAGGGTTGGAAAACTCACAACATTGCTCCAATTGAGTTTTCACGTAGTTTTAGGCATTTTACTGTTTCTCACGTGTTTTTTGATTTTGCCCCTTATCCTTCATCGTTTCTAGTCTGATCCTAGAATCGGTTCATCGTCCTCAATTCGTCTCCTCGATCGCTAAATCGATTCACTATCCTCGTTCGCATTGTCCTCATTTGTGTCATCAATTCACCGGAGTCGATTTGTGTCTGTCTTCATTCACGTCGTCAATTCATCGGCGTTGATTTGCATCGTCCTCGATTGCAGCATCGATTCACGTCCATCTTCATTCGTGCCATCCTCGATCGCAGCGTTGATTCGCGTTTGTCTTCTTTCACGTCATCGATTCGCTAACCTCAATTCACGTTGGGATAAGGAGGCGTCGATGTGGTGGCTACCATGGCCGATCGAAAGGAAGCTGAAAGGTGAGAGTGTTTAGAGTCCAATTCTAGTTTGGGTAACAAGGGCATACTTGTTTTTTGAATGAATAAAGTTTACTAAAAATGGAAATAGTGCAAAGTTTTGGGACATCCCTAAAAGGAAAATGAAGCAAAACTTTTGGGATGGAGGGTATATAATATATCTGGATACACTACTACCTAAAAGTTAATCTCTTAGTACCATAGTATTAAATACTGTGGTATATCGTGCAGTATGACGTTTACCACGAGTACATGGTACAAATGTTTTCACATTTTGTAATTTTACCATGTGGTAAACCGCGGTATTTTGCATACTTTTTGTATTTATTTTGTCAAAAAATGTTGGTATACCGCAAATGTTACATGGTACGTACCACGGTATTTTATTTTTTGTAGCTATTTTTTTCATTTTAAATAAAAAAATCATAAATATATAAACTATTAAAATATAAATATACACATATCATAAAATAAAAATTTATTTTTTTTAATTTTCTAAATTAATATAAAAATTTAATAGATTGTAGCAGCTTGAAGATCCCTATTGGATTTTTAGTGCATGATACCCCAACTGTATATCTTCTATCATATATATTTTATTTATATTTGATAAATTTTGATGAGAAAAATTAGAATACATATAAAATGTATAAAAATAAATTATTAAACAATTATATCATCCTAAAATAATATTTTAATATTTAATTTTTTATGAAAATGGTAATGGTATGCGGCGTGGTATATCATAAAGTATATTTTAAAAATTCAAGGTACGGTATACCTAGTGGCAATGGTATTTAACACCTTACTTAGTACTGAATCTCATGTTTCGTTAATAAAGAATGAACACCATTTTCAAAAGTTTCATCTAACAAAATGAATGTTAACATGTATTTTTCATGTGACTTTAAACGTTAAACACATATAATGATATCAAAGCTGTTGACGCCACTATATACAAGGTGGACTCAATGTGGTTATGTATAGCCCTGCATCCCCTAACATGGCACAATTCCAGAGCTATATACTTGATAACTCATTAAAATTGGTCAATTCTTTTTTAAATTTATAGTTTAAATCAATATTTATTTTAAAAAATATATATGTGCAATATAGATAAGGAAATTAAAAGAAAATAACCTATACCAAAATTAATATCCTTAAATATTACCACCAACTCCATTCCAAGATCTTTGTATGGTTTTAGTTTTTCGACTTAAGTTTATCTTAAATTTATTTGTATTAATATTTAATAATTTTTAAAAAATCATATTTAAAAAACTATGAGTCTTGTGGTTTCTAATTGTTAATTTCTGAAATTTTTTAGTAAATATTAATATAAATAACTTAAGTTAAATTCAATTCAAAAAATTAAAATGGTACAAATAACTCGGGGTAGTGAGAGTCTGCAAATTCATAGAAAATGTATTAGACTTGTTTTTTTTGGCATATAAGAGAGTAAGTATGATTCTAAATTCAGACTGTCATTTGACTTTCTTTTGGTTTTCTTTTTGTTTTTTCTTTTTCCCTAAAGCGGTGCCTTTAGCTGGTTTTAGTACCGAAGCCAGATTGGCTCCAACTAACATATGACAACATTGACAAGCAAGTTGGACGTGACAGATGCATGCATTAGTAGTAAACGAGGCTTGTTGACCTCCACAGTGTAGCGAATATTTTTTTAATAAATTTATTATAAAAGATTTTAAAAATAAATAATTAAAAAATTTAAGAGAAATTAATTAAAGTTAAACTAGTTTTAATAATAATTAAAATTAAGTAAATAGAAACATAATATTATATATTTTTTGAAATAATGTATAATTTTTGTTATTAAAAATAATTCACTAAATTTTTTTCACTTTTATCGACTTAAATGCTAATTTTTAATATCAATGATAAATTTATTTTCAATTTTAGCAATTATTGACCAAATTATTCTATTAAACCATAGAGAACAATTTATACTGCAAAATGCAATCATGAATAACAAAATAATATAATTGAAACACTAAATTGTGCTTAATTTATGTTAATAAATTTATAATTTAACCATTAAATTAATAAAGATAAAAATAAAAAAATTAATTAAAGCCGAATCAATAAGAACCATATCCAGCAAATTATAATGATTAAAGTTTTATTTTAAAAAATAAAATTAAAGAAAAGAAACAAAAAATAGTTCAAACCAAGACAAAAAAATGAAAAAACATTAGTTATTAAAGGCTTAAGAATTGATTTAATGAATGTAAATAAATATATTAACACAAAAATAAAAAAATTATGACAATCAATGTCTTACTTTAGAATATAGTACTTAAAAACAATGAAAAGTTTGGGGACTAAGAGAATGAATCGAAAGAATCTAGCTAAATATTTATTAAATATAGGGACAAAAAATAAAAGATAGATGGAACATATGGACTAACATCGAAAAGAGTTGAAGCTTAGGGATTTAATTGACATTTAACCAGAAAATGTAAAACTAGAGAAAATGCAAAATGAGTCCTAAAAAATACAAGTACTTTGTGAAAAGGGAATCGAACTTAAAGAATGGTCAATTATGTTTGAAAAGGGTGGAAAAAAAAAAGGGAAAAAAACTGTTCATCTTCAATGATGAACAATGAAGACCCCACAACTTTTAGAAACAAGCGAGGTATATGGGACCAACGCATTGCATGGGTACATTTTATATCAATATTAGCTGTAATATAATCAAAATAAGTCATTGATGGAATAATGTAAAAAAATAAAACTTATCTTAATATTAAGTAGAATCTAAGTATAAATAATTATAAGCACATAGATTAGTCAACTGAAAATGTGTTTATATAGTGTCAAAAGGGCATTAATGATAACAAATGAAAAATGATTAAAGTAATTCTATTAATCAATTTAATAAAATAATTAAGAGAAAAAAAGTTTTTGGTATTCATAGTGTAGAATAACATTGTATAATATATATGCATAGGTTTTCCAGATTTTCACTCACTAATATATTAGTGATAAAATAAAACCTTTTAAGAATTATGCACTCATGCATAATACAGATTGTTCACTTATTTCAACTAACCAAAACTTTAAATCAAACCTATTTAAAGCATTGACACATTATGAAAATATGCATTTGCTTCAATTAATTCAAACTTTGAATCAAACCTATATAATTAAAACTCTTAGTCAAACCATGAAAAATAAAAAGCTTTTGGTATTTAATATGGTTAATATAAGCATGTATTTCACTTTCATTAAAGGTTTTATTATCTTAAATTTAAATATGCCTTCAAAATTTTTATTTTCCTAAAAGCTTATGTCAGGTATTTAAAAGCCTACCACACCTGTGACTAAGGATCCAGATAGTCCTATTCCCTTCTCCTTAAAAACATTTGACTTCTGGTATATACAAAAATTCTGATTAGTAATAGGGAGAAAAAAGTTTACGACAGATCATGAAAGTTGGGGACCATTATGGTAGAAATGTTATATTTAGGAACTAAAGGAGAGATTTGACCATTTTGCAGGAAAGGCAAAAAAAATAAAAAAGGGACAAAATACACTTTGGTCTTTATAATGTTTATTTTGGCTAGTAAGATTCCCCAATTTTTATGATATGACAATCATATCACTGTCAGCAAATGGTGTATCTTCTAGCTGTTGACAACAGGTGAAAGTGGAGGAGCATTATGGGAGACATGTATTATTTGGGTACCAAAAGAGAGGTTTGACCATAAATTGGAAGAAGCAAAAAAATAAAAAAAGGACAGAAGTTATTGTTGATGAACATTAAAACTTCTTTCTCTTTTAGAATGTACTATAATATAATTTCTACCCAAAATATAATAATTGCCATTTACTATTGGATAAAATATTAAATTCACAATTGTGCATGTGTAAATTATACTTTCTCTCCTATTTCAAGCTGCACAAAATTTGACTTTTTTGTGCATGTATAAATTAGTTGCCTTTTTTTGTGTGTTTTTTCCTTCAAGTTTGTCTTTTTCAATATTCTTGCATAAAGTTTAGCTGTTTTGGAAAGTAATTTTGTCTTTCTGTGCACGTGTGTGAGTTTTTTTTTTTTTGGCTTTCCAAGTTTGTCCTTTACAAAATTCAACAACTAAAAGAGAACAGGCAAAATGAAAGATTTCCATTTAAGAAATGGAACAATGGCTTTAGACATCCTAAAAGGAATAGTGAAACAATGAAAGTAGAATATAGAGAGTAGCAAAGATGACACTTTAATTTTGTATCTCAGGTTCAGTTTTCAGACATTATGTAAAATTTTAATTCTGTGCCTAATTAATGTCTGACTCCCACATATGTTTTGTGTGACTTATGAAGAGAAATAGGAGTATCATGTTTTAAGGATTTGTCTAACATGTGCTCTAACAAGTATTAAATAACAACTAGATTGATTCTTGTTGAAAATTTAAGATCATATTGATTAAAATTGACTCCTTTTTCTACCTAAATTACCCTTTCAAAATAAGTGTATTTCTTCTATTTCACAAATCTTGCTCGACTTTCTTTTTTAAGCCGTCATAATTTTTTACAATATTTTTATATTTAATAACCTACTTTACTATATTATCCTTAAAATTATTAATTTAATGTCAATTTGTTTTAATTTTCTTGATTTATGTGAAAAAAATTATAAAAAAAAAATGGAAATAGCATACAAGCTTTTTGCATTGTCTTAAACTCTTAATCTCCTTGAAAAACCTAGTAGAGTAATATTGATAGGAAGAAGAGAGTTTTAATTTAATACTTAGACTTTTTGGCCTTCAAGCACGCACATTGTGGGCCGTAATTTCAACTTTACACATATAAAATATAGGGGGCTTGTTCTTAATTTGCTGGAGCTGAAGAGTACAAATTTTCGAAGAAGTACCAAGAAGCGAAATTGGAGGAAAATGAGAGAAAATGGAAAGGTCCGAAAAATTTTCGATCATCATATACCGGATTTAACTATTCGTCTTAATTTGAGATCAATTTCTGCTTTTGGGTCAGAATCAAAGCCCATTTTGGCTCTTTTCCTAGGCATCGATCAATGACAAAGAAGAGAAAGAAGAAGGAAAATAAGGGCTTGCCTTTTATCTCTCTTTTTATCTCTCCCTTGTTAATTAACTCAAAATTAGTATTTATATTCATGCCTTTCGGTGACTTGCTTCAAAGAAATATGAAGATAAATGAGATATTCTTACAGTAAAAGATTTTTTTGCTTTTATCTTGTGACAAATTAGCTACTTAATTTTTTTCATATGTTTGAAGAGAAGAGAGTAACAAAAATGTTCACAGCTTAAATGAGAAAAATGTATAAAATTTTATGTGCTAGTATAGGACTTTTACGATTTTAATTGTTGATACGGAAAAGCGACTCACTCATTTTTTGTTTCTCTTAAGATAGGCACATTCTTTTATTCTTCTTAAGGTAGAAGAGACACATTCTTTTATTTTAATAGACTTTATAAAAATTATAAAAGTTTGCTAAAAGTTAAAAATCTTTGTACGGTGTCAATTTTTTGACTTAAGTTTATCTTAAATTTATTTATATTAATATTTAATAATTTTCTGAAAAAATTATATTAAAAAACTATAAGTCTTGTGGTTTCTAACTATTAATTTCTTAAATTTTTTTATTAAATATTAACATAAATAAATTAAGTTAAAATCAATTAAAAAAAATTAAAATGGTATAAATAACTCGGGACAGACAGAGTTTGTAAATTCATAGAAAATGTATTAGTGGAGCTTTTTATTTTTTATTTTTATATATAAGAGAGTAACAATGATTCTAAATTCAGACTGTCATTTGACTTTTCTTTTGTTTTTGTTTTTTTTCTAAAGAGGTGCCTTTAGCTGGTTTTATTACCGAACCCATATTGGCTTCGATTCATATATGACAAGCAAGGTGGACGTGACAAGTGCATGCATTAGTAGTAAATTTCTACCCAAAATATAATAATTGCCATTTACTATTGGTTAAAATATTAAATTCGTGCATGTGTGAATTATACTCTCTCAGCTATTTCAAACTGCACAAAGTTGACTGTTTTGTGCATGTATAAATTAGTTGTCTTTTCTCTGTGTTTTTTTCCTTCAAGTTTGTCCTTCTCAATATTCTTGCATAAAGTTTAGCTGTTTAGGAAAGTAATTTTGTCTTTTTGTGCACGTGTGTGTGTGTGTGTGTTTTTTTTGGTTTTCCAAGTTTGTCCTTTACAAAATTCAGCAACTAAAAGAGAATAAGCAAAATGAAAGATTCCCATTTAAGAAATGGAACAATGGCTTGAGACATCCTAAAAGGAAAAGTGAAACAATGAAAGTAGAATATAGAGAGTAGCGAAGATGACACTTTAATTTTGTATCTTAGCTCAGTTCTCAGACATTATGTAAACTTTTAATTCTGCGCGACTTATGAAAAGGAGTAGGAGTGTCATTTTTTAAGGATTTGTCTAACATGTGCTCTAAGAAGTATTAAATAACAACTTGATTGATTCCTGTAGAAAATTTAATATCATATTAATTTAAAATGACTCTTTTTTCAGCCTAAATTACCCTTTTTGAAATCAGTATATCCCCTTTATTTCATAAATATTACTCCACTTTCTTTTTTAAGCCGTCGTAATTTTTTACAACATTTTCATATTTAATAACTTATTTTACTATATTATCCTTAAAAGTATTAGTTTAATATCCATTTTTTTAATTTTTTTTTATTTGTGAAAATAATATACAATAAAACCTTTTTGCAATGTCTTAGTCTCCGTGAAAAATCAAATAGAGTAATATTGGTGGGAAGGAGAGTGTTTTAATTTAATACTTAAACTTTTTGGCCTTCAAGCACGCATATTGTGCACCGTAATTTCAACTTTACATATATAAAATACATTACTAGAAAAAACCGATTTAGCGACTGTTAAGCGTATAATTCCATTGTCAAAGTTGTGTATTTTTTGGCGTCTTTGATTACTGTTTATTACAAATTCTCCTTTTTATCTTTTGTTTTTCTCTCGTTTTTATTATTGTCCGCAGATTCGTTGGTGTGTGAAAAGTGGATGAAAGCAGGATTGCATTGTAGCGGAGTTGTGTTGAGCAAGATTTGCTCAATTATGATCTGGCGACGCAGCGGAATTGTAGCGGAGTTGTGCTGAGCAAGATTTGCTCAATTATGTTCTGGCGACGCGTCGCCAGAATGAACGCCAAATTGGCGACGCGTTGCAAACGTTAAAACAAGGTTTTTTAGTTCTGGCGACGCGTCGCCAGAAAGTCGCCAAATTGGCGACGCGTTGCCAGACTGAAGAAATTGTGGCGACGCGTCGCCAAGACTAAATCTGGGCCATTAATCTTAGCAATTGACGGTTCTCACGGCAAGAAGCACATGGGATTCCTTTCATTCCTCTTGGCCTATAAATTGGAGCTCGTGAGAAGAGCCAGGGGGTTGAAAAAAACACAACACACTCTCAACCATTCTAGTTCTTCTCTTCCTTGGAACTCCATTGAAGGAAGCTCGGAGCTTGGAGAAGGAGGTTTCCACCACGGAAACTTAGTATTCTAAGGGCTTCACTGATTTTCTTCTCTTCTTCTTCTCTTTCTCTTCAGTTGTATTTCATTGGATACTTTGTTCATGTTTAGTTTGTGGATTTACTTGATGGATCGTGAGTAGTTCTTTAATATCTTTCTAGGATGACATTATTCTACCTTGTTACTTCATGGATTTGAGTTTATATTGATGATTGTGGACTACTTGTGTTACTTATTTCTTGTGTTATTTGTTATGTGGGTAAGGCCTTCTCACATCATTTTAATTCATCTAGACCTTGAGAGAGGTTTATAGTTGAGTGGAAGAAAGAAAGAAGTATAGTGGACATCTGGGATTAGAGGTAATCTTTGAGTTCATTAGGTGTCAAACAGAGATCCGGGCGTAATCTACCTAGAGTTAACACTTGGGCTTGAGGAAGTCAGGTTTAATTCTTAGGTAAGCAAGAACTAATCTTGAGAAAGACGTTTTTGAGTTATGAATTTCTTCACCACACATTATAAGTCCACTTGAAAGAGGCGTTCATCATGGGTAGCAAGGTTAGAGTAATGGAATCCTAGGAAGATAGTTTCTTTCTCTTAGCCTTCTCAACAAGTTTCCTTTTTAGTAATTGCTTTACCTTCTAGTTAGTCTTTTTATTAGCTTCACTTGTGATATCATCCTCTTGTTACTTGAATCCGTTGTACTCGTCGTTCGGTAGTTTAAGTAATTAACTCTCTTTCTTAGATAAAAATCACAAAAGTCTCTTGGGACGATACCCCTATTTGCCTTGTACTACTCGTCAAAACCGTACACTTGCGGGTGATTTGGGGTTATAAATGTAAAACTATTGAGCTACTCTCCCAATTGCACATCAAAGTTTTTGGCGCCGTTGCCGGGGATTTTTATTGATTTTTATCTTTATGAAAGTTGGTTACTTTTATTTGCTTAATTTTTGTCATTACAGTTGATGCAATTTTCTTTTTCAATTGAAGGTACACCTAGTGCATGACCCGAAGTTCTTGTTCTCACTTAGTGCCATTTGATCCGGAAATTGAAAGAAGCTTGAGGGAACTTCGTTCAAGAAACAGAGGACTTGAGGAAGGTTATTCTAGTACTTCTAATTCCATTAATATGGAAGGCAATCAAGAAGGCAACATGAGGCACCATGAAGAAGAAGGGGATGTCAATGTTGTGGATCCCAATGGAGTTGAAGAGGTGATGGACAACGGAAATGGCTATAGAAGAAGAAGAGGAAGACCGGTGCTTGATTACTTTCGCCCTCAACGGGTGGAGGACCAAGATAATATGATCAGACCGGCACCGCTTCGAGGAAGAGCTTTCATGATTCCTAGCCATGTTCTTCAATTAGTTGAAGCACACCCATTCGGAGGAGCTCTTGATGAAGATCCCAACAACCATATCAAAAGATTTGTTCGTCTATGCGATACCTTTGATTTGGAAGGTGTGAGTGAAGATGCAAAAAGAATGAGACTTTTCCCATTTTCTCTTGTGGATGAAGCATCGGAATGGTTTGAAAATTTGGAGCCTACATCGGTTCATACTTGGCAAGATTTATATGATGCATTTATTCGGAGATTTTTCCCCTCTCAAAAAGCCTTTGAGCTTAAAAATCAACTCTTGGCGTTTAGGCAAAATGAGTGGGAATCACTTGCAGAAGCATGGGTACGTTTCAAGAAAATGGTGAAAAGTGTTCCAACTCATGATATTGATCAAGCTCACCAACTTCATCTCTTTTACAATGGATTGAGTTTAAATACTCGATTGCAAGTTGATGCCGCCGCCGGTGGTTTCTTATTGTTGAAAGATGTGGAGGAATGCTTTGAGTTATTAAACAATATGGCCAAAAGTCTTGAGCTGAGCGGAAAAAGGATCCCAAGGAAAGGAAATGGATTATATGAAGTGGATAAAGACACATCTGTCCAAGCACAACTTTCTGCACTCACTAGCATGGTATCCAAACTATCAAAAAAATCAAGATAGGATGAAAGTGCAACAAGCTATGGCTAGTGAGGATGTGGATGAATTAGAAGATGTGAATTTTCTGGGATATCGGAATCTGTACCCACCTAAGCAAGGAGCAGGAAATTTCTTTCCAAGGAATCGCCAACATGAAGGTTTCAGTTACTCAAATCCAAAAGGTGCTCTGCAACCACCAGGTGAGTCTTCTAAAGAATCAGAAGCTTCTCTAAAAGATTTCATGAAGGGAATGATGGGAGAATTCATGCATGAAGTAAGGGGGATGGCTAGTGGACAAAATAAGAAGATTGGTGCATTGGAAGATGAGATGAAGACTATGCAAGCCAACACTCAAGCATCAATCAAAAATCTGGAAACACAAATGGGTCAACTAGCCACATCTATGAGACAACTCCAAAAAGGTAAATTCATACCCAGCGATACAGATATTAATCCAAAGGAGTCTTGCCAAGCTGTTACTCTCAGAAGTGGGAAAAAGGTGGTGACACAACCCAAGGAACCACCCACTCAAGAAGAATATCCTCTCCAAGGACCCACTCTACCAGAAAGTGTTGATGATACTCAAGCATCATCACCAAGTGTTGAGGAAGTTCAATCAAAGGAAGAGGCAAAAAATATGCCCATGCAGGGGGAAGCTCCAAAGCACATTCCTACTCTCCCATACCCCCAAAGGTTCAAGCCTAAGAAGGAGGACACTCAATTTATGAGATTTCTTGAAATTTTCAAGAAATTGGAGATCAACATTCCTTTTTTGGAAGCACTCAATCAAATGCCTTCCTATGCCAAATTTCTCAAGGAGTTGATTACCAAAAAGAGGAAGTTCTTGGACAACGAGCTCATTTTGATGAGAGAAGAAGCAAGTGCTGTCATTCAAAGAAAGATGCCTCAAAAACTCAAAGATCCAGGAAGTTTTACTATCCCTTTAGACATTGGGTCTTTCCATTGTGATAAGGCGTTATGTGATCTTGGAGCTAGTATTAATTTGATGCCACTATCTGTTTGCAAAAGCCTTAGTCTTGGAGAGGTGAAGCCTTCTTCGATTTGTCTTCAATTGGCAGATAGATCATTCACCTTTCCGCGAGGAGTTTTGGAGGATGTGTTAGTCAAAGTGGGTCAGTTCATATTCCCTGCTGATTTTGTAGTACTGGACATGGAAGAAGACCAAAATATGCCAATCATACTTGGGAGACCATTCCTTGCTACCGGGAAAGCAGTGATAGATGTGGAAAAAGGTAATCTTACTTTGAGAGCCAATGATCAGGAAATTACTTTCAATCTTGCTCAAGCTATGAAATCTATTGATAATGAGGTGCCCAAATGCTTTATGGTTGATGTGATTGATTCTTGTATGGAAGAAAAGAAAGAGTCATTGCTTATTGAGGACCCCATTGAAAGAGCACTTATTATTGGAAGTTCATGTGGTGAGGAAGATTATGAAGTAATGAGCACTCTGGGTACTCTTGATTCTTGTGTGAAGTTGCTAGCTCCAAGAAAGATGGTAGAACAACTTTTATTTTGTGATCTTGAGAAGGAGCCAGAGTTGGAGTTAAAGCCATTACCGAAAGACCTCAAGTATGTCTATCTTGGCAACGAAGGGACCCTTCCGGTAATTATCTCTTCTACATTGACTACCTTGGAGGAAGAAAAATTGATTCGAGTTTTGAGGGAGCATAGAGGGGCAATAGCTTGGTCTATCTCTGACATCAAAGGAATTAGCCCAGAAATTTGCATGCACAAAATTCTTATGGAAGATGATTTCAAGCCTTCCATCGAAGCTCAAAGAAGGTTGAATCCAAAGATGAAGGAAGTGGTTAAGGAAGAAATTGTGAAGTTGCTAAATGCCGGTATTATTTATCCAATCTCAGATTCCCATTGGGTGAGCCCAGTTCAAGTGGTGCCCAAAAAGGGAGGTACAACTGTTATGGGCAACAACAATAATGAATGGCTCGCAACTCGACTGGTTACCAAGTGGAGAGTATGTTTTGATTATCGGAAGCTCAACAAGGCGACCCGGAAAGATCATTTCCCTCTTCCTTTCATTGATCAAATTCTTGATAGGTTGGCGGGACATAAGTTCTATTGCTTCTTGGATGGTTATTCAGGCTACAACCAAATTGTGATATCACCGGAAGATCAAGAGAAGACTACCTTCACTAGTCCTTGGGGTACATATGCATTTCGGAGAATGCCATTTGGACTTTGCAATGCACCGGCGACCTTCCAACGATGTATGATGGCCACATTTTCTGACATGGTGGAAAAGTGCATGGAGGTATTTATGGATGATTTTTCTGTCTTTGGTGATTCTTTTAATGCATGTTTGAATAACTTATCCCTTGTCTTGAAGAGATGCCAAAAGACTAATCTAGCTCTGAATTGGGAAAAATGTCACTTCATGGTCAGTTCTGGAATAGTGCTTGGGCATAGAATTTCTTCTCAAGGCATGGAGGTGGATAAAGCTAAAATTGTGGCTATTCAAAAATTGCCACCTCCATCCAATGTGAAGGGAGTAAGGAGTTTTTTGGGACATGCCGGTTTCTACCGGAGGTACATAAAGGATTTCTCTAAGATTGCTAAGCCTTTGTGCAATTTGCTTGAGAAGGATGCAACTTTTCATTTTGATGATAAATGTTTGGAAGCATTCAAGATCTTGAAGGAGAAATTGGTAAGTGCACCTGTGGTGGTAGCTCCCAACTGGGAGGAACCATTTGAGATCATGTGTGATGCTAGTGATTTTGCTGTGGGAGCAGTATTGGGACAACGGAATGAAAGAATTTTTCGCGTAATTTATTATGCTAGCAAGACCTTAGATGGAGCGCAACAAAATTACACCACGACAGAGAAGGAGCTTTTAGCGGTGGTCTATGCTGTTGATAAATTTAGATCTTACATTGTGGGATCTAAAGTTGTGGTTCACACCGATCATGCAGCAATCAGGTATTTGTTTACCAAAAAAGATGCTAAACCCAGACTAATAAGGTGGATTCTTTTGCTTCAAGAATTTGATTTGGAGATTAAGGACAAGAAAGGAAGCGAGAACCTTGTGGCTGATCATTTGTCTAGATTGGAAAGTCAAGAACAACCCTTGGAGAGACCGATCCAGGAATATTTTCCTGATGAAAGTCTTTTCCAGGTGGAGAGTAAGATCCCATGGTATGCGGACTTTGTGAATTATCTGGCTTGTGGAGTTTTGCCACCAAACTTGTCGTATCAAGAAAAGAAGAGGTTTCAAGCCAGTGTCAAGCACTATCTTTGGGATGAACCATTGCTTTTCCGCCGGTGTGCTGATCAAATCATCAGAAGGTGCATAGCAAATGATGAAGTGAAGGATATCCTTTACCATTGTCACTCTTCACCATGCGGTGGACACTTTGGGCCTTCCAAGACGGCAAATAAGGTATTGCAAACTGGTTATTTTTGGCCTTCTTTATTTAAGGATGCATATACCTTTGTCAAAACATGTGATAGGTGCCAAAGATTAGGTAATATCTCTAGGAAAGATGAAATGCCTTTGCAAAATATTCTAGAGGTAGAAGTGTTTGATTTATGGGGCATGGATTTTATGGGCCCTTTCCCCCCTTCTTTTGGCAATCATTATATCTTACTTGCAGTTGATTATGTCTCTAAGTGGGTGGAAGCCATTGCCACCCCTTCTTGTGATGCTAATGTGGTTGTCAAGTTCCTGCAAAGGAATATTTTTGCAAGGTTTGGGACACCTAGAGCTATTATCTCAGATGAGGGATCTCACTTCATCAACAAAACACTGGCACAAGCTCTAGCAAAGTACGGGGTACGACATAAAGTGTCACTTCCTTATCACCCTCAAACGAATGGTCAAGCCGAAATTTCAAATAGGGAAATCAAGAAGATCTTGGAGAAGACGGTAAGCATTAATCGTAAGGATTGGTCACAAAAGTTGAGTGATGCACTTTGGGCATACAGGACAGCTTTTAAGACACCAATCGGAATGTCTCCATACCGTCTTATGTTTGGAAAAGCCTGCCATCTACCAGTAGAGCTGGAGCATAAATCCTATTGGGCGGTAAAGAAAATGAACTTTGATTTGAAGAGCTCTCAAGAAAAGAGAGCCTTTCAACTGGATGAACTGGATGAAATCCGCCTTGAAGCTTATGAGAACGCAAGAATTTACAAAGAGCGGACGAAGCAGTGGCATGACAAGATGCTTGTAAAGAAGGATTTCCAACCGGGACAAAAGGTGCTACTTTTCAATTCAAGATTGAGACTTTTCCCTGGAAAGTTGAAATCTAAGTGGTCGGGTCCATTTGAGGTGGTGAAAGTTCAACCATATGGAGCAGTGGAGCTAAAAGCTCAAGGCGGAAATATTTTTAAAGTCAATGGACAAAGAGTGAAGGCTTACTATGGAGATGAACTCAGACACATTGGCCAAGTCATTTTGGCCGACATTTTCGCTTGACAGCTCGTTACAGGCGCCTGGCTGAAGGCGTAAAACCAAGCGCTTGTCGGGAGGCAACCCGATTTTCATTATGTTGTATTTTTATTTCCTTAATTAGGTGGTGTTTTTTAGACCATTTTAAGGCATTTTGTTGTTTTATTGTGTTATTGTAGGTTTGGAAGAGCCATTGGAAGAAAAGAAGTCAAGGGAGACTAGGTTTGTTCAAGATAGAAGGTATAAAGTCTTGAGTTTAGAAGAGGTAAGTGAGCAAATTTTAAACTAGGGATTAAATTGCAAATTTATGAAGAATTTGGGTCAAAACGCAAGTCTGGCGACGCGACGCCAGACTGAAGAAATTGTGGCGACGAGTCGCCAATTGCCCAAAAGTTCACAGAGAGTTTGTTCTTTGGCGCCGTGGCGCCAATTCTCGTTCTGAATTGGCGACGCGTCGCCAACACCAGAGAATCAGTTTTAAACTCAAATTTTTCACTCCGTTTCACTTCCAACTTCATCTTCTACTCAAGTACTCTCTCAAATACTAAACCCTAACTCTTCCGTGCACATTACGGCTCGAATTCCTAGTTGATTTTTCATAGCAAAATCCGAAACAAGTAAGTTTTCTTCATCCTATCCCTCTCTATTTCCTCCTTGTGATATGTTTTTGCCCATGATTTGTTTATGCTTGGAGAATCCGAAAATTGAATATTGTCATTAGTCTTCATGGATTTTTGCCTTGTTTAGGATCATTATTGATTATATGGATGTCTGGGGATTGATTTTTGCAATGGAATGTGAGTTTGGTTTGGAATTCATAGTTTGGATTTTTCCTCCAAGTTTAGCCACGAATTTTCATGGTAGATTCTTGTTCATGCGTGTTCATGATGTTTTGTTGATTCGGAACTTATCTTTTCTTCGAATAATGAATGGGTCAACAATGAATCGTTGCCAATTTGCTCTAGAATGCTTCAATTTTGAGTTTATATGTTTCCGGAAATTTAAAGTTGAAATTCCTCCATAGGTACTTTGCACCACAATGTAGCTTCATGTGTTGTTAGTTTGCTTCAATTCTTGTTGTAAACTGCATATAGGTGTTGCATAGTACAAGTTTGATTCGTGAGTTTGCACCCGGAAACAGTTTTTCCTCATGTACCGAGAGCACGAAGTTGGTATGGACTAAAATGCAAATTCTTTGGATAACATGTTCATGACATCTTTTCCTAATGTTCTAACTTGGATTTTCATTCAGATTTGTGGTTGGGCAAGTATTTGTTACTTAATTACACTCTACTCTTGTTTAGCATTCAGAATTTTAGTGCCAATTAGTTTTCTTGAGAATCAAGTTAATCTGGAATTGTGTAATTTTACAGGAAAAATGCCGCGCAAATCAGTTCCAGAGCACTCTTTGAAGCAGAAAAGGCAAGGAAAAAGGGCGCGTGAGGAGGCTCCTGAACCTCCTTATGACAAGGGCCGCTTTGTGTCAGCTCGAGCAAGCAAATACTATGAGGGGTTCACTAACAGGAAGTTCACTCCAGAAAGAGGGTTTGATTTCTCCAAAAGGGAGAATGAGGAAATTCTGAGAGTTGTGGAAAGGCGAGGTTGGCAGCATTGGGTCTCTTACTCACAGGCCAGGGTCCCAAACTTTCTGATCATGGAGTTTTATGCGAACCTGATGGGACAGTACTACCTCAACCGTCGGACTCGTTTCACTCATGTGAGATCCAAGACTATCAATTACAGTGCAGATTCCATCAATAATCTGTTACAGATTAATCTGTTGATTGGAGGGCCAGTGAAAGAAATCACTTTGGAGCAAATGGCGGAGATAGTCTGTGGGCACCCGGTCAACTGGACCTTGAGCCGGGATCAGACACATAGGAAGCTCTACTTCAGCAATGCAGAACTCCCGCCAGAGATGAAGGCGTGGAACTACTTCATATCTTCTAGACTTGCCCCTACCACCCATGTGAGGGAGGTCACTGCAGATCGCCTGGGATTTCTGTACAACATTGCTGCTGATATTCAGATAGACGTCGGCTCCATAATATACAAGCATATCGTCAGGGCGGCCCAGTCAAAGCGAGGGAATCTGCCTTTTCCTCACTTGATCACTTCTTTGCTGATAAGAGCTGGAGTTAGTATTGAGGAAGCCCCACAGATATATCTGGCAGCCAGACCAATTTCTATTGACAAGCTCAGCGCGGCGGTAGAGGAAGCCCAGGGAGGAGCATCAGATGAGGAAGAAGCAGATGTCGCTCAAGACCTGGAGCAGGAGGCTGAGGAAGAAGAAGAGCAGCAACAGGAAGAGCAGTTTCAAGAGCATTTTCTGGGTCCCGAGGATTTAGGTGGAGCTCCTGATCAGCTGATTGATCCTGCTACCGCGACTCCCGCATCTTTGGCTGTAGCACTAAATAAGCTACACATTCTCATGAAGGAGCAGCATCAGGAGTCTATGGCCCGGTTTGAGTCGATTGGTGGATCTTTTGCCACTTTCGCGAGGGAGACGCGTGAGGGCTTCTCCCTTTTAGCAGGTAATCAAGAATCGCTCTCTGGACAGGTACGCTGGGGTCACCAGCAGCAGCAGCAGGGCCTTCCTCCTGAGTATCCACTATTCAACCCGATTCCGCCGCAATTCCACCCTTCAGCATACCCTTGGTACATGCCACATCCCTCGTACCACCCACCGCCATACTATCCTCATTTCAGCACACCGCGTGATCTATCAGAGGGCCCCTCTTCCTTCCCTCCAGCTGGCGGATCTTCTGGCCAGGATGACATGGGCGAGGATTAGTCGGGGCGGGAACTCCCGCCCCCGGGTATGAAATTCAATAAATTTTAATCATTGAGGACAATGTTTATTTCAAGTTTGGGGGGGAGTTTGGATAATCTTTCTTGATTTGCTACTTTTGATGATGTTAGTTTTTTCGTATCGGATTTTTTTTAAGTATTTTGATGTTGTTTTGTGTTTGTGGTTGATGTTATCGAGTTACTCTTTAGAATTAGAATTTAACGATCGAGAGATTAAAAATTAATTCATCAAGAATGGCCTGAGTAAGGGTCACACTTGAGACGCATTCTGATGGATTAGCGCTTTCTGAAATTCGGTCCTCTCGAATTATGTTTGTTTGTTTATGTTTTTCTTTTCTTTTCAGATTGCATTTTAGAGTGTTTAATTTTTTTTAAGATTCCAATGGAAGCCATTGTTGCACTTGATTGGATGTGATTGCCAGTTTTACTCTCTTGAAGTTTTGATGATTTTGGAAAGTCAGTTTTTATTGTTGGTAAAGTCTTAAGGGTGTGATACATTGAGCTTGGGAGTTGTGTTATAACGCGTTCATTGTTAATACTTGCACAATGTGTTCCTTTCCTGAATTTGATTATGGACCTAACAACCCATAATAATTGTATGCTCTCGAAGTTTGTTTGGTTTTATAGGAGGAACTGTTCCATTAAATTGCCAAATCTCATCATGCTTTCTTGCAACGAGGCCTTTTGTGCTTAAATTCATTCTCTTTGGACTACTTTACCCTCGCTTTGCGCGCTTATTTGAATTATACCCTTTGTTCATAGCTGAGGTGAAAAATGTATATCTCGGGCTTAGAAAAGTCAGTATCAAATTGAATAAAGTGGGAAATGTTGGCAAGTATGGAGGTTTTATTTAAAAAAAAAAAATTGTAATAAAGTCTACTACTCCGCTGTTTTACTGTATCAAAGTAGGTTGGGGTCTTCTCCTAAGGCAAGAGTCGATCACAGCTTGAAAAGATACTTGAGACATGAGTATGTAAAAAAAAAAAAAAAACACATTGGATTGTATTAAGTTAGTAGCTTGGGTATAGGCAGAGCTCCTGTTTATACACTTGCCCAACGGCGAAATACATGAAAAGGATTTAGTAAGTTGTTAATATTGGCTATGGGTTAGTGAAGGATGGATTGGTACTTGTTCAATTTGGTCGATTCTTTTAAGCCCTTGAGTAATTCCCTCCACCTCAATGGCCCCATTTAGAAAGCCGTTACCCGGTTTCTCCTTAAGTAGCCTAATCCTGTCAAGACCCTGTTGAAAGACCAGTTAAGCTTTGTGTGTCATACAACTCTCCATAAAAGTTTATGGATGGGAATGTTGGATCTTTTTATGCAAGTTTATGGAAAGGAACATAGTGTAAGTGTCAAATACATGGCGTAACTCTTTTAGCTGGATTTGAGTTTAAATTCTGGAAATCACACCACTAAGAGTTCTACCTTAACGAGCAGCACTTTTGTTTCCTTAATCATCATTCCTTCTTTTGAAGTTGAGCTTGTGAATCTTTTATGCTCAGGTGTAACATGTGGCTGCCATTGTAGTTTCTCTGTTTGCTTTGATTCAATTTTTCTATGAAAGGACGTTAGGGACTAGCTTAGGTTTAAGTTTGGGGGAGTTTGTTAAGCGTATAATTCCATTGTCAAAGTTGTGTATTTTTTGGCGTCTTTGATTACTGTTTATTACAAATTCTCCTTTTTATCTTTTGTTTTTCTCTCGTTTTTATTATTGTCCGCAGATTCGTTGGTGTGTGAAAAGTGGATGAAAGCAGGATTGCATTGTAGCGGAGTTGTGTTGAGCAAGATTTGCTCAATTATGATCTGGCGACGCAGCGGAATTGTAGCGGAGTTGTGCTGAGCAAGATTTGCTCAATTATGTTCTGGCGACGCGTCGCCAGAATGAACGCCAAATTGGCGACGCGTCGCCAACGTTAAAACAAGGTTTTTTAGTTCTGGCGACGCGTCGCCAGAAAGTCGCCAAATTGGCGACGCGTCGCCAGACTGAAGAAATTGTGGCGACGCGTCGCCAAGACTAAATCTGGGCCATTAATCTTAGCAATTGACGGTTCTCACGGCAAGAAGCACATGGGATTCCTTTCATTCCTCTTGGCCTATAAATTGGAGCTCATGAGAAGAGCCAGGGGGTTGAAAAAAACACAACACACTCTCAACCATTCTAGTTCTTCTCTTCCTTGGAACTCCATTGAAGGAAGCTCGGAGCTTGGAGAAGGAGGTTTCCACCACGGAAACTTAGTATTCTAAGGGCTTCACTGAATTTCTTCTCTTCTTCTTCTCTTTCTCTTCAGTTGTATTTCATTGGATACTTTGTTCATGTTTAGTTTGTGGATTTACTTGATGGATCGTGAGTAGTTCTTTAATATCTTTCTAGGATGACATTATTCTACCTTGTTACTTCATGGATTTGAGTTTATATTGATGATTGTGGACTACTTGTGTTACTTATTTCTTGTGTTATTTGTTATGTGGGTAAGGCCTTCTCACATCATTTTAATTCATCTAGACCTTGAGAGAGGTTTATAGTTGAGTGGAAGAAAGAAAGAAGTATAGTGGACATCTGGGATTAGAGGTAATCTTTGAGTTCATTAGGTGTCAAACAGAGATCCGGGCGTAATCTACCTAGAGTTAACACTTGGGCTTGAGGAAGTCAGGTTTAATTCTTAGGTAAGCAAGAACTAATCTTGAGAAAGACGTTTTTGAGTTATGAATTTCTTCACCACACATTATAAGTCCACTTAAAAGAGGCGTTCATCATGGGTAGCAAGGTTAGAGTAATGGAATCCTAGGAAGATAGTTTCTTTCTCTTAGCCTTCTCAACAAGTTTCCTTTTTAGTAATTGCTTTACCTTCTAGTTAGTCTTTTTATTAGCTTCACTTGTATATCATCCTCTTGTTACTTGAATCCGTTGTACTCGTCGTTCGGTAGTTTAAGTAATTAACTCTCTTTCTTAGATAAAAATCACAAAAGTCTCTTGGGACGATACCCCTATTTGCCTTGTACTACTCGTCAAAACCGTACACTTGCGGGTGATTTGGGGTTATAAATGTAAAACTATTGAGCTACTCTCCCAATTGCACATCAGCGACAGCCATTAGCGATGGCACACCGTCGCTAAATGGTCTGTTGCTAATCTACTCGCCGCTAATTTATTAGCGACAGCCAAAGGTCGCTACCAAAACCGTCAAAAATTTTCCGGTGGTTCATCAGCCGGCAATTTAGTGACCTTTTGCCGTTGCTAGTTAGTGACGCGTAGCCGTCGCTAGTTAGTGAAGTTAGTGACGCATAGTCGTCGCTAGTTAGTGACACATAGCCGTCGCTAGTTAGTGACTTGTGACCGTCGCTAGTTAGTGACGTGTCGCCGTCGCTAGTTGGTAAAGTTAGTGACTTGTAGCCGTCGTTAGTTAGTGACTTGTAGCCGTCGTTAGTTAGTGACTTATAACCGTCGCTAGTTATTGTGGTTACTGACTAATGTAGGTCGGTAGTTAATGACTCACATACGTCGCTACTTAGTGTGGTCAGTGACGCATAACTGTCGCTAGTTTATGACGTGTAACCATCACTAAATTTGTTAGTACCAATTTGGTAACATGGAAAAAATAGTGGCATGTATTTTTGGAAGAACACATTTTGAAGATCTCTAGGATAGTTTGTCAATTATGTTTTCTATTCATATTCTTACCAAAAGATGATATCAGATCATTTGAGATTGACTGTTCTTAAATGCATTACTTTCTTCCAACTTTTATTGAATGAATATTCTAAGACAGGTCTTAGTAAAGCTAAAAAATGCGATTGGAAGACAGTACAGGAAGATGTTCATCATGAATAATGTAAGTATATGCTACCAATGGTGCTGCCTCTGGCAGAGCATATTATATTTTCATCTTAATAACCCAATTCCCTATATGCTCCATATACATGTTAATCCAGGAAAGTTTCCTTGAAGCCCGTATTCAACTAATAGGCAATATAATGACCAAATCTTTATCTACCAAACGCATATCAAATCCAAAAACTCCCGTCAAACAGAGAAATTAAGCATCAACACTTCCCACATCGTCATTTACAATAGCATAACAAGATCAAGTATCTATTACGAAAGATAAAATATAAACTAAGTCCAGCACAGAGACTACTTAATAAGCCCTTAAAAAAAGGAAATTTACACCCTCTGTCGTACCAGCTCAGTCACCTCAGCAACAAGGAAATGTCCACCTTCTGTTGTACCAGCTCAGTCACCTCAGCAACAGCTTTTTGGATGAGTTAATCCCGCTAATTCATGAAGCAGCTGTTATAGTGCAATTTGACAAGAGACTGGTACATGCAGAAAACATATCAGCGCACGTACTTTTCAGACTGCTTTAGTGTCATCAACAGACTAAAAGTAACCTCAAAATGCTGTCATACAAGTTTAGGTGAAATCGAAGATGAACAGCCTCAGGATTTGAAACGAACAATGGTCGCAACAACAAAAACTAGATCCAACCAGGAAAGCAAGATGGTCCCTTTCCTTCCAAGGTTAATATAGTATGCATGAATAAAAAAAAAATTCTTAATAGTGCATAATTTTTTCTTTTCTATAAGGCCTTGACTCTGCATTTCTATTTCAATGTTCATGATTCTGTTTCACAGCAAATATTTCTTCTTCCACCTGCACTTTTCTATGAGCAGAACATAGAAAAGGTGTCAAAGAAGGATATTGATGTATTATGCCCCTGCTAGCTTCAGATTTCTTTAAGACCAAGGCTAGAGACAGGATCAGGGATCCACGCACCGGCACAACTAAAGAACTTAGACACTTATACCAGGCATAAGGGATTTGCCATTGTTCAATCATAAGAGACGTCAGGTCAGGATTTTTCATGTTTAACCTTTTGGTCACTTCAAAAAATATGTGTACTTTTGGCCAGTGTGTGTGTGTGTGAGAACATTGTTCACTTCAACACTCTGTAGAGTAACTTGCTCTAGTCTTGGACAACTTAATCCCTGATGCCATTTATGTAACCTGGACAATGAAAGCCAGAAAAAGCCAAGCCCAACATCCAAGTTTATGGTGTTTCACCTCTAGTACGTAAAGCATGAGAGACAAGAACGCATCGAATGCAAAAGTAACCAAATATTGCTGACACAATGCTTGGATCCTTGCATCATTTCAAATTTGTCTATTCTAACATTTATGTCATGCATTTTTCCATGACTATAGTAACAAAAAGAATAACATTAATTACCATGTAAACTCCTCGAGTATTTCCAGGACACACTTGCAGTTGACATAGCACCTATTGCACTGCATCTCTTGTAGTCTTCAACTGGAAAGAAAAGAAACAAATTAGAGTTAGGGATGTAAATGCTATATGTAGTACTAGCACAACAGAATATACCTCTGGAATTTGCCTAAGTAATTTCTAGATTTTAAAAGAATAACTTGTGCAAAATAACACTAATAATAATAATAATAATAATTTACTAATACTCCCTCCAACCCATAATATATTCCTTTTGCCTTTTCTGTAAAAATTATGGATGTTGTGTCACAAGCATATTATTTATGTTTTTCCAAATTACCTTTTAGTAAATAGCATAATTACAAGGATAAGCATTCATGGGCTTTGCATAATGGGAAGCATACATTTGGAAGATGTCTACATAAGGACCAAGAACACTTATTTTGGAAAAGGGAAAAATCTATATGTAGTAAAAAATTACTTTTCTTAACTAGAAGCCTTGAAAATAACAAGTCAAAGAACTCTTGGTGATAACCAAGATTGGAATTCTGACCACTCCAAGTAAATGTCCATCAAGGATGTCTTGATAGTTGTTGATATTGTAACTTAGAAAAACTTATTACCCCAAAGCAAACCTATACAAACGCAACTTTTGCTAAGAATACATTGACACTGGAACATGATTAATATTTAAAACCAATAGTTGACACCACTTGAAGAACCTCTTTTTCTCTTGATGTCTTCCATAGCTAAAATTGCTCTGATTCTTGCTTAATCTTCTGCTGGAGTTGAACCTGATAAATAGATTCCTAAGTTGTCAGCTCACAGACATCATATGAAGATCTCCTACATTACATGAACAATCTCGCTTCTCAGAAGAATAAACCAGGGATGAAATTGCACCTTCTGTGATTTAATTCTTTGAATCTCACCCTGCAACCGTTCTGCTGCCTCATCACTTTTTTGTTTTTGTCGCAAAAGTTGAGCTTGCGCATCTTGCTTCTTTTTCAGTTCTGAAACTTACACAGTGAATTGCAAAACATTAATTAAGATTTGAAAACCCAATGAACCTAGTTCATTGAAGCTCAACAGAATTCACAACTCACTTGTGCCTTAAGGACATTCAACTTTTGAAGGTACTCTTCTTTTAACTTTTGTGCTCCATCATCTGATATAGATGAAAGGTTTGCAAGATTTTGTCTAAGATCTTCAATTTCTTTTTGTCATGAGAAAGTCAAATGCTTCAAATCAAAACAGAGCCAGTTCATTACTTCAATCCTTAACTGTAATCTAAACAAAATATTGCGAAGAAGATTGACCTGCAAAACCCTCTTTTCTAACTCCAACTCATGAACCTTCTTCTCATAGTGTTGTTTAAGAACTGATGTATCCACACTAGTAAACCGCTTCATTTCAACCTTAAACAAAGCAGCAAGAAAAAATATTAAATACCATAAGAAAGATGGCTCTCTACAGAAACATGCCAACAACAGCCAAACAGGGGAATTTTACTTTTTTTTTATGTTAACCTGACACCATTAACCATTTAGTAGAATCATGTTAACAACATGACATGCTAATGCCAATTAACCAGTAAGAGCCATATTAATATTAGAAATTCATGCAGAAGGAACTGACTAGCAAGTGTTTAGGTAGAATTTCCCTCATAATGTAGCTCTCTTGTGAATGAACAAGGTATCAACCTCACTATATCTTTCACCTTGTTCTCAGGAAAATTGAGGATGACAAAGGAACAGCCTTGCTACTGTCTACTTCATTTTGCATGCTTAATATGTACAATCAACTGTTCAAACAAGACAAAGTGACAACTAGTTTGTTAAAAATCATGGTCATCATCATATTGGACCTCATGGACCATTGGCAGGAAACTATGATGCAAATTCACTTACATCCAAAACACTATCAAATAGAAAATTAGCTTGTTTTTCAAGTTTGTTGCATTTTTTAAGAAATCCTCATGCTGGGATATAATAAAAATGGTGAAGCTAATATTGTGCTGAAATCATCTAATCTTTCATTTTTATACTTCTAGAAGGCGAAAAATTTAAAAAAAAAAACAAACTTGGATTCCTTAAGAACTATGCATTTGCATTCATTCATGTGCTAGCGGTTAGAGTGTTATGCAAGCACAAGTAAAACAAAAGGCACAAGGTCCCTTTTCTAAAACGAGAACTACGGCAGGGCTGGCAGAGCCCTGAACTTGGATTTATTGAACAACCCGAAATCACAACCAGAATTAAGTACTGAAAAGAATTTTTCAAACAATCCAACAACATCCAAGAAATTTTCAACTAGGTAGTTGAACTAATCGGAGTAGGGATTAAATGGGTTACCTTGTGCAGAGGAGAGGAAGAGAAAGTGACTGACCTTGCTGCCAAGGCCAGGCTCGTAGGCATCTTGGAAGCGCCAGAAGCGAACGCTGTTCTCCTGGCTGGCCCAGAGCTGGGAGTTAGTGCAGTCGATGGTGCGGATGAACTTGCCGACCTGGGTCTCGCAGAGAGGGCGGGGACGAAGCTCGAGACAGGGGGGCGAATGGGGTGGATGACACCGCGCTTGGGGAGGCGGAAGACACCGGAGCAGCCGCCGGAGCCGATGAACTCAGGGATGGACTGGGAGATGGAGAAGTCATCAGGGGCGAAGGAGGAGTAGGACTGGAAGAAGTCGAAGTCGTCGTCGGAGTCGTTGTCAATGTCGTTGGGGATGGGCTTGGGGATGTCGTCGAGGGAGTGGTTGTGTGGAGGGTGGCGGCGCTTGGGGGCTCGGAGCTGCTGGGAGTAGGATTGGATCTTGGCACCGTTTGAGTTTTTAATCAGGTTTGTGAAGGCAGACCGTCGCAGGCTGGAACTAAAGATAGCGACGGCTAGCCTTCCCTAAACCTGCCAGAAAATTAAAAAAAAAAGGTTAATGTATTAATTTTTAAAAAAATAATTAATAAACTTTACCAACATAAGTTACTCTAAACCTATATAATAATCTCTTGCACCATAAATACTTTAATTTGTATAAATCAAATTATACTATGAATGGCTTGCATTAATTTGTACATCTTTATATATATACATACACACATATATACATACAAATACATATATATAAAGAAATATTTTATATATTTTATATATCTATGTGTGTATGTATAAATATGTACAAATTAATGCGAATTACACATATCATAATTTGATTAATAGAGTTAGTGAGGGCAAGATGTTACTAAATTTAGCAAAGGTAACACGTCACTAAATGTAGCGACGGCTAACCGTCACTAAATTAGCGATAGTAAACCGTCACTAAATTAGCGACAGTAAACCGTCACTAAGTTAAATTAGCGACAGCAAGCCGTCACTAAAATTTAGCAACTCATCATCCCCACTAAACTTTTAGTCGACTTTAAGGTAAACATCTTCACGACATTACATATATTCAAAAAAAAATTACTTATGTTAAAAGAGATGACAATTTACCATAAAAACTGACTAACACATGAGAACTATTACTTATTTTTGGGATTTTGTTAAGCTTAACGACAACTAACCGTCACTAACTTTAGCGACAACTAACAGTCACTAAATTAGCGACGGTAAGTCGTCATTAACTTTAGCGACGGTAAGCCATCACTAAGTTAGCGACGATAAGCCGTCACTAAATTTAGCGACGGTTAACCGCCACTAAAATTTAGCGACTAACACCAGTTGCTAAAATTTCACTGGATTGTTAGCGACTATTTACCGTCTTTAAGGTAAAGATCTCCACGACATTACATTTATTCAAAAAATATTATTTATGTTAAAAGAGATGACAATTTACCATAAAAAATGACTAACACATAAGAACTATTACTATTTTTTTGGATTTCGTTAAGCTTGGCGACGGCTAGCCGTCATTAAATTAGCGAAGGTAAGCCATCACTAACTTTAGCGACGGTTAATCGTCACTAAATTAGCGACGGTAAACCGTTACTAACTTTAGCGACGGCTCACCGTCACTAACTTTAGCGACTGACAGCCGTTGCTAAAATCTCACCGGACTGTTAGCGACTATTTACCGTCCTTAAGGTAAACATCTCCACGACATGACATATATTAAAAAATATATATTTATGTTAAAAGAGATGACAATTTACCATAAAAAATGACTAACACATAAGAACTATTACTATTTTTTTGGATTTTGTTAAGCTTAGCGACGGCTAACCGTCACTAAATTAGCGAACGTAAGCCGTCACTAACTTTCGCGACGGTTAATCGTCATTAAATTAGCGACGGTAAGCCGTCACTAACTTTAGCGACGGCTCACTGTCACTAAATTAGCAACAGTAAGCCGTCACTAACTTTAGCAACGGTAAGCAGTCACTAACTTTAGCGACGGCTAACTATCACGAAATTAGTGACGGTAAGCCGTCACTAAAATTTGGTGATTGACAGCCGTCGCTAAAATCTCAACGGACTGTTAACGACTATTTACTTAGCGACGGTTTTTAGCCGTCACTAATTAAACCGTCGCTAAATGACGTTTTTCTAGTAATGATATAGGGGGCTTGTTCTTAATTTGCCGGAGCCGAATAGTACAATTATTCGAAGTACCAAGAAGTGAAATTGGAGGAAAATGAGGTTCGTTTTAATTTGAGATCAAATTCTGCTTTTGGGTCAGAATCAAAGCCCATTTTGGCTATTTTCCTCGGCATCAATAGCAATGACAAAGAACAGAAAGAAGAAGGAAAGTAAGGACCTGCCTTTATCTATCTTTTTATGATCTCTCCCTTGTTAATTAATTCAATATTAGCATGTATTATGGATGATAATACAGAGAATAATGTATGATATAGAGAATCAAATATTACCTAATAAGCCTTGAATTAGTGGTGTTGCCAGAATTTTAGAGTTAATGATGTGAGATATCTTCAAAGTCTAAACAAATAGAAATATTATACCAAATAATAGATTATATCCAATAATATTATATAATAAAATAAAAATATAGTTAAAAAAAATAGAATAACAAGTTTATGAAGCTCATAATTTAAAATAATGTTCTTTTAGATCTTTGAAATCGTCAAATATCGAATCTAAACTAAATTTTTCTGTAATATCTTTCTCAATATATAAAACCAAATTAACATATAGAAAGTTGTCATTTATTCTATTATGCAATTTAGTTTTCAAAATCTCATAACCGAGAAAGCACGTTCAATTGTAATAGTCAAGGAAGACCAGATGATCAATCTATCAACAAAAAAAATAATATCTTAACCTTCCAGTAATTGCTAAAATTTGATAGAATTCGCCAATCAATGACAATCTTTAAAAATAGACAAGTTCCTAACATCAACTTTTTTACAATTTTTATGATAATTGGTATTTTTATAATTTTTAATAAATTTTGTTTACATGTCCACATGGGCTTTATGAAATTTGTATGTCTTCTTGGTATCTTATCTTAATATTTTTCCTTTTATAAATATGACATTGTAACATTTTTTCTTAAAAAGTTTGGGGTTGCTGTAGCACTCCTCCCCCTTATTGTCCACGCCACTGCCTTGAACTTTTCTTGCACTTTGGAGCTCTCTTTCATCCTTTCAAATTGACTAAAGTGGGAGGAGATTAAAAATAGCATGCGAGAGCTGGAGGGAAAAAAAAATAGGAGAGAAGGGGGGAAAAGCTCGAAAAAGGAAGAAAAAAAATTGAAGCACAATGCACGAAGTTGGGAGGTAATTAAAAAGATTGAGAATTAAGTTAAATTATTAACTTAGCATCCATTTAGGAAAAGCGTCTAAAATTGACGTTAGAGGTTAAAATAAGTTATTAATGATTGTAATAGCTTTTCCAAACCTCTAGCTATAAAAGCTTTAGATGCTAGCTACTATTTAATAACTTTTGCAATATCTAACATTAAATGATGAAACTATTTCCAAACAAATATAATACCCTATTATTAGGTTCTGGCCCACCAGTCAAAAGGCACATTGGAGTTTTCTTTTGTGGGTTAAGCTTGGAGGAGCTCATTAAAGCATGGCTCATGGGCTAGAAGATTAATGAGTTGGTCATTAATTAAGAGGGAACACGATGAACAAGAAACCCCCTTGATCATGGGGTGATCATGTAAATGGAGGAGTTTCCCTCATTAATTACCACCATATTCTAAGAGCTTATAAGAGGCTAGATTCATGGAGAGAGGGAGGTAGATTCTTTGAACTAAATTATAAGAGAGTCTTCCTTGGACACAGGGGCGGGAGGGGGCAGCCGCCCCCCCTAAAATTTTAAAAAAATTTATTGGGTACTTGGATATGTGATACAATTGTAGAAAAATTAAAGTTAGGTACCTATCTGTAAGTTTTATAATTAATAAGGGGCTCTAGTATATTTTATCCATTTAAGGTCTCAGTCATTTTCTTATTGAATAAATTACGCGATAGTCCTTACTCTTTAATTATTATTTCCTTTTAGTCCCTATCCTATTAAACATTCTATTTTGGTTCCAAGCATATTAAAAACATTTTGTTTTAGTCCTAAATTTATAAAAAATGTTTCATTGCATAAAATTTGTTAACTCAAAGTATTTGTCTAATAACAACTTTTTAGATCATAATTTGGACTATCCGGTAAGTGCTATAAAATAAATTTAATTTGTATAGTATTTTTTTATAATTAATAGAAAATTCAAATAACTATTTTTACTCTATATATACTTTCAAATTTTATATGTCTATATATAATATTATTTAGTATTTTTTATTAGTGATTATAAATTTATACATGCTAATAACCCATTTCACATTACGCTCCCCCCCCCCCCCCCAAGTGAAATTTCTGGCTATGCCCCTGCTTGGACATACAATTTTATGACCACTAACTTTGTAATTTCACATACAGTGCCTCCAAGAACTTTAGGAATTCTACCAAGTATACTTTGGATATCATAAGTGTTAAGAAGGGTAATTTGGATTGAAAGAAAGTATTCAATGTTAAGTAACATGATAATACATTTTCAATAACAATCAATGGACATTTAACGTTTCTTAACATTAGCAAACACTTGTTTTAAAACATCATTTATATTTCATAATTGAATCCCCCACACCAAACCATCTCGTAAATTTCATATTGAGGTTGATCATCAGCTAGCTTCCATTCACCCTTCTACAGTTAGATCTGATCTCTCCGTTGGTCCCGGTGAGGGGGCTGATGTTCCCCATATTGATCATGGACTGAGCGAAGCTGGAAAAGAAAGCGGTCTGGTTGGTGCTGAAGCTGTTGACGATGGGAATGGTGGCGGCTCCGGTGGTGGAGAGCAGCTCCTGGTCCGACTGCAGAAGCCCCTGGTTGTTCTCGAGATTGAGGAAGTAGTTGTTGTCGAAGGTGTCGGGAGTTGTGGGGTCGAGGTTGGCCAACTCAAAGCCGGTGGCGCTCTGCGGGCATATCTGCTGGAGCGTGGCCAGGTATGTGGTGTTGATGGTGGGGTCAGGGCTGCCGGTGCCGCTGAAGTTGTACAGCCGGCTGCTGAACAGTCGACACTGTGCACGTCCAAATGTATGCGCACCTGATATATCATGAGATGAATTAAACAAATAAATTAGTAGTAGTAATTAGACAGCTAACTACTCCATCCATCATTTACGTACTAGTCAATACTACAATTAAATCCCATATATCGCCCGGCAAGGCGACGTGTTTCACTAAACTAGCAGGTAGTAGTATTTTAAGTTTCAAGGACTTAATTGGATCGATCCATTAGAAATTGAAGTCCCGCGTTGACTTGAGTAATTAAAGAAGTACTCTAATATTTAATGAAAAAATGGATAAGTGGTTGATGGGTAATCGATGGTTACCAGATAAGGCAACGAGATCAGTAGTATCTAATCCAACGGCTGCGAATTTGGCTGTGATATTGGCCAAGCCTTCGAAGGGTGAGGGAATAGAAGTGTTTGCTCCCCTCTGGTTTGCTATTAAACTGTCTCTTCTTCCCAACAGAACATTCCAGGAAGGCCCTCCGGACTAGGTATAGGTAGGCATGAAGCAGGGACAAATTAATCCATCGTCATTTGAGTAATTAATGAATATACACACACACACACAGATATATACTGGGTAGGGTAGGTAGGATCATGCATGCGTAGGGTACCAGAGAAACAGAAGATTCGGCTGCAAGAGCAAGAATATCAGCGCAGGAAACAACGGCGGGGCAAGCGTTCTCGACGGCGGTCTTGATGTTGTCCACCACATCGAAGCCTCTGGTCGAGTTGGTGTTGGGTGCCCCATTCTTCTCGCTCTGTATGTTGCTACTGTCGTCCAGCAGCAGCGAAGCATCGCATCCCTACAAATTAATACCAAGTACAATACATAATGACATATATTGTACTACTGCTAATAGCTAGCTAGCTAGCTACCATTACCAAGCTGGCCTCGCTCGCCCCCCAAACATGTATATATTCTTTTGTATGACTGTTTGTTAAGTGTAATTGTTGGCTTACGTACATTGACGAAGCAGTCGTGGAAATGCAAGCGAATGAGGCTGGCGGCGATTCTGGGGTCGGACTGGAGGGCCTGCTGGATCACGGTGGAGACGATGGCCGACACATTAGGGCAACTCGTCGCGTAGAAGGTTGCGTTCAGCTGAGCATTTGACTGCTGGACCGTAATTACCAATGCTGTGATTAAAATGGGGGATAACATCACCCTACAACATTTGCCCTTGCCGCCCAACCACATCATCATCATTTCCTCTCTAGGAGCACATCCAAAATTACAAGCTAGCTAGCTGCTGCTGCTCGATCGGATTATGATTATGGTTTTGAAGGCTGCAGGCTGGTCAGCCCTTTTATAGATCAGCCAGTAAAGTTTACGAGTAATGCTGGCTACCTAATTTTGGGCTAATTAATCAATAATTAGTACTAGACTTATTCTCTAAGCATATGTATTAACAGGGGCACGCGCCCAAATTTTTATAAAAGGGGTAAAAATAAATATTTTTCTAGACCTTAGTCCTTACAAGAAAAATTGACCAATTTTAAGGATGACCACAAAGTGTATTTATCTTTAAATTCTAAATGAAATTATAAGTACTTTATAATTGAGCCAATTTGAAAAAACTGGGTATGATGTGGTCATACTATGGAAAAATTAAGGTGTGGCGTAGTGGGGTTAGTATAATTAATTAATTGCTTAGATTTGAAGCTTAGGTAATTAAAGGCTGAAATCAATTAAGTAGAAATATTAGAAATTGATCTCCAGGTTGTATACTGGGGAAACATTAGACAGTGGACAATATCATAAATGGCAATGAAGATTTAGATAGGATAGGAGGTCCCAAAAGTCAGATGCAGGAGCTTGCTAGCCGCAGGTAATTAATTTGTCTGAGATTAAGCACAGTGCATACAATGGTCTTCTTAAACTAGATTAATTTGTCCGCCCCGTGACCCGGCAATTATGGAGAGAAGAGTTCAATTTGGTCTCGTCGTCTCAAAAGCAGGCGGTGGAATTATGTTTTCCTTGGGCTATCCAAAGGATCATGTTATAAAACTACTACAATTTTTAGGCCATATATCCAATGCTACAAGAATTTGAAAATTCTTCCCACTATTTCTAATATGCTGTAATTAATTTAAGAGATTACGTATTATTATTTTTAATAGGTAAATGTCTTACTTTATAGACGAAAATATTTATGCATCCATGTACCAGATGAAATTATTACGAAAATTATTGTGCCTGATCGGTATATTTTTTTTTCTATTGCCTACTGGTTCCATAAATTAACATGAAGTCATTATTTTGTTTATATAGATGAAGATCATATTGTACTTTTTATATTGGGAAGGAAGAAACTCATACACACATATATATATTACATTAGGTGAATACAGTTGTTTTTTTTAAATAAATTTTCAGATGTAATAGTTGAAATGATTGGCACGTATGCAAGTTTTTCTTCTGTAACAAACTGAGGAGAGAAGTACTCTTTATACTGATATTGCTATATGGGAAGTTTATAATTGCATGGCTTGCAAATAATTAAGATTAGTTCTATCATAGAATAGAGTCCTAAGAGGTATTAGTATATATTAAATTTCATATATAGTTGATATTATGGTTAAAAAATTAGTTACATAACATATTACTCTCTCCGTTTCGCAAAATTTATCCCCTTTATCATTTACGGTAATTAATTTATAATTTTTTTTTTAAAATTTTTCATAAAAATATAAACTTTTTATATGAAAATGGTACGTTAAAGGCTCTAATCTATAAATATAATTTTTAAAAAATTATATAATATAAATTTAAATTAAACTTTAATAAAAAAAGTAATTAAAGGGTTATCGTTTGTAAAATGGAGTGGATACTATATCTGTATGAATGTTTGGTTGTACGTTTATTTATGATATTACACAAAAATATTTGTATTATAAGGAAGTCTATTGAGGAGCAGAAGTGAAGCTGGAGCTCACCCGAACAAGCTAGCTTAGCTAGATATAGATACATATATATATTAATGTTAAGCCTGGCTTGAATTTAATGATAAAAAAACGTAACCTGAACTAATCGGTTCAATATATTAAGTTACATGTGATGTGAATATATCAAAACAAAGTCAATGCCGTAATTAAACCAAGGAGGAGGAGGCAGTTGGTATGTCCCGTGCAAAGGATTACTGTTAGGGTTGAGTAATCACGAAATATGAAAATGCATAGAGTTAGTAAGAGCCGGTGGTGACGCGTTTTCTCATCCTATAATATACCTAGCCAGCCTAAGCCGCCTAGCCGCCAATATAGAAAAATTCTACACTACCGTACTCGGCAAAGTGCCGTAAGTTACGGTTCTGGGCACCAAAAATGGGCATATGACGCGTTTAGTGTTTAATTGACAAAGAAGCATCGGATGAGTCACAGAACTTTATTTATGTGCAAGTAAGTCAATCAATTGAGAAACATTCTATGTTTACTTAGAAACAAATTGAGAAGCATGGTAAATGTTTGGTTCATGTGGATGTGAAGAAGATGGTTTGGAGTTGAGTTATGAGATGTGGTTGTGATTGCAAGAAGATATTCAAAAGCAAGAGCGAAGAAAGAATTATAGAGGTCAGTAATTTGATGGTTGGTTTATAACTGTTTAAAATTTTAGGGTTGAAAAAAAAAACATGTTTCAAACATTGTTCATCTCTAATTTGGGGGCAAATAATGTTTTTCTCACAAATGACCTCTTTTCAATCATATTGAAAATGCTTTTTGTTTGTACTAAATCACTTTTGTGAGATAGGGTTTTAAAATAAGATGCATGTAGGAAAAGTGTTTGTGGTAAATGGATGAACAACAAAAAAAAAAAAGTGAAGAATGCATCCAAAAAAGCAATAAAGTTATTGACAAAAGTGTAGAACAAAAAAGCGTAGAAGTTGAACTATAAACACCACACAGGCTAACAAAAGCAATACAGATTCTACACTATTTTGGTAAAGCAATTTAATGTTCCAGAAAAAGGATATGCTGTGGCATTGTTTACGAAAGGCATTACGTTTATCATTTTTGAATTTTTTTTGGTAACATAATTTGGTAATGTGGAATCACATTGTTGTTAATGCAATGATGGAAGCATTGAATATGTCATTGGAGATGAATGCTCCTATGGAGGAGGAGGATAATGTTGATAGAAGTGCATGGGAAGTATCTGGACCACCTAGCTGCATTGAAGTGAAAGTATATAGCGGTAAGGCAAGAGGAGTTGATGAAGTGCATTCTAGTTCAAGGGTGCAAGGGAGGTTGAGCTTATAGATATAAATGGAGAAGGTGAAAGAGACTATATTGATAATGATTGAAACCGATTAGTGCTAAAGTTGAAGAAACTAGTCAATGAGTGAGGCTTGGTGGTTGGTGCTAAATGTTTTCTCATTAATGGTATCAACAAGTAGGTGGTGTGTTAGAGAAAATGCAACAGACACACATGCTTCTAATGTACCAAGTCCTCCAAATGGTGCCATTGGAATGTGAGATTGATGATGATGTACTTGTTCTTTGTATGTTGTAGTGAGATACTATGTATGTTACCACAAGGGTTATTTATTGAAAGGAGGTAGCTTGTGAAGTACTTATGGCAGAATGAGTGGTTAGGGGCCACAAACACAATTAACCCCAATTAACAGACATAAGGTCAAAGGGGTTAAGTGCTCCACTTTTTATTGTTGGGAGACCTAAAACATTTGGATGTTCAATATCAATATTTTTATGGATGTTCATTTCAGTTATTAATGTAATATTATAGGGAGATTTAATAATGATTTATTTAAGTCGTTGTTACTTTTATTAATGTATCATTTAAGTTGTGTACTAATTGAACTCTAATTTAGGAAGCCCAAAATCATTTAAGTTGTGTAGTTTTTTTTGGAAAAATTATACTAAATAAAAATACACACTTTTAATTATTTATAAAAGTCTCCATGAAGAATAGCACAAGCTAGTTTTATAATCAATTTTTTATAAAGAGATTAGTTAATAGTGAAAGAAATAGCATGTAATTAAATCAATCTAAAATCAACTACAATGGCCTAAATATGGAGAAAAGAGAAGCTGTCAATCAATGTTAATTTTTCCTCCAACACCATGAGTTGGCTCCAACCAACTAATATAATTTCTTAATTTTTGAGGACTTAAATGTACTAACTTGCAATGAGGGATTAACATATATAAGTTAACCAAGTTGGAGAGCTACTGGTGCATTTAATTAAGCTGAGTTAAAAATGAGTCAGCCCTCCTCCTCATCCATCTCATTTGCAGCTACCATTAATTAAAACTATAATTTTTAAAGTATTCCACTATGTAAATGTTAAAACCATAATTAAAATCATAATTAATTAAGATTTTTTCTCATAATAATATTCCACTATGCATAATAAAATCGTAATTTTTAAAGTAAGGAAAATAATAAAAAATGCAAGCTTTCTTTCAAATATTGTAAATGTTTGTGATACAATTAATAAACTATATTGTACACATACTTATAATATATTTTACCTAAAATTATAAAAAAAATGGAAAAAATGAAAGACCTTCAAGATACCAACTAGTGCCTTATAGGCCCTCAAGATCAGAGGTGTAAGCTGGTTCCTACTAGGCTCTTAAGATACAAACTTAGAGGTACCAACTAGTACATGGTAGGCCTTCAGAGATACTTGCTGGTACCTGGTAAGCTCTCAAGGTACCAGTTAGTGCCTGAGGGGCCTTAAAGGTACTAATTGGTACCATGTATGCCCTTAAGGTACCAAGTACCAATTGGTACCTTGGAGGGACATTTTAGGTACTCATTGGTATGTTTGAGGATCTTCATGGAACTTTCCAGGATCTTTTTTGTATCAATTGATGTTTTCCAACAGCCTTTCCAAAATATTTGTATTGGAAAATTAGTGTTTTTGCAGAATAACAAAGAACAACGAAGAAAGATGTTCGTCTTCATACAAAAGTGTGGAGGGATGCAAAAAGACTTTTCTGTGTAAGGGCTTCACTTTTCTGAATTACTAGGCTCAATTACATAAACTTTAAGCTTTAAATGTTAAACTTACAGTTCTAGTTAAATGTCACTAGGAGTGAGCAAAATTTTGGTTATATCTGAATTAACCGAATAACAGAAAAAATTTCAGGTTTTGATTACCATATTTTGGCATAATTTTGGTTATAACTGAAAATTGATATATAATTTCAGTTCGGTTTTCAGTTTGCTTAAATTGAAGTTTGGTTAACCAAAATACACCGAATTTTTACTCTACTAATATTTATGTTAGAGATTTGGAAAGGATTATGTATGTGATGGATGTTTGTTATATGTGAGAATGTGATGTTTGGATTTGGAATGAATTATAGATATTTGTCATGTGATTAAAATGTGTGTTTAGGTTGAAATATGTAATGAATATTTAAGGTTTAGAATACGAATGTCTAAAATTCAGTTATTTTGGTTGAAAACCAAATTTTTCGGTTATTTCAGTTATTTCATTTTTCTCTTATAATTCAGTATATTCAGTTATTAGTATATAAAATTAAAAATCGAATAAATCTGGTTATTCGGTTTCAGTTAAAATTGAAAAAATTGATTTAGCACCCCTAAATGTCACTAATCTTTCATCGATGACACCGGTGTTGTTGCAAAGGACATCGAGCTTGCCATGCTTTTGTAGGACCAAGTTTACCATCTCTTCCACTTGTTTCTCGTCGTGGACGTCACAGTGCTAGTAGTTGGTGATATCATGGCCAATTGAGGAGGCAACTTGGCTCCCAAAGTTCGCCATGGATATCGGCAATGATGATGAAAGAATTGTGGTCGGCGAATAATCTAGCTGCCTCCTCGTCTATTCGTTAGTGGCACCGGCGATGAGAGGTGGGGTTTGGCTGGTGAGTTTTGTGAAAGTAAGTGAATGTGCTCAAATTTTCAACCCAAAGGTGATGCTCACATTCACATTTATTTTTTTCGTTTTTTGTGGCTACCATAAGTTACGGTAGTTTTTGGCCTACTGTCGTGAAGCAAGCCCCCCTAATATATCAATTTATCATCCTAATTGTATATTAATCTCTCCCTCCGCCCACCTTTTGGTCAGCTGTTTACCACTTCCTCTAAGTCCAAACGAGAAGAGCGTCTTTAACCTCTAATTGGATACAAAATTATTTACGACACTGCGTACGGTACAATGTTCTTCCGCTTTCTGGGCTGGCCGGCCTGCATCCCTAAATCTGTTACTTGACTCTGTGAAGCGCCAGATTAAAACCACTGGCATCTTCCACAATATAATGAACTGCCAACAAAATGTGCGATTGAAGAAGGCAATAGTCTCTCCCAAGCCAAAATCAATGCAGCTTCAGTCACGACTGTCCCCAACAGATCTAGTTGTCATACCTCTTTCTCCCAGTTTGGTCGGCAGGCTGAGGAAAAGACTGTGACATCTGATGAGCGCTTTTCCCTTCTGTTTGAAGAATGAACAACCCCATCTATCTCCTGCTTTCAATTGTGAACTTTGATGAACTAACTCGAGCTACATTTTAACACCAAGCTTGCAATTTGATTGTCCTTTTGCTCAACTCTTTGGTGGAACTTCTCACTATTATTACAAGCAGCTGACTCACCTTCCTTTAATCCAGTGTTCAATGATATTACATCAAGGATCTTGTCAACAGATCCTGAGCCAGTCCTTGTTTCTGCACAAGTTCCTATTTCCTGAACATATAAAAGAAAACCAACATGGAGAAATAAATTAATAAATGTTCACCAACAATCTCAGCTCCATAAAAAAGAAACCAGGATTTGATAAGCTTACATCAATCAAACCAACCATTTAAGAAAATGGAGGACAGTACACATAAGCTCTTCAATACCTTGCTTGGATACATTTTCACTGAGACAACAATGGGCACAAATCGCTTATTTTGATTCTCCGATACTCACCTATAATAGCGGACAAATTGCCTACCCATCAAACCCGTAAATGGTGATCAAGAGTAAAGGCATGAATCTCTGAAGGGCTTGTCCCAGGCCTGCCAAAGAAACATCAGAAATGAAAGAAACGCCATCAACAATATCACAAAGCAGAGCAGCGTATCAGAAGTTAACATTCCCCCAGCCAACCAAAAACAAATAGGAGATCAAGAACTATAATTTGAGGATTAATTTGCATACTATTACCAACCAAATCTCTGCATTTATTTTCTCCCTTCTGCTGCAGTGGTGGATTCACATCAACAACTCCAAGAACGGGGGAAAACAGAAGAAAAAAGAAAAGGACAATCGAAAATTTCTTCATGCGCAAAGTCTCACATAATAAATTTTGCAGAAGCCTTTGCTAACCTTTTATTAATAACGCCATAGTGGAACTTAACCATTCCAGATTTGACATCTTCAATGTACTGCACCAAAGGCAGAATAAACTAAACCAAAAGGACAAGTATACATGCACATGCAAAAACAACAGGAATGCCTTTATAATGAAGTCATTTCTTTTAGAACTAGGCCATTACCAAATTCAAGCTAACAAATATTGAAGAAAATGCCAATGACTCAAAGGGTATGCTGTCCAGCTCAAAAAGGCGGCAGTCTGAGGACTCTGGGCCTGGTGAAAACTCGGGCTTCTTCAACTTTGCTAAGAAAATAACATAAGTCTGCTCCAAGGAAGCAGAAAATTACAGAATGAACAATTATCCATAACATTTAAAGTGAAAATCAAAAGCAATATAAAAGAAAAGGAAGGGTGCTGCGTTTGACTTGGCCAATTAAAGGGATGTCCAAGTGTGCAAATGGTGAAACCACTTCAACATCAGCACCCGCTTCTTCCCAGGTTTCCCTGACTGCTCCTTCAGCAGCTGATTCTCCGACTTCCAGGTAACCAGCAGGAAGTGTCCTGGGTGATGTAAATCAGTCGAATCAGGTCTTTCCACCACATATCAGGATACAAGATATTCCTTAAACCTTTGATCTCAAAGTAAATGAAAGTGCTAGGGCAGCAAATTTTAAATTTGTTGCTGCTCGTTTTTCAGTGGCAAAGGATTCAAACTAAAACAAAATTGAAAAAGTCTACTCCTTGTCATTTTAATTTTCTGTCATGCAGAGACATACCAGAGGCCGTGAGAAGGTTCAATGTTTCGCTTGCACAATAAAACCTTTCTTTTGTGCTCAATGAGGCAACCCACTACCTGTTAGAAATAAGAATATTACCATTTTGAACTCCATTACAAGAATTGAGGTGCTGTGTGCAGTCTGTTAGAAACAGAACGGTTAATTGTTTACGAAGAAAGCAAAGCACCAAAATCCACGCCAGGTAAGCGGAACGAAAAAATAGTACTCTCTCCATTCAATAATATTTGTAAACTTTGCCATTCTTGTAAAAGTTATAGATGTGCCACATAAGCATATTAGGTATGTTTCTCCAAGGTTACCATTTACTAAATAGTATAATTACGAAAAGGGTATATTTGGAACAAGATTTATGAAAATGGAAAAGTGGCATATTCTAGGACTAAAAAAAAAAGGAAAAGAAACATATTTTGGGATGAGGGGATTAATTCAAAACCAAATGTCTCAACACAGGCCCATTCTATACACCGTTTTCTCAAGTTACTGATGAAAATCATACAATGCAACTAGCAGTAAAAGCCAAATCCCTGTTCTGTTGGTTAGAGTTCCTCAAATTTTCAAAGTTGTATGGATAAGGAGTTCTAATGTGAGCTGATCATGAAATGTTTCAAAAATTCAAAGCTAAATGGATGGAAATGCAGACGCAAATAAAGCATAAGAATTACTATGCAGACAACATAAGTGATGGACATCATTAAAGAGCTAAACACATGTAGATAATGCAGATATTAGATGTTAAAAAACAGACCTTTTTCTGTAAAAATGTCATGAAGTATCTCTAAGTCTACTGAAGCCACAAAGGATTATTTAAAAACACAATTAATTTGCTTCCTCAAAAGGATGTAATAAAGCAAAAGAAGTCACTTATTTCGACAAATACATGAGAGCCCCCCATATTGAGCGGTAACTGGCCATACCATTTTTGGATTTTGATATGCAACTTTTCCACAATGCGTGCAAATAGCTCTCATTCTTTCCTCTCCTTCAGGTATCTCATGCTTTGTTTTGCTACCACACCACTGACAAAATTTAATCCTACGGACATTTCCCTGGACAGTGAACATAATAAGCATAGCAAAAGAAAAGAAAAAAGAGTATGTACGAGAGTAGTAACCAATAACTCCCGATCCAGGTAGGAACCCCCGATTCAAACTTCAAAATTATTACAAGCTAATAACAAAACAAAGCAAACTATGAGGATGACATAATTTTAATAAGCAGGATAATGCAACTCAAAGTTCCAGCTTAGCAAACAAAAAGACTACACACAAAATGATGACTCAAAACTGGGAACAGCTAGGCAAAACAATTCACAAGGAATCCTCTAAGCACGACAATCGACATCCTCTAGTCAACTAAAACTGAATAAGCCATCCGATGCGAGAATACTTCAAACATATGTCAAACAGAAATACAAAATATGTGGTTATAGCAGTGCAATTTGCTTATCTTTCCGCGAAAATCCAAGATGAGCTAACTTTCATGGGAACTCTGCAACATCTATCAAATTAGCAAGTTTAAAGGACATAAGATTTTCTTCTGGCAATAAGAATATCCCCAAAGACCTTTTCGATAATTGAAAGAATTCATGGCAACTTGCAAGAAATTTTCAGTCATTTTTGCTTCATGAAGTGGCTGAAAAAGCATCACATTGCTTAAAACATGAGCCAAAATCTTAAGGCAATCGAACTGCAAAGATACGAGAGACTGGAACTTCACGCGTCTCCACGATGCAACATCAGAAATGCTACAGAATCGCAAATTTAAAGAAAATAAAAACTTAGCCCATCAATGCCGAGGGTAATAGGTACCAGGAAAAAACTCACAGCTGATGAAACAGAAATAGAAGAAGAGGAGCCGGTCGAGTCCGATTCGGGCTGAGTCGCGTAAACTCGAGTTTCCTTGACACTACTTCTCCGAGTCGAACAGGCAACCAGCGAAAGGGAATAAGTAGCTTTGAAGTTTCGTTTGGAAGGAGCAGAAAGTGATAATAGAAAGAAACCGTTACTGGGATAGGGGTTCTTCAATCTTTGCGATAAGAAAAAGCCGGAAGAGCAGCATCCAATCATCTTTACGGCTTTCAGCATTCTTGGCGCTTTAGAATTTAGAATTAGCAGCCCAGAAGAAAATTGCTAGAATTAGGAAAAACTTGAGCCAATTGGTGAAAGATAATCTAAGTTGTCTCGGAACAAGAGCGTGATACGCGCCTCGTAGATGTGGTAGGCCTGCCATGGTACAGAAATCGTGAGTTGACTTCAGACTGTGTTTCCACTCAGAACAAGCAGGGTTTCGACCGGCCTAAATGGATGGCTTCTCACTAAAGTTCACTTCAGCTTTTGGGGTAAAAGTAAAACATTAACTTAAAAGTCGTTCATAATTACTATTTGTATAACCACGTTACATTTTTCTATACTTGCAATACAATTGTTGAAAAAATTAGTGTAAAGCTTGTCAATTAACAAATTTATTGAAATTTCAGCTACTATTTCATCCCAAGGATTAACATTACAAAACATCATAAATTTGGTATTACTACTAGAAAATGTTACAGATCTGATCGTATACATTAAAGGAGGCTCAAAAGGAGCATAAACTACAAATCAATCTCATTGCCGCGAGAGATGGCACCGCACCGCAACGCAACTGTAGAGTAGAGAAACGACAGGGATTTTGAAACAAGAAAGCGAACACCCCTCACTCCAGTGCCAACTTGTCACATAAAGACTGATAAGCTGAACTGCACAGCTTGAATTTCTCTTCGGCTGCAGCCTGCTCAGAGTCATTAGTCGGTGCATTAGACAAAAAGAACAGCAATATTGATGCTCTTAATCTCTTTGGTAGAGCCACATATTGATGGAAGGAGAATGGTGCTGCTAATTGCTATATAGGATGAAATGCAGTCTATGAGACATCGAGCCACACAGCAACAAACATCAACTCACGGCAGGCACTAGTCTACGAAGCGCGCTCATCAACGATGCACACAGCAACAAACATCAACTCACAGCAGGGCACTAGTACGTGGGTAGAGAATATACCTTTGATGGACCATTGTGACGATCCGGATGCCATTTTAGTGCACAGGAACGATACCTGAGCGGAGAGGAAAAGTAAGCAACCAAATTAAAGTTACAGGTGGCTTTAATGCCAAAAGATACTATCCATTTGAACAACTGAACTGAATCGAATGACTGCAAAGAGTGAGAGGGCAATGAAATTAAAGTACTCACGCATTTTTAACATCTTCAAGTTTTAGAGGACCAGAAGCACTTAAACCAAGAGCAAGCCTATCTGCAGCCAGTTCTGAGTCTATTTGCTCATATTCATCAGATTCACTTGAAGAGTCATCATCTTCATCTGCACGAAATCTCCAGTTCCAAGAGTTTCTATGGTTATTAGAGTGTCCAAATCGTCCCCATCTTGAAGTCTCATCCTCAATAAAGGACCAATAAAAGAATCGATTGCCACCAAATGCAGATCGAAATATGTTCTCAACCTCATCATCATCCTCACAAAACTCAAATGCTCCTAAAAGAAAAATGAAACAATAATTTTCAGCATCTCAGTTGCGACAGAACAAAACTGACCAGCCACAGCAACTCCAGATTCAGTTTAAAATCTGTATGTTAGTCAAAATCTGTGAATATGAACATGTTAACATTCTCATGATTGAGTGAAATACCTCACCAGCGATCAGGAAAAAACAAAAACTGCATCCATCCATCCATTTCTGTTTCTGACGTTTATAAAGAAAAATAATCAGAAAAAGTGTTCCTAACAAAATTCACAGAGGGAGTTATGAATTCAAAACAGTTCACCAGTCATCAGGACAAAAGAAAAAGATGCATCCATCCTACTTCTTTAAGGTTTCTATTTTTTGAGATCCCAGAACAACATTCACCAAGTGTGTTTATTCTTCAAAATTTCAAATTGGTCTGCAACAACCATCTAGGAATCTAGTTACAAAGACATTCAAATATAGTAAATACATTAAAATGTAATTTTAAAGGATGAACAATTTATATATGCGTTGCCAAGTCAGTAGAAACTCTTACTTCTACCCCGACTTTGTGGTCCTTTATGGCCATGAAAATCATTCCTTCCTCTACTGTGGTGCTTTCTGAACCAAGAGGGACCCTTACTTGATGAAGAATAGTCCTCATTTAAGTTGAACTCATTTTTCCAACCCTGGACCAAGAGTAACCATGGCAAAGCTCAAGGATTTTCAAACAAGAAGCAACCAAGAAATATAGAAACTTCTGCAAAAGATTTCAAACACTGGAAAATTGGGAAACCGTGATACAAGATCAGCAAAAACCTGAAATATGTAGTCGGCATATGCATTAAGATTCCTCAATAACTCTTGCTTTCCTCGCAGCCTATTAGACCTCTTTCCCTGCAAGTAAACAATGTCCATAGCAATTTGCTTGTTTTCATCAGAAACATAGATAAAAAAACGGAAGTTAAAATGAATATACAGAGAATTAACAATCAAACAGTCAATGGAGTGATCTCTCGAACCAGCATTCATGCTCATAAATGACACCAATATCATCAGATTTATTCCATCACCTTGCAACATATATATTCAAGTAGCCTACACCTTAATGACACACTAGATCAGGTTGGCCACACGAGTCACATTTTCCTAACACCAGTCACCCTGTGTTATGTTATCAAATTTCTGATAAAACCTTTTCACCTCCTCAGACTATATGGTCTTACCTATACCCATGTGCTCCCTTACCTCTCTTCTCCTCAATAACACACCAAATACCACACCAGAGTTCCCTTGGTGTACAGGGAGCTGATAATTACATGTAACATGAGCTACAGTGTCATCATATCATACTACACCTTATCCCGACTACACTGCAATCAATTATGTTAGTTCATAATTTCAATGTTAAATGCATATTGAACTCGTTTGAGAAGTCAAAATTCACGTTAACCCCGATCCCAATTTCCTTAAACTATCTGCATCAGTCCTAATTTGACACTTAGAAAAAGGTAAAAGCTCACGTAATATGAATCACATGGGGTGGCATCAGATACCAAGAATCAAATCCAAGAGAATGACCGAAATAATACAAAAAATATTCTGCTTCAGCAAATCCTAAAGAAAACTGAGCAACAAAAGGTGCTTTATCTGTTTCTCGGGATCAATTGAGATATCGATTTCATCCCACTGGGTTCCTACATGAGAGGGGGAGAAAGTAGTAGCCAATATCATAATCATTTTGATTGGCACTACAGACCATAAAAATCGTCCCTCATTACAGCGTCCGCATCGAATCAATAAGCAATAGAAATTATAAATTTTTCAAGGAAAGGAAAAACGTGGAAACGGACAGAATTAAAACATGCGAAACGGACAGAAAAACTCACCGGTCTCCAATAGTGGCGTCTTTTCTGTTCCACGACGGGGGTTGAATGGAAAAGGGCGGTGCTCTGGTAAAGATGGTTTTTTTGGAAACTGAAAATGGCGGCTTTCGTTGCCCTGTTCATCTCTGCAATCAGGAAATTTCGACGGGCCACTGGACCAAAATTTGGATTGCGAAGACGCGAAATGGTAGCGCTTTAGCTCGAACGACAAGACATAGGACACCGCCGGAGCCGACGCAGGTGATTTGAGAATTCGGGACTCGAGGGTCGCCACTCGTTGGGTAAATGTTAAAATTAAAGCCGAAAACAACATTATTTGTCCCTAAATATTCTTCTTATTGCAAAACTATCCCTAAAGTAACAAACGAGCAAATCTTCCCTCACCATCCTTCATTAAATTTGCAAAATTTCTCCTCTTTTTGCTGACCTCTATTAAGCGTTTAACCTAAATAATACAAAGTGTCCCAAAATACCAGGGTAAAAGTGGTAAAACATCACATTTCAAAATTTAAGTAAGTAAAAGTATTGTAAAAATGAGAGTGGGAGCATCAATTGAAAATAAGAGCAAAATCGACGACTCAAAATAGAATGATTATGTGACTTATCAAGAAAAACTGAAACAAACAAAAAGAACAAAATTAGATATGTAAATTTTTTGTTTATAAAATTGATTGTCTTACTTAAAAATTTGTTATATAAAATAAATTTCTAATTAAAAATATTTTCAATTAATATAGTTTAGAGAAAATATCTAGTAGATGTAAATTGAGAACTTTTATGTTTACTAGTTTGACATCTAACTGAATTCTGCAAATGAAAACACATTTTTGCAATCAAATGTTATTTTAAGAACATATTTATTATATCGTCACTGCTGGAATAATATGCAATTTGTGTATAGTTTGGTACAATTTAGTCTAAAATTAAATTATGGGCTCTCATAGTCGCATGTGCTTGGTTTACTCGTCACCTTTGGTGATATGAATAAATTATTGGCAGAAAATCCTATTCTTATTGTCATTTGAGCTGGTATCTTCTTTAACTTTACGGTTTGGGGGGTAAATGGTATTTTCATGCTTTTATACATAAAGACATTTTCAAAATAAATGGTATCTTAAACATTTTTTGTAAATAAAATCAAGTATTTTGTTACTCGTATAAGAAAAATACAAATCAACCAATAAATAGGATGCTTATATTTTGTTCTGTATGGGTTGATCCACCATCAGTCATTCAGTTGGTCTTTCTGAAACCTGAAATTACAGCTTTGGCAATAGATCCTCAATTTTGACTGTTGGTCGAGCTGACTTGTTCCATTTAACTAAGCCGAGTGGACTCACTCTAACCCATTTTAGTTTGAGTTGTGAATATTTTGTTGTGTGCCTGTAATGTATCAACTAACTTTGATGGAAGGGCTAACTCCAGTGGCAAATCCAGGATTTTTGGTTCGGGGGGACAAGCCCGGAGGAGAGTCGGCGGAGCCCGGAGGAGAGAGACGACGTCGCAGTTAGGTAAAGCTGTAAATTGGGACTAATTCATACTAATTCAAAGATCAAGGAGCAAATCATACGAGTTTGAAACGTTTGAGGACTAATAGTGCATTTAGGCCATTTTAGAATATCCCTTTAATGTAAAGGGAATAACTACTCACTGGGTCCCTACTTTCTTCATAGCCTACCTTATTGCCCCCCTATCTTTATATTTTTCCACAATATTTGGGGGGGCAAAATGCATACACAATCCTTATTTTTTAACAAAATCATCAAATTAATACCCCATATTTAAGTTTTTCCAAAATTCCCGGGGGGAACCACCCCCCAGCAACACGTAGCTTCGCCACTGGCTAACTCATTTGAAGAATTTGTTAATAATTGCGAGTACCATGACTGTTAATGGAACAAGGCGTAAAGGTTATGTTTGTCTAAAAACTTGGGTCCGAGAGATGTTGATTGATTTCGGAAATTAAGACAAAGAGGATCGTGTCCAATAGAGACTTTGCTGAAAGCATTAAGCATGTCTGCTCTGCCTCTGCCAAAAAGTCGCTCTGGTTTATGTACCGACTTTGTAGAAGACGATAAATTTGATGATGATGATGTTGAAACTGAATGTATAGGTAAGTTTAGATCACTTCGGACAATATCCTAGACCTACAAGTTTTGGTAGTCAATTAAGCTTATTATCAGTCGTGCTCACTGAACACAACACAAGACACAAGAGTGACACCGGACATGAGCTGGGTGGAGCCAGAGAAATTGGTTAACAGGGCAATAGACAGACATTACATATCTTATGTTTATAAATTTTTTAAACTTTTAGGGTCAAATAGCATATTTTAAGAAAGATTTTATACCAAAAATTAACATATTACCAAATATTCAAGTGACTCTGCGCATTGATATGAGTTACAGTTCGCTCTCAATTCAATGGAGTCCAAGTACCTGGGGCTAGAGGTGGGACTTGGGCCGGGCCAAACCGGGACCGGACCGGAAGTCAAACCCGGCCCGACCAAACCCGCACCACTCCGATAAAAGCCCGCTAAGATATGGGCCCGAGAGGAGGAGGTGGTGCAAAACGGACCGTCCCGGACCAAGACCCACCCCGCCCCGCAAGACCGGTCCGGGCCTAGTGCCCAACCGTTTCTGCACACAACGGAAACCTACAAAAAACTTTTTTTTAAATGGGTTAATTACACAGCAGACCCTCCAACAGTTTTCTGTTCCAATATTGACCGTCTCATCCTAGGCAGCATTTAGTGCCGGAAAACGGGTGATATCAGAGAAACAATCAAGATTGACATCTGACGCAGTAGAAGTATGTGTGTGCAACCGAGATTGGGGCCTTACAGCACTCCAGCAGCAAGACCAAAAGAGTTCATATGAAGAGGTAATATCCGATACAGAGACTTGAAATTTTCTTTTTTCAATCATACATGTAGTTTGTATTTGATCTAATTATGCTGTTCAGCACAGATCACAGGCTTCTATTATTCATCATTTCCAGAACGTTTTTGCCATTTCAAAATGTCAAGGCCATTCTGATTATTTCTAAGTGTCGTTTGATTTTTTAACTTAATAAAACTTATACCGGAGGTAGTGTTTTTTCTTAAAAATATTTATGACATATATAATTAATTATGTTTAAATTTTTTTTTTAAAAAAAACTCTAAACCCTCCCCGCCCCACCCCGGACCCGGCTCGGGACTGCCCCGGACCTGACTCGGGACCGCCCCGCCCCGCCTCGCCCCGGACCTGACTCGGGACTGCCCTACCCTGGACCCGGCTCTGGACCGCCCCGCCTGCGACCGGGCCGAGCCCGGTCCTCATGACCCAGGACTGGGACCGGCCAGTCCCGGGTCAGGCTGACCCGGTTCCCACCTCTACTTGGGGCTTGAGGTCTTGGGCCGTCGTCAAAGGTTGATCAATAAAGTAAAGATTTGTCTAATGTTTGTACATAAAGTATCCCCACCGCCAAAGTTTTGGGTTCACTTTATCACATACTTGATATTTTTAAAGGTAATTTAACTTTTTGTTCTAGCTTTTAACTTTAACTTCAACAGTTTTATATTTATTATTAGGGGTGAGCATGGGTTGGGTAAACCTGAAACCGAAACCGAACCACCCCCATTGGGTTGGGTTGGGTTGGGTAAAAATTGATCATGGTTCTCGAGTTGGTTCCACATATAGAAGAACCGACGGTTTTTGGGTTGGTTCTGGTTCCATATGGAACCAACCCGAGGTGGAACCGAACCCGAGATATATATATATAATAATTATTATTATAGTATTACTAATATATCTATACACACACACACACACACATATATTTCTTTGAAGTATTATGATGGTTATTTTTTATTTTTATATTAAACTCTTAAACTGATGTTCCAAATTGAAACAGTATAGAAGTTGTGGGATCATTTATGAAATTTCTTCATATTCACTTAAATCACTTTGCTTCATAGACCCACCACTCCTAAGTCATTTTGCTTTCGATCTTTTATTCCAGACTACTCTTTACGACACAATTATGATATTTTTTTCATTTGAGTCATGTAAAATTAAAAATTTATGACTTTGACATATTTTAGGTTTTGATACTGAAGAAGATGGTCTTAAAAGCTTAGTTTTCTATATTGAATGTCATACCAATATTAGAATTACTGAAATGAAGTAAACTAGTTAAGATAAAAGATGCCCCACAAGTAACTCTTTTGAACCCAACATTTTAAACTTTTTTGAATGTATCTAAGTACTTATATTTAAATATTAATTTAATTGTATATTATGTTGAATATGTCATAAAACTGATTATGGATGTAGATTTATTGAATTTTGGTATTGTTATAGGTATATGGTATAAACCGAAAAACCTGAGAACCAGAACCGAGAAACCCAGAACCATGGTTCTGGTTTTGTTTGGTTCTCGGTTCTGGGTTGGGTAGAAAAATTCTGGAACCAAGGCCATTTTGGGTTGGTTCGGTTCCACCATAAAACCGAACCAACCAGACCCATGCTCACCCCTATTTATTATTAATAAATTATTCAAAAACTTTAATACTAATAATAGAAAATGTTCCCATATAGGGTGAATAGAATGTTCTCAAGTGTAGAAGCAGGTAAAGGGCGGATTTGGCCCATGCCAGGCTTGGGCGGAACAATTTAGGTCGGATCATGGCCCATGTATAATATATCCGGGTGTGGGCTGTCATGGTCTCCCTCTTCTCCTATTCAAAAGTGGGTTGCTGGGTTGCTTCAAAGTTAGACCCACATGTAGCCCGTTTAAATGAGAAATTGGGCTAATTTTATATGGGCCCAAATTAGACCGGGTTGACCCGGACCAATACCCACATTTCTTAACGTGATTGTTTGGTTATTGTCCCAGGATTGGTGGATGACCAGTTATTGTCCCAGGATTAGTGGATGACCAGTCCCACTTCACGTGGATTACGTAAGGAATTTTATGAAGCCGGCGAGGCACTTGAATGCTCCAATGTTCGCGGATGAGGACGGACTCTCTCTTTAATCTTAATTTACAGTGCAAAACACTGTTAGCAATTTAATAACAAATGATAAACGGAGTTAATTATGCAACTGTTTTGTGTGTGTTCAATTGAATGAATATTTATCCAAAGTCCAAACAACAAAAAGGAGAATAATATGGTGCTTGATAAAGCCTGGAGGAGGCGATTAATGTTTAACATATATAGGATATTGTTTTTAAGAATAAATTCATGCTACAAGCTTTACTTGCTGGTTAAAAAAAAAAACGAGAAATAAATCGAGTGTATAATTAGTAACTAGCGCTTGATATTTTATTAAGCCAGCGGACGAGTTGGGTGGTATGAATTTAATAATAATCAGGCAGTGAATAGAGCTATCCCCATTCCAAATATCAAAGATTATTTACACATACCTCTCTCAAGTTAACCCCATAATTGCATTTATCTCTCGTGTTCAAATCAATGGTGTTGACACCCAATTTCGTCCGGCCATTAAAATAATTTAAAAAAAAAAAATTTAAATAAAAAAATGTATTATTATTATTATTGTCATTATTATTACTAAATTTTTTTAATTAGTTTAAAATATATATATATATATATATTTTTTTTTTGTTTTGTTTTGTGAAGATTTGATATATGTGTGTATATATGTATGTTTGAAAGAAAAAAAAGAAAACTCCATAAAAATGACAAAATTTAAAAGTTTGAGGTAAAAATGACAAAATTAAGAAGTTTCAGGCAAAATTGACAAATTCTGAAAGTTCCAGGAGCATTTGGCAGTTTGTCACATAAAATTTTGAGCCTGCCGACGTTTTTGGCTCAAATTGACAGAAAACGACAAAATTGTCAAAATCAGAAGCTTCAGGAACTTATCCAGAGGCTGAGAGACGTAAAGGACTAAAACTGTCATTTTACCAATTTAAGAGATAAGTTTGGATTTTTTTATTAATTTATCCATCAACAGTTCAGCTAAACTTCCTCTATAAATAGCCCCCCAAATTTTGTGCTGAACACAGAAAAAAAATAGAGAGAAAGATTAGAGCTCCGTTTTAGAAAAAGAGAAAATCTCAGCCTTATCCCTAGCCTCTCCTCCCTATACCCAGAAAGTCCCAAAATTTCTTTTTCTTAGGTTTTAGCCATCTTCTTCCTATTTCCGCTCTCTCTCTCTCCTTCGCTGTTTGCTGCCGCCACCCCATCCCGTTGCCATCGCACCAGTCTGCCGTCACCTCCTGCCACCGCCGCACGCCTTCGTCCCGTCCCCTCCTGCCACCGCCGCACGCCGCCGTCCAGCCCCTTTTTCACTCCCGCCTTGCCCCTCCCGTTCCGTCGCACGCGTCACCGCCGCCGCTCCTCGCCGTCACGCCGGAAGGCCCCCACGCCGTCGCGCCTCACCCCTGCTCCCCTGCACGCCGTCGTGCCCAGCCCCGTCCACCGTCGCATAGCCGTTTCACCCCCCCCGCGTCCTCGTCGTCCCCGTTTCAGGAAATTCAAAATTCTAATTGTTAGGGTAAAACTCTGTTTTCATCCTTCATCTTTTTATTTTCTTTCAATTTGGTTACTAACCTTTTCATTTGTCTCTGCAGAAAGCTTTACTAACTTTTTGTTCATATATTCATTATTTATTGTTGTTATTATTACTAACCTTTATTATTATTGTTGTTACTATTATTAACTCACTAACTTACTAACTTTGCTAACTTTTATTATTATTGTTGTTATTATTGTTAACAATTAACTCAACTAACATTACTAACTTTTATTTTTATTGCTACTAACAACTAACTTACTAACTTTGCTAACTTTTATTATTATTGTTGTTATTATTGTTAACAATTAACTCAACTAACATTACTAACTTTTATTATTATTGTTACTAACAACTAAACTTTATTAACTTTGCTAATTTTTATTATTGTTGTTATTATTATTGCGTTATTAAAGTGGATGGCCAAAAAGCCCCACTTTATTATTATTAATTGTCCTTTTTTTTAGGTGGTTAAATTTATTTCACTTTTTAATTATAATAAAAAAATAATAACTAACTAAAAGAAGATTCTTTTATGTGAATAATTAAATTTATTCTATTTATTTTTAAGGCAAATAAAAATCATTCTTAAAAGCCAACTATCTTTTATTATTTTGAAACACATGTTTTTTTTTATTATTTCTTCAAAAAAAAAAAACAAAAAGTTAATCTTTTATTCCTTTACTATAATTATTAAATAAATATAATTAAATAATTCCAAAAATACAAATCATTTCTTTTTAAATATATCTTTAAAAGTAATAATAATTAAAGTTTAATAAAACAATAATAAAATCCAATAAAATTATGATTTAATTAATAATTAATTAAATAATTAAAATAAAAATTAAACTCCATGACCAAATGATCCGCCAGGATCCATGGCTTGGAAATATTTTTTTTAAATAAAATATATTAATAAATTTTCCTTTATTATTAAGAAATAAAAACTTTGGACTAATATTTTTACTTATCTCTTTATCCAGCAATATATTAATTATTTATTAAAAGAATAAAATATAACTTTTTTTAGTTTTCTTTATTAAAAAGAATAAAAAGAGTAAATTTTGGGTTAATATTTTTCAGTAATATTTTATTTATTTCTTTTAAAATATAACTTTTTTTTAGTTTTCTTTATTAATAAAAAGAATAAAAAGAGTAAATTTTGAGTTAATATTTTTCAATAATATTTTATTTATTTATTTTAAAATATAATTTTTTAGTTTTCTTTATTAATAAAAAGAATGAAAAGAATAAAAATTTTGGGTTAATATTTTATTCAGTAATATTTTACTTATTAAAAGATATAACTTTTTGTTTCCTTTATAAAAATCTTAATCAAATAATTTCAAAATAATACAAAATAAAACAAAAATAATTGAATTTTCTCTTAAATATTTTTGACTTATTGATTAGATATATTTTCAGAAATATAAATTAAAATTAAAAAAAAAAAAATCTTTCATCAAACAAAGAAGAATATAAAAATAAAAATATCAAGACTTTTGTTTTAAAATACATATAAGTTTTCGGTTAAATAATCTTTTATTCCAAAATAAATTAAATAAATATCAAAACTTTTCTTCTTTTGTTTAAAATTTTTGGTTCTCTTAATAAAAAAAATAATAAAAAAATAATTAAAAAAATAATAAAAAATAATAAAAAAAAATAAAAATTTTTAGTTCATGGTATATTGGCTGGAAACTGTCTCGTGCCCGCTTTTGAGCTGCTTCACCTGGTGAAGAGGGTCTGGCTGAGTAACAACGCCCCGTACCATGATCAAAATTTTTATTTTTAAACTCTTTAATTCTTTTAAATTAACTTCTTATTAAATAAAAATTAATTATTATTTTTTTTAATTCTTTTATAAATTGAGTAATCCTTTAAAATAATAAATATCTTTCATTAAACAAGAAAAACAAAAAAAGTAAACAAGAAAAAAAAGAAAGATAAGAAAAATAAAAGAAAGATAAGAAACAAAAATAAAAGAAAGATAAGAAAGAAAAGGAAGATAAAAAAAATATAAAAGAAAAGATAAGATAAGAAAAGAAAGAAAGAAAAGACAAGAAAAATAAAAGAAAGATAAGAAAGAAAAATAAAAGAAAGATAAGATAAAGAAAAAAAGGAAATATAAGAAAAAGAAAAGAAAGATAAAAGAAAGAAAAAGAAAAAGCAAAGAAAGAAAGAAAAGAATAAAAAAGAAAGAAAAGAAAAGAAATTAAAAGAAATTAAAAAAAAGAAGTAAAAATAAGTAAAAAAAGAAGAAAAAGAAAGAAAGTAAAAAAGAAGTAAAAAATATAAAGATAAATTTTTTAGTTAGTATTAAAAATCATTCATAAACAAAAAGAATTACCATTTAAAAATTAATTTCATAATAATAAGAATTAAATAATTACGATAAATCAATTTCCATATCCGGATGATCCGGTAGGATCTACGGTTTGGAAAATATCAAACTTTTTAAAATAAACAAATTAAATAAACAGATAAAAATCCATATTTTTACAATATGGATAAAATTGTTTAAAATTTCACCAAATTCCGTGTCCAAATGACTCGGCAGAGTCCATGGTTCGGAATCAAAATCTTCCGTGTCCAAATGACTCGGCAGAGTCCATGGTTCGGAAGTATAAAATTCTATACAAATTAATTTCCAAAAATCCGCATTCAACTAATTCAGTTAAAATTTCTAGTTTGAAAATTAACTGAATTTTTTTTAAGCAAAGTAAAACAAAATTAAAATCAACTAAGGTGCCAATTTTGGGCGCTATAACAATATTGTTTTAGCGTAACCGTACTCCCGATCCCCGAACTCTCGCAGACCATATTTTAAGGTATCCAATCGACCTGAGCGAAAACCGATTGGTGGCGACTCCCGAAAACCCGACGTTGCCACAGCTTGGCGACTCCACTGGGGAGTCGACGTTAGTGAGTCGAGCCTAAAGTTGATTTGTTTTTATTTACTTTGCTTTACTATTATGTGGATTTATATATTATATTTACTTAAGTAAACATGCATAATGCATTCACAAAATGAAGCTCTATACCCGAGCTTCCTTAAATCAAACACGATTCTTTCTAAGCGGAATTGGTGTTGCTGTCCTTGTGAGGCCACGGTCTCCAAGCCTTCACCGGTTTCAAAGTAGCAAAGTAGTGTATTGCCTTCTGAGACGGTTAGTCTCTGCATGGGCCCACGAAAAGCTACGACTCGAATTAATCCATTCCTTACATAAACCCTAGAGGGTAAGGAATCGGGCCGTCACTATGATTCAGTGACGGGATTCGGGAACTATCCCTTGCCTTTTTGATAAACCACCTTCTGCATGTAGAATTCCTTACTCCACCTTAGAACCAGCCATTAAGAATTTCCCATACCTCGGTTCCCATTTCCATAGGTTTTGTTTTATCTATATGTTTGTATGATCCTATGTGTTATTTTTTTTACTAACTCTATTTTTCCTTATTTTTCCGGCATATACATTTCATCATTAAAGATAAGTATTTGGTGAAAGAACTATTATCATGGATATTCTCGATTATCTTCCCACGGCTGTTACTGGATCATGGAATGACACGGTAATCGAAACTCAGCCTGAAGCTATGGAATATTCCGAAACGGCTCAAAAGCTTCACGGAGATGCTCTGACATCCCATTCTCACGTACAGCTTAAGGACCAGGTATCGGTCCGGATAAATCAGAACGACACCACGGAATTATTGCAAGTCTGGAATAGTTGGAATTCTACTGATCGGGAAGCTTTTACGGCAAAATATGGTCACATCACTTGCCTACTAAAGGTTACCGTTGATGCATCACTTGTCCGGGCTCTAATACAATTTTGGGATCCATTTTATCGATGCTTTTCTTTCGATAAGATGGATCTTGTTCCAACCATTGAAGAATACAACAGCCTCTTGGGTTGGTCCTCCGACTATCCAATCGAGACTTATCAACATGATAGAAGAACGGAGCCTCATCGAGCCCTAGCAAAATTATTGGATATGCCAGCTTCCAGTCTTCAAACCAAGTTTGCAACAAAAGGATCTCGAAAATTTATCAGTTGGATCGACTTAAAACAATTAAGTCACGTTCTCCCTCAGAAAAATCAACGACGCAAGCTTTTCGCCTTGGCGATATATGGCCTGGTAGTCTTCCCAAGAATCGTCGGATTCATTGAAGGAGACATCATTACACTATTTGAGCAAATCTGCAATGCTCAAATAAATCCGACCTCAGTAATATTATGTGAAACTATCAGGGCATTAAACTTTTGTCGCCAAAGAGGGGGCAAATTCATAGGATGTTCACATCTCCTCAACATTTGGATCAAAAGCCACCTTCCTTGTGAGAAGCAACATTTTGGAAATCGCTTTCCAAAGGACTTCATCCCAATCGAAGCCTTTTTGAAAAGTGAAACCATTCATCACGACAGCAAGGAAGCATGGGTTGATTATTTCAAGAACATCACCGAATTCCAAATTGAATGGAGAGCCCCCTGGTCTACCTCCACCCGCGTTGTCTACCGTTGCGGCAATTGCCCGTGGGTTCCTCTCTTAGGTATATGGGGAGGAACAAGTTATGCCCCAGCTCAAGTACGAAAACAATTTGGGTCTATGCAATTTATACCCATGACGCATAATCTGAGTAAGTTGGAATTTTCACACGAAGATCCAAATTCAAATAAGCTCGCAATGGGTATTTCAGTTGCGTGGAAAAGAATTTTCATATTGAAGTCGGGGCCTATTATTTCTCCCACTGCTTATTATGAATGGAGAAATAACCGGAAGGAAGGAATAGTTCTATCTGAAGAGGTCATCAGAAAATTGGCGAAAAGAGAGTTGGAGAAAGAACTAGAGGAAGAAAAGGAGAAGAACAAGAGGATGCTCCTTGACATGCAACAGCTCGGTCACAAAACACAACTCCTCGAAGAGAAAGTTGAATACCAAAAACAAGTCATCTCCCAATTGGTTGATGAAACCGATCAAAAAGAGATGAGAGTCAGATACTGGGAAGATCAATACAGATTTTCTCAAGATCAATTGCAAACATTTTTGGTAGAAGTCAGAAAAGTTACAGAACAAGCCCAACTAATGGGCGAAGAAGCCAAGGAGTTAGAAGAACTGAGCTGTCCTACTCCATCAGTAAATGTTCAAAGAATGATGGAGTTCATATCTAAGGCCAGAAAGCAGTATTGTACTTTGGGTCGTTTCTTTTAAACAAACCTTTTGCTGAATGTAATTGAGAAATTCCATTATAGTTCTTCTTTCACCAAGTATTTACAATATTCATGCATGCATCCATCACATCAATCATACACACATAGAATCTAATAAAATAAATATTCCTTTAAAAGGGTAAAATTGGACCTCAACACCGATATTCAACTCGACTCCAAACAAGATTAATGGCAGAACAAGCCGAAGGACGTCTCATGGAGATGGAGTCCAAGATTGAAAGTATGTCAGAACAGATGAGACAATTGATGGAATTAATCAAAGGGAAAGCAACTCAAGTCCCCATCAAAGAAGTGCAAGATCCCACTTATCCCCCGGGATTCACCCCGCAACGAGTCTCAGTCCAAGAAAACCTGTTTCAAGAATCAGGACCGTCTGCTAGTGTTCACCTGAAACAAGACACTGTACAGGAAGAGAAGAAGACATTACCAAAAGAAGAAGCAGAATCTCAAAAACTCGAAACAATAGAAAAGCGACTGCGAGCCATTGAAGGAGGCACTATATTCGGATCTCTCTCGGTAGATGACCTCTGCTTAGTGCCAGATGTCGTAATCCCTTCAGATTTTAAGGTGCCAGATTTCGTGAAATACGATGGAACGAGTGATCCCATCACTCACATCACATTGTTCCTAAGGAGACTACAACCACTCACAAAAGATGAAAAGGTGTGGATCGCACTTTTTCAGGAAAGTCTCACAAAATCAGCATTACAGTGGTATCTAAGCCAAGGTCCAAGGAACATAAAAACTTGGAATGACCTTGCTCAGGCCTTCATCGGCAACTATAAACACGTTATGGACTTGGCTCCGGATCGCCAAACTCTCCAAAACATGGAGAAGAAAAAGCCAGAAACTTTCAAGGAATATGCGCAGCGGTGGAGGGACTTAGCTGCACAGGTTCAGCCACCCATGACAGAAAGAGAAATGGTCACTTTATTTGTCCAGACACTGAAATACCCATATTATGACAAACTTATTGGCAATGCGGCAACTAACTTCTCCGACGTAGTAATGTCTGGAGAAAGGATCGAGCATGGTATCAGGACTGGGAAGATTACTGAATCCTTTAGCGATCCTATGAAAAGAGGAGGACCTTCCAGAAGAAAAGATGAAGAAATACAACAAATAGGAAAAGGAAGAGGGATTCCCTTCGTGGGCACTGTGGCCACCGGACCTCGCCTATCCTATTCTGCCAATAAGCCCAATTATTATCCTACCAATAGGCCCAATGATTATCCTCCCAATAGGCCCAATGATTATCTTCCCAATAGACCCAACAATTATCCTCCCAACAGACCTAATCAGTTACGGCCACCTGTTCCAACTCCTCCAGTACCTGCACCAAGACCAAGAGAAATCTTCGCACCAATTCCCATGACTTACACTGAGCTGTATCCAAAACTCATCGAAAGTCAACTTATTCGCCCAATCCCTACAAGGCCATTGGAACCCCCGTATCCAAGGTGGTATGACCCTAACATAAATTGCCCATATCATGATGGTACCGTGGGCCACGGACTGGAAAATTGCATAGCATTGAAGCGTATAGTCCAACAATTAATTGAGTCAAAGTGGTTGGACTTTTCCGATGAACCAAACGTCACTCATAATCCATTGCCTCCTCATCAAGCCAAACCAGTCAATATGATGGAAGAATACTGGCCGATGAAGAAAACAGTCAATGATATCATAACCCCTCTTAAGCATGTATATTCATGCCTTGTGAAAGAAGGGATTATCATAGGAAAGTCTTCTGGAAATAAAGAAGTCGAGGATGAGGAGTGGTGCAACTTTCATAACAGTAAGAGTCATTCTATCCAAGAATGCCCAGAATTCCGTAAAAGTCTACAAAGTCTTATGGACTCCTCCCAAATCATCGTTTTTATGTCAGATAAAGAGGATGACGTGAATGTGATAATTAAAGAACAAGAAGTCAATATCATGCCAAGACCACTAGTCATTCCAATATCAAAATCTGCTCTCAAGCCTTTAAGAATTCAAGTTCCAAAGCCATTCCCGTACAAATCAGACAAAACTGTTCCATGGAACTATGGCTATACTTCTAACATCACATCAACTCCGTTAGAAGTTGGGGGCATGACTAGAAGCGGTCGGTGTTATTCTCCCGAGCAAATGAACAAGCTCCAACAAGAGAAGAATGTTACGGATCCAGCAAATGGACCTATTAACACATCTAAAGAGCAAGAGATGCCTCGAGCAGTAACAGATGAACAAGCTACTGAGTTTCTCAAACTCATAAAGCAAAGTGAATACAGTATCGTGGAGCAGTTGAACCGTCTGCCAGCAAAGATCTCCATACTTTCATTACTCTTAAGTTCTGATGCCCATCGAGAAGCTCTTCTCAAAGTCCTGAATAAGGCTTATGTTGAACAAGATATCTCCGTGAACAACTTTGACCACCTTGTCAACAACATCACGGCACAAAATCTCATCACATTCACTGACGATGAGATACCAGCAGAAGGAAGGGGTCACTCTAAGGCTCTGCATATTTCGATTAAATACAAAGATCGGATTATGGCCAGAGTTCTTATCGACAATGGGTCAGCTCTAAATGTAATGCCACTCGAAACCTTACATAAGATTGGTTTAGACCCATCATACCTCAACAACAGTCATATTGTTGTTCGAGCATTTGACGGAACGAAGAGAGATGTTGTTGGAGAAATAGAGCTACCAATAGGGATTGGTCCCTGTCTTTTCCACATCACATTCCAAGTCATGGATATTTGTCCATCTTATACCTGCCTGCTGGGAAGACCATGGATCCATATGGCCGGAGCAATTCCTTCTTCATTACACCAAAAAATGAAATTCATTATTGAAGGAAAGATAATCACGGTCTTCGCTGAAGAAGACATCCTGCTATCAAGACCTGCGGATGCTCAATATGTCGAAGTCAATGAAAATATACCTGATTGCTCCTTCAGGTCTTTTGAGATTGTCAATGCTGCTTATGTCAGCGAATATGGAGAAGAACCCATTCCTAGCATCTCTAAAACAAGTCGCATGGTTGCCAAACTCATGATAAAAGGAGGATACTCACCGGGGTTAGGACTGGGACAAGATTTACAAGGAATCACAGAACCATTGAAAATCACCACAAATGAAGGGAAATACGGCCTAGGCTTCACACCGACAAGACATGATAAAATGAAGGCAATAGCTGAAAAGAGAGAAAAGAGGATTGCACGATTAACAGGGCATCCTCTCCAGGAAAGAAATCTGGATATCCCTGAAATCACCGAAACGTTCGTGAGTGGTGGTCTCATTCCAAAAAATGACAATGAAGGCAAGCTGACTATCAACATCAACAAGTCTTTTGAAAGTCTTTCTATTCAGGCAATCATCAGCGATTCACCTGAAGAGGAGGAGCTTGTTCAACCTTGTGGCCCACGGGATGTGCTGAACAATTGGGAGGCGATAGAACTGCCTGTTATAATCGAAAGCTTTCCAAAGTAATCTAATAGTAAAAACCTCCTAAAGAAAGGTTCAATCAATAGGGTGTAGTCTTTGTTTAAGTGAACCTTTTAGTTATTGCTTTTTATTCCAATAAAGTTGTGATTTATGCACATTGTAAATAAAGTACCAGTTTGCATCCATCTCATTCGTGCCATTTTTTTTTTCTTCTCTTTCTTTTCTCTCTGGATAATGCAGACCCAAAACTCTCTTTGATGACAATGAAAGAATGAACTTTGATAATCCTGTAAACACTACCGACTCGGATGACGAAGATCTTCAAGTATCTCCTGAGCTATTAAAAATGATTGAGCGAGATGAAAAAGAAAGAGCAACAAGTCAAGAACCAACTGAGGTATTCAACCTGGGAGACAGTCAGGATGTAAAAGAAGTCAAGATTGGCACTTTATTCCCTCCTGAAGAAAAAGAAGAATTAGTCCATTTATTGAAAGAATATGTGGATGTGTTTGCTTGGTCATACCAAGATATGCCTGGCTTAAGCTCAGACATAGTACTACACAAAATACCCTTGAAACCTGGGGCGAAGCCTGTCAGACAAAAGTTACGAAGATTAAAGCCGGATCTAATCTTAAGAGTGAAAGATGAGATTCGAAAGCTGTGGGATGCAGGATTCCTTGGGGTCGCTGAATATACAGAATGGGTGGTTAACATTGTTCCAGTCGAAAAGAAAGAAAGCGGGAAACTAAGAGTTTGTCAGGACTACCGGCCATTGAACGAAGCCAGTCCTAAAGATAACTTCCCACTTCCTCACATTGATACGCTGGTGGATAATACCGCAGGAAACTCCTATTTTTCCTTCATGGATGGCTTCTCTGGATACAATCAAATCAAACTTGATCCAGATGATATGATAAAAACTGCCTTTATAACCCTTTGGGGTACCTTCTACTACAAGGTGATGCCTTTTGGGTTAAAGAATGCTGGTGCTACATATCAAAGAGCCATGGTTGCATTATTCCATGACATGATGCATAAAGAAATTGAAGTATATGTAGACGACATGATCGCCAAAACTTTCACTGCTAAGGGGCATCTAAAAGTGCTAAGAAAACTATTCGATAGACTTCGCAAATATCAACTGAAGTTGAATCCTGCCAAATGTATTTTTGGAGCCTCTTCAGGAAAGTTATTGGGTTTCATGGTCAGCAAGGATGGGATTCGAGTTGACCCGAGTAAAGTCAAAGCAATACAAGAAATGCAACCCCCGAAGACTCCAAAACAAGTAAGAAGTTTCCTGGGCAGAATCAACTTCATAGCAAGGTTCATTTCACAATTGACATCCAAGTGTGAACCTCTTTTCAAATCACTGAAGAAGAACAATCCGATCGAGTGGAATAACGAATGCCAAGAAGCATTCGAGAAAATCAAGCAATATCTATCAAATCCACCAGTCTTGGTACCACCCCGATCTGGAGAATCGTTGATTCTATATTTATCCATACAGGATTCTTCATTAGGATCCGTATTGGGTCAACGTGATGAGACAGGCAAGAAAGAGCACGCAATTTACTATTTGAGCAAGAAGCTTACCACATATGAAGCGAAATACTCAATAGTAGAAAAGTCCTGTTGTGCCCTTGCATGGGTAGCACACCGACTACGACACTACATGCTCAACAACACCACATTGCTAATCTCCAAGACTGATCCCATTAAGTACATTTTTGAGAAACCAGCTTTATCAGGCAGGATCGCAAAATGGCAAATGCTGTTGTCTGAATACGACATACAGTATGTCACCCAAAAGGCTGTAAAAGGGAGTGTGATTGCTGAATATCTGGCTGATAGAGCATTGGATGATTATGAGCCAATGAAAATGGAGTTTCCTGATGGAGATATAATGACGATAGAACAGGAAGTCTCTAAAGATGATGAAACATGGAAAATGGCATTCGATGGAGCATCTAATGCTTTGGGACAAGGGATTGGAGCCATACTCATCTCTCCAAGTGGAGAGCAATTCCCTCTTACAGCAAAAATTACATTTCCTTGTACCAACAATATAGTAGAGTATGAGGCATGTGCTATGGGACTCCAAATGGCACTGGAATTGAAAGTGCGAGATCTCCGAGTTTATGGGGATTCCGCATTAGTCATATATCAAATCAACGGAGAATGGGAGACAAGGGATTCAAAATTGATCCCTTACCAAAAGCTCATACTAGACTTGGCTCGAAAATTCAACAGTATAAGCTTCCATCATCTTCCAAGGGAAGATAATCAAATACCGGATGCTTTAGCTACTTTGGCTGTTATGTACAAGATCAGTGACCCCGAGCATACTCCTGTGTTCGAGATGAGAATAATAGATTCTCCAGCTTATTGCATGAGCATCGAAGAAGAATTTGATGGAAAGCCTTGGTATCACGATATCAAGAAATACCTCAAAGAAAGAGTATATCCACCAGAAGTATCAGAAAATGACAAGAAATTTCTACGAAGATTGTCAATGGGTTTTCTTTTAAACCTAGACATACTTTACAAGAAAACCCCAGACTCGATGCTACTTCGCTGTGTAGATACTCATGAAGCACGAAAGATCATGGAAGAAATTCATTCTGGAATATGTGGAGCACACACTAGTGGTCATACCATGGCAAGACAAATAATGAGGGCTGGTTACTATTGGCTCACATTGGAAAGTGATTGCGTCAATCACGTAAGAAAATGTCACAAATGCCAAATATATGCCAACAAGATCCAAGCTCCACCTGTTCCTCTTAATGTAACAGCAATACCTTGGCCTTTTGCCATGTGGGGAATCGATGTTATTGGAGCGATTACCCCTAAAGCTTCCAATGGTCACAAATTCATCCTAGTTGCAATTGACTACTTTACTAAATGGGTAGAAGCTGTGTCTTATGCAAGCGTAACTCAAAAGGTGGTATGCCGGTTCATTAAGAAAGAAATCATTTGTCGCTATGGACCGCCAGAGTGTATCATCTCAGACAATGCCACGAACCTGAATAATGCAATGATGCAGACTTTGTGCCGGCAATTCAAAATCAAGCATCTCAATTCAGCACCTTATCGACCGATGATGAATGGTGCAGTAGAAGCGGCCAATAAAAATATCAAGAGAATTGTTGAAAAGATGATCGTCACTTACAAGGACTGGCATGAGATGTTACCTTTTGCACTGCATGCTTATAGAACTTCTACCCGTACTTCTACTGGAGCAACACCTTTTTCTCTGGTATACGGTATGGAGGCTGTATTGCCTATCGAAGTTGAAATTCCTTCATTAAGGGTACTAATGGATACTCAATTAGGAGAAGCAGAATGGGTCAAAGCTAGATACGAGCAATTAAATCTAATTGATGAAAGAAGAATGATAGCCCTCTGCCATGGGCAACTTTATCAAAGAAGGATGATTCGTGCTTACAACAAAAAGGTTCGCCCACGACAATTTCACGAAGGTGACATAGTGCTCAAGAAAATTTTACCCATGCAACATGATTCAAGAGGAAAATGGACACCAAATTATGACGGGCCATATGTCGTGAAGAAAGCATTTTCAGGAGGGGCACTAATTCTGACAGAAATGGATGGACGAGAATTACCGAAGCCAGTAAATTCGGATGCAGTAAAGAAATACTTTGCATAATGAAGAAATTTTCGAACAGAAGGGGAGAAGTGGATACAGGGTTACCAAAGTTTATTTGATCAAAGTTGTCAAAGAGAGCTTTCTTCCCTTACACTTTCATTATCTATCTGTACCCAAGATTTTCATATTCTTTTACCCATAAATAAAAGCCAATTCTCTTTAACTTACCTTAGATTCTTACGTTCAAAATGCTAAAGTCGCTTCTATCCAGTTCTTTTCCTTCAAATCTCACATTCCTACTAGCCTTAAGTGTGCAATAAATTGTGACTTTTGAAGGAAGAATAGTAATAATTAAAACTTAGAAAAAAACAAAGACCGTAGATTACTTTGATAAGCTTTGTGAATTAAAACAGGTAAGATTGAGATCCTGCTTTGCGAGCAGCACAGAACATAGGCTAACAAAGAAGAAGGAGTAACAAATCTTTGGGAGATAGCCTTGGTGGTAGCCTGAATGATCATTTCAGAAGTCTTAACATGTCTATATCAGCAGGAAAGAATCATGCTCACGAATATTTCAACAGGGACAATTATCCAGAGAAGCATAAAATATGAGGCGGGCATTAAAGAAAATTGAGGTCAAAATTCAAAAATAAGGCAAGGAAAGAGGATTTTTGAACAGAGTTGGGCTTTTGAGACAATGGACAACAGCTGGAAAGCATAAAGAGATTCAATAATAGTCCGAGAAGGAAATCACAAAGAAGATCCAGTAAAGTAAAGCAAAGACATGAAGAGCTAGATTAAAAAAAAAAAAAAAAAAAAAAAAAAAAAAAAAACATCAGTTACACATGCCTTGCATTCATGCATTTCACATCATGCATGCATGGCTTTTACATAACAGGGATCAAATGAAAAGCATGTCCGCAGCATGATTGCAGCAGTATAAGCTGAGATCTTAATGACATCAGCTCTTACTAATTGGACGCATAGCTAATACGCTGGACCCAGCCCCATCAGGAATCCAAGGATAAAGCATACAATATCGTCAAAAGCCTGGCAATTGAGGCTACACCTAAAAGAACAGAATTGATGCCAGCTTAGCAGCATCCAGGATGAGTGATAGCTATCGTCAAAGATAAGGCAGACATCAAGAAATATTGTCGTTGAAAATTCGTCAAAAGCGGACAATGGATTCAATAATCAAGGACTGAATCAACGTCAGCTGGATGGAATATCTATCACATCAAAATAAAGTAGGATTCACTTTTCCGGTTAAGCGGCGGATACGGTACTCCGTGACTCTCAAGTCGGTTCTCTCAGTTGCCCATAATAACTGATCATTTCCTCCCTCCTTTCTTTTACTTTCTCCTAGAAAATGGATCCTACTTTTTCTGCCTTGCGAAAATATTTTCCTTCTCTCCCAATGAACATCCTCAAAAAGATCTACCAAGTTCGCTGTGAACGATTAAGAGCTCTGATGCATAAAGGAATCCCTGAAGATGTGCGGTGGTTAATTGAAGCTAAGGTTCGTCTGGCAGGTGAAATCCCAGAGGCATTTGTGTCTCACATGCCTGGTGTAGGCAAAAGCTCTTATGCCAAAAAACGAAGAGCGAGGAGACTAGGCGTCTGTCATAAATGCGGACGCTGGACCTGTAATACTAAATGTCGTTCTTTAGGGATGATCTCTGATAATCGAGAAGATAAAATACGATTCATTAAGAATGGCCTGAGTAAGGACTCATTGGATGATCTCCAATTGACTCTTGAGACGCATTCTTGTGGATCCGTGCAACGTGAACTTCTCGATTTATGGAGCATTTTTCATGAAGAACGAGAACGATACAGTCCCGGGAATCTGACATTAAACGACCCTATTTGTCAGCTTGTAAGAAAACTGGATGGGAAGCAAATCCTCGACTCATAGAAGCCATTAATCCCGTTACTGGACGTAAAACCAGTGGAAGATGTGAGCCACAGTCACAATCACTGTACATACAATTTATCATATTTAAAATTTTCCATTTTTCTTTTAATAATGTATTTGCTCCCGTAAGTGTAATCGACACGTTATCCATTTCATCGCTATAAATGCATGTTCTTCCAGTCGGTTATCTAAGTTTCCTTCAATAACTGATTCATTTCCCTCTTCTCTCAAATTCTTCTCTCATCAATGGATTCTACTCTTTCTGCACTGCGAAAATACTTTCCTTCCTTTCCAATAAAAGTCCTTAAAAAGATCTACCTTGCTAGATGTGAAAGAATCAGAGTTTTTACACGCAAAGGCATTCCCGATAATGTGCAGTGGATAATTGAAGCTAAGGTCCGTCTGGCGGGTGAAGTTCCAGATGCATTTATGCCCCGCATGCCCGGTTTAGGTAAAAGCCGTTATGCCAAAAGGCGAAGAGCAAAGAGACTAGGCGTGTGTTATAAATGTGGGCGATGGAATTGTATTACTAAATGTCGCTCTTTAGGATACATCTCCATAAATCGTGAAGATAAAAGAAAATTCATTAAGAATGGCCTGCGTAAGGAATCTCTGGAAGATATCCGAGAGACTCTTGAAACGCATTCTTGTGGAAAAGTGCAAGGTGAAATTATCAGTTTATGGAGGACTTACCATAAAGAACGAAACCGTTACAGTCTTGGGAATGTGACTTTAAACGATCCTGTTTGTCAGTTTGTAAGAAAACTGGATGGGAAGCAAATCCCCGACTTATAGATGGCATTAAAGCCATTACTGGACATAAATCAGGGGAAGATGAGAGCCACGGTCATGATTCCTGTACATATAAGCTGTCATTTGTCTTTTCTTTTAATATACTTGTTCCTGTAAGCGTAATTAACACGTTATCCTTTCATCGCTATAAATGCGTGTTCTTCTTTCCGGTTAAGTAGCGGATGCAATACTCTCTGACTCTCAGTTTCCTACAATAACTGATTTCTTCATCTCTTCTCTCAAATTCTTCTTTTATCAATGGATTCTACTCTTTCCGCCATGCGAAAATACTTTCCTTCCATCCCAATAAATGTTCTTAAAATGATTTACCAAGCTAGATGTGAAAGGATTAGAGTCTTTATGCACAAAGGCATTCCTGACAATGTGCGGTGGCTAATTGAAGCTAAGGTTCGTTCAGCTGGTGAAGTTCCAGAAGCGTTCTTTCCCCGTATGCCCGGCTTTGGTAAAAGCGCTTATGCCAAAAAGCGAAGAGCAAAGAGGCTAGGTGTCTGTCATAAATGTGGACGATGGAATTGTAATACTAAATGTCGCTTTTTAGGATACATCTCCAGAAATCATGAAGATAAAAGAAAATTCATCAAGAATGGCCTGCGTAAGGAATCTTTGGATGATATCCTATTAACTTTTGAAACACATTCTTGTGAAATAGTGCAATGGGAAATTATGGATTTATGGTGGACTTTCCGTAAAGAACAGGATCGTTACAGTCTTGGAAATCTAACTTTTAATGACCCTGTTTGCCAGTTTGTGAGAAAACTGGATGGGAAGCAAATCCCCGACTTATAGAAGGCATTGAAGCCGTTAGTAGACATAAATCAGTGGAAGATGAGAGCCACAGTCATGATTGCTGTACATATAAGCTGTCATTTGTCTTTTCTTTTGACAATAATGTACTTGCTTCTGTAAGTGTAATAAACGCATTATCCCTTTCGTCACTATAAATATGTGTTAGTTATGTTCGTTTCCTACAATCACTAATTTCTTTCTTTGCCTCCTTCATCAATGGAGTCTTCTCTTTCCGCCCTACGAAAGTATTTTCCTTCCTTCCCAATAAATGTTCTTAAAAAGATTTATCAAGCTAGATGTGAACGATTCAGAGTATTTATGCACAAAGGCATTCCTGATAATGTGCGGTGGCTAATTGAAGCTAAGGTTCGTTCAGCTGGTGAAGTTCCCGAAGCGTTCTTTCCCCGTATGCCCGGCTTTGGTAAAAGCGCTTATGCCAAAAAAAGAAGAGCAAAGAGGCTAGGCGTTTGTCATAATTGTGGATGGTGGATTTGCGGCAATAAATGTCGTGCTCCAGGAGTGATCACCAGAAATCGTAATGATAGAATAAGATTCATTAAGAATGGCTTGCGTAAGGAATCTCTAGAAGATATTCGAGAGGTTCTTGAAGCGCATTCTTGTGGAATAGTGCAATTTGAGGTTGTTGGATTATGGATAATTTTCCAAAAAGAACGAGATCGTTACAGTCTTGGGAATCTGACCCTAAACGACCCTGTTTGCCAGTTTGTGAGAAAGCTAGATGAGATGCAAATCACCGATTCATAGAAAGCATTGAAGCCATTACTGGACGCAAAGCCAGTGGAAGACGAGGATCAAAGTCACGATTACTGTACGTGCTAGCTGTCGCTTTTGAAATTTTCCTCCCCTTTTGGTAATAATGTATCCACTCCTGACGTGAACCAAAGTCACGATTACTGTACGTACTAGCTGTCGCTTTTGAAATTTTCCTCCCCTTTCAGCGATAATGTATCCACTCCTGACATGAGCCATAGTTACGATTACTGTACGTGCTAGCTGTCGCTTTTGAAATTTTCCTCCCCTTTGGCAATAATGTACCCACTCCTGACACGGACTACTGTATATAGCTGCCACTTTTGAAATTTTCCTTCCCTTCCAACAATCACATACCTACTCCTGACGTAAGCTACAGTAGTGACTACTGTACATGCTAGCAGCTATTTTGAAAATTTTCCTCCTCTTTTAACGATAGTGTACCCATACCTGACCAGAGTCATACTCGTGACTACTGTGTATAGCTGGCAATAATGTATCTACTCTTGAAAATAAAATTATTGCCTTATCTCTTCATCTCTATAAATATATCCTCTTTTCTCACAAGGATAAGGATAGGAATGGAGAAAACCCCAACTCGTAAATCCCGAAGTATTTGTGTATTTTCTGGGGCTTTTCCTGGAAAAGATGAAGAGTATTTAAAAGCAGCCAACCATTTGGGAAGAGTATTAGCTGAGCGAAAAATACATTTAGTTTATGGAGGAGGTAGTGTCGGATTAATGGGAGGTGTAGCATCAGCAGCATCTCTAGGAGGAAGTCAAGTTCTGGGTATTATCCCTGGACCTCTGAAATTTATTTCTGGGGGCACGATTGGAGAAGAATTAGTGGTTAAAAATTTGCAAGAGCGTGTGTTACAAATGCTTTTAAATGCTGATGCTTTTATCGCTCTACCAGGTGGTTTTGGCACGTTGGGAGAAGTCTTTCAAATTGCTTCCATGGCCCAACTTAATTTGCATAAGAAACCCATTGGGCTTTTAAATGTTAACAATTTCTTTACAGGTCTGATAGCTTTTATGGATTATGCTATGCAGAAGAATTTCATATCAAGAGTGGCACGGCGAATCATAATATCCGCAACAACTGCTGAAGAATTGCTAGATAAAATACAAGCTTTTGTTCCTGAACCAGATCCAGCAATGATTCAGATAGACTGGACACGACAGTCTTTTCCGACCAGTTCACTCCCATAATGGTCCTCTACTCACCCTGTTGAAGTATTGTGGAAGAAAGAAGCGATCTGATCCGTTTTTCTTGTCCTTTAGTTTTATTATCAGCATTTTCTTTCGCGTTTCAGTTTTTCTTTTCAAGGAATTTCTTTTCTTATAAGATAGTTTCGTCCATGCTGATATTAAAACCATGGGACAATGCCTTTAGGTTAGAATGGCTGAGTAAAGAGTAATTTTTATTACTCTTGAGACGCATCCTATTAGGTCTACTAGGCATAACATTTTGGGGTAGTTAAGCTTTAACCTTATTTGGATGACATATCTCATAAGGGAATCTATATTTACTGAAGAAAATATTAGATGAACCTTGGATATTGATTCCAAACATCCGTTCCCTTTACATAATTTGTCAGTGTTATTGTCATCATCAAGATTCACTCATCTTATCGAAGTTTAAATTTTTGCACTCACCTATTATGAAAATTCACACTTTCGAAGAAAATTATTCCAATTTCAATTACTTTCATATAAATTTCGCTCGAGGTCATAAGGAAAGCTCCTTAGCCTCAAAATCAATTTTCATCATCGGGGTTTTAAGGATGGAACCTTTGCCTCGAAAACAATCAATTTTCATCATCGGGGTTTTAAGGATGGAACCTTTGCCTCGAAATCAATCAATCAATCCGAGGTTTTAAGGATGGAACCTTTGCCTCGAGAACAATCAATCATTCAGTCCATCTTACAACGATAGAACCTTTCCTATCGTTAGAGGTTCCAAGGACCTTTCCTTAAACCTCAAACAAACAATCAATCATTCAGTCCATCTTACAACGATAGAACCTTTCCTATCGTTAGAGGTTCTAAGGACCTTTCCTTAACCTCAAACAAACAATCAATCATTCAGTCCATCTTACAACGATAGAACCTTTCCTATCGTTAGAGGTTCTAAGGAACTTTCCTTAAACCTCAAACAAACAATCAATCATTCAGTCCATCTTACAACGATAGAACCTTTCCTATCGTTAGAGGTTCTAAGGAACTTTCCTTAAACCTCAAACAAACAATCAATCATTCAGTCCATCTTACAACGATAGAACCTTTCCTATCGTTAGAGGTTCTAAGGACCTTTCCTTAACCTCAAACAAACAATCAATCATTCAGTCCATCTTACAACGATAGAACCTTTCCTATCGTTAGAGGTTCTAAGGAACTTTCCTTAAACCTCAAACAAACAATCAATCATTCAGTCCATCTTACAACGATAGAACCTTTCCTATCGTTAGAGGTTCTAAGGACCTTTCCTTAAACCTCAAACAAACAATCAATCATTCAGTCTATCTTACAACGATAGAACCTTTCCTATCGTTAGAGGTTCTAAGGACCTTTCCTTAACCTCAAACAAACAATCAATCATTCAGTCCATCTTACAACGATAGAACCTTTCCTATCGTTAGAGGTTCTAAGGAACTTTCCTTAAACCTCAAACAAACAATCAATCATTCAGTCCATCTTACAACGATAGAACCTTTCCTATCGTTAGAGGTTCTAAGGAACTTTCCTTAAACCTCAAACAAACAATCAATCATTCAGTCCATCTTACAACGATAGAACCTTTCCTATCGTTAGAGGTTCTAAGGAACTTTCCTTAAACCTCAAACAAACAATCAATCATTCAGTCCATCTTACAACGATAGAACCTTTCCTATCGTTAGAGGTTCTAAGGACCTTTCCTTAACCTCAAACAAACAATCAATCATTCAGTCCATCTTACAACGATAGAACCTTTCCTATCGTTAGAGGTTCTAAGGAACTTTCCTTAAACCTCAAACAAACAATCAATCATTCAGTCCATCTTACAACGATAGAACCTTTCCTATCGTTAGAGGTTCTAAGGAACTTTCCTTAAACCTCAAACAAACAATCAATCATTCAGTCCATCTTACAACGATAGAACCTTTCCTATCGTTAGAGGTTCTAAGGAACTTTCCTTAAACCTCAAACAAACAATCAATCATTCAATCCATCTTACAACGATAGAACCTTTCCTATCGTTAGAGGTTCTAAGGAACTTTCCTTAACCTCAAACAAACAATCAATTATTTAGTCCATCTTACAACGATAGAACATTTCCTATCGTTAGAGGTTCTAAGGACCTTTCCTTAAACCTCAAACAAACAATCAATCATTCAGTCCATCTTACAACGATAGAACCTTTCCTATCGTTAGAGGTTCTAAGGACCTTTCCTTAAACCTCAGAGTTTAGGCGGCGAGAAGGTTTTCAATGCCTAGCTAAGCTGGACGAAATTTGGTAACTAACTTTGCATACATCATGTCCCATGAAGCATGCAAAGGGGGGCAGCTGTTGACACCCAATTTCGTCCGGCCATTAAAATAATTTAAAAAAAAAAATTTAAATAAAAAAATGTATTATTATTATTATTGTCATTATTATTACTAAATTTTTTTAATTAGTTTAAAATATATATATATATATATTTTTTTTTGTTTTGTTTTGTGAAGATTTGATATATGTGTGTATATATGTATGTTTGAAAGAAAAAAAAGAAAACTCCATAAAAATGACAAAATTTAAAAGTTTGAGGTAAAAATGACAAAATTAAGAAGTTTCAGGCAAAATTGACAAATTCTGAAAGTTCCAGGAGCATTTGGCAGTTTGTCACATAAAATTTTGAGCCTGCCGACGTTTTTGGCTCAAATTGACAGAAAACGACAAAATTGTCAAAATCAGAAGCTTCAGGAACTTATCCAGAGGCTGAGAGACGTAAAGGACTAAAACTGTCATTTTACCAATTTAAGAGATAAGTTTGGATTTTTTTATTAATTTATCCATCAACAGTTCAGCTAAACTTCCTCTATAAATAGCCCCCCAAATTTTGTGCTGAACACAGAAAAAAAATAGAGAGAAAGATTAGAGCTCCGTTTTAGAAAAAGAGAAAATCTCAGCCTTATCCTTAGCCTCTCCTCCCTATACCCAGAAAGTCCCAAAATTTCTTTTTCTTAGGTTTTAGCCATCTTCTTCCTATTTCCGCTCTCTCTCTCTCCTTCGCTGTTTGCTGCCGCCACCCCATCCCGTTGCCATCGCACCAGTCTGCCGTCACCTCCTGCCACCGCCGCACGCCTTCGTCCCGTCCCCTCCTGCCACCGCCGCACGCCGCCGTCCAGCCCCTTTTTCACTCCCGCCTTGCCCCTCCCGTTCCGTCGCACGCGTCACCGCCGCCGCTCCTCGCCGTCACGCCGGAAGGCCCCCACGCCGTCGCGCCTCACCCCTGCTCCCCTGCACGCCGTCGTGCCCAGCCCCGTCCACCGTCGCATAGCCGTTTCACCCCCCCCGCGTCCTCGTCGTCCCCGTTTCAGGAAATTCAAAATTCTAATTGTTAGGGTAAAACTCTGTTTTCATCCTTCATCTTTTTATTTTCTTTCAATTTGGTTACTAACCTTTTCATTTGTCTCTGCAGAAAGCTTTACTAACTTTTTGTTCATATATTCATTATTTATTGTTGTTATTATTACTAACCTTTATTATTATTGTTGTTACTATTATTAACTCACTAACTTACTAACTTTGCTAACTTTTATTATTATTGTTGTTATTATTGTTAACAATTAACTCAACTAACATTACTAACTTTTATTTTTATTGCTACTAACAACTAACTTACTAACTTTGCTAACTTTTATTATTATTGTTGTTATTATTGTTAACAATTAACTCAACTAACATTACTAACTTTTATTATTATTGTTACTAACAACTAAACTTTATTAACTTTGCTAATTTTTATTATTGTTGTTATTATTATTGCGTTATTAAAGTGGATGGCCAAAAAGCCCCACTTTATTATTATTAATTGTCCTTTTTTTTAGGTGGTTAAATTTATTTCACTTTTTAATTATAATAAAAAAATAATAACTAACTAAAAGAAGATTCTTTTATGTGAATAATTAAATTTATTCTATTTATTTTTAAGGCAAATAAAAATCATTCTTAAAAGCCAACTATCTTTTATTATTTTGAAACACATGTTTTTTTTTATTATTTCTTCAAAAAAAAAAAACAAAAAGTTAATCTTTTATTCCTTTACTATAATTATTAAATAAATATAATTAAATAATTCCAAAAATACAAATCATTTCTTTTTAAATATATCTTTAAAAGTAATAATAATTAAAGTTTAATAAAACAATAATAAAATCCAATAAAATTATGATTTAATTAATAATTAATTAAATAATTAAAATAAAAATTAAACTCCATGACCAAATGATCCGCCAGGATCCATGGCTTGGAAATATTTTTTTTAAATAAAATATATTAATAAATTTTCCTTTATTATTAAGAAATAAAAACTTTGGACTAATATTTTTACTTATCTCTTTATCCAGCAATATATTAATTATTTATTAAAAGAATAAAATATAACTTTTTTTAGTTTTCTTTATTAAAAAGAATAAAAAGAGTAAATTTTGGGTTAATATTTTTCAGTAATATTTTATTTATTTCTTTTAAAATATAACTTTTTTTTAGTTTTCTTTATTAATAAAAAGAATAAAAAGAGTAAATTTTGAGTTAATATTTTTCAATAATATTTTATTTATTTATTTTAAAATATAATTTTTTAGTTTTCTTTATTAATAAAAAGAATGAAAAGAATAAAAATTTTGGGTTAATATTTTATTCAGTAATATTTTACTTATTAAAAGATATAACTTTTTGTTTCCTTTATAAAAATCTTAATCAAATAATTTCAAAATAATACAAAATAAAACAAAAATAATTGAATTTTCTCTTAAATATTTTTGACTTATTGATTAGATATATTTTCAGAAATATAAATTAAAATTAAAAAAAAAAAAATCTTTCATCAAACAAAGAAGAATATAAAAATAAAAATATCAAGACTTTTGTTTTAAAATACATATAAGTTTTCGGTTAAATAATCTTTTATTCCAAAATAAATTAAATAAATATCAAAACTTTTCTTCTTTTGTTTAAAATTTTTGGTTCTCTTAATAAAAAAAATAATAAAAAAATAATTAAAAAAATAATAAAAAATAATAAAAAAAAATAAAAATTTTTAGTTCATGGTATATTGGCTGGAAACTGTCTCGTGCCCGCTTTTGAGCTGCTTCACCTGGTGAAGAGGGTCTGGCTGAGTAACAACGCCCCGTACCATGATCAAAATTTTTATTTTTAAACTCTTTAATTCTTTTAAATTAACTTCTTATTAAATAAAAATTAATTATTATTTTTTTTTAATTCTTTTATAAATTGAGTAATCCTTTAAAATAATAAATATCTTTCATTAAACAAGAAAAACAAAAAAAGTAAACAAGAAAAAAAAGAAAGATAAGAAAAATAAAAGAAAGATAAGAAACAAAAATAAAAGAAAGATAAGAAAGAAAAGGAAGATAAAAAAAATATAAAAGAAAAGATAAGATAAGAAAAGAAAGAAAGAAAAGACAAGAAAAATAAAAGAAAGATAAGAAAGAAAAATAAAAGAAAGATAAGATAAAGAAAAAAAGGAAATATAAGAAAAAGAAAAGAAAGATAAAAGAAAGAAAAAGAAAAAGCAAAGAAAGAAAGAAAAGAATAAAAAAGAAAGAAAAGAAAAGAAATTAAAAGAAATTAAAAAAAAGAAGTAAAAATAAGTAAAAAAAGAAGAAAAAGAAAGAAAGTAAAAAAGAAGTAAAAAATATAAAGATAAATTTTTTAGTTAGTATTAAAAATCATTCATAAACAAAAAGAATTACCATTTAAAAATTAATTTCATAATAATAAGAATTAAATAATTACGATAAATCAATTTCCATATCCGGATGATCCGGTAGGATCTACGGTTTGGAAAATATCAAACTTTTTAAAATAAACAAATTAAATAAACAGATAAAAATCCATATTTTTACAATATGGATAAAATTGTTTAAAATTTCACCAAATTCCGTGTCCAAATGACTCGGCAGAGTCCATGGTTCGGAATCAAAATCTTCCGTGTCCAAATGACTCGGCAGAGTCCATGGTTCGGAAGTATAAAATTCTATACAAATTAATTTCCAAAAATCCGCATTCAACTAATTCAGTTAAAATTTCTAGTTTGAAAATTAACTGAATTTTTTTTAAGCAAAGTAAAACAAAATTAAAATCAACTAAGGTGCCAATTTTGGGCGCTATAACAATATTGTTTTAGCGTAACCGTACTCCCGATCCCCGAACTCTCGCAGACCATATTTTAAGGTATCCAATCGACCTGAGCGAAAACCGATTGGTGGCGACTCCCGAAAACCCGACGTTGCCACAAATGGTTATCCACTATTCGAATGAGCAGTGAGCACCATAGAATTAACTACAATGACTAGCTCGGTGATACATTAATTTCACTTGACCCCCTAAAATCTTAAACTTTATAGTTAGTGATTCATTTTTTTTGGAGCATATGAAGTTTAACTCATGTTTCTTTTGAACTAAACTCAAGATATGTACTGGGATTTATCAAATTCGACTTCACTTAATACCTTGTCAAGCCAATCAAGTTCAACTCAGGCGTATTTAGATTCACCTCAACTCATCTTAATTAAGCTTTCGTAAGTTGGTAACAAATATTAGTATCTAGATAAAGTTTATTTAATGGAGAAGATTTGATTCAGGAGTTGATATAATAAATACAAAAATTTGAATTTTTCTATGGAAGATGTGTGTTTTACTTTGAGACTTGGCACCAACTTTTATTTTGGGAGTGCTTTTGATTTCTCTTGGATCGCTTTGCATCAAGTTAAATAGGGCAGGAGCACATACCAAAGAGTAGCCCATATTAAACAAATATCTGAGAATTTAACCTTAAATGGTTCTATATATACACAATTTTTCTTTTATTAATATTGTCTGTAATCAAGTTTTTGTAGCATATTTTTCTGTAAAGACAGTTATAGTGTAGAGTTTTTCGTATATAACCCCCCCAGAACCAAAAAAAAAGAAGTAGGAATCACTAACTTACCTCCAGGGTTTAGACTTGAGAAGACTAGAAGTCGAATATTAACTATTCTTTAATACTAGGGTTCCCCAGTTGTATTGAACTTAATAACTAGAGTGTTAAAAGGGAAAGTAATGAAGTGGCAGGGGTACTGGCGTTCCAAGACAACTGATCACAATGAGTGTGTTGAATTTCGAGTAGGTGTATTTGGTTGTGCACGGCACGTTATGCCATCAAGGCTGCGCAACTAAAATAGAGTGACCAAGCAAGGCAACAGATAGAAAAAGTGTACAATCACTAGTCCATCCATGGGAGCCAAAGAAACTAGAGGCATTATTGCTCCCAACATTCAAATCAAAAGGCGAAAAAAAGACCCATCTAAAAGAAAAGAGGCTTAATAATTTTTCTTTATTTATCTGGTAGGTCCCTCGTCATTGCTTTGCTGGACTAATTTCTCCCTCCTTAACTGTCATTTAACAACCATCAGTTCATCACCACTGATTGAGCTTCCAATTTGACCAGGCTTTGAATGAATGGTGTAACAAGCCCGACTCATGATATAATATCCAAATGAAAAGATCAAGGGTAAGGTAGAGGAATACAAACTACATTGAAGAAAAATAGAAGCGATGCTAATTTTTGAGCTAAATGAAACATTAAGGAAACGAATGAAATTCTGCAAGATGCTTGAGGAGGAGTTTGGATGATTTACTACAACAATTTCTGCGGGTATAAGTCCAAAGCCTTTAATTCTCATAACAAATTACTCATCACTCTATATTTAATTGCACATTGGTTCCAAATCTTTGTAGTCATTTGCATATTGGCCTCTAACCCTATGCATGATAATAAGTGCATAACATGATAGTCAAATTTATTGGTTTTTTATCAACTTTAACTATAAATTTCTACCACACCACATCATTTTTTTTTATCGTTTCTTGCTTTGCTCTTTCATTTTGTAGTTTGGAGAAGGTATTGGAGGCATCAAGACGAAGCGAGAGTAAGCATGCAAAAGTCAATGCCGCTTTGTGCTGCAACACCACAGTACAAAGCATTTTGTTTCTCATTACTATATTAGTGCTGCGGCACCAAGAGCTCAAGCTCCTAATGCTACAGTGCCATAAATGCTCTTTTTCCGATGCTAAGGCACCCAAATGGGCATGCATTGTGGTTCCCTACTCTCATTTTGAATTCTAACTTCTAATTGGTGAAGGGTTCTTATCTATTTGTTAGAGAAGTGGTGTTGTCTTAGTTGTTTTTTTCATCTCATCGTTCTCTTGGAGCCACCATCTTTGCATCATCTTGGAAGAGTTTGAAAGATTGCTTGGAGTGCTAGGAGACTAGAGCTTGAAGCGTGTTCTTGGTTTATTCTTTTCTCTTCTTTTTATATTTGATTATGGATATTATGAATTTTAGTCTTATGGATATTTATAGCTTGAACATGGAGTGATTCCATTTCTATCTCTCTAGAATGTACTCTTGACTCGTGTTGTTTAATGTTAATCTGAGGCATTTTTGGAAGTTGTCTCCTTGTGTTGCTCTTTCTCTTGTGCTTGATTTTTGTATGCTGTTGGCCACATCATACTCATTCATAATTTCAACTTTGTTCTTTTGAGAGAGAGAGAGAGAAAGAGAGATTGGGTGCAAATGGATAAAAGAGCATAGTGGGTTAAAAAGATTAAAGACAATGAATCAATACATTAGGTATGCTGGAAAGGGTTGGGGCTTAGTCCACTTAAGTTTGATGAATGAGTTTGAGAAAACTTATTGTTAGATTTAGGTAAGGGTGAGCAAAATTTCAATTATATCCGAAATAACCAAAAAATTAAAAAAATTGTAGTTTTCAGTTATCACTTATCAGTTTTAGATATAATTTCAATTTTTTGTTATAACAAAAAACCAATATATAAGTTCATTTCAGTTATTGGTTTACTTTAATTAAAAATCGGTTAACTGAAATAACTGAATTTTTATTCTACTAGTATGTATGTTTGAGATTTGAAAAAGATTATGTATGTAATGAATATTTGCTATACGTATGTATGTAATGTTTAGATTTAGAATGGATGTGGATGTATGCTATGTGATTGAAATATGTGATAGATGTTTGACGTTTGAAATGTGTGTGCATACAATTCGATTATCCTAATTGAAAACTGAATAACTAAATTTTTTTTGTTATTTTGATTTTTGATTATTTTAATTTTTTTTTCCTATAATTCGGTATATTCGGTTATTAGTGCATTAAAAAAATTAAATAAATTCTATGATTCAGTTTTAGCTAAAACAAAAAAAAATCAATTGATTACCCCTAGAGTTAGGTGAGTAACTATTGAAAGAAAGAAGTTTTGAAGTTAAAATCTTTATACCACACTAGGACTCAACAACCACCATATCTCAAGGCAAAAAGACAAGGTAGTGTCATCCTAGGGAGATAGTCTTCTCATATAAGTCAATTCATCTTTAGTTAGTATTATTAGTTGTAGTTTGCATATTTACCTTCCTTGCATTTCACTTTACATTTGCATCAATTATCTTTCATCACTCAGTTAAGAGTTCGTTGCAATTGTTATTTTATTTAGCATAATAGTTACGTGTGTGTAATTGAGAACTTAGTATTCACTTGGTTTTATCATTTTTCTCTTAGAACGATACTCATATTTACCACTTGCATACAACAGCATTGTCTGCTTGCGGGTAAATAGGGGTTATAAATTTAAATAAACAAGGGTTATAAATTTAAAACTCATGTTTCACAATATATAACTGAGTTGGCACAAAACCTGATTTACAGACAAGAAAAACTAATAACTTAAGTGGTTCATTAATGTATTAACTATCATAAAATTATTGCACAAATTAAATTTTTTGGAAACTACTATCGAATAGTTTATATTAGAATTTAAAAAGTTAATGTTAAATGGTAACAGAGTTAGAATTCAAACTATCTAGTAATTGTTTTAAAATAAATTTGACTTATGCCATTACTTTTTAACAATTTATGAACCATTTAAGCTATCAGTTTTTTTTTTTATGTAAATTGAGTTCCTTTGTTAACTCAGTATTATCTAGGGATAAAGATCAATATGTAATGAATTATAAAAGTTGAAGACTAATATGAAACAAAATGGAGATTGAGAACCAATTTGCAATGCAAACTAAAGGTTTAGGCCTAATTGTGCAGTTTACCCAGTTTCAGCTTAAAATACCCGGCAAAATAAAAGCGGGAAAGGGTACATCCGTCAATACAAGTCAATGGATCGAAAGTGAGCCAGCTGGTCCTTCCGTGGACGTGATGGGGGATGGGTCCTGATCCAACGCCCAGCAATCAACGGCCGGGATTCGGCGAGCGCGAATCTGAGGCGAATTTCAGTTGCATTTCATTTGAGGCCGAGTTTCATTTGCGCTCCTTTCCTTTTTTAAACAGCTGGGCGTGGGCGGGCGGGTAACGCTCACAACACCAAAGCCAACAGTCTTTTAAAATTGCAACAGAGACAGAGAAGAAGAGAGCAAAACTAAAGCAGGTAAGGTACGTTGATTATGCTTATCTCGTTTTCCAGCTTTCTTGTGCTTGTCTATGACAAATGTTGCGACTCGATTGCTTTTTACAAATATATTTGCGCTTCGTTCGAGCGGGTCTCGGTGTACAGAGCGTGATGGCTGTCGTCTCGATTTCGCGAGACGTTGGATTGATTTTGCTTTTGTTTTGCGAAGATCCATCGTTTGATCTTGAATCTAAGTTGTGATTTTTGTTGCTTTATTTATGGCTGATCTGCATTGTGATCTAATAGATCTATGTCTGTCTGTAATCTGTCTCAGCCTTTACGCATTACTGTGAATCTTGACAATCTCTATAGCTTATCTGCGTTCCACAGAATCAATTTCTTCGATGATTTCTGCATTATGTGATATGTGAAGCTTGAGTTTGTACTGCTGGTCAGCTGTGTCAACCAGTGTGGTCGCCATGAAATTATTTGGAGAAGCATGGGTATAGATGGTTTTTAGAGATCAAACAACTCAAATCTTTTATGGGATATCTTATTGTTATTGGGCAGTTTGTTGCTTTAGATTTGTTCCTGGTCTTGGTGCTTTTGAAATGACGGGAACGCTTTTGCTTTTTGCATTCTTTTTTTTCGTACCGTGACTGGATTTTGGGGACTTCTCTTTCTCCTTCATATTTTTCGGGGGTTTAACATTCTGATATCATAAAAGAAAAAAAGTAAACATCTGATATTTTTTTACTTGTACGGCTTCATCTTGCTAACCAGATGATTTTTTTTTTAATTCATTATTTATATTTGTACAGAACAGAAAATAGAAAATGGCTGAGAGTGAGGATGTTCAGCCACTTGTTTGTGACAATGGGACTGGGATGGTCAAGGTAACCATGTTGTTTGCATCAATTTGGAAATTTGACTCAAGAGTCCTGATTAATTGATGAGTAGCATTGAGGTTCAATGATAATTAGCTAGCTGGTCTAAAAAAATTTTCAGGCTGGATTTGCCGGAGATGATGCTCCAAGAGCTGTGTTCCCAAGTATTGTTGGTCGCCCACGTCACACAGGTGTTATGGTTGGTATGGGGCAAAAGGATGCTTATGTGGGTGATGAGGCGCAATCGAAGAGAGGTATTCTGACTTTGAAATACCCAATTGAGCACGGTATTGTCAGCAATTGGGATGACATGGAGAAAATTTGGCACCATACGTTCTACAATGAGCTCCGTGTAGCACCTGAAGAACATCCTGTTCTTCTCACAGAAGCTCCTCTTAACCCCAAGGCCAACCGTGAGAAAATGACACAAATTATGTTTGAAACCTTCAACACCCCTGCAATGTATGTAGCAATCCAAGCTGTTCTTTCTCTTTATGCTAGCGGCCGCACAACTGGTAGGCATTTCCTTAAATCATTTGCATTTATTCAATATGGATAACTACTCATAGCGTTACCTTCCTTGGATATTTGATTAGCATATGAGCCAAATGATAATTTATCAATGTTTCTATGAACAATTGAAATGGCATCTAGCTAGTAAAGAAAGCTTATTAATGATGAAGTGCTGGATGATGAGGTCCGCTCCTGAACGTGCTTTGCATACTATTCTATCCAGGTATTGTTTTGGATTCTGGAGATGGTGTGAGCCATACAGTTCCCATCTACGAAGGATATGCCCTCCCTCATGCCATCCTGCGTCTTGACCTCGCGGGGCGTGACCTAACGGATGCCCTCATGAAAATTTTAACAGAACGTGGTTACTCCTTCACCACGTCTGCAGAGCGTGAAATTGTTAGGGACATGAAGGAGAAACTGGCATACATTGCTCTTGACTACGAGCAAGAGCTAGAGATGTCTAAGACTAGCTCTAGTGTTGAGAAGAGCTATGAGCTTCCGGATGGACAAGTTATCACCATTGGAGCTGAACGATTCCGCTGTCCAGAAGTACTGTTCCAGCCATCAATGATTGGGATGGAAGCTGCTGGAATCCACGAAACCACGTACAACTCTGTAATGAAGTGTGATGTTGATATTAGGAAGGACCTGTATGGCAATATTGTGCTTAGTGGAGGCACAACTATGTTCCCTGGGATTGCTGACAGAATGAGCAAGGAAATCACAGCTTTAGCGCCAAGTAGCATGAAGATTAAGGTGGTGGCGCCACCTGAAAGGAAGTACAGTGTCTGGATCGGAGGCTCCATTTTGGCATCCCTCAGCACGTTCCAACAGGTATGTGCCATTTACATTTCTGGTCCCCAGTATATGTAATTTGTAGTTCCATAATTATATACTGACGCAGAAGAACATCAACATGCATGCATATGCATATGCATACAATCTGCTTTGTTTCTCCAAATGCAAAACTAGGGATTCTTAAAGAAGTCGCATAGATAGACAGACAGATACTAAAATCCGTGAGCTGTGAGTGGGGATTGATTGATTAATTTTAATGGCACGGCATGTTTTGCTTGCAGATGTGGATTTCCAAGGCAGAGTATGACGAATCCGGGCCACCAATCGTCCACAGGAAATGCTTTTAATTCTTCCAAATCAAGTGTGGGATGAAGGAACGATCAACTATACACTTTATTTATCTTTTGCTGCCACGGAGCGGCTTATAATGGAGTGGTTGCCATTTATTTTTATCACTTCTATTAGTTTATTTATTTTCACTATTTATTTTCACTATTAGTTCTTTCCCAGAAAAAGAGATTGGTTTTTCCCTCTTGGTTGATTTCCACACCATCAAAATGGGTGATTCGACATTTGCTAATCTTTAATGTATGGTTCTAAAAAGAGCCCTTATTATATCTTAATCTTGCTGCCGGTATTGCCTCGTACTGTTACGTTACGTTACTCCAGCTGTCAGATTTTCATTTTCCTTCTTAACATGCATGCATTAGTTCGACGGTGGTCGGTTGACAAATTAGATACTCGCATCCGTTTCATTCTATTTCCATCGAAAAGAAGTACAGAATTCAATAAGGCGGGAGCCAGAGAATGAGGGGGGAGACATAACATTTCGATCCAACAAGTGAGCTAGAAAACGATTTTCTATACAAATCAAGAGAACTGAGCATTGTTCAATGTTGGATCACAAAACTAGCCCCAGTCAGTCAGGTCGAATACAGCAGGGAGGGGATATGAAGATTTGCCCTTTACACTTCCTTAACAGAAGAAACTCCAGATCAACAATATCATGTCACATGTTGAATATGTGTGTACATGGTCCACGGGAATTGCAGTTTGTTTTCCTAAACAGGGTTATGTACTTCAAATTTTAGAAAGAATCAACTCAAACTTTGATCTGTAAGGTGGTAAGCCTAAATGAAAACAGCTAGCAGCAATCAGCTTCAGCTGGTGTAAAGAATTGTTGAATGGAACAAAATTTGCAGTAACAAGTCTTCCCACAGTCTCGCCGACACATTTCAACTGGTTTCATATCCTCAGACGCCAGATCCTGGATTTGCATCCATCCCTTCAAGATTCTTAAACCTTGACGGCCTGTCTCTGTCAACAAAACTGCGAACTGACAAGTCTGGCACAACCGCAGCTTGGCCCAGCAACTCATGATCAATGAATACAACAACTACTGTTATGTCATCATGCCATTGCCTCCGGATCCCCCTTCCACCCATATTGATTAGATCATTGTACTTAATTTTCCTCTTCTTCGCTGCCTCCATTAAAGCCTTCTTGATGAGTCTTCTTGCAATTCCCTGACAGTTTTATTTGACCCGAACAAATAGATAAGACACCATTACCACATGAACATCAATGTCGAAAGTAGTCTACTAAATGCACCAAATTAATCCTTACAAGTCGCGGATTCTTAGAAACAATGTCAACAGCTTGCTTATTAGTCAGATGCTCCCAGAGGCCATCAGAAGCAAAGATGATGAATTTATCCCTAGCTTGTAAAACCCTTGTGTATGACGATGGTTCTGCAGTCAACACAGGTCTACGGATAGGTTCAGGGAGGTGGAATCTAGGGAATGAAGAACCAATAGAAAATTCTGGCCGCTTTAAGTACGCATCACCAATAGATCTTGACACCTGATTCCAAACCATCGCAAGATACAAGACAGACTTAAATCAATACAATCTCTTTCACATGAGTGTTACACAGTAGAGCTTGAAGAAACAAGTGAAAAAAAATGCAGACATGTTTGGGGAATTTCAGGTAATTTCAATTTGAATACCCCTTCACAATGACATAAACTCCACTGCAGCCAATGTAGTTATCTCAACAGGTACATTATATGAAAAATAATTGCTTACTTAAGGATAATAGAAGTCATTGACAGCAATATCCAATTGCCAGTCCAGCTATATAGCAGAACATGTATATTTTATAGGACAAGGAATATAAGTGGAGCTAACAGAACAGACCTGGATTATGCCTTTGATACGCCATACTCCCTGCCTCATGACCACAATATGTGAATCATCTGGATGCAACAATCTGAGTTCTTGCCTTACCTCTTCAATACTTGCATTATGATCCATTGTCAATTGCTCAGCAGTAATCTTATTTGATCCATCTAGACAACCAATCACAGCACGAGAATCACCCAAATTGGCAACATATAAAGTCCCTTTCCATATAACGCCAACCAGACAACAAGATCCGATAGCTGCAATCAATGGTTTTATTCTCACTGTCCTTTGAACAAGAGCAATAAATCCTTCTTCAGTTGCAGATACGGCACTTCTAATAGCATCCTCAGAAATCCTTCCACTCTCTCTAGCAAATCCTGTTATGTCAAGCAAAAGATGAGTTGTGAACATAACTATTTAATGAAGAACAAAAGTGAACGAGGACAGTAGCACATCCAGCTGAAGATATATATACCGAATATACTAAGTAAGACATAAATTACTAAAAAACACTACAAATTTTACATTTTGATGGCATAGAAACTTTACAGCAGAACATATCAAGTGAATTCAATAAATATATTCTGCTCATCGTTCATTTCATTACATAAACCTCAGTATTGAACTAAAGTCAGATTCTCAAGATCTCATGAACATCAGTCAAACAGGGTTTCCAACATTTGGCAACAAATGGCATGCTTAGAATCTACATATGGGAAGTGGAAACCCTGTTAACAATCATATGACCCGCATTCTTTCCCACCCTAAAAACAAAGCAAAAAGTAAAATCTGGCGCACAATTGGACTCATGTTTCCACATCTAAATTGACCCAGAGAAGACTCTATGACTTGCACTGATTCATACGGCATTTATGAACAATAAATTTCCACTCCATTAAACTAACTAGTTAATTATGAATTCAATGAAAATAGCAGTACATAAGGACAAAAAGGCTATACACTAAAAATACTGCAAGATATCAGAACATTGTACGTTACATTCCAAGAAGCTGACAAGGGGAAGTCGGAGTACAAGAATCCACTCTAGCCAATTGCAGTATTATAACTGATGTATATAGCACCAAATATGCAATTAAACACATGCCCGCAAGCCAAACGGTCAGGTCATCAACAATACAGTCCAGATAAACATATATTAGGGGGGGCAAAAACTAAAAAGAAAACACCCCCTCCCCCCCCCCAAAAAAAAAAAAACAAAACAAAAAGCTGAGACTCAAGTTGAATACATTAAACACGGAGAAGACAAGAAAGTTGCGAGGAAATGGTAGAGAGTAACGGGAGGCCCTTCAGTCCTTCAATACCAGGAAATCCTCTAAGTCTCATCTCAACAGTTCACAGAATTCGATAAATTACATTATCGTCGCAAGGCGAGTAACCGAAAAAGAGGGAAGTCTGATGAAGGAAACATGCCAAGAACAAAGAAATCAAGAATTCAACCAAATTCAGTTTTCTTTGCATTAAATATGCATCTGATATAAATCATAATAGCAACACTATTGTTTCTCTACGAAAGAAACAAGAAGAAAGAAGAAAAGAAGAGGAAGATTCCAATTAACGAGCAAGAAGGAAACGGCTTACTTATGAAATTCTGGAAGAGGTGATCAGAGACGAAGTGAGACGCCTCGGGGCCGCCATGGCCGTCGTAGACCCCAACAAATATGGCGCCGTTTCCAATCTCAACCTGACTGTGATCTTCCATGGTCTCATTTGCCTGGACAACGGCGAAGGAGAACTCTCCATAGGAATGCTTCTCGATGTCTCTGCACCAGAGGAAGGAGTCGCGCAGAGAGGAATCTTCAGGATCGTCGTCATTATCCTCGCTCATACGCGCATATCGCCGTACCGGTCTCCAGCAAGCCGTCGCAGTTTTTGCAAGCCAAGAAAACATACCTCATTTCCCAGCAAAACCCTTTTGAGACGAAAGCCGGAGACGACCCTCGTCGGCCGCAAATTGGGGAGACACAGAGGAAGAGAAAGCGGAGCGGATCTGTTTGGAGGGAGAGCAAGGAAAAATGGTGGTTGACTGGTGAGTGAGGGATAGAGACGGTTGAGGTTAAGGAGAGAGAAATGGCGTTGTAGAGTAGAGAGAGGAAGTGGGAAATATTGTATTGATTCGGGCACATGAAATAGAAGAAGAGAAGAGAAGCGAAGGGGCAACGGCAAAGCAGCGCAAGCGCGTCAATAGGAAAAGTTGACGATGCGTGGGCGTGGCTATACGTTCCGTATATTTGATATGACCACTGCCTTTTCTTTTTTTTTTATCTTTCTTTTTAATAGTTTTTATTGTTTCCAATTTTTTAATGTCAATGTCAACGTCATTTTTTTTGTTCGACAAAATGTATGATGTACACTCGTCAATTCTAGTTCCTTTTGCGGTGCAAAAAATGCATTATGTTTTTCAACTTCCCATTTTATATTTATAAGTATTTTTTTACAAAATTCTTTAACTTACAAACTCTAGGAAAAATAAAAATTAATACAAAATATCTACCCTTTATAAAACATATTTTCAGTTTTATTTTTGGACTTCTTAAAGGTAGAATTTTAATAAATAAATATGCAGACAAATAATCACTAAATATTTAAATAAACACTTTTTATGCATTATTAATAATCTCAAATGACTAAGAATGACTAGTTTTATTTGAATTTTCAAAAATAAGTAATTAAAAATATTTAGTGATTATTTACTCTAGTTGTTACATTAATTGAAATATTTCATTTTAAGAAAATAAGAAATTTTATTTTTTTTAGCCTGGTTGGGATAAGAGCTCATTAAGAAATATTATACTTGCTAAATAAATCCTACAGGTAGAATATTAAACTTAATTATGATATTGTTTTTAGATGAAAGAAATAAAAATGTACATAATATATTTCAAATAATTGGAAACAAATAGTTCACCTGCATTTAGGGGTGGAGCCAAAATTTCATGTGAGGGAGATAGGTATTAGGAACTTTTAATATAAAATTTATTTAAATTACAAGAAAAAAATATATTAAAATTATAATTCAAACTCTTATGACTAAAAATATTAAAATTTTCTAATTTCGATTTATATCAATAAAAAATAAAAGGATAAAGAAATAAAAAAACTAAAAAGGTAACTATTGAACTTGGGTTGTGGGCGGCATGAATAATAAAGAAGTTACAATCACAAGTTCAAACTTGCAAAAATTATTATGGTAGCAATGAGACTCTTTTTTGTCAAACGCAGTAGGGATTCTATATTACTTGGATCAACTTAAAAATTACCATAAAACCCACTAGATAAAATTAATAAACATATAGTTAAAAATCACAAAAAAAAAAAAAGGTAAAACTTACTACCTAATGCATTGTGCCTTTCTGTTGCCACAAACTTTCTTTTTTTGGTTGTTTTATGTGATCTCTATATCTCAATTTCTTACACTAAAAAAATAAAATCAATTATGTTGCTTTTATATATAAGCCAATACAACTACTTATCCTTTCCTCACTCCTATGTCAATTCCAATTTGGTAATAAGAAAATTTAAAACATAATTTAATTTTCAATTACAAGCAAAAAAAATTTGACTAATACATTAATATTTGGTATAAATTTTTACATGAAAAAAATTTAAAATTAGTGTGTTTTATATATTTCTTACTATTTATTTTTCTAATATATATATATAAGAAAGAAACTGGGGCGAAGCGAAACACACCCGGATCCCTCTTAAGTCTTAACTCCGCCCCTGCCAACAGTGTGTAATAAAGTACTGATAGTTGAGGCTCTCACTAAATTTTTTATGCACTTTAGGATATATAGTTATTGGAAAATATATAAGAATAAATATATTTCTAAGTTTGGCTCCTCGGAAACAAGTAATTTTGGGCTGTTCACAAATCACTATATTTAGGTTGGTCGGTCTTTGTGGGTGGGGAGTGATGAGACGTCAAAACACGTTAAGAAGCGAAGTGATGGTTACGACGAAACCTTAGTCGAGTCGAGGGCCCGCTTGCCTTTCAATTCCTGTGATCCCATTAACTGAAAAAAACTTGAACGGGCGTCTTTTTCTCACCGCAGAAGTTTCTAGTTTGCACTCGAGTCCCTATATTTTTAGAACGTACGCTAGAGCCTTGACCAATGCATGCACCCAACCACTCGAAACTAACCACCGGCTTGTCCTTCATCAACTGGCTTGTTACCTATCGTCATGGTGGCCGCCGGCAAAACATTCCAGTTGGAGTTAGTAGCAGACTGAAGTCACCGGGGTGATCCCCACCTTTCTCCATCAAATGGGTGCTTCATCTCAAAATTTGCTAGTTTCTGTGTTTATTGATATATATAGGCAGCGGTACTGTAGGGTCCTGAAAAAAAAATAGAGATTTTAACAATGATATTCATAATTCTCGGGCTACAAGAATTGACGAGATCCAGAAAAGAGAAAAGAGTACTATACTATTTACGACATTTGATTGGCTCAATTGATTTGTGGTAGCTTTTTTTTTATTTCTTTCCTTGCCAAAAAGAGTTTTGACTACAAAATAAGAAAACTTAATTTATTAATGAATGATGAAGAAATTATGAATAAAAAAGCATGTAAATATTTTACAGTATTGTAATATTTAGAATATGTTTATGATAAAATATTGGAGTATTTATAATAAAAAAAAAAAAGAAGAAAAAATTATTTTTATATAATGAGCATTAGTTTTCCAATTAAAATAGCTAGGATTAATTCAAATATATTTGCCCCTAAAAAATCGTATTCTTATATTTGAAATAATTGAAAAGATAGTAAAAGTAAATACCATATTCTTAACCATGGAAATTATTCAGAAAGTCAAATATTTATTAGTAATATATATAGGGAGAATTGTGTTGGAGGCTGCATGAGATAAACTTTAAAATTAATTTACATGATTCTTAAAACTTTAGGGGTAGTAAGAGCACTTGGACCCACATCCTTTTTTGGTAACCTTGGACCCATATCTTAATAGGCAGAGGGACATAGGTTATGCTTTAGAGGACAAATTACAAATTATAAAAAATAAGGGGAATAAATAAAGGTTAGACCAAATCTTTTGTCTTAGTATCTACTCAAACATAGCCACACATATGTCCGTACGTGTAACGTTAAATGACAATCATAAATACACCTGCAGGCTTGCTACTATCATTCGTTCCTGTCAAATTATCATGTTGCACACTCTTGTATATATTTTTGCTGTTAGTAAACAGAAAGAAAACCTTGACTAAGACATAAATTGCGACAGTACACATAGTTTAGGATCAATCAGGTAAAGTTTCATAGTTGAGAGGTGAAAGTGAAAGATAAGACATAGTTACATGGTTTTTGGTGGAATTTGTCCAATTAAAAATGACACCTACTTATGATCAGAAAGGGAAAAGGAAGCGAGAGCAGAACAATAAAGTGCGTGGGCCGTATGAAAGAAATAGGTGGTCTTGACAATTACAAGTTCTTCTTCTGAAGGAGACAATTACCAAGTTGTTTCGATGCAAATACCAATCTAAACGGCATTAAGTGGAAACGTTGTTTTTAATGGTTAGGTTACTTTCCCGAACTGAAATGGAAACCAATTCATGTGAACTCTCCCACAACGTGTGAGAGATTTGGCTTTTGGCGTCACAAGTTCGTCAATGATTCCCAAGCTGTACTTTTAAGATCCACAAATTATTTTTTCCTCACCTGCGAATAAAGGTAAGGAGAAGAGCTTTAGAACTTAGAGGGGCACTTATGTGTATGACTCCGGGCACCTATAGTGTGGCATTAGTCTACCTTTTGAAGAAAGAAAAAGAAACTTCTTGTATTTATAATGAATGATTAGACTTCATAGATATATGTCTTAGTTTTTTAGTACCTTTGGTTTTATTGGTTCTCACACCTCACACCATTAATATTTTATTTAAGCCCAATAACCTATAGACTGTCGGGTTTATTTTGGGTTATCAGTATCAAAAGGTTATCCCCTACTGAATGTGGAGGGATCAAAGATTTATGTCGTATAGCTTAGATGGATTCATCTTGCAATAAAATACTTTCATATGTATCACAACAAACACTTATAAACATATGAATATCAAACTTTATTCATGATCACATGTTGGTTGGTTTTGACATTCAATATACAAAAAATAGTAACATGTCTCATGATTTATCATAATAAGCACATGTTATGGGTGCAACTAAATTTTTGCCTTGTCTTGGAGCATCTATGCACATTTTCATTTGTGTGCATCACTCCATAGAAATCATGTTACTAATAAAAAAAATTATGTATAAAATGCCATTCATGCCTTAAGGGAAATGCATAAATTTTTCCTAAAAATTATCATACTGATATTGGGATGGCATGGTTGTATGCCCTTGCTAGTGCATATAAAATTCTTTTTTACTTAAGAGCTCCAAAAGTAATCTACAACGAGCTTTGGAACCTTGTGCCTTAACTAAAATATCTCTCCCAAAAAAAATTTTAACAAGCTCATTATATAATATTTGCATACCATGGGTTCATAATTTGGTGTAATAAACAATGTAGATACTCATGTTTTTAAATGTACAAGCTAGTTAGATGAGTCCATGATTGCATGTTGGTGCTCTCAAAAGGACATGATTCAATCTTATTCTTGTCAACTGTAATGCATGTGATCAAAATGCTAAAGCAATTTATTCTTCTTCCAGTCTTGTGAATTGACATATATTCATCATATGCACAAACGAAATCACCTCATACATACATACATACCTATACACCTCGAGGGTTTGCTTAACATTAACATTGAAATCTTTCTATTGATGAAACTTTTAATGAATTAAAGCAACTTCCATTATCCTTCCATGGTAGATACTAACATTTTTTTACCACTTAGGGCCTATTTTGACTTTCTGGGGTATTCCCCTCATTATAAAGTTTGATAAAATAAGAGGCATGCTCATATGGAATAGAGACTTATAGACTTGTAGCCTTCAGTCAAAAGAGAGCTTCCTTATTAGAGGCCTTACTTATTTAGGCATTTACTTATTATCTGTCTTTCAAAATAGAGGCGTTACTTATTAGCCCTACTCAAAATAGGAGCCTTACTTATTAGCTCTCATTCAAAATAGAAAACCCTCTTATCAAGGGTCTTACTTATTAACTATCTTTGAAATAGATGTGTTACTTATTGGCCTAGATCAAAATAGGGTCCTTCCTTATTGGGGGCCTTACATGTTAGCTCTCTTTCAAAATAAAGGCCTTACTTATTATTGATTGTCCAAAACAGGGGATCTCTTTATCAGGGGCCGTACTTATTAGCTATTCTTCAAAATAGAGGCCTTATTTATTAGCCCTTGTTCAAAATAAAGGTTCTATTTATTAGCACGCATTCAAAATAAGGTCCCTCCTTATCAAAAGCCTTACGTATTAGTCATTTTTCAAAATAAATGTCTTCTTGTCTAAGTGCTCATAGAGACCCCTCAGTAGTTGGGGTTGTTTTTTACATTGAACATTCAGTGGATCAGTTCATGGAATGGATTAAGTGGGTGAAACCAAAGAAGAAATTTTGAAAATAGGCCTCGCACAAACCCTAACTTCTGGAAGTCATAACTTTTGCTACGATTGTTAGAATGACTATTATAATATGTCATTTTGAAGGAAATTTGAGCTTTACAGGTGTCTCCATAACTGCATTTTTTGGGTCAAAATTCCATCATTTTGAGGGATATCCGGGCCTTTAAAGTTTCTATCAATTTTGTTTCCTAGTTATTTTCGGTTTCATTAATTGTTTTAGTTTAGGGTTTCTTTGTAAGCTTATAAATAGGCATCTTTTCGTTATTATGAGGCAGTCTATCAATAATATTAAAGTATTTCAAAGCTTTTGGCTTCCTCTATGAGTGAATTCTCATTTTTTTCTTATTAATTGAGCGTGTTACTTGGTCAATCTTCATTTCTCGTTACGTCAGTTTTCAATCAAAGCCTAACAAATCTTGAATGGCTTCAGATATGGCTAGATGCCAAGTGCTGAAAATTTTCTAAACCATCATTGTTGTCATTTCGTAAATCTTGGCTACTTGTATTAATCATCCACCTCAACGCTCCTTAGGGTCACAACTACTACAACCATATTTTGCCATACTCGTATTGCTTTGAGGCCGAGAATTATGACGACAAGAAGAATTAACTCTAGATTTGGTGATTTTAGATTGCTAGGGTGGGAACTTGAATTTAATCTCTCAAATGGTAGATGACTTAGACCAGTGTCTTGAAATCTCTGCGTCCCTCCTTGTGATTCATTCCACTCAAAGACATAGCTTAGTAGGGACAATAGGGGGCGCCGGCCTTAGAATTTTTAAAAAATTTTATTAAAGGTTTGTCTATATGATATAAAATTATAACAGTATTAAAGTTAGATACTTAATATAAAGCTTGGAGTTACTAATGCACAAATGTAAATTTTAGCTCTTTTGTAAAAAAAAAACAAAAGAACAGAGCAAAACAGAACAACACAGCTCAATTCACTAAACAATATAAATTAGAAAAATTGAAGCCTTGTGACTAACCCACCTTTAGTCTTTGTCACACCACTATTGAGCTATGCTTCTAACTTCATTGATTCTAGACCAATTGACTAAAGTTCATTTCTCAACTTGTCGGTTAGAAATGAGGTCTATTTTAGTTTAGGAGATCCAACACCATAGCTATAATGCTTGAACTACAGAACTAGCTAGGTTCTGTTGTTCAGGGTTTTTTCATATGATTTTGATTTTGATTTTTAATTTTTTTGCTTTTTATTTTGCTCATTTTGAGCAAATGATTTTGATTATGATTTTGATCATTTTAAGCACACGAACATATAAATATGATTTTGATTTTTAATTAAACTTAATTATTATAAACTTTCAAATTTTATGAGTTTATGTTTAACGTCATTAATATTTTCTATTATTGATCATAACTTTATACACGTTAGTAACCCATTTTCGCCCTTGGCCCAAGCTTGATTACTAGCAATGCCCCTAATTCTACTGCTGTGTTTCTTATGACCTAGGGGGCTATAATTCTCAAATTTATATCAATAAAATTCATAAGCCCATTGTTTGTATAGGGAAAATTTTAAGGGCATGTAGTTGAACCAAAAAATGTTCAGACATTTTTTTAATTAAAAAAGAAAACATTGGGCTCACCTTTAATATACTCAGCAAGCTGCAATATAAATGAGTATACTATTGTCAAAAAGGGAATTAGAAATTTTTTTTTTTTTTTTGTAATCAGAAAGAAATATGAAGAGTTTAATAAGAAACAGGAATGGAAAAACCCAAGGAGCTACATTCCATGAGTTGATATGTTGGAGCTAGTAGCTAACTTCAACAAAGAGTCATGATGGAAAGCAAAAACCTCATGTTGCCAGTGAACCGTCTGAGAAGAGCAACTAGAGCAATATAATGCCATTGTAGTATCATTGGACACCTCATCCCATGCTAATGATTTCTGACGCTTTGCAAGAAGACAGATCTTTTCAGTGTGCCTGCACTTATTCCCAAAACTTGAAACGATGGATTTAGGCTTATGGCATTCATTGTTACTGTACAAACCCCCATCAACAGAACTCCAATGGTCAGTGGAAATTTTAGTAGGGCTAGAAACTTGGTCCTTGACACTAGCTTGCTCAACAGAGTTGTACTTCACTTGGAAAGTGGAAGTCTCCACATGCATATCATGCATTTGTTTTTTTTGTTGATCAGACTTCACTCCTCTGTTCTTCCTTTTCTTTGTCTTCTTCTTCTTCTTCTCCTCCAATTCTTGATGGATTAATTGTTGAGCTTGAAAGTGAAAAAGGACCTGGTCTTGAATCTGTTGCAAGCCCTTCATACATAATGAAGGCCATCTTGCTCATGGTCTTAATCTAGTGTTGGACCATTTGATGATGAAAGATGGCTTCCTTGATAGGATTGAACTACTGGGTATTTTTTTATGCGTATGAGATTTGGCGAACAAAGATACACTTTCTTCAAAATATCAATGGACCACAAGGTCATGGTCTTAATCTAGTGTTGGACCATTTGATGATGAAAGATGGCTTCCTTGATAGGATTGAACTACTGGGTATTTTTTTATGCGTATGAGATTTGGCGAACAAAGATACACTTTCTTGAAAATATCAATGGACCACAAGGTGAGTGTTAGTATAGCATTTTGGCTTAGGACAAGAACCTGAGTGCTTTTTTAGCCCGCAACTCAAGCAAATATGGCAAGTCCACTCTCCTTTGAAACAAATCCATCTTCCTTCTGAAGTTGAAGAATGAACCATTACCCCTAACTTAGAAGCAGTCAAAAGTCGTGAGAAATTGATAGACTCTGCAGTGCTTGAATTTGGACTACGCATTTCCGTCAACGAGTCCAATTCTTTTTGGAGGAGATGATTCTTACTTTCTAAATTAGCTAGATCCACTTAGGATGTGAGAATTGTGGTCTCGAGTTCCTCCTGAGTCTTGGCTAGGTCTTGGACTAGAGAGTTTTGGGCTTCTAAAGCTTTCAATAGATTTTGAGCTTCTTGAAGTTTTTAACTCATGGTCTAACTGATACTTGTCAAGCATAGACTTGAGATTTGCTATTTCCTTCTCAAGCTTTGATACCTTGAAATCGTTGAGTGAGGGCATGAACCCTCCAAATACATTAGATAGATTTTTTAGAGAGCAACTGCAAACACTTTCTGAACAGATAGAATATAACCAGTTTTTTACGATTTGATCGAAGCAGACGATCCCACTCCTCCAAGCAAGCCACTTCAACTGATAAAAGCAGTCATAAAAAAACTCAGACCCAACTAGAGTATCTGTGGACACTTGAGGTAGCGTAGATGGACCTTCACCAGGGATGTTTTTCCCTTTGTCAAGTATTTTAGTAGAGGTTGATGAAGTGGAGTTGTCATGTTGAAGGAGAAACCCTTTTTTAAACCCTGCCATCACTCAATAATAAACCAATAGGCAACAGCAAATAAAACCACAAGAGGGAAAGAGTTGCCAGCAAAGATAAATACGAGTTCAACTTCAAACCGGCTTCACAAAGATTAGAGCACACTCTCAAAGCCGAAACCACCAACTTTTATAGAACTATACACCGAACTTTGCCGTCCCAAAGAACGAATCATACAATAGATTAACATAGGATAACGGCTATGGACAGAGCAAACCAGCCCAGGTGAAGCAGTTGACCAGAACCCAACTTCAGCGAGACACACCAGAATAAGCTTAAATATTGAACCAGATGTAATTAACCCGAGAACAGAGCAGTTCCAGATTCAATCTCTTTGGTCCGGAGGAGGTTGCTAATAAGAACTAAATATAAGAAAAAATGGAAGCAAATAAACACGTACGGGTTTGAAGCACCAAAGACAACGGTGAAGAGAGACCCAGTAAAAGCACTGAATCGGAACAAATTAGGACAAAAGAGAGAAAATAAAACAAGGGAAGGTAAATTAAAGACACAATGAATGAAATAGAAGGAGGAACTTACCAATTGGTGATGTTAGAACCCGGAGATTTGTTGGTCAAACTCAATCAAGGGTTCCAAGTTTGCATCTATATCCCCTAAGGCTCTCCTCCACCCGCATAAATACTTGTCGATCGTGAAAGAATCTTGTCGTCCGGTCACCGTGGAACCCACCGCGGGTGGAGGAGAGTGGTAGGCGGTTCTTGTACTCTGGTTCGATAGCTTAGAAAGTGTTACATGGCCCACTCTGACTCAGTGCAATTAATTGGCAAATTTCTTTTTATTTTTTGTAAAATTGAGAAAGTTTGTCACTAGATCAAATTGTATATATTACTTATTAAGTTTGAATGACATAAATATGCTTATATTTTATTTTGAGATACAAAAGAGTTTAAACTGTATCAATCATTTTAGAATAGAAGAGCTATGATCTAATGGATTTTTTTTCTGAAAAAACAAAAGCCCTGACTAACAAATTGCACTATTATAAATTTTGCATATTATACAAATAGCTTCTGAATTTTTTTTTGCCCTTTCTTTCGAACAAGTTGTTTCTGAAGTTTACTCCTACGCACAAAAACATTAGTAATACGGAAATACAACAAATTCTGATAAATTAAACAGCTGATCCATAAAAAAAATGATAAAAGTAAAAAAAAGGGGGGTGGGTGGGAATTAGAGGGCGTCATTAATCAAACGCTTATGCCTGTTGTAATGCTTCTCCACGAAAACTCTGGAAGCTCCCTCCACCGTTCTTCGCCATGTCTGCCAAACTCACACACTAAGACATTTGTACCAATTGCAGAAAAACATAGATAGCCACACATGAAAATACAACAGCGCACGATTTTTTTTTTTAATTCATACCGGAAGAAGTTGTTTCAGAGACCCAATAAGAAATGAATTTTATTTCGTAAATTGGGAGATCGATTTATAGAAGTAATGAACCTTTTCGATGGTGCAGAAGAGAGACTTGTTCCTGATTTCCCTGGCTCGATGCTGGGACCTCCCAATGCCCAGTTGTCGAAGCAAAGCCGACCGCCGAGTGGCAGGCGGCAGAAGCCATTTCCTCTCCACCACCAAACTACTCCCAACGTTCGAGGGGCTCTCACAATAGCGTACCTCCCTTGACGTCGTGCCGCTTCTCTTCCGCCGTTTGGACACCCTTATCAGCTCCTTACTTGCCGGAGCCGGAGCCGGAGCATCGTCGTCGGCGAATTTTCTGAGCAGCTCGTCTGAGGACTTCTTGTTGATGTGCTGAACTTTAGAGGAGTGAGAAGCGCACATTGTCGCGAATTATGGTTTTGATCTAGAGGAGCTCCGAGGACATAAATAGGAGAAGCTAATTTTGTTGTCTTGCTGCAGGATTTTGTGAGAAATGGACCGTTAGGGTCCGAATTACTTGAATAATGCAGGGTTGGCGGAATGTAGCCGTTGCGATGGAAATAATATAAATACTTTTTTAGGTTTTAATTCCATTTGATAATGTATAGTTAATGGTGGCCACTAGGCGGGGACAACCCGGGCCCGACCCGGACTCAGCTCGGTCAAACCTGGACTTGGCCTAGCAAGAAGTGGACCCGGACAAAGGTGAGGCGAATTTGGGCCTAGAAGAGGAGAAAAGCCCAAAACTGACAGCCCAGCCCATTAACACGCTCAAACCTGGACTAGACCCGACCGGCCCACAACCCGGCCGAGCCGGGTTGGCCGGTTCTGATCATTACTACTACACTGAAAATTTTCAAAAAAAATAGGAAAATTACACCCTGACCCCCCAATGGCTCCAAATAATTTTTTTGACCCCCAGACTTTTTTAATCTCAGTCAACATCCAATAACAGCTAGTTTTTTAGGGCTTTTAGGGGAAAACTAATTTTTTCTTCTCCTATAAATAGCTAGCCTCCTTCCCACACTTCCTCACACTAATCTTTTCTTCTCCAATCTTCTTCTACAATATTCTCTCATTCTCTCTAATATCTTTTCCAAGTTTATTAATCTTTCACTAATATTTTCTTAATTGTCTCTTAATCATCTTTCCATCTCTTCAATTTTTTTCTTCTTCTAATGGCTTCACGAGGGAAGAACTCCGACAAGGGCAAAGGTGTTGCCTCCTCCTCATCTGGCACAGGGGTCGGTTCATTTTTCCGAGAACGTATGTTCCAGAAAAATCGAGGCTTGCACTCACAAGAAATTCCCGACAATGATCATAATATCGACATGGCAGCATACGACCTTGGCCTTAACGATCAACTATCTAATTGATGATGTTGAGGAAACTCCACCTACCCAAGTCAGTGCCGAGGGGTCCCAACCGACACCACAAAGCGAGCTACCTGAGCGGAGTCAAGTGAAAAGCGGGAATTTGAAGGCTTTCGTTTGGGCGCATTTCGATCAAGTTTGGGAAAGCGAAATGAGGTATGCCAAGTGCAAACATAGTGACAACAAATTTGCACACAAATTGAACTCCCCGACAGGCACGCTCATAAGGCACTTAAGCAAAATCCATGGAGACATCGGCGGCATTTCCGGTGGACAAACACAACTGACGGGTGTTGGCAGCTTCGGCAGTCCAGTTATTTTTCGATTTAATCCAAAAACTACCAAGCAAGGTTTAATTAATTGGATGATGATTACTGAAAAACCATTTAGACAAGCTGAGAATGAACACTTAGAAAGATTCATCCAAGAAAATCTAAATCCTGCTTATAAAAAAACGTCTAGGCAAACGGCTAGAAAAGAAAGCTTTAAACTGTATGAAGATAGGAGATGTGATTTACAAACATATTTTTCTACTGTTGATCATTGTCTGTCATTTACGTCTGATATATGGACATCTCCAATAGGACAAAATTATTATTGTATAACTGCTCATTAGATAGATGATGAATGAGTCATTCAAAAACGGATAATTGCATTCAAGTGTATGAAATTTGATTATATGGGTTTGAATATTTTTAACTGCATTATTGAAAGTTTGTGTGAATTTTTTGTTACCGATAAAGTTTTGCCCATTTCTTTTGACAATGCTTCAAACAATGATGCGGCGGTGAGAGAATTGATAAAAGAAATAAAACCATCACTTGATGGAAAAAATTTTCATGTTCGTTGCTTGTGCCACATTTTGAATTTATGTGTCCAAAATGGTTTACAACAACTGCAAAACCAAATTGAGCCAATTCGAAATACTTTACTTTTTGTTAAAACAAGGAACAAATTGACTCGTGAATTTAAAATGTTTTATATTGAAAATGGGGTGAATTTTTCTTGAAAAATGTTTAAAATTGATTGCCCCACTAGATGGAACTCCACATTTGAAATGTTAAATGACACTCAACCATGGGCAAATCTTTTGACTCGCTTTGTTAACTCAAAAGTTCAAGGCGACTGGCTGACAGACGAGGTTTGGGAAAAATGTTTTAAGTTAGTTGAGTTATTTAGATTTTTTTATAAGGAAACAAACTTTTTCTCTGGAGTTTATTACCAAACAGTGCACCAAAAATGTTATATTTTGTAAACATCGTCTATGTTTTCCACCAATACAAGGACGATAAGTTTTTGAAACCAACTGTTGAAGCAATGCAACAGAAATGACTTAATTATTTTCAACGAATCCCACAAATTTATCTTGTTACATGTGCATTAGATCTAAATGTCAAAATCACGGGTTGTCTGCAATTATTAGAAGCATACTATCACACATATTTAGGTCAACCACAAGTTTCTGTACTTGCTATTTCTGCTGAAGCTGACCATAATTTGATAGAGTTATACAAACTCTACTCTGTTAAACATTCTAATAAGGTTAGGTCATCCGAGCCAACACCCGCTCGACATTCCACTTCCTCGTCATCATCATCAAGGTTCAACCCAGCGGCCAGTATCCTCAAACGATCGAGACCCACAAACCCGGGATTGGCGGAATAGGATGATTACCTCCACACTTCATTTGAAAACAATGAGGAAGATATCCTCGAGTGGTGGAAGAACAAAAGAGGAAGATTCCTGATCTTATCCATACTGGCGCAAAAGATTTTGGCAGTTCCGGTTTCAACCGTCGCCTCCGAGGCTGCATTCAGTGCAAGGAGACGAGTCATCTCGAAGAAACGAGCAAGGCTCACACCTAAAGCTTTTGAGGTTTGCGTCTGTAACCGAGATTGGGCGCTTGCTGCTCTAAAGAAATAAGATATTAAAAGCTCCGATGATGAGGTCCCTTCTGATGATGACCAACAAGAGTATATCGTAGGTTTTCATTAGAATTTAAAGAATGTAACTGATCTGATTATGCTGTTAAACACAAATCTTAAGTTTTACCTTTGCATTTTTTTCCATGGGACGTTTTGCCATTTTTAAGTGTAAGGCACGTTTCAAATTATGTAAGTGCCGTTTAGCTTTTTTATTAATAAAATTTACACCGGCGACGGTATTTCTTCTAAAAATATATATATTTCATAAAATTACTATCAAACAACAATTAAAAACATATTAAAATGATATTTTTTAAAATCAAATAAACCCGGCCTAGCTCAGACCCACCCCAGCCTAACCCGGGCCCAACCCGCTTAGATGCAGGCCACACCCGGGTCCAGGAAAACCGACCCAGGCTGGGCCGGGTCAGCCCACTAGCCACCACTAGTATAGTCATGGGCTTCCGAGCGCACACATATATATAGCTCCATAAAGGGGTCATCGGCACGTGATTTCTGAGCATATCACATCGAATTCGATTCCTCTGTCAAGTTAGATTACCAGCAAATGCAATGCAAGCCTTTTTTTACCTCCCCGTCATTTTTCATTTTCAACAGCCAGCCATTCACAGCCTCCCTATTTTGCTCAAGAAACATGCATGCTTCTTTCTTTGTAAGCAAGTCCACTACATGTCTTTCTATCAACACAATCCTAAGAATAACCGAGGAATTAAAGAACTGTATATCCTAAAACTGAAGGTATGAGGCTTCACTTAAGACAGTAAGGTTCACATCAATAGATCGTAATAAATCAAGTTACATTCAGGGAAGGAGTCAGTCTTTCTCCAAAAGTTTGCTTAACCTAGAAGCTCAGCCTCAACATAAAGAGCATCTTGTCCTGCATTAGGCATCAGAGTATGGACCACTTGTTCAAGTCCGTACACACTGCACGTTGTGCTCATTCTCTGCCCCATAGGGCTATAAATTATACAAAGCCACACATCCGATGCTTGGACGCCAAGACCTACCGGAGATTTTTGACAAGGCAAAACCAGAACTACCATATTTCAGTGCATACCAGGTTGTCAGCTGAACTCGGTCCCAAAAGTGAGAGTGTGGCATTTAAGATCTCTCAAGTTTAGCTGCAAAATGAATTATAACAGCATGCTGAAGCAAATCATTCAACAAACAGGACCTCTGGTCCCAAGAACCAGTAAGATAATTAATTCCATAGGCCTCCTTAAACTCCAATATTTTCCTCTAAACAGCATGTCATCCTGTCATCTGTTCTGAAAAATCATGAAACCATATAAACCTTGCAGGCACTGAACAAATGCCACAGTAATATGTGCCAGACATTTTCTTAACACAACTATGCCACTTCTGGCCAGTTGCACCATTTCTTCCCTGGACTAAAGTACGAGGTTCATTCAATTAGAACATACTGGCTCAGTAGCCACCAAATAAAGACACAAGCTGAAGCAAGAAAACAAAGAGATCAAGCTAGAATTAGATTGAAAAGTGCAACTATTATTGCTTTTTGTCCCCTCTAGTTATCAGCTAATCTATAGCCTATCTAGGCCTTCCATGTTTCATTTCAAACCACAACCTATACTATAGCCCTTAGATAATCATTAGATTTAAGAAAAACAGGGAAGACTAAAGACATTTTGACGTGCGTGCAGACTGCTCGAATTACTAATCCCCAGACACATTTGCACATGCTGGTCCTGCTTCAAATCAAATTCCTTTCATATAACTTTCTCAGGATTGTCCTGAAGATAGTTCCAGGTAGGTTGCAAATCCTGAATCCATCCAATCTAAAGAAAACCCCCCAAGCCACCTTAACATCTGAATTCCCCTTTCCTACCAACTCCAAGAAATTGGTTGCAAGCCCTTGACTGCCCTCTCTATCTGTAAAAAGGCCTTCCTAGAGGAGATCTGATGCTCCAGGATGAGTATGCCCTGGATTTCCACATTCATTCTCATCTTGATCCACCATTGAATTTTTGGAAAATACAAAATACATTCTAGGAGAGGACTCATAATTATGATATTTTCAAAGGTCACAACACAAGATGCTAAAGTGGCAGGATAGTTAGAGGGAGATCTGTAGGTTTTTGGAAAACGAATGCTCTTATCATGTTATTGCTGTAAGTGCAACAGGAGGCACAGTGTAATGTATTTTAACAGATACGAAAGGGATGTTCTGGTTTAACTTCTTATATTGAGAACCCCTCAATGCTTCTTTGATATGACTGTAAAGATGACAACAGCTTTGACAATTACATGCCTTTCTTAATCTTCATTTTAATACTTAACAGAATGTGTCTCTTATTTTATGCTATTCCTCTCACCAGACACCAAAGTCATACCCAAACCTGAACCTGCAGTTGATTGCTCATGTACATGAATAACGCATAGCAAGGGTCATATCGTTGCACAGGCCATGAGGTAGCACTAAATTGTTCACGTTATTTGTGATACCTGCAAGAGTTTCTGCTCACTGGTTTAATTAATTTTTAATGTCTGAGATTTCTTTCGTTTGATTTCTTTCACTGGTCCAATTAATTTTTAATATCTGTGAGATTCTTTCTTTTAATTTCTTTCAACTGCTCCTTTCCCTCGCCACAAACACACACACACACATACACACATGCATGTACACATTCTTCAAGTTCATAACGACACACTTTCTTCATCGCTATTTGTATCATACTGACCAAAAAAAGTAGATTAAGGAAGAAAAAGCTGGCCATAAACAGACAATTTTATCCCCCTGAGAAGAGAAACTTACCATAACGGCAACACCAGTCTCACAGAACTTGGGAATGCGGATTAGTCTCACTAACTGACCTTCTGGTCCTGTAATAGTGGACCTACATTAAGTTTCCAGACGAGAAAAGGAGAGCAGAAAAATAGACCCCTTTACATCTCATATCAGTTTTAAAAATATCAGTAGAAAAATTCCAACTAGCTGCTCACAGAAAATGGCAACAGTTTATCAAAAATTACCATCCAACAAGCGTGTTTGATATTCTTCCTGATTACCAGCAAAGTAAACATGTGGGCAGCTTTCAATAATAAATGGATCCCTGTCAGTAAAAGGATAACAACCTGGAAATAACAATGACTACATTCAGTCATCATATAGATAAAGGCACCAAAGAGTTCAAATTTTGGTAAGAGGTTAGACCATTAGCAAACACCATAATCATTGAATCATTCCAAGGGAAAAGATACATACTCAAGGTAAATTAATACTTGTTTAAAGAGTAAGTAATTTTCAAACTGGTCCCCTCAGTATAAGAAAAAGAATAATATCTGGACTCATGATTAGAGATATGAAAAAGGATCAAGCCTTGTAAATATATATAAGCTATTCCTTCCAATGAAGGTTGCATCAGGAAAAGCTTTGCATTCAAATGGCCTATAATATAATCTCAGAATTTAATCTTTAGTCAGTATTGACTGACATTGTAACTTCATCTTATTGCTTCAAACTACATGGGCTAAGGTGCAATATTATTATGATGATTATGATACTCTTCGTTTCATATATATGTGCTTCTAATTTTCAATAGAAGCGCATGACAACAACAGCCTGTCAATCTGCTCTCCAAAAGAATTGTTCCAATTCCCTATCTAAGAACCAATCAAACACAGAAAGAGCACCTTTATCTAAACCACTTGTCAGATCAATGCACACAAACATAAATGATAAATACCAAGAGTATTGGGTGTCGTTGGTGCCAGATGCCTCCACTTTAAGGTCCTTTCCATAAATTCAAGCTTATCCTTCGCTTCAGAATACTTTGCCATGTCATCTATGTTTTGACCCGATGTTCCAAGGAACCTGAAAACCAGAAGAGGAAATTGTTATCACATGTTCACATGGCATTTTAAGTTGGTATATTTAGCTGTACCCATCCTTTACCTGATACCATCAAGCTCAAAGCAATGAGGATTTGTACAGGAATTCAAACTGTTAAAAACTGCTGACCCTGGAAAAAGGCATCTGTTTAATGGCTGAACCAAAAAGATGTTAGGCACCAAACAAAAATATGATACAATGTATAGATCCTTCCATTGGTCAAAGCAAACCTGCTGAGGCAGTGAAAAGTTTGCTGGGTCACCAGATCCTGGCATGATATCAAATGGAACACCTGCAGCAATCTAATGATAATAAAAAAAATTACAAATAATTCAAGCACATCAAGAAGACAGAAAAGAAGTCTAAACTAAAGAAGAAGAACCTGGGTCAATGAGATATCCAACTCGTTTATTGGATTTGAAAGCCTTGACAGGTCTTTTGGAGCCAAATTCTGCCAAGATTGCCAACAATGAACAGGAACTGAGGGATATCATTTGGATATAAAGAATTGGGCAAGACCACATCTTATGCATTACTGCTCAGTTTCCCAATGAATATGGTTCAAGGTTTCATCAGCATCACAGTCTAGATGAATCATGAGACTTAAATGTTCCAATTTCAAAAGAATTATAATGCATACAAAAATTAAGGGAAACAGCTCATTGTCACAACGTGATAAAGGTGAGTGAAGTCCGAATTACATCATTTAGGAGCATTTTGTTTCTCCAAATAGAAAAAAGAAGCGTGGCCATTGGCATGAATAATCTGAACATCACTTTTGCTTCCAGGGGAGCAATGGATAAACCTCTAATAAAGCAAACAATAGCACAGATATAAGCTTCTTTTGATAAAGAAGGAAAAAGAAAAAAGACATCCTATACATAATAGATTTGTACAAGAACTAAAAAAAATATACCTGTCCACTAAGAAGTCCCTTTGGAATTTCAACAGAGCTCCCAGCAATGACAACCCGAACAATACCTGCTGCAATTTGTTGCTCCTGTTCAGCATGGTATTAGGTAGATGGGGTCAGTTCATTGAAAAGAAGGACCAAAATAGCTTGAAAGAGAGTCATAATGTGCAATAACCTCCTCATCTCCCGAATGTCCTGTTATGTGATCTATAAGAAGCTGAAATTGGAGAGGATTAGAATTGTCAGCCCCAATTCTCAGCCCTGACACAAAGAGGACATACCTGTCTTCTTCTGCATATGTACAAATTCTTCATGTTTTAGCTAAGAATATATGAAACATACGTATATAGAAATATGCAAGAGTGAATGCCATCCAACCAGACAACTAATAAAATGAAACCAGTTACCACTAACTGCGTTGGCATTTGCAACTTGACAATTGATGGCAGATCAAAGAACAGATGCACTTGACCTTGTTGGAATTTCAAAAACAACAACAAAAGAACCCAACGCAGAGATTTTTATGATATAAAGGGAGCAAATTGAGATTGTCTTCCAGCTACTTAGACAAAAGTTTTGAACTCACAGCATCATATGACTCTGATATGAGCTAAGCAGATAAGTGATACTCCAAGCCTCCTAAAAAAAATGATGCGAAAGGCTTATATTTGGCATAAAATATAGACTGATATATTTTAGGGAAACAGACAATACTTGATTTAATTGGCGGCTCTATTTGAGGAGGGAAGCCAGCTTCCAACACTTCTTCAACGATGAAGTCGTCAGAACCAGTTTCTCTTCCACGCAAAGCAGCAACCACACCTATTGATTTGTTGATAAGTGAAATAAATAAACAACTCAAATTTTGCACATCTAAACCAGAACAGAGAAGTAAGAGGGATAAACAGGAGAGGATGAATCATTGGCGCCTTCACATTATAAATGCATTTCTTGACTGAGCTGTAAATGAAAATACCAAAACAAAAAATTGTGAACTATTAAAACTAGGCAGGTCTAAAGGGCAAGGGGAGGGAACGGATATGAGAATCATTGTCTCTACTTATGTGCATATCCCCCTCACACTGCCATCAACAGAAACCCAAATAAATAGCTGCTAAAATGAGGCACTACACTTGGATGCAATATTTCAGTCAATCCTCGAAGTCATGAGGCATTTTTTATTGAAAATATTCCTTCTAGCAATTCATACAAAATATGGACCTGATACATATACTGAAGGAGAAAGAAAAGGTCCCCCAAGCTTGACTCGCCCACTTTCATCCTCCAATACCAAGTAGTCATCTGGTTGCACAAAATTATGAGGCTTTACCAGTGGGATTGCAGATCTCTGTAAGAAAAAATAAAACTTATAAATTTTACCATTTTAGTACAATCAGCATGTATTAGCTCAAATTCTAGAAGAAAATAGAAGTGTTTCCTTTTTTCCATTTGAACAAATAAATATGCAAAATACCTCCTTTGAGTATTCATCGAGGATGGAAGATTTGAGTTTCATGTGCTTGTAAAGGGTGCCAATAATGATGCATTCCTTGCCAGTCTCCAGCCCAAGAACTGTACAAACTGCAAAGCAGAAGTTCCACGATTTTAAATATGAACAGCTTAATGGAGACAAAAATTCAAACCTTAATCAAGTATTCATACTCTACGTCTTCTATCCACAAGCATAACAACAAACAAAGAAAGTCCTGAAGGCCCTGGTAGAGTGGCGAGGAATATGTGCCCAAGCCTTCCATCTTGGGTTCAAGTCTCTGGACTCCCTCTTAAACTCCAGTACAGTCTATCTCCTTATCCCTTAGCTGTTTATCATGAACACACACACACACACACACACACAAATAAAAAGAAATAAATAAATTAAAAAAATGAAAAGTTCCTCACGGACATGGCTCAAGATCTACCCACATAACTTAACATGTTGATCTGCCTTATACCATGCACATGCAAAGACGCTGCATATTTCAATTACAAGTGGAACGCAGAAAGAGCATTGAGAAGACATGAAAAACTAAACCAGGCAAAGGGCACAAAGTACAAACTGATAAAAATGAAAACTGCTCTCTTAAAATCCCTTATCAAATCGGTTAATCCAACTCTGGAACTTTACCAACCATCTTTCTTAAATATTCTCCTAGCATAAAGTTTTGCAAGCAATGAGTGAAATCCCCCTTATGAATTCAAATAATCACATAGGACTCGACCAACAAGTGAAATATCTGTCTAAAAGTAATTACCTAGAATAGCTTGGAGCACACAAAATCACTTCAAGTATGACAGATTACGTCAAAGACCCTAAAACCAAAAACTAGGCTACCAACTGCGATTCCCTTTTAAATAACTGCAGCAACAGTAAGTCCATCGCCGCGCAGTAAAAATAGACAAGAAATTCCAAAAAAGTAATGAGGCAATTTTAGAGAAAATGCTTCAGAAAAATTAAAATAAGAACAACTAGAGAACTGGGCGAACAAAACAATCTAGAGAGCGAAACAAAAGGACAAGTACCAGGAAGGTCAGGTCTCCAGTTGGGGACGACGGAATGGAGCAAAGTCCTCATCGTGTGAAGGCGAACAAAATAAATCTGACTGTATTGCTGACCTCTGTACACCTCATTTTGAATACCGAAGCTCTCGTCCTGGTAAATGTATAACGAAACAAACCAAAAGGCGTTGATTTCGACCGACGAATGAAACCAAAAGGCGTTGATTTCGACCGACGAATGAAGTAACAATATATGATGAAGAAAATTTCAGAGCATAAACTCACCAAGCAGACATAAGCAGCTTGTTTGCGCAGGAGCTTCTGCTGGGAATCGATTTCCATAGCGGCCATGGCGGGAAACGAGAAATGAGGCGGAAATTTCCCACTCGCTGTCTAATTTTGTTGGATTTGTGACCTAAGGGCTAAGGGGACTCCGGCAATTATGTAGCTGGTCTCTGACCTTCTGATTATGTTTTATTTTGACGCGCAACCTCCTAATTGTATTATACGAGCCCTCAGTCTTTTCTTAACAGTGTACTACTTCAAACTATAAATGCATTCAGATAACAAGATGGCAACTTGTAAGTGAATTAATATAAATAAAGTTAATCTTAAGTTTTATCCTTTATTTATGCATGAAAATTAAACAAAAAAATAAGTTTTAATTTTTTTATTCAGAGATTTAAAGTCTACTCTCTGTGTAAATATTAAATCACATAATACATAGACAATATAAAAGAAAAAATTATATCTATATATCATTTTATACAATCATCACTTTGATTGTAACATACGTACATATACACTCAAAGTAACAAACCGATCTTTCATGCTCATTAATGCTCTTATGCATATTGCTGTAGACATAAGCCAAGTTTGGCCTTGAAGACATAAACCAACTTCAAAGCTTTGTTTATTTGTGTTCAAATTGTGATAATGTTGTTTGACTAATCTAAGCAAATGAAGTTTTTTGAAAATTTTGTTTCATATATATCCTAATTATATTTTTCTATTTAACAGACTCATATTATGAACCACCAATTGGAAAGTAAAACAGAGGTGGGAAGCTGATATTACAATTTTATTATTCATACTAATAATTTTTGTCCAATAGCAAATCATACAGGAAATATTAAATCATTCTATATTTCTTTTAATAATACCTCTCTAATTATTTAAACATAATAATAGATTTCATAAGTAAAAAAGTAGTTTTGCTGGTGATAATTTGTATTAAGTTTTGTATTGTTCTTTTTAGACATTACACGATGCAATTAACTACACTCTTTGTTTTGAATTTTTTGAAATATCATTTATGTATGGTTAACCACTACATTTAATCACAATATTTGACCACCAGCTTTTCACATGCACGATAATATCAAACTAAGTCATAATCATATAGTTAAATTTAGCTAAATTGTATGACCTACCCTTAAAATATACCTCATTTTGCATATTATCTCTAAACTATCAAATCTTACAAATGATTAAAGTAACATTTTGTAATAAAAATGTCTCCCTCCACTAGGGTTGACAGAAGTTTAATAAAAAATCTAAAATTAACCCTTAAAGTTGGGCAAAATAGACATAAAACCTCCTAAACATAAATTCGGGACACATAACCCCTCTAATTGCCTAAAACACTTTAAAATATAATGAAAAATAAAAAACACTACAAATTCAACATGCTCATCCCAAGCAAAAGCATCTAATCTCTTCAAATAATTATAGAGAATATTTTAGATATAAAAAAAATAGAATTTGGCAGACTTATCTATTTTTTCAACTTAAACCCTAAAATAGCAACAAAAAAAAAACTAAAAAAATAGATTAAATTTTTTTTTAAAAAAAACAACCAATTTGACATGTCCTTCCCAAGTTTAAGAACCCAATTCCTTCAAATAACTATTTAGAATATTATACATTACAAAAAACAAAAAATAGAATTTGACACCCTCATCTATTTTTTTTTGACTTAAACCATAAATAGAAAAAAAATTGAAAAATAGAATGAAAAATAAAGAAAACACTACCAATTCAACATGCTTATTCCAAATTAAATCATCCAATTCCTTAAAATAATTATATATGCTTTAATTTTGAATGGGCATATCAAATTTTTAGTTTCTCTTTCATTCTACTTTTCAATTTTTCATGGCCATTTTAAGGTTTAAGTTGAGAAAAATATATAAGTGTATCAAATTCTATTTTTTTATACATCTACAATAATATCCATAATTATTTGAAAGGATTGAATGCTTTAATTTGAGATGTTCATGTTGAATTGGTAGTGTGTTTTATTTTTCATTATATTTTTTTAATTTTTTGCCAATTTAGGGTTTAAGTTGAAAAAGAAAAGATAATGGTGTCAAATTCTATTTCTTTGGAATCTATAATATTCTTTATAACTATTTTAAGGGATTGGATGTTTTAAATTAGGATGGGCATGTCTAATTGGTAGTTTTTCATTCTATCTTTCATTGTATCTTTTGGTTTTTTAGGATTATTTTATGGTTTAAGTTGAAAAAATAAATAAGTATGTCAAATTCTATTTGTTGGTATCTAGAATATTCTCCATAATTATTTAAATAGATTGAATTCTTTAATTTGGGACTAGCATGTCGATTGGAAGTTTTTCATCAAAAAAATAGATAAGTATGTTGAATTAATTATATTTGTTTTGGCATTTAAAATAGTCTTCATAATTATTTGAAGGCATGGATGCTCTAAATTGGGATGGGCATGTTGAATTTATAGTGCTGTTTATTTTCATTATAATTTAAGGTTTTTTTGTTATTTGATGGTTTATATGTCTCAAATTTATGTTCAGATGGTTTTATGCCCATTTTCCTCAAGTACAAGGACTAATTTTATATTTTTACATAGAATTTTGGTGGACACTAATGGAGATCACAGTTGAATGAGCATTTTTACCACAAAACGTTACTTTAATCTTACTTTTACAATGTTTGATAATTCTAGGTAAATTTATGAAATGGAGTATATTTTAAAGACAGGTCATGTAATTTAGTTGTTAAATTTTCAATTTCTCATCCACAAAAAGTAAATAGAACAATTTCTTTATTGTACTTTTACTCAAACATATTAATAAAATATTTATGAAATTCATTTTAACTTAAGTCAACTGACTTATTTTTTTTACATCTTTTTTGCATGAAAATAATTTTATTTGAAAATCAATATTATGTAGATGCAATAATTCATTTGAAAGTAAATTTTCATTATATTTTTAAAATTGTATGAGACTTTCTTTTTTTAATGCCTTAGATTAGAAAATTTCATAAAAATTTAGTAAGATTACAAAAAATTATATTTTTAATGGATTATTATAGCTATATAATATTAACTTTTAGTTAAAATTAGTTATAGGTAAAAAAAAATAAAAATAAGTCATTTTTTAGTCAATTGACTTAACCTAAAACGAACTGAGTGATAATATTTCTTTTTTTCTACATATATCGAATATGTATATTTTCCTTATTGCGATATTATGTAAAAAAATTCAATCCCTTTAACATAAAAATGTAATGTCGCGCGATTTGGTTGATGTGCTTTATTATTTTGTTGCAATTATTCTAATTGTTTGACTTCTATTTTTTTTTGCAATCTCAACACTGTATTTGTTGATTTTATCCATTTTTTCTAAAAAAATACAAGTAATAAATAAATGAATAAATAAGAATGGAAAAAATTTATATTTTTTAATTATAAAATGAAATCAATATTGCATCATAGATTTTTTATTTTCGCTAATAATGCAACTTTCATAATTTAAAGAAAATCACATATTTTTTATTGGTTAAAAAGCTGATAAATCACTAATCTGTTAAGAGACTATAATTAATAATATAATTTATTTGTATTATACTATGTGTCACCTTCTTTTTATACAATAATTAATCAGGCAAATGAGTAATTTCTATTTGAAAAATTTTTATAATTAGAAGTGGATGAAACAGCTGCAAAAAAATCAGAAGAAACCTAAAATTTTGTTATTATATGGTAAAATTATTTTTTTGTAGTGAAGATGTATATTTGAAGGTCAAAACTGAGTCAATAAATTAAGAAGTAAACTTGGTGTTTAATATAAAAATTTGAAATGGTGATTAGCTTATCAAATAACTTTGCAATTACTAAATCACTCTTAGTTTCTATTTTATAATCTATATATAAACCCCATGTGGGAAGAGCTCTTTTTATTGATGTAAAAATTTTGGATAATTTATTAACAATAAAAATAAAAATGCCAAAACTAAACACTAAAAACTGACATTAGATAATTTTTTAAAACTCTAACATTAATCACTCACTTAATGTTAAACGGAGTTGCACCAATATAGCTAAATTGTTTCGTGCTTTCTTTTTCACTTCATGCCACAAAGCTGCCAAAAATACTTTAGACATGTGTCATCGCACAGTGGATAAAAATACTGAGCCGAAAAAGGCATAAAATTGGGAATATCTTTCATGGAAAGTAAAAAAGTTTATGTTTCACTATACTACAATTTAATAAAAAAATAAATAAGTAATACTTTTTACAAACCTGAAAACATGTGAAAACTAATATGGAATGTGTTCATGCAATTCTCAAACAGAAACGAGCACTGGTAAACATTCTAATTTTTAAGAGAGTCCTTTAATAATTGAATTTAACATGCTAGCAAAATGAGACTAATAAAATAAATACATTATTTCTATCACAAGAACTTCCTTTCTATGGGTTTGTCATACAAGTGGAAGCTTTGACAATTTTTCATACTTTGGTTAAAGCTAAAAAAAGATGATGATCTTAGGTGTAAGTCATAAACTTGCTAGACGTGTATATGATTCACCTCCACCTTGGTTTTCAGCTGTGTTCTTTTTAGACCAAAAGTAATACATGGTGCTCTTATTTGAAAAAAGAAAAAAGAGATTACTTGTATTATTAGGTGACATAGAGCTTGATGGTATCTGGAGCATCATATGCCAAAATTCGTATGTGATCCAGCCCAACTGGAAGTTGGAAGCCCATCGAATCCCAAACCCTGGCAAGACAAGGTTTTTTTTCTTTATTGCTTTCTTTCTTCGGTTTTTTTTTTTAACCAATAGGGTTTGGTTTTGATGTGAATGAATCTTCTCCCAATGAGGCACACAATGATTTCCAATCGTGGATTCTGGTGCATTTTGTTTTCTGTTAATTTTAGTATATTATTATATATTACTTTATACATTGCAAGAAAATGTATGAAAATGACTAAAATATGAGACTAAATTTCAATCATTAAGCATGTTTAGTTGCTAATTAGTGGGGCTTACTTTTTTAGCGACTAAAATTTTCAATCACCCCTATTTAGTTGCTATTCAGTCATTTCCAATAGTAATAATTTCTTAGTCAGTCACCCTAAGTGACTATTTCAATTTTAGTTATTCATCAGTTGCATCTACCTAAAAATAACATTATCTCTATCTCCATTATTTCTCATTCTCTCATTGTCCACTATTCCTCTACCTCTACCTCATTGTCATCTTCATCCTTTTCCTTTTTCTTTTCCCCTCTTCTATCTTCATTTCCATTGTCACTTTCAAGCAAACTTACATTGTCCATATGAATCTCGACGCCAAGCCCCTCTCCTTTTTCTGCCTACCATGACTGGCTTGCCTTCACCATCTTTGCCAATGACTCCCTCCTTTACTCATATTCCATCGTCTTTCATGGTTTCATAGCCTTCCTTGACCATCAACAAGTTGAACCCCTCCACCATTCTAACTCTATCCGTTGTACATTTATAAATACCCCATCTATACTCTCCATACCACTTGTAACCAGCTTTTGACTTTGACCTGAAATTCTACAATAAAAAGTTTATCGGAGTGAGGAGTTTCTCGAGAGAGACATCCCAGAAGAACCTAATAGAGTTGTTGATGCTAAGGAACAACGACAAATGTGGGACACACACAATGAGCATGGCAGCAATGGCCACATGAAATTTCAATTAATTTTATTTTAAATTTTATACTTAACAATTAAAATAAACCCCAAATAGTGGAGCAATGAAAATCAGTCGCTAGGTTGAGCGACTAACTCGAGTTGTTCCTAAGGCGAGTAACTGACTAGTATAATCGCTTCAAATAGTAGCTAGTCAATCAGCCCTAACTGGCGACTAGGATTTTTGTCACTAAAAATGTTAGTCACCCCAAAAGACTAATTGCGACTATACACTTAATCACTTTTTGTGCATTTATGTTGCAGTGATATAAAGTACCTATTTGTGTTGATTGTTAAACTATTAAAATTTTTATATTTTAAAAAGTTAAAAGGTAATTTTAAAATATTATTATAATGAGTATGTATTCTTCATTAATTTTTTAACGTAAAAAACCAAAAAGGAAAAAAAATGTTTCACCATTTTGTGATTGTTCAAAATAGTATACTTTACATGTTTTTTTTTTGGACAACATGAGTACTTTATATCAAAGTTAAACAAGTAATACTATCACTAATGTTTAGTTAATCAAATAAAATTAAACAACTTTTCAATCATCTTTTTGTGCAAGATTGTCATCAAGTTATTTGTTGAGTAAATTTCACTGGCAACTGTTAGAATTGCATGTGTAGTAAATGAGAAAAAATGATAAAAATTTGAGTTTTGATTTCAAGCTTTTTTTAATTGAAACCTTATCCCCCTAAGTTTTTAAATCTATCATTTTCTTCATTTTCTCTCTTCTCATATAAGTTCCAATCTCTCCATCCTTCCTTTAAGACATAACTCAACCAAATCTACTCTAGTAACCTACGAACTTAATAAAATTTGTGTTTAGGCTCGGCTTGTTTCGATGTAACTCAAGCAAGTTAATGTGATTTAGTTGAGCATGAGAAGGGAAATGTGGGTCCAACTTATATTTGCCTATAAAGTTTGACTTAATTTACAGTCATGTCATTATCTTTAACTAGACAATCCCACAACTCTTCATATACTTTACTCTTTGACCATGTTTTCTAATTGAGTGAGCTATCGCCATTATAGTTGAGCTCCTCCAATTAATGCAATTGTTGTTTTTGTATGACCCCATAGTTGTCCAAGGCGTTCACCAGTAAACTTTTCTAGAGCCATTCATTTCATTATCCATTTGTCATGAGTCCTGACCTAGGGACCTCCCAATTTCCTCCAACTCAAGTCCAAAGGTGCAATGTGCAATTGAAACTTAACCCCCTTAAGCACAAGCTTTGCTTCCACATCATTTTTCAAGATCACTCTTTTTTCCTGGTAGTCTCAAGCTAATCCAAATTCATATTCAACCCACAATATCACCACAAAACCTTGCTCATCTGTGTAAATTTTTTTGAAATGGTTACTCATTTCTTGAGTCTTCCTCTCCTTCAAGTGGCCTCTCTAAATACAACTTGTTTTTGTGAGAAAGTGAGAGAAAATATCATTCATGGGGAACCCAAATCAACAAAGGGATAAGCTTGGGGTCCAAGAATGATATAATAAGAGGAAACAAGATAATTCAAAATGTCAATGAGAATTTTAAGATGGGCTTCTTCAAAACTAATAACAAATGACAACGGTACTTTAAAATCTTGTACATTTTGATTTCAACCCTCGACTTACATCTAGGTCCCGAATCGATAAATCCGATGAAAAATCTCACCTAATCATCACTTGAATTAACTAAAATTAGGCAATTAGCTATGAAGACTTGTATGGTTCACTTCTTTAGAATAGCTCAAATGTGGGGAAAACATCAAAGTTTGATCTTTTTGAGGGTGGACAATTTGACATGTGTTGTTAGGTGGGAAGGATAGACCAAGTAAATTAGGATCAACTATAAGGGTAAATAAGTCCAAAGTATATGGAGCTCATAGCCAGTTGACAATTTTAGTAATTAAAACATGTTAACTCTAGTTGGTAGTTTTTCCCGAATAGGAAATTAACTTTCCACAATAAAATTACTTGTATTCCCCCATGATCTTTACATGGTGGAGGAGGATGGTAGTAGGCTAAGAAGGGAAGGACAAGTTTGTGTTCGTTTATTTAATTTTAAATGAACACAAGTACAAATATGAAGAATAAACAAATGCATTTTATTTGTTCATGTTTGTTCATTTAAATGAACATGTTTGTGTTTGTTTGTATTCATTTGTTAACAAGAACATTGTTATGAACCAAATGAACTGAACGAATGAATGTTTTTGCCAAAACCATTAAATGAACATGTTTATGAATAATACAAATAAATGTGTTTGTGAACAACACAAACAAACAAACAAATAAAAGCAAATATTAGGAATATATAAACTTACAAAAATAAACAAATAAGTAAACGAATGAGCAAACAAACAAATGGACAAATAAAATGAATGAACACAAACAAACATTAATTGAACTCTTCATGGACAAAAATAAATAAATGACACTTTGTTCGTATTTGTTTGTTTAACTTAAACAAACATAAAATTATGTTTTATGTTCTTTTATTTAACTAAATAAATGAAAATAAATGAACTTTCATTGAGCCGTCCGCAAATAGTTCACTGAAAGTTATGTTTGTTTAGATTCCTAGATTCGGTGACATTGTTCACCAATATGACTTAAGACCGAGAAAGCATTGAGAAGTAGACTGAATTTGGGAAGCCCACATGTCCAATCACCAATATAGAGCTCCACTACTCCAGAGCCTCACCAAATTCTTGACCATGCAATTTCATGGATGATCAAGGACAAGTGCATAGAGAACAAGTCCTACAACATAGAGAAAAATGAATCTTAGTTTCATCTCTTGAGATCTTGAATATGATGTTGAAAATTAATTTTGCTGTTGAGTCAAACAGGGTAGCTAGGGAAGATGACCAATTAGTAGTTTTGAAAAATTGGGTAGATAAGGGTTAAGACCAAAATCTAAGGTGCTTGTTTAATAGTTTACTAGCTTTTTCAATTTGCTAGTTGTTCATGTATGATGATGTGTTGTTGATATAGTTTGGAATATTTTTATTTTGGATGAAATATTTTATTGTTGGACACTTTGTGACTATTTCATTCTTATGTTTTTTTTAAAATGAACTTTTGCTCGTATTTTATAGCTTAGATGCTAAATTCTCTTCATTACCTTAATAACAAAGACAAATTTACATTAAAAAAAATCAATAGCAAAATTACTTGTTCCAGCAAGCATTGGCAAATTTATCCATTTTCTCACCTTACAAGTGCAAAGTTCAAACATACGATTCATGTGGTGAGTTGGATGACGTGCACGTACACTTGAGGTCATTAATACTTAATATTCCATCCGTTTCATATTCTTTGTACTATTTATTTTTAAATAATTAATCTATAAATTTTTAGAATGAAGAATTTTTATATAAAAATAATAAATCAAGATATATAATTTTTAAATACATATTTTTTTTATCTTTTTTAATAAATATTAATATAAATAAATTTAAATTAAATTATCTTAAAAAGTTAATTGGTGCAAAAAATATTGACTAGAAGTAATAACACGCTTCGAGCTAAGTGAGTTGAGTAGAGGGGTCAGCTCGGACGCACCGCAGCAGGCCAAGATGCTAAACGCCAGAAATTCCAACAGGACAGAGCGAGTGAAGATATAGAAACCCTAGAAAATTACACATCTTGTAATTTCAGTTCAATACACTACCATGGCGTCGTTGCAAGGATCGGTTCTATCGATTTCGGCAGTTCGCCCTATGTTCTCGTCGCCGGATTCTTCTTTCTGGACCAACCTTTCTTTATTTCAGCTGGCTCAGCGTGACCGGAGGAGTTCCGGCGGACTGCGAATCGGTAGTCGTAGAATGAATTGCAAAGCAATGGTCCAGCAGACCATGCAGGGAGCTCCGGCCACTTATGCAAAGGAGATGGAGCGCCTCTCTGCCAAGGAATCTCTGCTTCTTGCTGTAAGTGTCTGAATCGGGAATTTTGATGTATTCCGACAAAAATTGAGATCTGATACTGATGAAGTAAGCATTTAGGTTCCTTTAGGCAAGAGATTGCAGATGACAGAACGATCGTTGTCAAGCTTGATAGTTTGTTCATATTTTTGCTTGGATTTCTCGTTTCTCATACTTCGTTTGAGTAGCAGAACTTTTAAATGGTAAAAGCTATATCAGCCGCATTTTATCATACATATATGTTTTAATCGGCGCTAACAGTTAAGTAGAGGGAAGAATTTCTTCCACATGAAACATGTGCGCGATAAAACATTTCTAGACTTTAGTGTAATTTGACTTCTGTGAATTGGACTCCTTATCATGATACTGTGATGCCCCTATTAATTGTCTGTAAAAACTTGACCCCCAATCTTTTATGCTGATCTTTTGCACTAAATGTTGTTCCAGTTCAAGGATTCTGGAGGCTTTGAGGCATTGGTCACAGGAAAGACAACAGAAATGCAACGGATTGATGTGAATGAGCGAATAACAGGTCTTGAGCGGCTCAATCCAACACCAAGACCAACAACGTAGGTCCTTGCGGCCATGAAGCTTTTCTTTAAATTTTTCTAATATTTCAGTGGCTTATTTGTGTATTATAGCCTTCCAGGTCTCCCTTTCTGGAAGGTAGATGGAACTTTGAGTGGTTTGGATCTGGAAGCCCTGGTTTCTTTGCTGCTAAATTAATGTTCCAGTAAGTGTCATGTGGGAGAGGCAGTGGCCTCTAATCACAGTAACTTTATCATATTAATAGTCAGTTCATGTTATTCATGAAAGTTTTTTTTTCCTCAAGGAGATTCCCCCCGACATTGGCAAATTTGTCTAGAATGGACGTATTCATTAAGGATGGGTATGCAAAGGTTGCAGCAAACATGAAGTTTCTGAATTCGGTATATGTCCATCTTCAACTCAATCCTTCATATGTAAAGCCTTGATCAAGATGTAAATTTTGTATGCAGTGAAGCATCAGTGTGATAGTCAGTGTAAATAGCATTTGTCAGTTGTCTGGGTACTAACAGCCATTTTAAATATGGATCTTGGGAAATGCACAACTCATCAATCTTTGGTACTTGTGGGATTGGTCTCTGGTGAAATGCAGATAGAAAGCAAATTTGTACTCTCCAGCAGGTTATCTGTTGAGGGCCCACTTCGAATGAAAGAAGAATATTTTGAAGGGATTCTCGAATCACCAACCATTATTGAAGAAACAATACCTGAACAGCTCAAGGATGCACTTAACCAAGCAGTTACTACAGTGCAGCAACTTCCTGTTTCCATAAGGGATATAGTTGCCCGTGGGTTGAGAGTTCCCCTTAGTGAGTATCACAATTATTTCCAATTTTGCTCATAAATATACAGATGAGGTAATGTTGATGGTGATTTAATGAACTGTTATACATTATGATTATTACAGGCGGTGGTGACTATTAAAGATCAAACTGAATCCTAATTTGCTTGAAACATGTGAATCAATTTGCTTGCTGTTACATTTCTTGTCAATGTTCTTTGCTCAGTGCCGAAGTGACATATATTGGTCATGAGTTCATGGTGATAATTGCATTTTGATGCCTGTGATTTGCTCTCAGAAAAAAATGATTTGGAAGCAGTTAAAATGTGCTTTCAAGAATCTGGAAGAGAGTGGAATGTCTGTTACTTGTTTCAAATTCAGAGTCTGTATTTGAAGCACATAAGGCAATCCTTATTCCAGAAATTGCATCTTGAATTGTTAGTGATTGAGACATATTAAGTTATTGATGTTGGAAGTTACTGGTGCCAATATCTGTAAGAAAAAGATGTTGATTTTCATAATCTTATCATAGATCATCAGCAAGTCTGAATCTTTGAGTATGGAACAATTCAGAGGCTCAATGTCAAAGGTGTGTCTTTTGGTGAAGCTTTGTGGTTCAAATGCAGAGGAACAATTGCGGCACAGTAGTTGAGTGTTTGAGGCCAGGTGTGGATGCATCACGGGGGCAAATCATGTCATATCAAAATTGCAAAGTCGTGGGTGCTTTCCAGGGACTGTGGGGTTAGAGTAAATGCACTAATTATCAGTTGCAGAGGCACCTCATAATTTAAATTGATTTCTTACCCGTTACTGAACTCTTATTTCCACCATCTAGATGTCTGAAGGCTACTAAACCTATTACAGTTCCATCTCTTGAATTTTATTATCTGTCATTTAAGAGCCAATTCGTTTTAACTTCAGCCAACTTAATTTAAAATAACTTATTTTTATGTTTACATCTTTTTTACTTGAAACTAATTTTATTTGAAAGGCAATATTATTTAGGTGAAATAATCCATTGATTGTAAAATTTTTATAATACTATTAATTTTTTATGAATTTTTCTTTTAAATATTAAAAAAAAAATTCATAGAAATTTAATAACATGATAAAAATTTTGTTTCAAATAGATTATTACACCTATATAATATTAGCTTTCAAATGAAATTGGTTCTAGATGAAAAAGATTTAAAAATAAAATAAGCCATTTTAGATTAAGTTGACTTAAGTTAAAACAAATTGGGTGTAAATCTTATTTGAGATTCTTTTCTCAAATCTAAAGAAATGTATTTTTTTTAATCTTAGACTCAACTTTTTGGCTCATTTATAGTTATTAAGAAATTTTTAAAGATTAATTTTTTCATGTCAATGAAATTTTTTTGAAACAATTCTAGTGTTTAGTGATTTCATTGCAATAGTAATGATGATAATAATAATAATTGATTATTGTTAATTCACCTTAAGTTGAATGACTTGCACACATTTTAGTCCTCAAAGCTCGTGTTATGCAAAAGATATGAATATTCAAATTGATTGGAGAAACAAATGTAATTGTAGCTTGCTCTCCTTTTACCTGCTAGAATTCTTAGGGAATTCTTTATACTTTTTATGCTACAAAAATGGTACTATTTCTGTTTCACATTAATTGACCTATTTACCTTTTTTAACTGAAGATTGACTTGAATATATTCATATTAATGTATTGAAAAATTTTCTTAACAATGATATTTAGAAACTATAACATTTAGAGTTTCATTTTTTATATAAAATATTCAAATTGTTATAATAAATTTTGAAAGAAATAAAATCATAAATTAATTGCTATGAATAGTAAAATTGTTAGTTTTTGTGAAACAGGGAGTAGTATTTGTTTTCATGATTTAATTTCAAAATTTACCTATGACTCTTATAGTATCTATAACTTTATCTTGAATCTAAAATCTTGGATCCACCACTGTTTGAGGCACAGGAAAATTTTAAAAATAACATAACCAGGGATACTGAGCACTATGATTTTCAGGATCATGTTTTCTGCTGGTTTTCATATGTTGTGATTCTGTTTCACTTCATTTATGTCTTTCTTTCTAGCTTGCTGGTGTTTCGGACATTTCTCCAGTATTGAGAGAAGGGGTACCTGAGAATGGCAGGGAGTTGTGAGATTAAAAAATGGATACTGGTCTTACATGGGAATCGAAACATTGTTTTGCTTATCTGCTTATAGCATACTCCTTCCAACTATATCTGCTTCATTTACTTATCTGCAGGTTGTGTTTACTTCCCTGGCTTGCCTGACAATACTGCATGATGTATGAGAGTAAAAGGAACTTGGAAATATGTTATGCTCTTAGATACAGATATATTTAGGCTTTCCTGTTGATTTTTTTTACATTGATCTAAGCTGTCCTCTTGTTTTCTTTTTGCTTCAAGGTGGTACATTCCAAAGGCTCTTTATGATTTCATATCTTGATGAAGAGATCTTTGTAAGTTCATGGATGCTTTATTTAGGCATTTATGAAAACCATTTGACTTATTGGTATCAGATTTTTCTGGAGCAGTGTTTAAATTAGAGTATGTGTATAATAATTTACAGCACGGACTGTGCAAGATGCCATAAACAATGAAAGCAACCCGTGATTCATGTTCCCAAAATCTGAGTAGTCAGTTTGAGCAAACTGTTGAATGATCTTTTCCCAGAGAAATAATTTCTATGTAGAGCGTAGTATGAGGGTGTGAATGTACTATTTACTGTATGAAATAAATCCTCCACAATCAAGATTCTATCTAGCTCGAGGACCATATATCCTGTTTAATGAATTGGTTCTATCTAGCTCGAGGGTCGTGTTTTCATGTTCTTGGGTGCGCTTTGAGGATCTTACTGCTTTTTGCTGACGTGTAACAATTGTTTGCTGGCTGATGCAGATAATAAGGGACACTGCCGGAGTGCCTGAGGTTCTTACCCGGTTGGATGCACCCGTCACTCCTGTGGTAGAGACCGAGTACGAAAGTTAGGGCATTCAGCTAGTCTTCTTTGAAGCAATGTTCTGTTCCTGCGCATAACAGGCTTTCTTCTTTCCCTTTTTTTCCTCCCTTCTCAATATCGCAATACTCCTGAGATCTGCCAAGGTGCTTCTGCCATGCCATGCTCGGGAGGAAAATTCGAAGGATCCCCGACTGTGGGTTTGAGAAGGTAGTCCAGACTCGGGTTCCTCGTGCAAGCAATCGGACATGTGATTGTCCTCTGATCAAATTATTTGTTTTGCTAATTATATGATATCTACCCTACACTTTGATGAAAATTACATGATGCCCTTATGCTTTTAGGTCCTCTACGGCTACTCTCTGTACCCTATCCTGCAAGTAAATGGTAGTTTTAGTGGCCTGATAATTATCAATTAACCAAAGACGATGATTTTCAATTTGTTTTATTTATATAATTTGACTGTTTAAGTTCGATAGATATGCTAAATATTTGTGGACAATGATTGTCTGCCAGTTTTCTCAATATCAAATGGGTGTGAGATACAGCCTTAACACAAAACTGTTAATATAATTCAAGGTCCGGAACAATTTACCATCTGGCACCAACTTCGCCACGCATGGTGGTTTCATTAACCCACTGTGGTCATTGTTAGGGGTAAAATCTAAATTTAGTCTTTTAATTTTAAGAGCCGTCCTAATGTGATTTCTTAACTCAAAAAATAATTATTAAAGTCCCTTAATTCAACTTATATGTCTTATTTTGGTCTTTACTGTTAGTTCAGACATTAGTTCTGATAGAAATTGCCTACATGGTACCTAAACTATTGTGTGGCATCTTTTTTTTATGACAATAAATGATAAAACTGGAAGAATAATAAATCTCAAGCTAGAATTGACAAAGCTAAATAATTTTAAGGACTTAAAAAATTAATAACTCTAATTTCAGCTCTTCTCCAACTCTCATGGTTCGCCGACGCCGTCTATGCCCGACACCATGTTGCATCTCTCCATCTTCTACCTCTTTATCTATGCCTCCGTCCTTGTCCCACCTTCGTCGATCGTCGTCCATCATCACCCATCCTTGTCCATCCATACTCATTCTTCCCCAATTTTTTCATCGCTGTCAACTTTCATTACTGTCTGGCTCGCCAACCTCCTTTCTTCCTTCGTAGCTTCTTTGCCTGCTGAGAAATCTAGCTCTGCTCTTAAGCCATGGGTATGGGATTTCATTCGGGAAGAAACTAGGAAAAAATTTGGGATTTCAAATTTGGGATCTACCTGCTTAGTTTTGATTATTGAGATCACGATTTTCACCGGTGGGTTGGAGGTGGCGACAAAGAGGCGAGGTGGGTATCGATTGAGGGTCTAGGGTTAGGGGAAGGAGAGAGCAAAAAGGGGAGAGGAAAGGGATAGGAGGGGTTGAGGACTTGCTAGACGGCGAGGAAGTTGGTATCGAGGAAGAGCCGGTGGGAGAATGGGCAGCGGAGAGGCTGGGGTGGGTGGTGGTCGAGCAGTTGGAAGATTACGGTTAATATGTGTCTTAAGTTCTTAATATTTTGTACTTTAATCAATTTTAGTCTCATACTTAATGTTCTTCCATACTAGTCACCCATTATTATGACATAAGATAACACGTGGTAAAATGGGTGCCACATAAGCATCTTCCATCCAAGATAACGGCTTAACCAATGGAATGGACCAAAATAGGACAAGTTAAGAGAGATAGGGGACTTTAAAATACATTTTTTAAGGTAAGGGACCACATTAGGACAATCCTTAAAAGTTGAGGGTCAAATTTAGATTTTACCTACGTAGCCAGCATAATGAGGGATCCACTTTGCACTAAGAGGTTGGGTTATTTTTCTGTCCATCTTTTGACTTAAAGATTTTAATTTTTTGAAGATTTGCATCTATAACGAACTCAACGAACATGAACATGTCATGTTCATTTTTGTTTGTTTAACTTTCAACAAACGCAAACAAAAATAATAAATAAACAGAATTTCTCTGTTCTTCCAACCTAAATTGGAGCAAGTTTAGTATTGTCTTGTGAGATAATAGGTGATGGTAGGAGAGATTATGCATCAAGACTATGAGGTTTGGCTTGGTGCAGCAGTAAATTCATGCTGTGAGAGGGAATGATCGATTAGGTCTGAAGAAACAAAAATAATAGATTAATTTAGAGGACATTGTGGCATAATGATCTGTGAGTGGACTAAGTGGACACTAAATATAATATATAATATATAATAATAATACTACATATACAACTAATATATAAATGAACATAAATGAATAATAACTGAATTGCTTGTGAACGTAAATGAATAAGCAACACATTCTTCGTATTTATTAGTTTAACTAATAAAAAAGAAAAATTTGTTCATATTCATTCGTTTAACTAAATAAATGATTTATTGAACATACTGTTCATTTACACCCTACTTAGCAGCCTATGCTAAATGACGTTTTAATTGGTCTAATCTAGATTCTTTGGTTTATATGGCTGAGATGGAATGAATGTTTTTCTTTCCGGAGTGTGTTGTTTAATGTTCAGTCATAACCAGGAGAAATGCACCCCTTCAACAACTTGCTATTACGAGACACTACCTTACAAGCTATTCCCTATTCATGGTAAATCCTCCTCATCCACTATATCTATCTTGGGTTGTTATGAAACTCTGGTGGTGCGGTTGTTCAACTCTTGAAGAGGAGCTTGTGACTGTACGAGGAACAGTTACAACAGCTATCTCTTCATCATCATCATCATCATTATTATTATTATTGTACTCGCATACTGTTCATAAATCTTGCCTATTGCATGGATACTTAATCCTAGGCCATCAACTGGAAATTTTACTGACTCAGATAATCAATTTTATGGAGAATTTTGATAATTATCCAGTGGTTACTGTATTTGACAGTGTATTTCTCTATCCTACAACCTCGCATTTTCTCTCTTCCCTTTACCATGTTTATGTATACTTTTGAGTATTCAAAACACTGTATGATTATGTGATTTTTGGGAGACTTTTCCCATTATATGTTACGTGCTTCTTTGGAAAAATTCTATTAAAAACAAAAGAAATTTTTTGATATGTGTACCGATTTCTTTATTTACCATTGGAACTTTGCAAGTTGAATTGTGCAGCTCTCTTTTGTTAATCATAATATAAAGAGTAATTAAATTAGCCGGTTATTTGTGCTGTGCAGCTTTCTTTTGTCAATGATAATATGTGTCATCCAAGTAATCAAACATTATAAGTAGCCATAAAGTTTACCCTTCAACGTTGACTTAATATTGTGCCCACGGCACAAGTCAATCACCAACCCTCAATTTCTCTGAGGAAAAGCAAACGCTAATGTGACGTTTGGCCGTAGAAAATTTCTAAAACAAAAAACGATATTTTAGATACTTTTTACATAATTAAGTGAGCCATACACAGTTCAAAAAGCACCGGCTTTCGCTTCATAAAGACACAAAAAAAAAAAAAAGAAAAAAAAAAAAAAGGAAAAGTGTGCTATTACATTTTGGCTTAAATGCAAATTAGTATCCTAAACTTTATCTATTGGATCATTTAAGAGCCTGAACTATGAGCGGACACAACATAGGACTCATACTTCTAAATTTAGGACAATTCAGTCTATAAAATGAGTTGGTCAATCAGGTGACATTATGCGTTTGAATGCCGTTTGAGTACCTTCACAATCAATGATGTGGTTGAGTCTATTAGCTTGGTTGGACGATGGCAAATGACATCCAAACGCATAACTTCACTTGATTGACCAACTCATTTTTTGGACTAAACTACCTTAAATTCAGAAATACGAATCCTTAAGTTGTGCCGGTTCATAGTCTAATGCTTAAGTGATCCAATAGGCAAAGTTTAGATACCATTCCGCATTTAAGCCTTACATTTTTATTGAAAAGTGAGATAAAGAAAATCACAACTAGATGTCCATCAACTTTATTGAGAAATTTTCTTAGACGAGACAGTTTCTTATTTTATTTTTTTTTTCAGATGTAATTACAATCCATTAATTTTGAAGATCAACCCGTAACTTTATCCTGATAAACAAAAATTTTAAATAGTTAAATACCAAGACAAATTAATTGAAGTTTACCTTTAAAAAATTTGCATATTTTTGAAAGGTAGAAAGTGTTTTCATGAAATATTGACTAGCTACGTGACTTACGATAATGATCGCATTATTATTGTTTTACTTAACAATTGAGATCTATATTACTATTATTTGTTACCAACTATTCTCTTCATTAATCCTTTCAGTACTTAATTAATACTACGTATTCTTATCAACGGATTAATACGCTTTTTTTTTCATATGCTTCCGCAAATATTCACACATCGCCATTCCACATAAAAAATAAAAAATTGAGACCATGCAAACCTCATTAGTTGATCATATTCTACTTATTAGTTGGAGTTCATACAAGTACATACATACCCGTTCAACAATGTTCATACACAAAGTCTGAATATTCTGAACTTCTAAAATAATAAAATTGACAAACAACACCAATCCTGGATTGTTGTAAGGCCGAAGAAATTCTTCTCTATGCAATGGTTTTTGGTCGCCAATAAATTGGAAAAATTATGCTCTAACAATTCGTTGTGATGGCTAAACAAATTTGGACCAACATGGTGAGAACTAAGTTGCACAAAGCATTTTAAAAGTGGGAGCGGAGAGAGGAAGCAGGAGTGGAAAATGGTTACTTTTTAAAATTTAAGTAAGTAAAAATGCTGTAAAAGTAAGAGTAGAAGCGGTAGTTGAGACCGAAAGTAGGAGCGCAAAAGTGGGAGCGATGATACAAAATAGAAAAATTATGCAACTTAGGATGAGAGTCAGATGAGTCACTCAAATATTATAATTCCTGTTTATCAATGGTGGTGCCACTATGGAAGCCTTATTTTTTTTTGCTTTTACCAGTTTTATAGTAAAACCTCTCTTTTGGTCCTTGAATATTTCAAGTATACCATAATGTTCCCCAACTTTCACCTTTTGTCGCGAGATAAGGTGAAGACTACTTCTTTAATGGTGGTAACATAGACAGATAATATAGTTTGGGAACTACTACTTTCCATAACCAACAGTATAGATACTGTAAGTATATTTTTCCAATTTATGACAAGCACACCGACACGCGGTTTCGAATTTTTTTTTACGGTAAAACACCTCTTTTAGTCCTTAATATAACAAGTCTTTCATAATAGTCCCCAAACTTTTTCAGTCTGTTGGAAACTTTTAGAAAGAAATAAAAGATGGCTTGTTTAAATTTAAAATGATAGATTATTAAATGAAAATGTGAGACATGCCTTCATTAACCATATTAAATACCAAAAAAATTTTATTTTACATGGTTTTATTCAAATATTTTGTTAGATAGATTAGATTCAAAATTTTGATTAATTAAAACAGATGCACAATTTGCATAATACACGAGTGTTTTATATGAGTTTTATTCAAAGTTTTAATTAGTTAAAATAGTGAAAAATTTATATTATGTATAGGCGTTTGATTCTTAAAAGGTTTCATTTTACCACTGATTCATTAATAAGTAAAATTTTTAAAAAATTTATTGCATGTATATTGTGCAACTTTATTCTGCATTATAAATGTCAGAATCATTTTTAAAATTTATTAAGACAATTATTAAACTCATAATACCTAAATTTTTCCATTTTTTGACTTGGTCCAAACTTTTTTTTTTTGGCTAAATTCCTTTATTATTGTTTTTTTTTTAAATGAAACCTTAATCATTATAGCTTGCCAACTTTTAACTATGGTTATAGTTAATTCGACTTTAGTCAAATTTTTTATTTTTATATTTATTAAGTTAATAGTTAAACCATTAATTGATTAATATAAATTAAATAAATTTTCATGTTTCGGTCATTTTTTCATTATTGATGACTAAATTTTGTAGCATCAATGATTTACTTTAAGATGTATGATTTACCAAAATAAATTAGTCCATTATTGTTGAAATTAAAACTAAATTTTTTTGGATAAATTTTTCATTAATATTGAAAATTGAAGTTTGAGTTAATAAGACGTGAAAGATTTTAGTAATTTTTTTATAACATAAGAAATATGTATCATTTTGAAATACATACAATGTTTTATTTCACAATATTATATTTCAATTATAACTAATCATTTTAATGGTAAGAATATAATATAAATAGAGCCCAAGTCAAAAATTGAAATAAACCAGATTTTTAATTGATTAATATGAATTTATGGGTGAGGAATTTTTAATTTCTTGCTATTAAAAATTGTTTTAATGATAAATTTATCGGAAAAAAAAAATCTACTACAAAGTGTGGTCATCAAAACTTCATCATATTCTAAAAGAGGATGTGCATTTTACTGTTCATCTACAGTGGAAATCACTGTGTATGAACATTGTGTGTATGTGTGTGTATGTTTTCCCTTTTGTGTTTTACTGTTTTTTTTTATGTGCTTATTTTTTTTTAAACTCGATCTCTATTCTACGTTTCTTTGTGGTTAAACACATTTTTATTACATGAATTTATACATTTTTCTATTGTAATCATTGATTTCTGTTCGTTAGTCATTTTAAGCCTAGAATTTAATAGCTAGAGTTTTCTATTTGTTCTTTTGACCTCTAATTCTTTTCTTCTTTTTATTTATTGTCTTCTAAAGAAAAATCTTGGAAACCATGGTTTGTTTCATTTCTTTTTCTAATCAACCATAATGATTTCGTTTAACATTTTTTGTTACTTTTTTTATTATTATTTTTAAACAAAACTTTAATCACTATATATGAGTTGTCTGCTTTTGGATATGGTTTGAGCTAATTTTTTTTGTCAATGTTTTTATTTTTTTTTCTTTATTAAGTTGATGATTAAGCCTTTAATTTCTAAAATTTTTACATTTGTTCTCTTTATTTGAAGACCATTTTTTTTGTTTTTTGTTTATGTATCAATCATTGAATGTCATATTTTGTTATTGAAATCCCACTTTTTATCTTATTTTATCAACTTTTTAATATTATTTCTCTTCTAAAAGAAAATTTTAACCACTAAGGTTTATCACTTGATACTTACAATCTTTTTGTTAGTTCTTTTTGTCCCAAAACTTTAGCTTAACTTTTTTCATCTCGATTCTTATTTTTTTTTTCTCATTTTTATGAAACTTTTTCCTTCGTCAATTATCGCCACTATTTATATTTATTTTTAATGTTGATATGGATTGAACAGCTGCAACGTGCGGGTACGATAAACCTGGTCATATTCTTAATATATAAAAGTGCGTAGGTTTATTTATAGGCCGCTTGGTTTTTCCTGTTTGTTTTTCCCTAGTTTATGGTCAAACTCCTTTTTAAGTTTTTAAATATGATATTTCTGCCTTTTTGATCTCCGAACTACTCCATTTGATGTTTTGGTCTCTATTTTGCTTTACTGTTGTGGCTGAAAAATCAGGGACTTGATCATCAGACGAAGGAGGGAACCAAAACAGCAGCCAAGACATAACAAGAGACTAAAATAGGAATTCGACCATTTGTCAGTCAAAGGCAAAACAAAAAAACGAGAAGGGAATTTGGCAGACAAGGCATTTCTTTTGCCTTTTCCCAAAGGATTGTCAAACTTCTCTTTTGATCCCTAAATATTTAACTTCTGCCATAGTAGTCCCAGACTTTCATGGGCTAGAGTGAAGACAAGGTTGAAAACCAGGGACCCAATTATCAGGTGGATTAATTCAAGGACCAAATGGCTAGAAATGAAAAATTTTGGGACCATACATAGAATTTTACCATTCACCAAACTACTAGGCTACATTGAAAATTAAGAGTTGTGAAAGCTTCAAAATTTAAAAAACTACATAAGAGCGTTTTAATGAGGCATTTAGAAATTTTAATTTCCTGTTATTAAATATTACAATTACAAGAAACAGGTTGCTCCCCTTTCTCATCTATAATATTGACATGTCAGCAAAAATGCTGCTCTAATTGCCTGTCTAAATATGATTTTATATATATATCTTTTTTTCTTGGAAAGATCTATACTTTTTTCATGTTAATTTTGTACTCTAATCTCGTGACAATGTGTGGGCTCCTAAAACTAGTTCAGTTTAATGCTATGTAAACCCTCCACCCCCAAACAAAAAAAGAAAAACACTTTAATTCTTGTAATTAGTTTTTTTTTAAAGAAAATCTACTGTACCCTAGTTCTTCTCTAGCAAGGGTTTTTGGTCGCAAATAAATTGGAAAATTTATGCTCTAACAATTCGTTGTGATGGCTAAACAAATTTGGACCATCCAACACGGTGAGACTCAGATCCGTCAGTCATTGTAATAGATTGTTGGAAAAGCATAATCCATTATAATAAGCCTAAGAATAAAACATTTAATGTGACTTAGTATTTTAATTTTGAGAAATGTAGCGAGCAACTGCCGGGGAAACCAAAACATTAATCCTAATTTTCAACCTTTCCACCAAATAACCTTGGCACTTAGAAACTTTCATTCGCACCAAATTTGCGGATATTAACATGCATTGAGAAATTGCTATCTACAATAATTAAATAATTACATTATTTTCAAACAATAACATTTTTTTGTACAATAATTTAATAATTACATTATTTATTCAAATCTAATAGTTGCTGGAATCCATCAAAATGAAAAAGAATATTATAGTCAATATTCTAACTAAGCAATTAAATTCAACTTTCTTTTTTTTTTTTTTTTCAAATGCCTTACTTTTATTTATATTTAGAGGGTAAAATCCATATTTAGTCTTATAACTTTAAGGGTCATTTAAAAGTGGTTCCTTAACTCTAAAAGTGACTATTAAAGTTCTTTAATTCAACTAACATGTCCTATTTTAGTCTTTACCATCAGTTCTTCCATTATTTTGGATGGTAATTGCCCACATGACAGCCTTTTTTATGGTTAGAAGTGACTAGATTGAAAGAACAATAAAGTTTAAACTAAAATTGACATAAAAAGTAATTTTAGGGACATAAAATGTTAGTTAACCCAATTTTCCTCAATCACCACAAGAGGGGAGCGATGAAGTGACTGAAACTAGCGACTGAATTTTAATCGCTAGTTAATCACTAGTTTGTGGGCCATGGAAATTATTGCAACTGACTAACGACTAAAATATTTAGTCACTAGTTTTAAATTTCAGTCATTAATCAGTTGCACATTTTATAATATTTTTAAAAATCTGTTGCTATTCAGTCACTAGTTTGCGTCATTTACTATTTCAATTACTAGATCAAATTAAAACCTTCAGCTTCGATCTCTTCTTCCCCATTTCTCTTTCTTGTTTCTCATTCTTTGGTTAACCTCTGCGTGCCACTGCCGCGTTCTGTCTGCATCTCTGGAAGTCGCCACTACCTTCGTTGCTAAAGCTTTACTGCCTTGTTGTCCAGAAAGTGCCGTCGTTAAGAGAAACAAAGCTGTGGTTGATCTTAACATGGTTGGTAAAGTAGTTACACAATGAGATCATATTTCTTTTTCAATAATTGATACCATGGGTGAAGTATAAAATTCAAAGAATGAAGATGTTTTGGTTGTAATAATATATTTATACTTATATATATACTTAAAATATACATAATGTTATATAAAATATATCATTAATTCAAAAATCAGAACCTAAACTTGAATTTAGTCTAATAATTAATGACTTAAATGATAGGCTTAGTAACTGAATTTAAAAATTGCTAGCGATTGAATTAAATGTATTAGTGACTGAATTTTTAGTTGCTATTTTAATAAAGTTCAAAATTTTAGCGACTGACGTATTCAGTCGTTAACAACTAGTAATTAATGATTTTGCTACTAAATGATTCAGTCACTAGTTAGTTGCAGTTAGCAACTGACAGTGACTATTTCTTCAGTTGCTAATCTGTTTTTCTCTTGGAGTAAATCTCCGATTTGTTTGTTGTTGCTTCTCTCTGATTCAATCGTCGCCCACCACCTTTCTCCCTATCTTGAACTCAAATCATTCTTGCAGCCTGAATACGCTTTTTGCTCCCTATATTTTCTTTCCCTTTCAACCTTCTCTAGAATCAAAATCAAGCAAGAACCCAAAAGACAAAGGCCAGATTTGTTCAATTTTGGAATGAGTTCAAACCGTTTTCATCACTAACTTGAGAGAGGTGAAGGTTGAGAGGCTAGAGCCAATGAGGTAATGGTGAGCATAATCGGTGAGGTGCAGTGGCGAAAGAGAGAAGCACTTCGAGGAGAGAGAGGACGGGCGTGACGGTGATTAGGTAGACAAAGACGGGGAGATAGAGAGATGGGAAGACAGAGAGATGCAAAGGTGGAGGTCGACAGCATAAGATTGATAGAGAAGGTTTGGAGAAGAAGATTATGGGTGAAATGATGTCTTAAGACTTTAGGATTATGTGTTTGCATCATTTCAGTCTTAAATTTGTTATTCTGTCAGTTTAGTCATTTACTGTCATGAAAGGGACAGACACGTGGTAATACAGGTGTTACATAAGAAATTTTCATCTGAAATAATGCTAGAACTGACAATAGAGACCAAAATATGACACTTTAGTTGAGTTAAGGGATTGTAATAGTCATTTTTAAAATTAAAGGACCACTTTAGAACAACTTTCAAAGTTAGGGGACTAAATATGGATTGTACCATATATCTAGATAATAGAGTTGATAAAGTAGTAACCAAACAAAATAAGAATAGCAGGATAAGTAACAAAAAGGGATAAATTGATTTTTTTTAATAAAATCTAATAAAATAAAAAAGTATTAATACTAAATATATGAAAACAACGAAAACAGAGATCTAAATATCGATTGCTAACAATTTTTTAATGGCTTTGACCACATTAATGGTTGACTAATTTGTATGTTTCCACCTTGCTAGGATTGGCCACTTGACATCGAGCAACTAGCTGCAGTGGATGGTCTGTGTGAGGTCATCCCTAAGGCAATTACGTATCAGGACTGGTTCCTACTTACCAAGTAAATCTTCGGATTTGCACTTCCATTTCTTATTTCTAGGCTATTAGCTTGCTTTCGCCTACAGTCCCAAGTGATAAAAAACATGATCAGTGTCCTGGTGCTGTACTGTAGGTCTGTTTTTAGATTTTACATGTGAAAGTGATATGGATTTACATGAATTCGGAGGCAGTGGCAGCGATGATGGTTCATATGGGCAAGTAATGGTGGTTTGAGGACTACAACAAAGTTGGGCAGGAGGGAGGATTGGTCGTATTGCTGAGCGAGAGGCAAGGCATCTATCGGCTGTGAGGATGTTTGGTTATCTTGTCATCATTACTTTTAAGTCTTTTATTGCAATCCAATATATCAAGCAATAATTCAAGTAAGATATATGTATCAAATCTTGGACTCTAATGGTACCTATAGATGACTCATTGTGGGTTTAGCTAAACACATACACTTCCCAGAAGTAAGCAAACGGGTTCATCAGGCAGTACTTGTCTATAAATAGGGGAGCACAACTTCTGAAGTATAAACTTATTTGACACCTATATATATATCATCAAGAAAATATATACATTTACAAATAGTTAATAAAATAAAAATGTTGCAAAATAAAGTAATGTATAATACGTAATTTATTATAGGATAAAGGTGATATTTTAAATATAAAATGCACTAATTAGAGAGAGTTGTAGGTAGGTCGGGTAAGACTACTTAGACAGTTAAACCTATACTTTTCCATGATTTTGTGGGTAGATGCGAATTTACGTGTCTACATTAGAGAGGATTAATTTTTTTTTTTTTTACATCCGTAATTATATTGTTCACATGAACATTTATTTCTTATGTAAACTGCTGCATCAAATCCGAAGATGCGCGTTAGCATATCATCAATATTTTCTGACATTCTTAATGAGTTAAATGACTGTTTTCATTAGATCGATGATTATATTATTTATTTTTCCTAATTTATTGATCCTGTAGCTACACCCGAGACTTAAAATCTAATGTAGGAAAATTTGCCCTGGTGATTAGAATGGTGTATAATTAGAAATTTTATAGGAATAGAATTCTACTAGATTGTGACCTGCACGTTGTCGTAGGACAAATGATAAAGATATAATATTTTCTGGCCATTATATTGATAGGAAAAAAATACTAAAGAATTATGAATTTAAAAATAAGATATAATCAATAGAAAGGAGTAAAATATTTTAAATAATTGGATGATGTTGGTAATAAATTTGTAAATAGAAAATATACTGTATAAGATTAATATAGTAAATTTAGGCTTTCAGAAAAAGTCAGAGCCTAAGTTCCATATTTCTTAACATCCCATCAACGCCTATAACTTTAGTTAACTTAGTATTCTCCTAAAACCCTAGCCGGCTAGAACTTCTCTTCTCCTCCAACTCATTCCTTACTATCATCTCCCCTATTATTTTTTATCATTTCCAGTCAGATTTAGACTTTAGTCCGCATCTAGTGGTTTTTCTTTTAATTTTTTCATTACTTGATTGGATTTATCCGATGCTATTTATTGGATTTCATGGTGGATCGAATTTTTTTTTTAATATTGGTGTTCAAAAGTGATTCGAGACTCTTACATAATAAATTTTTAATTAAAAATGAGCAACAATGGAGTTAAATTTTCTTTTAGGTTCACTATAATCTCAGCTCTACTAGGGTGTTCTCAAGCTTGATAACATATATGAAGACGATTGCATATGGTAAAATCAATTTTTTTATAGGTTTTATAGATAATTTTTTTATTTTTATAGATAGTTTTATTTAGGTCTCTGATATTTTATTGGTTCTTGCACTGTTTAGTTATTGTTGGCTTTGGTTTGGGTTTTTTTATTTATTTGTTAATTTTTTTATTTATTTGTGAGTTTTTTACTCCCTATTTATTTTGACTTATTTAAAAGGTTTGATCCATTTTTTTTTTTCATTTGGTGTCATAAGAACGAATGATCTTTTTATCTCCAATTTTATATTCATTTTGTTTCTTAAAATTTTATACCTTCATTGGTTTATAAAATATTGTTTAACTCACTTTTAATTAAAATGAAGTATTTTTTGTGGGAAAAAAAAATTCTAACGAAGGTAACCAGATTTATTTTGATTGCTTTTCAACTTGCATCATCAGTATCATCACCGTCATCGATCTCGTTCACATTTACCAGTTTGAAAGGAAGATTTTCAGGTTAATCAAATTAATTAAGATGTTCACTTGCTGGAAAAAAAATCTATTGATCATTTATTAATCGTGCACCAAAGTCTTGCAAGAAAAGTAGTAAAACATTTTTAAAATTAAACAATAATACATGACGGTTTTGCACGTTCATGTTTGGTCTACCAAACCAGACCATATTTTACGCAAGCTGATGATTACTAAATACAAATATGAGACAAAAACAAAAGTCTTTGCACGTCCAAAAGCAAACAACAAAAGTTCCAAAAAATTGTGGATCAATAAAAATAATTAATACTCCATAAATCATCAAAATAAAGCCAGCTATAATTAATATAGAATCATCAAAGCTAATCACTCTCATATTTACCGGGAAAAAAAAGTAGAAGCAAAAAAGGGAGAAAAATGCTTATACATATAGCTAGTGTCCGACGATTGAAAATGGAAGCAAGAAAAAAGAGTTAATCGGAGAGTTGATGGACTTGTTCTTCAAACCCATGCAAAGGAGGCCCATCCAAATTGGGGAGGAACGAGAATTGATCATGACCGAGCTCTTGGATCAACCCATCAAAATCTCCAAAGAAACTCTGACTCTGATCACCGCCATTGTCAACGTTATCGCTGACCCACATAACCTCTTCTTCCTTGATCACGCTCTCTTCTCTTTTAAGAAACCCACGCCTGAGTTCCATTAGTTTGTTCCCTGGGCCAGCCGGATTCTCTCCACCGACGGCAATAAGCCCTTCCGACTGTCTATTGGGCCTGTTCTTCCGGCGAGCCTTGTCGTGGATCGTGGGTTTTCCGGTGAGTCTCTGCACCAGTTCCCGGAAGTTGGCGACATCAGTCTTGATGATCTCCGGCGCGAATATGTGGATGATTCGAACTTTGGGCTTGGTTTTGGATACGGTCTGGGAGTTCTTGTGAAAGCTTAGGGGCGAAGAATGTGTGGAGGCAGAAATGCAGGTGGTTTGGTGCTTGACGAACTTCTCCATTGGCGAGTGTTTGAAAGATGAAGGAGAGTTGGTATGTGTTTGAGACAATAAGAGTGCAAGCGGCGGAGGGCTTATATACAGAAAGGAGATATAAATTAATTAGTATGTGGTAATCGAGATGAAGATTTTATTAGTGATGGAAGAAAAAGAAGTCGTGCCTGTTAATTTTGTTCTGTAGAAGAGCAAAAACAACACTGAAAGGAAGTCAACATAGTAACAGGCCCAATCGTCCGAAGTTCCATTCTCTTTCAATTTAAAATTTCACTATGTTTAGTTTTACTCGTAATCAATATCATTTGAAAATTAAAAATTTATTTTATCTAATAATCACTTAAATAATTTTTTAAAAAATAAAATTATTTTTTTAATAAATTTTCCTCACCCAATTTTAAAAAAATTTATAAAAAATTATTTTTTAATAAATATTTTAAAATAATTTTTAGTACTCTTAAGTTGTAGAATTTCAAATTAAATGAAAAATTAATAAAATTGTGAATAAACATGAAATAACTCAAGATTGTATATACCATCGTACTAGCTCTTTTTTTTTTTTTTCATATATATAATTAAGAATAGAGATAGGGATATAGTATTTTCTAAAGAAGGTTCTTTTTTTTTCCCATTAGACAAGATAAAGTCATACCACCACTACAAATACATTTACAAGTGGTTGAGAACTCATAGAGTTTTTGGTCGTTTCTTGTTTTTATGACATAAAAAGATGATGGCCAGAGATATGGTCATTTTGCTATTATTGTTTATTTACATTTATTAAGTAAAAAGGCCACGGCTAAAAGAATGACCAATAGGGGGGAAAAAAAGGGTAATGGACAAGTGACCATTATCAGTAATGTTAACAAAACAAGAAAAAAAAAAATATATTTAGTGTTACGTAATTGAGGATTGAAATGAAGTCGAAACAGATAATGAATAGAGATGATGAGCCTTCATGTCATGAGGAGGACGTGAAAGGGTAGTTTATTAAATTTGGAAGAATATCAAATTTGGGGACGTGAATCGTGATCACGAGTCGGCGTAGTTGGAAGGGAATATATCAAGATCATGGCTTGCATAAACGACAGCCGTACATATCCGCGTTGCCCGAAGCCTTGCAGTTGCTCAGCTTCTTCTCTTGCATTGTAGCCCAGAATCCCAAGCACTCCATTTTTCATTTCACCAAAATACTCCTCCTACTTTCATGCACATGACATTTGGCGCTTTAACTTTAATTCCCTTCTCTCTCATAACCCGGCCGGCTCCAATCATTTTCTTCAAAAATTACTGCGTGTCTGTGCGACATTCGGAAACAAATGGATTAATTCAAAATTTTGATTCTGATTATACTCAGGGAATGACCCATCGGCGCCACACTTTTCAAATTAACACACCATATGATCAATCTATAATAATAAAAGTATGCTTGAGAAATAATCGTACATGTATGCGCACACGAACGGTCATTATCTCTGTCTCTCTCTCTCTCTCTCACACACACACACACAAGGTAGAAGACCTCTCATTACAGCTAAGTACCAGTGCCACAAAGCCAAAACTTTTATTGTGAAATTGAGGGGATCAATTGTCAGCCTGAAAAGTATGAAGAGAAAAATGTCATAGCGCCAAATCTTAGAGATTAATATCAGTATTATACTATTTTTCTATTCTGGGCATTTTACTGGGCCAGGCTAGGTACTTTTTTCATTTACCGCTCTGCTCATTGTTACTGTCGGTCACAGTAAACCTTACATTAAGCATGGATTAGACTTCTCATAAGCCTAGCAGTATTATCAGCACACTACACGTTTCAAAATGGAATGAAATGAATTCTCTCATACTTCACACATAGCACTCGAAACATCAATAATTGAGAATTTCAACTGAAAATTCTTCAAAGATTTTTCTAAGTAAAGGATTGTCAAATAACCACAGGTCCTTAATACCTAGTCCACCAAACCGAAGTGGTAAGACCCCCCTTTTTTGCTTGAAATGAATACCTCTTTTGTTTTGAGAATCAGGCCACCAAAACCTTTTAAATGTGCCGGAGAGATTGAGTTAGAAACTGCCATTGGGATCTTAAAATCATATACATGGGGATGGAAGAAAGGGTTGATTATATCATAGTAAGTCCACTCGTAGGATTTAACAATTTCTATTTCCAATTATCTAGCTTATTTTAAATTTTCTCAACTATAAACTAAAAAAGGAACAACTTTGTAGAGATCCTGAGCAAATGGAAGTCCTAAGTAATTGAAGATACCATCATTAAGATCCTGAGCAAATGGAAGTCCCAAGTAATTGAAGATACCATTATTAATCTTAAATGGTAAAATTTGTTTAGATTGATTTCTTAACACAAAGGGCTTATTTCAGCTAAACATAAATTTAGATTTTAAATGATTGACTTTTTGGTATGCTGTCAAGGTATAAAGATCTGGAGTTTCTTAAACTTTGAGCATGGCTTCCTTAGTAGGCCTTGAAAAGAACAAGCAATCATCTGCATAAAAAAGATTATTAATACCAAACCCATACCTATTAGCTTAAAGACCAACTAGAGAACCATCATACTGAAGACTAAGTACGTGTTATGACAACTCTTTCACACATAGATAAATAAATAAGGAGATAAAGGATATCCTTGATGGATCCCAACCATTGGATAAAACCAGTATGCCATACATCCATTAATGAGGACACAACAAAAAACTATTGTGACACATTGCATAATGAGATGAATCTAGAGTTTAAGAAATCTCATTGCAATGATTTTTTTTAAACAAAAGATCATTGAAGCTTATTAAAAGCTTTTCTGGTATCTAAGTCAAGATTGTTTTATAACCTCGTGGATCATTATTAACATTTGTGTGGCAAATTGCATGCAAGTGTTCATGAGTTATGATGATGTTATCTGTGTATAGCAATGTTGTTAGACTCGACTTAGATAGCAACCCAGAAAGGCAGGTGGGTGCTGGGCCAAATAGTTCAACTGGCCGGACCAACCGCAGTTCACAACAACCTTTATATAAAAGCATCCTCACACCCTGTAAAGCATGTCTTGCTGTTGTTATCCAAAATACAACTTACTTTCACTACAACAGAACTTGATTTTAATGACTGATTATGGTGATTGATTAAGTGGTCAAGAAACTTTTAGTCACCAAATAGGTCAGCAAAAAGTGTAGCGGCCTTCCCAACAAAGAGACAAACCGATCAGTGACTACATGAGTTTTGGTCACCAAGGTCGGTCACTAGGCGGTCAGTAATCGGTCACTATAGTGACCGACCTAGTGACCAACTTTATTTGGTCATAAAAAAAACTTCCATGTTGGCAATCCGCAAGAATTAATCCAACCAATCAAATTTCACATACATCTCCCATATAAATTAAAATCGGAGTTCTTGCCATTTTCACCAATCTCACGTCTCTTTGCATTCTAATTCTCACTAATCTCTTCCCCATTCACACTATAGTTTATCACTATTGCTGATGAAGCGTGAGAAGACCAATTGGTGGAAGTCATTAAAAAACGATGATTGATACTTAGAAGGTATAGTTGGATGAGCAGGTTATCCAATTTTGATGAAGAGGGGGGTGGTGAGGAAGATGATGTTAGATTAGAGTCGCTTTTTTGTTAGATTTTAAAGAAAACTGATAAGTATGTTTTTAAGGAGGATGAAGAGTATGAAGTGATTTGAAGTTGAAGTTACAAAGACAGCAATTTAAATGGTGGAGCAACATCTTTAATTTCTGCAAAATTGAGTTAGGAGTCTTTAAAGAACTTACATGAAACTTCATCATAACAAAAAATTAGTGAAGAATAAAAGAATTGTTAAAAGGAAATTCCAATGAAAATCCCAGAAAAATAGAAATAAAAAAGACGAAATGAGTATTTAGTGTTGTGACCAATTTAGTGACCGATTTTTTTAGTTGCTAACATTAGTTACTATGCCAGTCACTACTCCTTAATGACCAAGGAATTAGTGACTGATTGATGACCGAAAAAGTCAGTCACCAAAAAATAAAGTAGTAATTGATTAGTGACCTATTTATTAGTCAATTTTTTACATTTTTCTTGTAGTGTTTTGCGTTTTTTATACATATATCATATAATAACACTTTACCATTTTATAAGTAATAACAAAATAACACATAATTTTAATGTTCAATAAGCTAAATGCATAGTTAATCATTTAAAATTTAAACTTAAAATCTTCAATATTCCAAAAATATGTATTAATAATTAACTATTTTAGTCATGAAGATGAATCTTATAAAATATTAAAATATAGTGAAAGAAGCTCTTCGGTTTCCTTCATCTCTCTATGCTTCTTCCAACTTGTAAGCAACTTCGTTTGCGTTCCTCCACTGTCGCTTATATTCTTCTAGCTTTGAAGGTTTTTATTTTAAATTTTATTTCAATTTTGGTCCAACATAACATTAACTGAGCGTAAGCCCACATAGTAAATTAAAAAAAAAAACACAAGAAGGAGTGAACCGGGCAAGTCTTCCGGGACTTACAGATTTGACAGGATTTTGACTTAAGTGAGTTTAAGGGTCCATTCGGCCTGTTGTACCCCCGGGTCATGGTCGAAACGATCCAACCGACCAGCCCGGCGCTGAGTTTGGTTACACTGGTATATAGCAGGCAGACATGGACGACGTTCGGAAACTCTGAGACTGAGACCAATAACTTCATAATAGGTTTGAGGCGGTTGAATAGGACCGACGGTGACAACAACTTTGTAAAGGGCATTGTAGACCTTATGGGTCTGAAGTCGTCGTTTGATGCGGACGTGATCGAATGGATGTGATGGGGGGCATGGGAAGGGTGGGACGTGCGGTGGTTCGGCATTCGCGTCAGGAAAAGGGTAGCACACGAGCCTCGTGCCGGCTGGGCCGGCCTTTTTCATATCTCCTCCCTCCGCCACGTGGCATATGTTGGGCCACCAGCACGGCACACCCGATCTCAATTGCTTTACTCAAATTTCTCCAAACAAACAAACCATCTGCGTGTGCGAGGTGAGGGCCCAACTGGATGACGTGGTTCCAACAGTCCAACGTCCTTCAGGCCCACTTCCATGTTTAACTTCTGCTTGGTTTAACTTTAATCGACTCCAAGACGTTTAAATTGGGGTTTAAAATTAAATCCTTCACGCTGCTAAATGGCAAAAATACGTTGCACGTGTCGCCGTGTCGTGTTGGGTTTGGGTCCTCAGCTCCAGAGAGACATTCCCGATCGGAAACAAAAGAACCAAAAAACAATCTTCACGTTATGAAGTAAATATAGCCCAGAAAGAAATATTACCCGTCGAATAATGCAAGAAGCATTCTTTAGATATAAAATTTGGGGTTGTGGAATTTATATTATTCTTTCTATTTTTATTTTTAAAACTAAAATCAAATAAATAAAAAAGAAATACTTTTTTTTTCTGATTTGTGTTATATAAGTTTAAATTATTTTAAGGGTTTTATATGATAAATGTTAAAAATTTTTGAAAAAAAAATGGAGAAAAATTATCGTTTTTAGGTGAGAAGGACTGGCGTTTGCCATGTCCTTTTCAATCAAATCTTTACGCATGGATATTGAGTAATATAATGAACAATTCACAGGCAAATATCACATTTATGGTATTTTAATTTGGACCGTTGTCCATCTTAAAAAAGAAAACCCGTTTATCTTTCAAATTTTGTTTGATTTGAAACATATAATACATATGTATACTTTCCTATAACTTATACGCCAAAAATAAGAAAATTTTATCTTTAAGAGGAAAGTAGTATCATTCAACCAGGTAGAAAAGCATGTAACATGTTTAAAAGAAGTTGTTGGAAGAACCAATCAAAACATCAGATAAATGAAGTTATAATATTGTTATAAAATAAGAAATACGGTATCTCAAACTTTCTATTTCTCTCAACTATTTCGCCGTGCCTCCCCCTCCAACCCACTCCACCACCAGCCATTTTCAGTAAAATTCGAGCTTTGGTTCGGATTTCCGTTGATTCTTTTACATTTATTTTATTGCTTAAATGATCTTATTTAATATTATTTATTGAATTTCATGATAGACGCAATTTTTTTATAATTTTGATATTCAATTATAATTCTGATATTCAAGAGTGATTTACACAATGATATATCTTTAATTGTAGACAAATATTAATAGATTTAAATTTTCTTTTGAGTTCACCAAGATCTTAATTTTACTAAAGTGTCTCGACACCTGAGATCAAATACAGAAGCGATTGTGTAAAATAAAATCAATTTTATTTTTTTTAAGTTTTTATTGCTCTTCTTTTTATTTTTATAGATATTCTTTCTCAGAATTTTGTTACTTTGTTGGTTCCAACATTATTTAATCATGGTCAATTTCGTCTAAGATTTTGTTCCATCTACTTATAAGTTATTCATTTCATATTTATTCTAATTTATATGGAATGTTCAACTTGGACCGATTCACTTCCTTTAAACCGATTTTCTTCCTTTCATTCGAGTGTTATTAGAATGAATAGACATTTAATGCCCAATGTTTTATTTCTTGTTGTTCCAGATCTTATATCATCATTGGTTTATAAAATACTATTTAATTTATTTTTAATTAAAATAAAGTATCTTTGCAAAAAAATGTTGTTGGAATAACAGATACCAATTAACAATATTCTATGGAACCATTAAAGCTTCAATGTCCAAATACAATTTAAAAAAACAAAAAAGGCTACCCGAAATGCTCAAAATCCCCCAATATGAGATAAATGAGTATCAATATCGGTCTCTAACATAGATGTAGAAAATTATTTCTTTTCCACGAACTAGTACACTACACCAGACCAGAAACTAAAATCTAGAAGCAATGAAGGACTAAGTTGACTCCCATATATTCGGAAGAGCCAAAAATCGCTAAGAAAATTAAGTTGCGAAATTAGATTCAAATTCTGTTTCGATACCAGAAGACACCTTTGCTGTGATCGCCACCATCTTCATCTGGTTCCACATAGATGCACTCTTTCGCCTCTCTCCACAGTGCCTTGAACACAGGGGTTCCGTCAAACTGATAGTACTCTCCCAGAATCGGCTTTATCGCCTTTGTAGCCTCCATGGCATGATAGTGAGGCATGGTCGAGAACAAATGGTGGGCCACATGTGTGTCAGTGATATTGTGGAACACCTTGTTCAGAATCCCGTAATCTCTGTCCACGGTTGCCAGAGCTCCTCTGAACCAATCCCACTCCGATGAATCATAATGGGGCAATGACGGATGCGTGTGCTGCAAGTATGTGATGGTCACTAGAAATGCGTTCACCACCAACAATGGTCCTCCATAGACACATATCACCCATGCAAGGCTTTTTGCTAGTGCAAGGCGGAAGAGCCCGTAGGTGACAGCAAGGACACCAACATCAGATAGGTAGATCTGCAGTCGTCCGCGATCAGTGTAGATGGGGCCATAAGGATCAAAGTGGCAGGCAAACCGTTCATAGGGTCTGCCTGAAACATTGAATGCCAAATACAGAGGCCAGCCAAGGGTCAGGGTAATGGTGACTGAGATGAACCGGCCAGGGGGATTGTTGAGATATTTGGTCCACCAGCGGATGTTGGTTTTCTGCTTGGGAACAAACACTTCATCTCTGTCAAGAGAACCTGTGTTGGAATGGTGGCGGCGATGACTGTACTTCCAGGAGAAGTAAGGGACAAGGAGAAAAGAATGAAGGACAAGGCCAACAGTGTCGTCAAGCCACTGATAGTCACTGAAGGCATGATGGCCGCACTCATGTGCTATAACCCACACACCAGTGAGCACACAGCCTTGAAAGGCACCGTAAACTAGCCAAGCTACAATAGAGAGAGGCTGCGGCAGAAACTGGATGTAATTGGTAGCACAATAATAGAGGGAAAAGGCTATGATAAGATCATAAACAAGATACGAGAAAGAGCGGAGGGCAGAGCGCTGGAAACAGTGGGGTGGAATGGCTTTTTTGACCTGACCAAGCGTGAATGGTGGTTTTGAGTAAGGAACTCGCTTCAGGGGGCTCATTGCCACCTTCCGTGTTCCAGGTGGAGCAGACATTCTGCCACCAGCCCCCATTGCTACTGTAACCTGCAAAGCTAACTACATTGGTCAAGGAACATAGTGGTTGAACGAGTAACAAAAATAAGTCATCAAATCAAACTACAAATGGGGTAGCCTACTATTACACCTGCACTTGGTATAGCTAAGCTTGTGAATCATTGAGTTTCCAACCTATATGCCTATATCTACATGGTTAAGACTCTGCTTAGATCTCGCTAGGATTTTCCTATGAGTGTACACTGAAATTAGTTTAGGGTTGAATCGCTTATAGAGTGGAATTGCCTTTGAAGTGAATGAGGACATCATTTCGCAGTCTGAAGTAACTAAGGTGTTGAACTCGGTCTATGAATCAAAATACAGTGTACGCGAGAAAACCATGAATGAAGACAGAATGTAACGCTATAACAATGCAACTAGGTTAGTATAAGGGCTGAACAAGAAACACGCAAGCTCAAAGAGAAAATTACGAAAGCATGTTAGGAGCAGCCATTCCGACCTCAGATTCAGATCAAGGACTGAAAAACCATCGGGTTTCCTTTTTTTTTTTTATTAAAAAAAATTAGCAGTGCTCTGGCCAAAGCTAAAAACAAGAGCAACAGAGTGCAAGAACCGATGTCACGAGCTGGAGACAAATGAGAACAGAAAAAGAATTTAGGCCTCAAAAAGTTGAAGATATTCTTATGATTGGATCGAAACAAAAGTACTAGCATATGAAACTGCAACTGTACAAATCAAGCACACGTATAAACGGAAGGTTGGAAAATCAAAGAAAAGAACAAAAAAAAAAAAAAGATGCTTCTATTTTCTTCTTGCCAGCCAATGCAAAAAATTCAATGTATAATAGCGAAGATTTAGTGGAGGTAGGCTAAATCAAGGCTTATGTTGCAGCTTCGCAAAACAGGGACAGAAAAGTAGCTCTATAGTCAATGTTTACGTACTGAACAAAAGACGTGAGAAAAGTGCAACCTACCTGGTTTATGAGTCAGATACTGATCTGATTACGGCATACTACCTACAGTGATTTGACTCGTACCCACACCGTTAAAAAACCTCAAATCTCATCTTCCACGGTGGACAATCAGTTTCTTTTTCTTTGGGTTAATATATACTTCACCCCTTTATGTTTTAGAAATATATATTTTATCCCTTTTTTTTTTTTTACACAATCAAACAGTAATTTTTTAAATCTTAATTTAAATAATATGATAATTATCTCCTAGTATTTTCAGCCTATATGGTATTTTTTATAGTTTATAGATATCTTAACTTATCAATTTCTCTTTCTGTGCATGTAAAACAAATTTTTGAAAATGGTGAAATGTATATTTTTGAAATAAAAGGGAGAAAGTATAATATCAATTAAATCTCGAGGGCAAATTGTAATTAACATTTTCTTTTAACACAAGGTTTCATCAATTCAAGGCATTTCGTGTAAAGTGCTAAACAAGTCTGTCTATGGTGGCAAAAGATTCCACAACCAATCACAACATGGTAAATAAAATCCAGGAAAAAATAACAAATAAATCATTAACACCTCTAGGTTGGCCTAATTAGACCACTAATAATTTTTTTCAGGTTAAACAAACCACTAAATTTACTGAGTCAACTCAAATTGACCGCTAGACTGTAATTCAATAAAATATTTCATTTTCAAATGAGATATTTAGTTTATACCAAGACAAACAAAAATAACGAATAAACCATTAACCTTTTTTTATTGATGCAATTAGGTCACTAATGTTCTTTTTTTATTTTTTTTGCCAAATAAACTACTCAATTTTTAAAACGACTCAAACTGTCCATTTTCCTTTTAAATCTAATATTTTTTCCTACATTTTACGAAGACTAAGATTGGCATTTTACAGAAGAAATAAAAAACATTAATGGTTTTTTGTTATTTTGCATTATATTAAAATATGTAATATGCCATTTACATGGTCCTAATGAAATTATTTTCTTACGAAAAAGAGACAAAAGTTGTATAGTATGTAAATAGAGACACTATGACTAATTGAAACTGAGAAATCATAGTACTCAGCCACTGAGATTGTTCACAATGGCACCTTCTAGTTCAAGCCTGGTTTCTCCTTCCTCAGGGCCCAATACTATCATTAATGTGAGATGCAGTGTATCCAAGGACAGGGAAAGTTGGATAACAAGGTTTCATATATTAACTCCAAAGAAAAAATGCTCCATGGTTGATCAAAATATTAATTGATTTCACATTGCAGTAATGAAGGTAGCCAATTTAGACTATTTTAAACTAAAAGTGTTTATTGTGTTTAATTCAAAAAGATTGTTGGGGCTGTCATATTTTTTCAATTGAATTAGGTCATTTGACAAACATTAGTGACTTATTTCACAAAAATATATTAGTGGCTAATTCAAAGAAATCCCAAATCATTAGTGGCTCATGCGTTATATTTTCCAAAAATTTGCTACCGTGATACTCTTAACATGCAATGAGTGCTGAAAATAGGTGCGGACTCCGTTAGATAAATTTTTGGGTTTGTACAGCACAGCTAAACTTCAAATCAAAATTACACTTACTCCCCCCAGATTTCAAACTTGACACTCTCCACCTGCTTTTTTCAACACTAATAATAATAATAATAATAATAATAATAATAATAATAATACTCTCTCTGTTTTACATTAATTGACATTTCTACTTTTTTTTACTGAAGTTTGACCTAAACATATTTATATTAATATGTATTGAAAAAAATTCTTCAAAATGATATTTAAAAACTATAATCTTTAAAATTTTATTTTCATATAAAATATTTATATTTTTATAATAAATTTTTAAAAAATAAAATCATAAATTAATTGTTGTGAATAGTAAAATGGTCAATTTTTATAAGATGGAGAGAGTAATAATAATAATAATAACAATAGCAACAACAAAGACTATTCCTAATGTATTTAAATCGTCTAACGATTTTTTAAAGTTATTATACAGTAAAATTAGATTTTCAAACAGTACTATTAGAAACTAACAATGTGAAGAGAGAGAGAGAGAGAGAGAGAGGGGCAATTATAGGTTAGAAACTTTCAGAAGTATCTGTAATTTCAACTAAGATTCAAAAGTAAATGTAATTAACATCACTACTAAACCGATTGAAGAAAAACTAATTAAATTGAATGAAAAAACAAACATAACATAAGAAATTGAATAAAAAATCATATCAAATAAAAAAGAAAAAAGAAGAACTAATAACAATATTTTCCTTAAAACAATAACGAAAGTGCATAAAGTGCAATTTCCATCATAATAGACTACTATTCTTTGTTGGTTGCGCCGTAACCTAGCTATCAACTATTTATGCAAAAGTCTCCTTCTAAGTGTTTATTAAATTCAATGAGCTTCATCAATTTGGTAATAGAGAGGAAATATTAGGCCTGGAATTGGGCCGACCATGAAAAGTGCAAGCAAAAAAGAGCCCTCACGCTTCAGGCTTTACGCCTAACCTTTAAATATAGAAAAGAAATCAAGTGACTAGCCCCACGCTGCCGGAAACAATTTACTGATTTAGAACGTATTACAACCCCCGAGTTCCGACGCACAGCGATCGGTATCACATAAACAAATCGAAAACGCGAAAATGTGGGAGGCGAATTTTGAGTGGAGCCGCTCAGCTGTCTGCGGCAGGAGGAACAACATCATTTTGATTGGACCATCTCCTCTGGGCTGGACCCAACTTGTTTTCTCTCAATCGAATCATTCCCAGACCCCAACCCAATAATCCTTTTCCTTTGCAGGCCAATCGACCTAGACTAATTGACGAATTTCCTTTCTTTCGTTTTCTCAACGAGCTAAGTTTTGTTGTTCTAGATAAATACAATTACATTTTGAGTTAAAGAACAGAGGTTAGACTCAGAATTATACTAATGAGGTTTGGGCTGGTAAGGTTAAATGTCTCGCCGAAAGGGGAAAGGTGCGACCAACAAATGTCTGGGCTATAAGGTTCAGTGATAAATTAATGCACAACTATTTGATTCCCATCCTCCCCTCCTTCTCCCCCCCCCCCCCCCCCCCCCCCCCCCAACCAAATTATCACGGCAGATCAGAAAAAATGAAAATCAGTGACAACCCGCAAAAAAGAAGAAAAATGAGGGATGTTGTAAAAGAAAGATCCGAGCCAGATTGAGGAACTGAAGACATGTAAATAAAAGCATTGAAGTTTTCGAATCAGATCCTAAATGGAGCGAAACAAAGAAAAAACAAAATCCCAGATCCGACCTATGAGATCAAAAAACTTCGAAGCAACGGGCGAATCCAAGACAAATTATGCCAATAGACATTACCGGTAATCGAAAATTAAGGTAGTACGATCGACAGCCCCAAATCCAAATCCGCTCAAATTATAAGCTAAAACGACATCAAGATCTTAATCCAATGCAAAGCTCCAAAGAAAGTCCAAATGCGAGAGAAAGTACAGAGGGAAAGCAGACCAATGTCGAGAGAGTAAAAGAGCTTACCAGAAATCCCGCTGTTCCCGAGCGTCCAAACGCCCTTCCTCTTTGGCTGCTCCTCTCACACGCGCGGCCGTGCACTTTGCGGGGGGGGGGGGGGGGGGGGGGGGGGGTTACGGCGCTCTGGTTTGAGGGGGCTGAGAAGGGCGGAGAGGGCAGGCCTTTTAAGCTTGCATTTCCCTCCCTCACAAATGAGGCGGGACCCACCATCTGACCAACATGTCCTCATGCTTGTATCCTGCACCAACCCTTTCCATGTTTCCAAATTGCGGAATACACGTGGCGCTCACTCACTGGCTCTTAACCCACCCCATCCCCGTGACGACTAGGTCGAGGCGTCCACAACGAATCAACGATCGCAGCCGCTCGTTTCGTCCGTCCACCGCATATTTTGGTTTCTCTTTTGTATCCAAAATATCATGGACCCACGCGACGCTCAAGTGCCATATTTTGATGGCTTAAATGCATATACGATCCCTCAAGTTTGTACACTCGCACGAGTTAGTCCTTAACGATTGACTCATCCCGACTTAGTCCTCTAAGTTATAAAAACATGCCACTTACTCCTGAAAGTTTGGAAGTGTGTGCAACTTCATCCCTTGAATGATCACGGGCTGTCACGTGACCACCACGCCATTAGGGTTTCTTTCTTTTCCACCACCTGTTGCCATCTTCTCCGTTAAAGCTAGCCTCAAGCCTTGCCATTGGCTTCTCCTCTCTCTGCCTCGAGTCAAATCCAGCATCTTCTCCTCTTCAGATCAAACCTGAAGCATCTTCTCCACCTCAATTCAAACCTGGTGTCACCTCTCTCCTCATCAAATCAAACCTGCCACCTCTTCTCCTCCTCGAATCAAACCCACCGTCTCTTCTCTTCCTCAAATCAAGCCCGTCGGCCTCTCTCCTCCTTTGCCAACCTTTGTTTCTCTCATTGAATCACTTCTCACTAGCCCATCGAATCTGGCTCACCATCAGCATCCTCTCCCCAAGAGTCGTCCTCTCTTGCCCAACACAATGCGTCGTTAGCCCAGCACTATGAGTCCTCTCTTTTGGGTGATAGTGAAGGAGATTGAGGGAGATGGGTTGGGAGGTGGAGACGACTACAGCGGAGGAATAGGCAGAAGAGGGAATGGTGTTGCGGTTCTCATCCCAACTCGACCCTTGCCCCAAGCCACATCAGCCTAAAAGAAACGTCATCTACATTTTCATCCATTTAAGGACTAACTCACTACATTTTGTAAAGTTAAGGGACTAAGTATTAATGAATTAAACTTTAAGGATTAACTCGCTAGAGCCAGAAAATTTAGAGGACCAAATGCGCATTAAGCCTATTCTGATTCCCTTGAATTTGTTTTACGACCTTTTCTTGGCTTTTTTGTTTGCCCCTAGTTTATAAGCAAATTTCAGTGACTCGTTTATTTATTCACCCAAAAAAAAAAACTTGATTATTTTGATACTTCTCTTAGCTCATAATATTTACTGTTACTTTAATATACGCACATTTATATGTATTACTTAATTCATTTCACATTCTTTACAATATTTATTTATTTATTTATTTTGGTACCCTAAATTTTTTACGTTAAAGGAGAGTTTTTATAAAGAAAGAGTTTGGCATGTCTTGAAGCCGGGAATATTTTCGGTAGAGCAAAACCCTTGCCACTTCATATAAGGTTACGAGATAATATTTATTATATTGAATAGTCTTGAATCTTTTTTTTCATATATAATAAATTACTTTATTATATTACCATGTAAAGTTTAAACTATCATATTTATAAATTCATTTTTTCCATTTTTTTGATTTACATGTAAAAATAAAAAAAAAAACACATAAAATTTTTTCCCTCTTTCTCAATTTCCTTGTCAAAGTTAAATGTTTCAAGAATTCAAGACGGAAAAGAATACGTCACATAAGTTTGTCATTTTAATTTTTCAAAGTTTTTATTTGATCAGTACATAATTGCAAACAGTGAGTATTGATGCGTCATGCATTTATATAATGAAAACGATGTACATCTGAAAAAAAGCTAAGTAAATGTAAAGAAGTGAGAGATTACATTTTTTTTTTTTTTAAAGAGCAAAACGTATATATTATGGCTCGGCGAGTACAGTCATGGATTTTATATTTATCACACACCTAAAATTGTTGTTACACTACAGACTGTTGGGGGCATTTTTCTGCAAGTAGTGTAGCTATTCTTCCATTTTGTTTCTTTGGTGAATTATGAATACATATATAAAATTAAACACAAACTATGAATATAAAATATAGTGTTTTTTGCCTTTATCAGAATTCAGAGGCGCTATGGGTAGAGGGACGCCCAACTGTGGGCAAGTTTTCTTCGTTACACTCAGACGTAAGGATAGTAAGATGAAAGTTGTTTCTACTAAAAATGATGTCTCTTAGAAGCTACCAATATGCATAAAATAGAAGTTCATTTAGGCTCTAAACTTGGCACAAGAGACCTTCCCTCTGCCTCCTTGGAGACAAAATCAAAATCACTTTCCACTTTGCGTTTAACATCCCCTGACCACTTCGTCTCCAGAAGACCCAATTACTCAATCTTTTCTTTTTCTAGCCATTTCCTTCACCAGCCTCCTTTTCCAACTTTTTCCAAATTACAATACCCCTCACATTAATTGACAGGATTTTCATGATTTATATATATCTCAACTCCCCTACCACAATTCACAAGTTAACACGTACCAATCTCTGAGTCCGCAATTCACAAGTTAACATGTATATATATTATTGTTGCAGTTGAGTGTTGTATTATATACTTGTATTAATTTATTTGAATTTAATACGATGAATTTGTGATGTGAAAGCTGTTACTGAAATCGCATTAATGTGATATAAATTTTTTTTAATTTATATTTAAAATGATACGGTTATTATTTTTAATTTGTGAAACTATTTATTGTGCCGTGCAGTTGTGGCTCTGATAAAAACTGTACCACGAACACAGCTGCGCGTTTATCGTTCTTTCTTTTACAGATGTTAATCATATTACAATCCAAGTATCTCGAAAAAAATCAATTCCAACCGGAAAGCTTGACGAAATGAAATACCGCCAGCATTATGTTGAAATTGGCTCTTACGAGTTCTCTACTTCACCGAGCTGCAAAGGCATCATGCTTTAATTTGTAGAAATTGGATCATAATTGATCTTCCCAGCATGACTTAGAGATTAAAACCGGGTTATTAAGGATCAACAGCAAAAATAGATTAAAAAATAATCATATATAGAGCCTAATCCAATAAACTTCACACCAACGAAAAAGAAAACAAAATGATCCATATTTGCTGGTGCTACAGGCGCCTTGGGTTCCTAAATGATCCGATTAATGTGGCCCGTAACGTAAGGTCATTGGGCCTACAGCCTATTGGACCTGTACGCCCTGTGGTGTATACATGGACCATCCCAGAACTTTACCTTGCATTGTCGGCCCATTCATGTCAGCTTATTAGGGCACAATTGGGCTGTTATATTAGTACAATGCATTGAGTGAGTGCCTTTTAGGTGGATTTAATAATTGGATTTTTTGTGACTTATCCTACAAAATCTAAGTCTTCAAAAACTTTTAAATCATAAAAATCACACTATTTAGCTCATGAAGCTTAGCCCAAATGGTTGTGAAAGGAGACATATGCACTCTAAGTAATACAAAAAGATGCTTTAAATGACAAATTTATTTCTCCATTTATCCTGCCGTCACAAATAGAAAACACTGAAAACAAGAAAAAGAAAACATTCGGCAGCAAACCAGAAACTAGCTCGACTCTCTTCCATATCGAAAGAACCTATACGCGCATTAAAGAGAGATTAAACGCAAAATTACAAAAGTCGATCGACCACTACCTTCCAAACTCCAAAGCCATCGTTCCCTTCTTCTGTTCACAAGCTGCTAGTTTCAACTTCAAATTAACTGCAAGTCCCGTAGCCAGGGGCACCGCCACGCCCGGCGCGCCCAGCCCCAGCCCCAGTATTATCAACATCATCCCTCCAGCCTGCCAGTTCAGCCTCATCATAGTCTCCAGCCCCAGGTGGCATAGTTGTATACGCATAGCGAGCCCTGTCATGATCTGCCGTGTATCCAGTATTCTCTGCCGGAGCACCCGTCCTGTAACTGTGCGCGGCATTGAATCCGTCGGGGACAGTGTCTATACTGCCATGATCGGCATCAACCCCGCCATAGCCAGCGGCTGGCTCTTGTCCGTTGGCGGTGTAGCCATGGCCAACTTGTCTTGCTGCGGCGTTCTGATCATAGGCCTCCTGTTTCTGTCGCTCTGCTTCGTATTTCCTTTCGTCTTTCCTCTCTCTCGCCATCTCCTTCTCAGCTGGATCACTCTTTTTCATTTTATTCACCTAGGACAAATAGTATAATTTCTCTTAATCAGATCACTAACACACACACACACACAAATCGCACTGCTTAATAGTAAGTGTTATAAGCGGTGTAAGTGTAATTAACAAAAGTACGATGAAGTCATGAAGGCACGTTTTCTTGGATGGAGGCTTTGGTCTTCTCAAAGCCAGCCCTAGCAGAGGCTCCTGCGTTAGCTGCTGCTTCCTTCATTGACTGCATTTTCCTGCTTCAATTCTTAATCTCTTCCTTTGTTTGTTCGCACAATCTATTTTAATTGCGTCTATGTGTGGAGGGCTGAGGTTTCATATAGAAGAGGAATGGCCTGTAGTTATCTGCCAACTGCCACGTGTTTGAAGCTTTGGAGTTTGGCCATATTACGCGAGTACAAGTCTTCGACGTGTGTCATAGCTTCTTACACGTGTACAGCGCGGCTTTCATCTTCATCTCTCACCCGCAGGGGCTGCCACGTTCCCCGGGATGAAAAAGTTCGGCAGCGGCAGAGAATCGCCGGCCAGAAAAACTACCAATTCCGTCGACACATGCAGGCGGGGTGCCGCCACATGGTCCATAAATTATCCAAGAACTTTCTTATCCTCGCAGCTCAGACAGACTCCCGAGTGACCTCCAGTATCGCTGCACACGTGGCGCCACGCGTAAGCCACTGGGAAAAGCATATCTCAATTCTCAAGCACCAGGGACGCGCCTACTTAGGGCCGGGAGGGACTGTCACCCCTAGAATTTTCAAATTTTTTTTATTGGTAATAGTTAAATATAATATATAATTGTAAAATTTTTAAATTTAGATACTTATTTGTAAATTATAAAATTAATAATGGGCTTTGATATAATTTATCCTTCTAACTATTTCACCCCATAAGAATATAAAAGCCCCTTTATTAGTCCTCAATTCTTGAGCCGCTTTTAACTAATTATAATTAATCCCTAATTTTTTTAGGGATTAATTAGTTAAAAACAAGCTAATTTGAAGGACTTAGTTATTTCTTGTGATTTTAGGCAAAATTTTTAAATTTGTCACTAATATTTTGGGCTGGACATGGATTTACTACTATAATTTTTTTAAGCATAATCTCCTACTAATGTTTTAAAATTAGCTGAATATGCTACTATAGTTTCAAATTGAGGGTGGATATGTCATTGTCCATTAAAAAGCTAATGGAACACGTTTTAAGTAGCAAATTTTAAAATTTTAGGGTGATAATGTATGTTTTAACAAATTTCAAGGACTTTAGATAATTAGACAATCTCTCTCTCAAAACTCGGCCAACTACCATTGCTGCTGTTTGGAGTTTCTTCGGTCACCGCGGAGATAAAAATTTTAGGATGGCTCTAACGCCTTGACACCAATTCTTGTTGTACTAAAAAACCAAATGCACTACAACAACTTACTACAAGGATGATGAGCATTTCCTACAGTTACTTCCCACACTAAAAATCATAAGAAAAATAAATTGAAGTAAAATCATCAAATGATGCAATGCGACCAAAGTGTTTGATAGTTTTAAGGCAAATCTATGTCCTACGCTTTTCCTGCAACAACTTTTTCTATGGTTTTCATGCAAAAAATAATCCAACGATTTTCATGCATGAATATTTCCTACCATTTTTTTATGAATAAAATAGTAGCAAATTAAATGTCTCAAAATCATAGGAAGAAAATACTTTCCTACAACTTTTTGATGAAAAAAAATGTGTCTCCAACTCGTAGGATTATAAATTGAGATAGTTATCCTACGATTTATAGCCCTAAACCCTAAAATTCCTAAACACAAACCCTAACCCTAAATCTTGCCTCAAACCCTAAATCTTTATACATAAGCCTTAACCTTAAACACTGCCCCAAACCCTAACCTTAAACTGTCCTAAACCATAAATCTCTAAACACAAACCCTATAACCCTAACCCTAAATCCCCAAGCCCCATACCCTAACTCTAAACACAAATCTTATTAATTCTAAACCCTAAACCTAAACCCAAAATTACGCCCTATAGTCCTAATCCTAAGTTTCTAAAGTCAACCCATAAAACCTAAAACCCTATCCATAAACCCTCTGAACCTTCTAAAATCCCTAGACCTTAGGTACTCTAAACAACTAAAGCTTGAGCTACCAACCCAAACCTTATAACCTCAAACTTTAAACCTTAATTAAAAATCTAATCCTTGACATATTGTCCTTAATCTTAAATGAAACTTTGAAAATCCTACTCTTAATTTATGTAACACCGGTATTCAGTAGTGGTTGAACATGAAGATATAGCTTCAATTACATAACTACTTAGTAATGATTCTGAAGATGATTTTGAGGATGAAAATTCGTTACTTAGTAACACTTCCAAAGATGAAAGAGCAATTATTCATCTAATTATATGGTTCAATTACTGTGTTTAGTATATATGCATGTATTTATGTATGTATGTATGTATTCACTGCATCTATCTATATATGTATATATAATATTAATATATAATATACTATTTATAGATATATCTATGTGTATTATTTTTTTTAAAAAAAAATAGAATGTCACAAAATCTTTGGACATAGAAACCATAAAAAAAAACGTAGGAAATAAAAAAGTCACAAAACCATAGGAAATGTATTGTCAGAAAAGCATAGCTAGGGCAAAAAAGTCACAAAAATGTAGGATGCTTGTGTCAAAAAATTGTTAGATAAAAGATGTCACAAAACTGTAAGTTTTAAAGTATTTTAAAACCGTCAGATTTAAGCTATCATAAATTCATCGGACAATCATACACTTGTGCTATCTTTTTTGTTCTGACATAGGTATTTTCTACAGTCTTGTCCTATGATTTTTATTGTAGTAAATGGTTGTTTGCTACACTTGTCCTACGATTTTCGCTATCTTAAATACCTTCATCTCTCAAGTACTACATCAAGAAGATTCATAGATGCATCCGCAATTTCCCAAGTGAGAAGCTGATCTACAAATTTCTGGAGTTTTTTTTGGTCAATTTTGCATTTTTGTTTCATTTTCTGATTCGGTTGTTTGATTGTTTTTGCTTTAAGGTGTAGAGATGGTGAAAATGAAGGTAGTGCTCATTCAAATGATTGTGGCCGGGAGAGTGAATCCTTTAGTTATTTGAGAGAATTTGTAGCGGAAAATCAACACTGAGGTTAAACTCATCTCCTTTATGATGATCCACTATCAGAAACTCCCAATAGTATTTCACTCCACTTTAGTGACCCACTACCGAATTCCAAGCTTATTTTGGTTTGCAGAGGTGATTGTTGTAGTAAATATTGCTATATGGGCTAACTTTCTCCATCAAAACCTGAAGGGAAAATAGTACTTTGTTGTCGAGGAGTGCTGCACACTAGTAGTTGTAACCCAAATGTAGGTTGCCACAAGTAATAAAATCTCGGGAGTTCGAGTGTCAAACCACAAGGAAGTAAATTAAGAAATACAAATTACAGATATTTAATAAGGAAGGTTTTCATGAAAAGTGTGAACAAGTGTTGATTAAAAATTCAAATTCAAATAAAATAGCTAAGGTTAGGGGATCCACTTTTAGTATATCGGTTATGATTAATTTTGGCCCATCTTACCACTCAATTGGTATCCACACATAAAGGAGGTCTCAATCGGGGAATTTAGTTAGTATTAACTTTCATTAATCTTAAAAACGCCAATGCTTGCTAATGGGTTCAAGTATTCATCATGCCAACATTTGTCGACAATAACTTAAGATTCCAATATAGCCGGCAGAGCCATGTTCTACAGAGGGAATCAAGCAGCTTTTGTAACAATGATTGACTATGATGAATCAAGACTCCCACTTAACAAGGAGGGAAAATAAATAGATTAAGGAAGAAAATACCGTTAACGTTGCGATCCATTCAAATCAATTATAACCTTGATACCAAAAGCTTCACCCTTTCACTTTAGTAAAAAAAAGATTAGTTAGCCATAATAAAAATAGACAATATGTAGAAAGATGAAATAAACATTAATAGAAAGATCAAATGAAGAATAAGAACAAGAACAAGAAAACACTTGAACAGAGCTTCGATATTGAAAACTAGAACAAAACTAAAGAAGAAAACTTAAGGATGATACAAGAACATAAAGGAGGCCTAAGAAATGGCTTCCTTCACTCTCCCCCCAAGGTGACTATTTATAGAGTTTTGGGGTGGGTGAAATGATAAAAATAAAATGGTAAAATATAGGTAAATACAAATCAATAATGACGGGCTGCAACTTCTTTTATTTTTTTGACCATCGTAGACATCAAATCAACTCTTCCTCAAAGCACAAAAGTTGTAGATCCCTTCTTTAGCTTCGAATTGATAGCTTTCTCATTCAAATCAGACATCTGTAGCTTAAGTTATGATTTTTCTACCAAAATTGCTCTTTAGCACACGAAATAACAAAGGGTATCATCTATAATCAGATTTTGGAAATGAAAATGATCAAATTAGCTCATGGAATGAAGCAAAATTGAGAATCTATGTATTGGCTTTTAAATGAATTTGGAATCACTCAATTCTGACATCTATAGCTCCAGATATGATTTTTCTCGTGAATGGTCGCCAAGTGATGATTTTACCTACGTAAAAAATAATTATTTAATATTGATGAAGAGTAAAACGTATATGAACAGTAAAATATGCATGTGAATAGTAAAAATGACAATGAATAATAAAAATGTGTGAATAGTAACCCGGTGAAAAAATGCTCAGAATATAGAAATTAATCATAATCAAAGTATATAATGATAATTTAAACCCTTAATAACAATACATTTATGAGTATTCATTAAGGAGGAAATGTGAGAATGGAGGCGGGAAACACTTTGAAGCTCGCCGGTGGGTAAGACTGCTGAGAATAAGGTTTCAAAATATCTCAAATAGCACGTCTCAAAGATTTTGATATTTTTTGAAAGATGTTATAATAACTCCATAATTTCAAATTTTGTTATTTTTACCATTGTTCATTATTTTTTAACAAATAGTGGCGTATTTAAGTCAATTTTAAAAAATTAGTAGGAGATTGATTAAAAAAATTATAGTGGTAAATTTATTCCTAACCTAAAATATTATTGATAAATTTGAGACTTGTCGTTAATTGTTATGATGGAAACTATATGTTAGTCATCCTCCATTTCAAGGAAAAATGTACGTGCTTGATGTCACCGTAAACTATATGTTGGGTCAATTGAAGAATATTTAATTTTGTTATTGCGTCTTATTTTCATTTATGAATATAATTGTACTTAAAAAATATTTATTTTCAATAGTATACAGTTATTATAATTACTTGAATAATACTCATTTAAAAGGGAAGTAAATTTTTTTTGACTTTTTATACTCACCTATTTAAATACGTTAATAAAAAATACAAATTTTCAACAAAATAGTTTTATGTTTTTGTGTAAAGAATGAGGCTACAGGTCGAGCAGATTGAAACCGTCAAAGGAGTGCCTTTGCCTTAATGAGATATGATACTATCTGCCATGCAGGACATTCTCCATTAACGGATAAATTAACGCCATTAGTATCCAACTGTAAGTAAATAATATCTACCATTAAATGTTTGAAACTGGGTTGCTAGTGTCTATGTCTGGTATTTGAGTGTCTAATGTCTGCAAGTTGTTTTCCTAGTTGTGAGGATAAAATAATTTGATTATTCAAATTTTACATTTAATTCAGAGTATAATAATGTTATTTTAAAGGATATTTAATTGAAAAATTATGTCATATTTTTATAGCTTCCTATATGGTTGTCTCTTATCTACATGTAGAAGAACTTAAATAGATTTTATATATAGTAAACACCAAGTAGATATAATTGGATATTTTATTCATAGAATTAGACATCTCATATACAAAAATTGACATTATATCATAAAAAGTGTCTAACTCCATATATATATTTTTTTAATTTTTGCAGTGTCCAAGTGCCTAAATGTGATGGTTGGATGTCTAGTATAATAGTTTAAGTGTTTAAATCTAGTAAAAAAGTGTCTAGCCTACCCATTTGAGTATAGTGTCCTAGATATTAGATTGAAATATCAAAATATTTGATTATGGTGGTTGAATGTCTAATATGATGGGTTACGTGTCTAAATTTAGTAAGAAAATGTATAGTTTACATGATTGTGGTGTCTAAGTGTTTAATTATGACACTCTATATGTTTCATTCATTTTATATAAAACTATATACCACATATATATAATTGGATACTAAAAAAAAGAAAACATATTTATATAAAATAAAAAATTTATATTTTTATGCAAACAAGTTATGTACTAGTGTCTAACATAATTTATAGGAGTGTCTAATTTTATCTATGATGATGTCCAATATCACATATTATAGTATCCACTTTCTAATAAAAAACAAAAATATAGATACCCTTTTTTACTTTTATATTATCTCAATCTATGTGTTGGTTAGAATATTAATATTTTAGTGTGAAAATATGAAAAATTGTAATTAATTTGGATCCCTAATAATAGAAATAATAAAATATATTTTGTAAAATAAGAGAATTGTTTAATGTTAAAAATAAATAAGGTAATTGATTTAATTCCTTAAAAAATATGAAAGAAAGCTCTCAAGAATAAATTTTTTATAAAAATATCTTTAGAAAAAAATATAATTATTTTTCAATTAAATATGAAATTAAAAAAATTGGATTTTGAGAAAGAAAAAAAAAGCAAATGAAGGTTACGCATTCTGTCCCTGCTGTACGTCCGCCAAGGCAGACGCGAGAATTGTCCCGCCTCAACATGCTATAGCTCGGAGGTATCATACAATAGTTTTGATTTAAAATGGGATGAAATTGTCCAAAATAACAGAAAAATATCACGCTTTATAGTTGGATTAGCCAAAATTTCATATATTTGTGAGAAATTACCAAAACCCTCATGAGGTTTAATTAAACCTACAATTATGTCCCCACTGTCTAAAATACCTACATTTACCCCTCTAACAGAAAAGGGAAAATGACTAATTTTACCCTCCTAGCTTCCTACATTAGAGACTTTTTCTTCTAACTTATACATTTAACAAGCTGCCCCTTCCCCATTCCCCTCCGACTCTGCCTCTCCCGAAGGCCTCACATTCTTCACCGTTATCACCGAAGATCTAGCTAAAGAAATGGGCATATTGTCCTCCCGATCCAAACCTATACTACAAATTGATTAGAATAAAATAGAAAAAATAAAATTCCATATCTAATTGGGGCCGCATCTTTATGAACCGTGCCATGCCTTCCCACTCTATTGTGGAAGAAGAGGATGACACAACTCAACCTGATTGAGGAGATGAGCAGGGGAGAGCATCTAGTATGCTCAATCTTCTTTGTGTTGCTCGATCTAAAGTCTATAAGTACCATTGTGGGAAGAGAACTATAACTAATTTCACCTTTGACCTAGGGGTTGTTAAGATGGAACTAATACCCAAAAATGGGTACAACTGAAGAGCTTTGGGTTTCATTGGACTATGGCTCTGATGCGTAGAGGGATTTGTTCATAGGATTGACTTGCACTAATTCAGAACTCAGGGGCAAAGTTTCTAAAAAAGAAGAGCTTTGGGTTTCATTCAGAACTAATACCCAAAAATGGGTACAACTGAAGAGCTTTGTGTTTCATTGGACTATGGCACCGATGCATGGGGGCATTTGTTCATGGGATTGACTTGCACTGATTCAGAACTTGGGGTTTTTGAAAAAGAAGGCTAGATGGGTAAAATCAGAGTTCTGAATTAGTACAACCAATAATTTCATCCTTGTTTTGTGATAATGGTGAATAACAGTGAGGACGAAAGTCTTGGTTTGATTAAACCTTATGGGGGGTTTTCATATTTTTGCCTATATTTGTATTTAAAAATTATTTTTGTTTTTCATTTTTTTTACCCGTCATTCATATATAACCAAATTTAAGATTTGAGCTAATGTATTAAAAAAAAAAAAAATTTAGGGCTTATATTATCTCCACAAGTCTCTTTTAAATCAAGGCAAGTCATTATTTTTAACTCAATGTTACATAATTTAAAGTGTAATGTAGTAACTTTTTTATTACACTTTCGTTTTCTATTTTCTCTGTGTAACATTTCTAAACAAGGGACTTTAATTTTTATCTTGTAGTTTTTCTCAAATTGTCTCTCAAAATTTTTTACACATATTTCAAAACTAAAAAATAACGGTATTTGAAAAATATTGCAAACAGAATTAAATGGGGGACAGGGGGAGAATCATTGTTGTCATTATTGTTATTATATTTTTACAAAGTGTTAAATTGTTATATTATTATGAAGAAAAGAGGTGGCTTCTCACAACTTCCTGTTCTTTGCAAGATGGGTAAGAGAAGCCCGAAAGAGCAGAACGATGTCGGTTTAAGAAATGACCAATGCACTTCCAGTGGTCTAATTTGCAACTGGAACTTTTTTGTGAAGGCCAAAAGAGCTGACACAAAATATTTAGTATGAAGTTTAGCCGCTTTCCTGCATGTGATCTTGCCGAGTGTAAGATTTTGACCCTAATATGAAACCCAATCCAAAGCCCAGGTTAGGGGAGGAAATAAGTGGTGTTTGGGTTAACCCAAATCCAAACTAATTTTAAGATGCAAAAATTGGATTGGTTTAGGTCAAACATGATTGACCCGATTCAACCCGACTGACAATTCTTAACCCATTCTTATTTCTAGCCCAATTTTATCCTAGCTCAACCCACATACCTATACTATAAATACCTAACCTAGCATCCATACCCTAATCTATCATCATATTGTCACCCCTCTCTATGTGTCCCTAAATGCCATCTGCTGTTGTTCGCCGTTTTCCGTTGACTTCACCGGTGCCGTTCATCCATTCATCATTCATCTGGTAGACGTTCTGCCTCCCTCCTTGCTGTCCTTCGCCTCGCCCTCTCTCCCTCACCGTCATTTGCCGTTGGTGTGTATTTGCCATCCCTTGTTGTCATTGGTTAGATGGTTTGTAGTTGGCCGCAATGGTGAGAGTGGGGTGTCGAGTAAACTTAACCCAACCTTACCCTAACCCTATATTTTAGGTTAGGGTCATTTCGGGGTTAGGAGGCAGAATTGGGTTGGTTTGAGTTGGAAAAAAACAACTGCTTATGCCTTTTGAAAAAAAAAATGAGTCTGAGCCTGAGCTTGACCCGAAACCCGATTCTTACACTTACTTTTTACACCGTTCCAGGTTCAACCCAAATTTGGGCCGAATTGGCCAGCCCTTCATCTAAATCTGGCTAAAGCCGAAATAACATTATATTCACACAAGCACGTCGCAATATATGAACAAGGATTTGTAATATAATTGTTATGGAGAAAGACATAGGTTGCCATCCATCAAGTGTGTTCACGAGCCCCCAATTTTTTTGCCGTCAATCCCTAGCCAGCTCTCCAATCATCTCAATCCATCTGGTTTCAATCATATTCTGCTTTTAGCTTCCACAATAGATTTATCAGAAGTCGGTTCTCCCAGGGCTTCAGATAGGAAAAATAATAGTAATAATAAACTCAAGTCATCGGGTGCAAAATATGCCTTCATGCTACAGAATTGAATGCTCACTTGAAATTGGCCCTCTAATCATCGATAAAGTTTTGTCTCACCATTTCAGGGTTTTGTGTTGCTGGGAGTATTGCATTTGAAGAAGCCAACAACAAGTGCAAACAAATTTTCAATTATCATCTGTTTCGTTCAGTGTTCCCCAAAGCTCATTTCACAGTGTTGATCTGGCGCTGCGGACTGCTACTGGTTGCTTGGATCATTCATGTATTGGTTCATTGGGCTCTGTTAATTTTGTGATACACGTTGAGCTTTTATTCGTTCGTCTATTGGATTCTGATTTATTTTAGTGCTCTATTTCACTTATGACATATGCATTCTGTTCCTATATGGCTTCTTATCATGCAACTAACAATTCTTAACACACACCAGCATTTCCTTTAAGAGCAGAATTTACAGAGAACAATACTGCATTGCTTCGTCACTCGTTGCTTATTAAGACAATTGATCAGTGATCAAAAGCTGCTGCTACTCCCTACGTAGTGGTTCCTGCTCATTATTAGAGAAGACCCAATCAATTATGTTTAGATTTGCTGAGAGTGGCAGGTTGCCAAACGAGCCTGGTAGCGCATTCGATGAGAAAGATAGCCTAAATGGTAGATTTGTAAGGTTTAGATAGCTAAGGCCCAAAGACACATTTTCAGGTAGTACGTTAGGAGTTTCTGTACAAGAGATACTCATATTGGATGGAAAAGACCTTCTCCTTGACGAAATGTTCTTATTATGGAATCGCTCAGTTGCTCTTTCAGTTTAGTAACAAATTTGCTCGGAAAACGAAACATGAGCTAACGTTATACAGGGAAAGAAGAGAGGAGTAAAATTGTGACATCCAGTAAACTAAAGTTACAACTTTTTAACCCTTTTTACCTGGCAGGCTTAAGAAGCGCATGGCCGAGGAAGGTAGTACCTGCCCCGCTCCCTACAAGGGTGGTCCAGTTAGAAGTAGTTATATAATCCCGATGCTCAAGTTACTTTTGATAAGTTACTCTGAATTAAACAAGTTCCATTACTCCAAACGAGTAACGACTAATACTAATAGCCAAAGTTCTACCAAACTGCTATCCAGCCCTCTGGAAACAAACCAAAATACAACGGCAGAAGAAAATCTAACCATTAGCACGGGAAACTGGAAACAATCAAATAAAGAACACTAGCAGAGAAGAAACCATGAGGATTTTCACAAGGCATAGCATAGCAGCCAATAGATAGGGGAAAAGGCTCCGAAATACAGATCTGCACTTCTCTGCAGCCGACCAACCATGATTCACAAGTCTTGCCTTCAAACTACAGTCTTCCGCAACTCAGCCGCACCATGTGCAAAGTGGCATCTTTCACCGAAAGTACAATTCCCCTTTGTGAAGTTCTCGCATAGCTTCGTCTTATAGTTGCTTCCTGGCTGATGCCCTGGCCCTCCCAGCCCACCATGTGCTTTTGTGGGAGCTGAAACTGGACCTATGTTAACAATTAGCTGTCTCACCATTGCACTTGCTTGGCTGATCTGTTCTAATGATCCTTCAAGCTCAATGTTTCTCAAGTTGGGATCAGAATCATGATCCCGGATCGAAAGCTTTGCCCCTGTTTGACGACTGATTTGCTTTGAGTTAATACCACCCTTTCCAATGATGGCTCCGGCGAGGGAAGCATCCACACTGATCTTTGTACTTGACAAAGCACCAAAACTAGCCGCAGGGCCTGCTAAGGGCGCCTCCATCCGACCACTCATATGACCAGGAATAGGGCCCAAGGATCGGGGATCATCATGAGGCGCAACAGGCTTGCCAAGCTCCCAATCCCCATGAGCAAAGTGGCACTTGTCACCAAATTTGCAGCCTTCAGCAGTATTATATCTATTGCACATACGAGTCTTGACTGCAGGTGTAGATCCATTTGGAATGGGTGGTGGTGCAGCTGTCATATTCCTAGACACGGGAGGGACTGCAGGAGTTAGGTTCATCATCTGTGCTACAGCATTGTAACCACCAGGTACATGGTGCAAGAAGTGGCAGCCCTCGCCGAAGGGACAACCAGCAGTGCTGCAATGATAGCACAAGATACAGTCAGATCATTTACAGAGCTTCACAAATTCAATACACACTAACTTGAGGTCAAACTGCCTAGGCTGCTAATATGAGTATGCAGAAGGCACAAAGAAACGCAAATGGGCACTAGAGTAGCTTGAAACATTCTTGACATCTAAAAGTACAGTCCAATTTGACACAGCAAGCATGTTTTATACATATGGAAATATGAGCTCCAAGGATTAGAAAGAGAAAACAAGAGAGAAAAAGGCTGGGTAGCATGCACCCACAAATTTAGTGATAGAGTTTTGACTATGAAAGAACTTTGCATGCCAAGAACAAACCCTAAACATCACCATTGACACATTAAGCTGAAAAGCGTGAACAAGAATAGACTTGTCCAATTGCATTTTCATACAGGCTGTGATTTACCATCATTTCCTGCGCCAGAACCTCTGCACTTGGACAATATTACCTTTTTTGTGAATAACCTAAAGGTACACATAGTTACAGCAGCCGTAGTGATCTGATTAAGTTCTGCTTGGTTACATATGAGAAATACAGTACTGTTTCACAGTTTTCCCTTTTCTGTGCTTTCAACAAAATCTTGTATCTGCACCATCTTAACTCTAGAAAATTCTTAAAATGAAGCACTATCTTATTATTGATGACTTCGCTAAACCAACCGTACGTACCTGTAGTAAATTTATCAATACTCAGTTGTTAGCATAATTACAGAGTTTTTGATAATGCAGTTTGAATATTAGAGGAAAACATGAATTATGCATTAATATAGTTATTTAGGTGAGAAAAGATTAGAACCTGAAAAATTTGGTGCATGGCTTCGATTTGCTTCCTACACCAGTCGATAAAGACTCCATTTCTGTTGCAGAATTTATTACTTGTGTTCAGTTTAATATTCTGTCGACTCTCCAGAAAAATGTTCCAGAACAGTCCAAATTAATTATATTTCTATTATTACTACATCAGGCAGAGAGGAAAAACATCAAATTACCAATTCCCTGTTCAACAGAATGAAGATGAATTTCAATAAATGGCATAAATTTTAGTATATTAGTGTCCCAATTTATCCCTACGATCAGTGGAACACAGTCCACTAGTCACTAGAGTAGACTAACTGGGGTATAAAAACAGAACACGAAGATCAAATTCTCCCTCACAACACCATTCTTCGTGTCTTCATACTGACATATGAACAATCAAACCGCTTATCTAGCACTACAGGTTGGAAGTTCTACTTATGTATACTTTTATGCAACATAGACAATCGGAAATTTAAAATACTACTTAATCAGTAACGCCTGAAATACAGAGAACATAAACGAATCAAGCGTTTGAAAATCTGGAAGCTTATCATAAGAAAGGAAAACAACTCTGAAGTCGATTGACTGTACCATTTACTGGGATTTGGGAGAGGATTATTCTTCTCCGTCTCTAACCCTTCTTTTCTTTAGCGGATAAAAATAATGCTAAAGTCTAACAACATCAGCATAACCCACAACCTTCTGGTCCTTCTCTAGACAATTAATAAAACCCAGGTCGTAAAAGTAATAGTAAGACCTAAAATTTTATGATAACTAACGCAGGAGCGAAAAATTAAGCAAGTAAATATTAAAAGAGTATGAAGCGAACCGGGCTTAGCCTTCTTGATCCCGCCATTAGCGTTGAAGCCAGCTCCAGGCCTTCCTCGCTTACGAGTGTCCATCAGTTACTATGTGTGTCGCAGATCCGGATCCAAAGGGAACCAACGCAGACAAATATAGTCAAAAGGCAGCCGATGAGCAAGCTGACAGACTAACAGATAAATATGGCAAGCCCTAAAATATATATTGCAAATAGCCAAGGAAGGAAATAGAAGAAAAAGGTCTGAGCTCGAAGAAATAGCGCCAAAACCCTAACCCTAGCTCAGGGGTTTATTATGAGGTGGAGAGGAGCTGAGGATGTAGAGCCGGAGAGAAGCAAAAGCGGTGAGCCGGAGCGATATTTATTTGGATTTTTTTTTCTTTTGACTCGATTGTCAGACAGTGTATGCTACTAGTATTATTGAGGGATTTAATAATTGTGACTTAAATTCAGTTAATTTCTTTCCTGAATTCCGCTCTATGTTTGACGTTAGAATCGGCTGCAGATGTCACGCTGCTGCCACGTGCAACTCTACCACAAATACAATCCATCCTTTTCTTAAGACAACATAACAAAATCTACCCCTTTTTTTACCCTGCTTGTACGATTTCAATTTTTCATATATTTGGTTTTCTTAAATGGTTATTAATAGTTTCAATTCATTTTAATTTGAGTCAATTTTATTTAAATTGATTAATTTTTATTTTTATATTTTTATTTGGGTTCAATATTATTTGAAAGCTAATATTATTTAGGTATAATAATTTACTAATAGTTAAATTTTTTGAGTTTTTCTTTTTCTATACATTAATAAATTCATAAAAATTAATAATATTATAATTTTTATTTTAAATAAAATATTATACCTATATAATATTGGCTTTTAAATTAAATTCATTAAGAACAAAAAAGATATAAAAATAAAAATGAACCATTTTGAATTAAGTTGATTTAAGTTAAAATGAATTGGATGTTATAGATGAGTTTATTTTAGTGCTAAATTATGTTCCCTATTTCTCTAACAAAATTATTCTTTTTGACTCGTCATTTTTACTTTTCAGAGTTAATTCTAATTAACTTATTTTTTTACCATAATTCCATTTGATTATCTCCAATCACTTTCACCGTTCTTTATTCTCCACAAAATTCATTCACTACTATTAATAGGAGCATTATCTGGTTTATCTTTTTTCTTTGGCAGTGGTTTCTGATTAACTTATTTTTTTTACCATTATTCCATTTGATTATCTCCAATCACTTTCACCGTTCTTTATTCTCCACAAAATTTATTTACTACTATTAATAGGAGCATTATCTAGTTTATCTGACATTTTATTGTGGACAAATTAGGTTGAGCCATTTTTTTAATTGGTAACTATGAGAATATCGAGTGGAATGCGGAGAGTGGCTAAGACTTGAATGATAAGACATTTACAAATACTCCATTCATCTTAAATTCTTTGCATCATTTTCTTTTTAGCAATTAATCTATAATTTTTTTTCAACATTTTAGCATATAAATGAAAAAAATTTATATATGAGTGATAAATCAAGATCTATAGTTTCTAAATTTATTTTTTTAATAAATAATAATATAAATAAATTCAAATCAAACTAACCAAAAAGTCAAATGGAGCAAAGAAAGTGGGATGAAGGGAATAATAGATTGGCATAATCGTATGTTATTTTCTTTTTATCTTATTCTTTATCTGATTTTTTTTCTTAATTACTTATAATTTATTTCTCCATAATTATCCTGGTTTACTTGGAAGACTTTGATTCTATCTGATTCTCTTCCCTTCCCCTCATTCAATGTCGTAGAGATGCGTAATATTTTATTGATCAGTTTATATGTCCCTATTGTTCTTTAGTGTCCTATGTCATTAGTTTGTTAAATGTCGTTTGACTCATTGGTAATTAAAATGAAGTACACTTCTATTAAAACAATGGGACACCTTTTCACTAATATTGAAGCATGTAAGTCAAATAAATCAAATAAGGAAAACAAATAATATTTTGGTCAATTTCTATATTAAATTTTATAGAATAAAAACCAATTCTGCTGGATTTAAACTTGTTAAATTATCACATAACTATTGTTTATAATCAAATTAAAAATTAGTAAAAAAAAATAAAAAAATGTTATTGTAAAAATAAATTATGGTGGTAAAAAAAAAATTGATTCAGTTGCACTTGTAATTCAATGGTTGAGTTATGTGCTTTAATTCTTAGTATGTTAGGGCTTGGGCTACTCTTTGTACATAATAAGGTAATGAAACCTATTTACAGTATCCAATACAATACTTCATATTTCTCATATTATTTGCATTCTTACTTTATATTAAAAGGCATGGGGAAAAATACTGTTCATCTATAGTAACTAAAGCGATGTTTTTTTTGAGGAGTGTTTTAATTGTATTGGTTGTCTCAGTTCTTGACGGCATTTGTTATGGTGTTCGTTTTTTGGTGTTTTAATTGTGGTGGCTGTCTCGGCTATTGATAGCTTTCTTTGTTATGTTGTTTTAGTGGTGAGTAAGGATAACATTTTTTCATTTCTCCGATTAAGGTGTGTGGTTTGTTGTGAAAGGGATGAAAATAGAAGATGGTTTCACTAATGTCATTGAGAGATGTGTGAAGTTCTAATGTATAGTTTTGAAGGCAAGTATAATTTTGAGTAGGGTGGAGTTCTGATTTTCGGTGTTCGACAATGAAGCGGGTGGTGTGTTGAGGATGTTTGCAGTTAATTTCCAATTCTTTTGGTTTTTGGTGTCCAATGGTGGGGCAGGTTGTGTGTTGAGGGTGTGTGCAATTGATTTCATCGATTCCTAAGCAACATCGTTTGGTTTTCTAAAGGCAAAGTTAGTCACTGTAGGAAGGGATTTAAGGTGGAGTTTGCTGCAATTGTGATAATGGACTGGGAACATTGATCAAATTATGACTATTCAAGCTCTTGGGGTTATTTATTTGGTAGGTTGGAATTTTTATTTTCCATATCAATTACCTAAATTGTAGTTCAATGAGTGGTTTTGATGTTGGTGGGTTCTAGGTTTGGTAGGCCAAAGGGCTGTCTAGGCTTGTCCAAGTTGACTATGTCATTAGGAGCTAAAAAGTCTACTGCCGATAATCTATGTTCTTGTATTGGTTACCAACCACTGGCTAATGCATGTAATAGTTTTGTTGGCAATGTCAATATGGAAGACTCGGGGTTCAATTCCTTTTTCAGAAAATATGATAACAATTTGGTGAAGCTAGGTAAGTTGCCTTCATATGATCCCAGTACTGATACTTCTTTATTTCTTTACTTACATGTGCTTAAATGTTTGGTTATTAAAAGTTTAACTTAGTTTATCTTTCTTTGGTTATCTATATTCTTGAGTGAAATGGCAACACACAAGTGCTTAGTTCTTTTCCCTTTCAGATTTCATGGACTAGGTGTTACTGGAGAACAAACTATTGCTTCTTGAAAATGCTTTTAAGTTCATAGATCAAGTGTTATCAGAGAAAATTAAAAATGCTTGCTAATCATATGCTTCTATGCCCCTTTTGTTTTGTTTCACATTGGTGTTATTATAAATCTTGTCGCCAGTGGAATAATTACTCTTCACATTGTAGCTAATATTAGAGACCTAGAAATACTAAATAGTTTATTAGAGCCTATAGCTAATCCAAGTGCAATTGATAAGGTGATGTTACAATTAGATTATTTATCTTTGTGAAAATCCTTTATTTTACACTCATTTTGTTTCAACAGTTCCCCATTTCATAAAGCATAACAAAGTTTTTTCTTTGTTTATGGTGTACGTTATGTATACCTCTTATGCTTTTAATGTTTCTTACCTATTTTTGACATGTAGTGATTTTTTGTTTTCTTGACAAGTATGAGGTTTGTGAATCACATTTTGGTGTTTTATTATGAAATTCACAGCAAGAGATAGCTAGCTTTCCAAGTGGTTAATTGTTATTTTTTTTTTCAACTATTGATTTTGTTTCTATTTTTATAGTGAAGCTTTTGCTAGTGTGTTTTTTTTTCTCACTTTGTTGTTTTTTTTTTCATAAAAAGTTGGCATTTAGGTGAAGTTTTGATTTGAAATCACTTTAATTGTGTTTTCCTTGGTTCAGTTCTCATCTTAAAAATGGAACCATCGTTGGTTAACGATGATGGAATTCTAGTTCCATTCTATGCAACAATAGCTGCATAATCTAATTGCAATCTCCAAGCCTATAAAATTATTTTCAATTAGAATGTGTGTTTGCAGACTTTCAATTCTTTTGCTCTCTAAAAAATTGTGACAGCAAAGGTCAAGAATTTCATCATATTGGAAAAGATGGACACAATTAGAGCTACCAAAAAGTTAATTTTCTTTTCCCTTTTTTGTTTAGTTGTTTGTTTATTATTGGACATGTTTTAGTCCTTTTAAAAAAAAAGGGAAGGGTGTTGAGTTTGAACAAGAAAAATATCCACACAAAAAAAAACTTAAAAAAATGTACAGGTTACTTGAAACTAATGTTTGTTCATTTGTTATGCTCTGGTTGTTAGTATTCTTCCTTATTTCTTACAATTATCTATGTTTACATGTGATTTGGGTAGAGTTATAGTTAGCATGTTATGGTATGGTCTGTGTAAATGAGGGATTTTACATCATTTTCTGATATTTATATCTAACATGAATGCTATGTATATATATTTGATACGTTATTTGCATGTGTATATTTTATAGTACTTTGTAGTTCTTTTATCTATTTTTAGGTAGAGGTTCTATTTCTTTGGTTGATAGTCCTTCATTGTTTGTGTGATGAACGTTTTTTTAAGCTTTATTCCAAGAAAAAACAAGAATAAAAAGAATAAGAAAAAGGAAAAGAAAAGAATTACACAAAGGATGCTACTAAGTAAACCATACTTATGGCAAAATTCTTCATTTTTTTTTCAAGTCTAATATGTGCTTTTACTTACATAGTATTCAATATGCATAAGCATATTACTCATTTTATTCATATTGCTTCCTTTTGATCAGATTGTGTATCCATGAGAAAGTTGCTTTAAAACATCATCAACAAATGATATTTAGGTAATCCTTTGATTCAAATCTATATATACCTATATGTTTGTTTCACTATGCATACTTGGTTCAAAATCTACTAGCATTGTTGCTTTAATCTTTACTGTTGAAACACTAACTAATTATTGTTTACAAACAGTATCATCAATTGTGAAACTGTTGGTGCAGGACAGAGGCATTAAATGAATTGGAGGATTCAGAGGTCAGGTGGCTCCTGAACTCCTTGTTATATTTTTGTGTTGGTTGTGAAATTGTCAATTAAAATATCAATTTTTTGTTGAGTGTTTGATGATTTTAATTTTATTATGGAACCTACTTTTTTGGAATCAAATTGAAACTTCACCTAAATGCTAGCTTTTTACTAGAAAAACTAGAAATCACATGGGATGGTTTTCTTCTTTTAGTGCATGTTGGGAATTAAATACTTTTAACTCTTGTTCTTTTTGTGATATTGGCTTTTTCCCCTAAGCTCTTACGATCTACTTTTTTTCATTTTCTTATTGATTGAGAGTTATGTTGATTATCTTCTGGTTTGTTGTTATATTTTTTTTGTTGTGTTTTATATGTGTTACTGGTGTGGTTTACCTATTTGCTTTGCATGTATATGTACTTGGTTGTTTGGTTTTTCTATTTGACTGTTCTTTACTTTGTATTTTCAAATAAAAAATGTTGTTTTAAAGGTTTCTTAGTTTGATGGTTTGTTGTTAACCATTTTTCAGCATTTTGTGTTTGAAGCAGTAGTCTAATAAATGTTAATTTTGTAGTAAAACATGTTGACTTTTTGTCAACTTTGACCACAATTTTCTACCTTACCACTCAATATTTTTGGCCGATTCTTGCTTTGATCCTTCATTTTGTAAGTTGAAGAAGTATACTGTAGCATTGGAATGACACCAAGACGAGCGGAACAAAAAACAGGAATGCAAAAGTCAACGGAATTTATAACTGTAAGACCTATGCCCCAGGAGTGAGGCATAGGCGTCACAGTTCAAAAGCTTGCTGCCTGAAAAACACACCTTGGAGGCCTAGGGGCCCAAGCACCCCTTCCTGGGACTTAGGCACCAGAGCACCTGCGAGTTTGGAGGCCTAGGCGCCAGTCACCCGAGAAAGTGATCCCCTACCTCAAATTTGAACTCAAGCTTGCTATTGGCCAAAGATTTTTATCCAAATCGTTTGGTGAATGAAAGAGACACCTCAAAAGGGTAGAAGAACCTGAAACCTAGCAAAAGAAGAGAGCTTCATCTTCATCTTCTCATCCTAGAACTATTTTTCCATATCCACCATAGTTAGTATTATAGGCTTTTCTTGGTTTTTCTTTGTCATCATTAGAGCTAGCTTGGAGATGGCTTGGAGTACTCAAGGGGACTAGCTTGGAGACTTTGGATTCAAGACCTTCTAGTCATCTTGGGTTTATTCTTTCATCTTCCTTATAGTTTGTCATTGATGTTATTATATTTATTCTCATGGTTATGTTTCACTTAGTTATGGAGTAGTTTTCTCTATACTTTCTATGGATGTAGCTACTTGGATTGATTATGTTGAATGAATTTATGGGTATGTGATGTTAGTCTTCTACTAAATGTATGTGTATTCTTTTCTTAAGCTTAATGTTGTGTTAGCTAGTTGATGGCCACAATTAGTTATACTATAAATTGCCTCTAAACTCTTGGAAAAGATTAGAAGTAATCGGACTTAGGAGAAGAATTTAATGGCTATGGACTTATTGGAAAACTTGTCAGGTTATTAGATAAAGGTAAATTGGGCTCTAATGCCTTTTTCTAAGCTTGTAATCGGATGAAAATTCTTATTAAGTTTAGATTAGAGAGATTAATTCTTTCATTTGGAAAAGTAAGAATTTAATTGAATAACTTTATCAAAATACATTGGAGATTAACTCACTTAACTGAGTTCACTAACAAATCAAAACAAATAGTGAATCCATAGGAAGTGTTCTTTCATAATTTGATAAAAACTACAATTTTTACATTGCATACTTGCATTCTAGGTTAATAGTATTCCGTTTAGCTAAGTTTAGTCACTTGTTCACTTGTTTAAGTTGCCTACATTTCCATCCAACTTTGATTGTTTAGCTAAAGTTTTCTTGAGTAGTGGTACTTGGCAATCAATTTAATCAATTCTCATGGGAATGATACTCACTCACCCCATCTACACGTCCACTATGTACTTATGGGTTAAGGATTAAAAATCAACAACACAGTCGAACTGGAAGAAGGAAATATTTAACCTGAAAATAGTTATAATAGTTAAAGTATTATAAACTTCAAGTAGAAAAACTAAGATAATGCAACTAACAATGTGGATGCATTGACGATTCTAAACACTACACTTACAAATTTACTACAACATCTAAGAGGTACGAATTTATATTTGTTATTCTATTATTTTCTCTTTCTTATTGATTTGTCAAATGAAGAGGTTGGCTAAGACATTTGTTGTTGATGTCTACATATTTGTATTATGTGTTTCACTGAGTTTTGCCATTGTTTTAATTTAGAGAATTTTTTTATTTTGTCTTTTGTTTATTTGTGATTTTCTATACCTTCTTCTCATTGATATTAAATTAAATGACCTTATATTCTCTAACGTAAAATGCAATATTAGTATTTAACCAAATTATTCCTCACCTTGTAGTTTATAAGTGCTTGAACTATGCAGTTATTCTTGCTTTCATTTTTCACCCAAGTTTCAACATATGAAATTTATTGTTATTATTTTCATTCAATTAATATAGGAATTTGAGGGGAATCTCTTGGTATGTTACTGCTTACATCTCCTGTTTATTTTTTACTTTTTTTTTTTGTAACTTGGTTGTTTCTTTTGGTTATGTCCTCATTCTTCTTTCATATATAAAGACCAGCATCCTGGTTTTTACAAATCATAGTTTGCTTTTTTATCTTATTTGTATGTGTAACATAGGAGTTCAATTTCATCTTCCATAATCAACCCTTTATATTCATTGTTATAGCAGATAATCTTTTGGTTTTGCTTCATGCTAAATCTAGATTTACTTCCCATCTGCTTTGATTACTTTTATAAATAGATACATTATGCTTTCTACTATTTTATGTCTACAACCACCTCTATTGTTTGGTAGGGGTAATTATTTGGTTTGTTTGGTTTAAATCGAACCGAATTAGTTGATTTATTCAGTTTTCGGTTTTGGATGCTAAGAAACCTAATTAGTCTATGAAACCGAATTCAAATCAAACCAAAATATTTCGGTTTCGTTTGGTTCAAACCGAATTAACTGAAAAAAAATGGTAGTTAAATGCTATAAGTGATGAAATGAGATAGAGATATTGTTTTTCTTTTCAAATTCCATTCAATATAGAAGATTCATTGTCCATGGAAAGAAAAAAAATAAGAATCCAAGCTAATTTGGGTTACTTAGTAGCATTATTGTTCATAAAACAAATAAAAAAATTGGTATAAAAAATTTCAGTTACCGAATTATCCGAATTCTAAAACCGAAACCGAACCAAAATCAAAATTTTTGTTATTCGGTTTCAACCGAAACTAAACCGAATTACCGAAGTAACCGAACCGAATTTCAAAATTTTTTCAGTTTTTCAGTTTTTTCGGTTTGAATTGAATACTGATCACCCCTATTGTTAGGTACTTGAGTTTAAGATTTGAAATAACTATCTTCATGTTTCATATTAATAATAGTTAGCACTTTATGATATTTATAGGGGCCAATACAAATGTTGAAACATTAAGGGTTGTCCTTTAGAGAAGAATATGCAAAAGTTAGTAGACATTTTTTGTGTTAATGTTGTTAGGCCAATGTGTTTCTTTTTTTTTGTTAGTTTCATTAATGCTTTCTTGTAATAATGATGCAAAGACAACAAATAATTTGGTTCCATCTATGTTGTTCATACTTATGTAGAATCATTTCATATTTTTATGTGCATGATCACATTTGTATCATCTGTTTGTCAAGCTAGCCTCGCTATAATGCGCGGGCATATTTACTAATTATTTACTATTTTGTGTCTGTTTCAAATAGTTGTATCAATTTCATTTATATAATCAAGTACACTAGAGGTTAGGGGTGAAAGTCGGGTCAAAAATTTTGGGTTCGGGTTAAAACCGACCCGAACTATGAATACTATTTTCCTAACTATGTTAACCGAACCCGACCCGATTATTTCAAAAAACCGACCCGAACCCGAATAAGTCAGGTTAGGATGAATATAATCGGGTTAACCCGATTTATTTTACAACTGCGGAATCACCTGGAATGAAAAAAAAATTACTTGCAACAAAAAAAATTTAAGCGTGCGCCGGCGTCGAGGACTAGGCGCATTGTGCGCGACCGAAAGGAGATTTGGAGACGATGATGTTTGCAAGCTCCATTGTCACCAATTCACTGTTGAGCAGCAGGAAGAACGAAAGTGTCGTCAATGCCGTCAAGAACCGAGAGAGGTCCAAGAGACGAGAGTGCAGAGACGAGACGACTGACGAGAGAGACGAGGCAGGCTGCGATGCGAATTGTGAAGGAGGAAGGACCGAAGAAGGTTGAAGCAATTAGGTTGCGACTTGCGAAACAAAAACGGGCTGGGCTAGTAGTAAATTAAGTTGGGCTTGGGGGACTGGGTTGCGTTAGGCTAGGCAGAGGGAGGAGGGGGGCTGGGCCTAGAGTAAACTAGTTGGGTTAGCCGGGTTTCACCCGAACCGAAACTACTGTCGGCAGTGACTAATCGGGTCAGGTCGGGTCGGGTCGGGTTCAAATACATCTTTTCCTCTAAAGAAACCGACCTTAACCCGTTTTTTTTGGATCGAATTCGGGTTTCGGGTTTTAATTTCACCCCTACTAGATAGGGGTGAGCATGGGTCGGGTTGGTTCGGTTTTATGGTGGAACCGAACCAACCCGAAATGGCCTCGGTTCTAAAATTTTTCTACCCAACCCAGAACCGAGAACCGAACAGAACCAGAACCATGGTTCTGGATTTTTCGGTTCTGGTTCTCGGGTTTTTCGGTTTATATCATATACCTATAACAACACCAAAATTCAATAAATCTATATCCATAATCAGTTTTATGACATATTCAACATAATATACAATTAAATTAATATTTAAATATATGTACTTAGATACATTCAAAAGAGTTTAAAATGTTGTTCTTACAAAAATGGTTCAAAAGAGTTGCTTGTAGGGCATCTTTTATCTCAACTAGTTTACTTCATTCCAGTAAATCCAATATTGGTATGATATTCAATATGAAAAATTGAGCCTTTAAGACCATCTTCTTCAGTATTAAAACCTAAAATATGTTGATGTCATAAATTTTTACTTTTGCATGACTCAAATGAAAAAAATATCATAATTATGTCGTAAAGAGTAGTCTGGAATGAAAGATCGAAAGCAAAATGACTTAGGAGTTGTGGGTCTATGAAGCAAAGCAATTTAAGTAAATATGGAGAAATTTCGTAAATGATCCCACAACTTCTATACTGTTTCAATTTAGAACATCAGTTTAAGGGTTTAATATAAAAATACAAAATAACTATCATAATACTTCAAAGAAATATATGTGTGTGTGTGTATGGATATATTAGTAATACTATAATTTTTATTATATAATTATATATATATCTCGGGTTCGGTTCCACCTCGGGTTGGTTTCATATGGAACCAGAACCAACCCAAAAACCGTCGGTTCTTCTATATGTGGAATTAACCCGAGAACCATGATCAATTTTTACCCAACCCAACCCAACCCAATGGGGATGGTTCGGTTTCGGTTTCGGGTTTACCCAACCCATGCTCACCCCTACTACTAGAGGTCTTTGAACTTTCCCAACTTGCACAAATTCATCCTCAAATTAAAACTTAGTTGCCAAAAGCCCTCCAACAAGACAAGTGTTAGTCTAACTCTTTGATATAACCTCTTTTTCTAATGGATGAAATGCATTTTGAGTTTTCAAACTTTGACAACACATACGAGATGGTCATTAAACCAGAAAACCTGACAGCACAAGCATCTTAAATTTTTTAGGTTGCGCTAGGAAAAAGATTCATTAAAATTAAAATTCTCTATTTGATAAATAATATTTTTCAAGTTAAGATTAGATAAATGTAGAATTAGTGTTCTTTTTCTTTTTTCTTTTTTATACACAGAATCAGTAATACAAGGTATAGGATTTAAAAAGTTATATATATAATAAGGGAGTGCCAACTTGTTAGGCACAAAGAGACAATTAAATCCAGGGATCTAATGTCCCTTTGCCACTTTAAATAGAATGGCGGGACAAAATTAGCTTTCAAATAAAAATGGATAAAATTGGTTCAAGAAAAAAAATCAAAAATAAAAATGCAGTATCTATAACATAGTAAAAAAATAATATGTGTTGATTCAAAAATATTGAACTATCAATTTGTGCCAAAATTCCACAAGTAGCAACCTTTTTACTCGTCCACCAGGATGGTATCCCCACAAAAATGCAAATGATCACTTATGGTATAAAAACATTATTTTCATTTTCACTTTTTTTTAATGTATGGTGAATATAATAAAAAGATACTACCAAAATTTTTTAAAAAAATAAATTTATTAAAAAAATTGAATAAAAATGTCGCTTAAAAAGAATGTAAGAATGTGGGTTCATATAAAATTGTTTGCCCAAATATATATTTCATTTTTTTTAATTTGAAATATATTATTCCACCTATATATATATATATATATATATATATCATTTGAAATAATAATGCATTTTTTTTATTTTACTCTTTTTTTATGCGGAACCAACTTAAGGCAGAGCCATCGTTATTTCATTTTATTTTACTCCGCGAGTCTCGATTGCTTCGGGGTGAACTCTTCAATTGTTTGTGACTGGAATTTCACACTGCTTAGGTGGTGTTTGGTTGTGGGGAAATATTTTTTTTTAATTTTTGTTTTTTATTTTTATTTTCTATACAAAAATTCCAAGAGGCTTGTTGGAAAGCATGCCCGCTTGTCTCACAATAAGTATAGCTAATAATATACAAAAACCAGAAAAGTTTAGTGCCTTTTTTTAAATTTGAAGAAATGTTTGTGCAGTATAAATGAATATTTTCCTAAGTCCATTAACTTCAAAAGTGAAATGAAAAAAACTCAAAGTCGGATCCCAATTTTTTGCTTTCTTCCGATTAGGCTCTTAACTTTTCTATCCATTACATCTAAGCCACCATCTTCGTCATCCCCAAAAACATGACAATTCGGCATTGTTGTCATCTTCAACTGCCGAATCGATCGTTGTTAACCGTCACTATGGCTTCGTGTCACGGTATAGATAATCAGTGGCATTGTCTGAAGCAAAGAGAGGGTTCCGATTGCAATCTCCACATTGACCAGATTATTCCGACCAAGCTGGTTGCCGATCCCAGTCATTGCCACTTGCCGATTCTGACAAAGCTGGTTAGGCAGCAGTGACGAGTAAATTGGTCAGGCGGTGACAATAAGGGAGAGGTTGGCCCGTGAGTCCATGACAAGTTTTCCAGTCGCAAGATTGGTAATAGGAGTGATGGCAAGAGAAAATGGAGAAGTGAAAGCCAGAGACCAAAGGCAGAAATATGGATAATTGGGAAAACAATAACTACTAAGAAGGAAGATGAAGAATGGACCGGCGATAACGCGAGCATATAAAGTTCCAAGAAAGAAATAGCTGTGCCACAAAAAAAGTAAAATAGGTGAAACGATTTTCCCGGCGCTGCATAGCCATAGCCAATCTCCTCATAGAGTTTGCAATCCACATTGTCGTCGCCGGTCTTTCCTCCTCCTTAGAAACTGCTGGACTTGCCGATTAGTGTACTGATGATGACATTGCTGAGAAGGAAAAAGAAGAGCGGGCTAGCAATGATGCTCGGCAATTCTGGCCAATAAGTCACTGGAGATTCCAAACGCGAACGCACCTGAAATTCCAGTTATAGGCATCCACTTTAGGAGTACTGTCGATAACGTTTCCAAAGTTTTAAGATTCAAATAAAAAACTAATAAATTATGAGATTTGTTGGATTTATTTCAAGCAAATATTTAATTTTGATGATGACAAGTGTATTATGTTAGTGTGTTTAATCTCATTTTATTGAGCCAAAATAGATTTATTAAAGTTGTATTTGATTTTCAAGTATTTCAAGTGTTATTTAAAAAAATATATTTTAAGTTAATCGATGAAACTTGTGTTTTAAGAGAAGTTAGTAGGTTATTAATTTATATTAGTGTTTGAATAAAGTTTGATTTCCAAATGACAAATTTTATAAGTTGTTTCAAGTTTAATCTATTAAAGTCACAGTTTAACATGTTTTTCTATCACCTAAGTCTAACATGCTTCCAAGTTTATACTTTAATGCGTTAAAATGTTTTAATTTGAAGTCTGGAGCTGCTGTCTATTTTTTGAGATATCAGGCAACATGTTAAACTCCGAGTTTAACCTGTTAATCACAAAACTGAAGGCTTCCGCCCAAATTCTTCGACTGATGCGATTTTAACCCAAATTTGAAATATGACTTGGACGAATTAGATGATGCCACCTAGACACTATGGTAGAGCTTTTAATGACATGTCTCTAGCCGTTTTTGTCTGTTGGAGGACTAAATCGAGTTTAACGTGTTAAACTTAGAACTTAACACGAAATTTGGAATTTTTCTTGAACAAAAAAACAAAGCAACGGTCAACAAAATTTGTGGAGCCTTTTCAGACTTATCCAGTTGTTTTCTAACAGTCTCCTTACCCCAAAATGAGTATAAAAACATGGGGAAACACTTTGGGAACAACTCTTGGCCATGAGATCAAGAATTCATCATCAAATCCAAGAGAAAAAGCTTATCTTGAAAAATTCATGTTGTGGTTGTGCTTTTACTTGTATATCTAGTAAGAGTGCTATTGTGTGAGCTTATGAGTTTGTAAACATTTCAAGTCTTATAATCTTTTGAGTGTGGAGTGGTTTCTAGTAAGCCTTAAAGAAAACTAGAGAGTGATTTCTAGTGAGCATTGGATAAAACTAAAGATTAGTTGGTTGTGAACCTTGAAAAAATACCATTATAATCTTGATCAAGATATAGTGGAGGAAATCTCAAGTGATCAAGCTTGAGGAGAGGATGTAGATTCCGGTTGGTGGAGTTGAACCTCTATAAATCTCGGTGTACTCTTTTTTTTATCCTCATTTATTTACTTGCTTTATTTGTGATTAGCATTACTTGATTTGTTGTTGATTTTTGGTTAAGTAAATTTAATTGTAAATTTTGATTTTGCTAAATTTTTTAGTATAACCAATTTACCTCTCTTTTGGTTGCACTTGGGCCAACAAGATTTAACTAGAAATGTTGGTAATTTTATAGGACTCAGTTTAATCTTTTTCACATTTTTCATTTAAAAGTTTAAGGTTGGTGTTTTCTGGGAACTTGGTTGGTTCTCAAAGTATTAGCCCTCCTAATGCTCTTAAGTCAATAAAGGATGAAAGTCAAATCAATGAATTGGAAAGTTTGAGGGCTTTTATCAACAAAGTCTTAGTTCAATGACTAATTCGTATTAGTAGATAAAGTTCAGGGGCCTTTAATGTACTTTGGTGTAATTTCTTTATCTGGCAAATCATTTTACAGCATTATACATATATACATACATAAATACATATAAACATTATATATATATATATATATGCGAAATAATTACAATTTACCCTATGAGATTTAGATAAAATTACACTTTACCACTACCTTTTTAAATACAGTTTAACAACAATTTCTAAAATCTTAATTTAGACATCATGGTAGCTATCTTCCAATAATGTCAATATGTATGTATATTCATATTTCTTTATGCAAAACAGTAAATTTGCCACTAAAGTTTATGAGGGATAGTAATTTTGCCATTGAACTTTTTTTGCAAGTAAATTTGTCATTAACGGGTTCATTGCGAACAATTTCATCACTGTCTATTAAATGGTATGGATATTTTGTTTATGTAGAGAATATTTCATAGTACATCTCTTAAACTAGTCCCTAAAAGTTTTCTCATTAACACAAAGGTACCCAAATCTTGTAACAATACCTAAATGAGTCAAAACCCTACGTTTGACCACATACCCTCATTGCTAAGCCTTATTATTTTCTCCTTTCTCATTGTCACCAAGCAACCCTTTAACGCTGCAGTTATCAATCCTATATTCCAAAGCTGCAATGCATATGGATTTAGTTTTAGCTATATCAATCAAATCCCGTTTGACCATGGCTTGTTCTAAGGAGTGTTGTGGGGATGAGTGGAGATAGTGCCAATTGCAGAAATTGTAGGGGGTGGTGAAGGGTACAGGGGGCTATAGTGAAAATGACGGGGAAAATGATAGATTCAAAAACTTGAAATTGAAACTTATATTTTTCTCAATATTTTATGTTTTCCACATAAACAATTTTAACTATCAGTGGTGGATTTACTTCCAACATAAAACGTTGATGCCAAATTTACAACATTTGAAAAAAGTAATGGCAAGCTTACCCGCAAAAAATTTTAGTAACAAAATTATTCTCTACTATAAATTTTAGTAACAAATTTGCACAGTTTACCTTTCTTTAATACCATGAAACTTTATATAGCTGCATCACGAGTTTATAGACCTTTAAAACGGGCAGGAAGATCTTTCCTTTTTCTTGATTAATGGAATGAAGGAAATTATTACTGTCCGGCCAAAAAGAAAGGAAATTATTATTTAACGGTTTCTTCAGGCTGATAAACGACAATTTTTGGACGAACTCATGCTTTTTTTTGACGGAATTTCTCAGACAAACATGATTGGATCAAAGAGTAATGACTAATTTACATGTTTCCCGGGTTCAGAAATATGCAAAAGTACGACTGATCAAGATTTAGCAGAGAAATATGGTGAAGTACACAAAATTTAGGAGAGAAAAAAGAATTTATTGAAATTAAAATTAATTTACGCTTACCACGGTTTAGTGAAAATTATAATTTTTCACCTAAGGTTTCAAAACCTTTCTCCTATCGCGGCCTTTTTAGCAACATTAGTTGTTTTGGCTGTTCACTAGGGTGGCTAAAAGACATAAGCGGGTGTTCGGAGCTCAATCATGGTCTCTACAGCTTTCCAACAAAAATATAATTAAATTTTGATTCAAGTATTTTTTAAGTTTTGAAAAGCAAACATTTTTTCCCCTTAAATACATAATATTTTATAACTTTGTACCTTATAAACATACTTTTTATAACCAGAAAAGGAAACAATATTAGTTAATAATAGGGAAAAAATTATCTTCCCTTCAGATAGAGAAAGAAATAGTAATAATTTAAATTATTTTGTAACTTTAAAACAAACATTTGAATTTATTAGTAGAAAATTACTGAATAATTATAAATAAAAATTTCTATTATTAATGGTATTTCATTTAAGAAAAAATAATATTTTAAAGATGTTAACTAATGTCTGATTAATTGTGTTAAAGATCATGAAAAAAATGTAAATTTTAAAACATTAGGGATTCAAAAGACACTTGTACAAAACCATGGAGAAAAAGTTTGAATTTGCCCAAGATTAGGGGGTTAATTGCATCTGTGGCCCTTAATATTTAATTATTCTACTATTTTAAACCCTAGTATCTATTTTTTGCATAGAAAGTCCTTAACCTCATTTAACCATTTTATAGATAGAAACTTTTAGTATAGATGGAAATTACCATGTGGCACACTAGCGTGAACGATTTGCTATGGTAGTATAATGAACTAGTTTCATAACCCGTCAAACAGACGGAATCATTGTGCAAAATTAACAGTTTTATAATTAAGAGAAAAAGCTAATGTTAAGGTACAGTGACGCTAATTCATCATTGGGAACTCAGTCGCAACATCACAATCTTCGAGTAAGAATAGCCTATTGAAATAAGGAAAGATAAAATTAGTATGTAGGTAAACGTAATAGCTTAATATCGAATTCATAGGACAGAGGTATAGTAATTATAGTAAAAAGAAGAGAAAATGGGGAAGAAATTACATTTTTTGTGCAGTAAGTAACTTTGCATCAAATGGGAAGTTCATTTTTTTAGGATGTGAACCTCGTGGGTTGTCATGAAGGTCCAACCTGTGGCAAAGGTATATAAGTAGTGTGACAACATTAAAGCAATGTAATTGTAAGAAGAGGATAAATAATGTACACATAAGATGGTCGCAACTTTAATCTCATTCGTGGAAAATGACAGAGAGGATGAAGTTTGATCAGGTAAAGTCGTAGAAGAACTGGTTTGCTTGAAATATTTGAAATAAATTATGGCAACATATATAATGTAAGAAATGAATGAAATGAGTAGTTAAAGAAGAAAACAAACCCTCGCAGAACTTCAGTTCTCATGTATGAGGTATCGATTCTACTGGGCGAACGGTTTGGCCAACAAGAGAAAGGAGGCACAGCTGACAGACGGGGTACCTGTAAATTGGAATCGTAAGGTTGAAGAAGAGAAGTGCAAGAAATTGGTTGAAAATGAGACAACAGAAGGAAGGAAAGAGGACGATACAAGGCATTCCTTCAAGCGAAAGGCTAGCTCCTCCTCTCTAGGGTCAACAGTATAAATATTTTTAATAGTTAAAGGGGCAGTCGTGTTTTGGAAGCTGAAAGAAGTCAACTCAGTTTCCAAAATTAGGTCACAATTGACCGATTGTTGGAATTTGTCTTCAACTTTATGTAGGCCATTTTCCTGTATATAGTGTCATGCATTAGAAGCAGGAATATATAATAAGATGTGAATGGTATGATGTACATGGTAGGAAATGAAGTTCGGCAAGAAGAATGTTGGAGAAAACTGATTGAATTAGTGTCTGAAGAGGAGATGCCGTGCAACCAAAGAATTTTACAACGACAGTGTCAAGCATTATGAATAAGGCAGTATCAGAAGCATCAACAACTTTGACAACTACTTTGTACCTAACTCACATTAGTGTGAAACAGTATTACTAATGCAATGAAGTAGTGACGGAGGGTGCAAAATGGTTTGAAGGAAAATCGAGTAAGTATGTATACGTACCGCAATGGGGGTGTGCGATTCACTATGTTGCAGCTGTGGCAAACGAAGGTCAAACCAACGGGTTCGACTTTTCTACAGCATTTTCGACATGCTTGGTATGACCACCCACGTTCAGTAATGACTTGAGTAACAATTGCACGACACGTATATTTGTTATCCTGTGAAAATGTTTGGAGAAGGCTTGTGAAATACTTATGGAAATGATATTGGTTAACATACATGTAAATTATAAAGTAATTTTAAACTCACGAGTTGGGGCCCAAGCGAAAGGAGATCCCTAATCTCAGATGTCATTCGATGATGCCCATAAATTAACTGATGTGGTGGGCGCTGTGGAACTGGAAGAGGAGTTAACTCAGCAACAACAGTTGGTTGAAGTGATGGCCTAAGATGTAACAAATAATATAACAAATAAAAGCAAAAAATTGGAATATTAGAAGAAGTAGTAGGTTAATATCAAAACCAAATACATGTGGTATTAAAAAATGAAGGGAGATTAGGGGAAAAGAATGAGAGTTCTTACGATTCAAGAAACATGCGTACTTCTTCAACATTAAGGTTAAGATACACTTTTGATACCTGAAGTGGAGGACAAATTGTACTTTCCTGCAAGTTATTTAGTTGTAATATAGTATGAAGTAAAAGGGTATAGTATATTTGTGACTATAATGGTAAACTATCATACGATGACATGTCTTCACAAAAGTGGAAGTGATGACAAGAATGCTATGGGTGGAGGAGTTCTTAAGTGAGTCATAATCCAGCAGGTTGGCCTGATCTCTCCAAAAAATTATTTTGATACTCGAGCCACTGTAATATTGTAATTGGGTAAGAAAGGAAACACAATACTATATTAGACGGTACACTAATCAAATGTGTATATGTGGGTAGTAAGTTATTCACCTCAAGTTTTGTAACATAATCATGCGTTGGTTTGTAATAGACCCATCTGTTCTTTTCACATCTATGATGCGTCCTATTTGAATAAGCTTCCCGACAACATCTAATAGTGTAAAACATATTACTCAACCAACACAAAAAATGTCGATAAACGAAAGAAAAAGTAAAGCAGAAATGGATAAGCATACCATATAGTTGTACATTGGCGGGGTAGCGCATTTGGATCTGATCAAAAGGCACGAACTCAAACTTGTGCTGCGGTATTTGAGGTATAGGTACAGAGACCAAAGTGACCCGTATGTTAGCATAGAATCGAATTCTATATTCATTTGTGACAGGTCTGTACCCTCGATCAACTCTATCGACGCTAAAGTTGGAAATTATGTAAACTCCCTCTTGCAGGACTGAGGTAAATGTAGGAGAGATGGACTTGTAAGCCATCGCATGGATATGATCATTCTAACATTGAAGTAAAACGATATAAATACATAGTTAAAGTACTGTTATAATTTGAATTAATGAACTATTAAAAGTAAAGGATGAGGAATGTGAATAGATAACAAACCTTTTCATCGAGCAAAATCATTGCCAGCTCGTATGACTCAGAAGTAGTACTATTTATAGCAGTCCACATACGGGTTAAACAGACCTTTATAGTCCATCTATAACTCAAAGGGGTTAATTGGTTGATATATGTTATTTGATGCGTCATCTGAAAATATATTAACAATAAACAATGAATAAAGCATAGATTTTAGTTGCAAGGAAGAAAAAATACCATGGATTAAATGATGAAATGAAAAATATAAACACGGCATGATGGTAATGGCAATAGGATGGACATACAATAAAGGTAAAGACATTTATGATTGTCATACACAATTGACCTAGGAGACAGGCCGACTTAAATGCTGGAAGACTTCACGGTAGACAATATTCCTTGTTGATGAAGTGGTACGGGGGACATCTCCTTCCAATACAAGACGAAAACCAGATGGGCTGGTTACACGAGAAGCAGCGACATAAAGCTGACCATGGCTGAAAACTGGTTGTGGAAGATAGAGACCGACATAGTTAAATGTCTAGCCCTGACTTTTGTTTATGGTCATAGCAAAACAAACCTTTAGTGGGAATTGCCGCCGATAGAAACAAAAAGGCAGATCATTATCAGAAGGGACCATTTGAACACGAGGGATGAAAAATTGACGCCCTGAATTGAAACCTGTGATGATTTCAGCTTCAATAACCCTCTCAGCCAAACGTGTCACAACCAATCGAGTGCCATTGCATAGACCGAGTGATTGATTCAAATTTCGAAGCAACATGACTGGCATACCAGGCTTCAGACGCAGCTCATGATTTGGAAAACCAGAAAACTTAAAGGTGTTCAAGTACTCTGTAGGGTATAAGGCAGAATGTGTGTCAAAATTATCAGAGACCGGTGAGACCTTATCCGCTCTAAAAATGTCTGCATCTGACCAAGAAGGAGACTCATTATATGATCATTCACCTGATCCACGACATCATTGGTTGATGATAGAATTGATCGCTTTCTCAAATAGTCCAAATTCTCATACCTTCTAACTAAGTCGAGATACGTGGATGCAATAATGTCACCTATAGGATCCCCAGATGCAGGAATCAAGAAATTTTGGGGTATGTCAATCCAAGTAGGTTCGTCTTCATCCTCTGAGTTCAGGCGTGCAGGCAGTGAACCATCCCCCAATTTCATGATCCAGTCATTGAATAAGGAGACAGCTGGTGACAAAGAATTCTGCAATCGCATGTTCTCTGTGAGAGTGAAAATTTTGCAATGTGCCTAGAGTGGGGATGACAATACCGAAGAATGGACAATTTTAGCACGACTACCATGTGGAATAACCGGTAAATCTGTCTAAAGTCACCTCTAAGAACAACTGGTATACCTCCAAATACCTTGGTCATTGCAGTTGGATCAACAATACTAAGGATATCACGAAATGTGCGATCCACAGCCTCAAATGCATGCCTATGTGCCATAGGTGCTTCATCCCAAATCACCAAACTGGTATTACAAATTACCTCAGCCAATAGGGTAGATCGTTTTATGTTGCACATTGATGTATCATCAACAGGAATGGGTATCTTAAACCTTGAGTGCGCCGTTGTTCCTCTCGGTAAAATGAGAGCTGTAATTCCAGAAGATGCTACGGGGAGAACAATTTTCCCAGAATACCGTAGCTTTGAAATAATTGTCTGCCACAAGAATGTCTTACCAGTCCCTCCGCTACCATGCACAAAAAAAAGCCTCTAGTACGTGATTCTACAGCATTAATCAACGTAAAGTACACTTGGCGTTGACCATCATTAAGACGACTGAGCAATTGATCATGTTCCACAGCCAAAGCAGGTTTGTTATAGTTTAGTTGCTCAATCAGTAAAGAGTTTTCCCCAATCATTATAGGGTCAACCTCAGGATAAGGCATATTGTTAAATTCCCTCAAACTTCGCCCAACTCTGTTCATGGATTGCTCAATCTCATTAAGTGCGTAGTTTTATTGCTCAACATCAGTCATAATTAGTTCAGAGTTATTGCATATCCTCCTTTGTCGATGCAAGATGTCTTCAGACAGCAAAGGAGCATTACGAGTCCACAACTCCAACGGATCATCGACATTGCAGAAGATTAAAAAAGTAACAAATAGCTCCCTCAATTGATTTCCAGAAGCCCATTGTGCCGCTTCACGAATACACTGATGCCACTCTCCATCACCCTCAAGATGACCCAATGCAAAACAAGCATCTTTAAAAGTATCATACACAACTCCATTAATGGTACAAATCTGTTCGTATGATGTTGGCCCCTTAACAATGTTAAGGAGCATTCGAAGGTAAAATTTCTCTCCTGCAGTAGGATGAACAAAATATATTCTCCCTACACTTCGCCCTCTCCGACGACGTGTCCATCTTTTTGTCTGCCTATTCCATACAAACCGCTTAGGGAATTGGACATAAGTAAGTGTTCTTGCAACATCATCATGAGAATTACAATCCATCCACGCCTCAAATTTTGTCATGCTTTCTTGATGAGCACGAACCACATCTCGGAGGTCATCACCCTCATCATAAATGACATTTTGCTCACCAGGTAAATGGAAATATAACCTTTCAACGGGTGGATGATGGTTATGTATTAGAAACCCAAAGATACGCCAACATGCTTCACAAGCAGAAACAAATCTACAATCCATATATTGCTTGATCTCATCATGCTCATTCCGGTTTGTTCTGATCCTATCAGGATTAGCTGTCTGACCAGGTTCTAAGACAACAGCTGACATATCTGGTCCCTTGCAAACATATTTGCACAAGTACTTGATGCACATGTCTTTGTTTGTCAACTCAACATTGATATGACAGTCATACTTAACAACCAAATCTAAATTATGGGGAATGACTGATCGGTTATCCAAAGGTGCCCCATTAACAATCACGAAATGGTTATCTCGCCTTCTTCTGTACACAGGGAATCCATCTTCATTTAATATTGTCTCATGTTGAAATGAGCGTGTGTAATGCTTTGAGCATGTGTTATTAATCATACATGGGCAGCGGAGGTTAACAGCCCCATATGGCCCATGAAGCATGTGTCACACGACAGCACTATATCCCACTGGGTCTGAATCTTTATCTGGGAGCTCTGCGGAGATAAGACGGTCAATTTTGTGTGGACTATTTAGCTTGTCATCCGGATGAATAAACAGAGCTATATGAGCATGCGGTAGACCACGTTTTTGGAATTCAACAGTGCAAATGTCTGCAAGAAAATTATTTATAGGAAGGGAATATTTGGAATAGAATTTCAAGATAATAGAAATGGATATTTATAAGTACATAAAAGTGTAGTACCTCCAATAACACGTCCAAAGTGTTTTCCATTTGTAATATCTTTCCGAAAGTATTGCAATTTCATCATGAAAACACGGTCAATTCCATCAGGTCTATCTTCAGGTGGTTGCCCAGGAATAGGTTGAAGGAGGTGACTGATTTCTGGCCACTTTGGATTGCAAGTGAAGGTGATGAATAAATCAAGATAACCTATAACACGGCACAATGCCATGCAGTCTTGGTAATTCTGAATCATGTATCTTGGACCACCAACAAATGAAGATGGGAGAATGGTTCGTTTCCTATACAAAGAGGCATCTCTGTAGCCCCTATTGACTGCATCCTATAGACCACACAGAATCTCAGCACGGAACCGATCTCTGTGTCTTCTAAACCAACTAAAATGTGATTCAAGGGTCACATAGTAAGCATTGGCAACATATTCTTAGAACAATCTGCCACCTCAGAGTATTAGAGAGTGAACAAAACTACGTTGCTGGAATTGAAAGGCATAGAACTCATTCGGAGTAACCGTAGCTGAAGAAATAAGCTGCCCATCCGTTGTTACATAAGTAATCTCTAAATGGTACCCGTCCTCTCCGTAAACAAAGAACAATGGAAAATGTAAGGCACAACGTTTCGGGTGGAAAACATCTATGGTACGAGGTTCTGAATTCCACGGGTACACCAGTATATCTCGATGATTTCCAGTATCCTCATCAATACCGTCAAAAAGTCCAGCAACCTCATTTGATGTTGGCAAGTTATATTTTCAATCTCGTGCCCGAGAACTAAGGAGTCGTATCCTTACTGGAGGTAATGTGGTATCAGCCAATCTATCTGTTGCCATCCGAAAAAATCTAACCAACTGATTATGCGCATCAAATATGTGTATGAGTCCGTTAATTATTGTCTGATCATACTCAGTGTAGTTGCCATCACCGAAACTCATGATACAGTTGTGTGTCTCATTTTCAGTGTCATAGATATAGAGTTGTGCAAATCGAGGACGATCACCATGGTTAGGGTACAAAGATCCAATTCGGTGGTAATTCATCCCAGAAGATCTAAAAGTTGGTGGCCCCTGTCCATTATGTGTGCTCCAATCAACATAAGCACCGGTTGAGGTGAAAGAAAATCTAGAATTAATTTCGTGAATGTGCCTCCTGAAGTATCTTGACAACTTATCCCCATTATAGTTAAAAAGGTTTGAAAGAAATTCTGGTGGTGGAGGTGAATGTGGGATAGAAACCTTCCCTTTTTGGCAGCATAAGGAGAATTCAGGGTTGGTAGGGTTCAATGACTTATTGCTTCTCTCTTCATACCACATAGTGGCACCACAGTGACAACAAATGTATGTTGGATGACCTAGATCCTCATATTGAAAACATGTTCCTGTCATCGGAAGAAATGTGAGGGAAAAGATAAAAAAGTATTAAACTATGATGAATGTGTAAGGTATAGCGGTATACTTTGATGCTCAGTCGAGTGAAAGGGTTCCTGCTGAGAAGCTGATCGTTGATGGTAGTCATTAAATGGGGCAAGTATAACAGATGAAGTATGAATTAGTAACTGAGAAATGTGACATCAAAACAATTGAGATAAGGGAGGGAACATATATGTGAAGTGAAAATCATACCTCCGCTACCCATTGGTAGATCAGGTACAGGTGACAGTGGTACAGGTATCGAGCGATGAGACATTATTCTTTGTTTTTTTGGATGTTCAACAGTAGTGGACGAGGCCTCACCAATTTCAAAAGTTCTTCGAGCAGAATGGGCAGTTGATGAAGGAGGTGTGACAACATTGGTATGACAAACATGTCCATTACTAAGAACATTAGAATATGTAAGAGGTGTTGACAGGAGTCGATTTGTTATATTAACCAATGGAGGTCTAGATGATAAATGGTTATTAGGTAGAGGAGAGTTATGAGATTGATTTTGTGGAACTGTGGGATCTGTGTTAGAAGTGAACGAAGATTGATTTCGGGTAGGAGGACACCTAAGCTCACGGCGTCATTGTAGACGAAGTGTTCTCCAAACATGAGAGTCCATATGGGCCAAGAGAAAAACTCACGTGTAAATCCTATAATATTAATTGGGGAAATAAAGTAGAAAACTAAATTCAGTATCAAATACCGTATAAGATAATAACGAACTTTAGATTTTAAATTAAGTAACAATATTAAAGTGTAACAAATAAAGTAGGAATAAACATGAGGTAGTACCATAAAAATGATCACCAAAGAAAATAAACACCTAAGACAACATTAAAGTAGCACAAATATGAAAGTGAAACAAATAAGGAACAATATTAAAGTGAAACAAATAACATAGGAATGAAACATGAAGTAGAACCATAAAAATGATCACCAAAGACAATAAACACCTAATAACTATAGAACTTAAAAAACCATCTACTGAAACCTATGTAGCATGACAAGGAAGCAACGAAGCTCATCATCTACGACACACTCATCACATAACCTAGGATCATCTATCTCATAATAGCTCTCACTCCAATTATTCAAACGGGGAGTCGTGATGATGCCATGGACGCACATGCCACATTTCCGACGAAGAAGTTGTCGATCAATAGTTTCAATAAACATCTCACATTTTTGCTTAGGCCATCTTTGAACAATTATCCCAATTATGTAATCAGCTTCATTTCGAAGCTCTTGAATACGCTTTCCCCAATGTGTTCCTTCTTGGTTTTTAAGGTCACGAATATATTCAATGCTTTGTTTCATGTGGAAATGGCCATTAACTCCACCAAGGATGGCATATAGGTACTTAGCCACAGGAATCCCACGGAGAGATGAGAGATAGATGTAGTAAAGCCCCTCAAAAAATTCCTCATACTTGAAATAAGTAGTAACCCCATGGAGGAACAAAGCAATGGGATGGCCGGAGTCCTTCAATTCATTGAATCGAATGGAGGGCATATGAGGAGGCCAAGACCAAATGATAGATGAAGTATCAAAAGTTGTGAAAATGGCCAGAATAGTGAACACTAGGGTGAAACAGTGGTGGACAGAGGCCAAATTAGCAGCATCCCTTGGTCGGTCCGACAAGACCTTAAACAGGATGAGAACAATAATCTCGGTAGGTAAGCGAATCATGGTAGGCAAAGTTCACTGCATTGTGGAAATGGTAAAGTTTGTTAAGTAAATAATGTCACTAAGTTGAACTAACAAAATAATGTAATACTAATAAAGAGTCGGAAAATGCACACATTTAAAATTTATAAAGGAAAAAGTAGTTGTTCTAAGAATGAATACGGAAGTATGTTAACAAAAACAATTGCAAATTAAAAATAAATAAAGAATCACATAGTTATTAAATTTTAAAAAATGCATTTAGAATACATATATAATGTTTGGGAGATATTGAAACAATTGTAAAAGAAGGGAAAATTTTTTATTTTTGGGCATGTCCACCACATTAAAAAAGAGAAAGAGTAAAGTGCAAAAGATAACATTTTCAGGGTCATAAACTGATAACATGTAAACACAGTTATAGGCCCAATAAATTTTTATGGAGGCCCACCATTTATGTAAGCCCAAATTTCCGGAAACCCAAATGCCATAAAAAGACATGGGTTTTACGGAACTAAAGAGTTCCAGACAAATGCCATAAATCGTAGGTCTCAATCCTCATTATTCACTGTCTTTCCATCCCTTTGTTTCTATCCGTTGCTGTCTGAGACTGAAGCCGAAATTGGCTATCTATCGCGAGATCGGATGCTATCTACGAAGGAGAAAAAATCGCTCCGGGGCCGGCTGCAGCAATGATCTCGAAGAGATTGAGGTCAACGGCGGCCTTAAGAGCCATCCGCATCACTGACTCGGTGGCCAGCTGAGTTTTATAGGCCGGATTTTTGAGGTCTTCGTCATGGTCGTAGCTGGTTTCAGGGTTTGGCTCATCCATGGCTCGGTCGATCTAATAGTAAGTTGCGATTGCCTGGAATGTTTTTTGATTTTGAAGCTGGAGTCCACTTTCTTTATTAGATCTAGGGTTTGTAAACTCCATGTTTATTTGGATCCCCATCCCTATTCGTTATTTTTGGCTCTTTCGATCGTGGTTAATGACCATTGTTTCCTTTTGTTTTTCCGGGCTCTGATATGCATGAACGGACGAGGGCAAGGCTAAAGTGAAGGTAGGTAAATATTTATAGATCGGGCGTTAAAAATATTTATAGATCGGGCTTCAAACTTTGAAAAAAACTTTATAAGGTCTGTTATATTGACTATTGTGTTTCTTGTTTCTCTGATTTCAGGTTGTTTTTTCCACAAAAATTTTGGGCTCGAAGGGGGAGACTGCTCATTGCCTGGTGTTTATTGGTGGTCCAAACCAATTTCCCCAAAATCACTGCAGATCAAATCAGCAATCTTGTGCCATTAAATTTCCCTAAACAGAATCCTGTTCTGGTTCCGATTCCTAAATGGGTCAGATCCAATACTTAGAGAAGCAAGAGAATCTACACATATTATTTTGTAAGAGCATTGCCTTTTTTTCCTAAACTTACATGTCCTTAGTATTCTACTGTCCTTAAGAAGCATGTATAGCTAGGGTGTGACAGACCAGTTTAAAAAATTGGGGAGTTTTAAGTATTGTTCTTCATTTTGTATTCTACTGTCCTTAAAAAGCATGTATAGCTGAGTTTGAGAATGTGTATATAAGAGAAAGATGCTAAATGTAGTGATGTGTGATGGAAAGATCATGTGATTATTGTTGGGATGAAATGATGAAATGAGAAAGTCTATATAAGACAGCTTCTGGTTGCTGTTTGACAGATAAGACTGTAGTTTGTTTTGGGGTTGAGTGTTTTGTGGGATTTTGATGAGTTTGTACATGATTGTTGTGTTCATTTCAGCGTGTAGAATGAGTGGCATGCAATTGGAGTTCAACAGAGCAGGGGCTGGGTTCACTATGCCATTCACCGCCCGGAGCCACATATCATGCTGTTTGGAAGGCCCCTGAACTATGAACCAGAGAATCAAGGTAAGTATAGTAGGCATCCCCCTTGGTGTTCAGTTGTTGCTGATATGAGAGTAAATGGTTTTTGCTTATTCTGTTGGTAAACTGTTTAGGTATGCTCATGGTCTTGATGAAGGATCTTGAACTTAGGATCTGAAAGTTTGTCCCTGGTAAGCATCATTACTTCTTATTAATCTCCTCTATAAAATAGGTATTATTTTTTGTTAATCAGTGTACTAATTCCTTTTAACCATCCTAATGGTCAATTTTTTTCTCTCGGTTATTTTTGCCAAGAAGGGATCCTTATGGGCCGAAGAGAACACTAACAGAGGGAACTTGTAAAAGGCAGAAGGGATGGCTAAACCAGTCCGACCAAACAAAGCCTCAGCCAATTATAGGCCATCAGGTATTCTCTACAAAAACAATGTTCCTATTCATAGTTATTCAGCTGCCTATCTAAGTTAATCATGTTTGGGTAGATTTCTTACTTTGTTGATTCGGCTTCAAGGAAGTAAGTGTAGCCTAGGTAGTAAAATACTAAACATTGAGTTTGAACAAATTAAGATATGTTCTTCTAAAATGAAAAACGAATCATGTTTTTTAATGGTTTGATTAAATGTAAAATGACTGCAATATGGTTTCATTTTTTTAGAATAGAAATAGTGGTTAAAAAAATTCTAAACTTTTTGGTTGGAAAGTTGGTAAGCACAAACAATAAATAAAGAATTTCTTGTGCTCAGACAGGTGATGAATAAGTAAACGTTTTGTTTTTCATCTCTTTTTCTACTGTCCTTAACAAGCATGTATAGCTGAGTTTAAGAAAGTTTATATAAGAGAACGATGATAGATGTATTGTTGTGTGATGGAAAGAATACCCTGGATGTGAGTTTCAAGGTAGAAAATGCAGCATGTATGTGTAGTAAGGGTAAACTGCTACACGCTAATGCAAACACAAGCTCATGATTTGATACTAAGAAATTTTAGCCCATATTCATTAGTTGTGTGTTATGTACTTAAGACATTGTTTTTAGAGAATCTAGGCATATTATTTTGTAAGATCATTGCCTTTTTTCCTAAACTTACATCTCTTTAGTATATTCTTTTTATTGTCTCAGTAATAAAAAATTTCTGTAGTCTAGTTTTGACATTCATGCATCTTGTAAAGTCATAGGGTGGATTTGTTTGTATCTTTAATGTGAAGTGGCAGATTGTCTTGGAATGAGTCCATCGTCCGTGATTCATTTTCTGACTTTCTTTATATAACTCTATGAGCATTTACTGGCATTTGTTAAAAACTTCTAGAAAATGTTGGAGGGTTTTTCTGTCTTTCTCTATTGAGGGACCCTTTTTCTTAAGCGTTCATTTTTTTTAATTGCAGTCGGATTGTATGTAGTGAGTTGGTAAACATGGTAATTATTTTGCTTAGTATTGATGATATTCATACTTATTCGTATGATAACTGTGTTACAGTTTTAAAGAGTTAGCTGGGAGTCGACCCTTGACTGAATTAAGAACTGCTGAGGCATCAGCTGTTGTTGTACAAGGTGCAGCTTCTGAGGCTAGTGCGCAAACAATAGAGGAAGATGCACACCCTGATAGTGGAGAAAAATCTCCTAGAACTGTAAGTGCTGGAATAACAGAGGCCGAGGAGTTGAAGAAGTACTCAAATAAGGTGACTTAAATAAGGTACTGAAGTTTTATCTCTCTGTCCTGGAATGTCTCTGGATTATTTTATGTTTAGTTGTCTCGTTTTGTTATTTATTGACTTACAATTTTTCCCTGGTAAGCATCACTGGTTCTAATTAATGTCCTCTATAAAATGGGTATTATTTTTTGTTAATAAATGTACTAATTCCTTTTAAGCATCCTAATGTTCTATTTTTTTCTCTCAGTTATTTTAGCAAAGACGGGATTCTTATGGGCCAAAGAGAACACTGACAGAGGCAACTTGTAAGAGGCAGAAGGGATGGCTAAACCAGTCCGACCAAACAAAGCGTCAGCCAAGTCTAGGTGATGAGGTATTCTCTACAAAAGCATTGTTCCTATTCATAGTTATTCAGCTACCTATCTAAGTTAATCATGTTTGCTATATGTCTTACTTTGTTGATTTAGTTTCAAGGAACTGAGCTAAGCCTAGGTAGTAAAATTCTAAACATTGACTTTGAAGAAATTAAGATATGTTCTTCTAAAATGCAAACGAATCATGTTTTTTAATGGTTCCATCAAAAGTAAAATGACTGGAATATGGTTCCATTTTTTTTGAATAGAAATATTGGTTAAGAGAATTCTAAACTTTTTTGCTGAGAAGTTGGTAAGCACAAACAATAGACAGAGAATGTGTAGTTAACTAAATGGAATGCCTATGCCCAGAGAAAGAAACATAATTAACAGCAAAGTAGCAAAGGTGTCCTGAATAGGGGAGAAGGCCAATAAAACGGGGAGATTGTATTCTTAAGATACATACATGGAATTTTTCTAATAAACTTGATCACAACACAAACTATAAATATAAATTTACCTAGATTTAGTATACTATACCTATGACCTAACTTCCATTTTTTGGGGGGAACTGAGTAAGAACAGTGCAATGTGGTTCTATTTTTTCAAAATGACAAAAAAAAAGTTTAAAAATTGTAAGATTTGGCGGATAGATCAATAATGAAAACAATAACATTCAACCACATAGGGTAAACACATAGGAGCAAAGCAAATGTCGAAAACATGACTGACTGGAAATTAGAGTTACAGAAAACTAAAAATACTGGTAAGACATGGAATAACGTTTCACATAGGAGCAAAGCAACTGTCGAAAGCATGACTGACTGGAAATTAGAGTTACAGAAAACCTAAGTCCTACATGCCATTATCCTCCTCCGGGTCTGACTCCACAGTTCCTAAAGTGCTCCCCTCTGCTGGCTTAACCTGATTAAGCTACGCCTTAAGCACAGAAACCTGTGAATGTAGATCCCTGACTTGCTCCAGCCAATAAGCCTTCATACACTGCTGGTTAAACTGCTGCAACTGTAGTTCGTACTTTAGTCCATCAATCTCCCATGATGCTTCTTTAAGCTGTTCCCTCGTGTCCACCGAATCATCAAAGTTCACATCAACCACAGAGAATTTATAAAAATTCTTGACCCTAATTATTGCAGCCCTAGCTGCTGATTCCTTAGCCATGTGTACCTTTGTAGAGAGTAACCCTTTCACCTTAACAATATTATTCTCACCACCAGGCAGCTTACCCAGTTGCACATTCACAGTATACCTAAATTTGTTACTCTCTAGGGCGAGTGAGTATGCCGGAGACTCAATTATGAGCTTAGTGCACAAATAGCCGAGGGTAGGAACCATAGGGATTGAAATGACTTCCATTCTATGTGAAATGCCGTTTTAGCACTTAAATCTTTTTGTTAAACATGTCAAAAACATATGAGATGAGAAAGTGTAAGGCGTAGTTTTCTGAAGCATTAATTGCTGCTAGAATTTGGAAAAAATACGTAATCAATACTGAGTTTCAGTGTGTGAGAATTGTGAATTTCATAAAGAATTGAACCACATTGCACTCCTCAAACTATTTTTATGAAACATGAAAAAAACATATCAGATGAGAAAGTTTAAGGCCTTTTGTCTGAAGCATTTACTGCTGCTAGAAATTGGAAAAAATACGTAATGAATGCTGAGTTTTCAGTGTGTGAGAATTGTGGATTTCATAAAGAATTGAACCACATTACACTCTTCAAACTAAGCTTTTGGCAAGGAACAGGTAGTTGATGAGGTAGAATGTAAATTTTGTTTTCTAAATTCCTTAAAATAATTAACACTAACATTCTAACATAAAAGACAAAAGCATAGTATCCATCTAATTGCTATAGTTCATGGAATAAACATTTCAGGAAACCAAAAAAATGGCCGTAGTAATTTTTTAGAATGAACCTGATAGTGTAGCAAAGATATCTTGAGGAGCAAGTGTCCAAAACGTAGAGGAGAAAACAATTTACTCTGCAGTTTTAAAAAATATGAATGAATATGAGAGCAATGAAAGTGGTTGTTGACTGATGGTCTTTGTTTCAGAAGGAAGATAAAATTGATTAGGGAACCAACCTGCTTTAGGATGCTGTTTCTGGCCACTTTTGTTCCTTCCACAGATGAAGTCAACACTGCAATTGAAGGAAAAACTGTAAGTTTCCTCATATTTGGTACTATAATTTTCTGGTAATCACATACTGAAGCTGTAAGAATCACCCTTTTGTTTGCAGACACGATAAGAAGTGATGCACCGGAGGCCAACACCTGCCGCAACACTGTAATTAACTCTTCAGGAATAACGTTTTTTTCTTGGTAGAAGTGTTGTGATGTTAGTGGACTGTGTTAATATATTTATATGAATATAGAAAATGTAACCGAACATTGTAATCGATAGTTTTAGTGGAGTAGTGCGCATGATGTTAATTAGGAAGTAGGAGTTGTGGATAATAATTGCCACGACTTATTAACTCCCAAAAGTAGTAGCTGGAAGTAGTTACAAATAATAACCGTGCCGCCAAAAGGGGGAGAACAGGAAGTAGTGGGGGTTAAATTAAAGGAGGTAAAATTAATTGGATTAAATTTAACAATGTTTGAATATCCGAACGTCGTTGTCAACAAAAATGAACTGAAAATGCTTATACGTGGGTTTGAGAAGTTATAAATGAGTGACACGTTTCTTATGTGTGGGTAAATATGTAACATTACACATGACATCATTTAAACATATGAATGACAGAAAATGAGATTGGGGTGTTCAAATATTACCATTCTTCCTGCTTTTATATCTATTAATAGATTACTTGCTATTAGTGATATGAAAAAAAATAATAATAATAAATTGTATGTTGATGTGGAATAGAAAGGAAAAAAATGATGATGATGTAGAAAAGAAAAGAAAAAGGAGTTAAAAAAAAAAAAAAGGAAAATATGAATGTGGAATCCGACGAACCTCTCTGACGAAGTCCAAACGATTCACAACCTCTTGTGCCAAGCTTTACAATTTGCAATCTGGATTTTTGTTCCAGAGAAACCGATTTCGGCATCAGACATATTAGATTAATTTGCAATCTACTCTATCATCTCCTCAAACCAACGCACGACTCACCTGCGATTTGAAGACCACATCCACCTCTGTGTAAACGTGCTTACCACAAACACACCACCAGGGAGATGAAGAGAGCCAGAAATCGGAGGAGAAAAGCTCCCACGCCAAGAGCAGTCATTCGCCGCCATGAAAGTTGCAAATAGAGCGACATTGGGTTTGGTGGCGCTCTCTTCCTTTGCTTTCTATACTAATCTTCGTCTCAACCTCTACCCTCCATAGAAGAAGCTGCATTTAACGACAAGTCCGACACATATCCAATGTCCGTGCCCAATCCAAATTTGCCCCAAAATTCACCCGATCGTTCGAGAACGGGAGGAGGGTATGAAGGAATTGGACTGCCTCAGTGTTTAGGAGAAAGATGGAGATGGGAGAGATGGAAGAGACAGTGGAATGAAAGGGATGGAAGAGAGAGGAGAGCTAGGAATTGGTCGGCATTTTTTTTGTATTATACTTTCTCAGTACCATTTTACTTTAAATATATATATTTTTTATATTCTAAAAAGGTTGAAACTTTTTCCCTTTAGAAAAATTTTAAACAATTAATTTATCTTTTTATATAAAATCCAATAAAGACTCTTTTTTTAATCTCCACTTAATCTCTCACTGCACAAAATTTAAAAAAAAATATTTTTTAATCATTATTTAAACTTTTACTACAAAAAATAAAATACAAATTACATACACCTTAATTTCTGTGTTTAAAGAAATGTTTCAAGTAAATTAAGACGGATAGAGTAATTATTATTATCATTATTTTTTCATATTTTATTATTATTATTTTTCTTCCCACATCATTGCCAGAATGTTTATTATTGTGTCACTAAAGGAAATTGTGCATGTTAGCGTTTTCCGTCAATGCAAGGGCCAAAACTAGGGATGCCAATTTGCACCTTACTCGCGGGTACCCTACTTGATGGATAAGTTTTTTTTTTTTTAATTGGATGAGTTTGGGTTTGTTTGGATATTTTTTATTTTTATACATGCTGGGTAGGAGAAGAGTACAAGTTTAGGGGTTTACCTTTTTTGAATCTAACCCGTACCCTATCAGCAGATTATACATAATATATAGGTATCTAAAATATTACATATATTATATATACATACCCAATCATAGTCATATATAACCTAAATATATAATATAATGGATAAATGCCACTAGATGTTCTTAAACTATATCTCATATTGCTTAATCGTCCTGAAACTATCAGGCGTTACACCAGTTATCCTAAAATTATTTTATTATTGTTATCTCGTTCTGCTGTCCATCACACCATTAAGGATGGATGGAAAAGTGGTGCTTCATTAGCAGTCACGTCATTTTTACATATCATATCAGCAACCATATCATTTTTCCATCCAATTTTAACGATTGTAATGGACAACAGAACAATTAAGTAACATTGAATATAGTTTAGGGATCATTAAGCAACATTTGATAGTGTTAGGATCATTAAGCCACATCGGTATAGTTTAGGGATAACTGGTGTTATTTACCCTAATATAATTCTAACTTAGCAAACCTTAAAATTCACAATCGTATGACTGAGCTACTTTGTTTTCGGTTATGTTGTATAATTCAAGCATGTCTTACTTTCTTCAGTTTCAATTTTTTATTATGTGCCATCACTTGTATTGGTATTACAGGTATAATACATGACCCTATCCGCCCCAACACGGGAAGGGTTTGGATAAAAAAATCCTACCCGTTGTGGGTTGCAGGGAAGGTTTGGTTAAAGTTTTTGTATTGCAAGTAAGGTTTAGAAATCACTCAACTCTTCTCAAACCTGGCCTGTTGACATCCCAATATAAAACGGTACACTTTTAGTAGGTTAGGAACGTCATGCAAAAATGTAAGACAGGATCCAAAACGGTATAATAATACAAGGTTAGGGTCTACGAGTGCAATTTACTCCAAAGACGAGAGACGACAATTCTCCTGAAAGCCTGAGCATAAATGTTGTTCTCTCTCCTCTGTCAATTTCATTTCATCAAGCGATTGGGATAATCAAATTCCGGCTCCAAACGCGAGAAGGCTTCTGGTTAGATCTGCAGGTTAGGTCTCCGTTCGCTTCTCTTCATTTCGTTTGCTTTCGATTCTTTATTTCCCTTTGCAATAATTGGTGCACGGATTTCGTTCTTCTGCTTTCGCTCCATAGCCTGTTTTATTTCGGACATGGACTTTCGTGTTTGGCTAGGGATACTGTATTTAGAACCGGAATTTCTTTGTCATCTTTGCTTCTGGAATTGATGATCATCTGTGTGATTGTGTATGTTTATGAAGCGTTCGTGAAACTTGTGCATGATACAATCGTTTTGTTTTATGCTTCATTGTGGGAAGGAATTGTCATATCATACAGGGAAAGTCGAAGATCTTATTTTTCTTGAACTAACCATTGATTAGGATAAATTGTTTCTCGTTTTTTTTTCCTGACTGCTGTCTGAATGAATGGTGTAGTATTTGATTTTGATTCTCTGGGAGTTCGACACTTTAATCTTGTCTAGGGTTAATGTTAATCGATTACTATGTTGTTCTGATTAGCGTGGTTGCTCCAAATAGTGAAGTCTCCTGGTGCAGTATAGAGAAACCTCAGTTCTTTCTAAACAATGAACAGGGTTTTCTAGTATATTCTGATTCATTCTGAATGCTGCTAAGTACCTACTATAGTACTCCAATTCAGCCTTAAGCGGTGAAGCTATGATGGTATTCAACTGGTAATTGAAACTTCTTGGTTGAAATGAATAATGTAGGGGCACTGCAGGATGAATGGAACTTTCTGATTGTTACATCAGTCCAATGCATGTCTGCTATTTGAGTTGAACAAACCCTTGCTAAAGACACCCTTAAGTTTTCTAAAGACCTATATCTTCCCACAAACTTAGTGAGAGATGCTCAGTGAAGTGCAAGCTGCTGTACTTCGATCCAACCTTTACCGGTCAAAAGAGCCAACATGAAGAACCAATTTATCACATTTGCAGATGTGTCAATCTTAAACAAAAAGACGCATCAATTTATTTTGTTTGAAACCCTCTGAGCAAATTTTTACAAATGAGTACAAACATTTGGATGCCCTTTGAGTTAGCTTTCTGCGAAGTAGAAGCACAACCGTGTTTAAATTTGAAGCTGGCTGCTTTTTTTTTTTTTTTTTGGACATGATTTTTTTGCATGGGGCATTCCTATTAGTAAAAGCATGACTTATTTGTCCATAAACAATCACTGCACTTGGCTCTCCTCTATTTCTTATGTGCATGATATTGAAGTCCTCCACACTACCAACATAAATGTCCAAGCTCTTTCCACTCTTCACACGGAGAATCATACACAACCCAACAACAATATAGATAGCCATGACTCAAAATTCTTTTGCCCTTTGTTCCACATCAAAGAATGCAACCTGAGTCAGTTTCCTTGGTCAGCCAAGGCGCTTATTCTCAAAGCACGAGTGGATGGAAAGGACAGCATAACTCATCGAGCAGAGCCAAGGGCATGCTGATGCTAGTATGAAGTCAACGTCACTTGATGATGAGCAGGCAACAAGGGTCAATGGTAGCATGTCTCAGTTTAGTCAAGCGAGAATGTTGCCAAGGTAGGCTAGATCAGAGTTGGGCAGCAAGGATGATGTTGATTCAATGGGATGGAAATTGTTTTTTGAAGTGTTGTGAGAAGATTGGAGCAGTAGGTGCATTGTGTTGATAGATGTCAAATGCTTTGTTATTTTGGGTTGTGTGATCTGTCTCTTTTACAGGGAAGGGGAGAGGGTTTGGACTTTGGTGGTGTTGATGGTGGAAGACTTGAACAAATACGTACATGAGAGGTAGAAGAGAGATAAGTTCTTGGATAGCTTTGTAGACGAGTCGTGCTTTTACTTCTCCGTCACCCCAATGCTAACTAACTATGTCAAAAAGGGTAGCAAGTTACAGATTTAGACAGGAGCTGTTTTTTTTTTCTTTTTAACTTGCTGGTTTGCTTGGACAAGTGGTATGTTTTTACATATTGGCGAGCTCTACTAGAAGGCATTCACTATTATTTATTCACTAATGATGGATATATCCAAACAAAATAAATGATTCTTCTCTTCTGTGTAAGATGAAGGCACATACTTGTGTGTTCTCTATTGAGTGGAGAAACCAAGTCAATGTTGGTAGAGATAATTGGTGAACACCATTTTCTCAGGTGAAGTACATAACATAAGTTCAATTGAACATATGTCAGACACATAATGCTTATGGAGAGAGAACTTGGCCACTGTTATTTGTTTATACTTGTTCATCTTAACTGATCCAGTTGATCAAATAGCTAGAGAAATAACATTGACCACCAACATAATTAATAGTTTAAGAATATTTTAGCGCAGAAGAGGAGGTCCATCCCATTTGTTTCGCAAGTTCTTAGCTGCCCAAATATTGATGTGTCCATTTTTGACCAGGACTGCGAGAATTATTGACTAAATGGCACTTTGTTTTTAGTTTTCCGTTTTCCCTCTCCTCCAGTTTCAAACGGAGATTTGCTTGTGTTGGGATAGAAAAGATGCAAGAGTTCATAGGAATCATTTTGTCTTGTTAAACATGTTCTAACTCCAAATATTAAGGGCGCTATTTGACTTCTAACGGCCAGCATATGAAAATTTATACTCCTAGTTGTATCTAATCACTGATGACTTAAGTCCTTTCTTTTTATTGAATTTGATTTTGACCAAAACTTGTCAACAAGTGCAGGACTGTGAAAGGAAAAAAAGGCAGATTGGGAGGGAGAGGGCTGTTGCGGAAATAAACTGAAAAATCTATACATTGCCAGAATGCTCTGGGAATTTACATTACACCTAGTTGACAGAATCCTTTTTACCCTAACAAAAGCTATTTTTCAAAACGTCAGTAGATGTAAGCACTCGAATCTTCATGATCAAGAATTCTTTCCGAGACCCCGAGGCTTGCAGATATTTTCACCAAGAGAAAAAATGAATTAGCAAGAACAAAATAGATTGCCCGATCTTGCTACTGCCCGTGTGAGAATGGCTGTCGTTGTCCATCTGCAAAGGTAGAGAGGCATAGATAAGTTAGCCCGTCAAATTTATGCAAGGAGAAGTAGCTTTTATTTGCAGTCGCACAAATTCTAGACTTGTAAACCTCTAAGCTTCACCAACTTGACTAATGTTTTTGAAAGTTCTGCAAGATACAACTCCTTCAACTCTGACTCAACATAGCTTACCTTCTTATACGAGTTTCATGCGGGCTAATCTCAGTCCTTGCAACAAGAATCCAAATAAAAGAATGAAACACAGCCACATGCTTAAAAGACGGAGAAACACTTTGTAAGCCAGCATGAGCATGGAGCGAGCTTATTGCAAAAGACATTACAATAGAGGGCAATACATCGATTTTTTTGTTGTCCCAAGTCCCAAATAACCAGGAAAGTAACTTTTATATGCAAATGAGAATGCTACGTGTACGAGTATTTATTACCACTTTCACCATCAGAAGCATCAGCAAGCCTTGCAATGGCATCTATAAGTGCTTGTTCATGCTCCTGCATCATATGATGATTCTCATGTAACTGTAACTAAGGAAGCAGAAAAAGTAAAAGGTGGAAAAGAAAATCCAGAATCATATAATTCAATTCTCACTTTGAGCTTCTTTTTTGCCTTCTCGAGCTCATAAAGGTCTGGATGACTTGAATCAAAAACCTTCTCCACCTATTGACAATAAAATATTTTATCAATTGACTCAAAATGAATACTTAAGCAAATTAGGTTTCTTAAAGTTCATCACAAACGCCCACCTCCTTTACTAGTGTCTCTGTGTTAAGTAATTCAATATCATCAGACATATTTTTGGCAACACCATTCTGAGCTGGCAAAGTCTCCCTTCCAAAATGAGCCTTCAATGACCCTCTCCCTCTTCCAACACCTGGAGCAGGTGTACCGCGACCCAAACGTTCTTGACCACGACCATGACTCCACCTCTGAGATGCCCCTGGATCGTCGCCATCCCACCGTATATCATCTGGTGAAATCTGCAATGAATTGCAGTTCTCTCAAAACTTCATTTCTTAGAAAGAAATGCAGCGCTTACATGATAATAACAGTTATATGACATTTTTAAGCTCCCTCTTCTTGTAAAACCTCCCTAATTCAGCTAAATGATATCAACATTATCATCCTTAGGTCACCTCTCAACTGAAACCGAGGATCCTCAAGCTGATGTCTTTCATTGACAATTTCAACATTTCATTAGAAAATAAGGTTTGTTGTGGAAACAGTCAATGGTAGAGGATGCTAGAGCATTAGTTGACAGTCACCTAGACTGTTGATTAAGACTATCCATTATGCTCGATATAATGCATGATAACACTAAAAAAAATAAAAAACAATCAAGTCAGTACACGAGAAGAAACTGTCTCAAATTACCTCTTTGAGATCAACCCACTCCCATGTCTCATTTGCCGTGTCCATATCATATACTAAAAGGTGTCGGCCCTGTATAATAAATGAAAATTACAATTGACGCTGGCTGTAAAATCCATTAAACAATAGTACGTATAAGTTATAAAAAAACAGCATGTACAACAACTTGGCCACTAAGGCACAAAGTCAAATCTTGTCTTTTCAATCAAGAGCATATGCTACCCCTTCAAGGATTTTTGCGGTTGCAGGATAAATGAAACAGTTCTAAATGGAAACAAATGGATTGACTAAAGAGTAAAGATATAGAAAGATGATTGGGTCGGACAAGGGAGTTTGCTCCACAAAGCAATGCACTAGTAGGTCCAGCAACACACCCACTGACCATGCCTCAGCTCACCATCATGTCAGATAGCCACAAGCTTCAAAGACAAGTTTGACAAGAGACACCAAGATGCAGGCATTTGCTTACCTCAGATGGATTGTATTCAGTAATAACAGCTTTGTAAAAGCTGTTATCTTCTGGCCATCTTGTCCAAACCTTCCTTCCAATGTAATGATCTGTTGCTGCTGCTTCAGGAGGATTGGTTGCAGAAAAGTTGACAGAAGCATTACGGTTAAATTGTCTACCAGGAACTGTAGATGGGTAATGCATGGACTTCATTGAAGATACACCTGGAAGTGAATGACCCTGGAAGTAATGACAGGTAAAGGAGTGCACAAAAGATTAGGCTGACATATCAATTCTTTCCTGCTCTAACGTTAAAAAGCTGCTCTGTGTCAAGCTTGCTGCAGGAGCAGAACTTATAATTAAAGCATTAACTGCATGATAGAGATAAAGATGGCACCGATTGCGATGTCCGCTGTTTCTTGCGAGATGTTGTAACTCCAGGACTTGGTAGAAGCTCATGCTGAGATGTGCTGATCCTGGCAGTATTGTTTCCACCTGCCTGTCTCCAGTCCCTGTTTTAATTGCTTTAACCCATTAAAAAATAATCAACATGACCACTTGCTTGAATTGCTAGTTCAGAATACATTCATTCAGACCTAATTCTCTGGATAATGTCATCACCATTGACTTTAGTCAGAAGCTCTCTATGTTCATCATCTGATACTCTCAGCTCCTTCCTAAGTTCCGTTATAAGACTTTCCTTCTCCTGTGAATGATTTGTAAAATGCATCCATCACTACACACAGGAAAAGTGAGGGAGAGAGAAATAGAGAACTGTAACTCAGTAAACAGGAAAACTATGTGAATAGAGAATCTAGTACCCAAGAAATAGCATCAGATTGAGCTTTAAAAGCTCGCAAGACAGCACAGTAGGCTTCTTGTTCGAGTTGATGAATTTGGGCCTCCATGTTAGAATGCATCCAAGAAAATGGAGCAGAACCTACAACTGATCTTCCATTTCCTGGGACATCACCAATACCTGTGATTCGAGATAAACCAAATGTAATTGTATTTAGCAATATCCCCACACATTCTCATTCACAAACTTCATAGCTTTGCTTTAATGCAATACTCTCTGTGCCAAGAACTAACATACATTTTCATTTTCACTAAATTTAAGCAGGTTGTGCCACACCACCATTTTCAAAGTGGATTTGTTTCCCTTCCACTACCCCATCACATGTACATGTATGCTAACTGATTGCTATCTTGCTAGTTATAAACATGGATAAAGTTGAAAGACCAATATATATATATGTATGTATGTATGTATGTATGTAAGAGCCATTCATTTGAGATACAAGATTTTAAAAGTGCTGCTATTTTGGGGACAAAGGGAATACTAAGAGGTTCTATCAATTTCAAGTTGCATGTGTGTTTGTGGCAATCAAACTGGTTTGCTCAATTAAGATTACAATCTCAACAAAAAAATTAGGCAATTCTTGGCATATAGCTGGGCTTGGAATGATTCTAGGTGCATCCTATTTCATTTGGCCATACAATTGTGTGCATAAGGCAGGATACTAATTATCTTGATGATCAGAAAAGCCCCTAGCTCTGTCCAGCCTATCATTCCACAGGCATCTAGCATTCATGCCTCCCTTTGAATGAGACAAGTTGAAGCTGTTTGTGCTGTTCAAAATAGCTCTACTTCTTCCTTTCCTTTCCTTTCTTAACTTTGTCATCCTCACTAGAATCATCTTCCGCAAAATGTGAGGCCAGTATAAACGCAAAAACTTGACCCTTTATCACTTTTGGAGTTTTTATGTTAAATTCTAACATATGTAACAACCACCGCGCTATCCTTTCCAATGGGGCATGACCTCGATTTAGAAAATGGAGCTTGAAAAGTGTTACACATAAATGATCAGTTAGAAGAAAGAAAACTTGTAAAACCTTTATTCTTTCCAATAGGTTACGTATCAGATTGCCAGAGTAGTCAAATATAAGAACTAAGAAAGTCATGCTTGACAGAGCCTTCTACTGAAGATTCTCATTTCTAATGGATTGTCTGTGGAACATTGTGGCAACAATAGTGATATGAAAGCCTCCACTAGAGCAAGTGCCATTTCACAACAATAAATAGCAATGCTAGGAAACATAGGCAGCTGCCACACCCATCGCATCTCAATAATTCACTACAAGTTGTGCATTTTGAGGGGCTACTTAGAATTAGAATCAACATTTCTTAAGGGCTTAAATTCCCGCCCACTAAACTCAGTTACACCCTATTCCACATATATAACGCAAATTATCTACTCAAGTGGCACCAACAGAAATGTACTGACCATAAAGATACAGGCAAAAAAAAACAAAACAAGTGCTGTTGTTTGGGCATCTTAGTTTCTCCTAAAACATCAAGAATTCATACGCAGGTGCAAATGTAACAGTCTTTATTTTTCATCTCAATTTTACTTCCTTATCACCGTCCACATATTATAATCCAACAGTCCAAAATGTACAGTTCATCCATACAAGTGATGCTCCCATACTCCTGATTCAGATCACCTAAAGAGCAATTAAGCATGTTACACGCTTTGAAGCAGAAGCAGTTTCATATATCTCTTACATAGCAGTCTCAATATTTTACGATGAATATGCCGACTTAATTTTAGTCTCTACTTGTTTGCGCCCTTGCTCGTCTCCTCCGATCCATCTATCCAAATTCATCCAAGCCTACAACCTTAAAACATTACCCTGCCGTTATTCACCCCTGGACTATTGAATTACAATAAGCATGTCTTACGCACAATAAGGCGTCTTGTCCGTCAAAAGCTTAAGGTCACATAACAGCTCGACATAGAAACTAAAATCAAGCTCTAAAACAAGGAAGGAGAAGCAAACCTCTCCTAACTAATCTCAATTAACCCTAATAAAAAGGTCAATTATCCAAGAAAGCAGAAAGTCGCGACCCGGTTAGACATGCTGAAAGAAACCCTAAACCCAGAAACAATTGCGAATGAAGGAGAGAAGAGAAGGGAAAAGACAGGTTGATTGGCAGAACACAGGACGGAACGGATACAACATACCATTATTATCATAAACTGCATAGGCCATACCGAGAGGGAGAATGCCGGAACACGGTGCCTTGGCGGGAGAAGGAGAAGCGAAACCCTAGGAGGAAATGGTCGCTCGCGAAGATTGAACCACGAAAATTGCAGGTGAGACGACGCGTAATTGCACAGTGCGAAGCAGTGAAGAGGAAGCAAGAACGAGAAGAAGATTGAATTGAATCGCGAAGAGACGTTGTGAAGGGAAAGGAGATGTAGAGTGAGAGAGGGAGGAGAGAGGAAGAGGGAGGGACTGTTTCCGGACTTGAAACTTGAAAGTTTGTTTCAATTTGCTCTGCTTGAGCGCTTTCCTTTGCTCTTCCCTCGTTTCCTTTCCATACATTAAATACGCACGGACACGGATCTGACTGCTGAGCAGTAGCATCAATTTCGTATCGATTTGGGCCTTCGAGTATAGGACTCGAATCAACCGTTGGGCCTTTTTCGGGAGCTGCCTGCGTTGTATATCATGCTGGGCCGATTAAATTTGTGTGTGTTTTTTTTATCGGTGCAAAGAAAAATGGCAGAATAGACGGACCAAATCATTGAATATCTAATATCTTAGATACCATCAAGGTTTCGGTTCGGAATATATAACGTGTAAAATTAGTGTTATAAGTTGAAATAAATTACTAATGGCTGCCATAATTTCTCCAAATCTCTAACATTAAAAGTTATAGCTGAATAACTTTTTAAACACTTAATGTTAAACACAGACTCTATTTTTCTAACGAAATCCAAAAGATGATGAGGCTGAAACTACCCAGAGCTTGATTGAAATATTTCTCTGGCTAGTCATTTTGTTAAAATTTTGTACATTAAAAAAGTCTGAAAAATTATATCTAGAAGCCATGATTTTTTTAGAGGTTAATTTAGAAACAAGTAAAATTTATTTGTGGTCCCTAACCTTTTTGTGTTATATTAAATGGGTTTCTAATCTTCATTTTATTTTCTTAAAGTCCCTAACTTTCTTTTTTTGTGTCCTAATCGTGGTCTTTCTATTAATTTTATGATTAGAGTTAACAAATCTCTAGGAAAATGTCAACTTTGGTCCCTAAATTTTATTCATCTCACTCAAAACACCCTCAAGTATTTAAATTTAACACTTTCTTTTTTTTTTGTCTCTCGTCCATTCAACTTCCCAGAAGAAGGTGATCTATTCCATCCACCGTGGCTACCTTATCCTTCCTCAATCTTCACCTGCCTTCCCCCACACCCACTGTAGATTCTGACTCTCCGTTGCTGGTGAAATCATTGTTGGCGTCCGGCTTTACCATGGCCAAACATGTCCTCTTGAGCATGATCTTTCTATTTTGCATCTTCTCAACATCATCATCTACAAACTGGCATCACATACTTAGTGATGACTGGGAAATTTGGTTGTTGGGGCAGATTCACATGAGGCTATTAGAGTAGGTGGTGGACCTTGTGGTGGCGATGGAGGAAGGTTTCATTCGAAAGCGTGGGGGTAGTGGCGAATCTCTCATTTCGATGTGTGGTGGTCATTAATCAACTCAATTTGCTCTTATTTCGGTGTGTGGCGGCCACTGATCAACTTGATATGTCAGTAAGGAAGCCACGAAATTTGGACTCTATTGTAAAACTTGGCCTAGAACAATCATGAACCAACCAACGAACTAGAAACCCAAGGCATATATACACTATCCTTAAGGATTATAGCTTGCAACTCTCCAAAGTGTGTAGGAGAACAAATCTGCAATAATCCCCTAGGATACAATGGGTTTTCCAGGAAGTATGCACTTACACCCGAGGTACTCTAGGAATCAGCAGAAAAGCAGAAACCAGCGAGGAGCAAAATAGGTCAAAGAATAAGAGAGAGCTTGAAAGTTGTGGTGTGATTTAAGAGTGGAGTAGGACTGGGTATTTATAGGGAGTAGACTAGTTGGATTTGAACGTTTGGAGTGTATCCTAGCAGATACAAAAAAATCTCTGTTGGGATTTTGTACATTAAGTCTGTTTTGATTATCAACACGTGAAAAACAATTTTTCTAAGTAAGGGTAAAAAGGTAAATTCAAAAAGATGTAAAAACCAACTTGGACTGAGCCTCATGATACTTCGTGCGCAGGGGGGTAAATCAGGCTCTTTCAACTGTTTTGGTCATTCTTGTGCACACAAGTCTATTACTTATTTCTTATAAAGTTTAGAAATTCTCCTTGTCTAAGTCATGTGGGATATGCCTTTCGGAATACTTCATATAACAATTCCCCACGTATTTCAAAAGGCATTACTTCAAAGTTTCTTGCTGGTTTCAAACTCAAGAATGCAACGCATCATGGATGGTGTCTATTAGACTATGAACCAGTCCTAAAGCAAATGAGGCTTAACTTACTGAGTACTTGGTGAAGCATATAGCTTTTATGAACCAAATACCCTTTTGTAAATTAGGTGGTTCATTGATCACAATGCAACTCCACAATTTCTATTGTTCATCACGGTGTTGCACTTATCGGCCATGCACGTGTCCTGGTTTTTCATGAGTGTTTCAAAGATTCTGTCACAAATCTCATAGGAGCGACTTCACTCCTACACCCATATAGGTGATTCCATCAAGTTTATACTGCATAAATACACTACCCATCATGGCTTATGTAAATCATTAAGAGCATTTTGCTCTTCTTCTAGTAAATGCAGTATAGCATTATCTACACCATAGGAGAGACTTTTAAGAAAAAGTGTTGATAATGCTTCCAAGCCTAATAGTGACTTGTTATTACCCATATAAACCTAATTCATGGGATCTCCAATCACGTAGGTTGGGTTACCATTACTATTGACTTAAGTTGGCAATAGTCCCATTTCTCTCGATGCTTCATATATCATTTTCCTTCCCAGAGGTTTAGTCAGCGGATCGGCCAAATTCACTTCTGACTTCACATAATCGATCGATATAACACCATCATTAAGCAACTACTTTACAACATCATGTCTTAACTGAATGTGTCTATTTTTGCCATTGTAAGTTTTATTTTTTGTAATTGCTATTGCAGCTTGGTAATCAAAGTGCATAGACACAGAAGGCATTGGTTTTATGCCTAACGGTATATTTGGTAAGAAGTTTTTCAACCATTCAGCTTTACTTCTAGCCATTTCTAAGGCTATAAATTTTGACTCCATAATGGATCTGGCAATGATGGTTTGCTTGACAGATTTCCAAAACACCACCATTACCAAAAGTAAAAATGTACCCACTAGTAGATTTAGTTTCATCAGAGTTAGAAATCCAATTAGCATCACTGTACCTTTCTAGTACAGTGGAAAAACCATTATACATGATACCACATTTCATAGTACCTTTTAAATTTTTCATAATTCTTACCGGTGTATTCCAATGCTCTTCATTCATATTTTGAGTATATCTTCTCAATCTACACACAACATAAACTATGTCAGGTAAAGTGAAGTTTATTAGGTACATCAGGCTTTCAATAATTTGTGCATATTCTTGTTGAACAACACTTTCTCATTTATTTTTCTTTAATTGTGTGTTTGCATCATAAGGAGTACTCACAGGTGTCACCTCAAAATAGTTAAACTTCATTAGAAATTTTTCAACATAGTGCTCTTGTGACAACATTAAGCCACTTTATTTCCTTATGATTTTAACATCCAAAATTACACTAACTTCCTCTAGATCTTTCATGTCAAACTGTGAAGATAGGAAGCTTTTAGTGTGTTCAAATATTTCAAGAGTAGCTCAAAAAATGAGCATATCATCCATATAAAGACTGATTATTACACATTCACCACTTTTAAGTTTTGTGTAAACACATTTATCAACTCCAATAGTTAAAAAATTGTTACCTAATAAGACTTGATCAAATTTTTCATACCATTGTTTAGGTGTTTGTTTTAATTCATATAACGATTTTCACAACTTGCACACCTTTGTTTCTTGTCCAGAAACAACACAGTCTTCTGGGTAGACCATATATATTTCCTCTTATAGATCCCCATTTAAGGACGCAGTTTTAACATCCATTTAATGTATAATAAGTTTATGTATAAAAGCTAGGGTAAATAAAACTCTTATTGAAGAAATCCTAGAAACTGGTGCAAAAATGTCAAAATAATCAACATTTTTTTAGTACATCTTTTTGCTACCAATCTTGTTTTATATTTGTCAATAGAGCCATCAGGCTTAAGTTTTTTTTTTTTTTGGAAATTCATTTACAACTAATGGGTTTAGCACCAGGTGGTAAATCTACTAAATCCCATGTTTGGTTTTGTAAAATAGAGTCTATTTCATTTTGAATGGCTTCTTTCCAAAAAACAAATTCTTTTGAAGAAATTGCTTGGTTAAAAGTTATGGAATCATCAATAAGGTAGGTGTAAAAGTCATGTCCAAAGGAACTTTATTTTATTTGCCTTTTACTCCTTCCTAAATCTTCAACTTAATGTTTAGGGACATTTTCGTCAGTGAGGACATGAGAAATTTTTTCCTTCCCTAAAAGAAAGATATGCTAAAAAAACTTAGCATTTTTTGTTTCGATTTTGATGTTGCAGTCCAGCACATCACTTTTCAACACAAAAAATTTGTATGCAATACTATGCTCAGCATATTCAATAAACATGTAATCGGACATCTTTGATCCAATTTTACATTTTTTTTGTTCAAGATGCATAACTTTTGTCAGACATCCCTAAACTTTTAAGTACTTTAAGTTTGAGGGATAACCCTTCCATATTTCTTATAGAGTTACACCAGTCCCTTTATAAGGAATTTGATTTTCCAAATGACAAGTAGACAAAATAACTTCTCCCCAAAGATTATCAGGAGTAGAAGAACTAACAATCATGGCATTCATCATTTTTTTCAAAGTTCTATTTTTTCTTTTAGCTACACCATTTGATTCAAGAGAGTATGGTGGAGTTAACTCATGAATTATCTTTTTTTTTTTCACATAAATCATTAAACAATAAAAACTCACCTCCTCTATCTGATCTAACTCTTTTAATCCTTTTATTCAATTGGTTTTCCACTTCAGACTTATACAATAAAAACATATCAAAAGTCTCATCTTTGTTTCTTAACAAATTAACTTTGGTGAATCTAGAGCAATCATCTATGAAAGTTACATAATACCTTTTTCCTCCTCTAGTCATAGTATGTTTCAAATCACCAAGATCAGTGTGAATTAAACTTAGTAATTTTGATTCTCTTTCAATTAAAGCACAAGAATTTTTTGTTGATTTTGATTCAACACATATTTCACATTTATCAAAACTTGTGTTATTAGGGGGTGTGATTAAACCTAATGATTGCATCTTTTTCAAATAAGATAAACTCACATATCTTAATCTAGCATGCCATAAATCAAGAGAGTCAACCAAGTAAGCAGAAGAAGATGCATCATTATTATTGATAATATTAGAAACACTTAATACAAAGAGACCTTGGTTACAATAACCTTTGCCCAAATAATTATTGTTTTTAGTCATAACTATTATATTATAATCAAATGTGACCTTGATGTCGGCCTTTATCAGCAAAGACACGGAGACCAAGTTGGCTCTTATAGTGGGAACATGGAGTACATCACTTAGGGCCAGTGTCTTTCTAAAGATTAATTTCAGAAATACCTTGCCCTTGCCCAAAACTGGTGTATCTTGGGAGTCATCAAGATACACTGTTTCAACACTTTCTTCTATTGAAGTATAGGAGGAAAATGCATTTTTGTTGTCACAAATATACCTAGTAGCACTAGAATCTATCACCCATTCTTTTGAATTGGTAGCAAGGTATGCTTGTGAAACCACCACAACAATGATGTCATCATCATCATCGTGAGCCATATTTGCCCATGGCTTAGGAGGTTTTTCAAAGTGCTTTCTTTTTTGGCACTGTAGAGCAAAGTGCCTATTTTTTCCACAAACGAAGCAAGACAACACTTATTGTTATCATTATTAGCTGGCATAAGTCTTGGCAAGTTATTGTTAGGTTTTTGTTTTTTATTGTACCTCTTGGAGTTAACGAGATTGGCATTAGAAGTCAATTGCTTCCTTTTGGCTATGCGCTGCTCTTTCCTGTTGGTGTCTTCGATGATGATGTAAGTGATTAGGTCGGCCAAAGACAGCTACTTGTGCTTGTGCTTTAGTTGTTGCTTGTAGTCTCTCTATGATGGTGGCAACTTTTCAATCAATAAGCCGGCTATGAATTCTTCTCGCAGTGTGATCTTTTCTCCTTTCAAATCCCCCAGAAGCTTATGGTATTTATTAATTTGTGTCTTGACATCTTTTTTATCTTTCATTTCTCAATGATAGAATTTGCCGATCACAAACTTCTACTTGTCCACATCCTCCGTCATGTATTTGAGCAGCATGGACTCCCATATTTTCTTTGCTTCCTTGTACTTAATGTAGACATCGAACAACTTATTAGACAAAGTTGAAATTATTATGTGACAGCATACATTGTCAGCATAAGTCCAGGACTCCTGTAGCTTGGGGTCAGTTGGTTTGGACTCATTCAATGTGAAAGCAACTCCATGCACATCTAGTAGTATGTAAATGTGTTCTAGCCATCTTTTGTAGTTTTCACCACTAAACACTTCTATCTTTGAAATGTCGGGGAATGGCTTCGCCAATGTTGATGGAGGTGGCGGTGGTACCGGCATTTTGACATTTGATGTAGCTTTCATGTAGAAACGAGCATCAGGGAGTGCCCTATCGCAAGCGACAGCAAGGTCAGGATCTTTTTTCCTATCAATTTTTACAATTGCGGTTGCAAGAGCTTTTTCACAACTGGAGGTTGCAGCCTCGATATTAGCAAGCTCTTCTTGGACACTGTCCAAAGGATCAATGACGGGAACACCATTGACTTGGGTTGGATCCATGATATAATCCTTGAAATTGTTGTAAAACTTGGCCTGGAACAATCATGAACCAACCAACAAACCATAAACCCAAGGCGTGTATACACTGTCCTCAAGGATTATAACTCGCGACTCTCCAAAGTATGCAGGAGAATAGGTCTACGAGAATCCCCCAGGATACAATGGGTCTTTCGGGAAATGTGCACTCACACTCGGGGTACTTTAGGAATCAGCAGAAAAGTAGAAATTAGCGAGGAGTAGAAGAGGTCAGAGAATGAGAAAGAACTTAAAAGCTGTGGTGTGATTTGAGAGTGGAGTGAGACTGGGTATTTCTATGGAGCAGACTGGCTCGATTTAAATGTTTGGAGTGTATCTTGTCAGATACAAAAAAATCTTGGTTGGGATTTTGTATGTTGAGTCTATTTTGATTATTAACACGTGAAAAATAAGTTTTTTGGGTAAGGGTAAAAAAGTAAATTTAGAAAGATGTAAAAACCAATTTAGACCAGGCCTCGTGATACTTCGCACGCAGAGGGGGCAAATTGGGCTCTTTCAACTGTTTTGGCTCATCTCGTGCACGCGAGCCCATTACTTATTTCTTTCTTACCTAGCTCACTTGAGCATGGTAATTTATAAAATCTAGAAATTCTCCTTGTCTAAGTCATGTGGGATATGCCTTTTAAAATACTTCATACAACAGACTCTAGATCAAAATCTTCATATTTATCCCCATAAGGGGGCAAGAAGTGCACCATGATGTCTTTGATGGGGCGGATCAGAACTTAAACATGGAAGATGCTGAATCAATGCCCAAGGTGTATCTGGAATCTGTGACCTAGAAAGTCAACTCATAAGGCTATGGAGGCAAACGAAGTTGCTGTAAGGAAAATCATAAGAGTTGTAACACATGAGCCTAGAAGCCATAGGCAGGCCAGACCTAACTCAGACTAGGAACATTGAAGTTGAAGAGGCCAAGGTTGTAGAGGATAAGTAGAAATTCTCAATCTCACTTTCTAAGGATGAGATTGAAGATGATATCTTCATGATGGCCAAGTCTAAGCCCTCTCATAAACCAAGAAGAAAGTGAAGAATGTGCAAAAATAACTTGATGTGAGTCAAGACTCTCTATTCGCCGTGGTTTCTTACCCACGTTTAATGGTTTTGTTGATATGTTTGATAGTGAAGTAGTCTAGACTTTTCCTCAGAGCTTTGGCTTTGACCATGGAAGAGGAAGACAAATGAGTGATCATTATGAGAAGACAAAACATCTAAGAGGAGTTGATTTTTTTTTCCTCGTGAAGTTGAAATGTATGGGAAGGAAGATTTATGTGTTAAATTTACAGGTTAATGATACTTTGAGTGGGAGGAAGAAGATGTATGGATTAAAGTTGAAATTTTTTCCAAAATTTCATTAATTAAATTTAAATTTGGTAAAAAGACCATGTTTGGGACAAACATAGGGATATTAGGGACTTTAAGAAAATAAAATAAAGGTGAGGGACCCTGTTTAAGATGATGCAAAGAGTTAGGGACCATAAATAAATTTTATCCATTTAGTAACGATAGGATCCATTTTCCTATAAATAACTTCATTTATCTATAATAAATTCTTTTGAAAAAAAAATCATTTCAGGAGTATATGCCACACAATTCATAAAATTAAAGCCACTACATGCATTCTATAAAAAAAAGCCAATTATAAAATTAAAAATCATATTAGCTAAATAATTAATTCTCTTAATTCTCATAGTTAAATATCCAAATCACATATACATATATATCCAATATATCCAAATCATTTGGTGAAAAGAAGAAAAAAAAAAGGGCTATCTCAATTGGAGCACATCACGTGGGACAAACACTGTGCAACCTCCAAAGTCCAAATGATAAAATTAGGGATAGTTACAAAAATGCCCTTGATGTTTGGCCTAACTTATACTTGCCTCCTATATTTTAGAAAACCTACACTTTACCCCCAAAATGGTCACAACATTCAAATTCACTACTATACAAGTAGGCCAAATATCATGATTACCTAATAAGATTTGCCAATTGTACAAATCAACCACAATATTTATTTCATACAATCTCCAATCCATTTTATTTAAATATATAATAGATTTATAATAAATTTTACATTTTTGAATAAATTTATATCTTTGTAAATTTTATATTCCCTCCATCCCATTTATCTTACAACATTTGGTTTTGCACATAGTTTTAGACATTTTTACTGTTTTCAAGTGTTTTCCAGATTTTTCCCTTCCTCATTCCTCTTCCCATCTTCAATCTCACAAAAAATTTCACCTATCGTTGCCATCACATCTCTGGCGACACCACTGGCCCTCCGTAGTCGATCGGACGTTTGATTTGCTCAGTCTCTATCGTCGATCGCTCAACCACCGTCCTCGCTGGGCCTCTATAGTTGATAGCTCGGCATCCGTCATCAATTGGCATTTGCCATCGACCGCACCTCATTGTTCTCGATCAACATCCGCCCTCACTCGACCCTAGTCATTGAATGCACATCCATCATTCCCTAGCTTTTGTCGTCAATCGCTCGGCTGTCATCGCTCTTGCTCAACCTCTGTAATTGATCACACGTTCGATTTGCTCAACCTTAGTCCTCGTTGGGCCTCCAATGTTGATCGCTCTGCCTACATCATTGATCAGCCTTCGTTAGATTCGCTGTGCAATCTCGCTAGAAAAAGAAAGCGCTGGGATGGGGGAAAATGAGAAAGAGAAAAAGAATGGAGATGTTGTTAGGCGTGGGGATGGGTTAAGTTAAGGATATAGTGGTAAATGAAATGTAAAAAGTCACTTAAAAAAAATGGTGCAAGAGTTTTGAGACTACCAAAAAAGCAAAATGGTGCAAAATATATAAGACGGGGGGGAGCATTATATATTTCTATAATATATTTTCGTATTTATAAAACCAATAATTGATGCTTATGATTAATACTAATATTTACTTGTTTAACATTTTATTCATTTTTCAATTAGTTCAAATAGATAAGTATGATCTTTTTGGATAAATATATTCTAGGTAATCATTTTATTTTAAAAACTAATTTTCACTATATGAAAGAAATCTACACTTTTTATAATTTTTTATTATTGCAAAATGTAAATAATATATTAATTAAGCACATTATCAATTACATATCATTATATCATTAATTAAGTACATTTTTTAGCTAAATGATAGTTAATGTTTTGTAACTTTTTAGCTTATCCAATGAAAAAAATAACAAGTTATACTTATTTTTTACAAAAAATTTAAAAGTAAAAAATTCTTAAAATATAATACTTTAATAAATGTGAATTTTAGTTATGCATTTAATAAATGTATTACACATTTAATTTTTTAGTTACCATTTAGTTATATATTCAATAAGTTCAAGATTTTTGTTCCCCATGAAAGACCTTAAGCAGATATCCAGTTTAAGCAAAAAATTAGATCATGAGAGAAATCATCATGAGTCTCTTGAGTATAGAATTGGAATATTGGGTGGAAATTCATGATGGACATATTTTTTTTTGTTTTTTTTTCCCTTTTCTTGAAAATTTATGATATTTTTCTTCAAAATGTGTTAATCTTGATTTTGGCTCTATTTTCCCCATTGCTGCACCAATTGTATCCTCTAAATATTTGCAATCTTGGTTTCGACTTTTTTTTCTGCCTTGCTCCACCAATTGTACTCACCATGAATTTTCACCCAACATTCTAATCTCATACCCAGAAGATTGATGATGACTTTCTGATGATCTAGTTTATGACTTAAACTGAGGACTTGCTTGAGGTTTCTTATAGAGAACAAAAGCCTCGAACTTATTGAATACGTAGTTAAATGATAATTAATAAATAATAAATGTGTAATATATTTATTGAATGCACAACTAATTTTCACATTTGTTGAAGTAATATATTTATGAATTTTTTTATTTTTTTTTGTAAAAAACAAGTATAACTTATAAATTTTCATTGGGTAGGGTAAAAAGTTACAAAACATTAATTACCATTTAGCTAAAAAATGTACTTAATTAATGATATAATGTTACGTAATCAATGATGTGCTTAAATTAATATATTATTTATTTTATATGTTGCTAAAAAATTGTAGAATGTGTTTATTTTTTACATATGATGAAAATTAGTTTTCAAAATAAAATGAGATTAGATAATATATATATATATATATATATATATATATATATATATATATATATATATATATATATTCCCTAAAGGATGATACTTCTCTATTTGAACTAATTGAAAAATTAATAAAATGTCAAAAAAGTAAATATTAATGTTGATCACAAGCATAAACTATTGGTTTATAAATATGAAAATATATTATAGATCTAAAATTATTAGTAAGTTTATAATTATTCAGGAATATATAATTTAGTAGAAATATATTATATATTTAGAGAAAATTATTTCTATATATTTAGAGAAAATTGATTGAGGTGGCATGAAGTGAATAACATGGTTGATTTGCATAATTTACAAATCTTATTGGGCAATTATGGCAGTGAGGGATATGATTAAATTATTGTACAGTACTTGCATTACACTATTTACATGGCATTCCACCAGATGCATGCTTTGGATCTTTCCTTCTTCTCAGTCAAAATCACAAACCACCACCTAAAATTTGCCTCTCATGTGTCTGATGAAGACCTGCAGAAAGCAGCTAGTGCCTCCATTCTTTGCCTTGACCATCCTTTTATTATTAGCACTCTTCTCTTCCTCGTTACAGACGCATCAACTTCAGACTGAAGCCCTCTCTGCTGCAACTGCCACACTAACTGGAGCTGGCGGTGATCACTTGACGAGGAAGCTGTTGCGATTCTCAGCTGATGAGCCAGGCCCGAACCCAAACCCAGATCATTCTGCTGCTGTACCTGTACATGTCTCGTTCAACTCCAAGCAAGCTACGACTACCAACAAATCTGTGGAGCAGAGTCTAAGGAAAGCTCCCTCAAGCGTCCCGAATCCTACCCAGAACAAGTAAATTAAGCAACATTAACATGTTTTCATTTTTCCCACCAATTAGCTATCTTCCAGTATTTCTTCTTAATCAGCTACCGTCCTGTATACCCTTGCTTTTTAGTAATTAGTTACGACATAGACTTGCGCATACCCACAGCTATGTTTTGTACCCTGCGTTAAGTTTGATACTTTCAAACGCAATATATATGTGTGTGTGTGTGTGTGTGTATGGACTTCGTTTAAAAGTGGTTAGTGTAATCTGTTTATTGTCCCGTCACTTCACCGGTCAAAAAAGATAGAAAAGGAAGAAAATACCTGAAGACTTGGCGTCAGTGTATTTTCTTTTCTATCTCGAAAGAAAAATTCAACGCGAACAAGCATAACTCCAGAGGGCCACGGACAAGGATAAGAACTCACAATGTAAACTTTTCATTTCCTCTGCTTTAGATGGAAATTTCACCGAAATGAAAGTAGTGAAAAGAAAAAGTCATGGACTCTCTATGGGGGGTGGGGGTGAAGTCATGATTGATGAACCCAAACACAAAACGAGGATCGTTTCGTTTCATTGAATTTGAGGATTTACCTGGTGATTGTGTTTGGGCAACACTTGTCCCATGCCTGGAGAAGGTAGCGATGATTCGTGGGACTCGTCAAAAGTGACAGGTAGAAAGTGAAGAGGCTCACGTTGGGTTGTCAGCTTCTTCATGTTGGATTTTTGCCACCGGAGGATATTGAACAACCTTTTAGGTCCAACCCAAGCTCCCCTTTACAACCCATAGTTGTTGTCTTCGACTCTTCCTGCCGTCTTCGGTCTTTGTTTTAATTACATTTTCACCCTAATTAGTTGCCAAACTATCATTATTTTTTACATTTATAAACGAATATGGACCATTTATGTGGATGAGATCCGACATCGAATACTGAGACTCATTTGCACAGATAGTATGATATGTATCCATTATTGTTTTCATTTTTTTGGAATGACACGCTATCACATATTAATCACATTATAGAAGTGCTTCGTTAACATTTTTTTTCCCGAATCTGAATATATATGAGTTTGTTTTTACGATCGGCCGCATAGTTAAACGCCATCCAAAATCCCATAAACTGCGAAAAGTAAATAATGGCCTACAAGTTCCGTCAAGAGAAACTATCGTCTTCATGAGAAAAGGGGGAAAACAAAAAGAAAAGGCTGTTGCAGAATCCGATTAATCGCAAGTCCCATTGAATGCTAGAAGCCTTGCTTGAATCATGACTTTTCATGCATCTTTGATCCAGTCTCAAGTTCTGGACAATGCAGGTTAGCCGGACTTAAATCTAATTTAGGTAGGTTTTTTCCACACCTAATAAAAATTGGAGGTTGCAAACTTGCAACTTGCCACCTTATTGGATTCCGATTGATAGGCTTTTATCAATGGGTGGAGTTTTGTTTCTTATAGAACAATTCCCGAGATGAAACCGAACATAAGATATATATATATAATTATATAATAAAAATTATAGTGTTACTAGTATATCTATGTGTGTGTGTGTGTGTGTGTGTGTGTGTGTGTGTTTAAATGATGATTTAATTGTATATTGTATTGAATATTTTATAAATCGGTTGTGGATGCAATTTTATTGAATTTTGGTGTTATTATAAGTATATGGTATAAACCGAAAAATCCGAGAACTAGAACTGAAAAACCCAGAACCATGGTTCTGGCTTTGTTTGTTTCTTGATTCTCAACGCCTCCTACTACACCAAACCTTTTATGTCTCATTTAGTGAATGCAAATGGTTGCTTGGGAAACTATAACTCTTCCCAAAAAAGAGGGTGGCCTAGTAATAAGAGACACGACATGAACCATCTAAATTAAGCCTGGCTTTGCAAGATTGGTTGGGAAGTTATGAACAAAACTGACAAACTTTGGCACCAGTGTCTTAGAGCAAAATATGGTGGCAATTTCGAGAAAAAAACAGGTTTTCCCATTATGGAAAAGCCTTAGAAATAATAGGGATTTGGTGAGAAATGGCTACAAATGGCTTGTTGGAGATGGGAGAAGTGTCAAATTTTGGATAAATAATTGGGTTGGAAACTACCCCATTAGATCTTTTATTCAAGGCCCTCTTGCTAGAAGTAAAGATATGCTAACTATTGCTAACCTTCATTCACATACCAACTAGAATTTGGGTATGCTCTCTTTTGCCCTTCCCACCTAGATTCAAAACCTAATTAATGGCCTCCCTATACCTAGGCATCAAGCCTTCCCTGATAATATCATCTGGTCTCTAAATAGAACTGGCGAATGTGATCTTAAGTCTGCCTATTGGTCTGCTTATCTTTAGAAAGCTAAAGATAAAAATGACTAGTCTTAGATTTGGAAACTGGACACCACTCCTAAAATTAAACAATTTATCTGGCTTATGATGCATGAAAGCATTCCGACAAGGTACATCCTGAACTTAAGAGGTATGACCTAACCACCTCATTGTTATTTATACAACATCCATGATGAAACTATAGACCACCTCTTTGTTAATTGTCGTTGCAGTAGATCAATATACGGACATTTTGGCTATGATACTATTGTTACTACTGCCTGGAAAGACTGGGTTAAAAATGCTTGCGTGAACAATTCTGCTAGTGATATTTATAGCATAAACCGAAATGTTCTCTTCCCGTTTATTTTGTGGAATTTCTAGGAAAGTAGGAATCAAATGCATTTTCAAAATTCTATCCCTTAGTTGGAGAAAACCATTGAGCTCATATTCAATGATGCTTACCAGTTTCATGCTACTAAATCTGCCAACATTAAACCTATTTCTGAAACCCTCTGTGGTTAAATGGGCCCCTCTACCCAAGCATGTGTTTAAGTTGAATACTGATGCTTGAGTCAATAGCAACAACAGGACAAGTAGAGGAGCTCTCATATGCGACTCTGATGGTATCTCCATCATTGGTTACTCTAGAAACATTGGTTTATCAATGCCCATTTAAGCGAATATATGTGCCTTTTATGATGGCCTACAGCTTGGTGCCTTGATGGGCAACATTTCGCTAGACATAGAACTAGATTCCACCCTTATAATCCAATTTCTACGGTTTGGCCGATGCACATAATCCAAGCCAAAACCATTCTTTTCTAATTGTAGGTGCTTGATGGAGCAGGTCCAAGTCAAATCCATTCAAAACTGCTTCCGATAAAGGAACCAAGATGTTTACTACTTGGAAAAAATTAGAGCTATGTAGTATGATCCTTTTGTTATACATAGTTATGTTCCTTATGCTTTGGAACCTTTGGTAACTGTTGATTGTAATTGTCATCTAGCGCCTAGAACAATTAGAAAGAATATGGCTCTTTTGGACCCTGACTAAAGGTTGCTTGATGCTTGCCTTGTACTTTTCTTTCTAATTTTGTGTGTGTGTGTATTCTTTTTCTACAAAAAAAATACATTAATACATGTAAAACTATTAATGTGCGTCCATCTGTGAGTGTATAGTCATTGGAGACATGAAAGTAACAAGCTTTCTTTATTTCAAATAATGACGCCTAGTTAGTTGGTTTATAGTTCCAGAATGGCCAACTTTTTATTTTTCCAATCTATAATAATTGAACTATCGAGGCACTTCATATATGGTGCGCACAAATATAAGCCAATGGAATGGAAGTAATGCTATGATTGACAAGAATAATTTGAGGCACCTTAAGTTATTAAATTTTGCAACAAGGAGAAATATTTCAAATTTTTTGAGATATCAAGTTCATTTTACAACAAGAGTATTATTTTTTATAATAAAATATTTTAATTATTTTTATAAAAAAATATGATAAAGCAAAAAAGAAAGGGAGAGAGAGAGAGAGAGAATAAAAAGATGAATGTATAATAATTGTTCGAGTTGATAGTGAAAATTTTTGGGTCAAATTCAGGCCAAACCATGAACATTAATTGAGCCAATTATTTTGGTATTCAGGTTTTCCAAATTCTTCCGAAATCTCACTACCACCAACCCTTACCTAGCGTCATTATCACCAAGATAAGAAATCTTGCCAAGACTATTCTTATGTTTTTAACCCTTTGTCATTTCTATTTCTTCAACGCAGCCAAATTGGTGGTGCGAGGCTTTGAGGAAATGAGATATAATAAGGAGAGAGATGCGGCAGAGGGATGATAAGACAATGGCAAACTAGTAGTGACGTAATGACAACAAAGTCACTGATTAATGAAGGGAGAAAGAGATGAACAATGAAACTTTGATGGATTTGATTAAATGAACAATCAATGATGGTGGAAGGATGTGACACAACAATGGTGGTTAAATTTTGTGGGAGCAGAGTGACGACAGTGAGAATGAGATGGATATAAGAAGAGTAGTGTTTTAATGTTTTATTAATCGTTGGATCGGGTATTTGTATTGGGTTATAATACTAATAGGTTAAGCAAGTGGATGGGTGAAAAAAAAATGAAATGAATAGCTGTTTAAGTTTGGATATGACAAGCCGACAAGGTAAATTGTATTTGAGCTTTCAATTCGAGTTTAATCAAGTGATTCGAGTTTGACCTGAATTAGAAAACAGCTAAAACTTGATATTTTTAAGTCGAGTCGGAATTTATGACTAGTTTGGTGGGAGTTAACATTCCCACATTAACATGTTCTTTGAAACTGAATTATTTGCCCCTGATATTAGCGTTATTACATGGCATCTTCTTCCCTAATCATTGCAGCATCTTCTCCCTTCTTCCCTTGCCTAGTGTTGAAGATATCTATGACTTGTCTTCATCCTCATATGGATCCAGCCACTGGGAATCACAAGTGAGATTGATGACTAAAGACATTAGTAAGTTAGAAGCAATTTTAATTTTTAGGTTGAAGTCGAGAAGATTTCAATTTGTAATCGTCCACGATGAAAATCCTTTGAGAGAATCTCAGTTGAACTTGTTAACCCAAAAATCTTGATTGAACATGTTAACCTAGAATTCCCTCACATAAATTAGCATTAACGCATGTTTTAGACAAGCCAACCTCCGATTGATTCGATGAAACAAGTCATTTGAGATAAGGGCAATCTCAATTGAGTCCTAAATGACATCAAATTGAAAAAGAAATTTGTAGGATTAAATCTCCCCTCCCCTCGACGGTAAGAGACAGTAAGAGACCTAATAGAAAAACAAGATGAGATGTTGGTGATCAAGGCGAATGAACTGTATGAATTGCCCATCTATTCTTAGTCAAAGAAAAGAATAGGGAGACAAATTAGAAACATCAAAACTAGGGAAGAATATTGGGTTTCCAATCTCCCTCTCTCAAACTAGCAACACACTTTTAAGTACAATTAGAGGAAATTCCATTCAAGGCTTTTGTGGCAGAGGTCACAAATCAAAAATCTGGGAAAATAGATTCATGATTGGAGGAGAAGAAGAAGATTTTAGTCCAATGGCTTGACTATTAATTAGGTCCAACTTTTAGGGCAAATAAAAATAATGCCCACATGAGGCTTTTCTCTCTCCCAAAAACATGTTAACAGCACCCAGTTGAATGGAAACAAACTAGGCCTTAGTTTTTGGTTTTTCCTCATCCTTGGTTATGGCGTTGGAAAAGTGGAGCATGTCTGGAATGGGCTTGGTAACATATGGACTTGGTTGGATGAGAAGAGGCCCACACTTGAAGCTGTTTGAATCGAACTCGTTTCTTGGCCACCTTTTGACTCTTTCAACTTTGATAGTACTACATCTACATGTGACCGGTGGGCTCTCACTGCTTTTGCTTGGTCAGAGTTTAGCCGAGGTCAGTCTCCGCAAAGTAATAATTTAAAGCCAAACAAAAAACATAGGAATAAATTTTGAGAATTTGAATTTTCTGGCCATCCCAGGCAGGCTGCTGCTTTTATAAAGTTTAGATCTCGACCTATAACCGAGTTGCTTTATTTTTGAAGTTTCGCAACAAGCACAAGCACAGGGACAATTATTCCTAGAGAATTCGTTCGTCTCTGGAGATCAGAGAACAAGAGTCAACAAGGAAAAAAACTGTTAGTAAGGTACTAATCATTAGAATTCAATAACTTAAATTAACTTAATTCAAAATAGTCATTTTTTTATTCGACCAATTTTATTTAAAAATCAATACTATATATAGATAAATAATTTATTGAAAGAAAAATTTTTATAAAATTTTTTAGATAATTAAAAATGAGTTAGGTGTAAAATGCAAAAAGAAAAGAGCTGCGCAAAAGCATCCGCTTTATGCTAATAATTGTTAACAGAGAGTAATTATACGCATGGATTTATGGGTTACTTACAATTTATCCCTTGAGATTTGGATGAAATTACACTTTGTCCTATTATGTTTAAAAAATATACACTTTAAACCTTACTTTTTTAATTAATCCAATAGCAATTTTTGAAATATTAATTTAGACTACACGGTTATCATCTTTAAGTAATTTCAATATGTATAATATTTTTTATTTTTAATTTATATTTAAAAAATAAAAAAAATATAGAAATAAAAAATGATAATTTAAAATATTCATTAACTATAAAAAAATACCATATAGATTGAAATTACTGAAAAATGACTACCATAATATCTAAATTAAGATTTTAGAAGTTGCTATAAGATTGTATTAAAAAGGTAAGGGCAAAGTGTATATTTCTGAAATAAGAGGGGTAAAATGTAATTTTACTTAAACCTCAGGGGGTAAATGGTAATTATTCCTAGATTTATATGTGGACCAAAGGAACCAAATACAGTAGTACTACATGTGGCGATGTGACAGGCCCAAGCCCCTCGCCCGCTTCCTCTCCTCTTACGTGTGTGTATGGACGGAAAGAAAGCGCCAAAGCAAAGTTTCGGAATAAAGAGAGCGGCCACACACACACAAATTACACACTTACACTACTACACATACGTACCAGGACAATTAGTTAAAGTATTCCCTGTCAATTTGATTCTCTTGTTTCCTTTACAATAACCGTTTGGATAATCTATCTATATTAAAAGCATGATTCTCCTAAAGTCTATTAAATAATTGAGATAAATAAGTTAATTACCCAAATTATTAATAACAATATACATATGATCCCTGCGGTTCTTTATTATTTAACTTCCCTATGTTAGCTAATTAATTGGAGTTGGAAATTGGAATCAATTACTGCTCTGATAATTGGTTAGAGCAAAACCAATTGAGAAAATTCAGATTATGTGGTACAACTATATATACATACATATAGATGTCGCAGCGAGCTCCATGCTTGGGTCATGTGCATGTGCACTTTGGTCGTATGAGATAGATCATCCAATATATCAGTTTCCTGGATTAATACGATCTCAAGCCTCAACTTCGCTAGCTATATAGGCTAATTATAATCAATCATGCAAATATAATAATAACGTATAATTATTAAGAATATTAACTACATCTAATTAATTAGGAGTAACATTAGCATACGGTAGCATGCTAGAGCGATGGTCACATATATACATACAGAGGATTCAACAACCACCACATGCAAATAGGGGGCAGGTGAGCCAGGGGTGGATCCGGTCTGGTTTTTCTACAACCGATCGATCCATTTATACTAGTAAACGTATCAAGTCATCAACAAACCAAACCAGACCAAGGAAATCATTACCATCAAGTACAAATGTCGTAGCCTGAAATTTTTCACTACTTAAATTTTGTTTTTTTCCCGTTAACAAAGGACATGACAACTATTACTATATATACTAGTAGTAATCAAGGTTCATAGCATCATTAATTATATCAAGTATGAAATATTTTAACGAAAATCTTATGGTGCTCGTCTTTACTTAACGTGAATTAGGTCCATCTTTTAGAGTCAATTCATTTTAAATTAAGCCAACTTAATTTAAAATAATTTATTTTTATTTTTATATTTTTTTAGCCTAGAATCAAATATTTCATTTGAAAGTTAATATTATTTAGGTGTAATAATTCATTGATTATAAAATTTTTATAATAATATTAAAATTTTATGAATTTTTTTAGCCATTAAAAAAAATTTATAAAAATTTAATAACATTATAAAAAATTTATCTTAAATGAGTTATTCTACCTATATAATATTAGCTTTCAAATAAATTTAATTTTAGATAAAAAAGTTATAAAATAAAAATAAATTATTTTAAATTAAATTAACTTAAGTTAAAATGAATTGACTCTTAATTAATAAGAGTATTATCAAAACCAGCTGCTGCAAGTTGCAAGTAACATCGACGGCTGGAGCATGTATAAACTGGTCATAATCTACCGCCTGTGTGCTGCTGACTTTATTATTACCAGAGATAAATTAAGCTCTTCGGCCTCGGGTAATTAATGTCGCCATTAAATTGCATTGCATGCATACGCTGTCGATTTTAATGAAAAATAATCTTGCAACATGTTTTTTTTTAGGATAAAATCGTCCAACTTGTTGTTTATTCTCCTTATTTTAGCGTTGCTTGATTTGCACATATACACATTTATCTAATGAAGGCCCATTAATAGGTTTTTAATACACACAATTTTTGTTTTTTGTAAAAAAATAATCAAACTTAGCTGGACCCAGAAATTGCATGATCTACGGTAGGGTCACTTGTAACTTCTTCTCGATCGTTTTGTGGGACGTGGTATGCTTCACCCTTGTTAATAATTGTGTGTATGCGTGCGGATACATATACACACCCTGCATACGGGGTAATTACTCTCATCATTTGCAATCACATCATCAACGATTTAATTTTACTTTTTGATGGCAATTTCGAGCAATGAACTCTATCTAGCTAGTACCCAATACCAGCATGACAATTCTCCTGTAAACGACCTAATTGCAGCGAAAACAGAAATTTAATTGAGAACCATCGTCGTCCCCATCTTTTTTCAAAGAAAAAACAAACAAGACGAAGAAAATGTTAATTAATTGAACCATGATGCGCCCCAACACTTTTCCACCCCACCATTAGTATACACTAAAAAGAAGTGGATAATATATCAAAGCCAGAACAGAAGACCGGGGAGAAAAGAAGATTAAAACAAACTATTAGAATTAGCTCAGAAAATTAATTACTTAACCAATTGGATTGAGACCGTCTCCTTACATGCTTCTAGTGAGCATTTCTTGAAATCTCCTGTACGACTCTTGCTTCTCCAACAAAAACTTCTCATGGCAGCTAGCAATAAACATCTCCGCCAACCTATCTATATCCGCCACCGCCGTCTCGGCTTCCCCAGAACCCACATTACTCTTTCCATCCTCCAGCCACTGTAGATAACTGGAGAGCTGAGACGCCTCCGAGCCAATATCAGCGACACATGGGTCAGCCGCCGCGATGACTGAGTTCCACGTTGAGTCGTAGTAGGACTGAGCCGGGATGGGGACGACGTCAGAGGAGCACCAGTTGTAGTGCAGGCGGAAGGAGCCGAAGATGAGCTTCCTCTGCTTCTTGGTGGCCTTGGCTTGGTAGATGAAATGGAGGGGTTGGTTCATTTCTTTGAGGGTGTGGATGAGAATAGACTTGAACTTGGCAAGTGCTCGGACCAATCGGACGAATTGGGTGTAGAAGAGGGTCTGGATTAGGGTCTTTATCATCTTGATTGAGCCCGAGGTTGAAGATGATGAAGCTTGAAGAGGATGCAAATTTTTTTGGTGGAATGGGCCAGCCATTTGATTTTCGTACGTTTTTTTATTTTTCGTTTCTCTCCCTGATCTTCTCGGGTTGATGAGGGCGAGAATAAAGAACATTGTTTCAAACAGATATATAAAACGAGGAGTGACTTTGGGATTACCGGTTTGCCACTGGGATTTTGGTTTATTTAAAGTAGTGCCACCAGCTTCGCGGATTTGGGGGGTCCTTGGCTTTTTGGCTCTTGCAGATTTTGAGTTGATAAGGATTAATTAACAAGTCAGAGCATATATAATATAAAAGCTACTGATGTTGTTTAGTTGTGGCGTGGCAGCAGATACGTGTCTGTTTACAGACATATTAATGTAATAATTACCTTGCTAGCTACAACATGATATAGGAGTACAGTACTACATTGTATTTCAGACTGGAACTCAATTTCGCGAAAACGTTCGTGAGGAGTTGGTACGACAACGTTTTCCTCTGGAAGAAACTAATGATGGGTGGTAAATTTGTGTATTTTCTTGCCATTTCCCTTTTCTTGTATCTTTTTGAGGAAAGGGTATTCTGATTAAGTTATTTCTCCTATACTTCCTCAAAGAGATTGGATATGTAGATATTTTTTTTTTTAGAAAAGAAACAGATTCTCTATAAAAATAATAAATTAAACCTCACGATAGAAAAATTAACCGATGTAGTCGGCTATATATGTGCAAGGTCCGTGGGTGAATGCAGTAGGTAATTGTTTAATTAGGGGGTTCAAGGGGCAAGCTTAGATCCAAAGAAAACGCTCCCGATCGGAAGGGTAAAAGTAGCAGAGCAATGATCCGGCGGATGACTTGCATATGCCATCCTAACTTAATATATATTACTAGTACTAAATAACCTGCGCGAGGAATCTTCTTCTAGAAGCGTTAACGTCAGAGTGGTTGATACTAGTAATTAATCATCATTACAGCTAGCTAGCCCATTTTACCTCCAGGTGTAAACATGGTTAACTCGATTTGATGAAGCCAAATGCGAAGTCTTGGAGTCTGATGAGATGAGATGGGGAATTTCTAGGATTCTGAGGGCAGCCAAATCCCAATACTCCATCTCCACAAGACCCGCTTCCACATTTTGAAATTTCAAGGCACTTTTTCCTAGTCCTGTTGTGTGTGTGTGTGTGTATGGGATGGCCAACTTCATTAACTTAAGAAGAAGATAACATCACACTTAATCAATTCGGGAAAGGGGCTTCCCAAGCATACCTACCAATAAACCTAAGGCCCATTCTAGCTGGGACATAAGCAGCACTATTACTTGCTCGGCGAACAAATGGAAAGGAATAAGACTTAAAGAAACTAGCTAAAACCCTAACTTCATCTAAAATAGCACCAAAATAAAACAAGGAAGGGGAAACACTAAGTTGGAGTTCCTTGATCAAAGACAACGAGTCTGACTCAAAAATAATTTTCCTATACCCAAAATGATGGGCTTATCTTAGGATGGTATGTAGGGTTTAAGAAGCCAAACAAATGCAGCGGAAACTAACCGAAACTCTCTAGGATTCAAGTGAAATAGATTAAATCAGGTGTTCGAAATTTTTATACTTAGTCCGCTGAGATCTTTTACCCAATTGTTGAGTTGAATCACAAACTTGAACAGTTGACGTGTTCAAGCCTTCTACGGTATCCACACGAACCACTCGGATCACTACGCCTCCACCACGTTTCAGCAGTTGTGTTCCTCTTGCGCCCGCAGTGTTAGCTTACATCCTCCAAGAAAAGGCAAGAGGAGAGTGTGGTTGGAACTTTGGATGGCTAGGACTTGAGCTACAAAAATTCTCACTATATGATGTATATATAGTGAGACTTATCTTTCAAGCCTAATGGGTTTCATAACCCTAATTGAATTAGGCCTAATTTTGTGCTTCATAATGGCTCAACCTTTGAGCTAATTATTAATCCGAAATTATCATGAAACCAAAACCCAAATAATTTGGCTCATGCATTCAAATAATCTAATTGGCTCTATCTGTGTGACCTAATAGGCTCCTATCACATTGACAATGATCATAAATCACATTTATGATCATAAACAATGAGTAGTATCTAACACATCATTGTTACCCAAGTGACAAGATAGTCGGTGATTCGACTAAACCTCTATGATCATTATTTACACATGTCATTGACCTTTTGTCCAAGATATCAAGATTGAGTACGAGACATGGAATGTGTCACTCTCGTGTGGCCCAATTTAAGGTTTCTTGATTACTAAGTAAACTGACTAAAACTAATGACATTGATATCTCATACCAACTTATCTGGGTATGGTCATGCATTTCCTCAGTCTCATTCAATCAAAGAGCCCGAAGATATCACTCCCGTTATATAGGAGGGATAAATCTCATTTTGATCATACAAAATCCTCTACATGATATGTAACATACTGAATGACTACCTTCATGTTCACTTAGTTATGAGCAACAAAAGGAAGTATCAAAGCATGTAACTTACATGTAGAAAACCTCGATGACCTTAGGTCAAATGACTACATATACCATAATCACTACGAGAATTACTTATGACACTCATATTATGATCTATGTAGTGTTCTTATGATGGGTCGGTCAAATACATAAGTTCTCCAACTTGTACCCATATGTAGATTACATATCTCATATTAGTTTCCACACATGCTAATCTTTATGTATTATTGCAATCAACTCCATAATAATACTAGATCAAAGACATTTAAGAATACTATTATTTTAGAGTTATAATTATGTTTGATTATGTCACACAGAAACAAAGCAAGAAACACAATTACTGGATTAATGTTTCAATAAATTATCATGACTCAACATGCAAAATAGAATATTCTTATGATTAACTTTTAGGCACAACACTAACATGGTAAGGATCGCAAGTGCTTCAAGGCAGGCCACATCACCACCAAAGTAGTGCAATCCATAACTAATAATGACCAAAATGACTTCAGTTGCATTATGGCATATGACACCCAAGCTATCACACTAAGAGGACTTGTCCAGGCCAGCATCGACATTGAGTTTTATCGCCCCATCGGTAGGAAACCAAGTACAATCACCCCTAGCATCGACAGTTTTCATCCGATCATCCAACAGGCAAGATTGCTTCCATCCCTCAACCCAACACTTAATCAATGAGGTAAGGTTTAACGGTGAATATAAGTAGGCCTCATGTATAGCCATGTTTTTGTTAAACCACAAAAACCAACATGCCACCAGAAGTAAAAGAGCTAGCTGACAGCCACCCTTCATCAAAGAGCAAAGCTTGTCCTGCCAATCTTTTAACCAAAGGACGGTTCAGCTATAAATTCACATGATCAGTTACACTCTTTTTAACCAAAGGAATTACTTTATTAAAGCGTGATGGGTAAGATGAAGAAAATAGGACTTGAAGTAGTGGACAATCTCCTTCTAAAAGTCTTTAATATCCGTAAGCTCGCAATCATCATTAGTCTATAGACTATTGAATATGGTTCTTATGCCTTTTTCCCAAATCTACTTGGAAAAATCTGGTATTACGATCCTCTCTTTTTAACCATAGAGATTTAACCTGTTGGCTCCAGGATTTTTCTTCCATCTCATACAATATGGCCAACTCCTTCTCCAGTTCAAAATGGCATACATACACATCTTCAGAGCTCATTTAACGCTCAAGTCATTTAAGGTCTGCCTCAACCTTCTTAATCTTTCAAGGCAGATAATCTAAATCCAACTTCCACTCCTTCAAATCACAACAACACGCAATCAATTTTTTTAGAAAGGAAGCACCATAATTACCAGCAAGCTAGGAGCAAAAAATCTCATTGCATTTACCTTCAAGGGTCCAGGCCAATTCAAAGTGTGATGTATTGTGACATTCACGATCAGGTCTACCCAACAAGTAAGTATGAAGTCTGTAGTGATTAGAGCAAGCAAACAGGAAGTGTTCTACGTAACCTTTAATGAAAATAAACTTAATGCTTAGAGTAATAAGACCACGATCAAGTTTTTCTTGCACTAGAACACCACCCAAGCATACATACCTCTAAGTATAGTCAAAACCATGGAATCCCAAATCCATTAGGTGCGCGTTCGCCACATCCTTCCTAAATTCATCTATTTATCTAGGGTCGTAGTTCTTCCCACCATCCTTTTCTGCCAACCAAAGAAGTTCATTAAAATCCCCCAAGACTAGCCACGGGAGATTTGATTAACTCTCTAGTGATCTTAACAAAGACCATGAAAGATGTCAAAGACATTTAACCAGGTTACCATAAAAGCCTATCAGCCTCCAGGAAAGCCCCTAAGTCGTAACCTTAACATCAATACGATACTATAAGTAAGACATTAACTCCACTTACCACCCGTCCCTTCACAAGAGTGCTGGACCTCTCTTCTTTCCTTCAGACGAAACAATGAAATAAAATGGGAAACCTAATGAACGCCTCATTCTTTCCATCTCTGATGTAATCTTTCTGGTTTCTATAAGGAAGACCATATCAGGGGACCATTTCTTAATTGCCCTTCATAGGGCTTGAATTGTCCGAGGTCATCATAACCCCTAACAGTTTAAACTAAAGAGACTCATAATGACTGACTAGGGGAGTCTTTGCTCCTCTCTACTTGAAAAAGATCTTCATGCCCCATTTTAGCTTTCATGATACCATGATCCTTGATTCTTGCTGGTTCATTTCTCTTGGAGGGTGTCAATGGATTTTTCTTAGTATCTACCTCCATTCTTAGCCTTCGCCAAATTGGTTCACCATAGCTAATATGTCAAGCTCCCTACCTTTGATAGGGCTTTAGGATCTCACACATTCATAATAAGGCCTCTCCTTGGAGGGTTGGAATTCGATGAAAAAGAAGAAGCAAAGATAAAACTAGAGCCCGCATTAAGTTTCACCTGGAATGCCTTTATTCGGACCATAGCCCCCACCGAATTAGGAGAATGATAAACTTCTTTGCGTGACAGAGTAATAATACCCTCGACCTTAAGCATCTCCAGTTAATATAAGATTTTGCCATCTATAACTGGCACCACTGAGGACGTGCTAAGGGCAATGAGCTTCATTACATTAGTTTTAGGTACCTGAGTTTCCTTCAATGAACTATTAGTTGATTCCTGCAACTCTGATTCATAGTAATACTATTTAGTTTCCATCGAACCCATGCCCTCTTTCTATGATGGAACATATCAGAGCCAATCACCATATTGAGCCACACCACCATTGTCACCCGCCAAACCCACAAGGCATTCTTACTTAACATGGTCGACCTTCCCGTACTAGTAATAAAAATCAAGCAACCTTTCATATTTTATATAAAACTAGTGTTTCCCTCTATCATCTTCCACAAGCAAAACCCACCGTAAAGGCCTTGAAATATCCATGAAGATTCAAACCCACAGAGATGAACTGGACATGTCAATTCAAATCACCAGCCCCAAAGAACTTCCTAAGGTTTCAGCAATCGACTTTGTAATTCAATCAAGCGGGGCATCAAGTATGTGCACCCAAAATGCAGCTCTGTTAAATTGAAGCAATGAGGGCCCATCAGCCTTCTGTAGTTGTTGCTTAACGATGGTTCGATTATTAAATGACCATGGTTTACCTTTCAAAATCATTGCACAATCCTTCTACTTCTCAAAACAGGAGAAAAGAGTTTATCTCCAAATGATGGGTTGGCCACTCAAAGAAAAAATTGGATTTAGTAATGATAGGCCTTGCGCAACGCCTCCTTCAAGTGTTCAGGCCACACTAATTTGTTTGAAAATGCCTTCAAAGCCACCATTAGTTTGGTGAAGCCTTTACACTATTTCTCCATCGAAATCAGGCAACAAGATTGCCTTTCCTCCTCAGTAAGGCTCATAAAGTACTTATCCAGGGCCTTCATGACAACGAAAAACTAGAACAAGGCTTAAGCCAAACAAAACCTACACTGAGAATGAAAACTCACCAGAATAAGTGAAATGACCGTCACAGATGGTAAGCAGACCACAAAATTTCAAGCAGTGAACGACTCCTTGTTCCACAAAGAATCTAGCAAAATGGCAAAAAGGAAAAACCCTAAGAAAGTCCATATCGGGACAATACAAGTGCTAATTTTTTTCTCTTCTTGGTAGATATATATTATGTAGCTAGTGTAGATGCCCATTTTTTTAATCTGTTATGTTTTCTTTTCAATGTAAGACACGAATAAGAAAACTTATTAAGTAAAAAAAATACAACTTGGGTAAAATTCATATATGGTTTCCTAGTTTTTATGTTGTTATAAGGTGGTATCTTACCTCAACTAATATCATTATAAAGTCTCTTAACTCATATATTATATCCTATTCACACTACCACGGTGGTCTTCTCATTAGTTATAATAAATGATCATATTGTACAAATATAAAATTTTAGGCCAAGACACATAATTTTTTGTAATAAAAATGCATGCCAGTAAACCTTCATCTTCTTCCGAATCTCACATCTATTCTATTAAAAAAGCCATCACAAAACCATCAATCAAATTGACTTCTGAAATCTTATAAAAAACATGGGGCACTTCAAACCCAAGACATATTGTCCATTTTTCCATCAGAATTAGACATCAAATCATTAGAAGAATAGTTATCTGGGCAAAAAGTAAGAGGCAATTTGAATTGGATTATTTCCAACTAATGAGGCTTCATTAAGTTGTGGACAATGTAGGTCAAAGGGGCTTTACGGGAGCATCAGTTAGGTTATGAAATAGGGCCAACTTGGATAAAAATTTTGAACCATATGCCACTCGTAAAGTTACATAGCTCAAAATCTCATTTCATTCTCAAACCAGTGAAACATGGGAATTACAACTAGGTTAAGCTAGTTCACCATGGAAATCTGAGCTACCCAGGCTACTCCCAACTTCACCAGTTAGCTCCAATATTGGCTTTTGGTCAACAGCTCCAAATTTTTCAGTGACCTCAATTTCATGATAGTTCAACCACAAATCTGAGAATGGTGAGGGTGGTGGAATAAGTGAAAGGCAACTATGCTAGGAAGCGGATAAGTAATAATCCAATGGATGGATGTTGGATTCGAGGTTGGGGTCTTACAACCAATGCTGGAGAAGCCTTGGGCTACAACTCATGAATGAGATACTGATGGTTGAAGGTTTCAGCCAATCGCTTAATGAGATATCTGTTTACCGAGAATCAAGCCAAGAATGGCTGGCATAGGTTGTCAATAAAAAAAATTGAAGGCACTTTATATACTACTTAGATAGGTTTTTTTAACCCAGGAAAACCTGACTTGAACTAGTAAAAAATGAGATCTCATTAATCTACATTAATATTAAATAAACTGACCTTAGATTTATTTTTTTCTGTAAAGATTCAAATGAAATGAACAAATAAATGGCACTACCCTAACTCCAGTAACACTCACATCCACTGCCTCAACATACTTGATCTCATTGGTTCATTCTCTTTAACATCGAAAATGTTTCATTCATTGTCACTGGCATAGTTCCTCACGATGCGCTCCAGCACTCTTATCTTTTGAATTTGTTTCCCATTTGAGTGCAATTTATGGTTTTTATGAATTCAACAAAAACTAAAACGAAATCAAACATGTTGGCCGTGCCCATATGAAGTAGGTGAAAGGAGCTCGAACTAATATTGGTGTTTGGCTTGTAATCTTGGCTGGGTTGGCTCATTCCACTACCTATGTTGCAATTAAAGGCTAGTTCTAGTGATCAATGTTAGATATTGTTCGAAAGGTTACCTTGGAGGACAATTTATCAATTAAGTGTTTTGTTTGATTTTAGGTCTATTGGTGTTCTTGAACAACACAAAGCGATCATTGGGGAATAAGATAATGTTTTGTTTACTTTGTGTTTTGATCATAATATTGTATATTTTTTCCAGTTTTGGCCTAGGATATGATATGGTCATTCATTATAATTAGCTAGGAAGTACAGTGGTAATATTCACAAATTTTGTTAAAAGAAAATATTAAATTAAATGGAAGGGTTACGAGTTTGACAATATATAAGAACTATAGGACTTTATGATGACACCAGTTGAAATAAGAAACCACTTTAAAATGACTGTAAAAGCTAAGAAATTGCAAAAGATTTTATGCAATACATTTCTTAGCTTCTAAGTATGTTATATGCAAATGTGTAAAGGTACAAAGAATTCATAACAAATATGTGGCAGCGACCTCCAACCAAAGAGACATGCTCTAGTCCTCGACATGTTGAAAAGAGATATTTTATCCATCTCAAGACTTCCTCAAGGTATAAGTCTTTTCAATGCTAGTAGCTAACTTTTTAGTAACAATGGTCAAGAGCTTAGCTTTGCTTTACCAAGTCTTAGGTGTAAACATGGGTAATTGAACAATATTTTCCTACTTGCAACATGACATTAGTAAATTACATTAGATGAAATGACTAATGGTGGGAATATGAATGAGTTTGATGCTTTTCTCAAACTGCTCAATTAGAAAAGCACATGTTTTGCTTGTTCAAATTATAGTTGGCATGATATTATAGTAACTTAGAACTACGGTTTGTATTTTTCTTTTTTACTTCCTGTTATTTCTTTCTAATTATAAAAAAAAAATAGAAAGCATAAATTAATCACACTCATATGTTAGTATTTTCATGTTAAGAAATATCCATATATGGCCTTGTTTGGTGTTAGCATTAGTATTTAGTGTTAAAGCCTAAAAAAAAACTATCTGATAATAGCTTTTAACTTTTAGCTTTACTGATTTTATCTCCAATGTTAAATAAATTATTCAAAAATTTTAACAATAATCACACAACTATTCCTAAACAAGCATATATTGACATGTTTTAACCTCAATAACAATTAAATAAAGTAAGAAAAACAAGTAGCTCAAGAAACCACTATTAAAGCTAAAGATAAGCCAAGAATTAGTAGCCCAAGGATTAAGATATAAATGCTACATGGAATCATATTCATTTATATCATATAGACGAGACATGCAATGGTAGATTAAAAGAAATGGTCAATGAAGATAACAATTAATTATGGAGTAAAATTTGTTTGTGATTCCTAACCTTTTTTGTGTTGTCCTAAATGGGTTATTGACCTTCATTTTGTCATCTCAAAATCCTTAATTTTCCTATTTTTATTCTAAGCAAGGTTCTTCCATCAAATTTATAGTTAAAGTTAACAAAATCTTAGAAAAAATTGACGATTTTGCATTTTTTTTTCTACCACTTAAAGCGTCCTTAAGTTTGTAAATTTAACATATTTGTCACCATCCACATAGGCTCCCACCTTGCCACCTTTGTTAGTCATCCTTGCTAATTGTCCTCAACTGTCTCCTATTACCCAATCATCCTAAACCCCAAATTGACTATGAAATAGTCCAAAAGCAGTAAGGCTTGTCCCACTCCTAGACAAATTCTCAGCCAAACTCCAAACAACATCTTTACCTGAATCCTCTGTCCAACTGCTAGACCACTTCCTTCAAATACCTAAATCCTCATCCCCGCCACCATCTTCATCACCTTGAATAGCTTGTCTATGATTTATGGGCTTCACCATCTTTGCCATGGTTGCCTGAAACTTCAATTGATTTTTCACTTAAATTGCACAAATTCAACAAAAAAACCAACAAGTTTCAAGTACCTAGAAGCTTAAATTAGCCCAATCTATCACAAAACATCTGGTATAAAGCAGGAGCTTACCTTAAGGTAGAGTCTAGAGTCTCAGCAAGCCAAAAGGAATCCTATCAACAGAAATTGGACTTGTCTGCTTCTCATCCCCATTGATCTCTCCAAAAATTGCAAAATAAATCAGGAGGAGAAACTATTCCTTGACCATAATAATCATCCACTTTTTGGCAGGCTTGGTGGCCACGGCGCCTCTTGGAGCTGCGCCGCAAGTCGACACCGACATTAGAGTTATTATTATTGTCCCTCTTAATAGCCTTAGTGAATTCAAGCAATTGCAAATGGTTTTTCTGTGCATATAATAGGCAGAGATGACAACCAAAGAAGTAATAAATCATAGAGGTTGACTTGTGATTGAAGAGTTAGAAATTGACAATCCAAAATCGATTAATTTTCCAGATTGACCAAGATAAAGTTGGGGTGGCGTTTGTGTTGGCTTAGACATTATTGACACCGTTGAAGAGCTTGTTGAGAGTGGGTAGGGATGGGAAAGGTAGGGTGGAGTTACAGCTATAGTAATTATTGATTGGGAGAGTGAGATCTAGGAGAGAAACAACGAGATAGTGGCTGGACTATTAAATTTATTAACTTGAGGGTGCTTTGAGTGAGAGAAAGAAATTGTAGGGACCAAAGTTTGTATTTTCTACAAGATTCTGTTAAGGCCTAAATACCTATTGTTCCCCTGAACTATAGTGACTTGGACAGTTTACCCTCTAAACTATGAATCGGATCAACTCGAACCCTAAACTTTGATAAAGGGGTCACTTTCGTCCTTTAACTTTGTAAATTGGTCATGTATCGTGCCATGACATATACTCTGTTAGTTTTAGAATGTACCAGCGTCTAACTGCATAAACATTAAACATTAGGGACAAACTTACTAAAGACCATGAGCTTAGGGACTTAAAGCGTGATTAAGTGAAATTGTGTTGCTTTCGTTGTTCACGAACAAAACGGGTCAGGTGACGGGTTTAATCTTGGGTTTTGTTTCTTCGGCGACAATTAGAGGCCGAACGGGCCTGGGTAAGTTAGGAGCGACACAACGAGGAGGTTGGATGTGGTTTGGTTCAGTGGTAATGCCCAGGAGACACGAATTGTTTAGGTTCGAATGGAGGTCCCAAAGGCAGAGGAAGTCACCGGATGAGGCAAGGGGATCTGCGGAAGAAGGGTGGAACACGAGCTTGGTGAGAGTGTACTAGTGATCGAAGGAAAGTGACGGCTAGGGCTTGGAGAGGGAGAATGAATCGATATCGAGGAAACGACATCGACACGTTTAGAGAAGTTCTCGGGGAATTTGCCGGCAACAATGCGATTGGAAAAAACAGCCGGGAATGCTAATTGGCTGGGCCCGTTGGCAGTGATGAAAAAAGGTGAAGAAAAACGACAGAGCGTTCATTGGCTAAGCTCATTAGAGGTGACGAACAACGACAAGCAGTGGTGAGCAAAAAACTTTGCTTAAAAAATTTGAAAGTCGGAGATGGTAACTTAGATGTTGGAGGTGAAAGATTAGGGTGAAAATAAGAATACATATAAATTTGAGTGGCTATTACATATTTTTTCCATTTAATAAATAGATAGATGTTAGATCAGACGTTAGATATTTGAGTCAAAGGATCAAAGTGGCCGTTTTCTCAAAGTTCAGGATTCGAGTTGATATGGTTCATAGTTCGGGGGTAAAATGTCTGAGCCACTATAGTTCAGGGAGCAATAAGTATTTAGGTATTCTATTAACTTTAACTATAAAATTAATGAAAAAATTATGTTTTGGGACAAAAATATGGAAGTTAGAGACTTTAAAAAGGCACAAAAAAAAAATTTTGAGACCTATTTACGACAAAGTGAAAAGGTTGGAAACCATAAATGGATTTCACCAATTAATTATGCTGTAATAGATACTTATAAATTTTAAAATTTATGAGATCAAGTTATAAAATTTTATGAAATACAATATAATACAGATGTGATTTTACCAAAACTTTAGGGGCAATTACCTCCTATTATCAAAACGTAGCCCCCGCCTGACACACACCTTATTTTAACGGCTCAGACAAACATATCTGTACGTCTCCTTATTAATTTCTTACAATTTCTGCTTTGGCATCAAGCAATTGTCTTTGTTTAACTTTTAACAAACTCGATCGAGGTGGGCCCGCCATTTAGCATTCCATTGAGACGTCTTGGTCCCTTGGCCTGAGCTTCCGCTCAACTATATATTGAAAAAGCTTATTTGCACAGAAATCTGTGGATATATACATGGGATCGTATTAATTACTCTAATAAGATTTTTATCTTTTCTTATTATATGCATGCGTTTGTTTATCATATATAACGACAAATTGCAATATATTATTGTGATATTATTATATGTATGCATCTTCTTATCAAACACGAACTTGACAAGTAAACATACCATTAATTGGTCTTAGTCCGATTGAGATCATTTATTTCATTTACAATAAGCAATTGGACTTAAATTGAATTTAGGTTAGGTGTCGGGTGTTGTAAGGTATACGGTATCTTATACTATCTCCGTCCCAATTTTTTTGCACAATTTATTTTTTAGTAATTAATTTATAATTTTTATTTTTAATATTTTAGTATATAAATGAAGAACTTTTATATAATAATGATAAATCAAGACATATAGTTTTTAAATATATTTTTTTAAAATTTTTTCTAACAAATACTAATATGAATAAATTCAAGTCAAAATATGTGAAAAAATCAAATGATACAAAAAATAGAGGACGGAAGTAGTATTATATAATAATTTTTTTTGTAATCATTGTCTTTTTAAGTTTCTAACTAAAGAATACAACCTATATATATATATATATAACATAGCTACTAGTTTATACTAATTATTTACTGTATCCGAAATTAAAATTACATGCATATAATCAAATTTCAATTTTCTCTAAAATATTTCATCAATGTAGTAGTATATATGTCTTAACTTACCTATGCCTTTTTCTAAAGAGTTCCTTTTACATAGGTTTGTGCTATGATATATTGCTCATAATTAATTTTGGTTAGGTTTGAAACTCAATATGATTCTATCCACGTAAAGAATCGGCTGATATTGCTTCTATTTTTTTTTTTGGTACTCAGAAGCATCTTAATTACAGTGTAGTGGCATACAATATGCTAGAGTGCTTCGATCTCCATTGGTGACCATGGATATCCGAACTTTTAGCCATTGAGTTAAGTGTTGCGGATGCTATTGCTTCCTTAATTTGTCTATTATCGACCTAATTTATACAATATTATTTACTTAATCACACAATTACCTTGGTTGATTTTTTCTACCGGCGAAGAAATGAGTAACGAGTAGTTGAAGACTTTAGTAACTGAAATGCTGACTATATAATGCTTTTCTTTTTCTTGTTTAAGAAATCAATCTAAGTACTAAAAGTCTAAAACGCGCAATTAAAGAATTGCTTCAAGACTATCTTTAGCTTGAGGACCTGGATTGAAGTATCTCTGGAAGCTCAAAATCCACTTGGCCAATCGCTAAGTCCATCTCCTAGTCCCGGCCGGTATCTTTCAAACTTTATATGCATTCTGAATACAAAGAAAAATAAACTTAAATATATAATAATTAATTAAGTTCAATCAAGTTATATATGTGCTCAAAACAAAAAAATATATATAGAAGCTGACCTTGTCTTTCATTAATTTTGTCAACCCTGTCTTTTCTGGTAATATAGAGATTATCGGAGTTTAATTTCAAGAACCAAATCTTTTTAAGTTAATGACAAATTCAAGTACTAGACAAGCTACATTGTAAAAACTGCATATCAATCGGTTTCAGTCGAGACTTGACTCAGATGATGACACTGACGTTGATCCTGGCCGGTGGGCAAATGCAAATAGGTTTCCGAAGTGAAAGGGATCGGCTCTCGTTATTCAAGCCTACTCATGCTTGGAAATCAACCTCTCTAATGTTATATTGTAAAACATACTGACCACAATGAGCAATTATGATCAGGTTAGTCAAATAGTCTCATGCACTACAAGAGAAGTTGGTAATAGCGACGAACATTTATGACAATTATATTTGTTGTAAAAGGGAATCGAGGTAGAATTGTCGCAAAAGATAATATTGACTAGCCAAGCGACAATTTTGTAATGATTCTTTTTGCGACAATTCAAGTAGGCAAATTTTGCTACAATTATAATCGTTGCAAATAATTCGTAGCAACATTGTCTCAAATGATTTGGTAACTATATTGTTGTAATTTCAAAATTTTGTTATTTTTTTACAGTTAACTGGCATTTAAAAAATTATGATTTCTATTGACAATGAAAAAATGTGTTTACAGAAAAATTTTGATAATTTAAAATATTTATTAATTGTAAAAAAAATAAAAATATTAAAATTATTGAAAGATGACTATGGTATAGTTTAAATTAAAGTTTTTGAAGTTGTTATTAAACAGTATAAAATAAGTAAGAGACAAAATGTAGGTTTTAAAAAATAAATGCAGTAAAATGTAAGTTAGGTCAAACCATAAAAGAGTTAGCTTAATGAACAAATAAATTCATCTGAAATTGTTTGCAGTATTAACTTTTTAGGAATTAATCTTTGATTTTTTATTTTCAACATTTTAGTTTATAAATAAAAAACCTTTACGTATAAAAGATGAAATCAAGACCTATAGTTTCTAAATGTATTTTTTAAATTTTATTCTAACAAATAATAATATTAATAAATTCAAGTTAAACTAGTAAAAAAAATCAAACAGAGTGAAAATAGTGAGACAAATGGAGTACTAGCTAAGGTTCAAGCTTGAAACCCTAAAATTCAAGAGTCAACTCAATGTAAACATAAACTGAGAGGTAATTTGTGTTAAATTAAATCAATTTAATTTAAAATAGTTTATTTTTATTTTTATATTTTTTATCTGAAATTAATTTCATTTAAAAGCCATAGTGTGTAGGTGTAATAATCCATCAAAATAATATTTTTATGATATTATTAAATTTTATGAATTTTTATTTTTCAATGCCTAACAAAATTAATAAAAATTTAATAATATCATAAAAAGTTTACAATCAATAGATTATTGTGCCTAAATAATATAAGCTTTCAAATAAAATTGGTTTTGGACAAATAATAATAATAATAAAATAAGTCATTTTAGATTAAATTCATGTATGTTAAAATGATTTGCTTGTTTTATTCAAGCATGAGCATTTTCTATTGGCTTGACTCGGCACTCAGAAACATTTACAAGACATTATATTGGTGAGTTTTTTTTGTGTCCTCTGCTCCATTATTCGAGGTGCTTTGGACTAGAACAATGTATTTGCTGAAGAAAAGAAAGTAGTGATTCAATAAGAAAGTAGATCCGCCTCCGGAACTCAGAAATATATGTTCATCATCAGAGACGCATTTACCTTTTTCTGTTTCTGGGGTCGATCGAATTATTAATTATCATCTTCAATTGACTCGCTTTTTTTTTCGTCTGACATGAATGCGGCTCGGAATCCTAGATTTAGAAGGTGCGTGATTGAGTTTTATCACTGCTTTGGCTTTGGCAGGTCACCATCTTTGAAGCTTTTGGGTTCTCTGGTCGAGCGATTAGTTTATGCATTTACATATGCAAGTGCGTGGCGTCCATGCATGCATGATCTTCCATTTTACGTAATTAACATGCCGTTAATGGCAATTTACGAGCGTCTGCAAGGGAAAGATCGGTTGGGAATGGATCAGCTGGCTACTACGACTACCAGCTAGATAAGCTAAGCTAAGCTAAGCTAAGCTAATTAGCACACAAAATCAATAACAGCCAGCCTCTCCCTAGCTGTATAAATATATATAGTGGGTTGATTCCGTATTTAGTCCCCCAACTTGTTGCAGGATCATCGCCAAGAGAAAAAAATATTGCATTTGCTTGATAAATTACCTGTCAGCCATTCTATTTTGCATCCTCCCTTGATTTTTAATAGTTCATGTACCAGGAAAAAAATGAAGTCAAGGCAGTTTAAATGCTAATAATCAGCAAGGACGTCACGTACGCGAGCTAACTAGCTAAGCTTTTAATTTGTCATCTTTAATGCTTTAAAGCAACCATATATATAGGATGCTAGCCTACAACATTTACTAGTTTAGGAACTGCTCTTTTTGCAGATCGGTCGAGGAGCAGTATACGAAATTAAGCAAGCGCGAACCCAGTAAAATAATTTGAAAGCTTGAGGACCAATCAAACAATTTTATCGGCAGAGCAAGCTTTATTCCAATCATTGACAGCTGCTAATTGTGTCATGCTCATGACAACTGGGGCCTGCTGCCTGCTTATTGCTTCCACGTACCGAATTGTTAAGGGCGAAATCGAGGGTGATATAATGCAAATCGTACGGCGCTCACACAAATATTTGCTGTCGTTTCCTGCTCATGTAACCCTCTCATCGATACCAACACTTTCTAAGCCCTACAAAACAGAAAATACATCATGCCATTCAGATTTATAATTGGATCCCTCAGATCACCAAGCCAACCAGTCACGAGCACAGAGTAATATAACTACATTTACAAGTAAGTAGTTCTCAAACAATCTTTCCAAAACTACTTTTAATTTGCGTACAATTTTGAGTTTAAGGGGGTGGGTAGGAAGGAACAAGTTAAATACTACTCTATATAACACCCAAAAAACTTAGGTAAATTACATGCACTACAGCCAACATTTAACTATTGTTCATATATTCTAATCCTAATTTTCACTTTGCTCGCAGCGTATCCCTATCGTAATTAAAATATTCTATTTTAGACCTTTTTGTGATGGAAATCATTAAATTAGCTGGAAAAAGACATGTCAGCATATTATTCATTACAAAAATTCTAGTGTTTACTAACGCATATTTTTAATGGCTGCACGTTGGTAATTTTAAATTTTCAACCCATAGTTATTGATAAATACGTTTTAGTAAAACGCTCATTGGAAATCCAATTATCAACGAGCAAAATTTAAGCCGTTGGTAATTTCCAATGCGAACGCGTTGGTAATATGCCGGCTGGTAATTATTAATGGTCATTTACTAGATTTTTCAATGGGCTAAGAAATTACCAATGTGCACGCAAGTTAGTAATATTTCCAATGTGTCAAACCGTTGATAATTACCAACGCACAAAATTTAAACTATTGGTAATTTCCAACACGAATGCGTTGGTAATATGCTCGTTTTCCAATAGTCATGTACTAGATTTATTTTTGAACAGGCTAAGAAATTACCAACGTGGTGTTAGTAATATTTCCAATGTGACAGACTGTTGGTAAATTTTTTAGTGTCTTAAAAAAAATTAAAGAATTTTCCAATGAGGAGTCGTTGGAAACTGAAATCCTTTTAAAAAAAATATGCAAAAAAATCTAAAATAATTAACAGTAAAATTCCCATTAAATTGTACTAAATTAATGTCTAAATAATTATAAATTAGTATTAACAAAACCAAAAAATAATTGATAAAATTATATTTAGTAAAAATATATGTCATATTTACTAAATGTTATATTGACTAAAATTTATATTTAGTGCAATTATATAACAAATATTTTATTAGTACCACAATATTCACAATATGAATATATATAAAAATAAAAATAAAAATAAAAATATTATTAATATTATTTATAATAAAAAATATATAAATATGATACATATGATACATTATTTTATGTATGTATTTATGTATCATATATTTAATGTATATATATGATATATTTTAAGTACATATTCTTATATATGATACATTATTATTATTATTATTATTATTATTATTATTATTATTATTATTATATAAGTGTATGATAATATATATTTTAAATTATAATTATCATTTTTAAAAAATGTTTTAAAAATTTTTAAACTTTACTTTCTATATAACTATTACCAATGGCCTGAGCGTTGGTAATTTGTCCGTTGGTAATTACCAACACGCACGTTTGACCGTTGGTAAATTATCATACACTTATATAATAATAATAATAATAATAATAATAATAATAATAATATATTTTTAAATACCGTTTTAAGTTTTTAGTTTTTCTTGGTAGTGGATACTGCTTGTTCCATTATCAGCTAATCATTTCTTTTTCAAAAATTGATCTATTTTATATTATTTTCTATTATAAAAATGTCGTTAGAAAAAAATTAAATTGCGTATAAAATATGAAACAGATTCGACATATGTGCTGGGCTAATTAAGTACATAGAAACAATTCAATATTTGTTTTTCTCTCTCTATTTTTTTTTAAATTTTTCAAATAGCCTGTCGCAAGCAATATATATATTTTTTCACAGACTCTTGTAGCGTGACAGATGACAAATGTAAAAGACACGTCCGTGCCGTCCGATGCTATGGAGCCCACTCATCATATGGCATAGATGTGCCTGTCACGTCCACCATCCGTCACACTCAGGTTTTAATTTCTTTACTTGGCGATGATCCTGCAAGAAGTTGCTTTAATATATTGGAGTTGCTCTTTTTGTACGATGCTTTGAGGCATGACCAGACCAACATCGCTTTCCTTGCTGTCTGGTTGTAGTACAGCCCCACCGACATTCTCCCCCTGTCTCTGCCTCCAAGAAAACCTTCTTCAATGGTGATTGTAGCCCTCACTACTAACTTTTGTCGCTTTTCCAATGGGCTATTTACCAAGGGCCTAATCGTTGGTAATTACCAACGCGTAGGACCGTTGATGTCAAATTCCAATATGCACGCGTTGGTAGCACAGTAAATAATTTTTTTGTTATTTTTACCAATGACCTAGCCGTTGGTAATTACCAATGGTCACGACCATTGGTAAGTTCCAACTTCCCTGCATTGGTAGAAGAATTGGGCTTTTATTACAGGCTAATTAGCCGTTGGTAAATTTTTAAATGAAACGAGGCGTTTCGTTTGGAAATTTTCGAATGGCTAGCCGTTGGTAATTGGTTTTTAAATCAGTCTTCTTCCTCCTTCAGCTTCAGTCGGCCATTTCGGGGGGGGGGGAAAGGGAGAGAGAGAGAGCTCGCACAACCGTTTCCAGCGTCGACGCCGCTGACGGAGGCTATTCTCCGGCCGTTTTGCGCCGCTTTTCCCTTCGTTTCGTAGATCAACTCGTAATATTGACGAGTACGTGTGTATTTTAATATGTATTTTTTTATTTTAGGTATATAGTTGTGAAAAACCGTGGTTTGATTTTGATCGCATCATTGTTTCAGTTTTAACTCTTATCTGAGATTCCATAGCTGGTCGTTGTTATTTCTCAACTTCTGAAGTTGGTATAGGTACGTTTTTAATTTTTTTTCTATATCCGAAATTTTTTTTTATTTTGAGGGAAAAAATTATATTTTATTATTTATGTTGTGATTAAAATTTATGTATTATGACTATGGTTCCTACATTGCTCTGGCTATTTTAGTTGGATTTTTCCCATTTATTTTGTGTTAATTATTTTTTATTTATGGGTAATTTTAGTGATGGAATATGTGAAGATGAAATTTATTTATGGTATTTAATTATGTTAAAGATAGGTATTTTCAATTTCCATATAGATTGTTTATTTCATTTATTTTTTCTATATTCTTTAGATCGTAATTAGTTGACTTAAGCTTTAGTTTGAGTGATTTAGTGTCAGGTAATAATAATAATAATAATAATAATAATAATAATAATAATAATAATAATAATAATATAAACATAATAATAGTAATAATAATAATTAAGAACAGTACGTAGTAGTAGTAGTAAGTTAGAAAATAATAATAATGAAACTAAGTAATAATAATTACATTAATAATAAAAACAATAAGAATGAGAATAATAATAATGTAATAATACGCTTAATAATAAGAATAATATGAAAAATATAACAACAATAATAATAATATTAATGATAATGATTATAATAATAATAATACAAAACAAAATTATTTGTACCAAATAATTATAATAACAGTAATAGTTTTAATAATAGTACTAAACAATGCCCTTGACTATTTTCAATATCATGTGAAGACTATCAATATTTTCTAAATCCTCACATACTCTGAATAGATCTATCAGCTTGGGGAAAAATTCTTGCTGCATTAGATAAAAGTAATTTGAAAACAATCACTTAGACTAAAAGATGGAAAAAAGATTGACTAAGAGAATACAGATTGTGTAAACAAAAAGTTGAACACACCGAAAAGGATATGCAAACACTTTTGGAGGAGAATATTAATTGTGATATAAGAGACATAATTCTTACTGACAGGATTGGAAGGAGAAGATTAAGAAATTTGTGTTAGTGTTGTGCCCAAAAGCCAATCATGAGATGATTGTATTTTTGCACATTGAATCATGATATTTTATTAAGGCATTAATCCAGCAATTATGTTTGTTGTTTTGTTTCTGCGTAACTTAACAAACATAATTGTAACCCTAGAATAATGATATTCTTAAATGTCCCTGGTCTACTATTATTATGGAGCGGGTTCCAATAATACATAACAACTAGCATATGTGGAGACTAATATGAGATATGTAGTCTACATATGGGTACAAGTTGGAGAACTTGTGTACTGGACCGACCCACCATGAGAACACTACATGGATCGTTATATGAGTGTCATAAGTGATTCTCATAGTGATCATGGTATATGTAGTCCTTCGACCTAAGATCATCAAGGTTCCCTACAAGTGAGTCACATACTTTGATACTTTCCTTTGTTGCTCGTAACTGAGTGAACTTGAAGAAGGTCATTGGGTATGTCACATATCATGTGGAGGAATTTGTATGATCAAGATGGGATTTGTCCCTCCTATGTAACGGGAGTGATATCTTCGGGCCCCTTGATAGAGTAAGACTTAGAAAAATACATGGCCATGCTCAGATGAGTTGATATACGATATCAATGTCATCAGTTTAAGTTGGTCTACTCGGTAATCAAGAAACCAAAGATTGAGCTAACGAGAATGACACCTTCCATGTCTCGTGTTTAGTCTTGATATCTTGGACAAAGGGACAATGACATATATCGGTGATGATCATAAAGGTTTAGTCGAATCATCGACAATCTTGTCACTTGGGTAGCAATGATGTGTTGCTAGACACCGCTCATTGCTTATGATCATAAATGTGATTTATGATCATTGCCAATGTGGTAAGAGCCTATTGGGTCGCACACATAGAGCTATTTGGATCATTAGAGTGCATGGGCTAATAATTTGGGTTTTGGTTTCACAATAATTTCGTATTAATAATGGGCCCAATAGTTGAGCCATTATTAAGCCCGAAATTCAAGCCTAATTGGATTAGGGCTTTGAAACCTATTAGGCCTAGAAGTTGAGTCTCACTATAAATACAATTTCTAGTGAGAAATTCACAGGTCTCCTTGCCTTAGCCTCCCAAAAGGACAGCTGCACTCTTCTCTTGCAATTCATTGGAGGACGCAAGCTAGCACTGCGAGCGCAAGAGAAACGCATCTCTTTGGGACGTAGTGGAAGCGTGGTGATCCCGAAAGGCTCGTGTGGAAACCATAGAGAGCCTGAACACGTCAACTGTTCAGGTTTTGTGATTCGACTCTACAGTTGAGTGAGAGATCTCAACCGAAAATTAGGTATGAAAATTTTCGAACACCCAGTTTACCCCGTTTCACTTGGATCCTGGAGGGTTTCGGTTAAATTCCACTGCACTGTTTGGCTCCCGAAACCCATCAATTTGTACCCCACCCCCAACCCACACCCTCCTTGACGATTAAAACAAAAGATATTACATAAGTAAAACGCACCACATGTTGCTTGAGAATGGATCTAATGCTCCAACAACACTTATTCAAAAGGCATCCAAGTAAACATCCGGTAAAAACACATAGGAACGCAAGCAAAGATGAACTCTTGTACCAAGTTGTCATAAATGAGCAAACCAATCAGCATATATAGTACCCTTACTTGTACCCCTTATTAATTTTGATAAAACCCAAAAGATAAACACATGCTAACTAGAATTCTTGGCACATTTTTTAGTGGATGCCAGGTCAATTTTCTAGGGATATTTCCATTATATAAATACCTATTTGGTTTATTTCTAAGTTTTGAAGAATTTATATATATATGCTTAAGTTGAACATTTTCTTTCAAATGTCAACTTTTCAGTTCAACAATATATATACTGTATATACAAAGATCATTTCGCTGATCCAATTAAATGGCTCTAAATACTTTGGGAATATCTCATCTTCATCCTAAATAATTTCATGATTCTTCTTCATGGGAAGACACTTCAAATTTTATAACAGCGCAACTTCTATGGGTGCGCACATGTGTACGAGATGTGTCGTGTTTTTTTTTTATTGAAGAGATAAAGAGCTTTAAATTCACTAATAGAGCAACTTAAATGGTATAGAGCAAAAAAGAGAAATAACCAGGAGCAGAAACCACAAAAACTACACACATGAAAAAAAAGCCAACTATAGCACCACCAAACACAACAACACAAAAGACTACAAACAAACAACTCATAACCTAAACTCCAGACCAGACGATCGATGCATCCTTTCCCTTGCTTTACCATACATTTTATCAGCATTATTGTTATTTCTCTAAGAACATGGGTCACAGCAACAATCATTTGTCTTGATCACAGTCAAATTTCATATTATAATTGGAATTAAGTTGGCTACTTACTATATTTGTTTCAAGATACAAGATTTCAGAATAACCTCATTCTCTATAACTAAAAATCTAGGGCACATTTTTGGGTGGCTGTCCGAACAATTTTCCAGGGCTATTTACATTGCAAAAATACCTTAGTCTGTTAATTTTTTTTTTTTTTAAGATGAAGAAATTAATGCGCCGACCCCAATGTCTATGGATTTGCTGGAGAGGCTATACCTGATTAGAATTTAGGGAAAATAAATCCAATCACCGAGTTGGGAGCACAGACACTTCCATTCTTTGACGTATCCAACATATAAAAAGTATAGAAGCAGACATAAACATCCGAAAACAAATTGACTTGGGAGCACAGCAACAAATGAATTAAAGGAAGGAATCCAAGAAAACACACTGAGTTCCAATTGTTCTTTCCACTTTGCAAAAATTCCTGTAGTTGAATGAAAATGAAATGAAACCGTAATTAATGATAGCGCTTCAATTCAAAACCCCAAAATGAGGAATACCGAGAATCGGAGATGTAACCTCAAGAAGGAACGATTTGCGCCATGAATCTGGGAGAAAAATGGAGGATGGAACCCGTGGAGTGCGTCTGGAGTGCCGACAGAGGCTGGAGGCGAAAAGACGAACCTGAGTGTTCGCTTGTCTGAGACGCAAGAAGGTATGTTAAAATTTTAATTCAAAATAATGGCTAATGTCCATCGCTAGTTTAACAAAGGCAACTTGTCACTACATTTAGAGACCTTGAACCCTCACTAAATTTTCACGTATGCATTTTTTTTTGTTTTTCTCCTTATTCTCGCAAATTACTAGAATAATTGGAAAATTTTTGCAGGTCCTTATACGAATTACTTAACATTTTTTAAAGAATTAAAAGTTTTACTTATGGGCATAAACCCTGTTAATTTATATATACATCTCCTTTCACTAATTTGTAGAACAATTGAGGAATTTATTGACTGAAACCATCACAATTTAATGACAACCAGCAACAGCAAGTCGTTTAGCAATAAACGAGGGCAAACCTTCATAAATATTGCGACAGCAAAAAGTCACTAAGTAGTGACGGGAAAAACTCGCTAAGTGTTAGTGACACTTAACCGTCACCAACTTTCCACTCTAAAATAAAATTCTATTAATTTTTTTTTTCTGATTCATTTTCCACACAAAATTAAATAAATGCAATTATTTTACAAAGTGAATCGCTTAATTAATCGTACATACAGAGAATGGAATTGACTAAACATGAAGCATGAAAAGCCTAATTTGTACACTTTACACACACACACACACACACAGTTCTATGCTTGTAGTCAAATCAGAGATGGCAGAGTGTCACAATTTCTAGCGACGACACACCATATCTAAACATAACAGAACTTAGCGACATTCAGCCGTAGCAACTTCTTCTTCAGTTAACAAACAAAGAGGGTACACGACCTTAGACATGATCATGCTCAGGGTGTGTTAAATTCCTCCAAAACTCTAGGTCGCTAATTGTGGCTTTGCTAGATTGTGAACCTTCTTTTTTTTTTTTTGCAGTCACTGCTGCCTGTGAATAATGATTTTGGTGCTTACATTGACTTACTATTTAACCAAAGTAGCCAGATACTAGTGATTGCCAAATCTAAGAGTTGTTTGTCCATATTATATGAATCAGGAAAAGTTATTCTCTCTGACATCCACCAAGATCGAGGTCACTGACAATGCAAATTTGTGGCTTCTATCAAATTACCGAAGCACACTTCCTATGTGTTTACTACTTGAATTGATTAGTTGGTGAATTAAAGCTAGTGACTTAGTCCTCCTAATTGTTGGTGAAGTTATCTAAGTAAAACCTTACTTTCCTAAGTGAAAGGTCTATTCTCTCTACTCTAAACTTAGTAAGGACTCTCATCTGATTACAAACTTAGAAAGAGGCCTTAATGCTCAATTTTCCTTCACCTAATGACTTAGACTAGTTTTCTTTTTTCATCCCGAACCTTTAATTACTAGTTGAGTAGTGCACCATTATTCTGTTTATATGCCATTTTTCGCCTTTTGTTTAATTTCCACCACGTGCGCCTATCATATAATTATTATTATTACATCACAGGCATTATACTAATATGTACGGCACACTCATATTTATAATACTAATTATAATAATAATAATGATTATAATAGTAATGATAATAATAATAATAATAATAATAATACTAAAAATAAAAGAATAATATTTAAAATACTGATAGAAAATACAAATAATATTTATATTTTATTATAAATATATATAAATAGTCTAGTAATAAAATTTGATGGGTAATACTATAAATAATTATACTGATTTTAATAATGCGTATAATAATTATTATTACAACATTATAATTATAGTAATATGCACCGCATAATCATAATACTACTTCTACCACTACTAATAATAATAATAAACAATACTCTTGTTAAAATTACTAATAGTATTAGTATTGATAATTGAAAGGATGTGTTTTGCTATATATATATTCTGTCATTGTTATACATCTGTCGGAAGGGTACAAATAATTATTAATAGTATTATTTACGATATAATGGTTTGTTCTATAAGATGATATATTGTCAAATAATAGTTTTGTGATTGCGAACTTTTATGACATTGATGGGTATAGGATTACCAACAGATTTAGTTTGTAATTGAGTCGGCCCGTAGTTGGATGTACAGTAACTGTTTCTTGCTTGGCCGAACAGGTTACACATAAGAGTGGGAGTCCGGGGTTGATGAATTTATATCATTTGCTGTCTCTCATCCTGAAACAATGAGCGGGTTATGCATTCGTTGTCATTGTCGGAAGTGTAAGAATTTGCAGTTTAAAGAGTCTAACGAGGTCAGAGTTCATCTGTACAAATGAGGGTTTAAGTCTTTTTACTTGAATTGGACGGCTCATGGGGAGCCATTTAATGAAGCATCAGATACAGACCCAGGTGTGGGTGGCTTTGATCAGTTTGACTAGGGGTCTTCGACGAATCCATACAAAAGGATGGTATTAGATGCCGTTGGGCCTAATTTCTCACAATTTCCAAAAAACAATATTGCGCAGCCGAATGAAAGTACAAAAAATTTTGTTAATCTATTGAATTCAGCATCAACCCCTCTATGGGATGGGTGCAAAAATCATTCTAAGTTATCTGCTGTTGTCCGTCTTCTTAACCTTAAGTCTGAGTATCACATGTCACGAGCATGTTTTAATGGCATTGCCCAACTGATGAAAGAGACTCAACCTATAGATAGTAAGATGCCATCAAGTTGGTTTGAAATGAAGAAATTAGTTTCGCAGTTGGGCCTGTCTCACCAGAAGATTGACGTCTGTGTTAATGATTGCATGTTGTTCTGGAAAGATGAAAGTAATCTTTGTATTTGTAAGTACTGTGGAACTGAGAGATATAAGCCAAAAAAGGTGGTCGAGGTAGAGATCGACCTAGAAAAACCATGCATTACTCACCACTAAGCCCTCGGTTGCAACGCTTATTTGCATCAATGTCAACAGCAGAGCAGATGAGGTGGTATAAGGAGCAAAAAAAAATCTCAGGTGGTATAAAACATCCATTAGATGGTGAAGCTTGGAAACATTTTGATCAGACATACCCATGGTTTGCTTCGGAAGCACGAAATGTCCGATTGAGGTTGTGTGCCGATGGATTTACCCCTTTTGGACCATCTGAAAAACAATACTCTTGTTGGCTGTTATCATTACTCCGTATAATTTGCCCCCTTGGATGTGCATGAAAAAATCCTATATGTTCCTTTCGTTGTTGATTCCAGGTCCACGTAGCCCAAATCATAAGATTGATATTTATCTACAACCTCTAATAGAAGAGCTACGACATCTATGGTTTGATGGCGTTGAAACATGGGATGTGTCATTGAAAGAAAATTTTGTTCTTTGAGCATCATTAATGTGGACCATAAATTACTCTCCGGCTTATGGCATGCTTTCAGGATGGATGACACATTGTCGATTGTCTTGCCCGATTTGTATGGGCGAAAGTAAGGCATTCCAACTTAAGTATAGCGGAAAAATTTCTTTTTTCGACTGTCACCAGTAATTTCTTGGCCAAAACCACCCATATAGAAGAAATAGTACTTGTTTTAAGAAGGGGAAATCAGAGAAGTCATTGCCTTCCGAGCGCTTATCAGGTGAGGCTATATTTGAAAGAATCTCATGGATTCCATCAATTGGTAATTATGGTCCACAACATCGCCCGTGCGATTATGGGAAATCACATAGTTAGACGAAGCGAAGCATTTTTTGGGAGTTACCCTATTGGGCCACGAACTTAATCTGCCATAATCTTGATGTCATGCATATTGAGAAAAATGTGTTTGAGAATATATGGAATACTGTGATGGATGTTAAAAACAAAATAAAAGATAATGTTAAAGCACGGAAGGACATCGAAATTTATTGTAATCGGCCAAAGTTAAATATGGTTCCTTTTGATGATGGTCGTTCATTCAAACCAAAGGCGAGGTTCACATTTGATGTTAACCAAAGGCAAGATGTGATCGCTTGGGTAAAATCTCTATGACTCCCTGATAAATATACCTCGAATCTTGGGAGATGTGTTGATACCTCTTGTTGCAATATGTATGGCATGAAGAGTCATGATTGCCATGTTATGATGCAAAGGCTTCTCCTTATTGCCCTTAAAGCGCTTCCCGAGAATATATGGAAGCCATTAACGGAGTTAAGCCTATTCTTTATAAACTTGTGCTCTCCAGAGCTTCATGATAATCACTTGTTGGCGTTGGAGGCCAATATTCCAATTATAATTTGTAAGCTTAAGAGAATTTTTCCTCCGGGATTTTTTGATGTCATGGAGCATCTCCTAGTTCACTTGCCATATGAAGCAAGGGTTGGAGGACTTGTTCAGTACCAATGGATGTATAAATTTGAGTGGTGCATACATGACCTAAAAATGAAGGTTTCTAATACTGCTCATGTTGAAGAATCGATATGTGAAGCATACCTTATAGAGGAGACTTCCATCTTTTGCTCTCATTACTTTGAATCTCATGTTCCCTCCATGATGAACTGAGTACCGCGAAATGATGATGGTGGTCCTGTCCCATGTAATGGTGAGTTGGGATCCATATTCACCTTTCCGGGACGTACAAATGGTGCATGTAGATATAGATTCCTCACAGACGATGAACTCATACTTGCAACCACATATGTTCTTCTAAACTGTGCTGAGATCAAGCCATATCTAAAGTAAGTCATCCTTAATGATCATCTAGTAGTTTGATTATTTTGAAGTTCAGTACTAATCATCTGACGAAACTAACATATTTTCCTCCTCTCCCCATTTGATCACAGTATGTTTGTGGAACAGGTAAGGGAAACTGCACCCGATATAATCAAGTCTGAGATGGACATACACGTTGAAAATAGTTTCTTAAGCTGGCTCCGACACTATGTACACAAAATTTGACTCACTATGTATTGCAATATGTTAAGTTATAAACTTCCAAATATATTGTCCTAAAATAAAATTGTTTTACATAGGTTGATGACCCAGGTAACAATATAGTCGATAAGATCTTGTGAGATGTTGCATGTGGACCCTCACATCGGGTAGAGACATGGCCTGTTTATTTCACAAATGGGCACAAGTTTTACATAAGTGAATGGGGCAAGGACAAATCAACATTTAATAGTAGAGTCTGCATATGAAGCACGGGTTCAAGCAAAGTTGAATGTGATTTTTATGGTATATTAGAAGAAGTCATTCAACTCGAATATCCTAGCTATCCACATAAGAATGTTGTCTTGTTTAGGTGCAACTGGTTTGACCCAACACCTGAATGTGGAACTCAAATGTATAAACAATTTAGGTTAGTTAAGATCCGGGATAGCCGCAGATATCAGAAGTTTGATCCTTTCATTCTAGCATCACAGGCTGACCAAGTTTACTACACACCCTATCCGACAAAGTCACGTGAGAAAAACGGCTGGTCAGCTGTTATGAAGATAAAACCTAGATGGATAATACAGTATGCAATTGTTGACAAGGATGACGTTTATCAAGAAAGTGCATCCGTTATGAGTCAAAGAATTGAAGATGACCCAGTTGATGAGTTAACTAACCCGGGTGTCGGTGATGATATTGAATAAGATTTAGTTGATGAGGGGGGTTCTAATGACGAAACAGATGATAAGGAGGAGTTTCTATCCGATGACACTGATACTGAAGAAAATGAGAAGTTTCACGATACTGTAAGCATTGGGTCGGGTGAATGAAGATAACAGTTAACATGTTTAGTCATCACCAGTCATTAGTTGTATGGAACTTTTTTGATAAATTTATGTCAAGCGAATACTCTACAATTAATGTCAGTAAACATATGAATGTTTAATTTTCTCACTTAGATAATAATAAATGCAGATGCCACGTAAAAAGGAGATAATAATAAATGCAGATGCCACGTAAAAGGGGATAACACCTATAAGCGCCGACCTGGGAAAGGACCACTTGCGCAGTTTAAGGAGGTCATGGAGCCAATACTTAATGCTCGATAAAGGATAGGTTCTTCATCCCGGGCACAGGACGATGTCAATGTAGAGATGCAGGACACAATAGTGCCACCGACGCACGTCCATTCACATCAGCACCGATCTGATAGCTGTGGAGGCACGACATCTAGACATGGATCTGGTGCGCGGCATGCTAAACATCCGATACTGATGACTCATCCATCAGATGAAGACATACATATTGATGACATCCCATCATCGATGTCACAGACACCAGCCCAACCTCGGATGAGGATATCCCCACATGGTAATACATAAGTGATGAATATCCTACAAACATTCTGAAAATAGTAATAATACTTACATTACTATGAATCATCAACATATAACTGTGATTAATCATTTGAACTGTGCAGATTCATTCCAGCTACAGCGACACGGTTAGTGACACCATGTTTCACCACACATTTCAAACCCTATTCTGATTGGTCCTCCGTCTCTCCATCAGACCTTCAACAACGGTGGTGTTTTTTAGGTATAACACGTATATTACTATGATAATGATGTATTACTGTCAAAACAACTACTTGCTTTTTCATGCTAATAGTTTTGAAATATTAACCTTTACATAAGAGCTGTAAGTGGGATCTGATACACCATAATGAGGTGTATCGGGTGTGGAATATCTTGGGAGCACAGCATTACAGATGCATGATGTTAGAAATCTGACGTGTCAAGGATCCTGTTAAACATCGAGCAAAGACAAACTTTATGTCCGATGTTGCATATGCGGAAATGGAGGCATATTGGGCCAGTCCGGAGTTCATTCAGAAATCCACTAGATTCAAGGCAATGTGAGTAACTGTAAGTGACGAGAATTCACAGTCTGGCTCTTGCTGTGCGACATATGCAGGGGGATCTATCTCGATGTCTGCACATCGAGAGCAAATGGTATATATCCCGTCAATGTTCTTCCATTTTACATTTAAGTAAATAATGAACTTAAATTACCTATTAATCTGACGTTTCATTCAATTAGAAAGAGAAAGATCCAGAGAAGAAAGACCTTGGTTTGTTTAAAGTCCTTCAAGCAACACATAAAATGAAGAATGGAAAATATGTTAGTAAGCGATGTAAAGAAGTTGCTGTAAGTATTATTAACTTTTTTTTCTAAACTATTCTTAATATACTTACCATGTTTTACCAATAATGTCTGATTCAAATGTGTTAATATGTTTCTGTAGACTCGTATCAGTGCTGAGATTAAGGAGCAAACACAACAAGAAGATGGATTAAAGCCAATTGATGAACTTGCAATAATTAGTACTGCATCTAGAAGGAGAAGGAGAGGGCATGTTTTTGGTTTAGGATCTTAGTAGTGCGTCATACTGGGCCGCCGACTGCCAGGTGCCATCCCACCTATTGACATCACACAGACACCGCAATTCAACGAGCAAGTACAGAAGATGATGGCAGAGGAGAATGCGGGAAGGGATGCCGAATACAAGAGAAAGATCGAGAGAATTAAGAGGAGACAGAGAGTAGAGATGGAGGCGAACAGGGCTCAGTTGGAGATTATTTGTCATTCGCTTAACCTTCCCTGCCCACCGGCTCAACAAGTTCCACAGTATCCTGATGACTCGAACTCGAAGGATGGGAGATAGTCGGGACTCCTTGATGGTCGTCTTTAACAGGTAAATCATTTCATAATTTCTTGTGTTATAAGACTTAGACAAGAATTGTTAGACATAAGACTCAGTTAAAATTCCTGAGATGTGTTGACCGTTGAATGTTGTATGGTTTGTTCCAGACATATATGTACTTGTTTTAATTATGATGTATTAGAGAATGTTTGATGGAAATTACGTGTGCCTATTTGTGTAATTTTGATTGCTTAGCAATGCTGGGGGAACTTTGGAATTGGTATCTGCGTTTCGAGCTTGTCTCAAACAGGGAAAAACACGAAACAACCCCGGCCCGGAACTGAAAATGTACATTACCAACGTTCGTGCACGTTGGTAAATATCAACGGCCGTTTACCAACTCGCACGAGTTGGTAATTACCAACTGTCACCCACGTTGGCACTTACCAACATACTTACCAACGCGTATGCAAGTTGGTAATTACCAACGGCTTGCTACCAACTCACACGCGTTGGTAATTACCAACTTCGACGCACGTTGGTAATTACCAACCCCTTTACCAACTACTGTAAGTTGGAACTTACCAATGCGTACGCGTTGGTAATTATCAACTCTCCTACCAACGGGCGTGGCAGTTGGTAATTACCAATGTGCGAGGCAGTTGGTAATTACCAACGTGCGAATGTTGATAACTACAATTACGTGTTGGAAACGAAGGCCGGTTCCTGACCATTGGTAATTACCAACATGCATATTACCAACATGCATGTGTTGAAATTTACCAACATGTTAATTTTTGTGCGTTGGTAAAAAAATTTCCAACGAATCGGTTACCAACGTGCGTTTATCAACGGCTCCGCGTTGGTAACTTCAGTTTACCAACGCGCAGCAGTTAGTAACTGCGTGTTGGTAAACAGGAAAATTTTAGTAATGGCCTTCATCATTATTAAAGAAGAGGAGATCTTGGTAAAACACAATGTTGTTAGACTTATTTTGAAGAGCAATTTGGAGTTGTGCCCAGGTAACAAGTCAACTGGTTTGGCCGGTTTAACTGGCTAAACAAAACAATAGCACATATCAGCTTTCACACACAAGCATTCTTGCACCCTGCCAATCATGTCCTCTTAATGCTATCCAAAATATAACATACCTCCATTTTTTTTATTATAAGTCATAATAAAATTTAATTATTTCATATTCCATAATAAAATAACACTTAATTAATTTCAATGTGTGCATGGTCAATCATTTAGGTTTCAAAATTAAAATCTTCAATATTTCAAAATCATACACAAATAAATGCATCGATACAATTATAGTCATACTTTTTATTTTTTTAACTTTGTAATTTTAGTTAATTAGTAAAGCATAAATACAAAACAATTGATCCAACAGAGTTGTCAAGCCCACATGATAAAAAATAGGTGTCAAACCCACATAAATTAAGTCATATCTAAGGTGTTAAATACCGTTATCGCTAGTTATACCGCACCCCAAAATTTTTAAGGTATACCACATTATATACCGTAATGCATATCGTTACCGTTTTCATAAAAAAATAAATGCTAGAATATTATTTTAAGATGATATAAACTCAATAATTTTTTTTGCACATTTTATATGTATTCTAATTTTTCTCATCATAATTTGTCAAATATAAATAAAATATATATGGTAAAAGATATTTTTCAATACAAAAAACATAAAAAATGTTACATATATAGCACACAATAAATAATACTCAGAAAGAAATTAATTTATTGATATAAGAGAAAAAATAATATTTTAATAATAACAATACATTTTCTAATACTACATTGAGTTCCTAGGTGGTTCAAAGTAACCATTAAAATTTTATATTAACTAAGAAAAGTAATAAAAAGAATAAAAGTAAATATTTAGTTTATGATATGTGTATTAATTATATTTTAATATTTTATATATTTATGATATTTTGATATAAAATGAAATAAAATATCTCACAAGCATCCATGAAAAATAAAATACCGCAATACTTACCCTGCGGTATTTGCAATATATTGCAGTTTTCAGAAAAAATGTACACAAAAAATTAGCGGTATGCAAAATATCACGAAATACAGTGGTATACCATAGTATATCGCGTGATAAAATAACAAAATGTGAAAATATTTGTACTACGCACCATTTATCCGTGGTAAGTTGTGTACTATTGTATTTAACTCTATAATCATACCCCGGTGAACTGAGCTAAAAGGCAGAGTCTTCAGGGTCTTCTGAATTAGATCGAATTTTGATCTAAATAGATTTAAAGGTGCCACTTGGCTAGCTGTGCCCCTAGACGAGGTTGCACCGATCTGACTGGCTAGGGCGGAGCCTAGTTTGATAACTTTAGTTGAACATAGGGATAATAGGGCCATTGTTGAAATTGACAAATTCATTTGAAATCGGCAAATTTGTTGAGATTTAGGCAAATGAAACAAAATTCCATAGACTCATCCTCTTATGTTGCCTCCGGCCATCCATCCATGACTTGTAAAGAGATTGTAATGTTGGTCAGAGATGGTCAATTTGTCAATGGTAAGAGGGAATGCGGAGTTTGCAATTGCATATTACAGAGATGAAAGGGCGATGCATTAGGACTTAAAAGACCTTCCCAACGTCGATTCCACCTGCTTTGTAGAGGTCAAGCAATATAGATGAATATTATTTAGACAAAACTGAAAAATTGAAAAGACCAATTACATTTGGATAAAAATAGTTCGATTGTTTTTCTAATTTGATTGATTCAGACTAAAACTGAATTTCATGTTCAGCTATCAGATTGATTATCTAATCATACACACAAAATTGAATAAATCAAGTATACCAACTAGTAATAAATATTTTTGTATTATCCATATTGACCCTATATATATATATTATACTAATTTTGGACTATAGATTGTCAATCCTTATTTGATTTTGGATATGAGATGTTAAATTTTAAATTACTCTACTCTTATAGTTTAGTGACAAATTTATCTCTTTTGCCTTTTTTTGTGTTGATGTAGCATTTTTGGTCTTAATGGATGACTTTTGTCAAAAAAAAAAAAGGAAGAAGGATAAAATGGAACCTTTCTTTGAGGTTGGGGATGAAATTGGAAGTTTTTGGAGGTTAGGGATGAAAGTGAAATAAAATGTAAGTGTTGGGAACCACTTATACATTTAACCCCCGAAAGTATACCAGTGTTTAGATTGGTTATTGGGCTTGGATCGCAATTTCCTAATTGCTAGCCCGACTGAAGATCAACACATCATGTCGTTGCACTAGTTAACCGTAACTGGTACGGGCACATAGATCCATATATGTTAGGTGGCTAGCTGCTACTTAACAAACATCGTTGGTCAACCCTTTCTACCAAAAGAAAAAGAAAAATACACATAGTTCGGCTCATTAGATGGAGAATACGGCGATCGATAAATAGAAATCCCGATAAACAAAAGTGGAAACTCTTTCGTTTTAACTGGGCCAGTCTCAATAAGGCCCGAAAACAAAAGTTCTGCTACTTTGCTTCTGAGGAGTGCAGGCTCGTGGTCCAATTGGCTCTGTGAATTGGTAGTTGGGCATCCGAGACCACTGCTCATCAGGGCTGTTAAGCAGGCGTGAGGATAGACTGTTGGGTCAGTTTTTTAGTGGAATGGATCAGGAATAGTTATGTTTCTAAAAAAAAAAAAAGTTCAACTTAACGCAAGAAGTGAAAAGAATTAGGCTCTGCTTTGTTTTTTTGGGTTCTGGTTCCTGGTTTTTTTTTTTTGGTTTCGATAATATACCTATAACAACTATAGAATCCAACTTAAATTTCATCCAAATCAACAATTAAAAAACTGAAAACAATTGAATCCATTATCATCACCATATTAAGAAATATTTAGTACAGCTCACAACTACATCAAAGTTTAAATACGTATGTAAGGTAGATTGCAGATGTCATTTGAGAAAGTTAACAATAGCATTAGGTTAGATAAAGAGAACACTTCCATAATACATTTTTTAGTAAATAAATACGAGTAAATATGTAGTATATCTAATAAATCTTATAATAAAATCAAATAGATGTGTTTGTTTCGGTTCCATTTTGGGTTGATTTTATATAAAACCAAAATAAAAAAAAATGATAAACTCTCAAGTAATAGAATCATCCTCATTACTCATCATTAATTTTTGACTAATCCAAATCAATCCAACATGGGTGGTTGGTGTTGGTTTCCCATGTTACTAAAGTCATGGTCACTCCTATTATATACTCCTTCTGTTCTAAAACTTTTGTTTCATTTAATTGTTTTGTTATATTTTGATTTAAATTTATTCATATTATTATTTGTTAGAAAAAATTAAAAAAAATATATTTAGAAGCTACATGTCTTAATTTATTATCATATATAAAGAATTTTTATTTATATATTACAATATTAAAAATAAAAAATTCTAGATTAATTACCAAAAATAAATGAAAAGAAAGTTTTGAGAGAAAGGGAGTAACTTTTTAACACGCGATTGTAATGTTTAAAAATCAGGAAAGCTTTTTCCTTTATTTCGGACTTGTAGCCATAGAACAATCCATTAGAATATTACCAATTAATGGTGATGAACCAAATAAAGGTGAAATTATTCCTTCCCTTCCATAAAGTAAGGGAAATATTATTAAGGGCGCGGCCTTCCGTCGATCAGATCCGCTAGCAAGAACAAACTTTGCGGTTCAAATATATAACCTTAACAAATTAATTCCTGCGTGAGTTCGTTTTCACACTCCCTATATATATATAGAAGAAATCTTTGGAAGAAAAAAATTGTCTCAGTTATTAAAGAAAAAGGGAAATGTAAAAATTAACGAAGAGGCCATATTCTGCAAAAACAAGCCAACTGTGCAGCTAAGTTGGCTCCTAGGAACTTCAAAGGACACATTTTTCAGCTTTGTTGATTTGCATGGAAAATATAAATAAATATAATGCGCATGCTTTGTTTAATAGATATGATTTTGTTCATCATCGTTTTTTTCATATAAAAGTGGTCCCCTCATCGCTGGCTCAATGGTAAGGTGAAAGGGACACGTTTTTTTCATCATTAATTATGAGTCGAGCCTTCCTTTATTCTTTACATCATAACTGCATGTTTTTTATTATTAAAATAGAAAATAAAAGTGACCTCCATCAGTTAATTAGTTACTTTATGGTTTAGTACTAAAATTTTGTGTCGTGAATTGGAATCATGGTTATCCTATTTGTAGAGGCAAAAGTTGATATGATACTAAATTCTTGAGGGGTGAAATTTTAGCTTTTCAGAAGAAGTGTGGGCAAGTGATATCCGCATGATCTGATTAAGACAAGGAACAAGGTTCTCAACAAGCCTCAACTAGCATGTCAATTGTTCCTTATACCGACACACTGTAACTGAATAAGGGTCTTAATTAGATGTATCATGATAAGTTAGGGATAGGGTGGTAATGTAACAAAATTTTATTTTACTTTAGTATTATCAGTCTCAGAATTTCTGAGATAATCACAAATTTTAATTATCATAGGTAGCTGGCGGTTAGTCTTATTGAACCAGGTCCAGTCATTATATATGCAAAATGGTAGCCTTTTTCCGTTGGTGGTCTGAACTATGAAGAAACCCACTTCTTTATTCTATTTTATGTATTTTTCTTTCATTGAAGGGTAGTTGTTAGTTTCCTGGTTGATCTTTCCTTTACTTTTTGTTCTGTTTAATTTACTTTGATGATGAAATGCTGAACCTGATTCTCTGGGGGCGACATATATAAACATGCTAGTGCTATAATTTGAATTTGATTTCAAAAGACAGAAGAAGAAGCCAGTTATAAAGTAGACTAGGAAGTTATTGGTTACAGAACATAACTCAGATGCAACATTTCCATTAATTCTTCTGATTGGATTCTGAGATGATCTTTTTGACAGGTTTTGGGAATCTTAAAATTTAATTTTAAACTGTCTCTCAGAAAACTGAATTTCTTAACTTTAATTCCACAGATGCATGCAACAATAACCTCCACTCCACCGTGGAGATAATGGAAGTTGCAACTTACCATTGTTCTCCGCTGGAGACACCTTTTGTTTGATGTGTCTGTTACAATTTTAAAACCTCTTCTGTTTTTTTTTTGTCCCTTATTGGGGACGTTTTCAACGTGGAGCATTTTTTTTTTTTTTGACTTGGAAGAACACTTTTAATAACCTCAAGCACAGGAATTGTTTTATTTGCTTATTTACTAATTGTTGGATGCTTTCGGCTTTGGGTTCGTCAAGGTGAATGAATGTTCATCCCTATCCATTTCTGGCATCTCTAAAGGCTCGCTCTCGCATAAAGCATTATATATATATATGTACAGGTGCATATCTTGCGCCTCAAGTCTTGAAGGAATATAGACTGGGAATTTCTTCATCTCCTTTTGAATTCAGCAGTACTGCCGCTGTTCTTCATCTCATCTGCAGATTCTGCTCCTCGGATTCCTTTTCTAAGTTCTTTGGTTCGCTGTGTTTATATACAGCTAGCCAACATAGCGGTTCTGCTTCTATCTCAGAGGGAGAGGGATCAGTAGGAATTTGCTTCTAATTGCACTTCTCTTCTTGTTTGCAAACCAAGATTGCAGTTTTCTCCACCTGCAAATGAGCGCTTGGAGCAATGCTAATGGCTATCCCCAGTCTCCTGGAATCCAACAGCCCTGGAATATGGGAATCCAGGTTCAGTTGCCTGTCATCGATGAAGAAGGTTCGCAACAGCCAATCGCTGCGGCTGCTGGATCATCCAGTGTGATCATGAGTCCTTCCGGATCTAAAGCTTCTTGTTTTTATGCCACTGAGAGATACATGGGACTTCAACAAATGGATTCTCAATTCAGTAACCCTACTTTCTGTTCCGATTCCGGTGATTCACTTCCCTCGTTTTGTGCATCAGGAAAAAGGTTTTCGTTCGGAAAGGTGGCTGAACCAGAGTATAATTGTCGCTTCGGGAACACTTCACAGTCAGAGGAGAAACCGCAATCGTATAGCAATACATCTGCTGAAAGCCTCCATGAAGGTCCATGCGGCATCACGGACAGGGTCAAACCTTGTTATGCTGATCATGATAATGGATCTAGTGATGGCCATCTTTTCTCGGTTCCATTCCAATGGGATCACCACCAGAAAGCATGCTGAACTTTCTTAAAACTTGATCCCTTGTGTAGTTCTATAGTTGAGTGTGGCTCCTCTCTGTGCAAACCCTTCTCTGATTGAATTTAGTTGCACACTTGCAGGTTTGTTGTAATTCATATGCTAGCTCACATGTAGATCCATGCTTCTCATCTAGTCCTTCTGGAAGTCTTTCAGTCTCTGGTAACTGCAGCTCATCTGCGGCTGGGGGGGCAGCACTAGCATGTAAGGCACGGATAAGGTGGACTCGTGATCTTCATGAGAAGTTTGTTGATTGTGTTAAACGCCTTGGTGGGCCGGAGAGTAAGTGATAATGATAACAACTCTATCAATCCCGAAAACTAGTGCTTGTTGTCACTGATATTCATCTGGTAATAGAGGCAACCCCAAAGGCAATTCTGAAGCTCATGGACACATATGGGTTAACTATCTTTCATGTGAAAAGCCATCTGCAGGTATTCTTTGAAATGCTGCTACACAGATCTTGACATTGAGCATGTTACTATAAAGTACCATTTCTTGGAGATTGGATTCATTTCCATATTCCTTGTTTTTTTGTTTTTTTGTTTTTTTCAGAAATTCCGATGTGCAAAATATATGCCAGACCCAACAGAAGGTACATCCCATTCCCATCCAACCTCATCTTTATTCGCCTGTTCCTAGGATGTTGCCGCCTTATTACTGTCCAGTTCATTTTCCATTATGTTGCAGTAACATCTGTGAAATGGACCAACGGTGTGAATGTCTCCACCAAAACTGCTGCAAAAAAGTAAATATCTTCAGCTCTAGGCTTGTTTCTGTTTTATTCCTAGCCTATGGCTCATCATAAACTTGTACAGCAGGCATTTGCAAATCAGAGGAGCATTGGAACTTCAATTAGATCTTCAGAGGCGTCTTCATGAGCAAATAGAGGTATAACAACATTTTTTGATTGTTTTAACTCGTGCCTCCAATTAAGATGTTTGTAAATTTACATGTTCAAAATCTGCTACATGTCAGTTAGAAGATCTCTGGAATTCAAACAACTGTGCTTCGTCTTCAGGATAAAGATATGAACACAGACAGACTAGTGTTTATAAACAAATTATCTCAGTTGAATTGAACCTAATCAATGTATCATAGAACATTGCTACTGCAAATATAACCTTTCTAGGTAGTGGGGTGTGGACATGAAGTTGCTACCAAATGGGGATCTCCTCACTGAAGCTTTGACGGGGTCTGTTTATTATTATTATTTTTTTTTTTTTATTTTTGGTGTTAGATTCAGCGAAGCCTGCAGTTACGGATAGAAGAACAAGGCAGGCAGCTTAAGTTGATGCTTGAGCAGCAACAGGAAGCCAGCAAGAACCGGCTAAAGGTTCGAGGTGAGAGCCATGGCTCCTATTGAATGCGCATTGGAAGTAAGTTTCAAGTGAAGCAAATGCATATATACAACCATACTAACCAGCAAAAGACGATCTGTGAACTTGAGACGTTGGACATGATACGGATAGAGTTGCACATTATCAGTAGTGGGTGGTCTAGGAGTTCTTTTCTAGTTCTCCTTAGAATTGTCTCTGAAGCTAGCTAGCATTTGTACACCTACTTCCAAGCACATTAGATATATAAAACAAATTTAGTCCAATACCTTTATAAGAACAAGTATGTTTAGTACACTAGAAAAGTTTCTGCGGTTTGGACGCATTGTGAACGAGAATTTGTTTCCAACTTTCAAAATTTAGCAATATCCTTGTATTTTTCTCGTATTATCGACATAGGTGCTTTTAGAAAAGTTGTACTCGAGCCAAGCCTATATGAGCAGGCTCGTGATACGACGCCACAAAATTAAGCCAGTTGAACTGTCGCATCTCTTGTCTGGTGGTGTTTTCATCAGATTTGGATTGTGGTGTTCAAATAATAACGCTAAGGATGGCAAGGGAAAACTGGTTTAAACATCAAGGAAGAGCAAGAGGGGAACCAGGCGGTGCCTAGTTGCCTATAAGCTTTTACATATCTTGGTCTGCTGTCCTAGAACGCAAGAAGGAAATGCCGTCCAAATCGTTCACTCCGGACTTTGTTACAAATCCAAACTAGCTAGGCTGTTGTGGTTGTGGGGTGGCACAAATACTTCAAACCTAGGTAAGAAAGGGCATATATACTACAAGAAAAATAAATAAATAAATAAATAAATAAGAAAAATCTCCTTCAATAGGAACGAGGGATAATGAGCACATGTAGCCTGTAGGGCCTAGATCCATTTTAATTTTTGTCTTTCATTTTCTTAATGTGTTTTTGAAATACTAAAATTAAAGGAAACGTTTAATTTCAAATTTATTCTCTTTTGGTGCACAAAAGTATCAGAACGTAGAAAAATTTCACAAGTATTAATAAATGTTTGAACTTAGTATATTTATATCAGGTTCGAGTGGATAGAGGCACGTAGGCTTTTTTATAAGAGTAAAATTTACTTAGAGTTCCTTAGCCCTTTTTTTTTTTTTTTAAATGAATATTATACCTTAAAATTGTCCTATAAAAATTTTTTATTTAATATTATGTGTCTCTATTTAGTACTTTCTGTCAATTTAACTATTAAGTTAGATGAAAAATATTGGCGTGATGTTGATGTGACATTGTTTAATACTAAAAGAAATATATAACAACAAACTTAGTTCTTAAATTTTTTCAATTAATAATTTTAACAGTTATACTTAGTACCGTCGCCTTCAAACCCCCACCGCTATCTAACTTTGCTCATCCGCTGAGCACGACACCAGCAACACCCTCGCCACGAACTCCACTGTCACCGGAGTAGCACCCCCGCCATGATTCCGACGATTTCCGCACGCAACCCAGAAGCTCTCTTTCTCCATATTCAATCGCAGCCCCAGAAATTCTCAACCCCCTACCCTCCAGCCCATTGTCAACACTGCTCCAGCTTCTTGGTGAAGTCTAAGTACTTGGTCGCAATCTCCTCAGCCGAGTCTCTTCGGCGCCATCGCAGCCAGTAACAAGAACAGAAGCCGTTTCTCAACACCGACGTCGAACTTAGGGGTAGAAACGAAATCGATGGCCACCAAATCTAACATTAGGAAAGATGAAATCAATGCTAGTGAAATCAACCCTAGACCCGCCCTCAAAAGACACCTGATCTGCTTGGTTCGGCGAAATCAATGGCCGCCTTCTTCACCAACTAGCTACCTAGGTTTTCTTCTACTGTTTCCGAACCTAGTCGCCCTGCCTTTGCCTTCACCCTCGTCATCACCACCCTTACTGACACTCGCCTGAGAGATCAATTCGCACTTGCTGTCATCGTCCTCACCAACACTTGCCCTCGTCACCTCGTTACCACCATTACTGTCGGATGTCATCATAAACCGTCAGATTTTAATCACGATGAACAGGCCTAAGAAATGGCAGAAAAAAGGAAGATAAGTTGGGTTGAATCTAAAGGTTAAAAATTTTGAGGGTTAAAATGATTGATTGGGAAAATTTAGGGACTAAATTTATTATTTTATATTTCGTTCTCATCCAACTTAACAGTGAAATTGACAGAAAATATATAATTGGGACACACAATATAAGATAAGGGATTTCGATAAGACAACCTTAAGATAAGATGCTCATATGGGGCAAAAACATAAACAAAGGAACCCTCGATGAATTTTACTATTTTTTATAATATTCATAATTTATTGCTTTATTTTGTTTTGTCACAAAATTTTAGGCATTCTCTATAGCAATCATTTCAAGTTTTGCCATTAGATTTCCTCTCATCAATCTTTCTAAAAGAAACCCATTGCCGCCTTCACTTCTCTGGCTCTACTTCCATGTCGATGTTTCAACCTACATTACCATCTCCAAGCTGTAGTCTCTATCTCAACATACATTTTTTTCCCTTTATTCGTTTCCCCTTCTGCCTCTGCGGCTCCAGCTCCGCCCCCATCCTTGTTGTCTTCGTCTTAATGTCATTTGGCCAAATATGATGTAAGTCATGTCTATGATAACAATGAGGAAAGAAGACATGATGTTGGAGTTGGTGGCAATAATGGCAAACACAAGGATGGGTTAGAACGTGGAGGACGATGATTCCATCATAATTGAGGCCTACCCATGCCCCTGATCACTCCAAACAGAGTAATAAAATCCTACCATATTGTTGATTGAATGAAATTTCAAAAAAAAAAAATGGGGATGAGATTTGGAAGAAAAGTAGAATCGAATGAGTTGTGAAAAGAATAAGATGACCCAATAATCCAAAGTCAAAGTGAAATGGGGGCATAACTGTCATTTTGTTTAATAATATTCGAAAGTCAACGGAAGCAGTAGTTTAAAGAATTTTTGATGGCCCACAATAACAATTAGTGCAAAGAACATGAGACGGTGAGAGTATTATATATGTAGAACAATCCATGGAATTATATTGTTTTTACAATATAATTAATTTTTACTATTTTTTAGGTTGAGCAAATAAAAAATTTTAAAAATACAATTAAATTATAAAAATTATATACAATAAATATAAAAATATTTCAATAAATTATTTATGACAAAAAACCATAAAATAAAAATAATCCATTTTGGATAAATCTAGATTATGTTTTAATCTAGTATAAATGAGTAGAAAATTTAAAAGACAACTACAATGCATCATTTGGATAATTCATTAAGTAAAGAAGAGTAAAAAAGTGAAGCATGAAAACAGATGAAAGTCCATCATCCTTTCAATTCAAGGGGATTATAAAACTAAACTAACAATCCATGATCTCCAGCAGTTCGTTCAGATGACAAATATATGTGAATACCCATGTGAAATATCAGGGTTTGAGTGGCATCACACTAAAAAAATACCGAGCATCAGAAGTGGTAAAATTGGAGCTGGAGTTCTCAAATGTTTCACGCAATAGAAACTTCACCTTCTTAACTTTCCTATATACCTTCTAGATGTTGTATAGGAAAAAAAAAAGATGCATGTGGAAGGATGGGAATTGTTCTCATTAAACAAGAAAGAGAAGGTAATTATCCTTTCTCTTCCTCCTGGACCTCCCCATTACCCTCTATCCAAAAGAATGCAAAGGAGTTTCTCCCCTAGTTCATACCAATAACTGAATGCTGAGTCATTAATGAAATTCTCATGGGTAAATAGCACGATTGGTCCCAAAACTTTAATTAATATTGAAAATCAGTCATCATTCTCTATTTTGTTGCAAACTAGTCCCAAATCTTTACTTAGGTAAACAAAAAAATTTGATTTATAGAAAGAAAAAACTGATAATTTAAATGATTTAATAACTATTAAAAAATTATAACACAATTTGAATTTATGGGAAGATAGTTATAGAACATTTTAAATTAGAATATAGAAAATTGATATTAGGTAGTTAGTGAAAGTCAATAAACTCAAAATATTCAAAAACTATCTTTCAATAAATTCAAGCAATGTATAATTTTTTGGGAGTTAATATACTATTTAAACTATTATTTTTTTTCTTTTTATAAATTAGATTTCTGTGCTAACTCAGTCTTATCTAAAGCTGTGAACCAATATGTACCGAATTATAAAAGTTCGTGACACATTTGTAATGAAATAGAGGTTGAGGACCCATTTGCAACAATAACTAAAAGTTTGGGACTAATGGTGTTTTAACCCACTGTGGGGTATTTCATATTAATGTACATTTAATTGTCAAACCTTTAATTTCCATTATAAATCATTTTCTAACCTTCATTTCATTGTAAATTAGCCCCAAAAAATTATAATTCACTACACAATGGTCTCTAGCCCTTTTAAAACTAAGTTCGTACAAAAACTCAATTTACACAAAAGAAAAATATAATAATTTAAATAGTTCATTTATAAATTAAATTTATGAAAAGACAGTTATCAAATAATTTAAATTAGATATTTTTTTCATAATCAAAAGTACCTATAGAAAATATAAAGGTTATGAAAAACTCATATGTAATATGTAAGGGGAGAATTTCAAGAATCAGATAACATTTGAATCAACATTAGGTCATTATATGAGGGAAATTAAAAAGTTAATGTCAAATAGCTATGTAAAGGTTAACAAATTTAGACTATTCGATAACTTTCTTTTAACAAATTCAAGTTAAGACATAATTTATTGATAGTTAATTGACCATTTAAACTATCAAATTTTCATCTATGTAAATTATGCTTCTGTAACAACTTAGTCTTATGTAATGAATTACAAAGGTTTTGACCTTTGAGATCAATTTGCAATAAAATTGAGATTGAGGATCAATTTACAATAGAACTTAAAGGTTTGAGACCAATGGTTCATTCTTATCCTACTTTTTTTTTTGCAAATATATCAAAATTGCCACTAATGTTTTTGGTAGAGAACGGACATACTACTATAGTTTTCTTTGGGCCCAGTCTCTTGCTAATATTTTAAAATGAGCCGAATATGCCACTGTTGGTCAGAAAATAATGGAAAATGGTAAAAATAGCAGATTTTGAAATCTTGGGGTTATTATGTATTTTTCAAAAAATATTAGGACCTTTGAGATTTTTATCAAAAGAAGGTCTAATCTTTGTCATCAGCACTTCAGCCTTATCGCAGTGTCCCAGCCCCATCACTGCCCTCTCTCTATCTTTACTGTCTAATCTCGTCACCAGCATTTGAAAGAGAGATAGAAAGGATATAATTACAAAAAATCTTTAAAATTTGTTAAAACTTACATTATCACCCTAAAATTTTAAAACTTTTTATTTTTACATTTTTTGTTAGCTTTTTAACGTTCTTTGTTAGTTTTTTAATGGCCAGTGACATATTAACTCTTAATTTAAAACTTTAGTGGCACATTTGGCCTATTTTAAAACATTAGTGGGAGATTGGGCCCAGAAAAAACTATAGTGGCATATCTGCTCCCAAGCCAAAACATCAGTGGCAAATTTGATATTTCTGCCTTTTGTTTTTTACTCGCAGGAAGAGAGATGGTTTTGCTGTAGGCGGCATTCATGTTCATGGAGACGAGTTTGGGCTCCGTCGCAAAGTCCGGCCTATCCTCTGCCGTTTCACTAAACGGATCGAAATTCGGCCGGCGAATCTATTACGATGAGCCGGTCACTGCTTCTGCTATCGGGGCTCCACCACCCATTTCCGGAGCTGGGCAGTCCTTATCCGAGTCGGGCAAAAAGGGCCGAGCTAGCCCAGGCTCGCACCCTCCCCGGTGTCAAGTGGAAGGGTGCGAGTTGGATCTTAGCGACGCTAAACTTTACCATTCCAAGCATAAGGTGTGCCCAACGCACTCCAAGTCTCCCAAAGTCGTCGTTCGTGGACTCCAGTGCAGGTTCTGTCAGCAGTGCAGCCGGTCGCTTTCTAACTCTTCTATTTTTTTGTTATTTAGTGTCTCCCCTGATTTAGTTGATGTAGTTAACATGGGAATTTGTAATTTGATTTTTTGTTTAATTCTAATATGAGCAATGTTTTTCAGTATGTTCCGCGAAATAGTATGCCTTATGGCAACTACTTTGTGTTGTTCTGAAATCAGATTAGTTTTCACTCTTTTTAAAGATGGATGCATTGGCTCTAGAAGCTTGTCTTAGATGATCAGCCAATACTCTCTGTTTAGAACTGTAGTGATTCCTCGTTCGCTTAATTTAAATGCATTCTTGTACTTTGCAGCATAAAGAAATGGTAGTTTGTTTTTGGGTAAATTTGAGTAAGGCGAAGGAGGAGTGAGGATTTGAACATTAAAATTTCAGTGACTGTTTGTTCCTGTTTTTGCTTGGTGGAAAATTAACTAGTAGCTGTTGTCCAACCTTTCTGTGTCAAGAAATGGGGTTTTTATGTTCTTTACCTGTTTGGCTAAATTTTTTGTTGTTGAATGGGTATCTTACTTTTGTAGCTCATTAAAATTAGAGAAAATTAATAAATTTTACTTTAAAATTTTGTATTAGTATGATCTAAGAATTAACATTATCCTGAATAAGTTGATCAAGACACTACTGAAATTTGGACCTTGTTGTTTAGAGTTTGATGCAAGTTATTAGATCTTCAGGCCTTCCACCCAAGGAACTATGCAGAATTCCCAATGGTTCTAGTTGTCTATTCTCAGTGGTGCTTATTTTGGATTAGTTATAGCAAGTCTTCAACAAACTCTTCTTCAGTGTAGTTTCTGGATATTGTGCTTTGATTGGTTTGCTGTTTGTGGTTATGCAGTTGGCACTTGGCATCTTAGTTTGGTAATGAAGTGGCAAAGCTGTTCATCTCATTTCCCAGATGCATCACATTCAGGGATCTTTTAGCTGTTCAAACGTGAATGTAATCATACTGTTCCTAGCGGCAAAGGAAGGACTTGACCAACTTTATTACTTTTAAAATATGGTCCCTTACTGTAGATTTTTGTTTTTGGTTTTATTTAACACTAGGCAGACTTACTGAAAGAAAAGCAGTATTCGCTATCATGCTATCAGCTGTTGGAAACTTCTGGGATTCTAATAATCTGTCCTTGCAAATAGGGTAAAAAATTGTTTTATTTACTGAATCTTTTGGAAGAGAATAGATGGTTGTTATGCAAAGAAGGGAGGAAGGATTGTGGGCCTTGTGGCATGTGATGAATGACTACTTCAGTTTCCCCTCCTATGTATTTCCTTATGTTTATTTAGATAACATCTTTATATGTTGCATTCAGGTTTCATCAGCTTTCTGAGTTTGACCAAGGGAAACGAAGTTGCCGGAGGCGCTTAGCAGGTCATAATGCACGTCGAAGGAAGCCACCACCACAAACATTCCTGCCTTCTTGCTACGGTAGGCTCACTTCATCAGTCATGGCTGCATTTCATATCCAATTAAGGATATTCTTATAGTGGGATATTGACTCCCAGTCTCTTTCTCAGAAAAAATTGTATATGCTTACTTGAAACATATGAAAACAGAAAGTAGTAGTGGATGTGGAGGCATTATGGTTGATTTCACAGCTTACTCAATGACTCATGGGAAAGACTCGTGGCCAATCCCAAGATCAAAAGAGTGTGCACCTGTAACTCGTAGCACTGCTCCACACCAAAGGTTGCACAACTCGGATAACCTGCCTCCATCTCATTTTTTGGTGCAAAGTTCAGCCACTCGGGTTGGTTTCTCCAGTCTCACAAATCCTCTGGAAGGATGCCACGCAGCGGGAACCAACTCTAGCTGTGCTCTCTCTCTTCTGTCAAGTCAACCACTGGACTCTGGGAACAAGGATCCTGGAATGGGATCAAATGGCCTGATCAATGCTGAAGGGCAGCCTATGGCTCAACTAAAAATGCCTTATGGTGCAGTCGTTGGACCATACTCAGATGCTCCTTGGTGTGTCAAGGGAATTGATTCTTGCACTGGTTCACTTGCAATGCCATCCTCCCTGGGCAACAATCAGTTCTCTGACAGGCTCGGGCTATGGCAGCAGCACAGGAGGCAGTATATGGAACTCGACTATTCCAAGGATTATGATGCGGCAACTCAGCATATTAATTGGTCGCTTTAGGCATGCTTATGAACTTCTTTACAGCTCTTACTGACGTGCAATGTTCTGGTCATAAAATTCTGCTCCGGAGGGCCAAAATACTAGCTTGGAATAAGCTAGGATGCAAGCTGACCTCTACTCTATTAATTATTTTCTTTTAGCTCGGAGTCGACGCCAAACTTGTAACTTGAGGCTCGACTTGGATAGCTCGTGCTCGTGGGTACTTGGAACTCTTCTCCATACCTGATTCAATAAATTGTCAAATACTCATTGATTTCCTGATCTCTAAATTCCGTTCGGATTAAAAGTCTACCCACACTGGAGTACGGAAAGGTTGTGCCCGATTGCAGAGATCCCCTCATTTTTTTTGGGGGTACGTAGAAGCAAGAAAGAAAGATTAAGGGAAAAGAGAAGAGGCAATCTGATGAACTGGAGTGACACGCTGACAGGGGGATTACTATTGACATACAATGATCCAACTGCTCCATCATAGTCCGGATGAACAAAGCTAACCTGGATAATTCCGAGTTCATACCTGTGGAACCTCGCAAAGTCTTCAAGGTGTTAGTACAGTTAGTCAAAACTGTAATGAATCTAAGTACAAACTTGATTGCTGACTCAACCGCTCCTTGGATGGTTGTGAGTTCCGCTTCCAAGGTCCCTAAGCAGGAAGGAATAAGACAACCATCTGAATATAATGGAGGAGCATTAATGCCCATCCAGATCCAAGCCGTAGCTCCAAAAGTAGAGGATTTTCGCCATGCTCCATCTACATTGAAGATAGTTGGATTATTAGTTGCAAAACCCAAGGTGACCAGCACTCCAAGTGTGACGCATAGAATCAGGAGGGGAATGCCCATCAGAAGCTGTTTTAAGCTTTGATTGATCTTGCCGCGAACAGGAGCAGATCGTCTCTTCAACATTTAAGAGAAGAAACATTAAAAGAATTGCTCTGCAAAACCACTTCATTGCACCCAACCCAAATAGTCCATAGTGTTGCTGCTAAGAAGAATAACTAGCCTGGACTCTAGATTTGGCAGGAAGCCAAGAGATTAAGTAACCAAGCTTGCATAGTAGGAGGTTGAGGAAGAAGGGAGGGATCCTGATAAAAAATTCCTCAAATATTTTTGGAACCCAAGCATTCCCAAAACAGATGAAATAAAGATTTTGATCGAACATGGTAGCATGGGCAGGAAGCATCAACATTGAGTCCATGAGGAGCCAAATTGACCACATTAGAGATAGCATCTATAAGGCATTTCCATATGAAAACTTTATATTTGTGCAGAAGGCAAGAGCCCTATAGTTTTTTAGAACCCGTGCAAAGAGATCCCCCATTTTGTGCCTTGACAATTGACATGTAAGAGAACATGCTTTTTTTTTTTTTTTGGAAAATTATTTACAATGTGTGTATATATTGGTTACGTTTTAAAAACCAAGTGGTCCTTTAAAAAAATTTTAAAATTTATCCAAGCTATATACCCATATATTCTATTCTAACAATTGATAGTAGAACTTCTTGAACCTCTTTTTCTTTTTTAAGCAACGGAAATTTGTGAATTTACCAGGATTTCCAAACTTTCCGTTGTTTTTTATTTTCACAATATATTTTCATGCATTTCCAGACTTTTCGTGTTAAAATAAAAAAAGGCCAAAAGGGATAAATTTGCCAATAAATTATAGGTGTAGAGTAATTTTTGCTACTAAACTTATTTTTTTTTTGCAGGCAAATTTGACATTAACATTTTCATTTTAGGTAATTTTGCCATTGATTGTTAAATAGTAGGAATATTTTGTTTGTTTAAAGAATATTTCATGACACAACTCTTAAACTAGTTCATAAAAATTTTCTCCTTAACTCTTGGCCACCCAAATATTTCATAACACTTAAATAAGTAAAAACCTTATGTTTGACCACACACCTCCATTACCAAGCCTTCTGGTTTTCACATTCTTTGTTATTGCCAAGCAACAAACTCTCTACCACCACTATCATCAATTTTTTATTCTAGAACTGCATTGTTTCTAAATTTAGTTTCATCTATATCAACCAAATCTTGTTTGATCAGGTTTGTTCTACGGAGTATTTTTGGGATGCACAAAAAAGTGGAGGTAATGCTAGTGGTAGAAAGGGATGAGGATTGCAAAGAATATAGGGGTTTGCTAGGACGAAAATGACAGTAAAAATAATAAGCCTAAAGCCCCTTTTGTTTCTTTAACTTTGTCAACTCGGATCTTTTACCCCCTGAACTTTGACTCTATTCAACTTGCTCCTCAAACTTTGTAAACTGGGACCTTTTACCTCATCGGTCTAATTAAATGAAGAATGTATACTAAAATGAAAATAAAAGAAAAATTGAAGGGCTAATTCAATCATTTTCCAATTGTTAACTTTTATGAGCAAACAAGAAGAAGCTTTAGCACAAACTTATAGGCGAAAACAACGGAAAGATGGACAATCTCAAATGTGAAACTGAAGCCTTTGCGCTTATTATTTGCTTATAATGGCAAATGACTAAGTTAGCCATTCAGTTCTATTTTTATTTTAGTACACATTGTCCATTTAACTGGACTAAGGGAGTAAAAGGTCACAATTTACAAAGTTTGAGAGGTGAGTCAAATAGAGTCAAAGTCCAAAGAATAAAAAGTCCGAATTGAAAAAGTTCAAGGGACAAAAGAGGTTTTAGGCCAAAAATAATATATTGAGAAACTTAGGGGCATAGTGATAAGTAAAGAAAACTTTGAATTAAAACTTAAAAGAAACTTGGAATTAAAACTTACATTTTTTTCAATTTTTTTTTCATATTTTTTACATTAAACAATTTTAACAACAAGTGGCAGAATTCGTTCCATTACAAAATATTAATGACCAATTTATACTTTTTAAAAATATTAATGACAAATCAACCCGAAAAAAATTTTAGTGTCAAAACTATACTACCTAATATAGTTTTGTGGCAAATCTCCCCCTTTTGCGAAAAAAATAAAATAAAATAAATAAAGCTGGTTACTCTCCTATTTCGCATTATACTTTCCGCAACTGAACCTCAACGGTTTTGCTGACGTGGACAATCCTTCCAGGCGTAGTCCAGAACCATCATACTTCGAGCTTTTTTAAATTCCCAGTTAGAGCGCTTTCTCAGTCCGTCCTCACTCCTCTTATCGCTGTTTGTTTCCCAAGAAGGCCAAAGAGAAAACGAGGCCGATTTCTTTTTCCTTCCCCAGGAAAGGAAACTGGAAATTAGAACTTTAAGCCCTCGACTCTCCCCCTTCGTCATTTTCTTGGAGGCGAAGCAGAGCACTAGCTTCTAGTTCAATTCCTTTTTGCATGAACCAGTTCTCTCTCTCTCTCTCTCTCTCTCACCTCAGAGAAAGGTCAGGATTCTCGAGAAAATGACGATTCGTTTCTGTCTGTATCTCATTCTTCTGTGGGCAAGTTTGCTGTCAGAGGCGACGGCAGCTACGGATTCACATGAAGGTAATTTTGTTGGACTGTTTTGCCCGTTTTCTTCTTGTTAAATCTGAACTGCATTTCAGAGAAAATCCATGGAAGATTTCAGTTCTTCATCGGTTATGATGAACTTTGTTCTTTTTTTGGGTGCCAAGAAACCTCTTGCTTGAGTTGGCGAGTTCTGATCCTGATCTTGTTCTTTCGTTGGGTGAAGTTGAATGTTCGAATTGCATCATTAAGATTATCTTTTGCTTCTTGCGTGTTCGGAACTTCCCTAATAACCAAACAGCGGATGGATTCTTGTGGGGAATTTTATCACAGGGGTAATGGAAACCCATGTTTGGCGGGAGAGTTTTACATCCTTTAATGGTATTTTAAGTTTTCCGGGATATTGTTGAGAACAAGGCGGCTGCTTTGATATTATGAGATAGTCATTAGAAATCATTCGATCAAACAAACCTGTGTCAGGACTCATGATGCAGGCTTTTAAGTTTAGGGATTATAGAGACTCTTTGCTGTTTGAGATCAACAGTTTTGTGGAAATCGCAGCTCAATTGCTTGATCCCCTGTTTCTCTGTTCTGAGGAGAATGATTTGCCTCGTGTAGTAATTGTTCTTCAAGATCTATACAAGGCTCTCAACAGCCCGCCACAGCTGAAGGGTTGGAAAGCGAATGGTGGGGATCCATGCGGAGAATCATGGAAAGGAGTTTCGTGTTCTAGCTCTTCCATTGTAAACCTGTAATAATTACCTTAATCCTTGCCTTACACCAACTCTTCTTGCCATTTGGATCATTACATATACGTCTCAGTTTTTAACGTTATTTCGACTTGTCCAGCACACTCCCTGCATTAAATCTTAGTGGATATCTTGGAGGCCAGTTGAACAATCTTCAAAATCTGAGGCATCTGTGAGTGATTCTTGCTGCTTTTGTATTCAGATGCCCTTTTGACAAATCTGTGTCATTTACTGAACTTGGCTGGTTTTTTCCATTAGGGATATAAGTTCAAACAGCATTAATGGTGAAATTCCCCGTGCCTTACCTGCTAATGCCACCCATATGTAAGATATCTATCCTAGGAACACCCGCTTCTCACTAATGAGATTCATCTGATTTTCCTAGTTTATTCTCCATAAAAGAAGTGTTCCTTTTGTTCTTCCCCGTAAATAGTATAGCATCTTTATCATTCTGTCAATGCAGAAACATGGCTTGCAACAATTTGAACCAAAGTATACCCCATTCTTTATCTGAGGTGACCAATCTCAGGCATCTGTAAGTCACTTTAACATACTCCAACTTGGCAATTGGCAATTCAGTGAATCAAATTATGATTTCATTTTCTAACTGAAAGTTGATTTTCCTTTTCCAGGAATCTGAGTCACAACTTGTTATCTGGAACTGTTGGCGATGTGTTCATTGGCCTCAGTAATCTAAAAGAAATGTATATTTCTTTGTCCATTTACTTTTAATATTTAAACAAAATAAATCCCTTTTCATTTCGGGTTTTATCCACTTTCCCTAGCATTTTTCATATGTGAGTACAATGCAATTGATAGTTACTCTTTTCCCTTGCAATTTGATTGCTGAGTGGACAGGGATCTGTCATATAACAACTTGACTGGGGACTTGCCTAGTTCTTTTGGAACTCTGAAAAATCTTAACAGATTGTAAGTTCTGTGCTACTTGGCAGAAATTCCTTAGTGTACTCACCAGATGTTTTATTGCTGTGTACCATATTTGGTCCATGCGCAGGTTCCTGCAAGAAAACCAGTTCACTGGGTCAGTTATATATCTAGCTGAGCTTCCACTAGTCGACCTGTAGGTTTCTAGAGATTGCTTTCCTTTTCTTAAGGAAGAATTTTGAACCTCACCATTGTCTTTTCAAATCATTTGGATATACTTATCTTGTCTCAGGAACATTGCAGACAACAATTTTAGCGGTATTCTTCCAAGTCAATTTAAGTCAATCACAAACTTGTGGTAAGTAATCAAACTTTAGTTGTCTGATCTACTGATCAAACTTTTCAAGACTTCTGTACCACATCTACTTGTAACAGGTTTTGGGGAAATAGATTTCACATAGCGCCAAATTATCCTCCATGGGATTACCCCTCAGACAGTATTCCAGCTAAGCAGAATTTCAGCAAGCCACCCACAACTGGTTCCAGTGCCATTGAACAGAATGTCAGTGGGTCACCAACAACTGGGTCCAGTGCCACTGAGAAGAATCTCAGTAGGCCACCAACAACTGAGTCCAGTGCCATTCAGAACTATCCCTCTTTTGTATCTGGTAGACATAAAAAGAGAAGGTTGGGCCTTGGGGGGATAGCTTTCATGGTTGGCGGGATAGCCCTTCTGGCCACATGTGCTGTATTACTCATTTTAATCTGGAACAATCTATCTCGAGCAAGAATCCTTGAAAACTTGAATAGCAGCAATAGTTGCCAGCACTCATCCAAAGGTGAGAAAGATTGGAAGTATCTTATCTGTGGTAGGACATGACTGTAACACTTTTTTGAAGTCTAAGCCTTATATTCTTAAACATTTAGAAATGTGCTGCTAGAAGAGAATGGAATTCTATACTTGTTTATCGAATTTTAGTGCACGTATACCATTTTTTGCATTCCCCAAATAAGCCGAATCTTCTTGAGTTGCAAGGACAAAGTTCTCTGTATACTTCTCTTATATTCTCTTGCAAGTGAAGGAATATATGATGCTTGCTTTGAACTTCATATCACTATTTTCAGGGAGCTTTGCATCAGCAAGGGCATCCAGTGTGAAAAGTTACCACTTCTTTCCTTGAATGAATTTATAATGTTAATATTGTCTTCATAAGCCAACATGAAAATGATGATGGTGATGAAGCTTTTCGAGGACTATTTGTTTATATATGCAGGGTACATGAGAATAGAGACAAATGATAAATTAATATTAATTGATACTTTGTCTCTGTTACGTGAAACTAAGATTCAGATTGACACTTGCAATATTTGGTGACCTAGAACTGAGTATGTTTGAATTTCAAGGGAATCACCTAAGCACCTAGAAAAATTTTGTCCCATTTGAACTCAACCTTGCAGTCTAACACTATGGAACTGAAGGTTACAATATCGGTCAAGTCCATAGACTTGAGCTGCAAAAGCTAACTTAAAAGAAAGTTCGTTAGTGGTTTATGTACGCTTTCGTTTGGCTTTGCTTGAGTTGCTTTTGTTGCGTACAAATAAATTCAAGTAACGGGCATTGACAAAGCTATGATCATTTTCAATTGCTTCTAGTATGGAATATTGGGTTGAATATAACTAACACAGTGGCTTCTCACATAGCTTTGCATTTCTTTCTGCATGCTTACAGATTGTCCACCTACCACCGCAGAAGTGGTCTCTCACTCTTTGACCGTAAATTCCTCAGTCCCAACAAACATAGCCACTCTTTGCGCAACCAGAAAAGAGGGAACATTCAGAACAGGACACTGTTCTAAGCAATGTGAATGCTCAACAACAGCAATAGTATTTACATTGGCAGACCTTCAGCAAGCTACAAATATCTTCAGTCAAGAGAACCTTATTGGAGAAGGATCTTTAGGTTCAGTCTACAGAGCCAAGCTTTCTAATGACCAGGCTAGCATCTAAGTCTTGTATCATTTTATGAGTAACCAAATCTGAATATTCCGAGCTTTCTTTTATCTTTCCTTTTTGTTGTCCAGGTAGTAGCCGTGAAAAGCATTAACATGGGATCTTTAACTTTCCATGAAGAAGAGCAGATTATGGAGGTCATATGGACAGCATCACAATTACGTCACCCCAACCTTGTCACGCTTCTAGGCTATTGTCTGGAACATGGACAGCATCTTATCGTGTACGAGTATGTTCAAAGTTTGTCCCTTGATGACATTCTACATAGTGGAACTTGCAAGCGTTTGCCATGGGCCATCCGCCTCTGTCTGGCCCTCGGTATTGCTCGGGGTTTAGAGTAAGTTCTCTAGCAATTCATGTATGACTATCACGACTTAGAGAACTGTCATTTCATACAACTAGACTGCAAAGCCAAATATTTTTTTCAGGTATTTGCACTCTGCCTTTTCCCCTCCTGTTGCACATTGCAACGTAAAGGCAGCCAACATCTTAATAGATGAAGATCTTACACCTCGCATATGTGACAGCGGGCTAGCTGTTTTAAGGCCACTGACAAGTAATGTTGTCAAGATCAAGGTATGTCTTTGAGCAATCAGATTAGAAAGAACCATCCTTGTGTGTTCCTTTTTCTTTTTATATTTGTTTATTAGTATCATTTCACGAGAGGCTACATTAAGATATTGCACCATGCTATTAGATTTTTTTTTTTTTTTGTATAAACAACCAATCAAATGGATGAGGCCAAGAGCTGAACAGTAGAAGTCGTAGCTATGTGCTTATGGTTCGAAGGAGAAATTTAGCATCATCTCCCTTTAAGCCCTGTAATGAAACAAATAGTGCACATATGAAAATTGAACTTTTCCGTACATAGCATTTGTGAAAAATTTAATGCTGTAACATGTAGTGTAAATCTGCTCGGTTTGATTATGATAGTGTGCCCTGTCATGTAGCTGAGAACAAATTATATCTCTTCCTGGATTCATGTGATAGAAAATGACTGCTGGCTCTTTTGTTATGGATGCAAACAGGCTTCTGAGATAGCAGTTTCTAACGCTGGGTATATTGCACCTGAGCATTTGCAACAAGGAAATGGTAATACAAAGGGTGACGTGTATGCCTTTGGAGTGTTGCTTTTGGAGCTATTAACTGGACGGAGACCCTTTGATGGGTACAACCTTACTACTTTTGCTTTCTCTAGACATTTTTTCCCCATATTCCTTGCAAATGCTTGTTTATTTGCGTTGTCTGAAAAAACAGGTCAAGACCAGAAAGTGAGCAATCTCTGGTGAAATGGGCATCAATGCAACTTCATGACACTGAATCTTTGGAGCAGATGGTGGATCCAAGCATCAGAAAGATGCCAGATCCGAGGGATCTCTCCCGCTTTGCTGACGTAGTCTCTTTGTGTATCCAGGTAAAGACGGTAAACTTACATCCGGCTTCTATATCTTGCATCTTATATATCTGTAGGCTGTAACTACAACTACGAGGGAGACAAGAATACTGAGAAACTTGAAAATGCAGCCTGTTATGGAATATCGACCACAGATGTCTGTCGCAGTTGAATCCTTGACTCATCTGGTACAGAAGATCAGCAAGGCTGAAGCAGGGGAAATGGATATGCAGGAGAGATCTTTCTGCTCAACTCTCACCCGTTTTAGAGGATCCCCTTCCATGATCCATTCATCACCCTGAAACTGTAGGCTTGCAGCTGGTTGGTTGCTTCGCAAATACTTTTACTGTGCATGGTGAAATTGTATTCAATTCTCCTGCTTGGCAGCAGCAAGATCTCGCAGATGGAGAGAGTGACTGCTTGCTTGGCACTTGCAATGTGTTGCAAGTTTTGCTGGGTTTCCCGCTTCCGTGGAGGCCAAGCTTTCAGTATTCTGAAAGGGGTGGTGAAGGATCTTACCCCTCATTGCAAGGTGGACTTGAATTGCCACCAATACTTTTGAAGAGCGCATAGAGATCACCTTTTCTGGTTTGAAACTTGAGAACCATTTTCTTCCTATTCAGAGCGAGGCTACTGAAACTTACATAACAACCGGAAAGTAGGAGCTAAAATGCCCCTATGTTACCGTGCGCTGTATGCCTAGACTAGATATATGCATCTTGAGACACTGCCAGTGCTGCTCCATATATACCGGAAATTAAGGAGGTGACACAAAATAAAACATGAAATGTATAAAGATCTGGTTTAACCGGTTCAAAAATCAATTGTCGTGAATGTATTTTTTTGAGGAGAAATATGGCCCATTATGACATTAATCTACTAATATATCATACTGATATTTTGCTTATAAAATGGTTCACAAAATATGAACATGATAGATATTCTGATGTACAACTAACCATTTTAGTATATCACGGAGATGAATTTGCTAGATGAATGATCTTCATTTTACACTTTGATAATCTAAAATTTTCAGTTTGACATTGTTAGTGATTTTTTAATTTCAGAAATTTCCAAATATTTTACACTTGGAAATTGTTCAAGAGGAAAATATGTGATAGGTTAAAAAGAATAATAAAAACATTTAATTTTTAATGATTTTCTAAAATAAATAAAAAATTAGAACTTAAGCTAGTTTTGGTTGGCAACGATCGACTATTTGTATTAGGAAAAAAGCAGGCAAATGTGTAATGTAATTTGTGAAACTACAAGGAAAAATTGTAAATTAAACATAACGTGAGGGCGTAGATGTAACTAACCAATTAAAGATGGAGGGTAAAATGGAGAATTAACTAATACTAGCAATTGCAAATGGCCACCTGCTGTTGTTCAGGCTTCCGGAGGCTCATTTTTCTCCTGTAAAGTCCCTCAGCTCACTCTTCCTCCTCCGGTACAAGCGACGACCAATAACTGGTATGTCATGTCATTCTTTTGTTTTCCTGGCTGCCAACAGTCTTTCTTTACATCACTGCATCTGCGAATTCCTATTAGGGTTTTATTTAGATCTTGTAATTCGGTATTGCATACTCGATTCGATCTTCTTCTCGTTTCCCAATTCATCTTGATGGTTGCCAATTCTTGAGCTGTTAAGGATGCTTGAATCTTATGGTGTAATGTAATTCCAATTCAGGCCTTCTCGTTGTGGAGCCATCGGGTTCTTTGAGTTCCCATTTTAGATTAGGGCATCCGGTACTGTATGAGAGAGGAAGAGCCTTTGCCCTTAACAGACCCATTTGCAAACTAAAAGAACCAACCATTTCGCTTTCTATCAAACCTCTGTCTCCTGTGATTCTTTTCTTTCTCTCAATCACCATGATCAAAACCGTCCTCTTCAGTCACTATCCTCGTTCTTAATCTCTTTGATCTCAAACCCTAGTTCCCAATGTTTCCCATTTATTTTCGTTGTATTTTAGCAATGGGATATTGTGTTGCTCATCAGGAAGCTTATCGATTGATAGTTCTGGGTAAGATGTATTAGATTGTGGATTTTTTCGAGCTTCAGTATTCATTGGGTAGATTAGCCTTTTTTCCTAATCTTTATTCTCGTTGGGATGTCTCTCCTCTATGGGATTGTTAATTTGGGATTTTGTGTCATTTGGATTTCTTCTGGATAATTCCATTAAATTTATATATTGTCTCCTCATAAGGAAGATTTTGAAACAAATGCTACCCTCTATGAGTCTATCCTAAAAGAATGATGTTTAGGACTTTACATGTAGTGAACAACAACATACGTTTGTCGTAGATTTTCCTACTTTATCCATAATTCGCAAGCTATCAGTGCACCATTCTGATGATATACATGCATATAGGATAATGGAGGGGAGAGGAAACACATGCTAAAAATGGTGATCTAGCACAAAAGCCTTGAGACCTTTTATGTATGAAAAATGTGCTGTAAAAAATGTAAAAAAAATTGCCAATTCTCGTGGGGATGAGAGCAGTCTCGCAATAATCTTTTCACAATCTTTATGACAGCTAAGCAATGAGGACATGCCTTATATTTTCCGGGTCTACAATACAACAATTTCTGTGCGTTTAAACCTAAAAATGACAACTTAATTTAACAGAAGAGTTACGTTATTTATTCTTGTTGAATGGAAAGCATTGAGGTTGAGGTGAAGCTACCTCTGTTTCCTTCATTGGCTTGATGGATACTATAGGTTGCCATGGATCCATGGTACAATCCATGGTGCAGGAGTTTTATATTTAACAAATTGTAATTGTTGTTAATCTAAGGTTATGAAAATTGGAGAAACAGGCAGTGTGGAATATTCTGCTGGTCATGAAAATGAAACCTCAAACATGGGACTAAGTGTGGCTCATCTTAAAAAATAAGTAAATAAAATAGATAAATAAGTTGATCACCTCCAAAGTCGTCTGGGATTCATATCTTCTTTTCCAAGGCTTCTTGTTTCTTCCTCAAGATATCTATCATTGTATATCTTCTTTTTTTCACAACTGTTCTCAAGTAGTATGTAACAAGGTTGATACTATTTCTTTGAAAAGCATATTATATCACCAAACCTGTGAGGTACTTCCTCATTTTTCTTCTGACAATGATAGAAATTTCGGTACCTAGATTGTAGAAAGTGAAGCTAATGAATTTTCTGCTGTTCTGTTAGTGCCCAGCAAGAAGATACCCATGGAACCTGCAGACCATAGGGACCTGTGGGATGAGGATTCTCCAATGATGAAAACATTGAAGAGTGTAGTTGTGGGTTTTGGTGCGGGAACTATCTGGGGAACTATTGTAGCTTCATGGAATGATGTGCCTCGTGTTGAGAGAAATGTGGCACTTCCAGGGCTGGTGAGGACACTTAAGATGATGGGAAATTATGGGATGACATTTGCTGCTATTGGAGGAATCTATATAGGTGTTGAACAGCTTTTGGAGAATTACAGGATGAAGAAAGACTTCATCAATGGAGCTGTTGGTGGTTTTGTTGCCGGTGCCGCTGTTCCAGGTTTTCAAGGTGAGGTTTGCTTTCGCTGTTTCTATGTGGCACTTTAGTTTTCCTGGCTATTTTAATTTTATAGAATAATCTGAAAGTTAACATAGCATGCAAGTTGTGCTGGCAAAGTAAAATTTGGTGTTTTCATATTTTTCCTATAGTTGGGTTTATGACCGATGTGCAGTTGAACTTATGCGTGTATTTGAATGGACATGCTACAGATTTTGTTTGCTTTTCTAATATTCCCTATGGGAAAGGATTAGTGCATGCATGTGCTTAGATAAGGATGCAACAATGTGATAACTTGGGCTGTTTGTGTTTTATAGTAGGGAAGCTTTTATTTTTAATATGGACATATTGCATGGTTTCTAGAATGTTAGACAGTTGACATTATTGTAATATGAAGTTCTATTGAATTTCACGAGAATAGTTACTGAACATATTGTATAGATTGGCTTAGGCTACCTGGTGGCTGCCCTTCTTCACCCCAGAATGGGCTTCTTGATGGGAGTGCTTGCAGAGAGAGATATCTTTTGGTGATATTGGCAAAAAATTCCCTTTTTCAAACTGCCATCCATGAAAATCCATCAGTAATTTGCCTTTAAATGCAATTACATGACAAACGACGTTCATGCACGGAAACAATATGGTCCTGTTCTTTCTCTTGTTATTCTTTGCCTCCTGCAAGCCAAATAATAATAATAATAATAATAACAATAATAATAAAATAACATTTTGCGTGGAACCCTAATTATTCAGATATTTGGACGAGGCATCTGTAGAACCTTTTTTTTACGCTTTTATTTCCTTTATGTTTTAGTTTAGAACCTCTCTTGAGGTTCTACTGAGACATCCGTTGTTGTAAAAGAAGAAGAAGACTGTAAACTTAAGGTGTCCAAGCATATCAATGGTTGTCTTGCTTTTTTTTTTTTTTTTTTTTTGGGGGGGGGGGGGGGGGGGGGGGATGGATTAAACAGCAGCAGTTCCTTATCGTCAATTGTTCCCTTCTTTCTCATTTTCAATATTTTGACAGTCATATTCTCATCGTAATCTTGTAACTTGGATGTTTTTTGGCACAGCAAGAAGCATTTCAACAGCCATTGCTGCTGGAACTGCATTAGCGGTCACTTCTGCAGTCATTGATGCTGGAGGTCAGACAACAAGAATAGACACAGGCAAAGAATACTTCCCTTACACCACCAAGAAAAGACCCACGGCTGATTCGTAAGCAGGTGGCCTTAACGGGGAAGGATGGGGCAGCTTTTCCTCAAGTGAAGATGTGTGCTTTGTGGAGAAGATGTAATCATACACTTGGTTCTCCTTTAACGTTTGCTTTCAATATGAGATGGGTGATTTGAATAAATAGGGTTACTGTCCTATGAAACAAGCATTTTAGTTCTTCCGAATCGGTTGTTTAATGTTGCTTTACTAGTTTTACGTCTAAGCTCTTTCCATGGAGTCTCGCTAGCATTATTTTTTCATGTGGTATAAGGAAATTCCCGCGTTATATTTGCAGCAAGCATTGGTAGTTCCCAAAAAACAAAAAATAAATTAAATCATGAGTTTATGCATTGCTTGGGGGTAAGTTCCACATGAGTCGCTTAACTTATTTTTGTATTCTAAATTGATATTTGTTGATATTTGAATTTAATGTTGTTCTATTGAAATCTCCTTACTTCTTATTATGCGCTTTAATTGGGTGTTTCCGTCAATTTCATGTTAAATCGGACGATAAATATTAACATGCCATTAATTAGTACTAAAATAAATTAAAAATAATAATTTTGGTTCTTACACTTTTTCAATCAATAATTCTAAATAAAAATGTTAACGGGTTGGGTTTGGGCTGAGCTAATCCTAGACTCTTTTCTTAAGTAACAAGGGTTTAGGTAGCACTCGCCCTGCAAATAGGCGGATATTACTAATTAACTCATTTTAAAATATATGTTTGATTTCTTTTCAATTTTTTTTTATATTTACATATATTTTTAAAAGGATGTATATATTTACAATTAATTAGTTAGAGCTATATGCTCCCCATAAATTTGTAAGTAGGATGAGCTTCGAATTTAGATAAGGGTAGAGTATGGTAAAAATATTTATTAACATCCCTAATTCTCAACCTTTTAACTCTTTCTATTACTTCCCTTGTCTCCTTCCTTCTCCTCCTTCCCACTCTTGGCTCTGTTTCTGAACGTCCCTGGGTGGATAAAGAAGAAGTTGCTATCTAGAATTGAGCAAGGAAGTAAAATGAGAATCTAAATAGAACAGAAAAAAAATACGAACAGACTGCTTCCTTTTCTCCCTCTTCGCATCACACTAGCTGCTGCAGCCCACCTCCAGAATCGATGCGCCGCCGCCTGCAGCTGCTATGGGCTGCCACCAGGTCGGAAACAGCGGCAATCGACCACGTGGATGGCGCCTCAGGCCTCGATATGGGGCGCAACCTCAATGCTGATGCTCGCCCTCTCCGATTTCATGGCAACCTCCACTTCAACGTTGTTCCCATTTCCTCCACCGCCTTCCGTCCCGTCATCGGTGCGGTCGACTTCTTCTTGAAAAGAGCACTGATGCCAACGGCAAATCGAGGAGCAATGACGATTCTGCCGAAAACTCAGACCATCATTAATCCGATGTCAACACCAAAGAACCAATCATTTTTATGATTTAATTTCTTGGTTTTGTCTCTACTGGGTCGTTTATTCGCAACTTTGGCCTAATGGTTAAAGACTTTTGACGGATGTGAGGGAGGTATAGCGTTCGAATCCTAACCTCCTAATTTCCTACAACATGTTACAAAAGTTTGTGAGATGTTTTTAAATACCAAAAGAAAAATAGAATTAGGGTTCTTGAACAATTTAAAAAAACTTAGATTTAATTCAAACCGAAATTAAATGAAATCACGTGAAATTAAGCCATAAAACCATAGGGCTATTGATCCTTTGTTCATACTCTATAGAACGAAGCCATCTACTGGTGACTTTCATGAGCATGGTAGCTAAAAAGTCGTGGGAGCAAATCGGTCTCCATGGGAAATTTCAACTTCCTATCCACCATGGTTGTGATTTCATTGTTGTTGAGGTGGTGAGGATTGGAGGGTGAAGGGAAGAACAAAAACTGATGAGTAGTTGGGCGTTATAGAGGGCATGAGAGGTGACAGTGAAGAAAAGGAGGACCAAATTTGGGGTATAAAATAGTAGATTTAGAAATTTGATGTTTAAAATTATTGATTGAAAAGTTTAGGATCAAAATTGTTAGTTTACATTTATTTTAGTGTTAATTAATATCATGTCGACCTTTTTTATTTGATTTAATAGTAAAATTGACAGAAATGACCAATTAAGACACTCAATATAAGGCAAGGGATTTCTATAAGACCATTTTAAGTTTAAGTATCAATTTAGGATACGGAAATAAGTTAAGAGATCTCTCATGGTCATGGAATTTACCCTCATTGCTTTGTCGCGAAACTTTTTTTTATAATGCATGTAATGTTTTGGTGAGCAATCTTAAGTTTTTAACAGATTACTGAAGTTCATGCACTTCATTACATGCTTACATTTATGAAAGCGAACATTACTATAGACTCAGTAAAAACTAATTTAGACACACAAGGAAAAAAATATTGGTGCGTCCAATATTTCATATATATTAATGACTCCTTTTATCCCAAATTCTTTGCATTATTCACTTTTCAGTAATTAATCTATAATTTTTTATTTTCAACATTTTAGCATATAAATGAAAAATCTTTATATATGAATGATAAATCAAGACTTATAATTTTTAAATATATTTGTAATTTTTTTTTTCTAACAAACAATAATATGAATAAATTCAAGCAAAGAAAGTAGGATAGAGGAAGTATATTTTATCTTTGAAAATTGATATGAGCAAAGCATATGAGCGAGTTGAAGGAGATTTTGTTGCTAGTTTGCTTGAGAAAATAGGCTTTTCACATACTTGGATTAAGTGGGTTTTGGATTTGGTCACTTCTCTATCCTATAGGATTTTAATAAATGGTAAACCTTCCCCTAGTTTTTTTCCCATCTGGAAGGCTACGACAAATAGATCCCTTGTCTCCTTACTTGTTTATCCTCATTACTGATGCTCTTTCTAAGATGGTTACTGTTGTAGCAGAAAAAAGGCCAATTGAAGGCTTTGAGATTAGCAAAAACTTGACCTATGTTGACTCATTTGTTTTTGCAGATGATTCTCTATTCTTTTTTAATGCTGCCCTCAGGAATTGTTAGACTTTACAACAGATTCTTGACAAATTTTGTTTAGCTTATGGTCAAGCTACTAATGTAGGCAAGTTCAACTTATTGTTTACCTATAATACTCATCCAAACATTCTGACAAGAATCTGTGATTTGTTGCAAATTCCAATAACAGATAATCTTGGGAATTACTTAAGATTGCCAACCTTACAACAAAGGTTGAAGGTTGAGGCACTAGCCTTTGTGCAAGATAGAATTAACAAGAAATTGCAAAGCTGGGAAAAAAAGTTACTATCTAATACAGGAAAAGAAATCTTTATCAAGGTTGTAGCCTTATCCATACCTGTGTATCCCATGCAATGCTTCAAATTCCTTACTACATGGTGCAAAAAAATGAGTGCTTCTATTGCTAACTTCTAATGGGGGCATTCATTGGAAAAAGCTGGGAGACTTTAACTGAATTAAACAATAGGGGGATTTAGGCTTTTGAGATTTGGAAACCTTTAATAAAGCCTTGCTTGCCAAAATGGCATGGTTAGTTGTTCAACACCATGACAAATTGTGGGTTCAAGTCCTCAAAAGTATCTATTTTCCTTCAACTAAGTTTTTTGAAGTAGTAACAGGCTCTCAACCTTCATGGGGATGAAGTAGTTTTCTTGAGGGCCGGAACCTTATCAAATCAAAGATTTGTTGGCAAATTTAAAATGGTAGTTCAATCAAAGTTTGGGGGGGACCTATGGCTACCAGATTTACCAGGTTTTAAGCTTCAAGATCTTAGTAATGTTCCTATTCGCTTATTAGATATGAAGGCTAATTAGATAATGAATCATAGTGCTTATCAGTGGCATTTGAAAGATATTCAGCAATGGTTATCAACTGAAGAGAAAAAACCATTTTGACTCTTCCCATTGGTAATACTTAGGAGCCTGATACGTTTGTGTGGCCATATTCTAGATCGGCTGTTCTAAAAGTTAAATCAGTGTGTGCAATGCAAACAAGATCCAAGAGACCAGGTATGCATGCTTCAACTTTCTTTCAACCAAATCTTAAGTTGTGGAAGGCCATCTGGAAGATGAATTGTGTTCCAAAAGTTTTGCATTTTGTTTGGAGGGCTTGCCAGAATGCCCTTGCTACACACTTGACTATGTTTAAATGAAAATGCAAAAGTGACCCTTATTGCCATTTTTGTCACCAAGTTAAAAGTATGGAACACTTTATTCTGTTATGTGAATGGACAATGCCAATATGGTTTGCTAGTTTGGGTTATATGGTTAGGAGATAGCAAATTACTACAATTTTTGATTGGTTTATGGGGATTTCTGCCATTGTTTAGGGACATAATCCTAAGATGTTTCTGTCCAAAGTTGCCTATACTTAATGGTATCTCTAGAAAAAAAGAAATGTGGTAAATTTTTTAACAAAAAAAGCTTGACCTAAAGACAGTTGTTCATAAGGTGAATGGAGTTATCCATGAGATTTGGCATGTTGAAAAGCTGTAAAAACTTGTTCAGGTGATTCAAAGCATGAAGAAAGCTTAGAGCAAGCCACCTAAAGGATTTTATCAAACTTAATGTAGATGGTGCTTAGAATTGGTGTAATCAAGCAGGGGGTTTTTGGATGGTGTTTTGAGATGATGAAGCCCACTTGGTTCTTGCTAGGTGTGGCTACAGTCATGCTCCAAAGGTTGAAATTCCAGAGTTGTTGACCATTAGGGAAGGGATTGGAAAAGTTATAAGTGCAAGGGTAGACCATCTCATTATTGAATTAAATAGTCAAAATTTTGTTGCTACTGTGAATGGAAATGTGGCTCCATGGTTAGCTGACCTTATTATGAAGGACATCCAATGAATCAAAAAAGAATTTAGTGTTTGCATCATCAAATATGTTCATAAAAGTGCTGATGTTGCTACTGATTTTCTGGCAAAGTGTTGTAAAAGGGAAATGTGATCCTTGAAATGGACAAGTTACCCCTTATCTACCTTTTATTCTCTTATTTTACATGATGCTTTATACAAACCTCCATGAGTTGTTGGAATGAAATTCATTTTTTTGGCAAAAACCTATATTTTATCTAATATCTAGCATTTCATTAATATTTAATAATATCCGACTACATTTTGAATATATATATATATACTAGAAAGTACCTAAAAATTGTCAATCATCTTTATACAACAATACATGAAACGAAAGGCCAAGCAGAAGAGTAATCTTCTATGCACCAATGCACGTTTACCATGTGTTCTTTTATCAGTTTATATGTGTTCTTTTATTGAAATATTCTTTTCTAAATACTGTGTGTTCATTTATATATTATTGTTTGTTCTTTTTTAGTTCATATATGTTTTTTCTTGGATTTGTTCCAAACTAAACCTTAATTTTGATAATGACAAGTGATTTGTTTTAATGTTTTTAATCTCATTTCATTTAGTCAAAATAAGGTTCATTAAACTTGTGCCTAATTTCCAAGTGTTTCAAGTGTTATCTAAAAAAAATGTCTTGAGTTTATTAAGGAAACTTGTTTTTGAAGAGAAATTAGGAGGTCATCAATTTATATTAGTGTTTGAATCAAGTTTGATTTCTAAATGACAAGTTTTTCTAAGTTGTTTCAAGTTTAATCCATTAAAGAAACAATTTAACATGTCTTTTTATCACCTAAGTCTATCCTGCTCCCAAGTTTATGCTTTAATGTGTTAATATGCCTTAATCCGTAGTCTGGAGTTGCTACCAATTTTTGAGATATCAGGTAATGCGTTAAAATTTGGTTTTAACTTGTTAACTAGAAGCCTAAAAGCTTCCACCCAAATCCTTCAACTGGTGCGATTTCAGCCAAGTTTTGAAATATCATTTGGGCGAATCAGAGGATGCCACCTGGACGCATTTGCAGCGCATTTAATGACTTGTTTCCAGCTGCTTTTGACCGTTAAAGGGTGAAATTGAGCTTAACCTGTTAAATTCGTAATTTAACACGAAAATTGGAGCATTTTTCTGCAAAAACAAAAAATAGGGCAACGGTCCCCAATTTTTAAGGAACTTTTCCAAATGTCTCCAGCAGGGATCCAACGGTCTAATGGCTTTCTAAAGAATATAATTACACCAGGAAACATATTAAAAAACTCACTTGACAACTAGAAAAAAGATATTATCTTAGATTATCATCAAAGAGCTTGAACTTAAAAGTTGTCAAGAACTTGTGCTTTCATTTGCTTATCTAACATTGAGTGCTTCCATTGTTCTTACCACCTTGTAACCACGAAATTACTGAGTTTGTGTTGAGTGTTTGAGTGATTTCCTTGTAAGGGAAAGCGAGTTAGAAAGGTTTTTAGTTAGCCTTTAATAAAACTAGTAATTGGTTAGGTTAAAGAAAACCACTAAAAGAGTGTGCTGTCTTATATGCCATTGTGTACTCTTGTGTTTCATAGTGAAGAAGAAAGCTCTCAAGTGGTGAACTTGAGAAGGGGAGTAGACTCTCAATAGGAGAGACCAAACCTCTATAAAAATTCTCTTATGCAAGCTTCTCTCACTCTCTACATACTTGATCATTGGTTGGTGTTTTATGCCTCTTTCCTTAGTTGAACTTGTTTGTTTTAAAACATACTTCAAAGGTAGCTTTTAAAGCAAAAGTTAGGTGCATTGTGATAGTCATTTTCTGGTTAGAATAGGATTATTTGTTGATTCTTGAATTGAATTTTAGTTTGAGGATTTAAGAACCCGTTTTTGGTTTGACTTGGAACTCAACCAATTTACCCCCTCTTGGTTGCACTTGGGACAACATTCTCATTGATATATGATCTGTTCTAATCTTTCAATTGTTATATCATTAAACAATATATGTTCTTTTTCTCTGAATTGATTATTATTTGTTATTTGTTCAATATATCTCCGTATGTAAAAAAAACATATATGTAGTTTAAAAAGAACATATGCTTAGTGTTAAAGAATATATCTAAAGTGTTCTATTTGTTCTTACACTATTGGTTTTCATACTCTTTTGTTTATAATCTTTTTTAGTTCTTATATGTTCTTTACGCATTGTTATTTGTTCTCTTACAAGCTTGTTCCTCTTTTGTTCTTATATGTTCTTTTGTCTATATTTTTTTTCGAGTAAAATCCAAATTTGGTCCCTTAATTATTCAACTTGTCCTAAACGGGTCCCCTAACTCTAAAAGTGACTATTAGAGTCCCTTAACTCAAACAACGAGTTCAATTTGAGTCCCATCTGTCAGTTAGGCCGTTAATTTGGATAGAATTGCTTATGTGGCACTTATAATGCCACATTACACTTAATACCTCCCTACTTGGTCCCACAATGCCACATGGCAAGACAATAAGTAACAAGATTAAGAGTAATAAATATTAGGCCCAAATTGACAAGAAATATAATTTTAGGTACTTAAAAAGTTAAATAGTACAATCTTCCCCAATTCCAACCTGAAGCTCTCAATTGGCCTTCTGGTTCGACGACGTTCATCCACTGGGTGGCAAGGCACCCCGGAAACCAAATAAATTGGCTTCATCTAGTATCTCGCAATTCAAATCCCTCAATGTGGCAGATTCAACATTGCCGTCCGACGTAGATCGAATTCCCGCCGCTTGATTCGTTCCGCAGACCTATGGCAGCTTCCCCACTTGGCGGCGCGTCGCGCTGCGGCCGAGTGCTTGGCCCTTCCCTCGACAAGATCATCAAGAACGCCGCCTGGCGGAAGCATTCTCACCTCGTCTCCTCCTGTAAATTCACCCTCGACAAGCTCGAGTCCATCTACGACGCCGGTTCCCCTGATCCAGCATCGCCGCTCCTCGGCCTCTCCCCTGCAGACGCCGAATCAGTCCTCCAGCCGATTCTTCTAGCCCTCGAATCCAACTACGGTAAGGTCACCGAGCCCGCGGACTTCGCGAATGAAGATTTCAGGTTCTAGTCAAGAATCGCACGGAGCTCGCCGGGTTTAGAACTTTGAACTTGTCGGAGAACTGCTCGCAGGTGAGACTCGGCGGGGGAGAATCTTTGTTCAGTAAAAAATCTGGAGAGTTGAAGCCTTCGAGCATCGTTTTGCAGACGAAAGCTTCGAAGATGAAGAGCTTGTCGCTCGGTTTGGCTAATTCGGCGTCAGAATTGATGGCTCCGGCCACCCCATTGAGATCCCATTTCGTTGATTCCATCTCTCTGATCATCAATTTCATGAAGCTTCTTGCGGATCTAACAGCACAATGAAGAAATTGAACGAAATGGGCCGAATTCAAGTACTTGAATCTGGTTCACGCGAAGTTCACTCTCCTCCGTCTCGTCCGTCTCTATCTCCAGTCACCGGCCACCATCATATGCAAGGGTCAATTTTTACAATTGGGGTTAATTTATGTTTTAAGTTTTAATATTTTGTGTTTATGTCAGTTTGGGTTTAAATTTTTATTTCTGTACAAAATGGTCACCCATTTTAGTTAAAAGAGGATGCCACGTGGTATCATAAGTGCCACGTGGTATTATAAGTGCCACATAAGCAATTCCATCCAAATTAACGGCCTAACTGACGGATGGGACTCAAATTGAACTCGTTGTTTGAGTTAAGGGACTCTAATAGTCATTTTTAGAGTTAGGGGACCCGTTTAGAACAAGTTGTATAATTAAGGGACCAAATTTGGATTTTACTCTTTTTTTTTCGGTGTTTATATATTCTTTTATTATTAACTATTTGTTCTTTTGGCTCGACTAGTTATTCCCTCTGTCCCAAGTTTTCTTCTCTATTTGTCATTTTTGGCCATTTCAAATTCTCTACACTATTCCCCTTTTTAGTAAATTTTACCAATTAACTTTACACCTATAGGGCTCCCATTCCACACTCTAATTCGACAAATACTATTTTGTTCGATCCTTCTCAAATCTCCAGTGGCCGCTGCCGCCATGACGTTGTTGGTTCCCTGCATCCCCTCGTTGTCACCGGAATCGTGAACCCATTCCTCAACGAGTTCATAGGCAAACTGGCGAGATGATTGCGGTGGCAAATTGGACATGACAATCGAACTAGACAGATCGGATACAAGACGAATGGTGATGACAAACGAGAAATCGGAGGCGAGAGATTGGACGTGACGGATGCAAAAAGAGGCAATCCAACACCAACAAAAATGGACAACAGGAAAAAGATTCGGACACAATAGGCTACCCGATCGAACGCGAAGGAGGAGTGCCAAATTGCTGACGAGAAGTGTCACCTGTCCATTGACGACGACAACGATGTGAGAATCTTAAACGAATTTGATCCGGATGCAAACTTGGCGAATGACGGTGACAGATTAGGGCGAGGAGTGCAATTGGCACAACGGAGAGAACAAAGGTGAGGCGAGGAGTAAGATTGAGCAACAGAGGTAACGGAGGCGAGATCAGAGTGACGGAGATAACAAAGGTAAGGTGACATATCAGGGCGACGGCGTGAGATTGGGGTGACAGCAGACGGTGGCAGCTGGAGGTGGGTGGTTTAGGTAGCAGACGAGGAAAGAGGGAAGGGAAAAGGTGGAAACATGGGTATAATTAGAAAAAAAAAAACATGCATTTTTATCATTTCTTAACTCCACACCAAACATAAATGAAGCAAAAAACATGGAATAGAGGAAGTATTTATTAATAACTATTTGTTCTTTTGGCCTGTATGAGATGACATAACAACTAAAGCTCTGTTCGTTCAAAGACAAACTATGAAGAGGGCAAAATGGTCAATATATGTAATAAAACTTACTAAAAAATGAAATATTACAAAAAATTTGGAATAATCCAAAAAAAAATATGGTGCAGAGAATATGAAATGAAGTACTATTTTTTTAATTGTTTTACTTTGATTGTGATTTATTGATTTGAGCGTTTGTCAATTTTATCCTTTGAGTTTAACGATAATTATTTCGGATTCATCGGAACACTATGAAAAGAGGGTGTAATCTCTACATGCATCAGCCTCTGAATTGATCGGGCCCAACATTGTCTGGCGCAGCTGTGATTCTTCCATTATGATTCCTTGATGGAGAAGAAAGCGAGGGAAAACCCCAAGAAGTAAACAAAAAAGGTGAAGGAAGCAACTCTGAGCTAAGGTTAGGGGAATAAAAAAACACAGATATGGTTTCCTTTATTTCATTTCATTTCTTGTCAGGTACACAAAACAGAGGATAAATGAGGACAAGCATCGGCAACTCAATCCAAACCAGCAGCCAAAATGATCAGAGGGGGTAGAGATACTCAAGAGGGTAGCACGAAGAAGAAAATTCAAAGACATCCCAACCTCCATCGTCTTTGGGTCCTCAAGCTCCTGGGGTAATAGTTTTTGCCAACAAAAATATATTGAGCAATTCTTTAGTCCAAGTCGTTTATTTCTGTTCAGGCTAGAAATTTGTGAATCGCTGCTAGGATCGTACTATCGCATAATTGTTGGAGAACATTCTTTGGTAGGGTAAATTGTACCCGTTACCCCTAACCTTTAATTGTTGTTTCACTTCTAACCCTAACCTTCACTTTGCTCATATCGTATCCCTAACATCAATAAAACGTTTCATTTTGGCCCATTTCTAGACGGAAATAGTTATCTTAGACGGAAAAAACCATGTCAGCAGATTATTGTAGTGAAAAATACTTCTTTTAACCCTTGTAAAAATCCTCTTTGCCAAAAAAACCTTAAAGTTTTTAAATCTAACAAAAAACCTTAGCCAATACTCTCCAAACTCTCATCCATCTCCGACATCCCCATCCCTGCGGCCTCTTATCAAGGGTGAGTGTGATTAATCTAGACGATGAGTGTGATTAATCACTCATGGTGAGATGAAACAGCGGTATGATATGGATGAAGAAGAGGGAAACAACTATTTGATGAGCAGCAGCTTCAAATCGAGGTTGGATGAGCAATGGCCTCAAACGGTGGGATGAGCACGAGTCAGAATTGGGCTTTGATGAGTAGCGGCTGCACACGGCGGCATAACGGTGAATTTTAATCGGGCTTCGATGAGCAGCGGCTTTAATCGATGGTATAAGGGCAAATCGGAATGGAGCTTCAAATCAATGGCCAACGACGTTAAGCGACAGAACACGAGGGATATGGGCGATTTTGAATCGGGCCTCAATCGGACTTTTGCTCGTTTGAGGAACACGACAATGGAACATGGCGTGTGGGGTTTTGATCAGACTTTTGCTTGCTCACCAGACCGGTGGCGTTATCCAGGAGGGCCGAGGATGCCGGAGTTCTCGTTTGAGGTGTCATAGTCGATTTCCCAGATTCCCTAGAGCCCAATTCTTAGGTTCTAGGATTCCCAGATTTGCGTTTAGTGAAATTTGTTGTTGGAGATTTGTTTTTTGGTTTGGGTATGAAGCATCAATCCTAGTTTTGTTTTGTGAACTTGGAATTAGAATTGATTCTATTGCCGGGATGGGGATGCTGGAGATGAAGGAGAGGTAGGAGAGGTTGGCTAAGGTTTTTTGTTAGATTTAAAAACTTTAAGGCTTTTTTGACAAAGAGGATTTTTACAAGGGTTAAAAGAAGCATCTTCCACTACAATATTCTGCTGATGTGGCTTTTTCCGTCTAAGATAACTATTTCCATCCAGAAATGGGCCAAAATGAAACGTTTTATTGAAGTTAGGGATACGGTACGAGTAAAGTAAAGGTTAGGGTTAGAAGTGAAACAACAATTAAAGGCTGGGGATAGCAGGTGCAATTTACCCTTCTTTGGTATGGATCACGTTAGTATCGACTTTTGCACATGATGTGGCTGGTTGTTCGAAGAAGAATAGACCACTCATCAGCTAGCTTCAACGGAATATACCATCAAAGGCAGCATATTCCACACTTATAACGTCTTAGTGGCTTGCTTGCAATCACTCAAAAACTACAATTGGGGATTTGACCTGTGTATGAAACTCCAGTGGCAGTGGGGGATTTGCCTGCAAAGATACTTTAGTGGCATATGTCCCCCAAATGAATAATATAAGTGGCTAATTGGGCCCTTTTCCCAAATCCAATCCGAAATTGGGTTAAGAAAAGAAACGGTCTTACAATCCGATTTATATCGACGTGGCGGACAGCAATTGATCCGTGGACATTACTTGCGGGCCTTATGGCCCTTATCTCCCGCTCGCTTTGGCTGGGACCGTCCCGTCCCGTTAAGCTTCTGCAGAGAGAGAGAGAGAGCAGAGTACCCGAAGGTTCGCGGCGATGGCAGTGGCAGGTATCAATTGCTGCTCTTCAACTCTCTCCTTTTCAAGGTAATGCCTGACATGTGAGTTGAACCAAAACTGCAACCAAAAACTCGATTTCTAGTCTACTCTAGATATTGGTAGCCCTGCCCAGCAGCTTCAGCCTTCAACCCCGCATGATGTATTTTTCTTGTGATTACAAGTCTTTAAGAAGATGCCCATCTCATTTCATCCATTCCTCTCTCCGATTATATCTAGTTCCATGCTTGGTTGCTAAGAGAATTTATTCTTCTCCCTTTTCCACGTTGCGTTGCTTGCCTGTTTCCTGTACATCCCATGGATTATGTATTGCCTCAGTACTTGTTGTTTGTTAGCAATGGCAGGAGACTCACTGAATCTCCGAGTCTTGGGTTGTTTCGTAGACCAGCCCCCTAATTTAATCATGGACATATTCTGATTTGGTAAACTTATCAGTTTCGTTGGCCTTGTCTGAAACCTTTGCTTCCGTAACCTTGCAGTATAACTACATCTAAGGAACTTCTGAGGTTTTCAATAAACTTGTTTGCTGCATTTTCAGAGTTTTCTTTACTTGCGAAAGCCAGACGAGTTTTGTTGACATTTTCAGTTGAGTCTACGATGGAAGGACATTTAGGAAGTAGAATTATTTATCTTCTGCTTCCACCTCGAAATGACTGCTTATGAGCATGTTATACAACATTATTACTGATGATCCGTTATTAGCAGTTATAGGCCAGCTGGACTGCAATTTAAGACTCATAGTAGAAGAACGATCTTAAGGAAATCTTTTCTTAAGACAAGCCCAAGTGTCAGAGCGGAAGTGAACTTTGTTAGTGCTGAAGAAGCAAAGAGGCTTATTACTACTGAGGGCTATGTGATTGTAGATGTTCGTGACAAGTCTCAGTTTGATCGAGCTCATATAAAATCTTGTTGCCATGTGCCCCTTTTTACAGAAAATCAAGACAACGACTTTGGTAACATCCTGCAGCATTCTTACCCATTGACTTGAGCTCATTGGGATTCATCACAAATACTTGCAAAATCGCTGTCTTGTTTTGTCAGCTTGCTATTCGGAATTTTGATACAACTAGTCTGTTTTTTGTTTGTGCAGGCACCACTTTGAAGAGAACTTTGCACAATAATTTTGCAGGTTTGTTTTTTGGGCTTCCGTTCACAAAACTGAATCCTCAGTTTGTGCAAACTGTAAAGAGCCAGTTTTCACCAGATAGTCGATTGCTGCTCGTTTGTCAGGAGGGATTGAGGTGAGCTGTTGACATCCTCTTGAATCTTGACTTCAGGCCCATGTTAATTCTGTGATCTTTGTCACCTTAATTTCAGCAATGAACAAGAGTCTACTAGTTTAATTGTTACGGGAGCCTTTGGCATTTCTCTAATTTTATCTGTTTGCATGTTTGGTGTTACCAACACTGTACTTTTGACTGTACTTCAAGGCGGCCTGTGATCACAAGAATTACAAGAGCATCCTGATGCATCATGTATTTCAATTCTTTGGATGCTACATGAGATAATTTGCTTTTGATTTCACCATTGAGGCTGTATTGCAGTAACTCCAAAAGTTTGGTAGTCTTTTGGTTTTACTTCATTCTTGTTGCTTTTTATTGCATGATCTAGCCATCATTCTTAACATTCTGGACAGTTTAGTAGAACTATGTTTCACTTTATGTGAAGGTCAGCTGCAGCTGCCACTAAGTTGGAACAAGCAGGCTTCAGGAACATAGCATGTATAACATCTGGGCTCCAGTCTATAAAGCCAGGTTAAATATTGATCCGATCAATTTCTTCTGATTGGTGAAATCCGAACAAATGGGCAAGACAATTGATAAAGTACTCTGTTTTAGCAGGGACATTTGATTCTGTAGGTTCTACAGAACTGCAAAATGCAGGCAAAGCTGGCTTGGTAACTGTTCAGGGCCAGATATCAGCTGTTCTGGGAACTGTACTCATCTGTAAGTTTCCTTTACCAATAGTATCAGTTCCTGGAGTGACGTTTTTCAGATGATTCAGAGCCTCTCGAACATCTCTTTTTCACAAAATGATAAACATATCAGATATTGAAATATCCGCAGGTGCTTATCTGTTCATCACCTTCTTCCCAGAACAGGCAGAGAAACTGTTCGAGTTGGTTCCAGCAAGTTAGGCGCAGTGGAAAATTCTAATTGTTGTCGTGTGTTTTGCACATGCAAGGACATTTTGAATCACCAACAAGAAGATGTTGATCTGTCGCCCACGGGGGGGGGGAAGATTCATGGGTGTATCTTGCTCTTGTTTGAGATAGTCGCAAGGGAATGGTAATCGTAATGAACATCAGTTTTGTGAAGTGATGACAACATTGAAACTTGTGTTATGTACACCACTGGTTATATCTTTCTGTTTCCGAATCATGAAAACAAAAAAACTGTTGAATTATTGACCACCTGTAATGAACGAAACTTTATTACCAATTCACCGTTAAAGAAGAGCAAAACAAGAACGATATGCATATGAGAAGCACAAATGTAGCGGTTAAACTCAACTAGAACTCTGAAAGCCTACTCCAAATTCCATGAAGCGTTTTTCATAGTGGAACCACAGACAATATACAGGTTCCTTAACATGTCTGAAGCGAGGTGAAATGAAAGCGCTTCGGGGAAGTAAAAGCCTGAGCCAAGTCCTTGTAGAGCTGAGAGCCTTACCTGATCCTCAGATGCCGCCAAAAAAATCCAAATCCAGATATTGGGAACAAAAAGAAAAGAATTTGACTTTGGCATTAAAGTATCAAAACCAGCTAGAGAATTGGAAAACCTTGAAGAACGGAGATTAAGTTCCACATGGCTGACCCAGAAAACGGGAAGATCCACAGGTCTCCTCCATCCAGAGTGCAGACCTAGTAGAGGCTTAAGGAAAAAAGTACAATAAAATTATTCTTTTCATCTCCAGAAGAATATCACAGTGAGATTAGCTAATGCGAATGTTGCATTCTGTGCACCGGTGTCAATCAAGAAAATTCTTTTTCCCTTCTTTCCTGATGAACCATAAACTGAGGCTGCCAGTAACACTCGATTGAATGGCTTCAAGGAACCTGGCAAGAGTTGAAACAAAAAGCGTACCCAAAAGCTTTCCTTCTGTACGATACATAGCCACCTAGTGTCAACAGGCAGGGCATCAGTCACCCTGTAGGCAGTAAAGCTGACGAATGTTCCCAGAAGCTGCCATATCACAGTTCAATTAACATTTTAGTCCGTGAATGAGCTCATAAAGCTACAGAAACTTGATTACAAAGGAAATATTTCAAATGGGGCCTTGCTCCTGTTTGCGTAAGCAATCCTTGGGTGTTGATCAATGTATCCATGTACCAATCAACATGAGATTGTAAACAGCCCTTTAAATAAACTTTGAAAATAGCACGAAGACATCACTGGTCATTTATTAGAGATGAATAATGATCATTACCATATAACCAGTCCTTGAAGTACACATGAAGTGCACAGGACAATTCCTTCTTCCGGTTCTCTTCAAGAGGCACTTCCCTTAGCATTTGCTTTATTTCACTCAAATTCTTTTGCTGTCAGAAAAATAACAAAATTTAGCACATGTTACACCTCACATGCAGGGCATAGATAAACAAATAATTCCACAATTCTGAGGTAAATTGATATGGTTTATACACTTACATTTCTTTGTTGAGATTTCAAGTAAACATCAGGAAGTGGAAATGGATTGTCTTTGGTTGTACCTGGGGTATCACCTTCAAACCAATTTGGAATCTGCAAATTAATTTAAAGAAAGAAACAGTTTTTACATCAAAACCAGCTCGAACTAGAAAGGAGAAAGGAGAAAGGATAACAATTATGTTTTTGCATCTGTTTCTTTTTCCCTTGTCTGTGTGTTCGCGCGCCCGCATGCCTGCCTAAGAGAACATACATACCATCGGATGAGACCACTATTTGCTTAGGATGTAAAGAATGAACATACCAAGAAGTTTGTAAACTGATCAGGGTCGAGGCACATGGTTGACTCAGCTTGAGCATCAGAGACGCCTGCAGGATGGGACAAAGAATCATGTGGATCAACAGCTCCCAGAGCCAAAGGTTCATTCCATCTGTTAATTGTTGCCTCAATGCCTACTTCCCTCATGTGTTCCTCCACCTGAGGGTAAAATGTGTTGTATGGTGCTACCTAATTTGAAAGGGCAAAAGAATCAGTTTTTGAGCAATCACTTCTCCACATAACACACAAGCATCATGGTTTACGAGTTCTGAAGTCTCAAAAGAGACTTATTCTAATAAAACGTCTTAAAATTATGAATCTAGATGAATGTCTTCAGAAAATGTCTCTAAAGACACATGCTTTTTCTAAGGCTCTATCCTTGGGCAGATAGAAATAGTGGACATAAACTCTCTGGATTCTGTATTTCATATCACTTTACCACCATCCATCCACTCCATATTCCAGAAGAGATACACAATCCCCAGAAACATTGATCTTTCTGAAATACATAAATGATATTCCCTTGCCCATAGTATTCTCTAAGATTAGATCAAAGCAACCAGCACAAAAATCATATAAAACATCATAAAGTCTCTCTGTAACTAACTGCTGACTAAGAGACACAATTGCTGTGGCTTCTAAAAATGGTCTGTCATTTCTTAAGTAACACTAATAGAAAATTCTGATCAGGACTTCAGAGAACAAGCAATGATCGATCATGTACTCACCTGCAGCTTATGGTTATCACCAATGACAAGTGGCCGCTGATTTACACCTAAAAAGAAAACACATTCACGGCAATTGGCAACGCACACTCGTTTTGCTGCTGTTATCACATGCACTCTTTCACAGTGCTCAACTCTCACCGCCTGTGAATAGAAAAAGCAGCTTGCCCATGACTCTAGCACAGCGACAAATTCCTTGGAATTTTTATGATGCCATAACTTCAAAAAAACAGGTTATTTCTTAAAGAGAAGTCGTTAGTTTCTTCTCTATTTCCCACACTTCCCCAGTTTTGTGTGCCAAGAGAGTTGGGGAGAATTACATCCCAACAAGAACATCAGTAAAGAAAACTCAAGCTTGCAACACTAACAGGAGTAGAAAACTTTATGAACCAGCGTAATTAGATATAAAGTTTTGAGTTTAGAGAGATACTAGGGCATTAGACAGTCCTGAACCACTTATAACAACTGCAACAGAAAATGGAGGAAACAGGATGTTCAACAACTTCAATTTATTTTTAAAATATTTTCCCGAATCAAGAATCTTGTTTTTGATAGATGACATGGTTCACATTTTCCACACAAATTTAGAAACAGATACCACAGCCCACACTGCTTCCTGATCATTCTGTCTTATGGACCCTGCAAGACTTTTACAACCCAACTCTGAACACAGTATGTTTTTTAAATAAGAAAAACTCAAAAGGAAAAGATTATAGTGCATCTATTTTCAAATAACTAGTTAGAACACCTGAGACCTCAATGATCCTGAACTACAGGAAAATGCCACTGAAAAGGAGAAACACAAATAATACCTTCCCAACAGCTCCAAGAACAACAGTAGCATCAGAGCATCCATAGATGGTAGCATATCTCAAAGGTGCTAGAATGTAGATGACAGAGTCATGGCAATTAATAACCTACAATTATTCCATGCCATGCTTAAAGTTAGACACTTCCCCACAAGAAAGTCTAGCAAAAAGTAGTTCACAAAAGACAAATTAATAGGACCAAGCTTTGTCACAAGCACAAGAACTCAAAAGAAAAGAGAGAGAGAGAGAGAGAGAGAGAGAGAGAGAGAGAGAGAGAGAGGAGGAGGAGGAGGAGGAGGAGGATGCAGTAAAAAAAAAGCAATTAAAGACAGAAGAAAAATATGTTAAAGTGTAAATGATATCAGTTGTGGCACTTAATAACCAGCAATTATAGAACGCCCTGCTTAGAGTTGGAGACAGTCAATCAATCAAGAAATCAGCTGAGCATTTAAACCAGACCCGTATGTGTATGGCTATAAGTATCAAGTGTCTCCATTCGCCTTGATTTGAAATATCTTACTTCCAGAGCTATAGCAGTGTGAGAGCTCCTTTGACTACTTCTACATGCCATTTAAATTCTACCCTTACCTCTTTCCTCACCACTCAAATCTAGCATATCTCTGATATGCTTTTGGGCACCATTCAGTGAATATGACTAAATCACCTCAAGAAAACATTTAAGACATCCCTTATACGTTTCTAATTCTCCCTTTATTTTATTGCATGTCTATTTGCCCACAGCAAAATCTGCATCTCTTTTCCCCTATTTTGTTCACATGTTTTGTAACTGTCCAACATTCAGTACACACAGCATCGTATTGTGGCCAGTATTTTGCCTGACACCTTATCAATAGAAATAAAGAAGCTTCTCCATTTCATCTATCACACCTAACTTTCACCGTTAATAGATAGTTCCACAAGATATTTACAGCAAAACTTAGTTCATAGGAAATTGGAACCATCAGGTCTGACCATGACCACACAAATCTGAGAAGGAACAAGAAACATGTGAAGAAAGCCTCTAAGAAATACCAGATCACCAGTCCCAATTAACTGGTTGGCCGACTTTAAACTAAAACCATGCTGACTCGCTTTACAATTCAAATAAATAATGGCTGGAACTCACATGGAGAATGTGGACAAGTATCATACGGATTGCAGAGGTTCTCTACTTCAAACATAACTTAAACTTAGGAGTTCCTACAAACTGACAAACAATAAACCTACCTTTACATAAGAACTTTTGAGATCAGATGCCTGCTTTAGGCATGATGATTTAGAAATGCCTTCAATGAAACAAAGACCCCTAGCACTTGGTACACCCTTTACAGAACTTGCAGAAGCATCCGCCATGGCAACATCAGGATCAGATCCACCTGGAGGCCCATTTTCTTTTGGAGAAATTCTTTCGGTTATATTTTCCAAAGCCGAAGCTATATTCTCTAAAAGCCAATCAAGAACTTGTGAAGCAGGAACAGGAACAGCAGGCATGTCAGGATCTGAATTTGCAAAAAAGGGAGCAGCCTGGCTCAGGGGAATTCCTTCAGATCCTTTCTCACCAAATTGAATAAGAAACCCAAGGTGCTCCAAACCTTCCATGCTCAAGACCTAAAACAATCTTCTGTAAGCAAACTAACCCATCTAGATAAGAACCTCTTATACAAACAACTGAATAATGCATCTTGCAAAAGATGCAAAGTTCCTCAAACAACAGGATTCACTGGTAGCAGAATTGGAAAAGAGTAATGAAGGGAGATGATAAGGCAGATTTGTCAGTCAACTGAGGTTTCAGCACTAGAAAACATTTATCATAAACATGACAGGATTCCATAGTTGCACCTTTTTGCCATATGTCACAGACAAGCAATTTGCATTTGCATGATAAAGACAAAATGGAAGGCAGAAAAAGTTTATACAGATAAAAATATCTTCAAACCTTGGTAGGGGAATGTAACAAGTAACACACAGACTTTACGTGGATAACTGAACCAACCCATTTACAGAGGCGTATAACATCTAAAAGCTTAACAGAACTAAGCAGCAATGGGAAAAATGAAGAAAAGAAAATACAAAGTTCGCCGTACATGAATGAGCAAACTGTTTCCACAAATTTACTTCAAAGATCAAAGATGGTTACTCAAGACTCATTCCCATGTCAGAGAAAACATGCTCAAGCATTTGCTGTCACTTAGTAATTTGAAATCAAAAGAAAACCCTCTTTAATCATTTACATTAGGAGGCATTGGTCAAAGAAACACGTGACCCAGCTAAGTGACAGGAAATTAAAAATACTACGCCCCAGAGCCCTACAAGGACATGAGAACAAGGCATTTGACTATAAAGCACCAACAGTGTGTAAGTCTACCAAGAGCATAAAGCTTGACATGAATGGGATTAGGCAGACACTCACATCTAAGAGCAAATGCCCCACACAGGATGTTTTAAGTTCAGGTGTGAAACGATAACAAAAAATTGCTTAAATGCATGAACAACTTCAATAAAGAACACATGAAGTTAAGAAAGAAAAGAACTTGTTTGCAATCCCAACTTACTGCCACCCAACTAGTCTGTAATTATGGACACATAGAAGTACAACAACCAGGGAAAAAGGGGCAAAAAAAGGCTTCCTAAATAGGCTCATTTTATGCCAACCAAAAAAAATGGGGAAAATAAAACCTTTAGAGATAAAAAGTTCCAGTTTAAAAGTCTTCTACAGTAAGAATAATGTGTACTCAGTATTTCAGCAAATAGGAAAAAAAAATAAAGCAGTGTCACATACCAGAGACTCTTCACCTTCACCCTCTCCAGGCTCACCCAAAAGAGAGAGAATATTAGGCAAATGCTTCTGCAGATAGGATAACTGATGAGCCTCCTCATCAGCCTGTGATGGCATGAAACGCCTGCTGTTGCTGCGTACAAGCTGCAGCAAGACAGCAACAAGATTAGTCACAACAATAACAAAAAAGGCTGGAAGAAAAAGCTTCCAGTGCAATGACCTAAGTGAACATCAACCAAACAATCCTGACTTTCGTGCTTTGGGGGGTCTCCAAGATCCCTAAAGTGTTTGGAGCCATTTGTCTGTATTACCTAGGCCTTACTTAACAAAGTTAATAATTGAATTTTATTTTTACAATTAAAAACATGGAGATCCATTTATCATAAAATGCCCAAGGAGACACCAAATAAGAGAAAACTGTACCACCTGGATTCATTTGGTCAAAGACAACATTTATAGCATTCTCTTCAACATAAAAGCTACAGTTAATTCAAAATTTAAATACAATAACAGGGGGGCATCTTCTATATATTGAGGGGTAAGGAGAATTTAATCCACTTTCTTAACTCAGCTCGAAATGCATGAAAACAACCTATAATTATCAAAACATTTAACATTATAATAGCTGTCTTATAACTTCACTAGTAAAATAACATGTTTCCTCCACAATAACTTCTCAGTTCCTCCACTATCCCATATTGACATGTTTTGTTTTCTCAAGCTCAAATTCCCCCTTGAACTAACTCCCTCCCTCATTTCATTTATGTAAATCTCACAAGCACTCCTTTACACTGAAAAGCAAACCAAAGGAAACCCCTCTCTCTGACATGGTAAGAAAACAACAGAAAAGACAATGCCAGTATCTACAACTTGAAACATCTCTCATGAAAAAACTTCAATCTGCAAAAGAAAAGCAGTTGCAAATGCAAGCGTAACACGGTGAACATCATAATAAGCATAACCCAATCAATTGAATGAGATCTTTTCCCATCGCTAGGAAGTTTTGAGCAATCACCAACTCCATTGAATCCAACTTCCAGAACATCCATTTATTCAAAATAAAAACTATCTTGCATTGAAAACCTCAAAGAAAACCCCAAATTAAAAAAACAAAAAAAAAAAAAACTTTACACTCATTTCATATAGTACCAAGCCTAGCATGAGAAAGTATTCAATTTTGTAAGGTTGTTTTAACACAATGATATTTCATTCTTTCGCATGATTTATAATGTCAATATGCCCTTCCACACGAAGTGTGAAGATGACTTTGAAAAATAAATTATAGATTTTCGCTACCAACCTCTATGTAGTTCAGGTTAACGTGCAGTGAGATGACTCTAACAAGCCCATGGAAGTAAAAGCTGCATGAAGGCTTGGAATGTTTTCATGCACCATGGAGCATGCATTCAGTGTCTAAGAATTTGAATTTTGTGAATGAAGTCTACTGGCCTTGCCTGAAAATCGGCCAAAGTTCCGAACAATTGAGCTCCTGGAGCTCCATGAAAATCAAGGATCATTTGGTATAAAGGCATCTAGGAGCAGGAGACGAGAAAACTAAGTTTGACTCGCGGTTATGCTCTAGCCCAGAATTTTTTGGAAAACATAGAGAAATTTCCGTCCAAATTATGCCAAAGTACGCCACCAATTTTAGAAGTCCAATAACGATGAATAAACTCCCGTAGTTTGAAAATTCTAAAACAGGATACAAGAAGCATTACGCCGGCACAACCGAATGTCCATTAGGACAAAATCTTCCGCTAACCAGAAAATTATAAAAAGGAAAAAAGAAAAACGAAATGCTCACCTGAAGAGGCGATAGCGCGGACAAATACCCGTCAAACGCAGACGTAGACGGCCACACGTCAGCGACAGCAGCGGCGTCCTTGTGCGGACGCGGCACCAACCTCTTGTAAGACTGGATATAGAGGAACAGTATTAGATCACGCAAATCAGCGCCAACAGAGTCAACGTCAGAAGGACCGGCCGTGACGAGCGGGTCGGACTCAGAGTGGAGGACGGAAGCGAGGGTGTCGAGGACAAGCCGCGCATGGTCGACAGAGATCTGTAGCGCTTCGGCAAGCGAGGCGGAGTCGACCCTTTGATTGAGCTTGGGCTTGAGCGGTGCAAGCGCTTGGATCGGGTCGTTGAAAATGAGCTTGGGGATAGGGAGGAGGCCGTGCTCGAAGGGTTCGCGACGGAGGTGGAGGAGCGTACTCGGATTCGGATACGGGTCTCGGGATGATGTTGTTGGATCGAGTGTCTCGGTCATGGTTTAATCCGGATCGACTTGTTCAGGGATTGCTTTTTTTTTCTCTCTCTCTTTTTCTTTTGGGCAGAGAAGCGAGAATGGAGAGTTGCAGATCTTCGAGAGATGAATGCTGTCGAAGAGGAGGAGGAGGTGGAGAGAGCAAGAGGTAGTGAGGTGAGGTCGAGTACATGGTAAACCTATTTCGTGGCGAAGTTTCATTGGTTGATCTTGAGCTTACTGCGATTTGTCCAAATTAGGTAACTAGCTTTCAGTCCAAATGCAGAAAACCCCTTAATTTTAGTTTTGCATGTTTTAGGTGCGAGTGCGAGTGCGAGTGCGAGTGCGACTACCGCTAGGAGTTTGTTTTCCCAATTTTCCGTTAGTTAGGCACTCTGATCAAAGTTTAGTAAATTTAGAAAGTGGAAAAAGTTCGTCCTGGGGGCCCAGTTGCGGACTTGTTGAATGATGACTTGATCGTTGCCTACTTAGCTGCTTTAGCCCACCCCCGTTCAACAGGAACGAGTAAACGTGTACTCTTTTACAGCTTTCTTAAATTGTCTTCTAATGCGAAGAATATGACCAATTCAGTTCCAATTAAGCAGCTGGATTTGAACAGTTTGTGATATGGTTAATCATGCAAACGCACACAATCAGTTGTATTAAGTTTTAATTCTTATGACAAATCAATGTATCGATCTAACGAGAAATAGATATTTAATTATTTATAATAAAAAAATAAGTTCAAATTTTATGAGAGTAAAATTAACTAAAATTAAATTAATGTTAAATTAAACCAATAACAAGAATAATAAACTAGGAAGAAAATAAGTATGAGATAGTTAAAGTTTGGGTTTTACTTAGCTGAAAGTCTTCCAATTAATTATCTAAGCAGGTTTTTTGTTGTCAACAATCACTCATAGTATTACAACTCTCTGTTGAGCAATTGTAACGTGTTCAATTAACCTATGATAATTTTTCGATCTCTCATATAATTAATTAAACTTATTAAGTTAAAGTTGTCAAATTAACAAATCATAATAAATAGAAAAACTTACAATTACCTCTGAGTATGCCATAACCTGTAATTTGCTCCTTCTATTTTTAAAAACCAACACTTTGTATTATATGTTTTTTACACTGTCTGATAACAACTTTTGAAATTATATTTAAATTGGACGATAGTCATCTTCTAGTAATTTTAATATCTCTAATATTTTTTTATAGTTAATAGATATTTTAAATTATCAATTTTTTCTTTCTGTATATGTATTTTTCTCCCTGTAAATGCATATTAGTATTTCTTAATGGTCAGTTGGTTGTGAAAAAAATATTAAAAATCTTGAAATTACTATAATATAGTAATTAGACTATTTAAATTAAGGTTTTAAAAATTGTTGTTGGCACTGTAAAGGAAACAATCGGTAAAGTGTAGGTTTTTTTAAAATAGAATGGTTAAAGTGTAGGTTAGACCAAACCACAGAGGGACTTTTGTAATTTTCCCTAATAAATAAATTTATCTCTATCCTAATTGTTGTAAACTCTATTTTCCTAATGCATGGATCAAATTTCACCTATGAGTCCTTCACTCAAATCCCTATAGTAAATTCTCTATGGTGATCAAAATATAGACAATGTTGATTACTATAAAGGAAATAGATTAAAACACAGTCTAAATAAATCAATTGAAATAATTTAATTAGACTTTATCCCTAACCTTAACATAAAAACTTAGCCTCTCATATTAGATTTAACAATAAAATCCAGTAATCCAATGAAACAAAGAAAAGACATGAACAAATAATTTAATTCAACCTGAAAATAAAGAAGAAAGGATAAAGGAACCAAAACGTTTCTCTCTCTTTGTGCGGCACCTCTTCCACGGTCTTCTCCCAATTTTATTTTGTCTTCAACTCCTTCGACCTTCACCAATTCGCTCCTCTCTCTCTCTCCTCGACTCATCCTTGCTCTCCACTCCTCCTGTTATGTTATATTTGTAGGTTTCTAATCCTTAACTTTTAGGATTCCAATTAACTAAAATATTCTTGATTTAAAATGTATCATAATATTACAAAAACAAAAGTATTTTAGTGATAAAAGTTTTTCCAATTCTAGTTGCACCTTTGTTTTATAATTTCTTGTAATTTAGTTTTTTTGCTTCATAAAAATCTGGTTAACTCCGTTGCAAGCTCCTTAACCTAAATAAAATAAAAAACTAAACATATGAGGATATTAAATCACTTAAATATTCTATAACTAACTCAAAATAGGCATAAAAACTAACACATAAATTAAGCTGATTAAATTCTCCCACACTTAACTATTTGTTTGTTCCCAAACAAACTTAAGCTAAAGAATTAAAAAAAAAAATAGATCACACTCCTGAGCAATGACACCATAAAAGAAGATTGAAACTTTAAAGCCTTCAAGAACTCAACAAAAGACATTAAGTATGTAACATCTTCAATCCAATGCAACTAAAAAGAAAACCAATATATGAAAGCAACTTACTCACAAGCTAACAACCACAATCCTTTACAGCACAATAAGAACATCAATCTTTCATGCAAAGTACAAAATAGAAATCACACTAGATTAGAGCTCATGTGCATCCAACCAACATACCACAAAACCATGGATAGTTAGTAATTAACTGTAATTTTCTTTGTTGATATATTTTTTTAAATTCTGTTCTTATGTTTCACCTTTTAGAAAATGTACCAACAAAGGCTCTGTCTATACCCAAGCTACTAGCTAAACACAAATCTAAGCTAATATTTAACCATACTCATGTTTCAAGCATCTTACTGAGTAGTGACCACTACCTACTTCAACACTATGAAACAATGGAGTAGATATTTATTCCATAAATAGGCAAAATTTTCCTGTTCCAATTTTTTTCTCAACTAATCACCCATATATCCATCAACCAAACAAACCTTATAAACCAAGTATATGAACTCATAATCTAGAATTTTTGAAACAATGAACTAAGTACAAAAAAAATGATGCAAAAAATAGTTTCTAAGACTATAATCCACTAACTTGATCTAAAATTGCAAAAACATTTAAAAAGTAATTTTACATATGCAAAAGGTCTAAATATTACTTCATGAACACTTAAGTCAAGCATTAAAGAATAAAAAGTAACAATCATCCTAAAAAATTTCAGTCCATGCTCAAAATTATGAATAAAAAAAAATAGCTAAACATGCAAAAAACAAAAATAAAATAGAAACCAAGGCCTAAGCTTCTACTTCCTCACACTTATTTCACACATTGTCCTCAATGTGTGGAATAAAGAATGAAAAGCTAAACTAAAAGTAAAATTAAAATGAATACTATCTTGGAGTTGAAGAACCAAGATCTTGATGAAGGCTAATAGGCTGCACAAGTTGTCAAAGATGTCTATAGCCCAAAATTGCAAGAAATTCTAGTAAAAAGCATTATTGCATTTGTCCCTACTCAAAATAAAAACACACACAAATAAACTAACAAAAAATAATAACAAATTAGAAAAAAAAAACAAAGCAATAAATGATTGAGTTGTCTCCCAACAAATGCTTGTTTATTATCATTAGCTTAACAAAACCACTATGAATATCAAGTTACTCCCTTAGGCACCACATCAAACATTGCCCAATGTCTAATTTATTCAAGTTGCATTTCTGACTCTAGTATTTGATTCCTTTCTTCTTATTTCAAGAATTCTGACTACCCTCCAACCTAACCATCTATTCACCACTTAAGGGGAACAACTTCTTCTTTTACTCAACCTCAATATTCGTTTTAGCTGGAGGTTGCTTCAACCCAAGATTTACCACTTGCAATTCATAAACTGAAGAATTGGCTCACTAGCATTTGTTCCTGCATTGGACAAGTATAACTCTAAATAATCATTAGATATGACATTTTTTTGTTGTAACTAAAATGGTTCTAGTTGTAACTAAAATGGTCTGCCCAAAGTAAAAGGAATTTTTTTGTGTTTTTTACTTTGCATCGACCTCACCTAGTTTTGTGTCATTTCTTCTATTTATCAAAATTTTCAACTTTGCCCTTCTTCCTTGTATTTTCTCTCTCCCTCTCCTCCTCTCTTTTTCCTTTTCACTTTACTTTCTCGGCTCTCTGTCTGTCTCTCTCTCCCTCTCCCTAGTAGCATCCTCCATCCTCCATTAGAATCACTGGCATTTTTCCTCCACAAATCTTGCCTTCATTGTACCTGGATTTTGTTAAGGGCAATATTTGATCAAAGGTCAAGCCATCTCTCTCTCTCTCTCCCCAATATCATCCTTCATCCTCCATTGGAATCATTGGCATTTTCCTCTACAAATCTTGCCTTCATTGTACCTGGATTTTGTTAAGGGCAATATTTGATTAAAGGTCAAGCCGTCAATCTCAACTCTTGTATTGAGCTCACCATCCTTGGCTCGATCGCTACCAGCTTGCAGCACTTCCTCATCGTCCTCGGCTTAATCTTTTCCAGCCCATAGACTATTCTCATTGCACTTACCTACATCTTTAGGTATGTTTTCTTTGTTCTGAACACAGGTTTAACATGACAATTAATTTTCTGTTTTACTCATATTTTTCTAAAAAATATGAATCGAGGAACTAGGATGGATATAGGGTTGGAATTTTTTTCCATTCCGTTTTCCCTTTAACTTTCACCACTACTAACAAACCCATATTTGTTTCATCTATTTCTTTTGTAGGGAGAGAGTGACAGAGACAGAGATAAAAAATAAAGACAAGGAAGAAGTTGTAAAAAGAAAAAGTAATCAATGATAAAATTGAAAATTTTGACAAAAAGAAAGAATGACACAAAATTGGGTAGGATCGGTGCAAAGTAAAAAAAGAAAAAGAAAAAAGCAATTACATCTGTTGACACCCAATTTCGTCCAGCCATTAAAAAAAAATTAAAATTAATTAAAAAAAAAAAAATTTAATTTAAAAAAAAAACTAAAAAAAACTAATTAATTATTAATTAGTTTTAGAAATTAACTATTAATTAATATATAAAAAATAATATAAAAAAAATTAATTAAATTAATTAATTAATTATTTTTTTAAAAAAAATAATAATAAAGAAGAAGAAGTCACCTCCCCGCCTTCCCCTGGCTAGCTGTTTCTCCCCCAGCTGAGCCTTCCCCTGGCTAGCACCTGCCCTGATCGATCTCTCTCGCTCTCTCGAGAACCTTCTGTCTCTCTCTTTTAGCTCCCAACACAGCTCGCTCTCACTCTGGGGGGGGGGATATTTTCTCTCACCCCTGCTACAGCCTACACTTCTCTCTCCCCCTCGCTCTCATTCACTCAGCTCGTCTCCCTCTCTGGCCTCTCTCCATTCTCTCTCTCTGCGCTCCCCTGAGCTCTCTCTCTCATCTTACGAGCTCAGCTCACTCTTCTTCTCCTTCACTCTCTCTTTCACTCTCACCTTCGCCAGCCACACCTGCTGCCCAAACTCCACCCGCTCCGCCCTCTTCTACGGCCGATCCGCCAGCCGTCGCCTTCTCTGTCTCCCAGTAGACGTCATGTCGCCGCCAGCCTTCCAGCCTGGCGGTTTATCTCCCTCCGACAGCCCATCGACGCCGTCATCTCTCCGCACTCAGCCACGCCTCTCCTGCTGCGACCCCTCCATTGCTGCGCTCAGCCACCGCCCGTCGCACTCAGGCCAGCTCCTCTGCGTCGCCTCCCCTGCTGTGACCCCTCCCTTGTCGCGCCTCCTCCCATGCTCGCGACGCTGCCAAGCTGAGCACGCCGCCGTCGCAACCATCCAGCCCGACGCCCTTCCCTTGCTGGCTGGGCCTCCTCCGCTCCCGTCGCGCCCGTCGCCCTCCATCTCCCCTCCTCTTCCGCGCCTAGAATCACCTCCGCCGCGAGCCTCGCCTCCGTCGCAACCTCCAGCGCCACCTAGCCACGCCGCCCTGATCGTCGCAGAAAAGAAAACGAAGATTGAAGAACGCCCAAAAAATATATATATATATATAAAAACGCCAGACGCGTTTTTTGTTCTGCTGACCAAGTCAATTTTATTTTATTTTATTTTTTTATTTTTATTTTTTTTAGTAAAATTCTTGTCTAGCCCCTAGTTTTCTTTATATTATCCATTTAAGTCACTAACTCTTTTATTTTTGCAGGTTAAGCATTGACAGCAGTTTTCTTTTGTTCCTTTCTTATTTTGTTTGTTTTGGTTACTCATTAAATGCAGCCATTAAATCTTCATAAACATATAACCTAGTGTGTTTGTTTGTTTGTTTTATTTTTATTAATTAAATTTTGGGATTAGGCAATTTTTTTTTATGCTCATATTTTCTTTACTGCCAAGTCTATTGTTTCTATTGGTAATTGTGTTGTTTTGGTATTTATGTTGTTATTGAATTCAACTTGCTTTGGTTTTTATATGTTTTGTTTAATCTTGACTTAAAAAAAAAAAATTTTTCAAATCCTAGGGATCGGTTTTCCCTTCCTCCTTTATTGTTGTCATGTGGTTGTTGGAGCTGGAATGGGTTAGTTGTCATTAGAATATTTTAATGACCTATGGCGCAATCAATTTTTTTTTTAAATTATTCTTCAGTGGTCGAGTTTCTTTTTCACCTGTGTTTGGGCTTAAGGAGAAAACTCCTAGAAAATTGTCGAAGGTAACTTTCTGGGTATTTACAGGATTTATTTATGAATGTTTTCTTTGTTGCTGTGTATTAGTAGTGAATTTAAGACCATCATGCGCTTAGTATCTGATTAAAAGCTATCCACATTTTTGGAATATTCTTCTTTGACGCTGAAATCTAGCATGTTAGCCATTTCCTAACAGTCATTTATCATCGTTATAACGTCTGAAAGAAAGTTCTTGCATTTTATTGGGGTTAAGGTTTCAATATTGGACTATCAAAGTTAAGACTTCAGAGAACATAGAAATTTTGTTTTGTCTATAGGACTGGGCACTAGAACTACTGTTTGTGTTATGTTTATTTCATATGTTTAATTGGGTGTGGCGTACATAAGACATGACATGAATTATATCAAGGAATAAGAAATTTATACATATGCAAGGTCATTTCTGGTTCTAAGAATTCCAAGTGATGAAGTTCTGAGGATTGATATTTGGGGTACCGTGTGATGCTGGGTGGCTAATAACCTTCATGTAAACTACCTATTTACTGCCCAGAGTTTGGCTAGCTTCAGATTAGAGAGCAGTAGCTATTTTTTTAAGTTAGGATTTAACTAAGTTCTGAGCAAAGCAAGCTATGCCCCTGCCATGTGGCCTATGTTAGATGAAAACTCCACAAGAGTTTCACGTGAAATTACTTCAACTGTTTCTCCATTTTTATGAACCATTTTGCAATGAACATTGTTTCATTAGATTTTTCCTTCCTTACGAAAGAAATCTTCAAACTCCAAAACGTTGTACTACATTGTTGTACTTATGCTCTTGAATCTGGGATTTTAATTTTTTTTTTTTTTTTGTTAAAGAGTCATTTTTTTGTCACCCAATTTAAGCAACTCCTTTTAGGTATAATTTTAACTTAGTTATCCAACTTTCTATTTTGTTCCTATGAGCCACTAATTATTTTTTTTTTTTTTTTTGGTTGCAGATCAGTCCCTGATAGCAGATTTATTTCTTTGTTCTTTTTTTGTTTCCTTTCTTTCTTTGATTATTTAACCATGTATTAGATTTAATCGTTAAATTCACTTAAAGATGTAATTTAGGATATTTATTTATTTATTTATTTTAGAATAGTTTAATTTTAATTGTTGTAATGCATTAAATGTGTATCAAATTATTAGAAATTCGTCTTAAGACGGATCATAAAATCCATGTCCAGATGATTCGGTTAGAATCCATGGCTTGGATATTAACTGAAATTATTAAAAAATAAAATTAAATTAAATAACGAAATCCTAAAACGGATCATATCCATGTCCAAATGATTCGGTTAGAATCCATGGCTTGGATATTAAATTTCCATATCCGGATGATCCGGCAGGATCTACGGTTTGGAAAATATCAATTTTTTTAAAATAAATAAATTAAATAAAAAAAAAATCCATATTTTTACAATATGGATAAAATTGTTTAAAATTTCACCAAATTCCGTGTCCAAATGACTCGGCAGAGTCCATGGTTCGGAATTAAAAATCTTCCGTGTCCAAATGACTCGGCAGAGTCCATGGTTCGGAAGTATCAAATTTTATCCAACTTAATTACCAAAAATCCACATCCGATTAATTCAGTTAAAAATTCTAGATTGAAAATTAACTGAAATTTATTTAAAAGCAAAGCGAAACAAAATTAAAATCAACTAAGGTGCCAATTTTTGGGCGTTTTAACAAAGTTGTTTTAACGTAACCGTACTCCCGAACCCCCGAACTCTCGTAGACCAATATTTAAGGTGACCAATCGACCTAGGTAAACTGATTGGTGGCGACTCCCGAAAACCCGACGTTGCCACAGCTTGGCGACTCCACTGGGGACTCCACGTTAGTGAGTCGAGCCTAAAGTTGATTTGTTTTGATTTACTTTGCTTATTATGTGGATTTATATGTTATATTTACTTATTCTAAACATGCATAATGCATTCACAATATGAAGCTCTATACCCGAGCTTCCTTAAATCAAACACGATTCTTTCTAAGCGGAATTGGTGTTGCTATCCTTGTGAGGCCACGGTCTCCAAGCCTTCACCGGTTTCAAAGTAGCAAAGTAGTGTATTGCCTTCTGAGACGGTTAGTCTCTGCATGGGCCCACGAAAAGCTACGACTCGAATTAATCCATTCCTTACATTAACCCTAGAGGGTAAGGAATCGGGCCGTCACTATGATTTAGTGACGGGATTCGGGAACTATCCCTTGCCTTTTTGATAAGCTACCTTATGCATATAGAACTCCCCACTTAACCATAGAACTGACCATAGAATTTCTACCATTTTACCAACGCCATAAGCACGTCCTTGTTATGCTATGTTGTTGCTCTACACTTTTATTTTCTTCGTGTCTTATATTTATGGTTTTAATTCATTTTTCCATAATACTTCATGAGTTGTTAATTGCTATTTAACTTATTAATAACCTTATCTTTCTTGTGCAATTATTCTTCATGCATCAAAACCACGCATCAAATTATGCTAACTTTTTGGTCTTTATAATGACAACTAAAAGTTTTGAAGTTTTACGATAATGGATAAGCAAACTCACTCATTGCATGCATTCCATTACATTAATCACGTGCATATAAAGTATGATAAAAATAATCTCATTACATGCATTCCATTACATTAATCACGTGCATATAAAGTCTGATAAAAACATAATCTCACTTTATATTGCATGCATCCATTACATCAATCACACGCATATAAAATCTGATAAAAATAATCTCATTGCATGCATTCCATTACATCAATCACGTGCATATAAATTTTGATAAAAACATAATCTCATTGCATGCATCCATCACATCAATCATATACGCATAGAATCTAATAAAATAAATATTCCTTTAAAAAGGTAAAATTGGACCTCAACACCGATATTCAACTCGGCTCCAAACAAGATTAATGGCAGAACAAGCCGAAGGACGTCTTATAGAGATGGAGTCCAAGATAGAAAGTATGGCAGAACAGATGAGACAATTCATGGAACTAATCAAGGAGAAAGTAACTCAAGTTCCCATCAAAGAAGCACAAGATCCCACTTATCCTCCGGGATTCACTCCGCAACGAGTCTCAGTCCAAGAAAACCTGTTTCAGGAACCAGGACAGTCTGCTAGTGTTCACCTGAAACAAGACACTGTGTATGAAGAGAAGAAGACACCACCAAAGGAAAATGGAGAATCTCAAAAACTCGAAACAATAGAGAAGAGACTGCGAGCCATTGAAGGAGGTAATATATTCGGATCTCTCTCAGTGGATGACCTCTGCTTAGTGCCAGACGTCATAATCCCTTCGGACTTTAAAGTACCGGATTTCGTAAAATACGATGGAACGAGTGATCCCATCACTCACATCACACTGTTCTTAAGGAGACTACAACCACTCACAAAAGATGAAAAGGTGTGGATTGCACTTTTTCAGGAAAGTCTCACAAAATCAACATTGCAGTGGTATCTAAATCAAGGACCAAGAAACATCAAAACTTGGAATGACCTTGCTCAGGCCTTCATCGGCAACTATAAACATGTTATGGACTTGGCTCCGGATCGCCAAACTCTCCAAAACATGGAGAAGAAAAAGCCAGAAACTTTCAAGGAATATGCCCAACGGTGGAGGGACTTAGCTGCACAAGTTCAGCCACCCATGACAGAAAAAGAAATGGTCACTTTGTTTGTCCAGACACTGAAATACCCATATTATGACAAACTCATTGGCAATTCGGCAACTAATTTCTCCGATGTTGTCATGTCTGGAGAAAGGATCGAGCATGGGATTAGGACTGGGAAGATTGCTGAGTCCTTTAGTGATCCTATGAAAAGAGGAGGACCATCTAGAACAAAAGATGAAGAAGTACAACAAATAGGACGCGAAAGAGGGATTCCCCTCGTAGGTACTGTGGCTACCAGTCCTCGCCTATCCTATTCTGCCAAAAGGCCCAATTATTATCCTACCAATAGGCCCAATGACTATCCTCCCAATATGCCCAATGATTATCCTTCCAATAGGCCTAATGATTATCCTCCCAATAGGCCCAACAATTATCCTCTCAACAGGCCTAATCAGTTACGGCCACCTGTTCCGACTCCTCCAGTACCCACACGAAGACCAAAAGAAGTTTTTGCACCAATTCCCATGACTTACACTGAGTTGTATCCAAAACTCATAGAAAGTCAACTTATCCGTCCAATTCCTACAAATCCATTTGGACCCCCATATCCAACGTGGTATGACCCCAACATAACTTGCCCATATCATGATGGCGTTCCAGGCCATGGCTTGGAAAATTGCACAGCATTGAAACGTATAGTCCAACAATTAATCGAATCAAAGTGGTTGGACTTTTCCGATGAACCGAACGTCACTCACAATCCATTGCCGCCTCATCAAGAAAAACCAGTCAATATGATAGAAGAACACCGGCTGATGAAAAAGTCAGTCAATGATATCATAACCCCTCTTAAGCATGTATATTCATGCCTTGTGAAAGAAGGGATTATCATGGGAAAGCCTTCTTTTGGACATGAAGAAGTTGAAGATGAGGAATGGTGCAACTTTCATGACAGTAAGAGTCATTCTATCCAAGAATGCTCAGAATTTCGTAAGAATCTGCAAAGACTCATAGACTCATCCCAACTTATCGTTTTTATGATGATGTGAATGTGATCATTAAAGAACAAGAAGTCAATGCTATACCAATCTCAAAACCTACTCTTAAGCCGTCAAGTCCCAAGGCCATTCCTCTACAAATCAAACAAAACCGAGGTCAAGCTGCTAGGCCCGATGTGATTGGTAATTGAAAGTGAAGATTTTGAGCTGGAATTACATTGATTTTGGAAGGGCTCCAAGTCAGATCTGACCTAACAGTCCGCATACATTTTCGAATGACAGGGAATCCTTTGAATAAACTTGTATCTTTGAAAGGTTGCAAAAGTAATCTAATAGTAAAAATCTCCTAGATTTAGTCCAGAATCTAGGGTGTAGTCTTTGTTAGATGGACACTTGGTATTCTTTTTCTGGTACAACAAAAAGATGTAATGCGTGCATTCTACTACTTTCCATTTTTACACTCTTTGCCATTATACTATCCATTATTGTCATCACACTTTACTTTTTGACAACCGGTAATTCTTTTTGTTCTCCAACAAAAAGATATTATGTGTGCATTCTACCATTTTTTACCAAAAATTTCATTTTTACCTCTATCTCTCAATCTTCGCCATTGCACTAACTATTATTGCCATCACACTTTACTTTTTGACAACTGGTAATTCTTTTTGTTCTCTAACAAAAAGATGTTACGTGTACATTATACCACTTTTTAATTCCATTATTACATCTACATATTGTACCAATTTTTACCAAAAATTCAATTATTACACCTACACATTCTATCACTTCTTACCAAAAATTCTGTTTTTACATCCATCTCTCACTCCTTTCCATTATACTATCCATTATTGCTATCATACTTTGCTTTCTAAATGATACTACTCGTGGGTGAAAATAAAAAGTTAAGGAAAATTTGATAGTAATGATCTTGAAAGTGCTGCCAAATCTAGTAAGAAGGATTTCATATGTTGCACCTCAACCCTCAAAAAGAATTCACAGTGGTTATCAACATCCTTGCAAGGAGTCCGGGATTAACTTCCAAAGAAGCTAGCTCTCATATTAAATGACTTCAGTGGCCTCCCAATTCTCACAAATGCTCAATACAAAAAAAAAATTCTCAGTTTTCCACAACACAAATTCCAACAAAGGAAAGAAGTTCCTCCCTTCCATCAAAAGCCATTAAAGAGAAAATCCAAACAAGAAAAAAAATCCAAAAAAAAAAAAGAGACTGAGAAGCAAATAAAGCCACTTGAGTCATCTCATTTCAAGAAGGCTATGATCTCGGTTCTCTGTAACAAAAACTCCGAAAAGGAAAAAGTTCATCCCTTCCACCAAAAAGCCAACAAGGGAAAATTCAAAACCAAAAAGAACTGAGAACAAGCACGAGCAAGCAAGGCCACTTGAGTCATCTCACTTCAAGAGAGTTATCAAGTATGTTATCACCATAGCTCACACAAAAAAACAAAAAAACAAAAAAAAATAGGGAAAAGGGCTTAAACTAGAAAAAAAAAAAAAGAAAGAAAAAAAGTGAGCTATGGATTCTAGACTGAAAACCTGCAAAGGCGGTTTAGAACACAAAAGCAACTTTCAAGCCAAGCATACATAAAGATCACGATAGTTGGGGGGCAACAGATGAGGTTTAACTTTCTGGAAAGAGTGGCAAGTTTGAGGTCATCACTATTGAGTTTTTCATCATAATCAAATTTGCTCACGAGTAGTATTAAAAGACCCTTCTTTCAAACCACTTAAACTTAACTTTCCTCAGACTTATCATCCTCATTCAGCTAAAAGACTATCATTGTGAAACTTGTTTCTACCTTATTTAATACTGCTCACGAGTAGTATTAAAAGACCATTCTTTCACACCACTTAAATTTAACTTTCCTTAGACCTAACATCCTCATTCAGTTAAAAGACTATCATTGTGAATCATGTTTCTACCTTATTTAATACTGCTCACGAGTAGTATTAAAATACCCTTCTTTCACACCACTCAAACTTAACTTTACTCAGACCTAATATTTACCTCTTAATATTATTCTCATTCAGCTAAAAGACTGCCACAAAAAAAAAAACATTCAAACTTAACTTTCCTCACACCTAACATTTACCTCTCGATATCATCCTCATTCAGTTAAAAGGCTATTATTGTGAATCATGTTTCTACCTTATTGCCTTGCACAGTTTATGTCTTCGAGTTGGAAAGGGAAGAATGGCAGGACATTTTAATTGAAAACAAAGACCGTAAATTACTTTGTCAAGCTTTGAAAATTGATGAAAGTTTTTCTTTAAGGCCAAACCATTATTCATTAATGTATGTAGACTTAAAAGTAAGGAGATAACTTGAGTCTTTCTTTAATAAGATGTGGTTCTTGTAAGAGAAATTTACGATCAAGTGCCATCACAAAGGTCTAGAAATGCTCGACCTTCTATTAAAGGCGAGGTGATACCTTTTATCCACATAAATACCATATTCAGGGGGGCAAAGTAGTCTCTACGAAGCGTAAGAGGAGTACTGCCAACAAAGAAACTCAACAGACAAGGGGGCAAGTTTTATGGATCAAAACTTGAGCTCAAGGAAGAGCAATCATTCAGACTATAACATGGAGATAAATAAGTGTCGACAAGGCCACAAGAAAAGGGACAATGAAACATTGAAAGTTAAGCCTTCGATAGTATGAAATCCATGACAATGGATGAGTACCCGAAAGAGATATAAATTATGAGGCGGGCCAACTTTAAAGAAATTGAGGCCAAAATTCAAGAACAAGTCAAAGAAAGGGGATTTTGAAAAGAGTTGAGCTTTTGAGGCAGTAAACAAAAGCTGGAAAGCATAAAGAGATTCAATGATAGTCCAAGAAGGCCATCACAAAGAGGATCCAGTAAAGCAAAGACATGAAGAACTAGATCCATAAAAAAAAAAAAAAAACATCAATTCCACATGCTCTGCATTCATGCATTTCACATCATGCATGCATGGCTTTTGCATAATAGGAACCAAATGGGAAACACATCCACCGCACCGTTACAGCAGTATAAGCTGAGATCTCAATAATATCAGCTCTTACCAATCTATCACTGGATACACAGCTAATATGCGGGACCAACCCGCATCAGGAATTCAAGGATAAGGTAGACAATATGTCAAAAGCCTGGCAATTGATTCAATAATCGAGACTACACCTGGAAGGACAGGATTGACATCAGCTAGTAGTATCCAAAATAAGAGATAGCTATAGCCAAGGATAAGGCAGATATCAAAAAGGATAAAGTAGACAATATTGTCAAAAGCTTGGCAATTGATTCAATAATCGAGGCTACACCTGGAAGGACAGGATTGATGCCAGCTTAGCAGCATCCAAGATAAGAGATAGCTGTGGTCAAAGATAAGGCAGACATCAAGAAATATTGTCGTTGAAACTTTGTCAAAAGCGGACAATGGATTCAATAATCGAGGACTGGATCAACGGATAAAAAAAAAATATCTATCAAAATGAAGTAGGATCTACTTTTCCGGTTAAACGGCGGATACGGTACTCCGTGACTCTCAAGTCGGTTCTCTCAGTTGCCCATAATAACTGATTCCTTCACCCCTTCTTTCTTTTACTTCCTCCTAGAAAATGGATCCTACTTTTTCCGCCTTGCGAAAGTATTTCCCTTCTCTCCCAATGAACATCCTCAAAAAGATCTACCAAGTTCGCTGTGAACGATTAAGAGTTCTGATGCACAAAGGAATCCCTGAAGATGTGCGATGGTTAATCGAAGCCAAGGTTCGTCTAGCAGGTGAAATCCCAGAGGCATTTGTGTCTCACATGCCTGGTATAGGCAAAAGCTCTTATGCCAAAAAGCGAAGAGCGAAAAGGTTACAAGTCTGCCATAAATGTGGACGGTGGACTTGTAATACTAAATGTCGTTCTTTAGGGATGATCTCTGATAATCGAGAAGATAAAATACGATTCATTAAGAATGGCTTGAGTAAAGACTCGTTGGATGATATCCAATTGACTCTTGAGACGCATTCTTGTGGATCTGTGCAACGTGAACTACTTGGTTTGTGGAGCATTTTTCATGAAGAACGAGAACGATACAGTCCCGGGAATCTGACGTTAAACGACCCTATTTGTCAGCTTGTAAGAAAACTGGATGGGAAGCAAATCCTCGACTCATAGAAGCCATTAATCCCGTTACTGGACGTAAAACCAGTGGAAGATGTGAGCCACAGTCACAATCACTGTACATACAATTTATCATATTTAAAATTTTCCATTTTTCTTTTAATAATGTATTTGCTCCCGTAAGTGTAATCGACACGTTATCCATTTCATCGCTATAAATGCATGTTCTTCCAGTCGGTTATCTAAGTTTCCTTCAATAACTAATTCCTTTCCATCATCTCTCAAATTCTTCTCTCATCAATGGATTCTACTCTTTCTGCACTGCGAAAATACTTTCCTTCCCTTCCAATAAAAGTCCTTAAAAAGATCTACCTTGCTAGATGTGAAAGAATCAGAGTTTTTACACGCAAAGGCATTCCCGATAATGTGCAGTGGATAATTGAAGCTAAGGTCCGTCTGGCGGGTGAAGTTCCAGATGCATTTATGCCCCGCATGCCCGGTTTAGGTAAAAGCCGTTATGCCAAAAGGCGAAGAGCAAAGAGACTAGGCGTGTGTTATAAATGTGGGCGATGGAATTGTATTACTAAATGTCGCTCTTTAGGATACATCTCCATAAATCGTGAAGATAAAAGAAAATTCATTAAGAATGGCCTGCGTAAGGAATCTCTGGAAGATATCCGAGAGACTCTTGAAACGCATTCTTGTGGAAAAGTGCAAGGTCAAATTGTCAAATTGTGGAGGACTTACCATAAAGAACGAGACCGTTACAGTCTTGGGAATGTGACTGTAAACGACCCTGTCTGCCAGCTTGTAAGAAAACTGGATGGGAAGCAAGCCCTTGACTCATAGAAGGCATTGAAGCCATTACTAGATATAAATCAGTGGAAGATGAGAGTCACAGTCATGATTGCTGTACATATAAGCTGTCATTTGTCTTTTCTTTTGACAATAATGTACTTGCTTCTGTAAGTGTAATTAACGCATTATCCCTTTCATCACTATAAATATGTGTTAGTTATTTTCGTTTCCTACAATCACTAATTTCTTTCTTTGCCTCCTTCATCAATGGAGTCTTCTCTTTCCGCCCTACGAAAATATTTTCCTTCCTTCCCAATAAATGTTCTTAAAAAGATTTATCAAGCTAGATGTGAACGATTCAGAGTATTTATGCACAAAGGCATTCCTGATAATGTGCGGTGGCTAATTGAAGCTAAGGTTCGTTCAGCTGGTGAAGTTCCCGAAGCGTTCTTTCCCCGTATGCCCGGCTTTGGTAAAAGCGCTTATGCCAAAAAAAGAAGAGCAAAGAGGCTAGGCGTTTGTCATAATTGTGGATGGTGGATTTGCGGCAATAAATGTCGTTCTCCAGGAGTGATCACCAGAAATCGTAATGATAGAATAAAATTCATCAAGAATGGCTTGCGTAAGGAATCTCTGGAAGATATTCGAGAGGTTCTTGAAGCGCATTCTTGCGGAATAGTGCAATTTGAGGTTGTTGGATTATGGATAATTTTCCAAAAAGAACGAGATCGTTATAGTCTTGGGAATCTGACTTTAAACGACCCAGTTTGCCAGTTTGTGAGAAAACTGGATGGGATGCAAATCACCGATTCATAGAAAGCATTGAAGCCATTACTGGACGCAAAGCCAGTGGAAGACGAGGATCAAAGTCACGATTACTGTACGTGCTAGCTGTCGCTTTTGAAATTTTCCTCCCCTTTCAGCGATAATGTATCCACTCCTGACATGAGCCATAGTTACGATTACTGTACGTGCTAGCTGTCGCTTTTGAAATTTTCCTCCCCTTTGGCAATAATGTACCCACTCCTGACACAGACTACTGTATATAGCTGCCACTTTTGAAATTTTCCTTCTCTTCCAACAATCACGTACCTACTCTTGACGTAAGCTACAGTAGTGACTACTGTACATGCTAGCAGCTATTTTGAAAATTTTCCTCCTCTTTTAACGATAGTGTACCCATACCTGACCAGAGTCATATTCGTGACTACTGTGAATAGCTGGCAATAATGTATCCATTCTTGAAAATAAAATTATTGCCTTCTCTCTTCATCTCTATAAATATATCCTTTTTTCTCACAAGAGTAAGGATAAGAATGGAGAAAACCTCAACTCGTAAATCCCGAAGTATTTGTGTATTTTCTGGGGCTTTTCCTGGAAAAGATGAAGAATATTTAAAGGCAGCCAACCATTTGGGTAGAGTATTAGCTGAGCGAAAAATACATTTAGTTTATGGAGGAGGTAGTGTCGGATTAATGGGAGGTGTAGCATCAGCAGCATCTTTAGGAGGAAGTCAAGTTTTGGGCATCATCCCTGGACCTTTGAAATTTGTTTCTGGGGGCACGATTGGAGAAGAATTAGTGGTTAAAAATTTGCAAGAGCGTGTGTTACAAATGCTTTTAAATGCTGATGCTTTTATCGCTCTACCAGGTGGTTTTGGCACATTGGGAAAAGTCTTCCAAATTGCTTCCATGGCCCAACTCAATTTGCATAAGAAACCCATTGGGCTTTTGAATGTTAACAATTTCTTTACAGGTCTGATAGCTTTTATGGATTATGCTATGCAGAAGAATTTCATATCAAGAGTGGCACGGCGAATCATAATATCCGCAACAACTGCTGAAGAATTGCTAGATAAAATACAAGCTTTTGTTCCTGAACCAGATCCAGCAATGATTCAGATAGACTGGACACGACAGTCTTTCCCGACCAGTTCACTCCCATAATGGTCCTCTACTCACCCTGTTGAAGTATTGTGGAAGAAAAAAGCGATCTGATCCGTTTTTCTTGTCCTTTAGTTTTAATTATCAGCATTTTCTTTCGTGTTTCAGTTTTTATTTTCAGGGAATTTCGTTATCTTATAAGATAGTTTCGTCCATGCTGATATTAAAACCATGGGACAATGCCTTTAGGTTGGAATGGCTGAGTAAAGAGTAATTTTTATTACTCTTGAGACGCATCCTATTAGGTCTACTAGGCATAACATTTTGGGGTAGTTAAGCTTTAACCTTATTTGGATGACATATCTCACAAGGGAATCTATATTTACTGAAGAAAATATTAGATGAACCTTGGATATTGATTCCAAACATCCGTTCCCTTTACATAATTTGTCAGTGTTATTGTCATCATCAAGATTCACTCATCTTATCGAAGTTTAAATTTTTGCACTCACCTATTATGAAAATTCACACTTTCGAAGAAAATTATTCCAATTTCAATTGCTTTCATATAAATTTCGCTCGAGGTCCTAAGGAAAGCTCCTTAGCCTCAAAATCAATTTTCATCATCCGGGTTTTAAGGATGGAACCTTTGCCTCGAAAATAATCAATTTTCATCATCGAGGTTTTAAGGATGGAACCTTTACCTCGACATCAATCAATCAATCCGAGGTTTTAAGGATGGAACCTTTGCCTCGAAAACAATCAATTTTCATCATCGGGGTTTTAAGGATGGAACTTTTGCCTCGAAAATAATCAATTTTCATCATCGGGGTTTTAAGGATGGAACCTTTGCCTCGAAAACAATCAATTTTCATCATCGGGGTTTTAAGGATGGAACCTTTGCCTCGAAAACAACCAATTTTCATCATCGGGGTTTTAAGGATGGAACCTTTGCCTCGAAAATAATCAATTTTCATCATCAGGGTTTTAAGGATGGAACCTTTGCCTTGAAAAGAATCAATTTTCATCATCGGGGTTTTAAGGATGGAACCTTTGCCTCGAAAACAATCAATTTTCATCAATCCGGGGTTTTAAGGATAGAACCTTTGCCTCGAGATCAATCAATCAATCTGGGGTTTTAAGGATGGAACCTTTGCCTCGAGATCAATCAATTCGAGGTTTTAAGGATGAAACCTTTACCTCGACATCAATCAATCAATCTGAGGTTTTAAGGATGGAACCTTTGTCTCGACATCAATCAATCAATACGAGGCTTTAAGGATGGAACCTTTACCTCGACATCAATCAATCAATCCGAGGTTTTAAGGATGGAACCTTTGCCTCGAAATCAACCAATCAATCTGAGGTTTTAAGGATGGAACCTTTGCCTCGAGATCAATCAATCAATTCGAGGTTTTAAGGATGGAACCTTTACCTCGACATCAATCAATCAATCCGAGGTTTTAAAGATGGAACCTTTGCCTCGAAATCAATCAATCAATTCGAGGTTTTAAGGATGGAGCCTTTACCTCGACATCAATCAATCAATCCGAGGTTTTAAGGATGGAACCTTTGCCTCGACATCAATCAATCAATTCGAGGCTTTAAGGATGGAACCTTTACCTCGACATCAATCAATCAATCCGAGGTTTTAAGGATGGAACCTTTGCCTCGAAATCAACCAATCAATCTGAGGTTTTAAGGATGAAACCTTTGCCTCGACATCAATCAATCAATCCGAGGTTTTAAGAATAGAACCTTTGCCTCGAGATCAATCAATCAATCCGGGGTTTTAAGGATGGAACCTTTGCCTCGAGATCAATTATCAATCCGAGGTTTTAAGGATGGAACCTTTGCCTCGACATCAATCAATCAATCCGAGGTTTTAAGGATGAAACCTTTGCCTCGACATCAATCAATCAATCTGAGGTTTTAAGGATGAAACCTTTGCCTCAAAATCAATTTTCATCATCGGGGTTTTAAGGATGGAACCTTTGCCTCGAAATCAATCAATCAATCCGAGGTTTTAAGGATGGAACCTTTGCCTCGAGAACAATCAATCAATTCGAGGTTTTAAGGATGGAACCTTTACCTCGACATCCATCAATTTTCCTTCAAACGATAGGAGAGTTCCTATCGTTGAGGTTCTAAGGTAGGACCCTTAACCTCAAAACAATCAATTTTCCTTCAAAACGATAGGAGAGTTCCTATCGTCAAGGTTCTAAGGTAGGACCCTTAACCTCAAAATCATCAATTTTCCTTCAAACGATAGGAGAGTTCCTATCGTCGAGGTTCTAAGGTAGGACCCTTAACCTCAAAATCATCAATTTTCCTCCAAATGATAGGAGAGTTCCTATCATCGAGGTTCTAAGGTAGGACCCTTAACCTCAAAATCATCAATTTTCCTTCAAACGATAGGAGAGTTCCTATCATCGAGGTTCTAAGGTAGGACCCTTAACCTCAATCATCAATTTTTCTTAAACGATAAGAGAGTTCTTATCGCAAAGGTTCTAAGGTAGGGCCCTTAACCTCAAACTTTCAACGATAGAACCTTTCCTATCGTCGAGGTTCTAAGGAGAGTTCCTTAACCTCAAATAATCAATCATTCAGTCCATCTTACAACGATAGAACCTTTCCTATCGTTAGAGGTTCTAAGGACCTTTCCTTAAACCTCAAACAAACAATCAATCATTCAGTCCATCTTACAACGATAGAACCTTTCCTATCGTTAGAGGTTCTAAGGACCTTTCCTTAAACCTCAAACAAACAATCAATCATTCAGTCCATCTTACAACGATAGAACCTTTCCTATCGTTAGAGGTTCTAAGGACCTTTCCTTAGACCTCAAACAAACAATCAATCATTCAGTCCATCTTACAACGATAGAACCTTTCCTATCGTTAGAGGTTCTAAGGACCTTTCCTTAACCTCAAACAAACAATCAATCATTCAGTCCATCTTACAACGATAGAACCTTTCCTATCGTTAGAGGTTCTAAGGACCTTTCCTTAAACCTCAAACAAACAATCAATCATTCAGTCCATCTTACAACGATAGAACCTTTCCTATCGTTAGAGGTTCTAAGGACCTTTCCTTAAACCTCAAACAAACAATCAATCATTCAGTCCATCTTACAACGATAGAACCTTTCCTATCGTTAGAGGTTCTAAGGACCTTTCCTTAAACCTCAAACAAACAATCATTCATTCAGTCCATCTTACAACGATAGAACCTTTCCTATCGTTAGAGGTTCTAAGGACTTTTCCTTAACCTCAAACAAACAATCAATCATTCAGTCCATCTTACAACGATAGGAGCTTTCCTATCGTTAAAGGTTCTAAGGATCTTTCCTTAAAACCTCAGAGTTTCGGCGGCGAGAAAGTTCTCAATGCCTAGCTAAGCTGGACGAAATTTGGTAACGACTTTGCATACATCATGTCCCATTAAGCATGCAAAGGGGGGCAGCTGTTGACACCCAATTTCGTCCAGCCATTAAAAAAAAATTAAAATTAATTAAAAAAAAAAATTTAATTTAAAAAAAAAACTAAAAAAAACTAATTAATTATTAATTAGTTTTAGAAATTAACTATTAATTAATATATAAAAAATAATATAAAAAAAATTAATTAAATTAATTAATTAATTATTTTTTTTAAAAAAATAATAATAAAGAAGAAGAAGTCACCTCCCCGCCTTCCCCTGGCTAGCTGTTTCTCCCCCAGCTGAGCCTTCCCCTGGCTAGCACCTGCCCTGATCGATCTCTCTCGCTCTCTCGAGAACCTTCTGTCTCTCTCTTTTAGCTCCCAACACAGCTCGCTCTCACTCTGGGGGGGGGGATATTTTCTCTCACCCCTGCTACAGCCTACACTTCTCTCTCCCCCTCGCTCTCATTCACTCAGCTCGTCTCCCTCTCTGGCCTCTCTCCATTCTCTCTCTCTGCGCTCCCCTGAGCTCTCTCTCTCATCTTACGAGCTCAGCTCACTCTTCTTCTCCTTCACTCTCTCTTTCACTCTCACCTTCGCCAGCCACACCTGCTGCCCAAACTCCACCCGCTCCGCCCTCTTCTACGGCCGATCCGCCAGCCGTCGCCTTCTCTGTCTCCCAGTAGACGTCATGTCGCCGCCAGCCTTCCAGCCTGGCGGTTTATCTCCCTCCGACAGCCCATCGACGCCGTCATCTCTCCGCACTCAGCCACGCCTCTCCTGCTGCGACCCCTCCATTGCTGCGCTCAGCCACCGCCCGTCGCACTCAGGCCAGCTCCTCTGCGTCGCCTCCCCTGCTGTGACCCCTCCCTTGTCGCGCCTCCTCCCATGCTCGCGACGCTGCCAAGCTGAGCACGCCGCCGTCGCAACCATCCAGCCCGACGCCCTTCCCTTGCTGGCTGGGCCTCCTCCGCTCCCGTCGCGCCCGTCGCCCTCCATCTCCCCTCCTCTTCCGCGCCTAGAATCACCTCCGCCGCGAGCCTCGCCTCCGTCGCAACCTCCAGCGCCACCTAGCCACGCCGCCCTGATCGTCGCAGAAAAGAAAACGAAGATTGAAGAACGCCCAAAAAATATATATATATATATAAAAACGCCAGACGCGTTTTTTGTTCTGCTGACCAAGTCAATTTTATTTTATTTTATTTTTTTATTTTTATTTTTTTTAGTAAAATTCTTGTCTAGCCCCTAGTTTTCTTTATATTATCCATTTAAGTCACTAACTCTTTTATTTTTGCAGGTTAAGCATTGACAGCAGTTTTCTTTTGTTCCTTTCTTATTTTGTTTGTTTTGGTTACTCATTAAATGCAGCCATTAAATCTTCATAAACATATAACCTAGTGTGTTTGTTTGTTTGTTTTATTTTTATTAATTAAATTTTGGGATTAGGCAATTTTTTTTTATGCTCATATTTTCTTTACTGCCAAGTCTATTGTTTCTATTGGTAATTGTGTTGTTTTGGTATTTATGTTGTTATTGAATTCAACTTGCTTTGGTTTTTATATGTTTTGTTTAATCTTGACTTAAAAAAAAAAAATTTTTCAAATCCTAGGGATCGGTTTTCCCTTCCTCCTTTATTGTTGTCATGTGGTTGTTGGAGCTGGAATGGGTTAGTTGTCATTAGAATATTTTAATGACCTATGGCGCAATCAATTTTTTTTTTAAATTATTCTTCAGTGGTCGAGTTTCTTTTTCACCTGTGTTTGGGCTTAAGGAGAAAACTCCTAGAAAATTGTCGAAGGTAACTTTCTGGGTATTTACAGGATTTATTTATGAATGTTTTCTTTGTTGCTGTGTATTAGTAGTGAATTTAAGACCATCATGCGCTTAGTATCTGATTAAAAGCTATCCACATTTTTGGAATATTCTTCTTTGACGCTGAAATCTAGCATGTTAGCCATTTCCTAACAGTCATTTATCATCGTTATAACGTCTGAAAGAAAGTTCTTGCATTTTATTGGGGTTAAGGTTTCAATATTGGACTATCAAAGTTAAGACTTCAGAGAACATAGAAATTTTGTTTTGTCTATAGGACTGGGCACTAGAACTACTGTTTGTGTTATGTTTATTTCATATGTTTAATTGGGTGTGGCGTACATAAGACATGACATGAATTATATCAAGGAATAAGAAATTTATACATATGCAAGGTCATTTCTGGTTCTAAGAATTCCAAGTGATGAAGTTCTGAGGATTGATATTTGGGGTACCGTGTGATGCTGGGTGGCTAATAACCTTCATGTAAACTACCTATTTACTGCCCAGAGTTTGGCTAGCTTCAGATTAGAGAGCAGTAGCTATTTTTTTAAGTTAGGATTTAACTAAGTTCTGAGCAAAGCAAGCTATGCCCCTGCCATGTGGCCTATGTTAGATGAAAACTCCACAAGAGTTTCACGTGAAATTACTTCAACTGTTTCTCCATTTTTATGAACCATTTTGCAATGAACATTGTTTCATTAGATTTTTCCTTCCTTACGAAAGAAATCTTCAAACTCCAAAACGTTGTACTACATTGTTGTACTTATGCTCTTGAATCTGGGATTTTAATTTTTTTTTTTTTTTTTGTTAAAGAGTCATTTTTTTGTCACCCAATTTAAGCAACTCCTTTTAGGTATAATTTTAACTTAGTTATCCAACTTTCTATTTTGTTCCTATGAGCCACTAATTATTTTTTTTTTTTTTTTTGGTTGCAGATCAGTCCCTGATAGCAGATTTATTTCTTTGTTCTTTTTTTGTTTCCTTTCTTTCTTTGATTATTTAACCATGTATTAGATTTAATCGTTAAATTCACTTAAAGATGTAATTTAGGATATTTATTTATTTATTTATTTTAGAATAGTTTAATTTTAATTGTTGTAATGCATTAAATGTGTATCAAATTATTAGAAATTCGTCTTAAGACGGATCATAAAATCCATGTCCAGATGATTCGGTTAGAATCCATGGCTTGGATATTAACTGAAATTATTAAAAAATAAAATTAAATTAAATAACGAAATCCTAAAACGGATCATATCCATGTCCAAATGATTCGGTTAGAATCCATGGCTTGGATATTAAATTTCCATATCCGGATGATCCGGCAGGATCTACGGTTTGGAAAATATCAATTTTTTTAAATTAAATAAAAAAAAAATCCATATTTTTACAATATGGATAAAATTGTTTAAAATTTCACCAAATTCCGTGTCCAAATGACTCGGCAGAGTCCATGGTTCGGAATTAAAAATCTTCCGTGTCCAAATGACTCGGCAGAGTCCATGGTTCGGAAGTATCAAATTTTATCCAACTTAATTACCAAAAATCCACATCCGATTAATTCAGTTAAAAATTCTAGATTGAAAATTAACTGAAATTTATTTAAAAGCAAAGCGAAACAAAATTAAAATCAACTAAGGTGCCAATTTTTGGGCGTTTTAACAAAGTTGTTTTAACGTAACCGTACTCCCGAACCCCCGAACTCTCGTAGACCAATATTTAAGGTGACCAATCGACCTAGGTAAACTGATTGGTGGCGACTCCCGAAAACCCGACGTTGCCACAACATCTATTTTTAACCTACTAAATTGGCTTCGACTTTATTCTATGCAATCACCTTCATTTATTGCCAAACATCTAGACACTTCAGTAGAGCCAAAATTCAGGTGAACTGATGAATACTCATAAGTGTATTGCTATTAAGGGTTTAAATTATTATTATATACTTTGAGTATGATTAATTGCTTTATTCTAAGCATTTTTACTATTCATCAAGTTACTATTCATACACAAATTTTACTGTTCATGCACATTTTCACTATTCATCAATGTTAAATAATTATTTTTTTATGTAGGTAAAATCATCACTTGGTGACCCTTCATGAGAAAAATCATATCTAGAGCTGTAGATGTCAGAACTGAGTGATTCCAAATTCATCTGAAATTCAACACATAGATCTTCAACTCTGCTTTATTTTGCAAGCTAGTTTGGTCGTTTTCATTGCCGAAATTTGATTATAGATGAGACCATTCGTTCTTTCGTGTGCTGAAGAGTAATTTCGGTAAAAAAATCATAACTTGAGCTACAGATGTCCAATTTGAATAAGCAAGCTATCAATTCAAAGCTAACGAAGAGATCTACAAGTCTTGTGCTTTGAGAAAAAGCTGATTCGATATATATAGTGGTCAAAAAATTAAAATAAGTTACAATTCACCATTGTTGATTTGTATTTACTTATATTTCACTATTTCATTTTACCATTTCACTCACATCAAAAACTCTATAAATAGGCACCTTGGGAGGAGGGTAAGGGATGCCATTTCTTAGGCCTCATTTATGTTTTAGTATCAAAGTTAGCTTTTCTCCTTTGTTCTTGTTCTTGTTTTCAATATTGAAACTTTGTCTAAGTGTTTTCTCATTCTTCTTCTTATTCTTCCTTTAATCTTTCAATCCATATTCATTTCATCTTTCTACATGCTATTTACTTTTATCATGGCTAACTAATCTTTTTTTTGCTAAGGTGAAATGGTGAAGTTTTTTGTATAAAGGTTATGATTGATTTGAATGGATCACAATGTTAACGATATTTTATTCCTTAATCTATTTAACTTCACTCTTTGTTAAGTGGGAGTCTTGATTCATCATAGTCAATCATTGGCACAAAAGCTACTTGATTCCCTCTGTAGAACATTCCTCTGCTGACTATATTAGAATCTTGAGTTATTGTCGATAAAGGTTGACATGATGGATACTTAAACACATTAGCAAGCGTTGGCGTTTTAAGATCAATGAAAGTTAATACTAACTAAATTTTTCGATTGGGACCTCCTTTATGTGTGGATCCCAATTGAGTGGTAAGATAGGCTAAAATTAATCATAGCATATATACTAAAAGTGGATCCCCTAACCTTAATTATTTATTTGAATTTGAATTTTTAATCAACACCTATTCACACCTTGCACCAAAATCTTTTCTTATTACCAAATCTGCTATTTGTATTTCTTAATTCACTTCATTGTGGTTCGACATTCGTACTCCTGAGATTTTATTACTTCCGACAACCTACACTTGGGTTACAATTGCTAAAGTGCAGCATGAACTCAACAAAAAACCTACATCTATTGTTGTCCACTTTCAATTAAAGATTTATCCTATAAGAGTTTTGAATTACTCTTGAACAACAAGATTTAAAAGAGATTACATTTATCATAAAATCTAATAAATAATATCAAATAAGGTCAATTCAGTAACAAAAACATTGAAAGAAATTTTTCCAGATTCGGACTGAAGTATGAATTTAGCCAAAAATGACAGAGATGGATAGGGGTGACAGTGGAAAGGGAATGGATTGAAAGAGACAAGGCTAGGCAGCTGAACGTAACTAATTCTTCATCTAAGTATCAATGTATCATTTCATTTTTATGATTAAGATAAACAGAAAACACAATGTCAGTTGTATTTCTATAATAAAAGAATGCTTAAATGAAAACAAAGAAAAAACCACTAGTACAAAAACAATACTTAAAATAAAGTAAAAAAAATTATAAATTTAAAAATTGCTCATGTCTAAGTTCTAGATCCAACAAAATCTCTGTAACAAATTCAAAAAGATACATAACCCATACAAGCAAAATTCAGTATCATACCGTGCGCCATTTTTTTTTAGTTTCTGGATTACAAATCTTTAATTTCTAGTGTTTGTTTAATCCATCCGAGAAAAATTATGCGTAGACCACCATTTCATGCCCTTTAGGAAATCATGGAGACATCCTCTTCATAAAGTATAAAACTATAAGAGTTTAACCGACATTGGTAATCAAATTTTTAATCGTCAACCATTCAGTCATTAATTAGCCTCTGAAAAGCATAATGAGTTTCATGACTAACTGAAGAACTGATCAGTCAGTAGTCGGTTGTCGGCTATTTTATCATTTTGATTGTTGGATCCTAGAAATGATTTTTTTAGTCCTTAGTCAATTGTTGAAAATTGAAAACTGATCATTTGGTGGCCAAATCATTTTATCATGATTCTGGTTTTTATTCTAGTATAGCAAGCGACAAATCTAGAGGGTGATTGCTCAGAGCTACAATTACTTCAAGTGGCAGAACAATGCCTCAGGTCCTTGGTGGGTAAGGGATAATTGGTGAACACTGAGCACATTTCCCACTAGGTTTTAGACAGTAAAACAACCGATATTTGGTGGAAATAAGTAGACAAAAAAAAAAAAGAATTCGTCAGTGTTGTTGATGCTAGATCCAATTTTAAGTGATAAAGGGATTTCAGTAAAAAAGGTCAAAGTCAAGGAAGCAATATATCCATTGATCACTTTTTCCCTTTTTTCTATTGTTTCTTGTTTATCTTAATGAACTTTGTCCACCTTACGATTGATATGAAATATTTTAAAAACATTGTAGATCATGTCCTTAGGACAACAATAAGTCTGTCCATTGTTGACAAAGTAAATACAATGTGGGAGACTGCTGTGAGTAAGATCACATCTCTTCTAGATGAACTATTTTCATGAATGGATTCTGCAACACATCTTTTCTTAGTCAAGGATTATGTCACACTTCTTGGAGCAACTCTTAGACAATAAGGGTATGAAGTCACACCAATTTTTGAGGTCTTGGATAAAAATTGAGATAAGTACCACCGTATTCTCTACACCTATAAATTATACATCTAGGCTAAAAGAAAAAAAAAAAGGACAACAACAAATTATAGGAGAAGCATAACCAATGAGAAGGAAAATTTCTCTACAAAAATCTCTGTCCAGCTCTTCAAGCAGATCAAGCATAAATGCATGGCGAGATGAGAAATCAAATTCAAGAAAGATTAAATCACAGTTTCAAGGCCAGATTTGAGGAACGCACGATGGTGCTGCATCAAGTCCAAGTTTAGATATAGCGGAAGCCACAGGGAATGTAAAGGTTTCGTTTCTAAGTTGCATCAACTCAAACGTCAAGGAAAGCGGTAAAAAACTGGCAAACATTGCCGAAAGCTCCCAAGTCCAAGAAGTAAGGTGAAAAGTTTTAGTCTGAATAAAGTGGTAAGGAAAATTTGTTTGTGTGTGTACAAGATAAGTCTCGAACTTCATGTTCGTGAAGAAGCCATTAGCAAGTCTACCAAAGCTTAAAGTGTTAATTAAAAGATTGTGCACGTGATAAGCATCCTAAAGAGCTGATTTCTCAAAATCTCTGTTTTAAATTTCAATTTTGTAATTTGTACTACAATTGATTTTAAAGTATAATTTTTACATATGAAATTTATGCATACAGTAAAGTTTGGGATCATTTATGGATTTGAACAAAAAAATTGAAGAGAAAATTAATGCTTTGGAGAAGGGCTTTAAAGAACTTGGGGTATATGAGTGAGGAACTGGCAAGGTCCTTTATGGATTTGAAAAACGTGGTTTTGCAATCAATGGAGGAGTTGCAGAAAATGTACGAGGAACTGAAAAGTGCAAATGGTAAAGTCAAAAACTGATTGAGTTTGGATGATCTAAGGGCATATGCAAAAGAGACCTTTCTAAAGGAAATTGACAAGCATGTTGTGGATGGGCTTGGGAAGACCGACTATGCACTAGTTTCTAGTGGTGGATTTATTGTCAAAAATTCAAAGCCATTTTTGGCTTTTAAGAGTGTATGGGTTCTTGGGATTACTGGCAATTGAGTTCACTCTATTGCCAATAAGATGTTAAAACCATGTTTTACGGAGCCAGGGCAGTGTTTCCTATTGAGAGGAAGCTCTGGTTTTATGCAGATATAGCTATTGTTTTATAGGCCGTTACTCTGGAACATGTTGCCAAGGTGATGTTCCATATTGGTGTTTTTTTTTATATTGTAAGACAGTGGTTGATTTTATTTAGTTTTCTTTTGCTCTATATTACCATTTCATGGATCTAGGATGGTTATTTATATTAGCTACAGGACCAGGAACACATCAAATTAATTTATTTTGTGATCTTGTTTTTTGGAGAGCATGATTAGCTAAAGTGGTTATGGAAAAAACTACTTTTTCTCTCATATATTAAACACAAAATCTGGCAACTGAAATTGGCTGTGCTATAGTAAGTAAGCTTTCCCATAAATATTGCATTTGTACTCCATGTGGTTGGAAAATGTTTTATGAAAAGTTAAGGTGGTGTTTGGTTGTGGAAAATAATTTTTTTTCATTTTTTGTTTTTAATTTTCATTTTCTGTGCAAGTTTTTCTAAGATACTTTTTGGAAAACATGTTTGCTTGTTTTAGAATGAGTAAAGATGACATCATAAATATACATAAACCAAAAAAGTTCAATACTTTTGTTGAAAGTTGAAGAAAATTTTATGCACTATAAATGGATATCTTCCTAAATCTATCAGCTTCAAAAGTGAAAAACAGAAAATTACAAATTAAGACCCCAACATTTTTCTTTATGCTGCCTAAGTTCCTAACTTTTCTATCTCTTACATATAAACCACCGTCTTCGTCATCCCCAAAGCACAATGCACTGGCACTGTCATCCTCTTCAACCTTTAAATTGCTTGTTTCCAACTATCACTATGGCTTGCTCTCACATTGCAGATAATCAGTGGCATTGCTTGAAACAAAAAGAACTGTCCAATTGCAATTTCCACGTTGACCTGATTATTTCGACCAAGCTAGTTGCCAATTTCGATCACTGTTGCTTGCCAGTTTCGAAGATGCTAGTTGGGCGGTGGTGATGAGAAGACTGGTCAAGCGGCAAAGATAAGGGAGTGGTTGGTTTGTCAGTCCATGACAAGTTTTCTAAACGCAAATCAGTGATAGGAGCGATAACAATAAATGATGGATAACTTGAGAGCGAGACCACCGAACGCAAAAAGATGGAAAATTGGGGAAACAATAAAAATAGTGTTTTCTAATTCTTTACAATTTGGAAAATTGTTTTCTCAAAAAATAGAAAAAGAAAACTCACTTCCTAAACATATTTTCTTTTCATTTTCTAATTTTCAGAAAACTTTTCAGAAAACTTAGAAAAATTTCTAAAACTAAACAGAGCCTAAATCTTGCAACAGCCATGCAAATGGACTATGGTCTATTTTCGAGTATCTTCCTAAGCTTTGTACACTTCCTATGACATTTTTTGAACTTTAGGATTTCATAATTTAGTGACAACGCACTAATATCACCACTCACGATCCAATTATCGTCGGCGTCTAAGTGGAAAAAGTGGTTTGATTGTAAAATGTAAAATTTTTTAGATTTAAAAGGCAAGTGGAAAAGGTGGTTTGATTGTGAAATATAAGGGCCAATTTATTTTATCTAAAGTCAATTAACTTTTTTTTACTTTTACATCTTTTTTACCTGAAACTAATTTCATTTGAAAACCAATGTTATGTAGATGTAATAATCAATTTGAAAGTAAATTTTTAGGATGTTGTTAAATTTTCATGAATTTTTCTTTTTAAGGCTTGAAACTAGAAAAATTCATAAAAATTTAGTAAGATTATAAAAATTATATTTTCAATTGATTATTGCAGTTACATAATATTGGCTTTTAATTAAAATTAGTTTTAAATAAAAAAGATGTAAAAATAAAAATAAGTCATTTTGTAGTTAATTGACTAAAGTTAAAATGAATTGAGTATAAAATTTTTAAGGTTTTTCAGGCAACTGAAAAGTTTTTAGCGTTTAAAACTAGTTTTTTACTTTTTTCCACCCATTTTAATGGTTACGATTAACGACAGGACGAGTGATGTAACATTTTTATAGTTAGAGGACAAATATTGTAACGTTTTGTAGTTTCAAGATGAATTTGTAACATAGGTATTAATTCAGGGATGATGAGTGCTATTTACCATTTTATAAATTAAAGACAACTCGAGTCCTACAACTTGATAGTATTTTTTAAGTCACACATCTTCAAAATGACCATTAGACGTCCAATTCTATATTATCGTCTTTTGGGTAGTCCAAATATATATAGGTGTATGTGTGTGTTTGTTTGTCTATTTAAGTAATTTTATGTTAATATTTTCATCCAATTTTGTATTGGTGTATTCATCCAATTTTATGCTGGTGTCTTTGTTTTATGATGCATTTTCATGGGATCTTCACTTACTTTATAAGCGTGAATCTTATTATTTATGAAAGTTTTCTTCTAATTATGATAATATGTAGATGTCATATGTGGTTTAAAGTCACCCATGGTTATTAAAAAAGCGACTAAAAACGTACAAACCTATAATTTTAAGATTTTAAAGGCAAAAACCGTTTCAAGTCGTACTGAAAATGTTACTTATGATAAAATTGCATTTGTTGACACCCAATTTCGTCCGACTTTCATTAAATTAGATTATTAATAATATATACATATTATTAGTTTAAAGGGGGGCATTTTTTTTTTTTCATATAGTGTTAGTTAAAATATATACATAGGTATACATATATATCTTTACGTGTTTATTAAAAATATTGATTAATTAGTAATTATTTATTAATTAATTAATTAAAAAGATTTAAAAAAAAAAAAAAAAAAAAGAAGAAAACAGAAAAAATCCTCCCCCAGCTAAGCCTTCCCCGGCTAGCATTTCAATTTGGAAGGCTCTGGACTTCTTTCTTCCTTATCTCGGCCGACAGACCTCTCCCTCTCATTCACGCTCTCCCTCTCCTCTCTCTCCCTTTCTGAGTTATCTTTCTCTCTCTCTCCCTCACTGTTTCTATCTTTCTCCTTCTCCCTCTTTGTTTCTTCTCCCTCTCGGTTTCTATCTCTCTATTCTCTCCCTCTCACTTAACGCAGAAGACACAGAGCTTCTACGCTCTCTCTCTCTCTGGCTCAAAAACACAGGGCTAACTTTCTTCTCTCCTGGCCAAAACTCCACTCTCTCGTCCTCCGCTGCCTCGCCTCTATCCTTCTCCCTTCCTTCGTATTTCAGGCCTTCCCTCTCATACTTGCTCCCTCTCGGCTCCCTCTCACGCCCCTGTTCGCTGCTCTCCCCGTCATCCTCGCGTCGCACCAACTTCCTCCCCGTTCGCCGGCAGCTTAGCGTCGCACCAGCTTTTCCCAACAGGCGCTTCCTTTCCTCGCCATCCCACACCCAGCCTTCGTCCATCTCGCCCATGCGTCGTCCGCCTCTCCGCCACCTCGAGGCATCCTCATCTTGCCTCGCGCCCGCAGCGCCTGGCTTCTCCCCTGTTGTTGTCCGAGCTCCGACGCTTCTGTCCTCCCGAGCTCCTGTCTGTCGATCTCCCGCGTCGCACCAGACCCGCCGTCGCCATACGCTCATCTCCCTCCAGACATCGATCTATTACTCTTCGCCCAGACACAGAACTCGGTCACCCTCTGTGCTCTCCTTTCCTTCCAGCAGACAACACCCCCCCTGAGACACACTCTCTAGCCTTTCTCTCAGCTCCTCCTTCTTCTTCTCTTCCCACTTTCTCCGCCATAACCATTTCCTCGCCCCACTGCCAACCCCTCTACCGTCACGCGCATAGCACTCCTACTCCGCCCTCCTCGCGCCGTCGGCCCGTCTCCCTGCCTTGTGCGCACGCGCGTCTCCCTCTCCTGCTGCCCCTCAGCCGAGTCCGTCATGCCTGTCTCCTTCCCCTGCTCGCCTTTCAGCCTCCGTCGCGCAAGCCAACAGCGCCCCTCAGCCGCGTCGCTCACCAGCTAGTTCGCTGTCGCCTCCTCCCTGCTGTATCGCGTCCCGCGCCGTCGCGCCCAACTCCCCTCCGTCCGAGCCCCTACGCCATCATCCTGCCGTCCACCTCCCATGGTTGCCGTTTCGCGTTGAGCCAAGAGAAGCCTCCCTGTCATTTTTGCCTCCCCCCCTCATCTTTCCTTCACCTCACTTGCATCCCCGGCGTACAACTTGATACGTATTTTCTTGCTGCATATAGTACTCTGTTTCTTCTTGATCCTTTTATTCATGGCATTTTTTTTTATACTCTCATCATTCATGGATGTCTCTAAAGCTTTCATTGAATTAAAAAGTGTTAATACTTTTGTATGTGATGTTTGTGAACTCATGTTTCTGGTTTTATGTTTTCTTCTTTAGCTCTGAAAGTATTAGACTTCTATGTTCCTGTTTTCATGTTTTTTTTTTCTCTGAATTATCTGTAGGTAAGTATTTCTCCTGGGGGTGGATTGATTTTGTTGGTTTGGTCTCCTTTTGGTTATATGTTAATTCCTGCTTGCTTTCATCTTCATTTTTTTAGTTTACTTTTTTTTTGCGAAGATGATATGATTTTGGGTGAAATTTTCTGAATTTTGCCGCCTTATGAACCTATAATAGAAGAGCCAGTATGTGAAATCATTTCATATCTTTTCATTCTGTATCAATTGCAACTTGTATGTATTACGAATTATGTAACAAGTTTTTATTAAAGGATTTTTTTATACGCAGCATGAGAACACTACATATCTACTAGAAGATCAACATCCTCGGTCATTATAGAAAATGAATGATCATGAAAGATTGAAATATCCATTTTTTTTTTTTGCTTTTCTGCATCATTATCTATTGTTAGTTTTTCCCTCTTCGCGTTATTATATATCTTCAAGTGGAGCCATTAGTGTGCTTTGCGCATTTTATTTTATTTTATTTTATTTGTTGTTATCATAAGACGTCTGGTTACAAATTTGAATTGACCAATATGATTGAATGCCTTGAAATTTAGAGATGTTAGGTTGTATTGGATCATTTGCATTTTTGTACCTTGGAACAAGTGTTCATCTTATTTGTTGACTCATAAAGCAGAGTAGGTTTTCTTTGATATATCAGCTTTATCTAAATATAACTGATGGTATGAAGCCTATGTTCTATATGCATATTCTTCCATCTCTCTGCAGTGATATTAATTGGCATAGTATTTTGTGACAAAATGCTCCCTTGTTTTGTCATTTTATGGGAAATTCCCTAACTTAGCTTTCATTGCAGTAAAGACTCGTCATTTATTTGTTGAGCTGTAAAGCTTCTAGTGTATTCTTTCCCCATTGGGGGCCTAATTGATTAAGAAGAGCTGCTTATTTCTACATGGAAGGCCATAACTCCTCTGTCACGAACGCTTCCGCCCCTCGTTCGCTCCATTGCTGTCATCGGAATCAATGCAACCCGTGTCCGACCCAGTTAACTTCTTTTGGGTATAATTTTAACTCAGTCCTCCAACTTTCTATTTTGTTCCTATGAGCTACTAACCTCTCTTTTTGTTGCAGATCAGTCGGTGACAATAAATTCATTTACTTATTTATTCATTTATTTATTTTAGAGCCATGTATTAGATTTAACCATCAAATTCACTTAAGGATGTAATTTAGGATATTTATTTTCTTATTTATTTATCTTTATTTTTAGAATAGCTTAATTGTAATTCTTGTAATACATTAAATGTGTATCAAATTATTAGAAATCTGTCCTAAGACGGATCATATCCATGTCCAGATGATTCGGTTAGAATCCATGGCTTGGATATTAACTAAGATTATTAAAAATAAAATTAAATAACAAAATTTTAAGGACGTCTATATCCATGTCCAAATGATTCGGTTAGAATCCATGGCTTGGATATTAGCTAAGATTATTAAAAATAAAATAAAATAAAATAACGAAATCCTAAGACGGATCATATCCATGTCCAAATGATTCGGTTAGAATCCATGGCTTGGATATTAGCTAAAAATATTAATTATTAAAAATAAAATTAAATAACGAGATCCTAAGACGGATCATATCCATGTCTAAATGATTCGGTTAGAATCCATGGCTTGGATATTAAATTCCATATCCGAATGATCCGGCAAGATCCACGGTTTGGAAGAACAAATTATATCCTAAACTTCTAATAAAAAATAATAATCGCCGCGACATTCAACAAAACCACCACCAGTCGTAAATAAATCGTTCGCCATCATTCGACATCGAATCAGGGGCAAAAATCCGTTCGCAAATCCTCAGCTCGATTAAGAGTCGATTCAAAATTCACGGTATAATTTCTCTTTAATCCTCCAGTTTTTTTTTTATACAAGTCGTTAACCTTTTTATTATTTCTGAAGAACTAACAATAATCTTTATATGTTTATTATTATTATTGTTATCATTGTTATTATTATTCCATTCAAATCATTAACCATTTAATTTTTGTTATATTAACAACTAACTTTACTAACTGCTAACTTTTATTATTATTGTTATCACTAACCATTTAATTTTTGTTATACTAACAACTAACTTTACTAACAACTAAATTTTATTTTTATTATTATTATTATTATTATTATTATTATTATTCATGGAAGGTTATACCTCTTTTTATTTTTAAGTAGACGGCAAAAAGCCCCATTTTTCTTTTATTTATCTAATCTCCTGCAATTATTTACTTTATTGCACGTTTTATTTTCATGTCAATGGTTAAATGCCCCCACTTTATTTATTTATTTATTTGCATGCAACTTTATTTTTCTTTATGTGAACGATTAACTTTACTTTATTTGGTGACGACGCTCATCTTACTTCCATATTTTATTCTTATTTTATTATTTCTATTACAACAAAAGCCAACACCCTTTATCATTATTTGGAATATATATTATTATTTCTTTAAATAACAAAATAATTAAACTTATCTTTTTAATTAATTTAAATAACAAAAATTTAATTTTTTGTTTCTTTTAAATAAAAATAAATAAATAAATAAATAAAAAATCAATCATAACCAAATGATTTCACAAAAAAAAATTATTTTTCTAAAGTATTTGATTTAAATTTATAGATTTAGATTATTCAATAAAATTTTTCAAACAAAAGAATGAAAAAATAAAATTTTAAAAACAAAACAAAATACAAAACAATAAAAAATAATAAAATTTCCAAATTTCACAAAATTTATGACAAATTATGAATTAGGTTTTAGATTAAAATCCATGTCCGGGTGATCCGATAGGATTCATGGCTTGGAAAAATATACAAACTTTTAGTTAAATAAATTAAAATACAAAGATAAAAATCCATATTTACGATATGGATCAAATTATTTAAAACTTCGTTAAATTCCGTGTCCGGGTGACTCGGCAGAGTCCATGGTTCGGAATCAAATCTTCCGTGTCCAAATGACTCGGCAGAGTCCATTGGTTCGGAAGTATAAAATTCTATACAAATTAATTACCAAAAATCCACATCCGATTAATTCAGTTAAAAATTCTAGATTGAAAATTAACTGAAATTTTTCTAAAAGCAAAGCAAAACAAAATTAAAATCAACTAAGGTGCCAATTTTGGGCGCTATAACAAAGTTGTTTTAGCGTAACCGTACTCCCGATCCCCGAACTCTCGCAGACCAATTTTAAGGTGTCCAATCGACCTAGGTAAACAGATTGGTGGCGACTCCCGAAAACCCGACGTTGCCACAGCTTGGCGACTCCACTGGGGACTCTAGTTAGTGAGTCGAGCCTAAAATTGATTTGTTTTGATTTACTTTGCTTATTATGTGGATTTATATACTATATTTACTTAGCGAAACACATGCATGATGCATTCACAATATGAAGCTCTATACCCGAGCTTCCTCAAATCAAACACAATTCTTTCTAAGCGGAATTGGTGTTGTTGTCCTTGTGAGGCCATGGTCTCCAAGCCTTCACCGGTTTCAAAGTAGCAAAGTAGTGTATTGCCTCCTGAGACGGTTAGTCTCTGCATGGGCCCACGAAAAGCTACGACTCGAATTAATCCATTCCTTACATAAACCCTAGAGGGTAAGGAATCGGGCTGTCACTATAATTTAGTGACGGGATTCGGGAACTATCCCTTGCCTTTTTGATAAGCCACCTTATGCATATAGAACTCCCCACTTAACCATAGAACTGACCATAGAATTTCTACCATTTTAACAACGCCATAAGCATATCCTTGTTATGCTGTGTTGTTACTTTACACTTTTCTTCGTATGGTTTTAACTTGTTTATCCATAATACTTTATGAGTTGTTAATTTCTATTTAACTTATTAATAACCTTATCTTTCTTGTGCAATTATTCTTCATGCATCAAAACCACGCATCAAATTATGCTAACTTTTTTGTCTTTATAATGACAACTAAAAGTTTTGAAGTTCCACGATAGTGGATAAGCAAACTCACTCATCGCATGCATGCATTACATTAATCACGTTCATATAAAGTCTGATAAAAACATAATCTCACATTGCATGCATGCATTCATTGCATCAATCACATACATGTAGAGTCTAATAAAATAAATCTTACTTTAAAAAGGGGTAAAATTGGACCTCAACGCTGATATCCAACTCGGCTCCAAACAAGATTAATGGCAGAACAAGCCGAAGGACGTCTCATGGAGATGGAGTCCAAGATTGAAAGTATGGCAGAACAAATGAGACAATTGATGGAAATAATCAAAGGGAAAGCAACTCAAGTTCCCATCAAAGAAGCACAAGATCCCACTTATCCTCTGGGATTCACCCCACAACGAGTCTCAGTCCAAGAAAACCTGTTTCAGGAACCAGGACAGTCTGCTAGTGTTCACCTGAAACAAGACACTGTGTATGAAGAGAAGAAGACACCACCAAAGGAAGAAGGAGAATCTCAAAAACTCGAAACAATAGAGAAGAGACTGCGAGCCATTGAAGGAGGTAATATATTCGGATCTCTCTCAGTGGATGACCTCTGCTTAGTGCCAGACGTCGTAATCCCTTCGGACTTTAAGGTGCCAGATTTCGTAAAATATGATGGAACGAGTGATCCCATCACTCACATCACATTGTTTCTAAGGAGACTACAACCACTCACAAAAGATGAAAAGGTGTGGATTGCACTTTTTCAGGAAAGCCTCACAAAATCAGCATTACAGTGGTATCTAAGTCAAGGTCCAAGAAACATTAAAACTTGGAATGAGCTTGCTCAAGCCTTCATCGTCAATTATAAACACGTTATGGACTTGGCTCCAGATCGCCAAACTCTCCAAAACATGGAGAAGAAAAAGCCAGAAACTTTCAAGGAATATGCCCAACGGTGGAGGGACTTAGCTGCACAAGTTCAACCACCCATGACAAAAAAGAAATGGTCACTTTGTTTGTCCAGACACTGAAATACCCATATTATGACAAACTCATTGGCAATTCGGCAACTAATTTCTCCGATGTTGTCATGTCTGGAGAAAGGATCGAGTATGGGATTAGGACTGGGAAGATTGCTGAGTCCTTTAGTGATCCTATGAAAAGAGGAGGACCATCCAGAACAAAAGATGAAGAAATACAACAAATAGGAAGAGGAAGAGGGATTCCCTTCGTGGGCACTGTGGCCATCGGACCTCGCCTATCCTATTCTGCCAATAAGCCCAATTATTATCCTACCAATAGGCCCAATGATTATCCTCCCAATAGGCCCAATGATTATCTTCCCAATAGACCCAACAATTATCCTCCCAACAGGCCTAATCAGTTACGGCCACCTGTTCCAACTCCTTCAGTACCTGCATCAAGACCAAGAGAAATCTTCGCACCAATTCCCATGACTTATACTGAGCTGTATCCAAAACTCATCGAAAGTCAACTTATTCGCCCAATTCCTACAAGGCCATTGGAACCCCCGTATCCAAGGTCGTATGACCCTAACATAAATTGCCCATATCATGATGGTACCGTGGGCCACGGACTGGAAAATTGCATAGCATTGAAACGTATAATCCAACAATTAATCGAATCAAAGTGGTTGGACTTTTCCGATGAGCCAAACGTCACTCACAATCCGTTGCCGCCTCATCAAGCAAAACCAGTCAATATGATAGAAGAACACTGGCCGACAAAGAAGTCAGTCAACGATATCATAACCCCTCTTAAGCATGTATATTCATGCCTTGTGAAAGAAGGGATTATCATGGGAAAACCTTCTTTTGGAAATGGAGAGCTCGAGAATGAAGAGTGCTGCAACTTCCATGACAGTAAGAGTCATTCTATCCAAGAATGCTCAGAATTTCGTGAAAGACTGCAAAGTCTCATCGACTCCTCCCAACTTATCGTTTTTATGTCAGATAAAGATGATGATGTAAATGTGATCACTAAAGAACGGGAAGTCAATGCTACACCAAAACCACTAGTTATACCAATTTCAAAATCTATTGTCAAGCCTTTAAGAACTCGAGTCCCGAGGTCATTCCTCTACAAATCAGACAAGGCTGTTCCATGGAGCCATGATTACACTTCCAACATCACATCAACTCCGTTAGAAGTTAGGAGTATGACTAGAAGTGGTCCATGTTACTCTCCAGAACAAATGTACAAGCTTCGACAAGATAAGAACGTCACAGACCCAACAAGTGAGCCTCTAGATACAGATACATCCAAAGAGCAAAAGATGTCTCAAGAGGTGATAGATGAACAAACTACTGAGTTCCTCAAACTCATGAAGCAAAGTGAATACAGCATCATTGAGCAGTTAAACCGCCTGCCAGCAAAAATTTCCATACTTTCATTACTCCTAAGCTCTGATGCTCATCGAGAAACCCTCCTCAAAGTCTTGAATAAGGCCTATGTTGAGCCAGATATTTCAGTGAATAATTTTGACCACCTCGTCAACAACATCACCGCACAGAATCTCATCACATTCACTGACGATGAGATACCAGCAGAAGGAAGGGGTCACTCTAAGGCTCTATATATTTCGGTTAAATACAAAGATCGAACTATGACTAGAGTTATTGTTGATAATGGGTCAGCTCTAAACATAATGCCAATTGAGACCTTACACAAGTTTGGTATAGACTCATCATACCTCAACTACAGTCATATCACTATTCAAGCATTTGACGGGATGAATAGAAATGTCGTTGGAAAAATAGAGCTGCCAATAAGAGATCGGCCCTTGTGTCTTTCATATCACATTCCAAGTTATGGACATTAATCCTTCTTATACTTGTCTGTTGGGAAGACCATGGATTCATATGGCCGGAGCAATTCCCTCCTCATTACACCAAAAAATGAAATTCATTTATGAAGGAAAGTTAATCACAGTCTTTGCTGGTGAAGACATTCTGCTATCATCCATATCAACGGTAGCAAAGACCAAGTAACCTTCTCTTCCAAGTTGGTGTGACCCAAATCCCAAATGTAACTGAAAATTCTGTGGTACTGAAACTCAAGGTCCAACAGTTGGTCGAGTCCAAGTTGCTAGGCCTGATGTGATTGGTAATTGAAAGTGAAGATTTTGAGCTGGAATTACATTGATTTTGGAAGGGCTCCAAGTCAGATCTGACCTAACAGTCCGCACACACTTTTGAATGACAGGGAATCCTTTGAATAAACTTGTATCTTTGAAAGCTTGCAAAAGTAATTTAATAGTAAAAATCTCCTAGATTTAGTCCAGAATCTAGGGTGTAGTCTTTGTTAAATGGACATCTGCTATTCTTTTTCTGGTACAACAAAAAGATGTGATGCGTGCATTCTACTACTTTCCATTTTTACACTCTTTGCCATTATACTATCCATTATTGCCATCACACTTTACTTTTCGACAACCGGTAATTCTTTTTGTTCTCTAACAAAAAGATGTTGCGTGTGCATTCTACCACTTTTTAATTCCATTATTACATTTACACATTCTACCAATTTTTACCAAAAATTCAATTATTACACCTACACATTCTACCACTTCTTACCAAAAATTCCGTTTTTATATCCATCTCTCACTCCTTTCCATTATACTATCCATTATTGCTATCACACTTTACTTTGAAAACAATACTACTCGTGGGTGAAAATAAAAAGTTAAGGGAGATTTAATAGTGGCGATCTTGAAAGTGCTGTCAAATCTAGTAAGAAGGATTTCATATGTTGCACCCCAACCCTCAAAAAGAATTCACAGTGATTATCAACATCCTTGCAAGAAGTTTGGGGTTAGCTTCCAAAAAAAGTTAGCTCTCATATTAAATGACTTCAGTGGCCTCCCAATTCCCACAAATGCTCAATAAAAAAAAAAAAAAAGATTCTCAGTTTTCCGCAACACAAATTCCGAAAAGGAAAAAGTTCATCCCTTCCATCAAAAAGCCAACAAGGGAAAATTCAAAACAAAAAAAAAAAAAAGAGACTGAGAGCAAACACAAGCAAGTAAGGCCACTTGAATCATCTCATTTCAAGAAGGCTATGATCTCGGTTCTCTGTAACAAAAACTCCGAAAAGGAAAAAGTTCATCCCTTCCATAAAAAAGCCAACAAGGGAAAATTCAAAACCAAAAAGAACTGAGAACAAGCACGAGCAAGCAAGGCCACTTGAGTCATCTCACTTCAAGAGAGTTATCAAGTATGTCATCATCATAGCTCACAAAAAAAAAAGGGGAAACAAAAAAAACAAAACAAAACAAAAAGAAAAAAAGAAAACAAGTGAGCTATGGATTCTAAACTGAAAACCTGCAAAGGCGGTCTAGAAGACAAAAGCAACTTTCAAGCCAAGCATACATAAAGACCACAATAGTTGGGGGGCAACAGATGAGGTTTAACTTTCTGGAAAGAGTGGCAAGTTTGAGGTCATCACTATTGAGTTTTTCACCATAATCAAATTTGCTCACGAGTAGTATTAAAAGACCCTTCTTTCAAACCACTTAAACTTAACTTTCCTCAGACTTATCATCCTCATTCAGCTAAAAGACTATCATTGCGAAACATGTTTCTACCTTATTTAATACTGCTCACGAGTAGTATTAAAAGACCATTCTTTCAAACCACTTAAACTTAACTTTCCTCAGACCTAACATCCTCATTCAGTTAAAAGACTATCATTGTGAATCATGTTTCTACCTTATTTAATACTGCTCACAAGTAGTATTAAAATACCATTCTTTCACACCACTCAAACTTAACTTTACTCAGACCTAATATTTACCTCTTAATATTATTCTCATTCAGCTAAAAGACTGCTACAAAAAAAAAAAAACATTCAAACTTAATTTTCCTCACGCCTAACAGTTACCACTCGATATCATCCTCATTCAGCTAAAAGGCTATCCTGTCGAATCATGTTTATACCTTATTGCCTTGCATAGTTTATGTCTTCGAGTTGGAAAGGGAAGAGTGGCAGGATATTTTAATTAAAAATAAAGACCGTAAATTACTTTGTCAAGCTTTGCAAATTGATAAAAGTTTTTCTTTAAGGCCAAACCATTATTCATTAATGTATGTAGACTTAAAAGTGAGGAGATAGCTTGAGTCTTTCTTTAATAAGATGTGGTTCTTGTAAGAGAAATTTACGATCAAGTGCCATCACAAAGGTCTAGAAATGCTCGACCTTCTGTTAAGTTAAAGGCGAGGTGATACCTTTTATCCACATAAACACCATATTCAAGGGGGCAAAGTAGTCCCTACGAAGCATAAGAAGGGGACTGCCAACAAAGAAGCTCAATAGACAAGGGGGCAAGTTTTATGGATCAAAACTTGAGCTCAAGGAAGAGCAATCATTCAGATTATAACATGGGGATAAGTATGTGTCAGCCCGGACACAAAAAAAAGGACAGACATTGAAAGTAAAGCCTTTGATGATATGAAATCCATAACAGGGACAATTGTTCAGAGAGGCATAAAGTATAAGGCGGGTGAACATTAAAGAAATTGAGGCCAAAATTCAAGAACAAGTCAAGAAAATGGGATTTTGAAAAGAGTCGGGCTTTTGAGGCAAATGGATAAGAGCTGGGAAGCATAAAGAGATTCAATGATAGTCCAAGAATGCAATCACAAAGAAGATCCAGTAAAGCAAAGACATGAAAAACTACATCCATAAAAAAAAAACATCAATTCCACATGCTCTGCATTCATGCATTTCACATCATGCATACATAGCCTTTACATAACAAGGATCAAATGGGAATCACATTCACAGCACAGTTACAGCAATATAAGCTGAGATCTCAATGTCATCAGCTCTTACCAATCTATCACTGGATACACAGCTAATATGCGGGACCAACCCGCATCAGGAATTTAAGGATAAAGTAGACAATATTGTCAAAAGCCTAGTATTCGATTCAATAGTCGAGGCTACACCTGGATGGACAGAATTGACGTCAGCTTAGCGGTATCCAAGATAAGAAATAGCTATGGTCAAAGATAAGCGCGGATATCGAGAAATATTGTCGTCGAAAGCAGACAATGGATTCAATAATCAAGGACTGGATCAATGTCATGCCTGATGAGACATCAAAGATAAGAAATATCTATGATACCAAAATAAAGTAGGATCCACTTTTCCGGTTAAACAGCGGATACAGTATTCCGTGACTCTCAAGTCGGTTTTCTCAGTTGCCCATAATAACTGATTCCTTCACCCCTTCTTTCTTTTACTTCCTCCTAAAAAATGGATCCTACTTTTTCCGCCTTGCGAAAGTATTTCCCTTCTCTCCCAATGAACATCCTCAAAAAGATCTACCAAGTTCACTGTGAACGATTAAGAGTTCTGATGCACAAAGGAATCCCTGAAGATGTGCGGTGGTTAATTGAAGCCAAGGTTCGTCTGGCAGGTGAAATCCCAGAGGCATTTGTGTCTCACATGCCTGGTATAGGCAAAAGCTCTTATGCCAAAAAGCGAAGAGCGAAAAGGTTACAAGTCTGCCATAAATGTGGACGGTGGACTTGTAATACTAAATGTCGTTCTTTAGGGATGATCTCTGATAATCGAGAAGATAAAATACGATTCATTAAGAATGGCCTGAGTAAGGACTCGTTGGATGATATCCAATTGACTCTTGAGACGCATTCTTGTGGATCTGTGCAACGTGAACTTCTTGGTTTATGGAGCATTTTTCATGAAGAACGAAACCGTTACAGTCCCGGGAATCTGACTGTAAATGACCCTGTTTGCCAGTTTGTAAGAAAACTGGATGGGAAGCAAATCCTTGACTCATAGAAGCCGTTAATGCCGTTACTGGACGTAAAGCCAGTGGAAGATGTGAGCCACAGTCACAATTACTATACATACAGTTTGTTATATTTGGAAAAGTTTGCATTTTCTTTTGACAGATGTACATGCTCCCCTAAGTGTAATCGACACGTTATCCCTTTTCATCACTATAAATGCGTGTTCTTCCTTCTGATTAACCAGCGGATAAGATACCCCGTGACTTCTAAATTCGGTTATTCCATTCTCTTACAATAACTGATTCATTTCCCTCTTCTCTCAAATTCTTCTCTCATCAATGGATTCTACTCTTTCTGCACTGCGAAAATACTTTCCTTCCATTCCAATAAAAGTCCTTAAAAAGATCTACCTTGCTAGATGTGAAAGAATCAGAGTTTTTACATACAAAGGCATTCCCGATAATGTGCAGTGGATAATTGAAGCTAAGGTCCGTTTGGCGGGTGAAGTTCCAGATGCTTTTATGCCCCGCATGCCCGGTTTAGGCAAAAGCCGTTATGCCAAAAGACGAAGAGCAAAGAGACTAGGCGTGTGTTATAAATGTGGGCGATGGAATTGTAATACTAAATGTCGCTCTTTAGGATACATCTCCACAAATCGTGAAGATAAAAGAAAATTCATTAAGAATTGTCTGCGTAAGGAATCTCTGGAAGATATCCGAGAGACTCTTGAAACGCATTCTTGTGGAAAAGTGCAAGGTCAAATTGTCAAATTGTGGAGGACTTACCATAAAGAATGAGACTGTTACAGTCTTGGGAATGTGATTTTAAACGACCCTGTTTGTCAGTTTGTAAGGAAACTGGATGGGAAGCAAATCCCCGACTTATAGAAGGCATTGAAGCCATTACTGGACATAAATCAGTAGAAGATGAGAGCCACAGTCATGATTGCTGTACATATAAGCTGTCATTTGTCTTTTCTTTTGACAATAATGTACTTGCTTCTGTAAGTGTAATTAACGCATTATCCCTTTCATCACTATAAATATGTGTTAGTTATTTTCGTTTCCTACAATCACTAATTTCTTTCTTTGCCTCCTTTATCAATGGAGTCTTCTCTTTCCGCCCTACGAAAGTATTTTCCTTCCTTCCCAATAAATGTTCTTAAAAAGATTTATCAAGCTAGATGTGAACGATTCAGAGTATTTATGCACAAAGGCATTCCTGATAATGTGCGGTGGCTAATTGAAGCTAAGGTTCGTTCAGCTGGTGAAGTTCCAGAAGCGTTCTTTCCCCATATGCCCCGCTTTGGTAAAAGCGCTTATGCCAAAAAAAGAAGAGCAAAGAGGCTAGGCGTTTGTCATAATTGTGGATGGTGGATTTGCGGCAATAAATGTCGTTCTCCAGGAGTGATCACCAGAAATCGTAATGATAGAATAAGATTCATTAAGAATGGCTTGCGTAAGGAATCTTTAGAAGATATTTGAGAGGTTCTTGAAGCGCATTCTTGCGGAATAGTGCAATTTGAGGTTGTTGGATTATGGATAATTTTCCAAAAAGAACGAGATTGTTACAGTCTTGGGAATCTGACCCTAAACGACCCTGTTTGCCAGTTTGTGAGAAAGCTAGATGAGATGCAAATCACCGATTCATAGAAAGCATTGAAGCCATTACTGGACGCAAAGCCAGTGGAAGACGAGGATCAAAGTCACGATTACTGTACGTGCTAGCTGTCGCTTTTGAAATTTTCCTTCCCTTTTGGTAATAATGTATCCACTCCTGACGTGAACCAAAGTCACGATTACTGTACGTGCTAGCTGTCGCTTTTGAAATTTTCCTCCCCTTTCGGCGATAATGTATCCACTCCTGACATGAGCCATAGTCACGATACTGTACATGCTAGCTGTCGCTTTTGAAATTTTCCTTCTCTTCCAACAATCACGTACCTACTCCTGACGTAAGCTACAGTAGTGACTACTGTATATGCTAGCAGCTATTTTGAAAATTTTCCTCCTCTTTTAACGATAGTGTACCCATACCTGACCAGAGTCGTACTCGTGACTATTGTGTATAGCTAGCAATAATGTATCCATTCTTGAAAATAAAATTATTGCCTTATCTCTTCATCTTTATAAATATATCATCTTTTCTTCTTTTCTCACATGGGTAAGGATAGGAATGGAGAAAACCTCCACTCGTAAACCCCGAAGTATTTGTGTATTTTCTGGGGCTTTTCCTGGAAAAGATGAAGAGTATTTAAAGGCAGCCAACCATTTGGATAGAGTATTAGCTGAGCGAAAAATACATTTAGTTTATGGAGGAGGTAGTGTCGGACTAATGGGAGGTGTAGCATCAGCAGCATCTTTAAGAGGAAGTCAAGTTTTGGGCATCATCCCTGGACCTTTGAAATTTGTTTCTGGGGACACGATTGGAGAAGAATTAGTGGTTAAAAATTTGCAAGAGCGTGTATTACAAATGCTTTTAAATGCTGATGCTTTTATCGCTCTACCAGGTGATTTTGGCACATTGGGAGAAGTCTTTCAAATTGCCTCCATGGCCCAACTTAATTTGCATAAGAAACCCATTGGGCTTTTAAATGTTAACAATTTCTTTACAGGTCTGATAGCTTTTATGGATTATGCTATGCAGAAGAATTTCATATCAAGAGTGTCACGACGAATCATAATATCCGCAACAACTGCTGAAGAATTGCTAGATAAAATGCAAGCTTTTGTTCCTGAACCAGATCCAGCGATGATCCAAATAGACTGGACACGACAGTCTTTCCCAACCAGTTCCGTCCCATAATTGTCCTTTACCCGGCCTGTTGAAGCATTGTGGAAGAAGAAGCAATCTGATCCGTTTTTCTTGTCCTTTAGTTTTATTATCAGCATTTTCTTTCGTATTTCAATTTTTCTTTTCAGGGAATTTCGTTATCTTATAAGATAGTTTCGTCCATGCTGATATTAAAACCATGCGACAATGCCTTTAGGTTGGAATGGCTGAGTAAAGAGTAATTTTTATTACTCTTGAGACGCATCCTATTAGGTCTACTAGGCATAACATTTTGGGGTAGTTAAGCTTTGACCTTATTAGGATGACATATCTCACAAAGGAATCTATATTTACTGAAGAAAATATTAGATGAACCTTGGATATTGATTCCAAACATCCGTTCCCTTTACATAATTTGTCAGTGTTATTGTCATCATCAAGATTCACTCATCTTATCGAAGTTTAAATTTCTGCACTCACCTATTATGAAAATTCACACTTCCGAATAGAACATTTCAACTTCGATTGTCTGAGGTACTTAAAAAGGAGGAAAGAGTTTTTCCCCACAATCAATTTCAATTTCAACGAGGTTCTAAGGACGGAACCTTTGCCTCGTAATCAATCAATTTTCCTTCAAACGATAGGAGAGTTCCTATCGTCGAGGTTCTAAGGTAGGACCCTTAACCTCAAAACAATCAATTTTCCTTCAAACGATAGGAGAGTTCCTATCGTCGAGGTTCTAAGGTAGGACCCTTAACCTAAAAAACAATCAATTTTCCTTCAAACGATAGGAGAGTTCCTATCGTCGAGGTTCTAAGGTAGGACCCTTAACCTCAAAATCATCAATTTTCCTTCAAACGATAGGAGATTTCCTATCGTCAAGGTTCTAAGGAGAGTTCCTTAAACCTCAAACAATCAATCATCAATTTTTCTTAAACGATAAGAGAGTTCTTATCGCAGAGGTTCTAAGGTAGGGCCCTTAACCTCAAACTTTCAACGATAGAAGGGTTCCTATCGTCGAGGTTCTAAGGTAGGGCCCTTAACCTCAAACTTGCAACGATAGGAGAGTTCCTATCGTCGAGGTTCTAAGGAGAGTTCCTTAACCTCAAACAATCAATCAATCAGTCCATCTTACAACGATAGAACCTTTCCTATCGTTAGAGGTTCTAAGGACCTTTCCTTAAACCTCAAACAAACAATCAATCATTCAGTCCATCTTACAACGATAGAACCTTTCCTATCGTTAGAGGTTCTAAGGACCTTTCCTTAAACCTCAAACAAACAATCAATCATTCAGTCCATCTTACAACGATAGAACATTTCCTATCGTTAGAGGTTCTAAGGACCTTTCCTTAAACCTCAAACAAACAATCAATCATTCAGTCCATCTTATAACGATAGAACCTTTCCTATCGTTAGAGGTTCTAAGGACCTTTCCTTAAACCTCAAACAAACAATCAATCATTCAATCCATCTTACAACGATAGAACCTTTCCTATCGTTAGAGGTTCTAAGGACCTTTCCTTAAACCTCAAACAAATAATCAATCATTCAGTCCATCTTACAACGATAGAACCTTTCCTATCGTTAGAAGTTCTAAGGACCTTTCCTTAACCTCAAACAAACAATCAATCATTCAGTCCATCTTACAACGATAGAATCTTTCCTATCGTTAGAGGTTCTAAGGACCTTTCCTTAACCTCAAACAAACAATCAATCATTCAGTCCATCTTACAACGATAGAACCTTTCCTATCGTTAGAGGTTCTAAGGACCTTTCCTTAAACCTCAAACAAACAATCAATCATTCAGTCCATCTTACAACGATAGAACCTTTCCTATCGTTAGAGGTTCTAAGGACCTTTCCTTAAACCTCAAACAAACAATCAATCATTCAGTCCATCTTACAACGATAGAACCTTTCCTATCGTTAGAGGTTCTAAGGACCTTTCCTTAAACCTCAAACAAACAATCAATCATTCAGTCCATCTTACAACGATAGAACCTTTCCTATCGTTAGAGGTTCTAAGGACCTTTCCTTAAACCTCAAACAAACAATCAATCATTCAGTCCATCTTACAACGATAGAACCTTTCCTATCGTTAGAGGTTCTAAGGACCTTTCCTTAAACCTCAAACAAACAATCAATCATTCAGTCCATCTTACAACGATAGAACCTTTCCTATCGTTAGAGGTTCTAAGGACCTTTCCTTAAACCTCAAACAAACAATCAATCATTCAGTCCATCTTACAACGATAGAACCTTTCCTATCGTTAGAGGTTCTAAGGACCTTTCCTTAAACCTCAAACAAACAATCAATCATTCAGTCCATCTTACAACGATAGAACCTTTCCTATCGTTAGAGGTTCTAAGGACCTTTCCTTAAACCTCAAACAAAATATCAATCATTCAGTCCATCTTACAACGATAGAACCTTTCCTATCGTTAGAGGTTCTAAGGACCTTTCCTTAAACCTCAAACAAACAATTAATCATTAGTCCATCTTACAACAATAGGAAATTTCCTATCGTTAAGGTTCTAAGAACCTTTCCTTCAACCAACCAATCAATCAAATTTTCCCTTCAACGATAGGAGAGTTTCTATCGTCAAGGTTCTAAAAGAGGATTCTTTAACCTTATAATTTAGGCAGCGAGAAGGTTCTTAATGCCTAGCTAAGCCGGGCGAAATTTGGTAACGACTTTGCATACATCATGTCCCATGAAGCATGCAAAGGGGGGCAGCTGTTGACACCCAATTTCGTCCGACTTTCATTAAATTAGATTATTAATAATATATACAGATTATTAGTTTAAAGGGGGGCATTTTTATTTTTTTTTTCATATATACATAGGTATACATATATATCTTTAGGTTTTATTAAAAATATTGATTAATTAGTAATTATTTATTAATTAATTAATTAAAAAGATTTAAAAAAAAAAAAGAAGAAGAAAACAGAAAAAATCCTCCCCCAGCTAAGCCTTCCCCGGCTAGCATTTCAATTTGGAAGGCTCTGGACTTCTTTCTTCCTTATCTCGGCCGACAGACCTCTCCCTCTCATTCACGCTCTCCCTCTCTCTCTCTCTCCCTTTCTGAGTTATCTTTCTCTCTCTCTCTCCCTCTCTGTTTCTATCTTTCTCCTTCTCCCTCTTTGTTTCTTCTCCCTCTTGGTTTCTATCTCTCTATTCTCTCCCTCTCACTCAACGCAGAAGACACAGAGCTTCTACGCTCTCTCTCTCTCTGGCTCAAAAACACAGGGCTAACCTTCTTCTCTCCTGGCCAAAACTCCACTCTCTCGTCCTCCGCCGCCTCGCCTCTATCCTTCTCCCTTCCTTCGTATTTCAGGCCTTCCCTCTCATACTTGCTCCCTCTCGGCTCTCTCTCACGCCTTTGTTCGCTGCTCTCCCCGTCATCCTCGCGTCGCACCAACTTCCTCCCCGTTCGCCGGCAGCTTAGCGTCGCACCAGCTTTTCCTAACAGGCGCTTCCTCTCCTCGCCATCCCACACCCCAGCCTTCGTCCATCTCGCCCACGCGTCGTCCGCCTCTCCGCCGCCTCGAGGCATCCTCATCTTGCCTCGCGCCCGCAGCGCCTGGCTTCTCCCCTGTTGTTGTCCGAGCTCCGACGCTTCTGTCCTCCCGAGCTCTTGTCCGTCGATCTCCCGCGTCGCACCAGACCCGCTGTCGCCATACGCTCATCTCCCTCCAGACATCGATCTATTACTCTTCGCCCAGACACAAACTCGGTCACCCTCTGTGCTCTCCTTTCCTTCCAGCAGACAACACCCCCCCTGAGACACACTCTCTAGCCTTTCTCTCAGCTCCTCCTTCTTCTTCTCTTCCCACTTTCTCCGCCATAACCATTTCCTCGCCCCACTGCCAACCCCTCCACCGTCACGCGCATAGCACTCCTACTCCGCCCTCCTCGCGCCGTCGGCCCGTCTCCCTGCCTTGTGCGCACGCGCGTCTCCCTCTCCTGCTGCCCCTCAGCCGAGTCCGTCATGCCTGTCTCCTTCCCCTGCTCGCCTTTCAGCCTCTGTCGCGCAAGCCAACAGCGCCCCTCAGCCGCGTCGCTCACCAGCTAGTTCGCTGTCGCTTCCTCCCTGCTGTATCGCGTCCCGCGCCGTCGCGCCCAACTCCCCTCCGTCCAAGCCCCTACGCCATCGTCCTGCCGTCCACCTCCCATGGTTGCCGTTTCGCGTTGAGCCAAGAGAAGCCTCCCTGTCATTTTTGCCTCCCCCCCTCATCTTTCCTTCACCTCACTTGCATCCCCGGCGTACAACTTGATACGTATTTTCTTGCTGCATATAGTACTCTGTTTCTTCTTGATCCTTTTATTCATGGCATTTTTTTTTATACTCTCATCATTCATGGATGTCTCTAAAGCTTTCATTGAATTACAAAGTGTTAATACTTTTGTATGTGATGTTTGTGAACTCATGTTTCTGGTTTTATGTTTTCTTCTTTAGCTCTGAAAGTATTAGACTTCTATGTTCCTGTTTTCATGTTTTTTTTTTCTCTGAATTATCTGTAGGTAAGTATTTCTCCTGGGGGTGGATTGATTTTGTTGGTTTGGTCTCCTTTTGGTTATATGTTAATTCCTGCTTGCTTTCATCTTCATTTTTTTAGTTTACTTTTTTTTTGCGAAGATGATATGATTTTGGGTGAAATTTTCTGAATTTTGCCGCCTTATGAACCTATAATAGAAGAGCCAGTATGTGAAATCATTTCATATCTTTTCATTCTGTATCAATTGCAACTTGTATGTATTACGAATTATGTAACAAGTTTTTATTAAAGGATTTTTTTATACGCAGCATGAGAACACTACATATCTGCTAGAAGATCAACATCCTCGGTCATTATAGAAAATGAATGATCATGAAAGATTGAAATATCCATTTTTTTTTTTGCTTTTCTGCATCATTATCTATTGTTAGTTTTTCCCTCTTCGCGTTATTATATACCTTCAAGTGGAGCCATTAGTGTGCTTTGCGCATTTTATTTTATTTTATTTTATTTGTTGTTATCATAAGACGTCTGGTTACAAATTTGAATTGACCAATATGATTGAATGCCTTGAAATTTAGAGATGTTAGGTTGTATTGGATCATTTGCATTTTTGTACCTTGGAACAAGTGTTCATCTTATTTGTTGACTCATAAAGCAGAGTAGGTTTTCTTTGATATATCAGCTTTATCTAAATATAACTGATGGTATGAAGCCTATGTTCTATATGCATCTTCTTCCATCTCTCTGCATTGATATTAATTGGCATAGTATTTTGTGACAAAATGCTCCCTTGTTTTGTCATTTTATGGGAAATTCCCTAACTTAGCTTTCATTGCAGTAAAGACTCGTCATTTATTTGTTGAGCTGTAAAGCTTCTAGTGTATTCTTTCCCCATTGGGGGCCTAATTGATTAAGAAGAGCTGCTTATTTCTACATGGAAGGCCATAACTCCTCTGTCACGAACGCTTCCGCCCTTCGTTCGCTCCATTGCTGTCATCGGAATCAATGCAACCCGTGTCCGACCCAGTTAACTTCTTTTGGGTATAATTTTAACTCAGTCCTCCAACTTTCTATTTTGTTCCTATGAGCTACTAACCTCTCTTTTTGTTGCAGATCAGTCGGTGACAATAAATTCATTTACTTATTTATTCATTTATTTATTTTAGAGCCATGTATTAGATTTAACCATCAAATTCACTTAAGGATGTAATTTAGGATATTTATTTTCTTATTTATTTATCTTTATTTTTAGAATAGCTTAATTGTAATTCTTGTAATACATTAAATGTGTATCAAATTATTAGAAATCTGTCCTAAGACGGATCATATCCATGTCCAGATGATTCGGTTAGAATCCATGGCTTGGATATTAACTAAGATTATTAAAAATAAAATTAAATAACAAAATTTTAAGGACGTCTATATCCATGTCCAAATGATTCGGTTAGAATCCATGGCTTGGATATTAACTAAGATTATTAAAAATAAAATAAAATAAAATAACGAAATCCTAAGACGGATCATATCCATGTCCAAATGATTCGGTTAGAATCCATGGCTTGGATATTAGCTAAAAATATTAATTATTAAAAATAAAATTAAATAACGAGATCCTAAGACGGATCATATCCATGTCCAAATGATTCGGTTAGAATCCATGGCTTGGATATTAGCTAAAAATATTAATTATTAAAAATAAAATTAAATAACGAGATCCTAAGACGGATCATATCCATGTCTAAATGATTCGGTTAGAATCCATGGCTTGGATATTAAATTCCATATCCGAATGATCCGGCAAGATCCACGGTTTGGAAGAACAAATTATATCCTAAACTTCTAATAAAAAATAATAATCGCCGCGACATTCAACAAAACCACCACCAGTCGTAAATAAATCGTTCGCCATCATTCGACATCGAATCAGGGGCAAAAATCCGTTAGCAAATCCTCAGCTCGATTAAGAGTCGATTCAAAATTCACGGTATAATTTCTCTTTAATCCTCCAGTTTTTTTTTTTATACAAGTCGTTAACCTTTTTATTATTTCTGAAGAACTAACAATAATCTTTATATGTTTATTATTATTATTGTTATCATTGTTATTATTATTCCATTCAAATCATTAACCATTTAATTTTTCTTATATTAACAACTAACTTTACTAACTGCTAACTTTTATTATTATTGTTATCACTAACCATTTAATTTTTGTTATACTAACAACTAACTTTACTAACAACTAACTTTTATTTTTATTATTATTATTATTATTATTATTATTATTATTATTCATGGAAGGTTATACCTCTTTTTATTTTTAAGTAGACGGCAAAAAGCCCCATTTTTCTTTTATTTATCTAATCTCCTGCAATTATTTACTTTATTGCACGTTTTATTTTCATGTCAATGGTTAAATGCCCCCACTTTATTTATTTATTTATTTTCATGCAACTTTATTTTTCTTTATGTGAACGATTAACTTTACTTTATTTAGTGACGACGCTCATCTTACTTCCATATTTTATTCTTATTTTATTATTTCTATTACAACAAAAGCCAACACCCTTTATCATTATTTGGAATATATATTATTATTTCTTTAAATAACAAAATAATTAAACTTATCTTTTTAATTAATTTAAATAACAAAAATTTAATTTTTTGTTTCTTTTAAATAAAAATAAATAAATAAATAAATAAAAAATCAATCATAACCAAATGATTTCACAAAAAAAAAATTATTTTTCTAAAGTATTTGATTTAAATTTATAGATTTAGATTATTCAATAAAATTTTTCAAACAAAAGAATGAAAAAATAAAATTTTAAAAACAAAACAAAATACAAAACAATAAAAAATAATAAAATTTCCAAATTTCACAAAATTTATGACAAATTATGAATTAGGTTTTAGATTAAAATCCATGTCCGGGTGATCCGATAGGATTCATGGCTTGGAAAAATATACAAACTTTTAGTTAAATAAATTAAAATACAAAGATAAAAATCCATATTTACGATATGGATCAAATTATTTAAAACTTCGTTAAATTCCGTGTCCGGGTGACTCGGCAGAGTCCATGGTTCGGAATCAAATCTTCCGTGTCCAAATGACTCGGCAGAGTCCATTGGTTCGGAAGTATAAAATTCTATACAAATTAATTACCAAAAATCCACATCCGATTAATTCAGTTAAAAATTCTAGATTGAAAATTAACTGAAATTTTTCTAAAAGCAAAGCAAAACAAAATTAAAATCAACTAAGGTGCCAATTTTGGGCGCTATAACAAAGTTGTTTTAGCGTAACCGTACTCCCGATCCCCGAACTCTCGCAGACCAATTTTAAGGTGTCCAATCGACCTAGGTAAACAGATTGATGGCGACTCCCGAAAACCCGACGTTGCCACAGCATTAAAACGTGACTCCACTTGTAAAATCGTAGAGACTTTTAGACCTTACAACTCCACCCATCACCATAATTGAGCCAAAAAGCCCCAAACTTAAACTTTCAGAATTTATACTAATAGCCCACGCTTAAGACCCAATACAATGCGCATGAGAAGATAAGCAAAGCCAATCTATTTTATAACCTTCCTATTCTTTCTCTTTCTCTTTCTCTTTTCCTCTCTATACAGGATGAGCAATTGACAGCAACAGCTTATCTTCTTCTCTCCATCATGGCGTTGCCTTTGATTCTCTTCCTCTACCATTGTTGCCACCACCAACCTCCGTCATCAACAGCTGCGCATAACGTCTTCCTCCACTCACGATGCCGTGTACTTGCAACACTCTGCCAATCTCCTTCAGATGCACTACCCAATATCCACCACCATCATGTCTTTCTTTCTCATGAAGCTCTGATTTCCAAATCCACTTAAATTCAAACCATAAAAGCTATCTAATTGTAACTTATTTTAATTAAACCCCCAATGTTTCACATGTTCCAGAATGATCACCCAAAATAATCACAAAAATATTTCAATTTCCAATTAAATTGACAATAACACATTTAAATCCTAATTCCCATATTTTATGTTTATGATATGACTTATTTTTTGGTAGCATTAAACACTTAGTGAGTAAAAATATTATGAAGAATGACCTTTTAATGAATATTTAGATGATTATAATTTTTTTTTATAGAATCTTATGACTCTACAACTTTTTATAACTTTACGACTCTAAAAATCCAAAATAACTCTAGGTAGAAACCCATTTTTAACAAGCCTTAGAGTCACCTAAAATGAATGAATCTTTCATTGACGAGAAAACTAAAAGACATTATATTATTTAGTCTATTTCACCCTCCGGGTACTTTTGCACTTAACGAGAAAAAAAGAAGTCCTAATATAAGCCATAATACTATGAACCTGCCCATCCATATAATATGGTAGCTTTTAATTATGTCAATGACGTAACAATACATCATCACTTACTGAAGTTCAAACCTAGGCACACAATTCATCATTTACCAGCTTACTTGACTAGCTGGAACAAGTAGTATTATTGAAACTATACACTTTAAGACATTCAAAAAGCAGTTGTAAATAATTTTTGCAATGAAATATTTTTTATTATCTTTTTTTTAGGCTGCGTATGTTAAAAAAATTATAAAAGTTTAGTTATACTTTCTAAAGGATTTGTATTCAAATAATTACTATAGTAGCATTAATTTTTAAATAATGTTAGTTCTAAATTAAAATATAAATAAATAAAAAAGAAAGTAATTCATTTAATAAACAAACTCGACCTCGATTTTTCAGACACTGGAGCAACATATCTCCCTTCAACTTATTTTCCTCGTGGTTGATGATGGCACACAAATACGTAATATTTAGGAAATTAAATTCATCATGAAAACCCAAGGGCTCCTATAAAAAAAGGGGATCACTAAATAATTCTCACCAAATAAACAAGTTAAATATTGAAGCATATTTATATCGGCTCCCCACATTTTACTAAAAAGAAAAAAAATAAATAAATTTAAAGCATATATTATAATATATTGGCTTCTAAGGCATTCAAGATGAAGCACCCCTTTAACCCCCTATATATATATATAATCATATTACTAAACAAACCCAAATTTCACTTATAGATAGTCAACCATCATGAACTTTATTTCTATTAACTACTTGAAGTTCTATGTCAGTGGCTACTTCTAAATGCACTGGATTGTACTTGGACTGAGTTCTATAATTCAGCCATTTTCTGAAGTGATAAATTATATATCCCCTCTCATTATATATAGTTAGATCGATCTTTTTTAATTTTTTTTATAGTATATGTAACTTACAATTGTTTTTAAGTAATAAAAAAAATGAAAAAAAAACCCAAATCGTTTGACAAACTAAACACATGTGCAGGAAGAAGACTTCACAAGTGCGTGCCCTAATTAAAGGTTTGCTTGAGTTTAATTAATCCAAGTCTGCACAAGCACTGATTAATTAAGTGATATATGTTAGGGTGTTGACTCTTGTGATAAGGGAGTGTCTAGCAACTTGGAAAAGCAACGTTTTTGTAAACCTGTTACATGTCCCCTAAATTGGTCAGAGGAAAATGGTAAGCATTCATTTTAATCAATTAATTGATTAGTTCGTATCAATTCCATTAATTAATTACGTATACTTACTTAACAATTAGCTGTGCTGTGTTTATATTTAATTAATTAATCAGCCCAACGGTCAACCCGAAAGAACAGCTAGCGAATGGTGTTGTATCGTCCCAATGTTGGTATATATTGTATGCATGCATGGTCTCATCATGCAAACTTCAAAACTAAAAAAAAAAAAAGGAAATTAATCTCTGTATTTTTCTATTAAAAATAATCCAGTATTTTTATTTTTACTGATTTTTTAAATCTAAAATCAATGTTTATTTACTACAAATTGAGTTGCTGCAAAATAACGTCCCGCAGATGCAACAAATTATAAACATGACTTATTAGACTAATTAGGCCACAAATTAACGTACGAACGAGTTCAAGCTGTTATAAAACTCAGCTCTGTTTCATTATACATGCATTTGTTTATATAATATCTTTGATTCATTTGCACAAGTTATGTAAACAAAGTATTATCAAGAGTGTCCCTAGACTCTAGTTGTTTTTTGGAGTGGCAAAGGGGACACAAAAGGGAAGGTAAGGTTGACAGTTCAACTTTTATCTCCATTTATTTTTTTCACCTAATGTCATTTATATTGATTTAGGAGTCCTTTAAGTCTCGAATAAGTCAGCATTTCTCATACACCCAGAGGCGGATGCATGTTGAAATTATAGGGGTCCATGAATCCCACTTTTCCTAGAAAAATGTTGATAAAAGGTATATAATTAAATATTTAGACCTCTTTAAATTTTTTAATGATTTCCTTTAAATTTTTCAATGGATCCTCATAATTTTTATAATATTTATTAGAAAAAAATAATATGTCACTCTTACTCTAAGAAAGATAGAAAATGAGTCAGTTTCTTCTTTCTAATGATAATTAGGATAACAGAAAAAATTTTATATTGGTCGTTCAACTTTCATACATTTTCCTATCTAAGCTTGGAACTTTTTTTCCACTTTTTTTTCTAATTTAAAGGAAAAATTGTGAAACAAATTAGGCACAAGATAAAGTTAATAATCTAAGTAGAATATATATATATATATATATATATATATATATATATATATATATATATATAAGAACTAAAGAAAATTTTTATCTTTTACATTATTGTTCGACCAATGACAGAAAAAAAGATGTTAAATTAAAGCATTTTTCAAATTTTCTTCTAATTTTTTCATCATTGCATTATATTATAGTATATGTGAAATTATAAGTTTCATTATTTAATGTTATCGTTTAATAATTATATATGTATTTGGATCCCTATTTTGTAAAAGTTCTGAATCCACCACTGCATACACTACAAGATAAAAGCACAAAAGCAACTAAGGAAACAATCACCTTCAGTCGCTAGGAGCGGGTGACTCGTAACTGAAAAGCTCAATAGCCAAAACCATAGTTGCTCCACGTGGAGCGACTGAATAGAGCGACTTTTTTAATTTAATTTTTAATGTTAGTCACTCCACCTATTTCTTTTTCTTTTTTTAATTTAATTGTTAATGACAATTTTTTTAATTTAGATTTTAATGTCAGCTTCTCCCTCACAACTCATAAGCCGCACCAAGCTTAATCTCCCCCTCTCTTTCTCTCTACGCAGTTAGCAGTAGTGCCTTATCCTTCCTTTGCCTTCAGTTGCCATGTTCTGCATGCTCGGTTCAGATCCGCCTTTGTGAATCTTTTTTTTGCCCTAATTTTTACCTTGACTAAGAATCCCCGAGAATTCTCCGTCTTCCATTGCCATGCTCTACTTGTTCTTCTCTTTTATCCTCATCCAATGGTGATGTGATCCCCAAGAATCCTCATCCTACTTAGACCTCAGGACGTAGAGGAAGTCCGCTGTAAGGTGGTAGATGAGTGAGGCACGTTAGACCTGTGGATGTGGTGCATGGCGGAGGTGGAAATGGAGGGCGGTGTGCAGTTATAAGTGATGGATGATAAATGTAGGAAAACTAATGTTTTAACATAATAATTAGGTTTGATTTATAAATGATTTGCAGTTTTTTAGCATTATTTTAATGTCTTGATGTAGGTTGAAGGGAAAATTGCAAGTGATACCATTCTTGGAACTAAAGGTATAATAAATGATTGTGTCAAAGGAGCATTAAGTTGCTGGAATTCGGTGCGGTAGCACCAAGTAACTGATACAATAACACCAAGTGCCAACAAGCAATCCTTTCAAGTGGCAACAGTGGTGCTATATACTGGTGCAACTACACTAGATTGTGTGTCAGCGCCACAAACCCCATGCAACTACATCAGTAATTTGGAAAAATAGGGCAACAACAAATATGCAGCTATAATTCTTTGACCTTCTTCTAATTATTTTTTTTTAATTTCTTGGATCAAACATGGATTTTATTTCTTTTGTTGGTTTTGTTCCCAAGATGTTTTTAGGCTAGATTTTTCTATCTTTTAAAGTAACTGTGAATCTTGGATGATGTTTTGTTGATTGTTTACTTGAATAACCCTAGACTATTTATTGAATTTACTATTTGGTTTGCTCTTATGCTCGATTGTTGAACGCTTGGTCATAAGTTTATTTCTTGATGCAACTTTGTCTTCAAGAGGAAAGATTTGTGTTAGAAGAAATAGACAAACTTGGTTAGAATCACTTGAGGGGCGGGAGCCTCAAGTATTTAAGAGATAAATAGACCAAATGCATGGAGCTTAAAATCCTTTAATTTTTTATGGACAAAGGATTGTCATTCAATATTAGAGGAGTTAAATAAATTTACATTGGGAGAGGAAATTTGTTATCGGGTAATTTCATCTACAATAAATTAGTAAACAGTTTATGTGGATAATGAACAAACTCAAAGTACATTATAAGAAGATCAAGCTCTAGGAGAATTTATTTCTCATAGTTATTTGATTAAGTTTGCAAGTAGTTAGTGTTAACTTCTTCTAGAATTTAATTGATAATTTTTAGTAGTTTCAATTTGCTATTTGTGTTGATCTAATTCAAGTATTTAATTTTTTTAAGTGCTTTTTAATAATTCTCTACTAGCTTAGTTTCTTTAGCACTGGATCCCTGTGGACATGATCTGGTCTTACCAGTTTTATTACTAGTTCGACAACCATATACTTGCAGTTTGCATAACAACGGAGAAGAACAATTTGATTTGCAAGAGGAGGGGAACAAGTTTTTTCACAAAAAAATGAGCAGTAGAGAGAAAGGAGATCATAGACGAATGTTAGGGAGAGATGAAGATAAAGGTGGGGAAAGACAGAGGGGGTGAGATTGAAGATACAGGTGGGGAGATGAGAGATGAGAGATAATTTTTAAGTCTAAAGATCAAGGACATGGATTTTAAGTCAGATTTGTAGGTAAGTTTTGATGGGATTGGGATCCTTATGAAAGTAGAAGTGCCCAATAGAAATTTTTGTTAATATTAAAATAGAATTATTATTAAAAATTTTGTAGGTAAAGAGCAACTGAATAGCTACTACAATATCAACAATTGAAATATTCAGTCGCTTCTCAATAGCTTCAAAATGAGCCCACAAACAGGTGATTTAGGAACAACTGAAGAGGACTGACAACTGAAAATCAATCACTTCCCTCCATCATTTTTTTTTTCACTTCCCTCATAGTGATTTCTTTTAAATGTATTGCCTTCTAACCATGTACCATTATATAATAATTCTGATTGCAAAGAAAATCATCAAGATCATGTTAATTAGGGGTCCCTAGCTATATATATATATATATATATATATATATGGTTGTGGTTGACCTAAAGAAACATTCTATGTAATGACTACTTTTGGAAGATTTGTTAACCTAATTCGGAAGAGACGAATGGAAAATAGCAAAACCAAATTGGGCCACGCCCAAACTTGTAGAGGAAAAGCGCAGCGGTGGATGGATAAGGGATCGGAGCTGGATACATAAATATACACACGCATATATAGTGATATACTCTTATTAATTATGTTTCACATTTTTGAATTCCACGAAAATAAAAATATGTATATATGTGGTATTTCTGTAAAAAAAATAAATTAAGTGGAACATGTATTTGTATATATGAATCACTAACGAGAGGAGATAAAAATTGACCTAAGCCGGTAGTTATGGGTTTTGAAATCATCCGTTGGCTGCAGTAGTCTGAAGAAGACTTGGCAACTTCTATTGACCTAATTAAACTCATACATATATAGATGACATGCTAGCTTCGAGCGAGAGAGAGAGAGAGAGAGGAGGAGGAAGAAGAAGAAGAAGAAGAATTGAATAAGAAGGAGAAGAAAGAAGTAGTAGTAGTAGTAGGTAGCAACCACATATGCTTGCCTCATATATAATTGTATATAATATATATAAATACTGGCTTTGCTGGTGGTATATGAAAGTTAAATGACAATATATATATATATATATATATATATATGCCGTACGTTGTTTTCATAGGTTTGAAATCTTTGCTAAGAAAAGGAGTTGTTGGAAAACTGCTACATTTAAATCTTAATATATATATATACTAATGCACGTGAATTAAATACTAAGTTATTTTTCACTCTAATAATTATAATTGCAATAATAATTTTACTTTTTTAGTTTAGACATATTTCTTATTAATTTTTCTATCTCTTATGTAGTAGTTTTTTTATTATAATATTTCATTATAACTATCCTTATTTGCATTATTCATTATAATTGATAACTCATTATATTAGATTTCTGTTAATATAAACAACAACAACAACAACAAGAATAATAATAATAATAATAATAATAATAATAATAATAATAATAAAATATAATTTAGAATACACTATAGATAATATTTTTTATAAAAAAATTGATAGAATTTTTTTTATTTGTGAAGGTAGAGAACTTATAAAATTACTTCATGGTATTTATAAAATCTAATCAAAGATATCAAAATTCCTTTTATCAGTGTAAAATTTAAAAATGGTATTCAGCCTATTAAGAAAAGATCTCAATTTAATACCTTAAAGTATTGTGTATTTATAAATTTTATTAAAAGTTAAGTTAGTAAATTTTATCTTAAGTACTATGCTTTAGATTCAAAAAGCCAATTATTAAAATGGAGATTCTATATATATTACTTGTCTAAAAAAATTAAATAGATTTACCAATAATGTATTCTCATAACTTTGACTTTTTAAAGAGGCATAAGCTAAAATTTTAATAAAATTTTTTGATGTTATATTCAACATTGAAAATGACATAATACAAGTGGGACATTCAATAAAATACTCAAGTAAAAATAAATTTCTTTTAAGAAGTGTGACATAAATATGGGTCACGATACTAAAGTATAAGATATAAATATGGGTTACAATACTAAAGTATAAACTTAATAAGTAAACATTGAGTTTTTTCAAAGGCATATGATTACAACTAATTATACATTACTCAAAAAGCTTAATTACTCTACTCTTGATTTTTTTATCAAAATACACTCACCTTTAAGGTTTCAAAATTTACACTTACCTTATATTTTATGGCCAATTCAATGTGATTGTTTCAAAGATTGAGGTAAAATCTTGTATAACTTTTTATATTTTTTGATAATTAATGCTTACCCATTGATTTAGAAATTATACTCACATTACTGAAGTTTGAAAACATAGTCATACCCATTATTCTTATAATATAATTAGTCAATCATAGGAAAATAAACTCATTAAATTAGAATAGAATCTTATTACCTAAAAGGAAAATTTAAAACCATTGATTTAGAAATTATACTCACACTACTGAAGTTTGAAAACATAGTCATACCTATTATTCTTATAATATAATTAGTCAATCATAGGAAAATAAACTCATTAAAGTAGAATATAATCTTAGTACCTAAAAGAAAAATTTTAAATCTATAATTTGAGGATCAGTCATTTTATATCTTTGCACTTTTTATTACATATAGATATATATAGATATTAAATTATTGTAACAACCCAAGTCCAGAACTGATCAATGAAACACCTGCCCACACTACTTGGGCTATCTTTTATGAAAAAGATAAGAGCTAGAACTTGAGTCTATATATCCATATAAGGCTTCCCACATTTCACTCATGTGGGATATGGGGGTGTTACAAACTCCTTATCTTATATACGTAATGTTCTTGTTGAGGTCACTTAGATTACTTGATCCCTCGGACCAGTAACTTTTCTAATTGAATTACTTAACCCCTATCAAAGTAGCATCTCTAATACAAGATGAGTCATGATAGACGATGTATGTGCACACACACTATGCCATACCATCACGGTCCCAAGTCGACTCTGATACTATTTGTAACGACTCAAGTTCAAAACTAGCCAATGGAACACCTGCCCACACCACATGGGCTATCATTTATGAAAATGATAAGCGCTAAGTGCTTGTGAATTGAAACTTAAGCCTATATATTCACATAAGGCTTTTCACATTTCACTTATGTGTGGGATATGGAGATGTTACAGTTGCACTTTTAAGTTCTAATGAATACATTTCAAGTTTAAAAGTAAATAAATTGATAAACACTATGTTTTTAGGCATGTTTAAGATCATATAAATCAAACACATGTCTGTTACAAAATTTTAAATTTAGTAGCATTTTTCAATTTTTTGCTATAAAAAAACTTATAGAAAACATAGAAAGTAATCAGTAATTCTTTTTTCTATTTTTCCTTTTCAAATGCTGATATTATTTTCCTAATATGAAGCCTAAGAGCTTGCCATCACTTTATTCTATTTTTTTCTTCCTTTCCATAATTTTTTATTTTTTAAATTTAATAAATAGGAAATGAAAAATTTGAGTATCATTAAAATGGGAAATAAAATAAAACTTAAGGATAAATAGTTCATCCAACATTTTTGACATATTCATTCTTTTTATGATTGATTCAAATAGAGATAATTATGAGGTTTTTGAAACTTTTAAATTCCAATTAAAATACTTCATTCAAGTTTAAAGGCACAAAAAATTGATAATTTATGTTTAAGGACATGTCTCAAAACTATATAATTTAATTAAGGGCATATTTGTTACAAAATTTTAACTTATTGTGGCTATTTAATATTTTTGTCACCATTAAAAATTATACTTAATATATAAATTTAAGCAAATGTACTAAAGCTAAAAAAGGACAAACGGATCCTCTTTTTTGTTTTTTAGAAAGTAAACATGTGACTTCTATTTTTTTTTCTCTTTTACATTCCTATTGCTAATTATACATCTAATAAATATACAACACCAAATTAATTTGGGTCTCATTAAAAAAATAAAACATCACGTAAGTTAAGGGTATAAAAATCAATAAAAATTTTGTCACTTTCATAATTTTTCTAATAATAATAATAGAACACTACATTGCATGAAAGTATAATGTTTATAATGAAATTAAAAAAAATCTATCATTAAAAGATGGAAATAAAATGAAACTTAGGGATAAAAAGGTCTAACATTTGACATATTCATACCTTTTATGAAATTTATCAGATTTAAATATTTAAATAAACATAATTAAGAGGTTTTTAAAACTTTTAGGTTCCAATTAAAATTCTTCATCAAGTTTAAGATTAAAAAAAATTAATAAAATTTTATGTTTAAGGTCATGCCCCAAAAATATATATAATTTAATTAAGGGCATATTTGTTACAAAAAGTTTAACTTATTATGGCTATTTAAGATTTTTTTCCATCAAAATTTATACTTAATATATAACTTTTAAGTAATTGTATTAAAGCTAAGGAAAGATATACATGTTCCTCTTTTTTGTTATTTAAAAACTGCACCACATATGAGACTTCTATTTTTTCTCTCTTTTCCTTTTAGATTTTTAGTGCCAATTATACCTCTAATAAATATACAACACCAAATTAATTTGGGTCTCATTAAAAAAATAAAACACCCATAGCTTAAGAGTATAAAAGTTCTAAATAATTAACGTGCATGTAAAATAAAAACCTTAATTCTTTACTCTCTTTGTGGGAAAATTAGTAGTTTGTTACAATAAAAATTTTATACTCTCTCAATATATGTCATAATAATTCATTTATTCTTTTCTAGGTAGATAGTAGTGTTAAGGTGTAAAATATTTATAATTAAGCAAAAAAAGCCTTAACTATACTCTTAGTGTATGTCAAATGATTCTTGGTATATAAAACAAACTTGTAAAGAAGAGAACCAAAGTATAGAACATCAACCCCAAAAAGCATGAACCTAAACATTGACATAAATATCTAATTTATTTAGCATTAAGTCAAATTAATCCAAATATGTTTTTGTAGCTTTTTTTGTTTGAAATTGATATTATTTTTTTGGGTTGAATAATTAAAAAATTCATAACAATTACTACAAAAATTTTATTTAATAAATTATTATAGGTATATATAATTAGTTTTCAAATGATATTAGTTTTAGATGAAAAATCCTGTAAAAATTAAAATAAATTATTTTGGATAATCAACTTCACACAATTGTCTATTTTTTTTTTCAAATGTATGATTTAAACCCTAAATCTTCACATTAGAGAATTCATGAATTTCTGTAACTCTTTAATAAGTAGGCAAAGTTAACTGCATAGCTCTAATTTCACTTGACAGTATGTGGCCTCAATTGGTATATATGAAGTTAAGGGTTTAAATTCCTATAAAGCCTCATAGTGTAAAAAGACTCTTATTAAAAATTTTATTTTTTTCCTTTGTAAATAGAATTAAAATTTTAATATATTTTTAGTATTTGTTTAATGTATAAATAATTATTGATGAAAGGTTGTAAGTTTTAAGTATTATTATTATTATTATTATACTCTCTCTATCACAAGTTCTTTGTAACATTTTACGTTTTTGACTTAAATTTATTTATTTTAATATTTCTAGAAAAAAATTTACAAAATTACATTTAGAAACTAAAAAAATTTTACTTTTTAAATAATTATTTTTTTAAAAAAAATTACCAAATATTAATATAAAAATATTTAAGTCAAACTTAAGTAAAAAACCTGAAATGGTGCAAAGAACTTGAGATGAAGATAGTAGTTTGAATGGAAAGCAAACGAGAAAGAAAATAAATTGACCTAGAATTAATAGTCAAAAGCATTTATAAAAAATTTAGGGCATATTTGTTAAATTTAAATAAATTTGTGGATAAGTAATGATTTTTCCAAAAATTAAAGCCTAAAAATAATACATGCATAATGCTACTTTGAAACAACTCAAAAGATTTGATTGGCTCTAAAAAATAATAAAAATAAAAATACATTAATATTATTTAGTATAGACAAAGATTTAGTTGCTAAGAATAAAAACTTATGTTCTTAGTTGCTAGGAAAAAAACTTATGTTCCAACATTCAAAATGATGACCATGTGGTAAAAATAATTATTATAATTTTTCTAATGTTTTAAAATATTGGAAAAATGTAAATAATTCTAGGAGTTAAGAATTTTTTTTCTAAAATTTTTCACAATGACCTTTGCTACAATAATAATTCATCTATTTTTTTCATAGTACGTGCTTGAGTCATATGTGAATTATGATTGCTCTAATATTGACCAAATACCTAAGCTTTCAAAGCATATATTCATCCAAGTAGAGAAAAGAAAACTCAATTGAAAAAAATTTTATTTCAAAGATATTTTTTACAGTAGAATAAATTTAGGTCATATTTTTTAAAACTAACTATGTTTAGTGGTCAAAGTAAGTTTAGTAGTAAAAATAGTAAATTTCCCAAAAACCAAAAGCTAAACGCATCCCACTTTGCATTTTTTCCTCTCTTATTATATTTTTAATATTTTAATACTACTAAATATCTAATTAAAAAGGCAACTATATATTTAGATCTCTGTAAGTGAATTTTTTCCCTCTTTTTAGAGCCCTAATACTAACACAACTCTAATTAAATGGACAATATACTTTTTTATCATTAAAAGAGTAAAAGAACTTATAATTTTAGGATAAAGGAAAAAATATATGTGAACTATTATAAAGTGTTCACTTATACAAATTTTTAATATATACTTTTTATACCTAAAATTATTTTTTAATATGCAGCACTTCTAGATTTTCATATGAAACTTTAGCATGAGTTTTACCATATAATAAGCTTTTACAGTATATACACATTCAAGTTGCAAAACCAAAAAAATTTAATTGACAAAAAAATTATGTTTAAAGGTACCTTTTATAGCAATACAAACTTTAGCTTGAGTTTTACCATATCTTTAATTTTTTATTCAAATAAAAATTTTAGTTATGAAGGTTTTTAAAATGCTAAGTTGAAATTTTAAGTTTTATAAAATGTTTAGTTGTACAAATTTTAGCATGAGTTTTACATTTAAGTCTTTTATTCAAATAAAAGATTTGGCTATGAAAATTTTTGGAATGATAAGTTGAAATTTTAAGTTTTATAAAATATTTACTTGGGGTATTATTTGATAGTAATATAAAACCAAGGGTGATATGTTTGAAGCAAAAAAAAAAATTAATGGCAATTTCAGAGTTTTAGGTAAGATTAACACAAAAAATAATTGTATATAATACTTAATTCTGTAATATAGAATTAAGGGCAGACAAATTTGTAGTAGAAAATAAAATTTAGTGGCAACTTAAGTGTTTCTTTTAGTATTCTAGTGGTAATATACAACTTCACTTAAATAGATAATGACATAATTGGGTTTCATTAAGAGAATAAAACATCTTATAACAGAAGGGCAAAAAAATTATTTAACATTTATGCCTTTTCATATTTTTTATTATATATATATATATATATGTATGTATGTATATATAAAGTGTGCACAGTACCTTGTTTTTTTTTTTTTCAATATTTCAATTTTTTAATCAAAATCAGAAAAAAAGAAAAAGAGAGACAAAATAAAGGTCTACCTACAAGGCTACAATGCATAATAGGTAAAGAATATCAAGTCAGACAAAGAGCCTTTGTAAGATGTAAGAACCTGATTTTTTCCTTTGAGTAGTCCGAGAGATAAGCAGTTCGAGTGACTAGTTGATGTATTTGAACAGTCTTCATTCAAAGTGAGTGTCTGTTATTACTTAATAAATAACCGAATATTCTCAAATTATTGCCCACATTTATTATTGAAATATATGATGAAGCAGGATTAGACTCTTAACCAGCCATGACATAAGAATGCTTACCAGCTATAGCACTATATAATTATATGCTTGGGCTTTAATTAATTTTTGGTTCTTGGTATATACTAATCGATTTAATTAATTCGTAATATATACTATAACTAGGAAAATACCTGTTTCTCTAGCCATGGAACAGTAGCGGATGCAACAAATTTAAAAAGTTGGTTCAATGGGCAACAATTTTAAAAAGTGGAGTTTAATGAATATATAGATATTATAATTTTATAAAATTTTATTTTTATTTAATAGACTTTAGAAAATAGTAAGCTCTGTTAACACCTTTTTACTTTGTATAGATCTGCCACTCCCATCCGCTAGAGATTTGTGTGAAAGAAAGAGGGGGTCGTTTATTCCTTTGACTATATAGTTGAAAATTAGATTTGAGGATAAGAAAAATTAATCAATCCCATGAATGTTTTCCTTTTTAGAAAAAAAAAAGCAAAAATAAATATTATTAATAAAAATATAAAGTATACTTCCCAATTCCAGAAAATATTGAAACAATTTACTCTTAAAAAGGCGTAATTAAAAAATATAAAAGTACATTAAAATTCAAAATATATCAAATCTGAAGTCCTTCTCCTTGTTTAATTAAATTCCAAGCTCGAGCCAAGTTGATCAATAAATCGTTTCCAGATCAAAAACCAATATATATATATATATATATATGCGAATTGTAAGACCGATAGCGGAAGAATTGATAATCCGGGGAAGCGATCAATTTGGCTATATATAATCTGCTCTCCATTTTTTAAAGCCAAAAAAAAAAAATTTCGGTTTGAGAAGTGGGGGGGAAAGGAAAAAGAAAAAGAAGGAGAAGACGAAATAAGGGCGAAAGCCGCCACCAGTGATCCAGGTGTAACTTTGCATGAGAATGTCAACAGTAAATGTCAGCGAAACCTAGGGCTTTGTGGTCATTTACACACATCAGCGGTTTCTAATCAAACTTGGAAATTAACAAAGCGGTTTCCTCGGTTCTGCTACTACATTTTTTATGTAAATTTTGCTAAATGTATAGTAGAACTTATATATAGTAAATAAATTTTTTTAATTAATATGTGTTAATTGGATGCTTAATTAATAGACCCCAAATTTAAATTAAACCATATCATGTACAAAATTCTAGTGTACTTTTCCACACGTTTAACAACCAAGTCCTAAAATTGTAATTATTATTAAAAGATCTAGAATTTGATCCCCTTTTTACCATTATGTACCAAAAGCAAAATACTGTTTCACACATGTAGCGCTACCATTTCAATGTACCAATATCTTCTTTAAGTTTTAATTTTCACAAGACAGATGGAGAGAATTGAATAGAATATCTCACAGAGAGGAGATCGCTTCGTATATAAAGAACTTCTAACAGTTTCTAATTATTGAAAAATTAATTTAATAATTATATTAATTATCAAAAATTGATGCGTAACAAATATTGGTAGCTGAATGCAGGATAAAAGTTTGAAGTAATCACGTATTTAGATGATGAAAAATAATTTACATAAAAATGAAATGAATATATATATATATATATATATATATAGTTACTCTGTTATGTCGTCTCCGTATACATATAAATTGACGACATTGGGACTTCAAAAAGTTCTGTTTGAGAGAGAGAAAAGGGGAAGCCTTTTTGTTTTTATTCATTCAATTCCAATCCGCTTTTTTTTTCCTCTGAGCTCCTTCATACGACTCTATCCCTCCATCTCCATCTCCACGCAGTGCTTGATCTGATTCAATTCTGCTTTCCTTTTCAATCATAACCGTCTCCCTCTCTCTCTCTCTCTCTCTCTCTCTCTCTCTCTCTCATATTTCAAGACTCATGAAAAAATAATACTAGCCTGCTAGTACTTTACATAAATTATTATTTAAAGGAAGTTGATCAACTTCCTTTGTTTCTTTTTTTTTTTCTTTATTTTTTCTTTCTATATAGATTTCTTTGCCCTCTCAGGCTCCATATTAATCTATGGGGTTTTCAAGAGCTGGTTTGATTCTTCAACAAGCAGGAGAGGGAGAGGAAGCTGAAACGAAGCAGCAGGTGGTGCAGCAGCCTTTCATGGCCACAGGAGGCAGATCATCACCAGGCACCAACACAAACCCCCAATTAGTCGAACATCATCAGATTGTTCCAAATTACCCAGTCATGCAACCCTCCTCCATCCCTCCAAATTTCATGTAATCAATTATATATATATATAGAACAGACATATATAATTAAGAATCGAAGTCCTGCATATGTATATATATAATTTTTTTTTCTAAATTTGATACTTAATCTTCTAATTTTGTGTGCTTGGGGTGAGCAGAGGCAAAGAAAGTGCAGCAGCTTATGATTTAGGAGAACTGGATCAAGCTCTTTTTCTGTATCTTGATCAAGGACAGGACCCCTCCACTGTTCAAGAACAAAGGCGTGAGTACCAACTCCTGCCAAGTCCTCTCTCTCTCTTTTGATTCTGCGTTAATCCATTTCTTTACTTTTTTAACTTTTTACTTTTTGTTCCATAACTCATAGAGGGAGATTCTTTTCCAGTCACAGGAAAAGCATGCTCAACAGATGTTAAGTCTTGCCTGTACAGGATCTCTTTGACCAGATCCTTTCAGAAACCAAAATCATATCTTTGGAAAAACCACTTCCAGAGTCTGAAATCTAAAAAGCTGAAAAGCATAAAGTTCCTTCTTTCCTAATTCTACTTTTTGGGTTCCACTTCCACAACATGTCTTCGAGCTTGGACCATAACTATGAGATACATATTTATACATGTATATATATATATATTTTTCCTTTATCTTTCTTATTATGTTGCCCCCTTCCGTTACTGGATCAGTAGAGCCTTTTTCTTTCATCTCTCTTTTTCTGCCATGGAGCTGAAATCTCCCTACAAAAGGATAATAGAGTTAATGGGTTTGGCCAACCGACTTTTCTTCTTTGTTTTAGCAGAGAGCATTAATTCTGGGATGAGGCCTCCAACTCTTAACATCTTTCCTTCTCAGCCGATGCACGTAGATCCTTCATCAACAAAGGTATATATATGTATATAGATTATATGCAGCGTAGGCTCCTATATATAAGTTATTTAATATCCACATTAATAGAAAATTGACCTTTAATTTTTTGGATTTATAGTACAGTCCCTGATACTAGTAAGCTTAATGGGTTGGGTTGGTTTTGAATTTGGTAGGCAAGTGCGGGATTAGTTTCTAGCAGTCCGGCAAGCAGTGGTTCAAAGAGACCATCAGAGCCGTCCATGGAATTGGCCAACAACGCCAACGGCAACGATGTTCCTCCCCCGCCGGAACCATCCAAAGCTTCCAAGGTAATCATTTTAACTAATAATTAAGCCTTAATAGTACGTACTGACTGTATGTATATATCCAAGAAATAAAGAAGTAATTGAACTGATATTATTTCTAACTTCAAGCTATCGACTGAGTTGTGCAAGATTTGTTTATTTCTTTTCTTCTCTGGACAGCGTGAAGGGAATCGGAAATCTGCCGCGACATCCAGTTCAGAGCAGGAAGGGCCCAAAACGCCAGACCCTAAGGTGCTTCCTTCTTTCCAGATTTGGAATATTTGTTCCCTTTCTTAAGTTGGCGTACGTTTTCCTACATTTTCAAGTGCTAATTAGTCGATCCTTTATGGGGCTGTGTGCCTTGCCTGCGCACTGACGAGCCATATCAGACACTGAGAAGGCTTGCTCAGAATAGAGAAGCAGCCCGGAAGAGCAGACTAAGAAAAAAGGTTCGCTAGCTTAATTAAGTGAGATTATTATCAACAAATAATTTTCCAAAATCTCCATTACATTCTTTTTCTTTTTTGCCCCATCACAGGCATATGTCCAGCAGCTTGAATCTAGCAGAATAAAGCTCACTCAACTTGAGCAAGAGCTACAGAGAGCTAGAACTCAAGTGAGCCAGAGATTATTCTTCATTACCTTTTTTTTTTTTTTTGTTGGTTGAAGAAGTACGTGGTGCTAGCCCGTATTTTGATGCTGCATCAATTGTGTTGGTTGCTGGTTTTTTAGGGCGTGTTTTTTGGGGGTGTTCTGGGAGGCGAGCAAGGGCTTATACCGGTCGGGATGGGGAACATAAGCTCGGAAGCGGCGGTTTTCGACATGGAGTATGCACGGTGGCTGGAGGAGCACCATAGGCTGATGTGCGAGCTGAGGGCGGCGGTGCAGGAGCATCTGCCGGAGAACGAGCTGAGGATGTTCGTGGCCAGCTGCTTGGCACACTACGACGAGATAATGAACCTCAAGAGCATGGTGGCTAAGACCGACGTCTTCCACCTCGTTTCCGGCATTTGGAAGACTCCGGCAGAGCGCTGCTTTATGTGGTTGGGAGGATTTCGCCCCTCTGAACTTATTAAGGTACCCGGCCTCCTACTTTGTCTACTATTTAATTAATTATATATGTCTATATGCATTCGCCAGCTTCCACTCTTTTTTCTAATTAATTACGTACTCTTAAACCTAGCTATATATATTTGTAGCAATATAGAAACCTAAGGTTACATGAAAATTAGTTAAGCAAACCCTAGCTGTTATAAATAGAGTCTCTACTAAATTGATCTTGCCCAAACTAATTATCAAAAAGAATTTTTGTCCATGTGTTTTCTTTTCCTCTAAAAACACTCAAGGTATATAGTACGCTTACTTTCTGACAAGTGAAACAAAGGCAATAGCTCAAGCAAAAAAATGGAAGTAATAATTATTAAGGAGTGTGATCTATCATGATTCAAATTTAATTATATCATTCGATAGATAGTCATGATGATTAATTCTTGACAATTCAATAGTCCGGTTGCGCCCCCAAAATTACAAAGTTGCTTTCGTCACTAATCATATACTACTAGTTCATGAGTATATAAAGATTAGACTAATCATTCTGACAATACCCCATATATAAAGTAAAAAATTAATTGATTGTTGAGCGCAATCTTGTAAAGAGCAAACTAATAAGGGAAAAAACACAGAAAGAGTAGGTATATATGTTGGGGCGAAATGAAATGATGATAGCTAGGAAAGGCAGGAGGAACATATATATATGCATATATATAAATAATAGTGGTACTGCTACTATATATGAAATTAGGAGGCGTGTTTTATTGCATGGAATTGTGTACATATAGGTGTCGGTGGAAGATGGGGCTCTCTGAAAAAGGAAAATGGGTTGGCAACTTGAGGGAATAATAGCTAGCAATGACAATAGCAAATGGGAGCTGGCGGGATGATGACGAATGGGCATGTTGATGGTTTTCTAGGAAAAGGGCAGCGTTAGGTCTTATTCGAAGAAAGCTAGGCCAGTTACCTTGCGATTTCTGGTTTTTGGCCGGCAAGCCCCAGAACTGGAAGTAATAGTGCACGCTATCAGTTTCTCCATCGCATTCATGGAAATTGAATTTGTCTGGGCACTCATAATTATTATATATATACTATATAGTAGAGTATATTAATTGGAGCTAGCTAGCCAACTAGTAGTAGTAATAGTTATTAATACTGTATATGGGTGCCGTATATATATATATATAGTGGAGTTATAATAACTTGATTTTGATGCATGGCGTGGTCCTGGCCGGCGCGATCGAGCAGGTGATAATAAGCCAGATAGAGCCGTTAACGGAGCAGCAGATAATGGGGATATGCGGGCTGCAACGGACCACGCAGGAGGCGGAGGAAGGGCTGTCGCAGGGGCTGGAGGCGCTAAACCAGGCAGTGTCGGACACCATCGCCTCCGACTCCCTCAGCTGCCCTCCCAACATGGCTAACTACATGAGCCAGATGGCCGTCGCCATCAACAAGCTCTCCACTCTTGAAGGTTTTGTCCGCCAGGTACTCAATTTTACATGAAAGTCTATTTAGAATTAAAAAATACTCCAGGAGGAATAATTAAATACTAGTAGTATATTATAATACTAGTAAGTATAATAAAGCAACTGAAGTAGTTAAACAGTGGGGCCGGGCCTGCCTATGGTTGGGTTGGGATGAAAAGATAAGGGGTTGGGGTGGGGACAAGAATCCGGTACAGTCCGGGATAGGAAACCTAACCCATTCCAGATGTACGTACGCTGCTCCATGAACTGCTCCCATGTCTCATCACGCTTCTTAGCTGATCAGACCTCCGCCCCGGGGTGGTTAGCCTTTGCTTTCTTATAAGTTACTATATATAATACACCTATAACTATATTAATGCCTATATATACCTAATAAATTTTATTCGAGTAGTAATCCATGGAAAGAAATTACCATATACCTATTAACTAACTAACTAACGGTCATTAATGCCAATATATATATATATATTATTACACACTAAAACAGCTGGTCTTAATATAATTATGTTAAATGGAACGGTACATTAATTAGCTTATTGTATATATACGTTAATTAATTAATGATACAACAAATCGAAAGCAGATAAGCTAGGTTTTGGAAGCCAGAAGTTGCAAAACATGCCTTTCCCAGGTTACTAATTAACTAAAGAAAAACTAGCTCGTACTAGTTATTTTCTGTGTTTGTGTGGAGAACGACCTACCCTACATCTCCAGTGTCAATATATGTATATATAGCTATAAACTAATAATTTAACCGTTGCATTGGTTTGTCTGCATGACTCTTTACGAATTATGGGCTAGATATAAATCCATTTTTATTTTCTTTCGTATATGCATATAATTTAGTCAAATTCATGGAAATTACTGCCATATTTTTTTGGTTTAGTTACCTAATTCACTACGTTGATTTTGATTATTAATTAGCTAGGTACACTCAAGTAATATTAGGATTATATTATATATGGCCATTGAATTCTCAGTCTCACCCGCTAGATTCTCCCATAAGAATGAATTCCAGCATTCAGATTATGGCCCTAGACTCACCATCGATATCTACTCCAAGAGCCAACCAAGTCAGCAACAATTCATCAGTAATTGTTTGACTTTGACCCAACTTCCCCTCGAAGCATGCAACGTCCCCCCAAGACATCCTGTTTCATCCCGGTATCACTCCTTATAGCCTATTCATTTAACTTTAAAATGAAAAAAAATCACGTGGATTAAAATGATCGGGTTGATTCACTTTTTTGGGTCATAAGTGATCCGACTCATCAGTTGCTACCCAAACGGCTCCATGTTTTTTTTTTTTTGGTGCTACTGTGGTGCACTTGTAAATAAGCCAAAAATTGAGGGGTTTAGAAAAGGGATTGATGAATAAGGTTACTTGTATTCCATGGAGTGACCCCGACCCGGTCGCCTTAATCTCCCAACTTAAAGGCCATTAAATTTTGCTGAACTGGGTGTTAATTCTGCCTAGAAGTACCTGTGTTTACACGACATTTTTCTTTTGACACATTCTCAAAATCTTCCAACAAAAACTGTTTATTTGGCTGTTTATATATTTATCATAGACTTGAATTTGTAATAGTGCATTTAAGCCAAAACAAATTATAAGAAATTTAGTTCCAAGTGAAATATTGTGGTCAAGTATATATGTCATTAATTAGTTCCTAATTAATTATGATAATGAAAAATGAGCTATATGATCCAATTAATCAAGACTCGTTAGAGAAATATGCACAAATTAAAGCATTGTCAAAAATCGTGATTAATGAGCGAGAAAATGATTAGCCAAATTTAGAAACTGGATGGGAAAGAGGCCTAACGTGAAGAATGGGACCAGTCTTTTTCCAAATGGAGAAGCGACTGACTTCATACGTTTTATTATATGTGTGCAGCTAGTTAGTCAAAGCTGTCTAGAAGAGAATGACCAGCGACTGTCATTAGTAGGGTTTGTTCTATACGTTCAATTACACTGTTAATTATTCGCACGTTGATATATAATTAATGACAATTACTTAATTAGTAAATCGTATTGCACGTAGTTTGAAATTAAGTTGAAACATGACCAGTCATGGCCAAATTCTCATGTGAAGTTTCAAACCTGATCAATCCTAATGTGGCCCTAGCTAGACATTTTCTCTTATAAAAGGAACATTATTTATAAGGTCATCATCTACCATTACTTACGTACGTATTATCATCCAATTTTCCCTTGTAAAACACATAAGATGAGCATTTCTGTTTCTGATAATAAGACAGATAAGTACATAAATCACACACGCCAAATTTTTGTGTATGATCATAATTCGAAAGAATAAGATTAATATTAAACTTACACATATTAAATAACTGATTTTTTGTTTCCTAAGTTTTTAACCTGGCTGGAAGTAGAGTTGGTAGAGGCTTCGAAGACACTTTGTTTCAATGGCGAACGCAAGTTTAGAAACTAAAACACTGGTTTCAATATATATAAAACAATGATTTTGGAAGCTAAAACACTTACTTTCAATAATGAAAACATAAGTTTATAAGTTTAAACTCTTGTTTTGAATGAACAACTGGTGTATAGAAGCCAAAATATACATTTTGACATGCACTTGTTTTCATTAAAAAAAAACTAATTTAAAAGCTAAAACACTTTGTTTCAATGGAAAACACATTTGGGAGTAAGTAAATAATGAGTTATATATTGCATTATTCCTAATTTTGTTGATTTTCACTTAACTTAATTATATAGCATTTAAAATCTACAATTTAAGAATATTAAGTATTCTTTTTAGATTTTCTCTTTTTTTTTTTTCTCAAAATTGGTATAGAAAAAATTTGTAAAGAATCAACTAATTTAAAAAAAAAAATTTATTCAAGTGATTATTGGATAGATAGAGTGTGAGCTTCAAATAATATTGCCTCTATACAAAAAACTCAATAAAATTAAAATATGAGGTTTTTTAATAATTTTGAATTGACAAAAAACATAATTATAAAATTTTTTTAAATGAACTTAAAAAACAGTATTCACTTTATAAAATTAGATCTTAATAAATTAATGAAATCAGTAACAACGTCTCTAAAATTTATTAACTATTAGCGAGTTTTAATATTTTTTTAAATTAAAGTAAATTTATTTACTGTCAATTTTGTTGTTGTTTATAAATATTACAGTACTTTCATTTATTTTCATGTTTAATAATTAGGATATATATAACTTTTTCACACATATACATATGTATAGATATATTTAGAAATAAAAGCTTCTAAATTAATAAGTATATATATAGTGCAAAAAAGTACAAATAAATTAATTAAAATTGTGAACAGTAGATATTCAAGCACTGTCCCACACCCAGGTCTTTAATTACCTTGTATGTTAGTCACCGTTAGTAACAGATTATTATAAATTAAATAAGGAAGGCTTTCATTTTCATAACTCCCCAATTATTCCCTAATCCCATTTGACATTCCAAACCATGAGAAGCACAAAGTCATGGGTAGATAGCCAGATTAAAGTTCTTAACCATAAAAAAACACAATTACCATCCAAGTCAATCGCAATAATTAATCATGGTGCTCTTTTACTTAACGCACAATTAGCCTGTTACGTACGTCTACAACTTCCAATGCATGTTTTGTTTTGTTTTTCAAACCAGTACTCAGCACATATATATATATATACTTTATTGAGAAAATTCGAAAATTATGTGATGCAATTAAATAAATTTTTTAAAAGAAGGGAAAAAAAAATTAAAAACGAAACTTACCCGTGTATATATCTGCAGGCGGACAATTTGAGGCATCAAACCATACACCGGCTGCAGCAGATCCTGACAACCCGTCAAGCAGCGCGGTGCCTGCTAGCCATGGCCGAGTACTTCCACCGCCTCCGAGCGCTCAGCTCTCTCTGGCTGGCTCGTCCACGCCAGGACCAATAGAATTATTCATCGCGCGCGACCCCACTTAATTTGACATATACACATTAATGTACCAGTGCAAGCCTCTCTAATTTCATCCACCGGCCACATCTTGAATTTCTTTTGCTTCAGAGATCATTTTCACTCCTCATATAATTAATCAGATCATGTATAGAATCAGGCGAAAGAACATATATATACCTCACTCTTTGAAGTTGACGAGGATTTCTAAGCCAAAAGGAACATAAAGCAGAAACTTTTTTCTCTTCTATTTTCTGGAGGCAATAATATTATATATCCTAGCAGCCATCTATGACCAAGATTAATGGTACATAATGACTTTGGGGATCGATATTGAGCTTTGAAAAGAGGGGAAGACGAAGGACAAATTAGGGCGCTTTCATTCTCTGGCTTCTTCTACTGCTAATTATGATGAGAGAGTATATTATGGACAAAATTTATTTGTTTGCTGTTGGCCAAGCGGATAATCGAAACGTCTTTCTTTGGCCTTAATGTTGCTGCATGCATGACACTTTGGGTCCATAAATCAAGAATTCACGTGTTAATCCCTCATAGTTTCCACTTAGATTGGGTGTTAATCCTACATTAATTACTTTTTCTCTTACTGATTTTTACCTAATCAGTTCAAATTCAGGTTTTGTGTTTAATGAACATAAAAAGAAATTCCTTTTCGCCATTATTACTAATCCTTAATTAACAATCCTAAACCTTATAGCTGCTTAATTTGTTATGTGCATTATTTTTTAAGAGAGTTTAACCTGTACATAAATAATTAATTTATTATCTAATTGAAAGATGAAACTTCAAAATATTGGGACATAATCCTTCTACTTTGTCCCTGCTTCCATGCTCTTGCACTCCTATTTTTTATAGGTGTTTGAGTTTATGCAAATTTATCAAACCCACAACTGCACCATACAATAAACGTTTCATAATTTGAAATTTGTAACTGATTACTTGGCATACAAAATAAAAAATAAATACAATGCATGAATATGGTTTGGTTGCAATTCCGTTGTGATTTTGCACGCCACATATTCTTGAAGAATTAGCACAACATAAAACTACAACAAGCAAATGAGATCAACTTACCTCGCCTGTTGCCACTGGAGACAAAGACATCTCTCTGTTCACTAGAAACTACTGCTTTCTCTCACTCGATCTCATTGTCATTGGACGTGAACTCTCTGTTCCTCCTTTCATTTTCTGCTCTCTTTGTTTTCAATTCAATTAGGGACCTAGGTCAGGAAATTAGGAACAATTAGGAATTAGCAAATTAGGAATCGAACGACTTGCGACTAGTGAGACCAACTCGGCGTTGTGAAGGTAGTGACCTGGCCGACTAGGTGAAGAGAAATGGGCTGGGTAATGGGCTTAAACTTAAAGTAGGATTTGGGCATTGGGCATGGACTTTTTAAGTAATTGGGTTGCACAGTGCAATAAGGTTTTTATCAATTTCCCATTTCAAAAATCAAACCGTGTTGCATATAACTTGGTTCATGATTTCTAAGATTGAACCGGAACTGAAATTGCATAAAATTGGATCATATTTCCTTTGATGTCGGTCAAATTGATCGATTTTATAGGTTGATTGATTTTGTATAGCCTCAAACTCTCAGTTTCTCCTTTAGTGCATCAATGTGGGACTAGAAAACAACAGCACAAGCAACAACTTCACCACTGCCTCGGCTTGTCTTCACCATTAGCGGATTATCTCCACTCTCCAGTACTAGATATTGTACGTGGGCTGCCTTAGGGGATGGAGTACCGTCGTTGTCGGAGAGTGCTCCAAAGTCGGCAAGGTTCCGGACAAGCATGGGAAGATCATCCACTCCACTCCTGTGAGTCAAACCCAAAGCCAGGCTCTACTCCTCCAAGTCCTCCGTGATGCTCTAGCTTTGCCGATTCTTGTTGTTCCCCTTCCATCGTAGCCAGGGCTCATCCCAGCTAATGTCCGGCGGCTAAGATTTCGATGATGGTAGAGATGGGCTGGACGAAACCTCGTGATCTAATTTTTCCCAATTTGAACTCTAATGGCTAAACGTAACACAAGCAATCTAGTTAATGTTTCATTGTCACATAAGCATCCAATGTTATCCAATTTCTAAAAAGACCATCCAAAATATTTTTAAAGCAAAAGTATTTTAATTTTTAGCTTCAATTGAACTGACAACACATTAAATCCTAATATCTATATTATATGTATATGGTATCACACTTTCTTTATGGTATATATTAGACTATTAGAAAATAAAAAAGTTGTGAAATAGAAGTTTTCAAGGTATTTAGATGGTTATATATTTTTATAGTTTTCTAAAATTTTTTTAGTAAAATTTTACAACTTTATGACTGTAGAAAAACTAAAATGACTTTAGGTAAAATTCTGACTTTAATAACCTGGTTCTAAGTTCTTCAAAACCTTCACACCTCCAAATCCAATAAACCACTGGTAAGGTTCAGACTTCAATTGAATATGGAGTAATAGATCTGGGACTTGCATGTATTTATTCTCTGAAACCCACCAAAAAGAGAGAGAGAGAGAGAGAGAAACAAAAAAACAAAAGGACAAAAAAAGAAAAGAAAAAAAAAAAAACAACTTGCAACCTTCTGGGCTCAATTATTCGGCCGAAGCCTAGCCCAGTTCATGATCACGATCCGGCAAAATGGATTTGTCACGGTTTCTATAAAGTGTGCTAGGGTTTTCGCACGTCATCCTGCATCGGTTTTAACTGAAGGAAGCCGGAGAGGGAGTTGCAGAGAGCGAAGGAAATGGCGGCGAAATCACAGGCCCAAAGCAAGAGCCGGAACCCTGATCTCATCCGTGGAGTCGGAAAGTACTCGAGATCGAAGATGTACCAAAAGAGAGGGCTTTGGGCCATCAAGGCCAAAAACGGCGGCGCCTTCCCTCTCCATATCGCTCAGACCAAGGCGGCGCCTCCCTCCGAAAAGCCCTTGAAATTCTATCCCGCCGACGATGTGAAGAAACCTCTTCTTAACAAGCGCAAGCCCAAACCCGCCAAACTCAGGTTTCTGCTCTTACGTATCTCCGTTATCTCTGAAAGCACTACATTTGGTGTTCCTGCTTTGACGTCTTATTTTTCGTTGGGCTTATATCATATGCAGGGCGAGTATTACACCTGGGACTGTGTTGATTTTGTTGGCTGGAAGATTTATGGGGAAGAGAGTTGTGTTCCTGAAGCAACTTCTCTCTGGGCTCCTTCTCGTGACCGGTCAGCTTCTATTTGTTTTGCTTTTCTTTTGTGACGTTTATTTCTGTTTGCGAACTTGATATGCATTTTGGCGATCATGTTTGAAATTGATGGCCTTATGAAATTGTGATGGAGCAGCTTGTATGTGATTGCTATTTGTACTTTAATCTTGAATTTGTTAATAAAATTCATAGTTGTTTTATTTTCGCCAAATAACTGAGTTATCATTCTTCATTCCAAATTTGGCCTTAAATAGCTCGTAGAGGCCTCAGAAATGTATGCAATTTGAATGTTCGGAATTTTGTTTTTGTTGTTTCTGTTCATAGCTCTAAATAATGTCAGATAAGGGTTTTTTCTGTGTTGAAATCATTATTTAGGAACTGCATAGAAAGAAGCTTTCTTCATGTGATCTTCCAGGAGATTAATAATAGTGGTAGTAATTTGTATTACTCCTTCCAACCCAAAATGTCTGTGTCCTTTCATATTTTCGTGTCCCAGAATGTTTGTCACATTTACCTATTTATATAACTTCTTCCTTATTTTTTCATTCCCCATAAAGTAGTTCATGTATGTGAAGGTGTTACAAAGTATTAGAAGCGTGCTGCCAACTTGGACTAGATCTCAAGCTTCTGAATTGGTCAAAACCTTCTCCTGAGATGTGCATTATTAGGCATAGGTTTTACTTTTCATCCAAAATGGGTGTGATCATTTCTGAATTTTCAGAAGGATTCAAGAGTAATTGTTTTATTTGCAAAGGTAATTCTAAAAAGCAATATATGACATTTATGTGTCCCAATATTCATAATCTTTACAAAAACCGAAAAGTGACAAAACATTTTGGGACGGAGGGACTTAGGGAGTATTCAATTTGAAAGTTGTTTGTTGTACTTTCTGGGTGCTCCTTTTTCATAGTCTGGTTGAAGCCTAAGCCTTTTCTCTGTTTCGTTAGGGCCATTCAAGATTAATGGTGTTCCATTACGGCGTGTGAGCCAGTCTTATGTTATTTCTACTTCCACTAAGGTTGACATTTCTGTTGTCAATGTTGACAAGTTTGATGACAAATACTTTGCAAAGGAAGTAGAGAAGAAGAAAAAGAAGACTGAGGGTGAATTTTTTGAGGCAGAGAAAGAGGTTAGATGTTTTGGCTATGGAACAGATTTAAATTTCCTTTTTTTGGCGAAGCATTTTCCCTGCACATATTTGACCTTGCTTTGGCAGATGTCCATGCTTTTATGCACCTGATTTGTGAATAGTTCCAATCATATAACATGTTGGTGGCTGTTGTACACTTCTTGAGTGTTTGATTTGCTTGAATTATTTCTCACCCTTACATATATTCAAGGAAATCTCATGAATAGGTGTAGAGGAATATCTTTTGAACCACAGCATTGATTTTCAGTTTGGCTGTGGCATTTGGCTATATTTTGGGTTTTGTATTGAGTTGCCCCTGTCCTTAAATAGGAGAAGAAAACTCCCCCAGATGGCAAGAAAGATGACCAGAAAGCTGTTGATGCGAACTTGATAAAGTCCATCGAAGCAGTGCCTGACTTGAAGACTTATTTGGCTGCAAGATTCTCTCTCAGAGCGGGCATGAAACCTCATGAGCTTGCCTTCTAGATGTGTTTCATTATTAGTTAATATTTGTGCTCTACTTTTGGGATTTATTTTTTCCCACATCAGCGATTGTGTTGGATTTTAAAATTATAGCGTATAAACTTCGGCTTAGCAGTTAGTAAAAGATAGCCCATTTTGGGCACCATTCCTTAAGGAAGCTAGTTCTTTTTTAGGTCCAGTTTTATATCATGCGACTCGGCGTAGCAAATGTTCGTGGTAAGTGAGGATAGCCAAAAAGTTCTTTGCTTCTAATCCACCCATTTTAGCTGACCTTGGAATCTTGAATATGTCACAGCAGTGCGGCTGGTTTAGTTGTTTGGTCTGGCCATAAAGGGTGTAGGTTACCTTTTGTCTGTCTCTGCTCTGTCAGGTTTGTACTCTTTTAGAGGGGTGGATATTCTTTGTGTGGCTTAATCATATGTGAAGAAATTAAAATCCTCAAGAGGTGTACTTGTAAGGCTTATTGCTCCCCATTTGAAGTTGGAAACGCATTTTTTTAAGGCGATTAGAAATATTGACAGTAGCGTGTGTGCTCACCTCCACCGGCTAAGATGGAATGATGGTGAATGGCAAGAGTTCCTTCAATAACCCCTACCACCTTTGCCTCCTGGAATCTCGACACAGACTGCTACAATTGGTATGACCTCATATGCGATCCCACCTCCCACTGTGTTGTCTCCCTCACCATCTTCTCTGCAAACATCTCCGGCCAAATCCCCACTGCCATTGGCAACCTTCCCTTCCTTTGAACCCTCGAGTTCCCCAAAATCACCAACCTTACCAATCTCATCCAACCCACCATTGTCAAGCTCAAGAACCTTGTAACCCTCCGACTCAAACGGACCAACCTTTCTGGCCCATCCCTGGATTCATCTCTTAGCTCAAGTAGGTGCTCTTTCTCAATCTTTCCTTTAACAAGCCTCTCTGGTTCATTCCTTGGCTGACTCTCTTTGCTGCCTGATATCACTGAACTGTGATTGGACCAGAACAGGCTTATCGGTTTGATACTTGAGTCTTTCGGTAGATTCGTGGGCAATGTCCAGGAACTTTTCTTGTCCCACAACCAATTGTCAGGGAAAATCCCAGATTTATTAGGCGACATGAACTTCAACGTTATCGACTTGTCGAGGAACGCTCTGGAAGGAGACTTGTCAATGCTTTTTGGGTCCAACAAGACGACTCAGAGGATTGACCTGTTGACGGACAGGCTGATGTCCCGAACAATTTGATCTATTTGGATATTAATCACAACAAGATATACAGGGGCATTCCTTCAGGCCTTGCAGTCGTGGAGAATCTGTAGCTCTTGAACATGAGTTACAACAGGCTGTGCGGGCCAGTCCCTACCGGTAGAAGGTTGCAGAGGTTCGATTACTTGGCGTACTTCCATAACTGATGCCTGTGTGGTGCTCCTCTTGCCTATTGCAAGTGAAGAAGATGGCTTTAAGAAACCAAATTAATTAGTGTGTCCTAAGCAATTGTAATATGTGAGGAGTTTACTGACTCCTTTATTTCATTTGGATTTGCTGAAAGCGAAGTAAATTATTATTGGCCCAATTCGGGGCAAGCTCTCCAATTCGGGTAACTAGGACAGTTTGCTCCCTTTGCTTTAACTCGGTCTAAGTTAGTCCCTGAACTTACAAAAACAAATCAGTCAACCCTTTTGACCATGTGTGAGGATCACGTGATTTCATTTTAATGGACGCCATCTGTGTTCCGTTTGGCAGCCATGAGTGAAGGTGAAAGGAGCGGGCATATGATGTTTCAGTTTCATTTGGGAATTGAGCATTTAGGTAAAAGAAAAACCCTAGAATACCAATCCCACTTGATCCGCTTGAATCTTGCTGAATCGATTGCGTTGTCTCGCTCAAACCATGCCGAATAGTTGAGCATTAACCTGCTGCCTTTGCTAGATTCTCATGTCCTATTCATCCAAATTGACCTCTTCGCTTTTCTGTATCAACCATCCTCTTTTCCTCTTAGCCACGCATTTCCATCTGCGTTTACTAGATTTTTTAGTGTACTTATGCTTACCTTCCCTCTCGCACCAAACCCAATTTTTTTACCACTTCCCACCCTGGCTCTTAAATGGAACACAGATGACATCCCTTAAAATGAAGTCCCATGATTCGCATAGATGGTCAATGGTCAAGTTAAAGTTCAGGGGGCAAACTCTCCTAGTCAACCAAGCTGGAGGATTTGCCCTATTGTTTGGCCATTATTATTAAAGAGTAATAACACTACAAAGTACGGAATTTGTGAATTTTGATATTGGTTTTTCAAATTTTCAAATGAGTGAGTAAATTATGGTGGCATTTCAATGTGAAAAATTTTTTATGTATTTTTTTTATTTTTTTTTAAAAAAATTAGGGCATAGTTTATTTTATGGATGTGAAAACTTTATTTTCTAAATTTTGAAAAACTTATCTTATAAAATAGAAAATCTTATTTTAGATGTTTTCCATTGTAAATACAAGTTGTCCAAAGTTTAGAAAATAAGGTTTTTTTACATCTTTAAAATAAGATGTATACTCAAGCTTTTATTAAAACATAAGAAAATTTTCCACAACTAAATATCACGTTCACACACTAACCCAGCCATACTGTTTTTTATTATAGTGAATAGTCTAGCAATAAGAATACAATTATCTGTTGGTGCAACAACTGTCTAGTGACAAATATATGTAACACCATCATACAAGTTTTCACTTTACCTTTGATATTTTTCTGATATGTTACAGTGGAGCCATGTTGCCAAACCCCAAGATGCATATCCATCTTTTTTAATTGAATATCATATCGCGCGGAATCATACTCATAGTCACATTTGAAGTCATCATGTTATTCCTCATGAATTCCTATTTTAGTAATCATAAATACCGTGTAGATTAATTAAGGTGACCCCCTCGAAATTGAGGATTATATATTTCCACCTAGTATAACCTAGGGGTTACAAACTAACCTTCCTTCACCTGTTTCCTTTTTCCCTGATAAATCATCACACAAATGGCATGGTGGTGAACCTAGAAACTGGAACACAAACAAGAGGATGAGCCCTTGGAAGTGTGAGGCCAGGTGCTTCTTCCATGCTCACCGCCTCCATATCACCACCACCCTCAGTCTTCCACTCAAAGCACTGAAGCATAGCAGCAAGTGTTGTCTGAACAACCTGTAATGCCAATGACGTTCCCGGGCACCCTCTTCTTCCACTCCCGAAAGGCAAGAACTGAAAATGTTGCCCCCTCAAATCGAGCTGGCTCTTCCCACTGTTCCCCTCCCAACTCAAAAATCTTGTCGGCTGGAACTCGAGTGGATTCTCCCAGCTGTTGGGGTCCCTCCCAATAGCCCACACATTGACGAAAAGCCTAGTCTTTGCCGGTATCTCATACCCATTGATTCTGCAGCTTTCGCTTGATTCTCTCATAATCATAGGCCCCGTAGGGTGCAGCCTCAGTGTTTCCTTCACTATGGCTTGAAGATAAGGAAGGTTTGGGATGTCTGATTCCTCAACTAGCCTTCTCTTTCCCGCAACAGAATCAATCTCTGCTCGCGCTTTCTGCATTATGTCTGGGTGATTGATTAGCTCTGCCATTGCCCACTCCGTTGTCACTGCTGATGTTTCGGTACCAGCAGCGAATATATCCTGTGGAATGCAACTTACGTTACTATAAACATTTGTAAACTAAAGCTCTTGACCAAGCAGCTTTCCCGACAACGAAAGTGGTATGTACATGTAGATGTATTACCAAGACAAAGGCTTTAATATTTTCCTTGGACAGACTCATTTCCGAGGTCTCATCCTTCGCTATATCAAGCAGGATGTCAAGTAAATCCCGGCCGCCATCCTCCTTTCCCTTCCTTGCTTCTTCGTGCTCCTTTATGATCCTCTCCATCATAAAGTCGAACTGCTCTCGGACTCGCTCAAGTTTTTTTCTGAGCCCCTGGACGTCCAAATTCTTACAGAGCCAAATGTAGTCCGAGAGATTGAATGCTCCCGAAAGCTTGGCCGTCTCTTGCACCACCTTCCTCACCTCATGGGCCTCTGCTTCAGAGCCGGAACATATCCGACTCATCATCATTCGAGAAATTATGTTGTTTGTCAGAACAACGAGCTCTGCCCCAACATCAACAGCTTCTCCTCTGCTTGCCATTTTCATCATCACCTATGACCAACAACTAGTCGTCAGTTTTTTTTTTTTTTTCTCTTTTCTAGGTACTAATACTGTGAAAAGAAAACGATTAAAAGAAAGGCACTAGCTAGTATATGAACTAATACATGCCTGTAAGAATCGGCTAATCTCTTGGCGCCTGACGGGGAGGAACTGATCGAGCGTTCGACCGCCTAGAAGCTCAGACATACAGAGCTTCTTCATGAACTTCCAGTAAGGTCCAAAGGGAGCGAATGAGAAGTCGGCGGATCCGTATGTGAGGAAATCGACGGCGCCGATTTTGGGACGGTTGGAGAAAGAGGTTTCATGGGTTTTGAGAAACTCTTTGGCCATTTCAGGAGAGGAAGCGACGACGCAGGGGACAGAGCCGAGGAAGATATGCATCAAGGGCCCGTATTTGAGAGAGAGCTTGTGAAGAGCCTGGTGGGGTATAGGAGCCAGCAGGTGGAGGTGTCCGATCACCGGCAACGGAATCGGCCCTGGCGGGAGGCGGGATTTGGCTCGAGCCACCTTTAGGATGGATTGGACAGCTATCAGGGAGAGCAGGCAACCGAGGAGTAGCATAGTGTAATCAGCCATAGTCGAATAGCCTGGTCTGTAAAGCTAGCTATGAGTCAATGAACAGGACAGCTATTGAAAAAGAGCTCGCACTGAATCTTTCTATACGTGTACCATGATGAGAATGAGACGGTTTGGTAGTAGGACGGCAGGCCTTCCTTGCCTGTTTTTTAATGCAAAATTTCCTTGACCGGATCTGCTTAGCTGATCGTCGACTTCACCGGGACAGGACATGAAGTTCAAACAAGAACTTCTTGCTAATTTGTTAAATACTGTCACCATCTTCATAAAAAAAATAAATATTAAAATATTATTTTAAGATAAAATAAATTCAATATTTTTTTGTATATTTTATATGTATTCTAATTTTTCTTATTATAATTTGTCAAATATAAATAAAATATATATACCAGAAGATATTTTTTAAACAAAAAACATAAAAAAAATATTATATATATAAAGAAAAATAAATAATACTCAGAAAGAAATTAATTTATTGATATAAGAGAAAAAATATTTTAATAAAAATAATATATTTTCTAATATCACATTGAGTTTTTAGGTGGCTTAAAGTAACCATTAAATTTTTATGTTAACTAAAAAAAGTAACCAAAAGAATAAAAAAAATATTTATTTTATGATATGTGTATTAATTATATTTTAATATTTTATATGTTTATGATATTTCGATTTAAAATAATAAAAAATATATATTTCACACACATCCGTGAAAAATAAAATATCGTGATACAAACCTCATAGTATTTGAAATATATCGCAGTTTTCGGATAAAATGTACACGAAAAGTGAGTATGCGAAATATCGTAATATATCACAGTACGGTATATTGTGCGATAAAATGATAAAATGTAAAAATATTTATACCATGTACTGCTTATTTATGGTAAGCGGTATACTGCAGTATTTAACTCAATGCTTCTTACAGCCTACTTATATCTTTCATTTGGTTAGAATTTTGGCACGGCAATAACTCCTTTTTTTTGTATGTGTGGGTGTTTTGGTGAAAGATAATTATTACATGAATTTAACGGATCCATTTGGGCCGTCCTATCCTGTTACCGAATAATAATGGTCAATTTGTTTTGTCTAAAGTCAACTAATTTTTTTTTTTTACTTTAATATTTTTTTACCTGAAACTAATTTCATTTAAAAGCCAAGATTATATAGATGTAATAATCAATTTGAAAGTAAATGTTTAGGATGTTGTTAAATTTTTATGAATTTTTCTTTTTTAAGGCTTGAAACTAGAAAAATTTATAAAAATTTAGTAAGATTATAAAAATTGTATTTTCAATTAATTATTGCAGCTACATAATATTGGCTTTTAATTAAAATTAGTTTCAAGTAAAAAAAATGTGAAAATAAAAATAAGTCATTTTGTAGTCAATTAACTAAAGTTAAAACGAATTGGGTGTAAATCTTTCATCTTTCTTTCAACAAAATGAATGACAAATATACACAAGTAATTATAAAGATAACTATTTGTTAATTCATTCCTATATTCATAACTAGGAAATTCTGATAGGCTCTAAATGTTTCATGTAATTGTTAAATCGAGAAGATGCTGTTAATGTCATTTAATTTACTAAAGCATAACTGACTTTGTTATCGTACAATATGAATTATATACTCTCAACAAATAGAGTGGTCTGAAACCTGTCTCTGAAACTAGTTTTTTAATATTTACGATTAGTTTTTCTTTTTCAATTTTAAGTTTATTTTGTAGTATAGCCATGATATTTTGAATTACATTTTGTACATTTTGATACTCTAATCAGCATTGCCCTACATCCAAGGAAGATCCATTGGAGAGTTACTCATGCATTAGGCTTGGAGGAACTTATTGGAGCATTCTTCATGGGCTAAGCAATAATGGGTCAATTATTATAATAATTGGCTCAAGTCAATGAAGCGGTATCTATCATCACGAGATTGACTATGAAATAAGGTGAGTTTCCCCCACTACCATCATGTATCTAGGCCTAGAACAAGTATTTTTCATTAGACTATGAGGTACGTTCTACATTCTGAACAAGACGTTATATAAATTTTATATACTCTTCTTAAGCCCATATTAACTTAAGCACTAGAAGGTCTTTCCCGGACTGGGCACACAACTCCGAGCCCTTAACCCTATATTTGATTACAAGTTTAGCAGTCTCCAAAGTCTTGGACAGTCCACTCATCATCCTTTGAATATCACATTTTATTCAAAATAATTGTTTCCTTCTATAAAACTAGTAGAAAATTAAATGACTATACACTTATAGAAGATTGTTGATCTAATGTTCGAATCTAAGTTTTTAAAAACTGCAACCAACATTCTTACTATATATAAAAGCGTGTATGGTTATTCATTGTTCATTGAATAAATAAATGGTACACTATGGGTGTTTTTTTTCCGTTTTCCCTAGTTTATGATCAAACTCTCAAACAAGGTTTGAGGAATTTGGCTGACATGATGTTTTTTTTTTCTTTTCCCAGGGAATGATCATAATTTTCTTCTAATCCTTAAATATTAACTTCTGCCATAGTACTCCCTAACTTTAGTGAGCTAGAGTGAATACGAGGTTGAAACCATAGGGGTGATTATTCGGTTTGTTCGGTTCAAACAGAACCGAATTATTTGGTTTATTCGGTTTTCGATTTTGGATACTAAAAAACCGAAATAACCGAATTAGTCCATAAAACCGAATTCAAACCGAACCGAAATATTTCTGTTCGGTTCGGTTTAAACCGAATTAACCGAAAAAAATGGTAATTAAATTCTATAATAGATGAAATGAGATAAAGATATTGTTTTTATTTTCAAATTTCATTCAATATAGAAGATTCATTGTCCATGGAAAGAAAGAAAAATAAAAATCCAAGCTAATTTGGGTTACTTGGTAACCTTATTGTTTATGAAACAAATAAAAAAAAAATTGATATAAAAAATTTCGGTTATTTCGGTTACCGAATTAACCGAATTCTAAAACCGAAACCGAAATTTTTGTTATTCGGTTTCAACCGAATTACCGAATCAACCGAACCGAATTTTAATTTTTTTTTCGGTTTTTCGGTTTTTTCGATTTCAACCGAATACTGATCACCCCTAGAAACCAGAGACCTAATCATCAAGTAGATTAGTTTCGGGACCAAATGGCTAAAAATGAAAAAATTTGGGACTGGATATGAAAGTCTACCAAGCACTAAACTCCCAGACTAAATTGAGAATTAAGATTTATGTAATCTTCAAAATTTTTAAAAATAAATAAGAGTTTTTAAATTTTGATGTATCTAAAATTTGAATTAAGATTCATAAATACTTTAAATTTGAAAAGAAATATATGAATGTTTTAATAAGGTAGGTAAAAATCTTAATTCCGGTTACTTAACATTACAGTTATAAGGACCAAGCTGCTCATCTTTCTCATCTATAATAATAATAGCATGTTAGCCAAAAATGCTACTCTAGTTACCGGTCTGAATATATTCTTTCATATATATGTCTTATTTCTTTGCACGGATCTATACTTTATAGGTGAATTAGAATTGGCTTTTTTAATTTCCGGGACTACTCGCTATGTCGTCTTTATGCTGAATAGTTCAACGCCCAATCCCCATATATATATTTTTTGTCGAAGAAACACTCTGTGACGTAACCTTTAATTTGGATTAATCTTATATTGTCCAGTTATAATTGTAGTGAAGCTTACAGGTCTTCACTTTTGTGCCTGTCTGATTGGAAATGGCATTTTTTTTTATTTTTATACCCAGCAGAATAGTAAAAAAAAAAAAAAAAAAGATAAACTACAGAGAAGGAGGAATTCTAGATTTATACACGAGAAGCCTGGTTATGGAGACGATCTACCGCCGTGGGACGAACAGCAATGTGAGAAATTCTCCTGAGCTGATTAAAGAAACGGCGGATTTCTTTAATATCAGCCTCCACATCCAATTGAGCCATTGCAAGATCAGGCAATCAGTTTGGATCACTACATTCTCCATCCCGTAACGCAGAACTCTGTGTATATCACAAACCAATTGGCTCAGCGAAATCTGGTTTGATATATCATGATGAGCCCTCCTTAGAAATTGGTTTCCGAAATCCTCCGATCTAGCCTAGCCTCACTACAGACAGAAATTGTTCCAAAAACTAAGTCACAATTCAATGAATACTAACTTAGTGGCCAATTGCCAAACAAGGCATTTATATTGGACTATGCTTGTTCCTATACGATTTTGCGCTTGGAATTTTGACCCAAAACTAGGCTGAACTTCAGTACAAAACTAATTGCCCGTTCGAGATAAATTAATTTCTCTCAGTTAATGAATTAAACCAGCCGGATAGGTCCAACATGCTGATTTGTCCCAATCCAAATCAATTCATTATGAAATTCGCCTTAAAGTTTGGGTAAATTACAAAAACTGCTAGGCCAATTGCTCAATGCTCTTCCCTATTGCCCATTTGCTCATTTGCTCATTTGCTCTGCCGCCACAATCGCTCCTCAGCTTGAGTTAGCTGCGAGAACCTCAGCACTAGAGGTGAACATTGGGCCAGGTTGGGACTGGCCCAGCTGGGGACCGGCTCTTTTCAAGCACGGCCCAAGGCCGGTTAAACCCGACACGGCACGGGCCAGGGTAAAATTCGGCGAAGGAAGGGGCGGTTACGGGCTTTAAGGAGGAGAGGGAGGCAAGTGGGCTCGGCACGGCCCAATTCATAGTTGGGCCTAGCACGGACAGAGACCAGCATGAGACCGGCCCAGCACGACTGGCGCCAACGGCTCCAAAATTCAAAAAAAAAAAAAGCAAAATTACAGACTTAGTCCCTATAACAACTGGCTGACGTTTTTTGACCCCCATAAATTACTTTTTTACCCCCATAACAACTATATTCTAAGAGCTTTTTAGTTAAAAAAAAAAATCTTCCCCTATAAATAGGGAGGCCATTTCCACCATTTCTTCACACCAATCTTAGCAATCTCTCCTTCTCTACTAATACATTCTCTCATTTCTTTGAAGTTCTCAATCTTATTTTCTTCATTTTTTCTTAATCATTCCTTAATTACTTTCGAAGCTCATGATCTTCTCAATTTATTCTCACACAAATGGCATCAAGAAGAATGGGAAAGACCTCTCAAGCTCTTCATCCCGTACTGGTTTGAGGTCTTGTCCAACAAACTGACGATGACGAGCAATTCGATATGAGTCAATACGACTTGGGCCTAGACGATTAACTTTCCGATAATGACGTTGAAGAGGTGGAGCCAATGGCATCAGAGAATATTGGTGGAGGAGATGGTTCTCAAAAACCCCGATAAGCCATCACCCCGAACTTCCACCATAAGGTAAGACATCAAGGCTCACCGCATGGGTTTGGAAGCATTTTGACCAAGTTTTCGAGAAGGATGCTCATGGAAACGATGCGAGGTTCGCACATTGCAAACATTGCAAGCAAAAGCTCTCGCATAAGAAGAACTCTGACACAGGAACACTGAGACGTCACATGGAACATAAGCATCCGAATTTATGTCCAGATGCAATTGCTAGTACCGGCGGTCAGACACAGCTTGCAAATACTACCGACGGATCAGGTATTTTTAGATTTAATCAAAAAGATTGTAGAGAAGGCATGGTAGAATGGATGATGTTAACTGAAAAACCATTTATACAATCAAAAGATAGGCATATGAAAAAATGGATAAAATCACACTTAAACCCAGCTTTTAAAAGAGCATCTAGGACTATTGATAGGAGGGAGGCATTTAAAATTTATAAAGCTGATAAATCAAACTTACAAGTATACTTTTCTGCTTTTGATCATTCTATCTCATTCACTAATGACATGTGGACTTCACCACCAGGTCAAGATTATTATTGTATAACTGCACATTGGATTGATGATAGTTGGATTGTTCAAAAACGTATCATTGTATTTAAGTAGATGGAGGTCGATCATACTGGTTGGAACATATTCCAGGTAATTTTAGAAAGTTTAAAAGAGTATTTTTGTTATGACAAGGTTTTTAGCATAACATTTGATAATGCATCAAACAACGATGTTGCAGCTGAGGCATTGAAGAAATCACTAGAATCTATCCGTGATGTCGCATTTTTTCATATTAGATGTATATGTCATATTTTAAACTTAGCTGTCCAAAAAGGTCTTCAAGTTTTTAGTACTGAAATTATTCCAATCGGGTGAGTAATCCATTATTTTAAGTCAATGAGCAAAGTTTTTAAAAAATTTAAGCAATATTGTTTGGAAAATGGTCTTGATTTTAGTTGGAAACATTTTAAACTTGATTGTCCCACCCGATGAAACTCCACTTACGAGATGTTGATGGATGCGATGCCATATGCTGCACACATGACATGTTTTATAAATGCCAAAGAAAAGAAAACGATTTTGAAACAAGATATGTGAGATAAACTGTCAAAATTAGTTGCTGTGCTGCGATATTTTTATGATGCCACTGTTTTTTGCTATTGCGTATACTATCCCACACCGCACAAAGTTTTAATGCATATGGTCAACATTGCATGGGTTTTAACCAATACAAAGATGATGAGTTCTTAAAAGACACAATTAAGGCCATGAAAGACAAATGGATTTTATATTTCAGTACTATACTCCCGATCTATTTACTTGCATCTGTACTAGACCCGACCGTCAGAATCACGGGTAAACAGCAGCTACTTGAGGGTTATTATAGTTTCTTAGAAATGACACATATTTCTGTTCATGCTATAACTGTCACTATTGATGAGCACTTGCAAGAGTTATTTAAGATTTATGCCGACCGGCATAAGGATAAGGTTACGAACACTACTTCATCTACCATCGGGTGTTCATCATTGTCGGGCTCATCATCATTCAATCCGGCGGAACAACTCCTCAAACGGCCCTGTGTTACAGCATCTGGCCTTAATAAAGTGAATGCTTACCTCAACTTGGTTTGAGAGAATACTGAGACCGACATTCTAGAATGGTGGAAAGCAGGAAGCAACAAATTTCCAATACTCTCCATAATTGTTAAAGAAGTTCTAGCTGTTCTCATCTCAACCATTGCGTCTGAGTCCGCTTTCAGTGCTGGGGAACGTGTAATTTCAGATAAACGTGCACGGTTATCAGCAGATTCAGTTGAAGTTTTTATATGCAACCGTGATTGGGGTCTTGCAGCTTTAAAATTACAAGACCACAAGAGTTCCGATGAGGAAAACCCCAATGAGGAAAACCCCAATGAGATAGATGATTAAATCCACAGCTTGCTCATTATTTTCTTGCTTTGTATTTGATCTGATTTTGCTGTTTAGCACAGATCGTAGCTTTTATTTTGCATTTAATTTTATGGAACATTTTGCTATTGATTCATTTAAAACCCGTTCCATGTTATGTAAGTGCCGTTTGGCTTTAAAATTAATAAAATTTTACACCGATGGTAATGTTTTACTCTTAAAACTAGTAGTTTTAAAAAATTTTGTATTAAAATCAATTTTTAAAAATATAAATTGAAATTAAAAATTAAAATTAAAAATTGTGGGCCAAGGACCGAATTCGGCCCAGCTCGGCCCAAGACCGGCACGAACCCGACACGCCTCAACCCAAGTCGTGCCAGGGTCCAACAAACACAGGACCAAGCCCGGCCGAATCAGCCCACTGTGCATCAGTACTCAACACCCATCTTTGGCCTCCGCCCCCTCCCCCCCCCCCCCCTTGCGTTAGCTGCAGCGTCCATGCACAGTCTCAAGGTCGATCAAGCTGAGATTGGCTATACCTCTTAATGATCCCCCATGGCAAAGCGAAGTCAGAAAATTTCTTTAGTGGGAGCAAGAATCACATATAAAAGATAGTGGAGGCAAATAGTTACATATTTAAAGAATTAAGAGGTTAAGATGTTCAATTATCATAAATTTATATCTAAAATTTGTAGTTTTTTTCAAAATTAAGTAGGGGTAATTGCCCCCTCTCAACACTAAGTGGCGCTGCCCCTGCCCCATGGTACGGTCCAATCTCAGGAGCACTTAATCCCATACTCCAGTAATCGGCCAAAGGCATAGCAATCGACATGACATCTTTTTGCAATTTACTCGAAGTTCATGATCAGTTTCATAAAGAATCAAATTGGGTTGAGATAGATCCACACCTCTAACCCATCCCACTGGTTTAATGCATTAACCAAAACTAATGAAATTGTCCCGAACTGAGACCATTCATTGTGTTTTGAATAAAGTAATAAGGTACTTGGAAATAGGAGGAAAAAGGGTCTTCCTCAACTGCCGCTTTTCATGTATCCCGTCAGATACATTGTCTATATTACTTCAACATTTCTGCGTTTTCTTTTGGTATAATTTTGGTTCAATGGAGGAATAATCTAATAATTAGGATACTACTTATGAATTGTGTTTTGTAACGAAATGTAATTTTATGAGAATATAACCAAAGCTAAGTAAACACGTGCAAAACCAGGTTTTTGTTATGCACAAGAAGTGCATTTGCATGTCCCCATACTAATTTGTTCGACACATTGGTCAAATTTTTAGCGCTGGGAAATTAGAAATATTGTCCCTTTTGATCCATGACCAATTACTTTCAATAAAATGTCTGTCTTTTCTTAGTAACGTGCGGAATTATTTCACAGAGGCAAGCATGCATAAGGCAAACCTGTGAAGTAATCTGTGAAAATTCATGGAGGCCCAATCTGATGTTTTTCGGCCTACAAAAATGCGTCGGAGGATTTGTTAGATAATAAGTCCGTTACGAAACGGAGCCTGTGCCCAGTTGCCTTTGATCCAAGTGTTGGACGGGATAGGAGGAGGCTCCTCTTCAGTCCACTTTCTTTTCTACCAATCCATTGGACTTTTATGGGCTGTTGGCCCGCTTCGACCAGAAGCACTTTTGTTTCTTCATCATTTTATTTCATTCAAAAAATTGTAATTCTCATCCGCTTTTTTTCTTTTGTACCAAAATCTGGATTCTTATTTTTATTAACCACTTGAAGTACATATATTTATCAAATTGTTTTTTATTTTTTTTTAAACAATAATCTTTTCATAAACTCTTGAAAACCCCAGTTTAACTGTTACTTTAGATTTTAATGTATCATACTAGGGAATACTAATAACAATTCAATGACAAGTGATAATTTACTGGGTTGCTAAAAGATTTTTTATTTTGCTTTAAAATTATTTAATTCAATTGAAAATCATTAGGAAATGAATACAGCATAGAGTTAATTTGGTTGCTTAAAGATCAATTGTTTTCCTTTTGAAATGGTATGGACTTGGTGAAGATCCTATAAGACACCAACAGGAAAATGAATAGGCGTGAACAACAGCGATAATACATTGGAGGACACCCTACTTGCCCGTAATCATCATTATCGCGATTTCGATTTCTGTCCAAATCCAACGCTTATAGTTAATTATTCCGGTGAAATTCGTTTTAAATGTACAGAACGGATGGTCGCAAGCATAAGTGGCGGATACATGTAGAAGATATAAGAGTCGATTGCCCTCTTTTCCTAAAAAAATATTAAAAAAAGATACATAATTAAATAATTATATCATTTTAAATTTTTTAATCCTCTACCATAATTTTCATATACTCCTATAATAGTATTGAAACCAAGTAATATGTCTCCTGCATCAAGAAAGAAAGAAAATAAGTCAATCTCTTTTTTCTGACGACAATTATGATAATGACAAAAATTTTATACTAATTCTTCAACTTTCATACATTTTTCTATGTAGGCTTTGACCTTTTTTTTTCATTTTTTCTTTTCTACTTCAAACATAGGAAAAATTGTGAAACTAATTGAGCACATGATAAAGTTAATAAACTAAGTGAAAGACATATGTAAAAGCCAAAATAAGATTTTAGTCTCTTACATTCTACACAACATCAATATCTTGCTTATCTTCTTCATAATTTATATATTTTTCTAGTCATTCAACCAATAATAGAAATAAAGATGTTAAATTAGAGCATTGTTTAAACTTTTTTCTCAGAGAATATCTTTTTCATTATTATGTTATAGTATGTACAAATTTATAAACTTTATTATTTACTTTTAAGGTTTAATAATTATATATGTACATGGAACCTTTGTTAAAAAAAATGAATCCATCACTGCGGAAGCTTACTGTCAAACAAGCTGGGTATAAGTTCACTAATACCAAGCCAGAAAAAGCGGTACTTGGGTAAAGAATGAAATATTTATTTGGTACAAATTAATCTATCCTATCATTGGGCAATGAAAATAAACATACAATCAGGGAGGAGTTAGGATTTTAAATTAGGGAGAGTTGGACTTTATTTTGAAAATGCTTGAGAAATAATGCTATATATATATATTATTTTTAATTTTAAATTTTTTTGGAATCAATATAATTTAAAAGTTAATAACCTTCTTATCTAACATTCACTTGAATCATATATATTTTTGAAAAAAAAAATATTTTGATGGACTCTTTTTTCATACCCAACTTTAAAAAATTAAAAATTAATAAAAAAATCATTTTCTTTTGTGAAAAAAATATTTTAAAAGTGATTTTTGAGCTTTAAAGTGTAGAATCCCAATTGGTGCATACAAGCTGAGCAAATAGTCTGCATACATAAAACAATCACTAATAATTATTTATAAATAATTTTCACCAAATGCAGCTTAAGAAACAAACACAAAAATTGACTAAGAAATTGGCCAACTAAGGTAAATAATAAATAAATTATTATTTTCAAATGAGAAAAAAAATAAGAAATTTAAAATGATCCATTGTCAAAAAACTAAAATTTAATACATTATTTGTCATAGGATATGAAAATTGATAATTAGAAAACTTCATGAATGAATTATACATAAAAATTACTAAAAGAAAGACCATCAAATTGTCTATTAAAATAGAAAACAATAAAAATAATTAACCTTTTATGTTTCAATTATTGCAAAAAGAAAAAAAAAGTATCAACATGTATGAAGAAGAAAAAGTTTAAAGAGATAGTGTGAGGGTATGGACGTAAAGCAAGCAAGAAGAAAATGGAGAGTCAGCTTCTTACATTCTCAAATATTTCAAAAATACAAGATAATTAATTTTTTATTAATATGTTAAAATTAATTATTTCATGTTAAACTATTTTAATCTTAGTCACAAAAATTAAGTATATTTATGAAAAATGTTAGAAAGAGCAAAATTATCGAATCCAAATATTACTTTCATTACTTAAAATTATTAGAGAACATTTGCTAAAAGAATTATAGGGGACCATAAAAGAGAAAAAAAAGCTATATTAATTTCATTCTATAAAATATATATATTTTACAAAAGCTTAGGAGGCCAGATACCTTCTAGCTTCCCTATTGGCTCCGCCTCTGCTACAATAGAAGGTCCTAATATACATTAACTAATCGATTTCATCTTGATGGATCCAAGGCCCAAGCAATAAAAATAAACTAGAGAATCTAAATAGATGGAAAGGGTTGGAGCCGGGCAAGTGGAGCACAAACCAAGGAATTAGCCCTGGGAAGAGCAAGTCCAGGCCCCTCCTCCATGTTCACAGGTCGAGGCCCACTCCCTCCATCCCCATCTCCAACCTTGAGGTCAAAGCACTGTACTATCGCTGCTAATGTCGCCGGAACAAAGCGCAGTGCGAACGTAGCTCCGGGGCAGCTCCTCCGCCCGCTCCCAAATGGAAGCAGATGAAAGTAGTGCCCCCTAACATCCAGCATCTCATTCTTTGCCTCCCATTCACTGCTCAGAAATCTCTCTGGCTTGAACTCCCACGGGTCTTCCCAATAATTCGGGTCCCTCCCCAAAGACCAAATGTTCACAAAAACCCTGGTTCTCGCCGGAATTCTATACCCTGCAATAATGCACTCTTCGGCTGATTCTCTAACGATCAACGGCCCGGTCGGGTGAAGCCTCAAAATCTCCTTTATCACCGCCTGGAGGTAGGGCAGGTTTCCCAAATCCGATTCCGACACCAATCTCTCCCTTCCCACCAAAGGGTCGATCTCCCCTCTCATTTTCTCCATCACTTCTGGATGATTGATCAGCTCTGCCAACCCCCACTCTACTGTAATCGATGATGTATCTGTCCCAGCCCCAAATATGTTCTGTATATGATATTAGTTAGGAGTTAGGACCATGCCAGTGTTCAATATGCACTAACAAGATAACTTTTTCCAATCACCAATTAAAATTTCAACTAAAAGAGTGGAGATTACCATGATGAAGGCCTTGATATTTTCTCTGGTAAGGTGCTTCTCCGAGCTCTCGTTTTCATAAATGTCGAGTAGGATATCCAAAATATTCTTCATTCTTTCCCCTATGCTCGATTCCTTGGCCTTCCTTCTTGCATCTTCATGCTCTTTAAGGATCCTCTCCATAAGGAAATCGAACCTATCCCGAGCCTCCTTGAGCCTTCTTCCAAAGCCCTGCAGGTCTATGTGCTTGCAGAACCAGAAGGAATCCGAGAGATTGAACTTGGCCCCGAGTTCGTTCAGCTCCTTAACCAGCTTCCTCACCTCCTCTGCTTCGCTCTGATTCTCGGAGCACCTCTGACTCAACGACATTCTGGTGATTATGTTGTTGGTTAGCCTCATCAGCGCTGCTCCCATGTCCACGGGTTCCTTGGAACTAGCTTTCTCCAGCAGCAGCCGCAAGAAGCGGCGGCGCTCCTCTTCGCGGATAAAGCTGAGCTGGTCGAGGGTTCGGCTGCCGAGAAGCTCCGTCATGCAGAGCTTCTTCATGAACTTCCAGTGGGGGCCGTAAGGTACGGTGGCGAAGTCGGCTGAGCCGTAGGTAAGGTAGTCGAGGTTGGCTACTTTGGGGCGGTTCAAGAAATTTGATTCGTTGGTTTTGAGGATTTCTTTGGCGATTTCTGGGGAGGAGACGAGGATGGAAAGTTTTGAGCCTATGAAGAGATGGATGATGGGTCCGTAGCGGGTGGAGAGTTTGTGGAACGCTTGGGGCAGCACCGGACTCAGAAGGTGCATGTGTCCTATGATTGGTAAGGCTTTTGGGCTCGGCGGGAGTGGAGTCGTGGTCCGGATCTTGGACAGAATGGCTCGGACCAGGGTGAGGGAAGCAAACCAGAGGAAAAACACGGCGCTCAATTCTTGTACCGTAGCCATGACTGAGTTCGAGAAAAGGAAGGATTTGGGGCGCTAAGACTCCACTATTTATTCAAGCGGTATGGTGCATGTACAAATTATATTACAACAAAGAAATGCATGAAACTGAATAGCCGTTGAAGTCTATAATCAAAGTTTCTTGCTCGTATCCAAAACAAAGAGGGGACCATTCTTTTTCTTATCTTTACCACCTTCTGTCCTGTCTTGTACTATTTTTTTTTTATTCCACTAGATTATAGTACAATACCTATAGTATTTATTTCCTTTTAGTACAATATATGTGTATAAACAATTGGGCCAACATGTTGGACCAGAAAATGAAGGAAACGGAAAACTAGGACAACACTTGAATTAACAACTAAACCGTTCGGCAACACACAATCAAATGTATAATGTAAGGTAAGTCGACTTAATTAGTTAATTAGCTGATGTAGAGGATATTTTTTAAAAAGTGATTATAAGTAATATATTTTTGTATATAAAAATTATTTGCTCAATTTGTATATCAATTAGTATAACTTTTCACTTTGAAAAGTCTATAATTACTTTAAATTTTTTCCGCAGAAAAGAACATTAAGTATTTTTCTAAATTGTTGTTTTTTTTAGATGGGCAAGAAAAAATCAATAAAAATTAATTATTTTATAAAAAAAATAATAATTCAAGTAATTTTAAATAAAAAGTTATCAACTTCCATAATTGATTCCAAAATAATAAAAATAAAATTGAAAAACGAGATTGTTAAAATCTGATTTTGCTATGGAGAGATCTTTTGTATATATATGTGTGTATGTATATATGTATATTGCATGCGTGGTTAATAAGTTTTCTATAACCTTTCAATTGTGTTCGATAACGCACTACTAATAAATTACTATCAATATATATTTTAAGGTATGATTGGGACCAAATTGATGAATAGACGACTCGTTACATATAAACTGTGACTTTGTGAGAACTTATCTGTCCATGATTTTGTTGATCCATGGGTAATAATACAATGGACGGATCTACCGGTCCACCACCTTATAGTTGTATTTGTATGCCGTATCTAATTATTCAGTTGTGGGGTTAGGTTAGGAGTAAATAACAAAACCATTGTTATAAGAGTTGGAGATCCTATATGATAGATATTGCAAAAAGTCTATTTTTTTAAAATCTGAAAAAAAAATACATGAACCGACATTATAGTAGATCCATATAGAAAAGTGCGGGAGGTGGGAGTTGAATCCCCAATTTTGCCCTACTTCTACTCAAAATTTCTAATATCTGTCAGCTGTACATTCATCCACTAATAGAAATCATCAAAGATAACAAAAATTATAAATAAATATATATCAGAGCTAGACATACAATTAAGATAAAAAATATATATATCTAAAAAGACTAGATGAGATGATCTTAATTCTAGAAAAATATATATGAGAACTGGAAAAATACATATAAATAATTGAATCTTAGATATAGACATATATATAACAAAATGAAATAAATGTATCTAAAATCTAAATAAAATGATCTCAATCATAGACAGATGCTTATACCAACAATCAAGTTCTATGTTGTTTTTATGATGTGCAAACTTTATAAAGTGGATGCTATATTTGTTAAGATTAACGCTAGTAATTTATTGAGCTTCGCTTAATTTCTTTGTTGGCCGCACTAATTAATTTACAAGGGCTTAGACCTAGATCCAGCATATACATAATATATTTATTTATAAATTTGAACTTGAAATTAAAGTTGAACCTAGCTCGAAATTAATACGAGTAGTAGGATAGCAAACAAGAGGAACCGGAAATGCCCCTGAAAATCCCGTCCCCGACTTTATCTCAATCTTGTCCCCTCCATCAATATTCACTTTCCAATCAAAGCACTGAACCAACGCGCCAATTGTAGCATGCATCACGTGCGAAGCGTGTGCCGCTCCGGGGCACGATCGTCGCCCACACCCGAATGGCAAGAAGTGAAAATCCTCCTGCCCCTTCGTCTCCAAGCTCGGACTCGGCTCCTTGGTTACAAACCTCTCTGGCATAAACGTATCCGGCTCCGAGTACTTGCTGGGGTCCCTCATGATCATGTACGAATTGATGAAAAACTTGGTCCCTGCCTTCACCGTGTAGCCGTTGATTTCACAGTCGGTGTTGGCTTGCCGGCGAAGCAACGGCCCCGGTGGATGGAGCCTCAGCGTCTCCTTCGCCACAGCTTGCAAGTAGGGCAGACCTGGTACATCCGATTCCTTTACTAATCTGCTTCTACCCACAACTGAGTCGATTTCCTCTCTTACTTTATGCATCATTTCGGGATTGTTTATCAGCTCCGCCATCGCCCACTGTATCGCCGCCGCTGTCGTATCAACAGCTGCCATGAACATCTCCTGCATGCAATGCAAGCCAGAATATATGCAGTATAACTATTTCTTGTTTAATTATATATATATATATATATATGTATATCTACATACATACATGAATAGCTAGACGTACGACTGACCATGAAAAAGTATTTTATTTGATTTCTGGTTAAGTTGATCTCTGCATCAGCATCTTTATACGTCTCCAGCAATATATCCATGACGTCCTTCTCATCCTCTCCGCAACAACTCTGATTCCCTTCCTTCTTCTTCATTATCTCCTCTAGGGTCTGATCGTACCCAAGAATCGCTTTCCTGATATTTTTTCCATATCCCAAGGGATCAAGCTTGTTCAGAGGCCCAAAGACTTGCCCGAAATGAAACTTATTCGAATTTATCATGATCTCGGTTATATAACTCCGGATCTCCATCGCCCTCTCCGGATCCTCCGAGCAACGTCTCCCCAGCGCCATCTTGTAGAACATCCGGTTTGTCATAGCCGTCAGGTCCCTGCTCAGATCGCAGGGCTCTCCTTCACTGGATTTCTTCAGTATCGATTTTATCATCTTCGCGCTCTCCCTCTCGCGAATGCCGATGAACCGTTTCAGCTGGAGGCCGGCGAACAACTTGTTCATGCAAAGCCGCTTCATGAATCGCCAGTAAGGGCCGTAGGGTGCATTCACGAATGCGCCTCTGTAAATGTTGAATTGGTTGGGGCCGGCTTCAAACTTGGAGGCGAAATCGACGTCACGTGTTCTTAGGATTTGTTTGGCTGTGCAGGCGTCTGAAACTACGTAGAAAGGAACCGACCCGACCCGGATTTGCATGAGCGGACCGTAGTAGGCAGCGAGCTGTTGGAGAGAGACGGGTAGGTTGGATTTGAGAAGGTGGATGTGGCCCATGATAGGTAGAGCCCAGGGACCAGGTGGGTATCGAACCTTGGCTCGAAACCGCTTGTAGGTTTGAAGCAGAGTCCTGGCAACAAGAAGGATGGAGAAGAGGCATAATAGGCTTAGATACAAGTAGTCGGAAAAGGCACCCATCGCCATAGCTGGCTAGCTGATTTTGCCAAGCTGTTCGTAACTTCGTATTGTATCCATCGGCCATTGCGACTCTTAATATACGTACAACAAATGTAATCAATTATTGGAATGCAGGGAAAGACAAATTAACACAAATGGAGATTTAATTATATTTTCTCTTTATTATTTTATTTATCTTAAATTTTTTGCACCATTCACTTTTTAGTAATTAATGTATAATTTTTTATTTTTAAAATTTGAGTATATAAATGAAAAATTTTATGTATGAATGATAAATTAAGATCTATAATTTCTACATATCTTTTTTTTAATTTTTTCTAACAAATAATAATATAAATAAATTCAAATCAAATTATGTAAAAATGTTAAATAGAACAAAAAAAAAAAAAGGCGACGAGGGAGTACTTTTCAGCACAAGCTAAAAAGAATAATACTTTCAATTTCAATAGAATAAAATTTATGAGACATATTCCAAACTATTTAAATTTACTATAAAAGATACTTAGTTAGGAGAGATTGTAGCTCTCCAAACCTAGGGGATGATAGAGTGAAAACTATTGAACCTTGCGGAAAGTGGAATCAATATTTTATTTAAGGGGTTACGAACGCTACTACAGGCACCTTGGAGTTTTTTTTTTTTATAGAAAATATTTTAATTATTATCATGCTACTGTAGGTATGAATATATAGTACATAGATAATACGATATAACTACTCTTATTAAAATGTTATCACCGGAAAGTTATGAAGGTACGGATCTTGTCCTTATCCAACAATTTTATAAGGAAAAAAAAAGGCTAAACTAGACTGGACCATGCATGTTTATTAATCTATGTAACGAATAAGCATACGCGTGGACATGGTGTACGTACTATGCAGAATTAAAAACTAAATGTGGTCCTAAGTCACACAATTTTGAAGATAATCACATCAATTATTAATGATATGGTATTCGTACCATTAATGTGAGAACTAAGAATATACTAATATTGATTCATTGGTCCTACGCCCCAGAGCCCTACGATAGGCATTGTTTCTAAATGGGCCCAAACTTACTCCTTATGTGGTGGTCATTCTCGAGGCCAAATCATAAATTTTCCTATATATTTATGTGTTTTTATTTACGGCACACAATGTTATGTAGCAAAGACATGAGAAAAACAACGTGCTAGGTTTTTGCTTTTTGGACTCCACTTGACCTGATAGAGTATGGACCAACTCGAAGATAGGACATTTTCAAATGTAAACTGGTTAGTTTGACAATGGATAGATCCTTCCATTTTTTTTCAGCTCCCTAACATACAAGCTACGTGGTCATCTCATTAGCCCAATCCAGGGATGGCGATCCCCAGCTAAAACTAGGAATTAGATCCTCTATCTCCCTTTCTCCCCAAATTTTTATAATACTTTAATATTGTATTCAATGACCTCTTGGTCCCAAATAAATTGATATTCCATTTGTTCATATACTATGGTTGCATCCCCCTATAGCCTATATCTTTATAATATTGATTCTGAATACTTAAAAAAAAAAAGGAAATAAAGAAAAGTTGCGCAGGTAAAAAATACACCTTCCTTATGTGTGCCCTACCTCTCTAATTACTATTGTTCTCTCATTAAAGTATTTTAATTCCCACCATACTCCTTCTCTTCTCTTGCTAACCCTACATCCCTCCTCTCGCGGCAAACTCCCTCCTACTAAATGACCTCCTACTCAAGTTGTTGCTGATCTCGGTTGACATCAACCAAGTGATTACCGCGACGGAGGATTATGCTCGAGTTTTTGGCTTAAGCCACCCTAGTGGCGAATGATGATGATCAGGACACAAGTAGCATAAGACAACATAGGAGATGATGACGGTGCTATCAATTTTGTGTTTAGCAGTGGTAAGCTACAACTGTGGTTGTTCAAGCACAAGTTTAATAATGGCACAAAGTTAGGAGGCTACTTATGGTTCTGCTTGGAAAAAAAATAAGGAAAAAATAAAGATTTGGTCGACTTTCATTTTCTATTTGTAAAGGCTCTCCTAGCACAGACCTAGCTCAGATGGGCAACGTAAGTAAAATATCTTGTAAGTACCTCAATTTTAGTTTATTCATGCAAGTCAAGTAAGTAGGTAATAGTTTAGAAAGTTCCTTAGTCATTAAAGGCACTTAAGGGTCATTGGGGATAGTTTGGTAATTTTATCCACATTGTTGAATTTAAGGTCAAAAGTGTAAGGAATGACCTAAATATACAATATCATAGGTTATATAGCCCATATGAGCCATACAAGTTAATGGAAGGACCTAAGTAACAAAATTGGTGATTTTGAGCTAAGTGTTGGCATTTGAGCACCTAAGGCCTAAAGACTAGCTTGAGTTAAGTGAGGACATTAAATGTAGTTCTAAGGGACTTGAATGGAGGACCATGAAAAGTCTAAGAAGGTCTAAAAAGAAGCCAAGAAAAGATTAGGGGGTTTAAGTCGCAAGTGGAGCTAAAATGGTGGAGTAGATGAGGGTAAGAGAGTTTAAAAGGGGTTGGAAGAGGTAGGATGTCATTAGTTCTCTCCTTCCTCCACCATAGCTATAGCTCTCAAGCTCCTAATTCCATGAATTCTTATTGAAAATGAAAACCTCCAAGTGATATTTATCCAGCTCAAACTAGATTAAAGGTGTTGTGGCATTTTTGTGGGTGCTCTAAGAGTTTGGAGCTCAAAATCAAAGATTTTGCTTGGAACTTCAAGAACACGTAGGAGGAGCTTATGGTGAATTGTGCTCACTTTGGCTTGAAATTTGCATAAATAGAGTTGAGGTAGGGGATTTCATGTGTTTCTTACACATTCCAAATGCATTTAAGTACATTTGATTGAGCTTGAGAGTAAGAATTTGGCAATTGGTACTAGGTTTGTTCAAGTGGGATCAAGAAAAGTAGCAAAAAGGGGAGAAAATTTACAAAACTGGCATCATGACATTGCCTTTCCACTCCACTTCACCGGCTTGTCATGCCCTTGGTGCGACATTGCCAAGGGGGCACGCCCCAAGGCAGAGAGCAATGGCTTTTGGCACTGCGTTGTTGAGCTGTCACGCCGCAACACCTGGGCACACATTAGTCCTTAAGTATCCCTAAACATTCCTAAGGCCTAAGAAATTATGAATTTAAGATTTAAAACACTCTCAAGTAAGTTAATACATTGAAAGTTAGGAAACTAAGACAATGTGGCTAATTCATATGATAATTAAAAAGAGGTCTTGGTCCTCAAGAATCATGAGAATTCTTAACGAAGTCCACAATGGGCAATTAAAGATAGCCTAAAGAGGCTAAGAGGGGCTAAGGAAGCAGGTAGTGCCCTGGTTACCCAAGTTGGATAACTTGTGAACCCTGGGTGCTATGAATTCCCTAGGTGACCCAAATCAAGCTTTCTAAGCTTGATAAGAGTGTTGCTTGGTAAGTGATCACTAAGGAAAGGAGTAGGAAGAGGTGGTTAAGGAATTCGGGCTAAATATGGTGGCAAAAAAGCTAAGTGCCTTAAGATGTAAGATAGGCACTAAGTGTGGGGGCTAGGTTGGATGTTACGGTTCAACGGTTATTTTGGCCTACACATTTACGAATGTCATAACCTCCGAACAGCCCTCGCATCGCCCTGTGACACCAGTAAATCTGTCACCAACAAATGAACCCATTTTCTGAAATACATTCGGATGCCAGACACACATCAGCCCTCCTGATTGTCCAACTGCACCTTTTCTGACAAAATAAAAATTGCCCAGGCCCCCCCAAAAGGAACGTACCTTCCTGTCTACAGCACCATCTTCCCCTGTCCACTTGTTCTTTGCAACACAATTCTTTCAATAGCCTGCATTTGACAGACTTCCCAAACCCCTGATGTTTAAAGATAAAATTTACATGATTTGAACAATGTCTCCCCTCCTTCCAAAACCATTTCTCACTAACGAGCATCAGCGTCTCTGTCACCGCCATTACCTTTCCAGCTCACCAAACCACTGCTATCGATGCAATTCATATTCAAACCAACTATCTCACCAATCTTTCTAACCGATTCGGCATCAACAATCTCAGTTGAAGTACTTTTGAGTTCCGAAAAGAAACCATGGAGTCAGTTATTCAGATTCGATGTTTTCCTCTTCTCCCAGCTTTCACTTTCTTCTTACCCTCTGCATTTTCTGCCTTCGATCTTGCAACCGCCTTCATAAGTCTCAGGCTAGTTCGGCCCTACAAGTATATACGTACTCTACACGCACACATATCCGAGAATCAATGATACAAAAGACGAACAAGAGAAACAAGTGCGACCATAGCCATAGTATATAAAAACAGAGGCATATAATAAAATATACATACTGAGGTTAAACTAGATACGTACACACTAACCCCTAATTTCTCGGGATATAGAACTAAATAAAAGTCGAGGAGCCAAACGATAGCTCCAGTTATTTGATTAAAAATAAACAAAGAGCACTAAAAGGGATTAAAACGAAGGAGTGGGTGGCAAACAAGGGGTTTGGCCATTTCTGCAGCGAACCCTGAACCTAGGCTCAGGTCAACCTTGTCACCGTCGGCCACTTTCCAATCGAAACACTGAACCAACGAACCGACTGCTGCATGCATCACCAGCATCGCCAGTGATGCTCCGATGCACCCTCGCCGGCCACTCCCAAACGGAAGGTACCGAAAGTTCTGCCCCTTGAACTCCATCTGATGCTCCCCAATCTTCTCCTCAGAGTTTTCCAAGAACCTCTCCGGCATAAACTTTTCCGGGTCAGTCCAGGAGTCCGGGTCTCGCATTACAGCATAGACGTTGACGAGGACTCGAGCCTTTGCCTTGACCAGGAAGCCATTGACGTTGCAATCTTGGCCGCATTCTCTGATGATTAGGGGAGCCGAAGGGTGGAGCCTTAAGGTTTCTTTTATCACGGCCCGGAGGTAGGGAAGGTTTGGGACATCGGATTCTTTAACTAGCCGGTTGGGTCCGACCACCGTATGTATCTCTTCTCTAAGCTTCTTGAAGGCTGCTGGATTGTTCATCAGCTCTCCCATCGCCCACTGCATCGCCGCCGATGATGTGTCCGTTCCGGCCATAAATATGTCCTGGTTAATTATGGACACGCACATATGTATGGTAGCAGTAAGATTCATGCCATGTTCCGTCATCAGTGACGTGAACTTGAAATACTAGTAATTATTTTTCCTATGTGTAGCAAACATTAATTTATCCATTTATTTTACCAGCAAGAAGGACTTGATATCTTTGGTGGTTATTCTCAGTTCAGCACTTGGATCTTTTTGCACCTCAAGCAAAATATCCAGCAAATCCTTCCTTTCCCTCTCCTCAAAACCTCTCTGCGCCTTCTCTTCGTGCTCCTTAATGATCTTCTCCACTATCCTGTCGTACTTCAACAGCGCTGCCTGAAGCTTCTTTCCGGTGCCGGAGAAGTCGAGGACCTTGAGTGGCCCAAGAATATCTCCCACACTCAGCTTCCCCGATAGCTCCAAACACGTCCTAACCCATTCCTTGATCTCGGACGCCTCCTCCTCCCCGCCGGAGCACCGCGTGCTCATCGCCATCCTGCAGATCGTGTTGTTGGTCAGGCCAGTGAACTCCGCCGACAGATCGCACGGCCTCCCTTCCTTATAGCACTTGGTCACGTTTTCGACGAGCTTGATCTTCTCCTCCTCCCGTACGTCAGCAAATTTATCGAGCTGGGGGACGGCGAGGAGGCGCGTCATGCAGAGCTTCTTCATGAAGCGCCAGTAGTCGCCGTACTGGGCCAGCACGAATCTGGAGCCTCTGTAGATAAAGTATTCGGAGGAGCCGAATTCGGGGCGGGAGGAGAAGTTAAGCTCTTGAGTCTTGAAGATCTCTGTGGCGACGGCGGCGTTGGAGGCAACGACGCAGGAGGAGGCACCAATTCGGAGGCGCATGAGGGGGCCGTAGCGGCGTGCCAGGCTCTGGAAAGATTTTGGGAGGACGGAGCCGAGAATGTGGAGGTGGCCGATGATGGGGAGGGCAGGGGGACTGGGCGGGTCGGGGAGCTTGGAGCGGGCCCTGAGGAGGGTTTTGATCACCGAATGGGCCAGAAGAGCAGTAATGGGCCATACCAGGAATAAGAAGTAGCAAGGCATGTAATCTGGAGTAATTGTCATGGCCAAGGCTGAAGGAGGATCAATGTTTTGCTTCTACTAGCAGTATATTTTCAGCTGTAAGTCTTGAATGGATGCTTCTGATAAATAAGAAGCCGGCTTACAGGATTCGGTCGTTTTAAATTCCTCCAAAAAAAAAAAAAAGAGAAACAAAACAAAACAGGAAGAAGAAATTACCCCTCCAAATTATGTAGTAGTAATATATAGTATTGTTGTGACATAATATAGCCACTATGGATCAAGTACTTATTAGCATAAACAAATTGATTTTAAATCAAATTAATTGCCGTTGTATGAGATTGAGAGGGGACCCTGGCCTTCAGTTGTCCCATTCAAGTCGACATCTTAATTCTGGCTTTTGTACGTTTTTATTTGTTGACTCGTTAATCAGATTCCCACGAGACCAAATTTCTCATATGAGCGGCCAGCAACTATTGGAAATTAAGTAAATTGCGTAAATGGTTTCTAATATTTAATTATTATTTTATTTTTTTTGTCCTTAATCTGCTGAATGTTCTATTTTGATCCTAAACCTATTAAAATTGTTTTATTTTGGTCCCTCACCAAATGAAATTCATTAACTTAGAATAATTGTCTGACATAAATTTTTAAAATTTTAATTTAAATATTCAATAACTATCTTCCAATAAATTTAAAAAGTTTAATATTTTTTTACAATAAATAGACAATTTAAATTAGTAGTTTTTTCTTTCTGAATGAAATAAATTCAATTAACAGAGAGAAAAAAAGGTGATTTGAATTTTTCATTAACTGTAAAAAAATTATTATACAGATTAAATTTATTATAAAATAGTTATCGGATGGTTTAAATTATTATCTAAAAAGTTGGTATCAAACAAATACTTTAAGTTAACAAATTTCATCAAACTGGGACCAAAATGAAATGTTTTCAGTAGATTTAGGACTAAAACAAAACGTTTTAATAGGTTCAGGACTAAAACAGAACAGTCAATAGATTAGGGACTAAAAGAAACAATGATTAAATGTTATGGATCATTCATGAAATTTGACCATTCATGAAATTTACTCACTAAAAATCGAAATATTTTTTAAGGGTGGTTGTTGTTGTCCCCAACCTATACTTACATTCCCTATCTTTTTTACAAAATGAGCTTCTTTTCAAATAAAAATAAGTAAATAGTATCTTATAAACCAACAATAACATAAAACTCTGAGGAATAATATAAATATAAAATTGGGTAGTAAAATACTAATTGTTCCTATGACACTAAGAATCAGATCAAGTTGAACATTTCATCTAATTAGAACAAATCTGAAATATAGAACTTACAAATAACTGGAATAAAACCCAGACTAAACTGATAATAACTAAATAGTGCTGGATTGAACCAGACATCAGAGATTTGCAAAAGAGTATATATAAAAAAAAAATGACTACTTATAAAACCTAAGAAAATAAATGCTGACTTTATTTATGTAAGGGGAAATTGCCTAGACCCCCAGAGGTTTAGTTAATCCCACATTTGTGTCCTTCATGTTTCAAATACCTATACTAACTCCCCTTAAAGTTATCATACCTATAGTTACCCCCTCCAAAGCTAACTCTATTTAATGACTGCTAAGGAAAAAAAAATTCATTTTATCCTCTTAGCCTTCTTCACTTGATAATTTTGCCCCACAACAGAAATGAGCCCTCCTCTTCTTAGCTTTTCCTTCTTCATCTTCTCACAGAAAAATCACCCATAAGTTCACCTCCAAAGCTACATAAAGTCTAACCAAACTCAACTAACACATATAGAACCACAAATTTCCAACCAAAATTCAATGCTTTTAAAAAAAAAAAAGGCCGAGCAACTGCCATTAAGCAAAAAATTTATAGCACTCAAGTTGATCCAAGTTCTCAAAAATTCCCAAATCATTTAACAATTCGAACCCTAATCTGCCGCACCCAGAAATTTCAAAGTCCATTCCAAGAAAGGACAAAAAGAAAGATTGGCTTGCCTTTGCCTGGAACCCATGATGATTTAACTATTTGATCACAACCTTCATTTTCAAATCATGTTAATCAATTCCATCACCGTCTATAAACAAATTTATGTTAATCCCAAGAGTGACCAATTTGAGCTTTGCAAAAGGGAACATGCAAAGCTGCCTGAACGTTAACCCATTTCATGAGATCCAAGCCCATGTCTCACCAACCTAGAGAACCAATAGAATCAGGTGTTTGCACTAGGTTATAATAAACCAGACTTGGGGAGTTTGATACTAGAGATTTTTGTTTGGGACTCATCATTGAAAAATTTTCTTGGTGAGGTCTACTTTGGTCTCTCTAACGTCTTTGTAAGGGGTCTCCTGATGAATACTCATAAGTGTATTGTTATTAAGGGTTTAAATCATCATTATACACTTTGAGTATAATTAATTTCTATATTCTGAACATTTTTTCATCAGGTTACTATTCACGCATTTTTACTATTCATACACATTTTTACTATTCATATATCACTATTCACTAACTTACTGTTCATACGCATATTCACTGTACATACGCGGTTTACTGCTCATTAATATTTAAATATATATATTAAAAAAATCATATTTGGAGCTATAGGCATCGGAACTGAGTGATTCCAAATTCATCTGAAAGCCAACACATAGATCTTCAACTCTGCTTCATTCCGCAATCTAGTTTGATCGTTTTCATTGCCGAAATCTTATTATAGATGAGACCCTTTGTTATTTCGTGTGCTGAAGAGCAGTTTCGGTAGAAAAATCATAACTTAAGCTACGGATGTCCAATTTGAATGAGCAAGCGATCGATTCGAAGCTAAATAGGAGATCTACAACTTCTATGCTTTGAGGAAGAGCTGATCTGATGTCTACAATGGTCAAAAAATTAAAAGAAGTTTCAGCCTGCCATTATTGATTTGTATTTACCTACATTTTACCATTTTATTTTTACCATTTCACCCACCCCAAAACTCTATAAATAGGCACCTTGGGGGGAGGGTGGAGAAAGCCATTTTTTTAGGCCATTTTTTTAGGCCTCATTTATGTTATTGTATCATCTTTAGAATTTCTTCTTTAGTTTTGTTTTAGTTTTCAATACCGAAACTCTGTCCAAGTATTTTCTCATTCTTATTCTTCTTCGTTCTTGATCTTTTAATCTATGTTTATTTCATATTTATACATGTTGCTTACTTTTATTATGTCTAACTAATCTTCTTTTTGCTAAGGTGAAAGGGTGAAGCTTTTGGTATAAAGGTTATGATTGATTTAATGGATCACAACGTTAACGGTATTTTCTTTCTTAATCTATTTAACTTCCTTCCTAGTTAAGTAGGAGTCTTGATTCATCATAGTCAAATCATTGGCACAAAAGCTACTTGATTCCCTCTGTAGAACATGGCTCTACCGGCTATATTGGAATCTTGAGTTATTGTCGACAAAGGTTGGCATGATGGATACTTGAATCCATTAGCAAACGTTGGTGTTTTAAGATCAATGAAAGTTAATACTAACTAAATTCCCCGATTGGGACCTCCTTTATGTGTGGATACCAATTGAGTGGTAAGATGGGCTAAAATTAATCATAACCGATATACTAAAAGTGAATCCCGTAACCTTAGCTATTTTATTTGAATTTCAATTTTAATTCACACTTGTTCACACATTCCACCAAAACTTTCTTATTTAAAAATTCAACTTGTATTTCTTAATTCACTTCTCTGTGGTTCGACACTCGGACTCCTGAGATTTTATTACTTGCGACAATCTACACTTGGGTTACAACTGCTAGAGTGCAGCATCTCCTAAACACCCTTTTAGCACCACATAGTGGTATAGGCTAGAAGGCAATGCCATAGAACAAGATGGCAGGAGAATCTCCAATGACATTCAGCTCTCGGTATGGCTAGGCCCTATTTTGCCAATGACATGAAATTGAGAAAACCTACAATCTGGAGGAAAAGAATAGACAGATGGTGGAGAAGACCATGAAAAGAGGTGAGGCAGATGAGAAAACCCACAATCTTGAGGAGAAAAAGGTGAAGAAGAGATATATGAAAAGGACATATCAAGGTTTCATCATGATAGAAAAAAAAAAGGTAGATCATTAGATGCAGAAGTTTAGGGGCAAAATTTTTATGAAAAAAGATTATGAGACAAAAATGAACATTTTCTCTTTTATGTGGAGGGGATAAGTTTAGATAAGTTTAGGCATATTAACCATAGAGGGGGCTAAGTGTAGGGATGATTAACTTTTGAGGGGGGTAAGTATAGGTACTTGAAACAGAGAAAACACAAGTGTAGGTTCCACTAAACCTCAGGGAGTTTTGCTAATTATCCCATTATGCAATCATCTATATGTGTTGCCAAGCATCAAGAAATCTCAACAGGACTGAAACCTCAGTGAACTGATAAGTGCATTTTGTAATGATCAAAGTTGTTGACTTTTTGGCAACTTTGACTATCAATTTCTATCTTGTCATGCCACCTTTCTTAGTTTGTGTTGCTTTGTTTCCTTTTGTGGATGTGTCGAAAAGAAGTAAAGTCGAGCAGAGCAAAAGTTAGGTGTTAACGAGTCAAAACTGGAGAAAAGCATTGGCAAAGTGTTGCCAATTGCGATGACACGTTGCCAACATTATCAAGTTGCTACCATTTTTGCACCATCATTGGTGACACGTAGCCGCTATTCAATGCTGTGATGAAGCGTAGCCACCAATTCCTCTATTTTGGTGACGCGTTTGCCGGATTTCCAAATTTTGGTAGTCCCTTACTTCATTTTTTAATCCAAGCTCTCCATTGGCAATAAGATTATATCTCTTAAGTTAGGTGGAGCATAATACAAGATTTTATGAAGCTTTTAGAGAGGAACTTCTCCAATAAAGGTTTTATTGGTCATCCATTCACCATATTCTTTTTTTCCTCTTCTCTTAAAGTCACCATTGGAAGCTTGAGCTTGGAGCTTAATTGAATGTGCCAAAGGAAGTCTTGGAGCACAAGGAAGCTTGAGCTACTAGGGGTTTCCTTTTGGTTCTTTCATTCATTCATTTCTTTGTATTGGCACTTTGATGTTTAGATTAAACTCTAGTATGTTATCTATGGATGTTTTGGCTATGAAGTATATTTTCTTATGTCTCTCTATGATAAAACTCTTGATACTTATTATCTAATGTCTATTTGAGTTTTTTCATGGGTATTGATTCTCTTGTATTGCTTATTTTTGTGTTTAATGATTGTGTGTTGATTGGCCACTGCACACACTTCACAATCTCACTCTTATCTTGAGAAAGAAATGATGGAGGTAGAAATGAGAAGTAGAGTATGATGGGTCTTGTGGATTAGAGGTAATCTATGAATCCATTAGGTGATTAAAATGAGGTTAGGTCTTAACCCATCCTAAATTAATATATGAGCTCAAAAGATACCATAATTAATTGTAGGTGAGCAAAACTTAGTCTTGAGAAAGAAGGTTTTTGATAGTTGAATCCTCACACCACATAGGAAGTCAATATATTTGGAGCCTCACTTAACTTAGTTAACAAAGAAAAGAGTGGAATCCTAGGGAGATAGCATTCTCAACCATTTCACTTTATTAGTAGCTAGCTAATTCTAAGTAGTCTTTTCATTTAGTCTCACCTTTATCCTTATTAGCAACCCTAGCATTCATTCATTATTTTATATTTCATTAGGTAGTTAGTAGCTTCATTCATTTTAGCTCAATTCACTTTATTAATGCATTCACCTATCCAACTTTAATCTTCACTTAATTCAATAGCTTTTTCTTGTTATAGATTCGGTGGTTAAGCATCTAGGATTTGAATTTCATTGTGATTTCACCACTTTCCCTTGGGATGATACCTATACTCACCTTTTGCATACAACAACATTATTCACTTACGGGTGGATAAAGATTATAAATTGTGAATTCTTGCTTTCACAACATGAACCCAAAAGAAAATTTGGATATATCGTTACCCACCTCCAACTGAAGAGCTACCCTATGAAAGTTTCAAATTGCTCTTAAACACCAGTATTTGAAAGATTACTTTTCTAACCCAAGATAGTAGGTTCAGAAACCATTACATCAACCATAAAATTTGACAAAATAATATCAGATAAAGTCAGTTAAGTGATAAAAGAAATGGAAAAAAACAAGTCAAATCTGGACCAGAGTTTGAATCTGACAAAAAAAAACAGATGAGGATAGGGGAGATCAAGGATGAGAATAAATTTGGCTGGGCAACGACAGAAGATTGTCACGCAAGTTCATATTTAAATTTAAAGACTTGGTTTTCCCCATCCTCAACATGTGTTGCACGTGGGACCATTAGTATGGTCTCATTCTTGCACTGAAGTTGTATTTATTTGCGGTCCTCGGCCACTAAGAAAAGTTGTCACATGCGTTCATATCTCCCTACCAACTCAACATACCTACCTCTGATCAATTCTTTTCCACCATCTGACCTGACCATACAGTACCTGGAGATAATTACAACAATGTTTTCATCCTGCTATATTTAAGCGAGACAGAGGTTGTTCATAATAGCTACTGTTCAAGGTTGTTCTTTAGGCTCACACTGTGACCATTGACAATGGCCAAGGGAACGTCATTAACTGTTGCCGCTACCCCTTCCACCAACTACAACATGTTTGATTCATAAGACCTCATGCATAGGGGTGATGCGCTGGCTGGGGCAATGGTGGTGTGGTAGTGGATGCAACTTCCCAATAGATAAAGGCACTGTGAACGAAATGAGAATGGGCCACCAAAACATAGTATGATTCAAACAACACTGTTGGACAAAAGTTGATACAAACATGGTTTGTCCTCAGGCTATAAATAAAGTGAATTATATGGGCATTCAGCATTCTCTCTTCACCTAGGGCCCTACTAAAAACTAATAACATATCAACTCCCATATGTTAATTTCATCAAAATTTATGTTAGAAATCTTTTTTTTTTTTTTTTGCTATTATTGATTGTATTATTAGAGTATGGTAGTGGATCATACTAAGTTATAAAGTACTATGGATTTTAGGTGTACTACTAATTTTTTTTTTTTGTAATCAAAATAAATACAAGAGGAAATTATGGAAGAGTAAATGATGTAAGTTGATGGGTGAGGTGTACTTTTCATCTTGGCATGGCGAGGATTAAACAACATTAGAATGAGTTCAGGACATCCTTGAGTAGGCGAACAAGATGAAGAAAATTTGAACTAGGCGAACAAGACAAAGAAAATTTGAACGGAGGGATATTGAGCCAGAAATTGCTTGTAACCCCGTTAAGCTATAAGTAAGAAAAGTTACCAATGGAAGACCTTGAGTAGAAAAAAAAAATATTGCTCCATAAACGGCATAGAATTCAACTTCTAATGCAAATTCATACTAAGGAAGACGAAAGCCACGATGGTGTCTTAGAGGGGCATCGATACCTAACTAAGCTTAAATGGCCACATATATCCCCCATTGAACTCCACCCGGCACCATTGTTAATCAAGATTTTTGGATGACAAAGCATGTTCTAATTCTGACTATGACCCCAAGAATGCCATAAAGTAAGAGGATCAAATGGAAAGTAAGAAAACCTCTATTGAAAATCAATGGCCATAGATAGCTGCAGGTAGAGAACATCCCTTCTGTAGGTGTATTGCTAATGTTGTTGCATTATGCAAAAATAAGTGGAAATGTTGATTCTATCATATTATTTTCCATTTATTTATATGTAGAATGATTGACAAGTTTCAAACCGTGTGAAACCAAGCCGAAAAAATCAAACCAGTAGTTTTATTTCATTTTATTTTGGTTTTTTGTTTGGTTTGAGAAAATGTGAAACCATATATAATTATACTATCATTAATAGTCCTTGACCTAGCAACCCACAAACAAGTTTAATCATCCCAGAAAAACTATTGTCATATTTAAATCTTCACCCCAAATCAACAATGCGAGTTGAAATCGAAGATATAATAACACGAACTAAACTCGAGAATGCACTTAACTTTGCTCAAGATAATTTCTCAAAGAACTTTGAATTGTACAAAGTCCTCACAATATTATTGATGAAATCTGGTCTAAATATCGCAAGCATAAGCAACGAAATTTATAGGCATATAAGCAAGAAAAACCCTAATTAATCAAGTTGATTTATGAGTCCCAAATAAAGGAATAACAATTAATAATATTAGATAGACTATGAATGTTGGAATGCTAAGAATTCTAATGTAACCAAAAACTCTGATTGAACTACATAACAATTATCTCCAACCCTTTGACATAATGGCTAAGGGCTCCGTGAAATATGAAAGAGGTCTAAGGTTTGAATCTTGGTCTCCTCACTTCTTACAACTTGCCTTACAAAAGCTCATACGATTATCATTCCAGTCCTGAAAAAGCTAGCTTGTCTCTTTCCATAATTACTATAATAGTATATCTCTCTCCTTGTAAACTTGTAAGATAATTCTTAATATAAAAAAAAATAACAACAATTAATGAATTTCTTGTAGAGGACGAACTCCAAGTCAATCCAGGGCTAGAAATACGACTAATGCATTGTTTTGGCATCCATAAACTAGCACAATGTTGAATGGACATTGGACAATGCAGCTCATATATGCATGAAAAATCCGTCCTTTATTGCTTTATAATGCTCAAATTGAAATAATGTATCTTCTGGACGCGTCGGGCACCAATTGTGCATGATGGAAAAGATGCTTAGGCATGAACATAGCTCTGATCTGAACATCTTGCAGCTTGCATGAAATGTGGATGTTAGCTCGAAATTTGCACTTGAAGCTCTCTGGCATACAATCTGGCAATGGAAAGTGCCATATAGTCTTTTTGGAGGGGACGCTAAGTTATGTGTGTTTTGGTCATAGAAAAGGATGACCAGACCATGCTGGAATATAAGTGTATTGCTCGAACAAAGCTTGAATAAATTTGTCCTTAAACTCCGGGATTCTCCTCAAAACTTGAATTTGCACATTTAAGCCTCCTTGCATGGATTTATGCATTGATTTCCATCTTGGTACAACCAGGATCTCATCAAACTACTGTGTTTCAATGTCATCTAAGTGTTCTTTTGGGTGAATAAACTTACTTATAACGCCCCCATCAAAAGCATAATCAATGCTTCGCTCTATCATCCAAAGATTTAATTGAAAATCTCTAACTAAAAACAGGTACATACGATTTTCTTCAGAGGAAGAAACTGAGAATTACAACAAAATGGAGTATTTCCTTTTTTTTCTGTCAATAGAAAAGAAAAAAATTTATCTGCTGCTGGACAAAGTCCATCAGGATGCACCACAACAGCTACCTCCTCGCTTTGCAGAATCCTGGTCCTGACCAGGAACAATAATCCTGGTCCCCTTAAGCAGGCTTGAGGTTCGTCTTGTACTTAGATCATCATTAGAAGAAAGCGTTTTCTTACTGGCTATTCGATATATCTCGGTTAGGATTGTGAAGAATGCAGTTTCAACGTTTGTCGCCTCTAGGGCAGACGTCTCCATGAAAAATAGGTTCTCTCTTTGCGCAAATTCTTGAGCATCTTCGGTTGGCACTGCTCTTAAGTTTGCCAGGTCAGATTTGTTACCAATGAGCATCATTACTATGTTCTTGTCAGCGTGAGCCCGGAGTTCCTCTAGCCACCTTGCCATGTGCTCGAAAGATTGCCACTTGCTCAGGTCATAAACTAGCATAGCTCCCAGTGCTCCTCTGTAGTAGGCGCTTGTCACTGCCCTGTATCTGGAGCACAAAAAGAGCTTAAGTAGCGGAACTAAGAAATACAGAATCACAGTTTCGCCACAAATGGTCAACCATCTTAATAATTCAACTGGAACAAAAGCATCTGTGTTTGTTATGCATCTGACATGAAATTAGCTATTGAGTAAAACGGTAGACAACAAGAAATGAAATGAACCAGCTATCTATTAGCATCGATATGTAACTGAAAGCAAGAAATACTCCAATCATATTAGCTAGCAAGTGAAGATTTAGCAAAATAGATGATTGCTAGGTATACCGCATCTTAGTACAATTTGAAGGGACATATGCTCGCTTACTAATCATTTTGTCAGTACCCAAAAATTTCAATAAGCATCCAAGCGTATGATCAACATGAAATCTGAAATTAATACTTGAATCAGATATGGAAAAGGGGGAAGCATGGAAGAATAGCTAGAGAAAGTCAGAGAGAGCGGTGCTTAGAAGGTGAATCAAACCATACAAAAAGTAACTCCATTTTCTACACCACTAAGGGTTGTTCTATTGTAAAAAGCTTTTACAGTCTCCATCATTACTTGAGTAAATATATGCAAGGGCAGCGAAGATATCATATATTATCTTCCCTCTTTAAATGATAAGAATAGATACTACACTTGTTTTTAGCCAGAAGGTCGAGAAAAATATGACAATCATATACTGTAGATTTTGAGGCCCTTTTTTTTTTTTTTTTTCCTTTTCTTGTTTTTCTGTTCACTTGAAACAATAAGAAAAAAAGTGGAGAACCGTTAATGTGGTATTCTAATTCCATCCTTGGAGTTCTCCAAGTCTAGATAACAAAGTTCTCCACATCTATTAAACACGGCAGACGACTATTTTCTATCGAAAGAATGTCAGAGAAGGAAATATTATGAAGTATTTTCACTACTACTGAACTAGGCTTAGGTTTTTCCCTTTCTTAGTTCTGGGTAACCAAGAAAATAATAATGCTCAGCTTTTTCTTATCCCCCACTTACTGCATATGCCATATGTGTTTGCTATGACATTTTCTCGGTTTACCTATCATCTCCAAACCTCCATTGTCGCTGTGAAGAATGTAAATTAGGGACTCTAGAATAAAGAGAAAAACAATACTGCTACAAACTCAACTCATGTTCTAGTTAGATTGCGGATTGCATGAATTATACTAGTTTGTGAATGAACAATATCTACAGTATATTAGCAAGAGTGATCAATGAAGTGAAGTTTTGCATTATTCTGTACGTAAATATATTTGGTCCACCATTAAAAGAAGAGTACGCCCAGAAAAGAAAAGCTAGCAAAAGCAGTCTGAGGATAGAAGACCGATCGCTGAGCCCCTCAGGGAGGCAGATGCTGCTCGAGATATTTCTGTATAAGAGAGAACCCAAAAAGGAAATAAAAAACGCATGTAAAAGACACATATATGTTGTACAACCTCGGTAATGTAGAATTGGATGCCTATAAAGACTTGGGGGAAGCGAAACTGCTGAAAAGTTATAGGTTTCGCCAGAAAAATTATTCTTCAGGGAGCGCGATAATCAGATTTTGTGGCCAAATTTCTGGGACCAAATGAGCTTATGCACACCAAATGGAAGAAAATTTAACACTCCCATAAGGGCATTCAATAGCAAAAACAGTATCACGGTACGCATGGGAATAATTCTGCAGAAACTGCAAACAAATATGAGCGATATCCCAAGCGTGAGGCAGGCAGCCGCCATGATATCAGAGAAAACAATTGCGACCGAGAAGAGCCAAATCTTGGGTAAAAGGGGAAAAAAAACCGAACCTTTCTTGGCCGGCAGTGTCCCAAATCTGGACCTTAACCGTCCTGTCATCAATTGAGAGCGTTTTGGTCTGGAACTCGACCCCTATTGTGGCTTTCGAATCAGTACTGAACTGGTTCCGCGAGAAACGGGCGAGTAGCTGAGATTTCCCGACTGCAGAATCGCCGATCAACACAACCTTAAACACATAATCGATTTTTTTGTTGTAATCTCCATACAATTTTGACATTGTCGATCGATCGCCACGATTGGTGTTTCCTCCTCAGACCCACATTTCAAAACCCGTAGAAACCGAGGCCCATCACATCACAGAAAATGAAAACTAAAATTGCGATGGGGAGGATTCAAAATTTCTGGAGAAATGGGAACTTGCGAAGGGGAAGAAGATCAGAGATTTGTTCAAAGGCTCTTTTCCCTGCGACGAGAGAGACTGCCTGAGAAGGAGAGAGAGAGAGAGAGAGAGAGGAGGGAAGACCAACGGTTAGTGCGGGACTCTTTAACGGTTTCACTACGGGACAAAGTATTAGTCAGTCCTAAAACTTTTTGTGTTTTGCCAACATAGTCCTAAAACCCATCAACTTGCCAAAGTAGTTTTAAAATTATGAAATCATTAGCACCGTCAGTCTTATTTTGGATGTCTCACTAAATGGCAAACGGAAAAGCTGAAGTGGCATATAACGGCTGTTAAACAGTGACTTTTGACCACTTTCTCTATTGTAAGGGTAATTTTGCAATCAAACATATAGTTCATTGACCCAACCACATTTATAAAACCCTAAGCTTCTAGCAAAGAAAAAGAAAAACTACACCTCTAGTCCCTAATTCCCTACGCTCTGCCCTTCAAAACCCTAACCTCTTCCATTTACAGTTGCCACCTTTGAAACACCGCTTAAGCTTCCCCGCCATCACTCCACTGCCACTACCCACTCTAGCCCGTTGTCAATGTCTTGCCTTGCTAGATGCTATCATTTACAAGGACTCGCGAACTCGAATCGAAGGAGAGGAGCTTCATGACCTGAGCACTACTATGTTTGAGCACCAGATTTGCAAAAAATTTTGGGGTTAAAACATTAGGGTTCTGAGGAGCATGGTAGAAAATTTTAGGGGCTTAAGCTATGAATATGTGAATTGGGGGTTGGGTCCCTAGACTATAGGTTTAATTGCAAACTCACCCTCAGAATAGAAAAGGTGGTCAGAAGTCAACATTTAACGGTCATTATGTGCCAACTTAGCTTTTCTGTTTGCCACCAAATGAGACATCCAAAATATGACTAACAAAGTTAACGATTTCATAGTTTTATGACTATTTTGGCAAGTCGGTGAGTTTTAGGACTATGTTAGCAAAACATAAAACTAACTAATATTTCTTTCCCTATTTCGATATGAACACTCCAACTTTCACAATTTTATTACTTAAACCCTTTCACTTTTATTTGATGGTAAGCCACCTTTTTTGTTTACCTAAATCATTTTTTATTCTTCGAACTATATTGATTTGCTTAAAAGAGTATCTGAACTTAGGATGGTGCAATCCGGTCCCTAAACTATGAACGGTAAAGCACTTTGCTCCTTTAATCATATATTTGTCACTTGACTAACCTATAAAATGAAAATTTTGCATGTTAGTCAACCATCTTCTTAGTTTATATCTCTTATGCCTTATACTTTAGCATCTATGAATTTAAGCCTTGTCCCCAACTTGTGTTCCTCTCCAACCTTTATGTTCTACCATCCACTTTTGAAGAGGCTTGTTGTCTTGCCTATCTCAAGATCACATCTCGAGCAACAAGTGTTGATTTACTGTTACTGCATCAATTCAGATAAGTGTTTGAGAAAGCGAAAAAAAGTCAAATAAAGAAGACCTAGAAGTGATGGCCATGAATTCATCTTAGAGAAGGAAAAATGGCCTCAATCTCCCAGCTAGAATGAACGAGATCTTGCTAAAATTGAAGACAAGATCAAGCTCATCTCAAACATCTCAAATTATCTTAAGTGTTGTTTACTCTCTTCGCTACCTAAGTAGTCAACTTACAACGGTTTATACCTTGCATATCTTCTTCCAGGCTACACACTTTTTGGGCTGTTTGAGCAAATGACGCCAATGAGAGAAGGAACTGATGAGGCTTATCAAATGTTGTTGAAATTCGATGTTTTGGGTCTAATTTTGCTTCTTCCTCTTTTTGCAGGTACAGGGGAATGTTCTGTTTCTTCAATTTGGACCTAACCAAATTTGTCAGTTTTTTAGTTTTAGATGGTAAGAAATTGAATATACTGAATTGAGACCAAACTCAAACATTTTAGTTTGGTTCTGTTTAGTTCCAACCAAAATAAATTGAATAAATTAGAAAGGAAGAAGCTATTGAACAAGACTAATGTTAATTCATAGTTAATTTTATAACCTATTGGAAATTGTTGAGAACCAAAACCAAAGGTGTAATTTGGAGATGCAGTAGAACAAAGTAAGAATTAAAACAAAAATATTAACAAAAAAATGGCTACATTATATTATGTAAAGGAGGCTTGCACTGAGTTACACTAAGTGAACAATGGCTAAAGTATGTGGTTCTATCGAACAGGGTGAAAATTGAGAGATTGAATTGTCCAAGTGAACAAAGCACGTTAAAGGTCTAACAAAACACAAACACCACCCAAAATGCTCTCTTACCTCTATCAGGAATCCCAATATATGTGGTTAACAGAATCGATGATGGGCGTGGCGAAAGCATGTAAATGTTGCAATTAGGTGAATGAGCAAAAGGATTATAGAAAGATTAGAGCTTAAAAGGTCCCAATTCATTCACTGTGAGTCTTTTTTCTTAGTAAGTTATTGGTGGCATGATTTTTTAAGCTATGTTTGCTTTTGGGTTCCTAGGAATGAGAATATTATGTTCGTTTCCATTGTTTACGAATGGTAGTAGGATGAGTATAACTTATGTTCTTCTCATCAATTGCATACCTTGTTACACTGATTTGTTGGTTTGGTGAGAAGAGGGAGCCGAAGCTGGAGTCAATCTGGATGGTCTAGCGAGTTTGAGCTTCATTTGGGAATAATGCCAGCATTTAGCATTAGAAGTTGAAAAAGCTATCCATCAATAGCTTTTAGCGTTAAAGGTTCAAAAAAGCTACTACAATCGTTGATAATTTATCTCAACCTCTAACATTAATTTTAAATGCTATTCCCAGATGAACCCTTAGTCTCTCAATGGGGAACTTATGTGTGCGTGCGTTTATGGTTAGTTAATGAGAACTTAAAATCAAATTTGGGCTAATTGTGTATGGCCCAAAACAATAAGTGTATATGTAGTTTTCTGGGCTTGTAAAACCCAAAACTATAAGAAAATATTATTCATGTTTTTTCTGTTACTAAAGTAATTGATACTCTAAACTGAAACTGAACCAAAACTAAAATTTTATTATTCAATTTCAACCAAAATACTGAATTAACCAAATTCAATATTTAAATTATTTCAGTTTTTCAATTTTTTCAGTTTAAACAAATAGTGATCACCCTTGCCTGCAAGTCAAAGGTTGCCAATGTGGAAATCCAACAAGAACATGCTAAGATTCTTTTTTTTTTTACTTAATTGCACTATCAGTCCTTTTGATTTTGTGTTTGTAACATATACCCTTGATCTGAGTCTATGCATAATTACTATTAAGTGCTTAAAATCATGTATGTTTTTAAATTTATGTCCTAAAGCGTTAGAATCTTAAAATCAAGTGACTGCATCATTAAAAACTTGATAGAGTTAGTGTCATGTGACTTTACATGCAGCGAGTTAAATAGGCTAAGTGCTCCACATTTTATAGTTGATGGATTGAATTGCATTGCGTCAACATTCAAGAGAAAAAATGCCTAAATCAGCATAGTTTGGGGAACCCAAGGTGATTAGGCATTTTTTTTTTCAATTCATCTAAATAACTCACATGAAAGGGGAAAAAAAAAAGATGAGGGGTGAGAGCATGTGAGTTTGGGCACAACATTAGGCATCATGAACACTGGCCCAAGTCAATTCGAAGATTAATTTTAGGATGGGCCTTTGACACTTTCATCGACAGGGCCAGCCCAATAAAAAGGAAAACGGAGCCACGGAGGCTCACATTTATCAGCAAAGTGCTAAAAAACAATTCGTTGTGCTTGTGGCATTGCTGCCCCGCTAACGATGCCATTTGCCAACCACCAGCCAATATTTCATTGATGCTCACTCCAGATTTTGGTAAATGGGAATATTTCACTTCAACTTAGGGGGCATTTTTCTTTTCCTTTTATTTTTTGTTGAAATACGATCATGCCATATACCATCTCTTTTTTTTTTTTTGGTACGGAAGACCCAATGTCATCGATATAATAAAGAAAATATCATGCTATAGAATATAAATGGATTGTCGCCATAACAATAAATATTTTTCAGCTAATGAGGTATGAACTCTTGACTCATTGGCTAAAATTTCATTTCAAGTCTTATTAAAGTGTGAGTACAGTTAGTTACTCATTGGCCTGGATGTACCTGAGAGATATAAAGCGCGAGATAAGTAAAATTCTACTTGCATTACCGGTTCAGTTATATATCTATATAATTATTATTCTGATCATTTTTTTAATAAAAAATGGTACTTCATTCCAATTAGCGGTGAGTTAAACAGTATCTCACGAACCAATAATATGGGACACTAAAAAATAACATGGACATATAAACTGACCAATAAAAGGTTACGCATATTTGTGATACCGAATGAAGAGAAAAAAATCAAATCAAGTCGAAATATTTTAGATAAACTAGGATAATCCTGAAAAAATAACTCATAAGAAATTGAAAAAAAATGAAGGACAAGATAAATAAAAGAAGTAGCATACGATCATTTCGATCTATTATTTGTAAGCGTCCTATCATTTTAAGTTTCAGATGCTTTTCACACCTCACTCGATATTCTTATAGCCACTAACTTAAAAAATGACCCACTTAAGTTATTTGTCGTAAAGCGATGAACCAAATAAAACTCCTACCAATGGTGGAAAGAGAATTTTATGAGGGGAGAAAAAACAGTGGAAGTTCTTTAGGATAATCGGCTAGGGTAACGGTGAAAAACCAACCTATCATATCTAAATCTATTAATAGATATGAAAGCAGGATAATTGGCACAATAGTCTTTTCATATTTTACATAATTTTAAAATAATTCCTGGAGATGACACATGTTATTCTGAAATGCTAATATGCTGACACGTGGTGATTTCCCATATTACCCCCCAAATAATATACGTGTAAGCAGTGAATAATCTGTGCAGTTAAACGTGCAGAGACAGTTAATAATCTGTACAGTTTCTTTCCCACTACCTACTAACTTATTAAACGTGCAGAGACAGTTAATAACCTATGCAGTTACACACGTATTTACAGCCCATGATCCAGCACAAATTTAACTGTTTCATACACAACAAGTATAAATTCTATACATTTTACAGCTACACCTTTCCGTGCATTTTCGTTCCCACTGGATTTCACTGCAACCACGTTCTCAGGCACATTCCTTCTGCTTTCTGAAGCAGTAAGCAGCAGAACACTCTGGCCGGCACATTCCTTCTGCTTTCTGAAGCAGTGAGCAGCAGAACACTCTGGCCATCAGTCAACAAGCTGTGAGCAACAACCAACGTTCAGATTGGAGGAAAAATTTCACCTGCAGGAGTTGTTGGTTCTACAATTACTCATTTCTTATATGTCATACAATGGTTACACTATCCACTAACATATTAACTTCTTTATTCAAATAACAGGGACAAATAAGGAGGGCACATTCGCAGTAGAAGGTTGTGATGTTATTAACAGTCTTACATTCTCTATTTTTCTAGCATATGACTGAAGGTTCCATTATCCACTAACAAATTAGTTATTTCTTAAAATAACAGGGACAAATTAAGGATGGCACATTCACAGCAAAGAAACATCTTTTCTGAATTAATATAAACAGTAAGTTCAGCTGCAGGAGTTGTTGGTTCTACAATTTCCCATTTCTTATATGTCGTACAATGGTTACACTATCCACTAATATATTACTTCTTTATTCAAATAACAGGGACGAATAAGGATGACACATTCTCAGTAGAGAAAATAGAAACTATCAACTTAGGTTGTGATGTTATTACCAGTCTTACATTTTCTATTTTTACAGCATATGACCGAAGGTTATTATCCACTAACAAATCAGTTATTTCTTCAAATAACAGGAACAAATCAAGGAGGGCACATTCGCAGTAAAGAAACATCTTCTCTGATTTAATATAAACAGTAAGTTAAAGAATACATTGTGATTTTTTTTTATCCCAGAAGCAGTGCACTATTTGTTGTTATTGACAATCTTATGTTATGTATTTTCCAGCAGATCACTAAACCAGTTCGGGTCAGGAATTTCAGTTAGTGGAATAAGGGATTTATATGCCAAATCAGGTTCTTTGTTTTCTCTATTGCCATTGATGCATGTTTTCTTGTGTTCTCATGTATGCTGCTTGATATATGCGCTCATGTATGCTGGTTCATATATGCAATGGTTATTTACAATACTAGCAAACATCATAGAGTCGTTTAATATAATAACATTTGCTTGAGGGTTTTATGTTCGAAGGTCTGTTGTGTTTCCTCAGGTTCTATATAGTCAATCCTCAAATTTGTTCAACTAAATTAGTCATTTTCTCCAAATATTTCCTTCCCCATTAAGTTGCACAGGTTTTTGACACCCAATTGCTCAAAAATTTTATGTTTAACAGTCCAACCCTTTTAACACCAACAATTCATTTTCCAGCTATAATTTCCGGCTATAATGGATGTCATAGAGATTGTCTCCATTCCATTTGTGAAATCACTTGACCATATTTATAAGAAGCTTAGGAAGACTAAGCCTACTTACACTACTGTGGCTGAGGGGGAAAAGATAAGGTGCTTCGTCCAAATTGAACTAGATCAGTCTGATGGGGGGGAGAGAAACTTTCTGAAAGTGGAGGGATCAATGGCTAGGAAGCTGGACACTGCAATGGAGTCCGCAGCAGAGGCTGGGATTAAACGCCTTAAGTTATTCAAGAACTATTACATCCATGATGTAAATTTTAAGGATTATGTTGAGGTTAAGGAGCGACTCACACAGCTGGAGGGGGAGAATGAAGGACTCAACTATGAGTTACAATTGGTGAGGTACAACCAGACGTGCATGCGGAATGTCTATCTTGACCAGATTCGGGAGTTGGAGGAAAAGGTTGCTGATCTCAAGGGGAAGTTATCTTCCTATGAAGGGTCTAATGATACACCCATTGACAGTGACCCATCAGAGGATGGGTCTCCTTCTACTGGCTTTCCTTCTACTGGCTTTTTTAACTAGGGGTTATTAAGTAGTTAAGCTTTCCTCTTAGGATCGTGATTAGTGAATGACTTATTCACTTTTATATGCTTTCAGGACAGTGTTTTATTACCATGTTACCTGCTTTGTTAATTGTTAACTATTGTCACTTTTTCCCTTTCCTACAAAGTTACAGAACCTAGAACCACATTCCATGTTACCTTCAGCTTTTAATTTATTTACGCAAATTTTGTTTTTTACTCAGAACTGGTTTTCACACTCTAACTCCCATACAAACTCTTATTCTTTCAAATCCAGTGACAGACATGCAAATCATTCATCCAGACAAAATAATACTTGGTTTTTCATTAAAATGTATCAAATACTTATTTTCCCATTATTTATGTTCCCACTACTCGCTTTTTAAACTAGGGCTATTAAGTAGTTAAGCTTTCCTCTTAGGACCGTGATTATTCAATGAGTTATTCACTTTTCTATGTTTTTAGGACAATGTTTTATTACTATGTTACCTGCTTTGTTAATTGTTACCTATCACTTTTTAGCTTCAGCATTATTGGTTTATCTATTCTAATAAGTACTATTTTAGCTTCAACATTTAAGTTTATTTATGTAAATATTGGTTTTTATCCATAGCAAATATACGCTTAATTCTTTCAAAACCAGTGACAGACATGCAAATCATTCATCCAGCCAAAATAACAAACCATTCATCTAGACAAAATAATACTTCATTTTTTATTAAAATGTATCAAATACTTATCTTTTCCTGCATTTTCTGTCCCCACTGCCAGTCTTCTTTCATCAAATCCCTTCATTTTGTTCACATGCATCTCGATTACCATGTAATTCATAAAACAGAAAACAAGTCATATACTAAAAAAAATGCCCTCGATAGAAGCAAGTAAGTAATACAAAAAAATATAGGGAAAAAAGGAAGAAAAGCCAGAGGACGTATTTACCTTGTCTGAACCAACCCCACCATCTATGCCAGCACGTGGTGATCACACGCCGACCAGTTAGCTGAAGTACATCCAAATATTCAATAGTTTTCCTGATAATATAGAAGTGCAACATTAGTACTGGAATCAAAGCATCGAGGTTGTTGGGATGGACGAGTCAGATCAGTATCTATCGATTCAGAAATAGATATGAACCTGAGACAGTTCCAGATAGAATCATAGTGAAGAATGGAAACAATTCTACGTTTCCTTCCCTTTGCATTTCCTCCACCGCGTTGCACCACGGCAACTGTTTAATCCCCTTGGCCTCCATCAATTCCTTTGCAATTGCTAAATCAGTATCGGTACTCCAAAATGAAGGCCACGATCTTGCCCTCCGTAGGTTATCCCTCGGGTGCAAACAGAGGAAATAGGGCATGCATTTATCTGTAAAGTTTTACATTGCGTAACTCAGAAACGGCACGCATATATTAAGAAGCAAGACAAAATGGCTCCAAGAGAAAGATACAGAGAGATAGAGACCTCACCATGGACATCCTTAGCGACCACCGTTTGGACCGGTGGATCCGCCGTGTAATCCAGCCGCGGAAAAATAGTCTCGGCGCAATACCTCGGAACAGAGAACCCTCCACCATTGTTGGCGTCGGACTGGGTCAGCGTCTTCGCAAAAGACGAGGGCTTTTCGGCTCCACTATCGGACCCATTACTTAGAAGGGCGCCCTCTTCAAGATCAACCTCTCTGTTTGGCAAAGGAACAAGAGTGAGCTTGGTGTGGACTTCGTCAGTCCCAGAATCAGCACAGAACTTGATGGCGGCTACTCGGCAGAGGATTAACGGCTGAATTTGTAGGGAGGCCGAGAAATCAACGGCGGCGAGACAGTGCTTAGCGTGGCCTTGAGGGAAGTAAAAGACCAGAGAGTTCAAAGGTGGAATTTGAACCATGGAGCCGGCACAGGCGTGCCATAGCTGTGGATCAACCAGCTTCTCTGATTCCTTCATCGTTCCTCAGATAAGAGAAAACAGGGCCCAGATGGTAACAAAGGGTCCTTTCGGCCTAAAACCAGCATCTAAGGAGGAACGTAGGAACAAAAAATTAAACCCAGGGTTCATCAAAGTATCAAACAATTTTTTAATAACTTTTCATTTTTCATCAAATCAGGTGGGCTAAGGTTAGAAAGGAGAGAAAAATAATCGAAACCCCTACTGAAAGTTCGATTTAAACAAAAAATACATGGCCTGATTTTTTGAAACCCGATCTAGACAAAACCGGAAGGCTTTTACAAAAAACAGTTCAGGCAAAGTGAAAGACAAGGTCGGATCTAAAAGAAACAGTGTCACGTGTTGCAAAAACTGGAAAAAAAAATTTCCCGGACGGCGTTGCCGCCGGGAAATTCAGAGAGAACCTAGAGCTGCCGACGGATAGAGAGAGGGAGGGAGGGAGAGAGAGAAGAGGGCTCAAATGACCCGTCTGATATTTTTGGTATTTATGTAGAAAAATAACAACGAAGTCCCTGTTCTTCGTTCCGGTTGTCACTGCACCCCCTCATATTCTTATATGCTTCTATATAATCCCCAACCTTATCCAACTTACATTTTAGGCACTCCTTACTCCTTAGTCCTTTTATATTTTAGTCATGTACTGGGCTTAGCGATTTTGACTCATTCCGTCCTTTTTAGTCCATTATGAAACCTATAGGATTTTAAACTACAATCTTTTAGTATCTGATCGTTATCATATTGTTTATGGTAAATTATTATATTATTTTTTAATTTTATTATGTTATTTTTTAGTAACAAATGTTGTAACTATATTTCAAACCAACAATATCTATTGCTTACTTTATTCATCATCTTCCACAAGTGTGTTTTAATATTTTCATTTTTTACATGTCTATAAGTGGAAAAAAAAACTAAATTATCTCATTTTTCATTTTCATCATTAATTAATTTTTTCCTTTTGGAATATCAGTAATTATTAGTACCTTTGTATTCTGTCAATACGTTAACCTCAAGTAGAAACTACCACTTTAGTTTCTTTATGAACATGAGTTTTTCTTCTTCCTTATCTTATGTTTCAAATTTTAAATGAAATAAACTTTTCTTAAGAAACATTGTATTTCCATTAACCAAATCAATTATGTAAATTTATTTTCTTTTATATACATCCCTCGCTTATATAAATAACCAAAACTTTTATATATGTTGTCGTTAATTAAAGTTTAGTAATGTTATTTTAAGATAATGAATAAATTTGAAGTACGCATATTCAACCTGCCATTAAATATTGTCTTCCTACAACTTTAAACCAATGTTTTTGTCACTTTTATATAAAACTTTATATCAATCTTAAATTAATTATCCTTTTTTTAGAATTTTTTATTGTTCATTTGTGTACTATACCCTACTTTATCTATTCTAATAAGTACTTCCTCCATTTTCCCTATATTTTCATTGTCTTCTTTATACTAAAGTAAATTGCTTCTACTCATTAAAAATATTTCGTGCCCTAATGCAGCAAAAAAAAATTCCCATGGATTCCTTACCTGTGGACATTTTGTCCTATATTCTATCGAAAGCTCTGTTTATGGATTCGAGTCATTCTGGGGATCTAGCATCTGTCAATCGTTCATTTGCTATAGCATTCACTTCCCCAATAATATTTTCATGCCTTGATATGTCACGTGTCATCTTCGGATGGTACATGAACCGAGATTCTGATAGATTCACTATATTGAGAGACTCAGAGCATCCGATTGCTGTGCTTACGCATGGGGTGATTCAATATTTCAAGTATGGCAATTTTGAAAAGGGCTTGCAATGTATCCGAATTGCATCTGCTCGTGGCATTCCAGTTGCGAAATATCTATATGCTATTCTTTGTTCAACCAGAGGACCTGACTCACTAAATCATAGCATCTCTTATATTCAAACATTAAAAGGAGAAGTTGGTGCTACTTGGCCAGAATCCATCCAAAAACTCCGTAGTGAAGCTGATCACATAATTGGAATGGTTATTGAGAGATGGCCTGGCCCATTCACTATTTCTTTTGAACATGTCGATATTGTACTTCAACGTCGTTGTTGTGGGTCTTGTGTTGTGAAAATCCTTGCAGCTCCACCTATTGATCGTTGGGCAATGAGGTACTATGCCATTGATGACCCGCGACTCTGTGATCAATGTGTTGTGGATGAGGAGTATCGGCTGTTGGTTGCGATCGTTATTGGCTTTGAATAGACCTTTATTTTTTATTTTTTATAAGTACTAGATGTGGTTGTTCTATTTGGTCATATAAACTTTTTATTTAAAGTATTCTCTGTCTCATGTGTTTCCTTTTCATAATCTCTTCTACCATGTTTTAAATGAGGCATTATGCTTATTCAATATTCTTCCTCATTGCATTTATTGTTATTTTAGTTACCTGATTTGATTGTTCCCTTACATATAATGCACGTGTCTTAATCTTTACCTTATTCATATATGTAATGCTTACATGTTCGCATTCTCTAATTCTGTTATTAGTGTTATGCTGATCATAACATTCCCTTACAATTGTAAGGTTATGGATGCCCGTGCTCGTAGAGCTCATCGCATTGAATTGCGACGTGCTCATCGAGAAGCTCGTCGTTCAGTTGGGATTACCTCCAACTGTAATTATAACTCTTCAGTTACAAGGAATCAATCTCATAGTTCTTCAATCCCCTGTCTTGCTCCTTCAACAACTATGCCATCATCTAGAATTCCTCTCACTGATATATCTAACAGAGTGCCCCCTGTTGGGCACTTCCCACTTCTCACTCCTCATCCAACTGAGGTTGCCTCTTCTGCTGCCATTGCTCCTCTATCTCAAATAGCACAGTTTCATCCTATTCACAGAACGTTTGAAGTTGGTGAATCGTCTGCTTCTGCCGCCAAACGATCTAAAACCCGCACGAGATTACGTCCCTATCTTGAAACAATCCCTACCTTATCAATGAATGCTGATGGACAAAACATACCAGGTACAGTTAGATGCTGTAACTCACTTTTCCTTTCTTTTTTCTCATTCATTTTTGCACCATCAGTAACTTCTCTGAACTGTTATAATGTTCGATAATAGCTGCCTCTGCTGAAATGCGATCAAGGCAGCATCAAGATGTAGAATTGCATCCCAATGACCACATGAGTATGCTTCATCAACTCTTACATAGTTTACCCATTTAGAATGTATTCAACTCCATCTCTGATATCATGTTCCAATTCAGGGTCACACGTTCAGTATGAAGATCTAGGGCCTCCTACTTGTGTCTGTCCCCATTGTGGTGCTATTATGTGGTACCAAGAGAGAAGTAACAAGGGACAACACACTTCTAACCCTGAATTCTCCTTATGTTGTCGTAAAGGGAAAGTTTATATTCCTCAATCTCCGCCACCACCAGAATTTATACGTCAACTATTTGACTATAATGGAGATCAGTTATCACGGTACTTTCGAAAACATATTCGTGAGTTTAATTCCAGATTCTCTTTTACTTCTACTGGGGCATATGTGGATTCCAGTACACATGATGGGCAGGGTCCTCCAGTGTTCAGATCTTGTGGAATGAATTATCATCGGATAGGATCATTGTATCCAAACAGTGGAGATCGGCCTCGATTTGCTCAGTTGTACATGTACGACACCGAGCATGAGTCGTACAATCGAATTATGAGCTTCGGTGATGGAAGGTATACTGAGTACGATCGGGAGATCATAAATGGTCTAATACAGGTGTTTGACGAGCATAATCAACTGGTTAGATTTTTTCGGATGGCTAGGCATCGGTTAAATGACAGAACACTGCCCCCTGTTCGTATCAGACTTCTTAGTTCTAGGGGAAGAGATAGACGATACAATTTGCCTACTTCAAATGAGGTTGCTGGTTTGTTTGATGGCATCGATGAGGAGAACAGTAACTATCGGGACATTCTGGTTTACCCATGGAATTCTGAACCACATACCATTGACTTTTTCCACCCAAAGCGATGTGCGTTACATTTCCCCTTATTCCTTGTATATGGCGAGGATAGTTACCATTTGGAAATTAGCTACATTTCGGAGGATGGTCATCTTCAGTCTATAAGCACTGTGACTCCAAGAGAGTTTTACGCATACCAGCTTCAACAGCGCCACAATATTCAGTCAATGATTCTTATGGGAGGTCGTCTGTTTCATGAATATGCTGTTGATGCTTATTGTGTTACTCTTGAATCTCGATTTCGTTGGCTTCGAAGGAATAGAGACCGCTTTCGTGCTGAAATATTATGTGGGTTACAGGATGCAGTGCATCGTGGTGACACTGATGCTTGGTTATATGGTAAAAGAACTATCCTCCCATCTTCATTTGTTGGGGGTCCCCGATATATGATGCAAGTTTATCAAGATTCAATGGCAATTTGTAGAGTTCTGGGCTACCCTGATTTATTTATTACCTTCACATGCAACCCAAAATGGCCAGAAATTCGTCATTTCCTTGAATTAATACCTGGCCAGCCTCCTGAAGATAGACCCGATATTGTCGATCGTGTGTTCATGATGAAGCTTCTAAACTTCAGAGAAGATATAACTAAACGAAAACACTTCGGACGTGTTCTTGGAGGTATTACATTTTTCCCGTATACTAAAATCTTTTATGTGTGAACCAAAAAATTTCTTCCTTCATTTACAAAAAAATTTTATTGACATATTCTGATTGTACAGACCTTTGCACTGTTGAGTTCCAAAAACGAGGCCTTCCTCATGCGCACATTGCACTTTTCCTTCATCCTGATGATAAGATCAACAGTCCTGAGAAAATTAATCGTTTTATTTCTGCGGAACTTCCGAACAAGGATGAAGACCCTCTTGGCTATAAGGCGGTTGTTACACACATGCTTCACGGACCATGCGGAGCAGGAAACCCACGGTGCCCATGTATGGTCAATAATTCATGTTCAAAGCATTACCCACGTTCTTTCCAAAATGAGACAATCATCAATGAGGATGGATTCCCTATTTACCGTAGAAGGCGTGACGACCGCGTAGCCATGGTTCATGGGATACCATTAGATAATCGCTGGGTTGTGCCTCACAATCGTGATTTATGCGTTAAGCATGATTGTCATGTCAATGTTGAGCTAACAAACCTTACCATGTGTGTGAAGTACCTGTGCAAATATGTTACAAAGGGGCCAGACATGTCAACAGTTGTTCTTGAGAGTGATCAGAATACTGAACATAATGGGAACCGATGTAATGGTAATCAGTATGATGAGATCAAACAATATATGGACTGTCGGTTTGTGTCAGCATCTGAAGCTATCTGGCGCATTTTCGGTTTCTTCATTCATGAGCATCATCCATCAGTTGAGCGGTTGTCCTTTCATTTACCCGGTCAACAGAATGTTATGTATGAGGATGGTGATGACCTTCGTGATGTCATTCGTGCGCAGGAGGAAAGTATGACAAAGTTTGAGGGTTGGATGCATTGTAATTCACATGATCATTTTGCTCGTACTTTGACATATGTGCAATTCCCCGAACATTTTGTTTGGAATCGGCAAATCAAAATGTGGACACGTCGTCGTAAAGGCCGCAGCATTGGTAGGATATATTTTGTTCACCCAACTGCTGGTGAAAAATTTTACTTGCGCATGCTCCTAAATGTGGTCAAAGGGCCAACCTCATATGAGGAAATTCGAACGGTTCATGGAGTTCTATACGAGACCTATAGGGAAGCGTGTTCTGCACATGGTCTTCTAGATGGTGATGGAGAATGGCATCAATGTTTGCGTGAGGCTGCGGAGTGGTCATCAGGAAGCCAATTAAGACAGTTATTCGTGATTTTCTTACTATTCTGTAAGGTTGATGACCCGTTTGCTTTGTGGACACAAAATGTTGTTTCTTTATCTGAAGACATATTACATCGGCAGCGAAGGCTCCTAAACAACTCCCAGCTGACTATGACGGATAGTGAACAGCAGAATCTGGCACTTTATGACATTGAACAGTCACTTAATCGAGTTGGAAGAAGCCTCCGAGAATTTCCGACAATTCCATTCCCGTCTATCGATCATCGGATGATGTTGCAGAACTCTCTTATGATTGAGGAGTTAAACTACAATAGGCCTGTTTTAGCTGAAGAACATGTTAATTTGCTTCATTCTCTAAATGATCACCAGTGCCAGATTTACTCATCATTGCTTCAGTCTGTCGAAACTCGTGATGGTCGATTCTTTTTTATACATGGAAGTGGTGGTACTGGTAAGACATTCCTTTGGCGCACAATAATTTCAAAGCTGCGGTCTTTGGGTCGAATTGTTCTAGCTGTGGCATCTTCTGGTATTGCATCACTTTTACTACCTGGGGGGACAACTGCTCATTCTCGGTTTAAGATACCAATTCCTGTGGAAAATATATCTGTCTGTAACATTAAAAGATCTACGCCAATGGCAGAACTCCTTCATAATACAAGCTTAGTCATATGGGATGAGGCTCCGATGGCGCATCGACACACGTTTGAGGCTGTTGACCGTACTTTTCGTGATATATTAGCTGTTATTGACCCAACTGCTACCAGAAAGGTTTTTGGGGGTCTCACGGTTGCTCTTGGTGGTGATTTCAGGCAAATCTTGCCAGTTATTCCACGTGGTTCTCGTGCCGATGTTGTTGGAGCATCTATATTATCATCCCCACTCTGGCAACACTGCACATTATTTTCCCTAACAGACAATATGAGGCTTCAAAATTCCACTAGATCTGATGTGGTTGTGTTCAATGATTGGATATTGAAAGTTGGGGATGGTTCGATACCAGCCTGCCAGTTATACGAAGATGAGGATGAACCTTCATGGATTACTATCCCTCATGATTTTTTAATACCATTATCTGGAGACCCAATTGCAGACATCATTTCATCTACTTATCCAGGTTTGGTTATACGGTTTCAGGATATCAGCTATTTAAAGGAACGAGCTATTCTTTCATCAACTAATGAGATTGTAGACACAGTCAATGATCGTCTCATTGGTATGCTTCCTGGTGATACACAAACTTTTCTAAGTGCTGATAAGGTTTCACCTGTCTCCGATAACTTCGAAGCACATTCATTGCTATATCCGACGGAGTATCTCAATACCTTTAAGTTCTCTGGTTTCCCCAACCATGAATTGCGACTGAAGGTAGGTGTTCCGGTTATGTTGATGAGAAATTTAAACCATTCGCTTGGGTTATGCAATGGCAAACGCATGGTTGTCACGAGGCTGGCAAATACAGTTATCGAAGCAGAAATCATCACCGGACTTAACTCTGGACAACGTTTTTTTATTCCGCGTGTCGAAATGGTCCCTTCAGACACAACCCTACCATTCATTTTTTCTCGAAGGCAATTCCCGTTGAAAGTGTGTTTTGCTATGACGATAAACAAGAGTCAAGGACAGACTTTCAACCATGTTGGCCTTTATTTGCCGCAACCTGTTTTTAGCCATGGCCAGCTCTATGTTGCGGCATCACGTGTCACCAGCCCTTCAGGTTTCCGTGTCCTCTTACAAACAGAAGCACCTAACAACACAATGACACGAAATATTGTCTATCGTGAAGTATTTCAGTGCCTACAACGATGATCTATGTAGCTTCTGGGTCCCTTTTTCCTGGTTTATCTATTTGTACAACAATTGTATGATATTCTTTTGTTTTTTTATTCTATTTAATCTCACATCTGCTTCTTTGAAGTACAGATGAATATGAGACAACAGTTCACCCCTTTGCACCAATTGACTCCACTAAGCTATCGATGGACAATACAAGTACGTCTCACCCGCCTTTGGGATGCTATTAATGTTAACACGCTCAAGCCATATGGGATAGCCATGACATTACTCGATGCACAGGTATTTATGGTTTCTGATGCTTTTTTTCCCTTATTATATATTTCCCTTCCATCTATTGTCCCTCCAGTTATTGTATCTTTCTTCGTTCTTAATGCATCTATATTCCTTTGATCTTAAATTGCTTCTCTAGAATGATCACATTCATGCAATGGCTTCTACATCCATTGCTCCTAAGTTCAACTCCTTGCTGAAGGAAGGGAATGTCTACATTATCACAAACTTCAACGTCTTCAAGGCTGATAAAGGGTATAGGCCAGTGACTCATGAATATGTCATTCGTTTCACCGGGTGGACAAAGGTTACTTTAGTCTCTGTTCCTGTCCCGAACATCAGCCTTCATAAGTTCGAGTTCATCCCTTTTGATCAGATTCACCTGCGACACCCTCAAAATGTTCAGCTATGTGGTATAACTCTCCACACTTACCATATTTTAAATCAACTTCAGCTACACTTAACAAACCAACTCCAGACTTTTCCTGTACCATAGATGTTGTTGGGAAACTTACTTCGCTGGGTGATAGCACTGATATTGTTAGATCTGATGGGGCATCCACAAAGATGCGGATTATCACACTCCAAAATATAAGGTTCTGTTTCTTGCTTATACTGTACTCACCTTAATTCTCCATTAGTTGCCCACTAACTTCAATTTATTATTTTTTACTATTGCTGTGTTTTTCATTTAGTGGGTCTACAATGGATATAACTCTTTGGGGAGCTCAAACACATTTGGTTGACTACACCACATTTAAGGGCGCCCCGACGACTTATGTCTTGGTTGTCACATCGATGTCTGTCAGGTTATGTCAAGGTATGTAGTTTACTGTAATATAATTATTTCCTATTCAATTTTCTCTTATGTTAATACATTCATTAATTTTATCATCACACTACAGGGCAGTACAACCTTTCCTCAACTTCAGGGACAAAAGTATATGTTAATCTTGAAATCAATGAAGTGCAAGAATTCCTTCGCTTGTATGACTTTTCTATACCCTGTTATTGTTTCCTCCCTTTAACTTTGAACGTATATACTTCATTTATTAGTTTTGTTGATAACTTCCCTCCTTCATACTAGGCCATCCATCGGAGCTGACGTTATTCATGACTATGTCCCCTCAATGGCTGAACGGCGAACTGAACTAAGGGTGGTTTATGGTCGTCGGCAAACTATTGTAGAAGTAAAGGATTTGCTAACCCGTGGCCCCTCATTTGTGAGTTACTCCCCTTACATCTCATTTATACTTCTACATTGTTATTGTATACTTTGCCCTTAACACTGCCGCCACAAATTTAACCTAGGACAATATATACTCTGTCCGTGCAACCGTTTCTGAGCTTCTTACTAATCGATCGTGGTGGTATTTCGCTTGCAAAAAGTGTTGTCGAAAAGTTGACCCCATTGGGTTAACCTATTTTTGTGAACACTGCAAGACTTCTTGTCGGACACCAGTTATGCGGTATAAAGCAACTGTTCGAGTGTTCGACTCTACAGGCAACCTTTTGTTCACGATGCTCGACTCTGTGGCCACAAAGTTCTTTGGTTTCTCTGCCTCAGCTCTCCGTTCCTTGGAACAATCGGTTTATGCCTCTTTCAATACCTTAATCTTTATATTTCCCACTAATTCATTACATGGTTTCATTGTTTATTATGTTAACCACACTATATCACATGTTGGATTATCTGTTCAAATTATATAGGCTAATGGACCTGCAAAGCTTGAGGAACAATTTCAGCAGTCACTTAATCGAGACCTTATTCTGGAGTTTGAACTTTCTTCATTTAACTTCCAAAACCCATCTTCCCCTCTCACTGTAAGAAAGTTTCACTTGATTAACTACGATGAGGAGGTCCTTGCATTTCAGCTGAAGGAACAACTTGTATGGTTCTTTAAACTCTTATCCATTTCCTGCACATTCGTCATTTCTTTCCCCAAGATAGTAAACTGTTTATTGCCTATTGCAGCACCCAAGTCAGCGGATACATCAATATCATTCTCAGTCCCCACAACCAGATGCACCTGCACTACCTTCTCCACTTAATTTCCCTTCTCAATCTGTTCACCTGTATGTCATAAATGCTAATCTACTTTCTCCTCGCATTACTTAATATTGTTGATAACTCATCTTCCTTCTTTGTCATATTGCAGTCTCCCTGGCCCTTCCAATTCTCGGGATTCTGCGCAGCAATGTGTTGACACATCATTCGCTCTTGAACTTGAAATTGCTTCAGCTTTGTAAGGAGGAAGATGATACGTACTTACATTTATTACTACAAAATATAACAAAATCTTATGTTTTAAACATAATTTCCATCTGGTTGAAATTAAAGGATTCCGCTTCACCATCTACAGCTCGAGCTACGAATGCTGATTTCTTATATCAGATTATTGCAGCCCATGACTGGTATGTCTTACGCTGCATCACATCTTTATTTACTTTGCCCCATGCATTCATATTCTTCTTACACTTCAGTTGAACAGCAACATTGTTCCCAATGTTACTCACACTTCTAATGGTCACAGGATCGAATTGCTAGAAAACTTTGATGTTGCTGCAGAGTTTCCGAAGATAGAAGATCCTTATATAATATGACTTTCTTCCCCAATCAATACAAATGTACAGCACATCACTATATACTTCTGTGTTCATGTGAAATATTAAATATTCCTTGCGCCTTATAATCATATCAGACGCTCTTGTATGAGCAAATCCCCTGTCCATTAGACGGGTTATCTCCTACGCCTTTGATGTTCTCTGACAATGGACATATTATTATTATTATTATTATTATTAGTGTTCACTATTAATGATATCATTTATCTTTAATCTTGTATTCCTCTCAGTCATATAATGTGCAAAATTGAATGCATTACATGTTTTTCTTAAAATTTAAAGTTTACCATCATAGGTAAACTCTATCAAAAGAAATCTATGTTAGATAAGACCCCTTAAAAAAAAAGCCACATTTTTTTATGAACTATTGACCCGTCCGTTAGACGGGTTATGAAACTAGTTAATATTTAAGCCGGCAACTGACGGATCCACACAAAATAAAGTAGAAAAAACAATGAGAGGAGAGGAGAGGGTGCGGCCAGGTTTAGAAGGTATTGTCATTATTGTTCCAATCATTGAAATGCATTTGTACTTCTGAAAAAAATAACATCTTTTAAAAACATTTTCTTGCAAAGTAAATTACTTATGAAATTAAAATCACACAAGCATTAGGAAAAATATTATAATTTACAAAATGTGATACTGTATATATCTAAGTAAATTATGAAGAATATTCCAACTTCTTGGAATATTTTGATGAAAAATTGTAAGAGGCGGATATATTTTCATGCGCAAATGACTGTACCAAAACTTGCTCACAAAGTGCCATAACTCGCACAAAAAAAAAAGGCTCAATGAAAGGAATCATAAAGTGTGTTGGGATGTTGTCTGCGAAAACTGAAGCCATCGTACACATTTCTTCATCCCTGAAGTGAGATGTTTAGTTATTAGAAGAAGTGGCCGTGTCAATCGACCCGAATGTAGGCATAGCTATAAGGCGTTGACGATGATCCAGAGAGCAATGCCAGTGCAAGGGGGCGGGAGACGACAAGATGGAGCAGCTGGGAAGGAAGGCATTAGGTACCGCATCACATCAACTTCAGAGGAAATTAAAACTGTTTAGTTTTAATTTCCATGGGCTTATGTGACTACTAGAGGTAGAGGACATACTTATACTTTAACCTTCATATGTTGTCCAAATAAATTTCTCTTATTTACAAATATAAACTAATTAAAAGCCTAATCACATTAAATATTACTACCTCCATCTAATATTTTGTGATAAAATTTTATTTTTTTATTTAAATTTGACTTGAATTTATTTATATTATTATTTACTAAAAATTTTTAAAAAATATATATTTAGAAATTATAAATCTTCATTTACCATTTATTTACAAAAGCTTTTCATTAATATACTCAAATATTAAAGATAAAAATTTATAGATTAATTACTATAAATAGTGAATTGTATAAAAAATTTAGGGTGGAGGAATTATATATTTATTTGGATGATATTTTAGTTTTACATACATATGATAGATGATTGAAAAAAAAATTTCAATGAAAACACATGGTTTGGGAAGGGAGTTGATGGGTGAAATAGAGTGATCACGTTTTGTAGAAACCTCGAAACCACTGTGTTTCACCTTTTTTTCACTTCACTTATCACCATCGCTATCGTTTCCTTTCATTTTCCTGCTCTTTTCTTTTGACGAGCAGGCTTCTTGGTACAGTGCTCTGGACTGGCTTGATTTAATCTCAAGATCCTGCCTTGCCTAACCAACAACAGCTTGATGGAAAAGGTTTCTTACAGAGAGCACAGAAAAAGGCTAAAGTGATGGAAAAGGTAATCTGGAAGCCCCTAATTTTTACGTGTATGCTAACCTGGACCTTGAACATTGTTTGGTTGCCTACTAGCCTCCATTATAGGTACACTTTCCAGTTCATGCCAAAGGTTATGTGGTGACTAAAATTTGGAAAAAGAACATAACTGCATATGATCTTTTAGGAATTTTTTTTTTTTTGAAAGCCCCCCACTCACTCAAAAGTGCATAAACTTAGTTATAATAAGTGGTTAAAATAGAAATAAGTAAAAAGTAAGTGGTAAAACTAAAAACCACAAAAATTATTAGTATAATTATAGAAGTTAACACACAAGCCGACTAAAAATTGAAAGTCTTGTCTATTAAAAAAGTAGAATAAAAACCCATAACCTAAAGAGTCCCACTATCTAAATGCTAAAGTTTAAAAAAGTAGAAATAAAAATCAGAACTGTTAGTGAAGGAGATTTTTCTTTCTTCTCCGATATTACCAGCCTGATAAGTTTGCCCCCCTCTTTTTTCTCTTTCCTACTAAAAAAATTTGTCTCAAATGCCAATCTCCACAAGTATTATGGATCACAAATCTCTCTCAAATCTCAATATACACTGTATACTTCTTTGTCAATTCTCAAGTAATTCTAAACTTTTAGAACTTTAATGCATCAATTTGTAGAATAAAAGTAGTAAGACATTATTGTGTGAATTTTCAAATTTTATTTCTATATCATTTATGATTATTGAGATGTACTTGAAAAAAAATAACAAAAAAACATTCTGTTCACTTATGAAACAGGTACTGATACTAAAAATAATTCATTAAAACATTGAAAAGGGTGTATTTAGTAAGACAAGTAATGATATTATCATGTAATATTTTTAAGCTACAAAACCTTGTCATTGAGGTTATAATTATATTCATTATGTTTTTCATTCCCCCTATCCCGACATAATTTTCTAACTCCCCCCCCCCCCCCCTACTTCAAGCCCACTTGGCCCCTTGGTAACTTGATTGAATATATTGCCAAACATGGAGGATCGCCCTGCTCGCGGCCTTGCTTTTAGCTGCAGTGGTGTTAAATGAGGTTATTCTAAGTAGGACTGATGAAGCAAGAAAGCCGGTTTGCTCTCAAAGTTGGACAATGCATATAATGGGATCTTCCTGGGTGAAGCGATGAACCAGACGCCGTTGCTAGCGAGATGGAAGGTCAGGCGGGGCCAACTGGGCAAAGAATATGGCCTCATAATGGGACTTGAAAAAAGTCAAGGGTCCGTTGGCCATAAACGTGAATGTTCATGGACTTTCAAGGAACTTTTTTGAAAAGAGATGTTTGTTGATTCATGTCTTCTGGGGAAATATAAGCGAAGCTAAGTGGAACCAGTGATTGGGTTGTCGATCTTGTGGTTTTATTTAAGAATTATTTGAAAAACATTTTTTTTTACTATATAAGTATTTTTTTTATTTATGAAATTTTACCCTTTTCATCCTAAAATGGAAAAATTAGTAAAAAGGATATTTTATTTTAAAAACATTCTTTAGACTTTTTACAGTGTATATTCTTATTCAGTATATTTGAGAATTTCCCCGAAATGGAAATTTTTTTTTTTCACATAAATACCTCCACATGCAACTTGGTTGTTAGATTATCTTATATAACGAAAAAAAAAGACAAAAAAGGAAAAGGAAGGAGTTGTTTTTTACAGCTAGCTTTTAGTTGATTATTTATGTCGAGAACAATAAACTCTTTTTAGTTTTTTTTTTAAGAAAAAAAAAAGAAACAGAGAGATAAAGCTAATAGAATAAAGGAAAAGGGGAGTGATAGAGAGGGTTGTTAGAAGGGTTTGAAAAGGGGCGGGTCTACGCTACGTTTACACGGCTTTGATGAAGTAAAAAGGAGGAGGGTGTGGGTGTGGGTGTGGGTGTGGTGTGGGGGAAAATAATACTCCCATCTCCTAGTAAATGCAAGAAAATGACGGGTCGTCGTGTGCGATTAAACGCAGCGACTCTCTGTGGGCGGGGGCGGTCCCCGACCTATGGATTAGCATTTAGCAGCTTATGTTATGGGAATGGGACCGTTGCTGTTCCTTTCGCTCTACGCTTCTCCCCTTTACCCAACCCAAATTACTCACCTCTCTCCCGGTAATTCTTCTGCCCTCGACCCCACCACACACTCGTTTGCTACTCCCACCACTTACTACTACCATTCTAGGTCCTTGAACTATTATCCATGTTGCACTGTCATCCTCAAAGTATCAAATGTTGCGTGATTCATCCTAAACTATTGATAAGGTTGCATTGTTCATCCTCGGTACATTCCTACCATTAAGCAATAACAAAAAATGACTAAATTGCATGAACATGAAATATTATAAGCAAACTCAACAACATAGCAAAATTGAAGTCTAAAAACGAAATTCACTGAAAAATAAAATATTTTTTTTTAAATAGGGCAATAAAAAATAAAGTAAATTAAAATAATAATAATTTTAATAATAAAAATAATAATATAGAAAAAATAATCATACAATGTTTTATATATTATCTTTTATTAATAATAAAAATAATAAATCAATATAAATTAATAATAAGTAAATTAATAAAATAAATAAGAAATAATTTATAAAACTAAAATGAAATATTAAATAATACTAACAAAAAAATAAACAAACATAATAAAAGTAAACAGATTTTATTGTGAACCAAATAAATCCATCTTCAGTCATGGTGATGAGCCATACAGAAAACTGGATGTAAGCTTATGATTTTTCTTTCATTAGTTTGAGCTACTGATATAATTAGGACTATATTGTCCCTATAGTTACCCATTTAGATTCTGTACAGGTTATGGGCTTTGTTTAGGAATAATATCTAAAATTAGTGCTAGAAGTTAAAATAAATTACCAACAGTTATAATAGTTTTTATAAACATCTAATGTTAAAGTTATTGTTGGATAGCTTTTCTAATTTCTACGTTAACATTGTCCTAACAAAGCATATCTTCTATTCCATAATTCTAAAACCACTATTTGGTCGTTTTTGTTCTTCATGCCATCATTTATCCCTAATTAACGTCGTAGAAAGAGTATTTTAATTTTACCATTAAATAAAGCAAACTTAACAACAAGAAAATTTGTCTCATCAACATACTTAGCTGGCAGTGAAAAACGTTGTGCAAGCCTCGGCCCAAGTTCGAGACCCTCCTTGTCTTGCTTTAAAGCGAGACATTAAAGTCGCTAACTTGCGAGGATGCTTCTGAGTATAAAGGATAATACCAAAAAAAAAAAACAATTTTAAAGCTTTTGACCAAACGATTGTATTTTTAAAAAATACTTGCCAACTAATTGTAATTTTTAAAATATTTCCTAATTACTTGTACTTCAATTCTTCATCTATATTTTAGCTTACTATCAACGGATAAACTTTTACAAACATCTATAAGGTTAATGCAAAAAGCACACATCCAACCACAAACATGACCTTGAGACCAAATAAGCACTGATATTTAACAATTAACAAGAAATCAATTCAGTAGTAAAAATGGAAGCACATTGATAAATTAAAAGTTCACACATGCATTAGTTCTATCTTACAATTCAATAAATTGGGTCTGTGACTTTTTAAAATATAAAAATATTGAAAAGTTTCATAATGCAATTTGATGTTTATGCATAAATTAAAAAAAATGAAGTCAATTTAGCTGAAATACCTCATACATTGTTTAGCATATTGAATCTAATGGTGGGATTGGCTAATTTTTTTAAAATAAAAAATAAAATATACTCTCTTTGTTTGATAAAGTACCATACTTTTCAAAAAGAAAAACTATAAACAAATAAAACTTTAAAAAAAAGCAATTATCCACTTGTCTTGCATGCAAAAGCACTAGGAACAGATTTTCTAAAATTATGTAAAAAATAAATAGGTTATTAAATTTGAAATGGACAAAATATGTGTACGTGATTCTTTACTTATCTTACAAATAGGAAGTAAGAATTAGAAACTGCTTTATATTCTTATAATCTTCCAAATAAACATTTTTATATTATACCAGATATTTTTAAAGTAATAGAAACAAAATTTGTAAATATTTATTCGTGTAAAGCAAATGAGACACGCTTTATATAGGGAAAAATAAAAATTATAAAACAATTAATTTTTTTTAAAATATACTTTAAAGAATGTGCGATGCTAATTAATAAAATGTATATATTCTATATTTTGAAATTGTCACGCTTGCAATTTATTGAATCGTATACATAGAACTAATGCATTTGATTTTCAATTCATCTATATGCTTGCTCTTTTACTATTAAATTATTTTCACTTGAAACCATACTTTACTTTAATCTTAAACTGTCTGTAAAGTTCTGTGACTTAAAAGTAGATTCAAATACAGATAAATGACTAAAATACATGTAATGACAAAATATTTTAAAAAATTACAGTTAATTGGGAAATATTTTTCTAAAAAATAAAATGGTTTGTTAAAAACTCCTCATTTTTAATTACTCATACAATACCTATTGAGTTAATGAATTTTTAATTATCCCATAATAAATAAGGGTAATAAGATAAATTATTGTTAAAAACTTTCTGAAAATGAAATGTTTCAATCTTTTCATGATAACCTAAAAATGAAAACATTTCATCCTGTTATGGGATGGAGTGGGTAATAAATTACTTTAAAGTTTTTAGTTATTAAAAAATAGTTGCTAAATAATCTAAATAAAAAATTTTAAAAGTGACGTCAATAGGTTATTATTAGTCACTGAATTTATTCTAATGACACTAAAGGATTAATACGGAATATTTTGAAAATGTTCAGAACCAAAGGAAAGAATAGTTAATATCACAAATAAAGAGTAATCATTTAAAAACAAAATACAATTTCCAAGAATTACCAAGTGTAGTAAAAAAGAAACTAAGCAGTCTAAACTCATGACATAGCAATTGCATGGAAGGACCTGATGATGTTGTTTAGAGAGTGAGGGTAGGGTAAAAAGTAGGATCTGTCTCAAATTTTCAGCTTTCATTTACAAACTGGTCTTGGATCTCTACTTTTTCATAAATTGGTCTCAAATTTTATAATTTGTTGCATATTGGCTCCTAACTTGAGACAACACTAGGTTTGTCCAAAAAACTTAGCATATAGAAAGATAAAATTGATAGTTTAAATAATCAATTAACTTTCAAAATATTATGTTATAGTTTGAATCCATTAAAATACATTTATTGGACAATTTAAATTCAGTAACTCTTATATGATTATTTGACGTCAACTTTTTCAATTCTAACTTAAATTATTTTATAACCATCTTCTCATATATTTAAATTGTGTGATATTTTTATGGTTAATAGGCTATTTAGATTATTTATTTTCTACTTTATAAATTAAATTTGTGTGCTAACCCGAAACCCAACTCGGATCACCCCCATTGGGTTGGGTTAGGTTGGGTAAAAATTGATCATGGGTCACGGGTTGGTTCCACATATAGGAGAATCGACGGTTTTTGGGTTAGTTCTGAATCCATATGGAACTAACCGTGGTGAAACTGAATCCGAGATATATATAATTATATAATAAAAATTATAGTATTACTAATATATTCACACACACACACACACACGCGCACATTTTTTTGAAGTATTATAATGGTCATTTTGTGTTTTTATATTAAACTCTTAAATTAATGTTCCAAATTGAAACAGTATGAAAGTTATTGGATCATTTACGAAATTTCTCCATATTCACTTTAATCACTTTGTTTCATAGACCCACCACTCTTAGGTCATTTTACTTTCAATCTTTCATTCCAGACTACTCTCTATGACACAATTATGATATTTTTTTTCATTTATGAGTCATGCAAAATTAAAAATTCATGACATCAACATATTTTAGGTTTTGATACTGAAGAAGATGGTTTTAAAGACTCAGTTTTTCATATTAAATGTTATACCAATATTGAAATTACTGGAAAGAAGTAAACTAGTTGAAATGAAAGATGCCCCATAAGTAACTCTTTTGAATTATTTTTGTAAGAACAACATTTTAAACTCTTTTGAATGTATCTAAGTACATATATTTAAATATTAATTTGATTGTATATTATGTTGAATATGTCATAAAACTGATTATGGATGTAAATTTATTAAATTTTAGTATTATTATAGGTATATGTTATAAACCGAGAAACCCGAGAACCAGAACCGAGAAACCCAGAATCATGGTTCTAGTTCTGTTCGATTCTCAATTCTCGGATTAGGTAGAAAAATTTTAAAACCAATGCTATTTTAAATTGGTTTAGTTTCACCATAAAATTGAACCAACTCGACCCATGACTACCCATAATAGTACAGGCCAAGGCTTGTGGGCCGCACCCAACGGCACCTTCATCTCCTCCTCCTCATGTGAGCAAACTGTACAGTTACAAATGCACTGTGCACAGCCGTTTCGATTTTGGCAATCGCGTCCCCTCCCCTGCTCCTCCCTCTCCCTCTCCCTCTCGAATAATAAAATAAAAATTCCCTTTGCAATTAAATTTAAACCAGACAGCGGCAGTAGCGTCGCTTTCCCCATACTTGAAATGGATGGCATGTAAGCTCTTGCCCTTCTCCAGTACAACCCACTGGCCAATAATCTCGCTTCACCGCCATTGACGCCCCCCTTATATCAAAACCGGCAACCTCGCTTCTCTCCTTTTCTCTCTCTCCCCACTAACCCAGACCGAATCCAGCGCGAAAATCCAAAATCCCCAATAACAATCACCCGAAAAGGGTTTTGTCTGTTCCTTCCCATTCGACAAACGAAGCGAAGCAAGTCTAGTGAATTACGCTTCTTGGCTCTCTTTATCTTCAGTTCTGGAATTGGCACCCTCTATGGAGCCGACGGGAGGAGCTGAACTCAGATCCACCCTATCCGCGTCGGAATCTGGTGCAACGGCGCTTGATTCCCTTCAATTCACTGACGAAATCTGCCGCCTGATTTCCGTTCCCCAAGATAATGCGAGCTCCTTCACCGCTCTCCTCGAGCTCCCGGCCCCTCAAGCGGTGGAGCTCCTCCACTCACCTGAATCCACTGAACCGTTCCCTAGTGTCGCTGTTAAGCCTCCTGATATCGAAGATTTTAAGCGCAGCTTTCATTTGCCGGCGAATAGTTGGTTGATTGAGGGAGCTGCTAAATTTTCCGCACTTGATGGGGAGCATAGCTCGCCGGTGACTTCCTCGAATAGTTCCGGCCCGAGTCCCGCGAAGGAGGTCAAGAGCGAGCCTGTGGAGACGGTGTCGTCGCAACCTTTAGTTTCGGATCCGACTATTGATAAGAAGCCCAACAAGAAGAGGAAGGAATGGGAGAAGAAGGTGAAGATTCTACAACTCTCGTTCCTTATTAGTGTTTGCTGTGGCCCCTCAATCAGAAGATTAAAACTTATTCCGGCAAATTTCAGGCTAAGGATTCTTCAAAGAAAAGCAAAGGTGCAGCGGATGACTGCACCGGGGAGACTGAGAAGCTTCCCTACGTCCATGTTCGAGCTCGCCGTGGTCAAGCGACGGACAGCCATAGCTTAGCAGAGAGGGTAAAATTTCCGATTACACTTCGTCGGCGATCAGTTATTGCTTATGCTTGTAGTTTGTCTGTTTTGGTGCTAATATTGTGCTTACAGGCCAGAAGAGAGAAGATTAACGCAAGGATGAAGCTGCTGCAAGAGCTGGTCCCAGGCTGCAATAAGGTTAGTTGATTAAAATGTGGCTCTTTTGGCTAATTCGTTGATTAATCATTGGACGTGAATCTACGACTTCCAGTTTTTGAAATTAGAAGGGCTTCATAAGGGCGATTATTGCTGTAGTTTATGCGCTCTAAGTAACGGTCCTGTCGTTGTCACCTTTTTCACAAAAGTGGTTGGCTGCTAGAGTGGGTGGCTGTTTGTACCAAGGAAAGTCCTATACGGGGGTTAAGTGGCCATTGGAAATTTTTACACCAATGAAAGGATTTTTCTTTTGGGTAAGGCTCAATTTGTTTTAATTTAAATTAATTGATTATAAAATAAATTATTATTTTTTTATATTTTTTTATTTAAAATTAATTTTAATTATAAATTACTATTATGTAGTTGTAATAATCCATTAAAATATATTTTTTATAATCTTATGAGATTTTTATGAATTTTTCTAGTTTAAAGCTTTAAAAAATAAAAATTCATAAAAATTTAATAACATTATGAAAATTTATTTTTAAATGAATTATTGCATCTATATGACATTGACTTTAAAATAAAATTGATTTTAGGTAAAAAAAATATAAAATTAAAAATAAATCAGTTGACTTAAGTTAAAATTGGCACATAGTTTCTAAGAGTATCTTTCATGTTGGGTTCACTTTGGTCTCTGGCATCTTCCTGTACAGCTTTACGTTTCAGCCATGTGCTGTAAAAATAAAAATAAAAATAAGCCTTTTTTCCCATTTTTAAGCGAGTCTTCTTAATGTGGAAACAAGAGAAGTCTGTTTCCGACAACGAAAGTTACAATAATATCCTTCTTGGGTCTTGTAAATGCTAGCGGTAAAACGTTTATGGTGCTGGGCAGTCAGCAGCTATGTCTTTAGATTTTTTAGCTTACATGTGTTGGTTCCCAATTCCCATTGCATCGACTTTTAGCAGATCAAACTTATATCTGGAGGTCGGTATCCTTAAACTATTTGATGATGAAATAAATGGGACAAAGTTTATAATTTCTTTCACAAAGTCCTATCCTGGAAGCTTGTGAGTGTCTTGATCATACGGAAGAACGATTCGTCTCTGAAAAATCACATTAATTCAGTTCCATGCGAGGTCAATTCCTGGTCGCAGACAACTCTCACTGGTGGAAATGCTAACTTAAATTTCGTCTTGGAAGTTATCACAACCACAGCCAAGAAAGCTGAGTAAACTGTAAACATGCCCTAAATGATCAAAGCTGCCAAGGAAACCCTTCCGTAGACCACGTGTTCCGATCTTAAGTAAAAGGACTTACGATGCCCTGTCACTATAAAAGATTAGGCACCCTCATCTTTTAACTCCAAGAGTCTTGGATATGTGCATGTTCTCGTGGTGCTAATATTTTTGCCAAAGTTATTTCCGCCTTTTTGTGTTTCTACTTTCCTTTCCTCAAGAAACAACATTCGTGACCATATCCTTAAAATTCATGTATTATTTATGAGTAAACAACCCAAGAGGGAGCCAACCATTAGCAGCAATATCAAGTTCGCTTATGAATTTTTCAGAAGTATCTTTTGTCTTGAAAAAAAAAAGAAAGTGTAAGACCTATCTGATATATGAATGGTTTTTTAGTCCATTTCACGCCATTGGACTAAGGTTGTTTCACTTCCGGGAGACTTATTGTACTTTATGTTCCGCGAAGAGTTCTTAGTTTTATTTTTATATATGACCCAAAGCCTTACCAGCTGAGAGTATGTCGCAGATTTCTGGTACAGCATTGATTCTGGATGAGATCATCAACCACGTACAGTGCCTACAACGTCAGGTTGAGGTGGGATGTTCATCACTTTTGATTATTGATTTATTTATTTTTCGGTTTTCTTTTTCTCTTTCATTTCTTTTGGGGAGTTGGGATGGAGTTGTGTAGAGCAAAATTTTTTTTTCTTCCAAGAGAGTATATCATTGCTTATTCTATGCGATAGATAGGGCCATTGATATGCTGTATTGTTTGTTCTGCTTTGCTGGTACAATGTTAGAATTGTGGAGTCAATAGCCTTCTATATTGGGATTTTGTGCACATTGTTCTCCCTATGACATTATTTATCTTGCCTTATACACACAGTTGGAAAACCCTGTAATATGAGGCACAGCTCGGAAGAAAAGTTGGCAGGATTGTTGCTTGGTTCCAGTTGCTATTTGTGTTTGTTGTTTCTGAAACTACAAGCTGATATTAGTTTACATATTTTTCATTGCAGTTCTTATCGATGAGACTAGCTGCAGCTAACCCAAGAATTGATTTCAATCTTGATAGCATATGTGCTGCAGAAGTAAGCACTTGGCCACTTGTTCGTCTGTATATGTATGGGAAGAGAGGGAGAGTGGGAAGTTGAACCTTGAAGTTGAAGTGACAAAGACTCTGTATCCCTTGCCTAATCAAAGACCGTCCCCAAGCTCCTAAATGGGTCCCCAAATATCAAATTTTGCAGCAAGTAGCTATTTCAAATGATTGTTGGTTGAATTATTGGAGAAGTTGAAACTTAGCCAAATAATTTTTCAGCTCCCCTGATTGCCTCCCCCTCCCTCCCCAAATAATAATAATAATAATAATAATAGTAAAAACAAAAGAAAAAGAAAAAAGGAGCTGCTCCAGAAAAGTTTCAGCCTGACCAAAAAGGCTCATAATGCTTTTCTCATTAGATCTCCTCATTGTGAGATTCTATTTGGGAGGAATGTTATTCAAGAAATGAACTATGCTTCTTCAACAATTATCATTGTTTTCCTTTCTATGAGTTGCTATGGTATATTTTTTTGCCTTACCCGATGAAGCCAACAGGCTTGTTATTTTGAGGAAAATTGTGTTTGCAGTAACATAGTTTTCTAGGATAACTGATTATAGCTTTATTATTTCTTTAGTGGGAATTCCGGTAAAGCTGAGGACTCAACATCATTGACAATTATCAGTACCCTAGAGGGCAAGTAATGAGCTAGTTTAAAAGATGTTCTTCAAATGCTTAAAAGTTTTTCTAATATATGTGCCATCGTGCAGGGGGGAGCTGCAATGTGTAGTAATTTCCCAAGCATGTTTATGCCTCTCATGTGGCCTGAAGTTCAAGTGAATGGGAACCACCAACAATATCAACCGGAGTGGCAATTTGAGGCACTTGAGCAGCCTGTTTGGGGAAGAGGAGAAATTTGTCATAACTATGTCACTCCTGAGAATTCCTTGATGAGTTACGATTCTTCAACCAATTCAGGTGGATAAGAGTAGTTTGATTCTTGTCACTGTCATTACATGTCACCACTACATGCTATGAGTATAGGTGTTTGGAACATACAAATCATTAACAGTCTTTAATAAAATTCAGGGGCAACTACATCACCAGATATTATCTATTTGGTGGCTTTAATTTCTCTTTCCTGTTCAGCTATGTTCCTTTTCTATTGCATGTAATTTAGGTCATTTTGTGAGACCAGTGTCATCGTCTCTCCGTTTTTTCAAATCTGTTATCTAAACACTGTTGTGAGTTGAGACTAATGTGCACTTAATTGTGATTCTGGTGCAGCAACATTGCAGTCGAATCGAATGAAAATGGAATCATGAGGGGCGAGTGAATGTTCTGCAAGCTGTACCTGAAGAAAGTTGCACCGGGAGCTAGTATTGTGTGTATATATATTGTCGTAAAATAGTTAGTTACTGCAAGTTAGCGGGAAGTTGAGAAGCCTAAGGCATTTATCAATTATCATGGGTTGGTTTCCATCCATCCATCAATTTAGTTTAGTTTAAGTCCGCTGGATATCCCAATCTCTGACTTGTTGGCGACATGGTGATGGAAGTAAGTTAATCTCATAGTACTAGCTGAGAGTGTGTTATATGGACACTAACTGGGGATCATTTGATCCTCATATACGGCAATGGCGGGATGAGATTTTCCAGTTAATTGTAAAATTCATACCAGGCATTTATCTATGGGTTAACAATAGCTGCTTGGAAACTCATCCAGCTTCTACCTGCTGACCCTTGTCTTGGGTTGTGTTGCTTACTGATATCAACAGGCGCATTTTCAGTAATGTCTGTCGGAACTTTAAAAGATTTTTGGATTCCATCTTAACTTTCTGTTTATTGATCTGTGAGTCCGTGCTCATAGCAGAACTCAGCTGTCCTAGGAGCCATGCGTGCTGCCCTACAACTCTCACTGCAGAATATTATTTTTCTATCTAATTATTCCCAAGTGATGGCGGCCTTGCAAGGGAAGTGGGAAGATGATGCTCTATTCCTCCTGGTAAGTCTAGGTCAAAAAATTACGTCTTTAATGGAGATCCTGGATCAATATTCTCTAGTAATCATGTCTCGATAGTGTGTATCTCTAGTTCATTCTCATGCAGCTTGTTTACTCTCTCATCTTCCCTCATAATTTCATTTTGATTCTGATTATAAAAGAAAAAAAAAACTTTCTGGTTATCAAAGAGGAAGCAAAGAATTACAAGTACGTCCAATCCAATCAAGGTAATTGCATCTCTCTTCTCATGAACCAAAAAAACACTTATGTTCTGGGTATGTATCATGTCACGGACTCGAGTTTGCTTGCTCTAAAGATGTAAGAAGAAACCATAATGCGTGCCATCTATAAGACAATTATATAAAAATCATTTGTGGTTTATCTAGTACTTCCTTTCACCTCAAATTATACGCAATCTTTGCTGGGGCGCCAAAAAATTGTATGCGATATATTTCGATTGTGGATGAAGAAAATACATCCAAGTATAAATGGGTGTACATTTTACTGGTTGAATACCTTTTAAGTCCGTTTAATTTGAGGATTTTAATAATCCAGATTGTTAGGAACGTTCAATCTTAAGAATCTTGTGTTTGGTTGTTTTGGACAGTGATTATCAGACTCTTAACAATCTAAGGATTTCTTAACATTCACAATTACCAAAGTTGGGTAAAGCAGAAATCTACAAAATAAATTTGCTTGGGAAATGACAGCATTACCCCCCAAATTTTCAGATATTAACAGGTTGGTCCCTTTTAAAAATTTACAAAGAAAATTACAATTTTGGTCCCTTTTGGAAAAAAAATGTACAAATTGGTTACCCAAAATTACACATTTAGTGTAAAACTTATATAAAATTTACAAACACATCACTAAGGTTTAGGGGTGATCAGTATTCAGTTCAAATCGAAAAAACCAAAATAATTTTGAAATTCGGTTTGGTTAATTCAGTTCAGTTGAAACCGAATAACAAAAATTTTGGTTTCGGTTCGGTTTTGGTTTTAGAATTCAGTTAATTAGGTAACCGATATTTTTTATATCAAAATTTTTTAAATTTGTTTTATGAACAATAATACTACCAGTAACCCAAATTAGGTTGGATTCTTTCTTTTTTTTTTGTTCTTTCCATGGACAATGAATCTTCTATATTGAATGGAATTTGAAAAAAAAAACAATATCTTTAACTCATTTCATCTTTTATAGAATTTAACTATCATTTTTTCGGTTAATTCGATTTGAACCGAACCGAACTGAAATTTTTCGGTTCAGTTTGAATTCAATTTTATAGACTAATTCGGTTAATTCGGTTTCTTAGCATCCAAAATCAAAAATCGAATAAACCGACTAATTCGGTTCGGTTTAAACCGAACAAACCAAATAATCACCCCTACTGAGGTTTACGTTTTGGTCACTGTACTCAAAGTTTAAAAAAAAATGCAAAATATCTCAACCAAATATGGACAATTAAAATCTTAGGTGAGCCAAACATAGGAAAGTCTAGAATGTATTTTTATAATTTTCGTTTTCTATGAATATTATTTTTCTATAATCTTATTTTTCAAGAATTTTGAAAATCCTTAATCCAAACAACCGTAGAATATTGTTCAATGAATAAGAATACAATTAAGTAAAACGACAACCATTGAAAACTTTATCTATTTCTCCGTTTATATCTTTCTTAGTTTAGTAATAGAAATGCAATATTTACTGGCTGTATAAATAAAGATTTTTTCCCTGCCTTTGTTTTCTTCTTTTCCACTAGATCATAGAAGTGAGAAGTCACTTGTCCTTCCAAATTTCACCTCTTAATCTTCTTGCCTCTCAACAAAAGTGGCACCTAGATAGGTTATTCTACTTCACAGCTACCATCTAAACTATCTAGCTTGGGTAGAATGAACTAATTTTTCAAAATATAACATTCAATGTCTAGTTTCTTGCTGCTAGAAAAGATGCACTCATTCAGCTGTTTCTTTCTTTTAAACTTTTTTTCAAAGCCTTCAAGATGCAAATCTCTAGATACACGACTACTATCCCTAATCCTCTATGCCACATTTGGGAGCTAGTAGACTTAATTTACAATTAGAAACTCCTCACTTTTTTGTTGTAGATGGAGCATGGTGTAGCTGTTCTAGTTTAGTTGTTGCTGCTTGGCTTTGGATGGGTCTCAATGCTCCTTCTATTCTTACAAATGGTCAGCTCCTTCCATTATATTCTTTTGCTTTGAAAGTGAAGATCTGATCTATTCAAGAAGTATTCTTTATAGTTTTAAGGTTCGATTTACATAATATTATTATTCTAATAAATTGTTCTCATATTTTGACAGTTTTTCAAAGTGTGACAGTTTTTAATACTGCTTTAACTAATTTAGTTTAATTTTTCAAAACTACTATGAGAACTTTAGATCAATACATATTAACTGTCATACCTTACCAGCATGTGACTCCTGCTCATATCCTTGCTTGTGCTCATATTTCCGCTGCTCAACTTTATTTCCTGCTTCTATTATCCCAAAACGAAAAAAATAAACCACTCGTCGTGCGGTTGTGTTGGGAAGAAAGAAACGGGTGCAGAAACTATAACAAAAATTATGAAACGACGTAGTATAGAGAAGTTCCATACCCATAGTGACGTAATTCCTTTTTTTCCAGCGTCAAAACGCTTAGCGGAGAAAGCCCAAGGTCTCCTGCCCTTCCCCCGATCTGACTAAGCCCTCGCTCTCGCACAACGAGTGACCGGCAACCATGACGGGCTTGACCAGTATGCTCCGCCACCGGCTCTTCATGCGCGCCTCATCTACCCATTCTGGTCCCAGCCGATGGACTTCTCCAGGCCATCAGGAGCGCCCAAACGGCTATATCTTCAACAGGACTCCTCCGCCGCCAGGCGAATCGCGCAAGTGGGAGGACTGGGAGCTTCCCTGCTACATCACCAGCTTCCTCGCCATCGTCATCCTCGGCGTCGGCCTCAACGCCAAACCCGATCTCACCATCGAGACCTGGGCTCACCAGAAGGCACTCGAGAGGCTCGCCGCTGAATCTTCATCGTCTGACTGATATCTCATCTTTGGTATGGATCGATCCCTTTCGGGTTCGCTGCCTTTACTCATAATCTGAGACCCCCTAGTTTCTTTTGTCGATAATGTGTAATGGGAAATAAGGCTCTCTAAGACTTCCGGTTTGCCTATGTTTCACATTAGGTATTATTTTTTACTTCTGTGTTTGGTTAGTTCATGAGTTGATAATAGATGATCATGCATCGTTACCATCTGATTTTGGATGAATTTTTGTAATTTGAGCTGTTCGAATTGCTTCTGATACCCTATTCATCTGCGAAAAGCTTGGTACCGAAACCAGTCTAATTGGTTATTGTTCGAGTTCCCATTAGCAACAACCCCTTCGAAAAGCTACAATTTATAACAATTCAAATTCCTGGCTTTGCTTTTGTTTACAATTGTTGAATATTCCCTGTTTTTAGTCTGCCAATTGTTTGATCTGATCAAATCTCTTTAGAGTAGTTCTCTCGAAGCTTGAATGTTCTTGGGATAGAAGAAAATTAAATAGTATCTAGGCATTTGTGATAAGAATGGAGAATCATTGCAATCCCATTTTGTTGGAATGTGTCTTATTTGCCTCTGTGTTTTGGTTAACACCCTTATCAAACTAAGGAAAACAAAGAAAACAAGTCGGAAGGGAGAAACAAAAACTGATTTGTTAGAAGGGAATGAAGTTGTGAACTGAAAACTTGAGTCTCCACTCATTCACTGCTAGTGTGTGTTCTAAACATTAAAACTATGAGTGACATAAAGTGTGTGCCTTTCGTAACTTCTATGTCCCTCTGGAGCTCTTTGTTTGAGCTGATGATTTTATTGAGTAAGATATTTTCCTGGCCTTAAATGGAGGCAAGCATTACTTCATGTTTATTCTTAATTCTTTAAGGAAGGTCCAAGTCATCAGCTGAAAACACTTCATTTGGTCCATTGAATCTTCGAGAACAAGAACTTGTTTGGCAAGCCTGGTTGCTAGGCATTAGCTGCAGGGGCATTAGCTGCGGGAAACCTAGTCTAAGTCATGTCTTTGACAAATGGTATTCTAGTGAAGCATCCTCTTGAAAAAGGTGCAAATCATAACAATTCAAATCCCTAGCTTAGCTTTGTCTACAGTTGTTGAAATTCTAAGTGTAGTAATCTCTGCCTTTAGTCTGCTGATTGTTTGATTGATTTGATCAAACCTGTTTAGAAGATTATAGGATCATGGTGTCCATGATAGGAACGAAGAGTCGTTGCAATCCCATATTTGTTGAAATGTATTTTATTCGCTTCTGTGCGTTGGTTGCACGCCCTTATCAAACCAACGAAAAGAAGGAAGCAAGTCCAAGGAGAGAAACAAAAACAGATATGTTAAAAAGGGATTTGAAGTTGTAAACCAAGAACTTGAGAGTCTCCACTAATTCACAGCTAGAATGTGTCATGAACACTGCAGATTCCTTAAAACTATGAATTTGCATTTTTCATGATTTCTAGGTTGTAAGGAACTCTGTCTAAGCTGACAATTTTACTGAGTGACTAAGATTTCTCCCTCACATTTAATGGAAGCTGTTCTTTTTGTACAAGCATTAATCCATGCTTATACTTAGTTCTTTATGAAAGGTTTAAGTCGTCAGCTGAAAAGAATTATTAGGACCATCGAAACTGTGCACTACATTAACGGGAACTCGTTTGAGCAAGCATGATTGGTCTACGTTGGTGCTGTATTATTGGAAGGCATTAGCTGTTGGCCTCACTGTCATGTGATCAACAACTGGACATTTCATTGAAGCTTGTGGAAGATCTCACTATATTTTAGAATGACGATTGAGGTTGATGGTGTTTGTAGAGAGCTTTCAGAAATGTAGGATTTGTAGGTATGTGCAGACTATTGGGCATAAAGATACTGCTCTCCCATGATGAAATTTGATGGTATGTGACATGAAATGTTATCTCATCTGTCGTATTTTAGTTCAGAGGATGGATTGGATCATATACAGAGATTGCCTCCTTTTATCCCTGGACCAACCACAAGTCGCAACTCTTTTGAACCTACAAATACAATTGGATACCTTGAATTGACATCAACTTACTTAGGCCACTTTTTCTTGACCACAGCCCATTCTGATGTTGAGTAACAATCCATTGTTATGCGTTATGGAGCCAAAATAATCTGCAATCAATTATTATAACGTAATGCAAGTCTCTTCACAATTGCACAAACTAACACCTTTCTTTCTCATGTTAAATATTTTAAATTATCTTTAAACTGGTTTGTTGTAATTATACTGTACGGAATTAGCGTCTGTGTGGTCGTCATTTCTGTTCTGTAAAACTGTGGTTCTGTCGAAGGTTGTTTTTCTCAGACAATGACTAGATGGTACTTGGAATTGGTGTTGGGGGTAGTCAAAGGCACAGAAAGCACTCCTCTGGAAGGTGAGACATGGCGGGGTGCTCCTAATGTGCTTGTAGCTTCAGGCAGGTCGCCTTAAATTTGGTACTCGCGTTTTGCGCCTCAAATGTTTATATTAAAGTGCGAGTGGAGAAGGCGTCCAAATCCTTATATTTCAAGCACGCTTAGGTAGGCAGTTTCAAGAAACATTTTTGGACAGCGAAACACTTGAATGAATAGAAGAAGAGGGGAAAGGCGCCTACACATACATTATTTCTTTCATATTTTATATTGAATAAAATTTAGTCACTGCTCGCCTTGAATGATTATGCCTTTCACATTTTATTTTATTTATTTATTTCACACCAGAGACTATATTCCATGATATTGCTGTGTTAAAAAATGGTTTTTGCCTTTGGCTAGCTTGCCGGTGTTCACTGGCGATGGAAGAGCTTGTAAGTGAACACTAAACAGTTGCAGAAAGATGATTTAAAGTATTAGGCTTTCATTGGATTTCGTAGCTCATTTGTGTCTGTTGGAAAGAAGACGGTGAAAACTGGAGGAGAGAGAACTGGTATTGATTTAGGTGAGGTAGTCGGGTGGTAGTGCAAGGCTTGGAAGCCGAATCAGCCTTGAGCATAAACTAGCTTTCACGACTGAAGTCCAACCTTACTACTTTGGCGTTTCAATTGAAATTTCAAAAAAGTTACAAAATCTTGCCAAAAGCTCTTCTACTTCCAGTGCTTTTGGCGTCGTGCCTACAGACAACGAAAACCCAAACTTGAGCAAACTGTTACACATATAGAAACCCAGTTAATCAGTTTAGTAGCCACCAAAAGTAGGCCACGAAATATGCAGCAATATTGGACCAAAAGAAAAAGAAACCGAAAGGAAGTAAGGACCTTGAGAAAATTGGAAGGGCAGTAGATACCGGTGTGGATGACCTAGCTATTGCCGGAGCTGATGCCGGCGTCGAACGTGGGAGCAAAATCGAGCACCAACACCTGTTTCCCTTTACCTTTCTTGGAGAGCTCTCTAGCCACCGCCAACCCCACCACTCCTGCACCTATCACCATGCACTCTACCTTTCCCTTAGTGGAAAGACCATATTCAGCCATTAGTATTTCAATTAGTATTCCACACATGCAGATAAACTAGGATCATAATCGCAAGATTCGGCACCAACTCCGTTGCTCTTCAGAATACCGAACTCCGTTGCTCTTCTGATCGAATCTTATTTTCTTTCATCCAATCATGGAATTTGAATAAAAGGAACCCCCCCCCCCCCCCCCCCCATAGTTCTTATACCTAAGACCACCAATTTGTATGATCCCATCAACGATTCCACAGTGCGGCTCGAAATCTGCCTCTTCTACACCAGAATCGTGCCCTGCCTCGTCGAAGCTGCGTCCGTCTGCCACAAATTGGATTTTCCCTCGAAATCAACAGTTCCCGCCTCCCAGCCTCCGATGTCGACTCCCTTGTGCTCCGCCGCGATGTCGTCTTAGATCACCTATGTCAGCACCAACAACGTGCGCGGCAGGGGGAGTCGAATTCGAAGCTTCAGACTAAAGGAGACAAGCAAAAGGGCCTTTTCGGTGTTCCACTGTTTTCATTATCATGGGACCATGAACCAACGTCTTCACAAATCGCATTGAAGTTTTGGGTATAAGTTGAAGGGTTCCCAAACAAAGAGATAAGTCAAGTTTATATTAAATTTAAGGGGATGTTTTTAAATTTCTTAAAAATTATAAATGAGTGAAAAGTGTTGATAATAAATTTAGTAAATAAAAAATATATGGCATAACATAAATGTTTTAAATTTGGGATTTTATGAGAAATCAGGCCTTAATTGTCATTCATAAAATTTGGGGGCTTAAAACACAAAAACCAAAAGTTTAAGAAAAAGTAGTCAAGATGCCAACTTTCAGAGTTTGATGATCAAATTAATTCATCAAAAACAAATAGAGGACCGTTTGTGTAATCTATCTTTTTCAGGAAAAAAAATCAATTTGGGGCAAAAAAAATGTCAAACACAACCCCCCCCCCCCCAAATAAAAAAAAAAAAAAGCAATTTCAGGGAGAAAAAAAAGCCAAACACAAAAAAAAATATTGTAGCAATGACGGCACTGTTCATAAGCACAATGTTACTTCTAAGGGTGTTCATTATTTGGATAAAATTGAATAATCCTAATAAATTATTTGAATTGGACAAAATGATTTGATTATTTAGTTATTTGGTTTGAATTGGATCAAAACCAAATTTCTTGTTTGGTTATTAGATCAGTTATTGGCTCCTAGGGCCAGTTCGGAAGTCGTTATTAAGAATGCATTAATGTGTTGTTTCAGTGTGAAAAAAAGCCTCATGCGTGTGTAGTCATTTTATACCCAAAAAATCAGTTATATTTATGGTTTAGCAATGAACAGAGAATGTGATAATCCTTTGATCCTTTCTTCCTTTCCTGGTCAAAGACACATCAGCTATCACTTTTCTCATCCAACAGCAATAATAATTTTGAAAGGATTATTTAAAATTAATAAAGTCGATAATAATTTAAAAAAGTGATAAGTATTTTTTAAAAAAATAATTAAATATAAAAAAAAGTGATAAAATATATTTTAAAAAAGTGATAAATGTTAAAAAAAATGGTAAATATTTTTAAAAAGTGAATAAAAACTGAAAAAGTGATAAAAAAATATCTAAAATGCAATAAATATTTTACAAAAGCAATACAAAACTAAAAAATGTGATTTTTTTAAAAAGTGATTAAATATAAAAAAAGCAATAAAATTAAAAAAATGATAAATGTTAAAAAAATGGTAAATATTTTTAAAAATCTATTAAAAACCAAAAACTTGATAAATAATTCTAAAATGCAATAAATAATTTTAAAAAAAAATTCAATAAAAAATAATAAAAAACTAAAGAAAAAGCAAAAACATTTTCAAAAAAGTGATTAAATATAAAAAAGTGATAAATAATTAAAAATGGTAGAAATATTTTTAAAAAGTGATTAAATATAAAAAACCGATAGATAAGAAATCTAAAAACCGATTGAAAAACAAAAAAAGTGATAATACTTACTAAAAGCCTTTTTAAAATTATAAAATGTGATAAATATGTAAAAATTAATAAATATTTTTAAAAAATAAATAAAAATAAAAAATTCTATAATTTGTAAAAAAAATTGATAATAATTATTAAAATCCGATTAAAAATAAAAAAGGTGATAATAATTCAAAAAAGTGATAAGTATTTTTAAAAAGTGATATATTATAAATAGTCGATAAGATTTAGTGATAAGCAATTAAAAATTGTAAATAGGAGATAATAATTATTAATACGTGAGTAAAAATTTCAAAAGGCTATAATAATTCAAAAAAAATGATACAAATTTTAAAAATATGATTAAAAAAACAAAAAATGTGATATCAATTATAAAAGCACAACTTAATGTATAAAAAACCTATCGGACGAAGCCTCACTTTCCAGATAGTTCAAAATACGTTTCATTCATGAGGCCGCCTACTGGGCACATTTATATGCACAAAACCAACAATATTTTAATAAACCTAAACCGATAAAAGTACAATGTGGGGTTATCATGGTTGACAATCTGGACATGCAATAAGGAATCATGTGAGTTAGCTGGCAACTGGCATTGTTGTAATTAACCAGAACAGACGTGGCTTTCTTCATTTTCTAAAATGGGGCCCACATGTAAAATGAGCTAAAAACACGTTAATTGAAGCAATAACAAGTCCTGAATAAGCTGCTAAGTTTAAAACTGAATAAACTGAAAAGTAATAAGTATTTTGTAATTATACCCAGCTAAACTTACATATATATGGTCATTTTTATTTAATTTTGAACTATATGTTATAAATCAAATCTTAAATTTAGGTGTAAAATGGAATGTTATAAAAATTTATCACATCTTTTTCAAGTTTCTTTTATTTTTTTTCAATTACCATGTGTTTAGTTCTAACAAAAAAGAATCAAATTATAAGAATTAAATAAACTAGATTATAATTTGAATGATTCGGATAAAAATAAAAACAAACTAAATTACAATTCAGATTATTTAGATCGATTTTAATATATAATTCAGATAGTTTAAATTAAATTTATAAAAACTAAAAATTAATTGAATTGCTCTATTCAAATCGGTTCTAAACCGATTCAATTGAACGAACACTTCCCTAATTAGTGCATGTAATGGTGATATGATACTTTTTAAATTTTGTTCCAAATCCAAACCCTTAAAATATTTTTGTTTAACTCAACTTCTATACGTGTCACGGGCTAGGAATAAGTAGTTGGAGTCGTGATTTTCGAAGCTACGCGTGTAACTGCTTCCTAGTCGAAAAAGAAGTTAGACATTATTGTTGTGTTTACAAATTGTTCCCAAGAAATAAATGTAAGAGATGTTTTTTCATCTCGCTTGCAGTATAATTTAGAAATTAAGCATGAATTCATCTGATTAAGCAATTCGTTCCAGCAGCATGTGACAAGTCTAGTGTTTTTGCGAGAAAGGGGCGATCTTTACGAAAAGAGAGGAAAATTAAAGCGCAAGTTTGGTGTTTGATGTGAAAAAGAAAATTGCACCAACTCTCGGGCGACCTTTACGAAAAGAGAGGAAAATTAAAGCGCCAGTTTGGTGTTTGATGTGAAAAAAGAAAATAGTACCAACTTTTTAAAAAGACGGAAATTATCATCATCATCATCATTATGATTATTATTCACCTCAGTCTTCTTTTTTTTGGTTCACATTAATAACATGTTTTTCATCTCAATTAACTTTGTTGTTTTTTTCTTTCAGTTTTTTGAGACTCCAGAGTAGTTTATTTGTTCCATTTAATAAGCAATTAATTGCAACGATTATAAATTTCATTTTTAAAAAATAAAAATAAAAAGATCACGTAAAATATGAAAAGTCATTTGAAGCATATGTTAATATTACATCCCTCCCAAGTTCTTTACACATTTTATTTTTTTCTTCTTAAGTTTGACTTAAATTTATTTATGTTAATATTGACTATTTTTTTTTAAATTGTATTCACAAACTACAAGACTTATAATTTCTAAATATATTTAAAAAAATAAGCGAAAATCAATATAAATAAATTTAATTCAAACTTAAATAATAAAAATTGAAGGGATAATTACAATTTGCCCCCTAAGGTTTAAGGGAAATTACAGTTTTTCCCCTTCTCATTTCAGAAATATACACTTTGCCCCTAGCTTTTTTATACAGTTCAATAGTAACTTCTGAAATCTTAATTTAGATATTATGGTAATAATCTTCAAATAATTTCAATCTATATGATATTTTTTTTACAGTTAATGGACATTTTAAATTATCAAAATTTTATTTCTATATTTATTTTAATTTTTAAAATATTAATTTTTAAATGTCAATTAATTATAAAAATACTATACATATTAAAATTTCTTAAAGATAACAACCGTACAATTTAAATTAATATTTCAGAAGTTAATGTTGGACTATATTAAAAAGACATGGGATAAAGTATATATTTTTTAAACAGGCAGCAAAGTGTAATTTCACCTAAACCTTATGGGGTAAATTGTAATTAACCAAAAACTGAAATGGTACAAATAACTTAGGACAGACGAAGTATATTCTACCCTTTCCTTTTTTAATGCTCACAGTCATTACAAATACAAAAATTAGAAGGTACTATAAGAAAGTTAAGGAAGTAAAGTATCTACTACACAAAATCTTGGAGGGCTCCGACTACAATTTCACTAGTTTTGAATGCTTAGCAATTTGAAGTGTGATGCTAATCAAACTCATATTTTTTGCCTAAAATGTCTCACATTGCCAATTGAGTTGGAAATGTAGAACAACTACTATCTTTGATGAAAACCTCGATAAGAACGAGGGTCATGCTCAATAGATAAGCCATTCCTTAGCACTAGGTAGCAAGTTTAGTATTGGTTCTTAGAGGTAATAGTGGATTCAAGATTTTTATAAAAGAAAGTTGTATACACATACAATTACTAAAAACTAGCATTAAATAGTAAAGCCTATGGTTTCACATACAATACAATGTAATGTTGAATTTTTTTTCAAAAGAAAATTAATTTGAAAAATGTTTTGATTTAACATTTTTTTTCCATCATTGGTCAAATAACTAGAAAAATATATAAAATTTGAAGCAGATGAGTCGTATATTCATATTATATAGAATCTAAGAGACGAAAGTCCCATTTTAACCCTTATATAATCTTTCAACTCCAGTTATTTAACTTCATCTTGTGTCCAATAGCTTCACATTTTTCTAATGTTTGAATTTAAAACAAATGGAAAAAAAATTCAAAGCCTAGATAAGAAAATGTATAAAATTTAAAGAGCTAGTGTATAACTTTTTTCATTATTCTAATTATCAGCAGAAAAAATAGACTGACCCATTTTTTATCTTTATTGAGGTAAACGAGGCGTATTTTTTTGTTTCAATAGATATTGTGAAAAGTGTGAGGATTCATTCAAAATTTAAAAGGGGACCAATTACTTAGTTATGTATATGTTATTAACATTTTTCTAGAAAAATGGGAGTCCATAGACCCTCATATAATGTACATGCATCCGCTGCAGCTTGGGGAATGGTGCATCAAATCCATACCCCACTTCCACTTTTATCATTATACTTTTACATTCAAATTAAAAAAGATGAAAAAAATCAGTTTTAAATGATGATGTTAGGACGTGGTACTTACTAAATATAAAAATTTGTAGAAAGATTTTGGAGGACTCTAAATTTTAATTGATTTAAAGAATAAAGGACTGAGGGAATATATTTTTTTATATGACATAATTTTTGCAACCATTTGAATAGTTATTCATAAATTTCATTTAAACAATTAGTTCTAAATTTGTCAAAAAACAATTAATGAACAAAAATTTGATTTACAAGAAAAAAATGATTAACTTAAATTATCCATTAATATCAAAAAATCATTTCATAATTAAATTTACTAAAAGATAAGTACAAAATAATTTAAAAAATTGATATCATATGATCTATACTATTTTTTCTTTTTAACTCGATCAACCATATGATATAAAGTATTAGAGCTAACTGTTTATGTGTTTTAAAACTCATTTAGAAAAACATAAATTCTGTGGACTGAAACAGAAATAGAAAGTGAAAATTTTAATTTGAAGTATTCTTAATTTCCCAAAATTCATTGGAAGTATTTTGACTCTCGGAATTATGCTTTGAAGCTGAATGTGGGCTGAAACATGGAAATCTGAGTGCCAACAAAGAATAGGCGACCACCATGTTAGCAATTTCCATTTGCTTTAACACAATTTGATGGAAGAACCTTAATTCAATCAAAAACCTAAGCTAGAGGAAATCTCGAACGGGGGGTAAAAAGGGGAACTGCAGGATTCCCAAAGATTTTACCCTAACTGGTCCTATCATTTGGATGGTACTATATATTCATGAGTTGAAATGCTCATTCAATCTTTTATTAGGCCGCTAAAAGTTATGGTGGATTTTATTGCTTGTAGGGTTGTCGACAGTCTGCATCTAGGCAGAGCATAGGTAATACTAAACCTTCATTCAAAGTAATTGGATTTGGACAGTACCTACTACCTCATGAGTAAATGAGTATTAACTATCAACCTATTTTAAGGTATATATTTTATTTTTAAAATCTTTTATATATGTTTACATATATTTTTAAATATATATATATATTCACAATTAATTAATACTTAAACACCAAAAACTAAAGTAATATAAGTAAAAATAATTCATAAACTAAAGTAATATAAAATAATTTATGTTAAATTATAATTTTATTTTTAAAATAACATCATATTTTGAATATAAATATACTAATTTAATAAGGGTGCCGGTAGAGTTTGGTAAGGTAAGTTAAACTTATAATCTCCCTATATCTGTAAATATAAGATTAAATTTAAATTTAGGTAACCAGATTCAGGAAAAATAGAGTCAGATAAGATATTTTTTGACATCCCTACCTGCTAGACGTTGCTAAGCTCCATCTTGAGGCCATATAGGATATATGGATCACAAGTTCTTTTTCTCAGTAGAAAGTTATACTACCTTCGTCCTATTTTAGTTGAAATATTTGTCTGGGCACGGAGATTAAGGTATATGTAATTTTTGTTTTTTTTTTATGTAGTAAAAGTTTAAATAATGATTAAAAAAAAGATTCTATTTTGGGTTTTGTGCAGTGAGAGATTGAGTGGAGATTAAAAAAAGAGTCTTTATTGAGTTTCGTGTAAAAAGATTATTTAATTGTTAAAATTTTTTCAAAAGAATAAATGTTTCAACCTTTTGGGACTTCCCAAAAAGAAATACGTTTCAAGTAAATTACGACGGAGAGAGTATATATGTGTGTGTGTGTGTGTGTAAGGGTTAGAACCCGAGATCAGGGAACGGGGAAAAACCCCGGAGGGCTGAGGCCCATTGCAAGCAGTTGCGGTTCCTGGCCTTAGGGCAGGCGAGTTAGACTGTGCTTGGACAGTTCTTGGTACAAATTCTCCTAGCCTATCACTATCCAAAATATTAAGACCAAATTTTAACTAGTATGTGTTTATCTATGATTGTTCTCAAGGAATTTATGGATTATCTTATTAATACATATTTTATGTCTTAAAAAAAGATGATTAGTATTTATTTTTAAATTATCCCAAAAATGATGGGTTGTTTCATTTTTAAAAAAGTTTTTAATATTTAATTTATCTTATTACTTTCATTTTAACTCTCTGTATATAGAATCATTTTTTTTAATTCTCATTTAAAATCTTATTACACAAAACTTAAAATTTATTTATTTAAAAAAAAACTGGCTTTAGAGATGAAAATGAAAAAAATGACATAAAAGATACACATTTTAATTCCCGTACCAAAAAATACATCATCTAAAATGGAACAAAGAGAGTAAATAGCGGTAGTAGTTTTTCTTTTTTCATTTTTTGTTTACATAATTGAATAAACACAAAGTTATGGAATCTAAGGGATATGCCATGAATTTTAGTTACTTCATGAGCTTCTAAATAGGTTGTAAAAGTAAGGACATTTTTAATGAGTCATTTTTAAAATAAAATAAACCACTATGAACTGCAAATTAAGGTAATACAATGAAGTAAATATGTGATCTTAAATCAGTAAAAATTAGTTCACGCGGCAAGTGACTACATAGTATCTATCTCTTTACTTTAATCTGTGAACAAGTTGTTAATTAGTTTAAACATCATACGCGTGAAAATAGTGCCATGGGCAGATTCTGAAAGTAGCATAGGCATAGCATAGGATCCGATCTGATCATGTATTTAATTATTACGTGTGTGTTTTTGCATAAAAGCTTCACCACACGTGACGTGCTTCAACCATCGGCGACAAATTCCAGGGCCAGACCAAGGCTTTAAGCTAAGCCTCTTCCTCCCACCGACGAACACCATGACGTTAATTCACACCTGTTTTGTGGAGCAGTTGATTTGATATTTTTGTGTATACGCACACGCGCGTGTGCACATACACACACACATACATATATATATATATATATATTAAGAAAATATAAAAATCAACCATGCATATAATTTTTTAACACAATTTTGTGTGGAGCAAAATGATTTCATAAAAGAACTTGAGCGGTTAACTGTATTTTTACCAAGTTAAAATTATAATTATAATTTCACTATAGTTAAAAAATACTCTATAAACTAGGTTTCCAATCCTAGACGTCCTCAACTCTCCTCTCTCTAACGAAAAAAAGTTCCTCTAACATTCACTTAATTGACCAATTTCGGCTAGTTTTTTTATCTAGATTTAACAATTCATTCTTAATTCATATGTTATTTATTCAAATAATTGACTTTATCAATAGAGTTTGTTTTTTTTTTACTTTTGTTAGATTCAATTTTTTTATTTCTGTCATACAAAGTGAAGGAGTTGCATATTGAATAGACAACAACAAGGAATTCCACTCAATCAAGTTGGTCGATCTATTTTTTTATAGTGAATCAAGTGAGTGTTTGTTAGTTCAAACATTATGCTATGTTTGTGTCCCTTATATTTTTAGGGATTTTTCTATTATATTGTATGTTCAAATAGCGGGTATACTCTTATATTATCTATAATTTTTCTATATAATATAGTATCACAAAGATGTAATGATCAACATGAGTTGAGTCCCTTTTATTTTAGGGATTTTTCTATTAAGCTGTAGACTTAAATAGCGGGTATAATTATGTATTTTTTATAATTTTTCTGTATAATAAGATATTGCAAAGACACACTAAACAACATGAGTTGAGCCTACTGACTTTGTTGAATTTAACATTGTATTTTATTTGTTAACCAAAAGAAACATTCATTAGAACAAAAAAAATCTCTATAATTAAACTAACTCCTAAAAAAAGGGGGCCTTTCTCAACTACTGTAGTCTATGATCAGCAAATTAAGGAATGTTTGGAGACAAAACGCCTCGTCTTTAATTATTCATATTTGTGCTAACGGCTAACGGCAAGTTTCATAAATGGGGGAATTCATATTTCATAGTCTTCGCGCTGGCAAGTGATTAATGACTTTTCGAGTGCCTTCTTTTATTCTTCACTTAATCCACATATATTATTTAAAAGAAAATGTTTGAGGTGCAAATTTTGAGTACAAAAGAAGGCCACTAGCTACGCGTTGAGTAAGGCAACAGTTTCACTTAATCTAATGTATAGTCTATCACATAAATTTGTTAAGTTAAATTTTATATTTACAAAAAAAAAAATATTATACTTCTAGCATTATCCATATCCTAATGCTTGTGGGACAAGTCTTAATGGAAAAGACATTTAGACAATCTATAAAATAGCTATTTGGTTATGATATCACTCTAATTAACCTTGTACCTTCATAGGCTAAAAGAAGATCATAATGAGGAGGACATGGTTAATGGTTATGGTGGAGGATCATTTTCCTGGATCGGTTGAGCTTGGGCCAATGTTCAAAGAATGTATTAAATATTGCCTTAATTGTATTATACGTGTACTTTTTTTTTTTTCCGTTCGGAAGTATTGCGCGAAAAAATTATTGCAGACAACTTTATTTATGCATCACGAATCTGTGTTGGAAACATAAAAAATAAAATACTTCATTCCTCCTAAAAATGATGAAATGCATTTCTTAAGCATTTCTTTTTATTTAGAAAGTTTTTAGAATCCAATTTTATTTTATTATTCTCATTTAAACGTACAAAATTCAAAATGGTTTTTTTAAAATATTCATTAAAACTCTTATTATGCAAAATCTAAAAGAAATTTTTTTCCATGTTCATTTAAACTCCCAATGCACATAACCCTAAAAGGATCTTTTCAATTTTAGTTTTAGGAGAGAAATATAAAAAATATCATAAATCACACATACCTTAATTTTCATGCAAAAAAAAAAATGCACCATTCTTTAGGGACGAATGAAGTATTTTTTAAAATAGTTTTACTTACTATTATTTTATTGCTTTAATTTCCTTTTTAAGGTGTTAGAAAATTAATTATCATTCCATTCCTTAGACTAGAAATACTTTTATAATAATGTCCGCAACTTTTTTAATTCTTGAAGTTTGTAAAAAAAAAACTGTCCAGTGTAAATATAAAAAAAAAAAACAAAAGATATACAATTTTCTTAAATTTCGTACAGTTTAAAGTACTAAAATAAAAATGGGACAAATGAAGTAATTATTAGCCTATTTGTCTCAGAAAGTTTGTCCTCTTCACTAATGCAGTAATTAATTCATCATTTTTTTAATTTCAGAATTGGTTATAGAAATAAAAACTTTTTATATGATAATAGTACTTAGAAAACTATAGTTTTCAAATATAATTTTTAAAACTTTTTATGTAATAAATTAATATAAATATATGTAAATCAAACTTTAAAAAATAATAAAAGGACAGATTTTTCTAGACAGAGAAAGTATTTATTATTATTAAAGTCTGTAAAGATAAATTTTAGGAGGAGTAAACTGGCTGAAGCTGAAACATTGGACTAAAAAATCTTACTACCGTGTTTCTGGGACATAGATAATATAAGCAGAAATTGCTCCCGGGCCCGACATTAAATGATTAAGTCACGTTCCCGGGACAGTCTCAAATTCTTACTCATGCCCTTTAAAGTAAACTCATTCATTCATAAATATGTCAGTTGCCATTAACGTGAACTGCTATTAGGATTTAATAACCAAGGGCTGCTTCGGTTCTCACCTCAATACCAACGATAAGGGATATTTTAAGTCGTAGAAGATTTGGGTTTGGGCGGCGGGGTACTCTAATATAACGTATATTTAAAAGTGATTAAATTATAGTCCGAGTCTTTCAAAATTTTATGTAATATAAACTTTATCTCTTAGCTCCCTTACATCAATTATCCGGATGTAGTTAAATTAAAATAGGGTTTTATTTATCAGATACTTTACTTCCTAATAGGGTTTGGGGGGTGTGGTACTCTAATATATCATACATTTAAAAATGGTCAAATTATAGCCGAAGTCTTTTTAAAATTTCATGTAATAGACAATTTATCTCCTAATTTCATTATATAAATCATCCAGATGTAGTTAAATTAAAATAAAAGTGTTTCAAGATTTCATATTTAACAGATACTTTACTTTTTGATAGGTCCTTTTAACCTTGTAATTCTTATATTTATAAACATTTTAAGTATCAAAAACAAATACCACTGGCTTTTAGTTTTGAAGCACGTCTCTTCCTAATTTCCTGGTTTCAGGATCTGGAAGGCCACATTATTTCTAAAAGTCAAATGGAGCTTTAAATCTTAAAGGCAGGAAGGAAATACCAGAAATAGAAGTAAGAGTTAGGCCTTCCTCTATACCAGAAACCAAAAATTATATCATAAAGATTTTGTGGTGTCGAGATTTCACCTCCTAACTCTTTTTATAGGATCTTCTAATCCTTGTAACTCCTAATAAAGATTCAGAGTATATAAAGAAAAAAAAAAAATTAACCAGGGTCTTTTAGTTTTAACGCACATCTATTGCTAGTTCCAGGAACCGGAAGGACTCACTATTTCTACAAGTCAAATGGAGCTTTAAAGTTGAAGGACAGAAAAGAATACCAGGAATCAATCCATGATTTATGGAGGATGGATGGAAGGGAGAGTGAGAGTTAGAACTCGGAGGAAGAGGGCGGGTGAGCAGAGCTTAGCTGTTACAGATCTGGTGGAAAAAAATAATTGATGGCAGTTTCGGTAATTCGCTGCACCGACACACAAGCCGACAAAACTACTCGCGTCACGCAGTCATTTTAGTTGTTTTGGAATGTGAGAAGTTCCTTTTTAAAATGCTCCATGTTCCCGCACAAGTGCAGCGTCAGAGGTCACATTGGCAGCTGCATAGCAGAGAAGAGGAGAAGAGCAGAGCAGAGCTGAGCTCTCAATCGAATCCCAAGGCCCCCGTAAGTCATTTACTCTCCTGTCCTGTCCTTTTCTCTCTCCTTTTAACTACGGCTTCATCTCATGCACTACAGCTGTCGTCTCCTTCTCTCCCCATTTGACTGACCGACTCGAACACCCCCAGTTTTGATCTTGTTTTTGCTGGTCTGTATTCGTCTTCGTTTCAACTTTTCTGGATGATGAAGATGAATGGAACCCAATTCGTTATGTTTTCTGCCTACTTCGCTCTGGTATTTCCATCTCTTTCCCTTCATTAGTTGTTCATCAATCTTTTATCCCCCTCCATTCCTCCCCCCCCCCCCCCCCCCCCCCCCAAAAAAAAAAGAAAAAAAGGAAGAATCTTTCATCTACCAGTCATCGGTTCTGGTTGTCTCTTCTCAATTCCCTAAATCAAGCTTCTTATTTGTTTCCTGGTATCTGCATTTCTGACTCAACTTGTATGTTATCTATGAAACGCAAATCCTGTCTGTTTCAGTTGTTTTAGACTGTACAACTATGCAAATGGTTTTGGTGGGCATTTCTAGGGGCGTCAATTTTTCATTTACCTCTTGAAGCCTGAAAGGTCGGTAATTTATGGAAGATCCCTATTCTGGGGTACGTGGTGACAATTTCGGTTTTAGGCTTATCAAATTTCATAATTTGTAAATCATTCCCGGTGTTGGTGTTGCTTGTTGCAACCGAATTATCCAATGCTTGACTACTTCCCAGTGCTGTTTATCTTTCCAGGATCCAAGGTAAAACCTGGATTGTCTTCTTCTTGCGAGTAGGTCCTGATGCTTTTGAATGTCCTTTCAGCCTTCGCTGTAAACCATTCCTCGAATGTTGAAGCTTCTGCTTTGAATTGGCATATTTGCTTTTTTCACTTTCTGATCCGCCTCTTTGGATTCCTTGGCCTAGCATAAAGTGTTAACTTCATTTAACTCCATCACTGTATGTGGATGTACATATTTATTTGTTCCTGTTACTGCAGATCCACTCTTCGAGGAAAGGCCAAGGAGAGGATTGCACAAGCTGAATATTTGGCTATAGGTACGTAAAATGAAAGTAATGTCCTTTCACATCCCAGGTAACTGTACGGTTATTTATTATTGATTTCTCTTGCTGATTATAGTTTCTCCATGTTCATTTGTAGTTTTCAAGGTAAAGTAGCTGGAAGTATGAGGGAGACTGTGAAAAGGAGGACTCCGAATGGCGTCCAATCCAAGCGCCCTGGAAAACCCGAAAGGAAGGACAATAAAATGCTTAAAGAGAATGGGGCCAAGGCCTTGAATGCAAAAGGAAATAAATCTAAAGCTTTGAAGGATAGATCGGAACCTGAAGTGTCTGAAAATGTGGTTATACAGTATGTGGGCGATGTTAACAGGTCTGAAGTAATCTCTACACACGCTTCAGTGGCCCAGGATGTAACCAAGGGTGATATTTCTGATGATCATTCTAGTATGGGCAAGGTGGTAGATTCTGATTCAGAGACAATGAAAGATTCAATATCATCTCAAGGTGATTCCATTACAGGAGAGGATGATAATTTGGAAAGTACCCACAGAGATCAAAATATTGTCTCCAACAACTGCTCCTCAGATCATATGAGTAATGGGTCAGGAGCTGACTGTGAAAATGATAGTAATCGACGTTCTATATCATCAAATGGCGCCCCAAGACCAGCAACTTCTGAGGGAGACACTTCTAAGGTTGGTAACCAGGTTTCTTTAGACAAAGATATGCTGAGTGCTCCAGAACCTTTCGGATTTAATAACAAAAATTTTGAAGTGGCACAAGAAATTGATGGTTTGGATCAAGCGTCAAATGCTGCAAAAAATGATGGAAACGACAATGAGTTTCTTGATGCTGAAGAAGATATTCACCATGAAGATGAGGCAGTTCTTAATGAAAAGATTGAGGAAATGGAAGCAAGAATTGACAGACTTGAAGAGGAGCTAAGAGAGGTAGCTGCCCTCGAAGTCTCTCTGTATTCCATTGTACCAGAACATGGAAGCTCAACACATAAGGTACACACACCTGCTCGACGCATGTCAAGACTGTACATTCATTCTTGCAATCATTGGACCCAAAATAAGAGAGCTACAATAGCAAAGAACACGGTGACCGGTCTGATATTGGTTGCTAGGTCCTGTGGCAATGATGTCCCAAGGTATCTATAGTATCAATGCGTTACAACTGATGTTTAACATGGCACTTATTCTTGGTTGCTGATATTTTGCCTTTTTCTCATGTATTTTTGAGGTTGACATTCTGGCTGTCCAATGCCATTGTCCTGAGGAATACAATTTCTCAAGCCTTGGGCAGTGGTCATGACCCATGCGTAGCAACTGAAACTCTTGATTCTGACTGGATTGGCACAAAAAGTGAGGAAAATTTTTCAAAGCTGAAGTGGAAGAGTGGGGCTAGCAGCAAACAAGTTGATGCATACATGCAGCTTGTTCATGATTGGAAGGAGACAAGAACCTTCACATCTGCACTGGAGAAAGTAGAATCTTGGATATTTTCTAGAATAGTTGAGTCAGTTTGGTGGAAGGTAAAGCAAGCCACGTACATAACTAAAATCAAACTTCAGAAAAGTTAATGTTTTGTGTCACATGGAATATATGACAAATTGGGGTTATAATTCACAGTCCTCTTGCATGTATACTAAAGGAAGATTTTCATGTGCGATTCTTCATTCAGGCTTTGGCTCCACACATGCAATCTCCTGCTGATGGCTTGGCAACTAAGAAGATGAACAGAAAGTTGTTGGGCCCAGCCTTAGGGAACCAGCAGCAGGGGAGCTTTTCGATCAACCTATGGAGAAATGCTTTCCAAGATGCTTTTCAACAACTTTGCCCCGTTAGAGCAGGAGGACATGAATGTGGTTGCTTGCCTGTTTTGGCAACAATGGTTATGGAGCAATGCATCGCAAGGCTAGATGTAGCAATGTTCAATGCCATTCTCCGAGAATCGGCCAGTGAGATGCCAACTGACCCTGTATCAGATCCTATAGTAGATTCCAATGTGTTGCCTATTCCAGCTGGGGATTTGAGCTTCAGGTCTGGTGCACAACTCAAAAATTCGGTATGGTTTTAACTTCTCCCTCTGCATCTCTTCTACGCGCACACATCCACTCATGCTCAGGCAGACCTATTTTTGAAGTAAATCCTGTTGGAAGAATGTGCACAACATGAGCAGCTAGATCTACTGAGTGAAATGTGTCTTAATGCAGATTGGCAATTGGTCTAGATGGCTTACTGATACGTTGGGCATGGATATTGATGACTCTTCAAAAGATGACCAGCATAACCGTGAGGACGATTTCAGGCAAAATGGAGATGGGAGATTGAGAACTTTTGTTCTGCTTAATGCCCTGAGTGATCTCCTGATGCTTCCAAAGGACATGCTAATGGACCGCTCAATCAGACTAGAGGTTAGTTTGCAGTTGATGTAAAACATGTCATTTTCATTTTCTGGTTTTTCTTGCATCAACCTGTTAAAGTTTCATGCTGTATTTAGGTGTGTCCATCAATCAGTATTTCATTGATCAAGCGGATACTTTGCAACTTTACACCGGATGAATTTTGTCCAGATCCTGTACCAGGAGCTGTGTTAGAGGCACTCAATGCTGAGGTATTATCTTGATCTTTTCTGAAGGATGATAAGTAATTGCATTTGAAATTTCGCGTTCTGGTGCATCTATTACTGCATTGCAAAGGAGTAAGACTAGTGGCACATACTTAAGCTACCATAAATGCTACCATCTTAGCTTCTTTCATGATTAGCAAGGGGCAGACATTTTTTCTGTCAAAAAAATGTGAAACTTGCCATCAAATAGTTTAATATATGTTTATTTATTGGTACAGAGTATAATAGAGCGGAGATTATCCAAAGATTCAGCAACAAGTTTCCCTTACCCAGCTTCGCCAGTTTCATACACCCCACCAGACGTGAAACTTGCTGATGTTGAAGATTTGGGAGGAAGACCTCACTTATCGAGGAATTCATCAGGGATGCTGAGGAAAGGATATATGAGTGATGAAGAACTGGAAGAACTGAATTCCCCCCTGGCCTCCATAATTCATGAGTCATCATCATCTTCAACCATGAAGGCGAATGGGAAACTGACTAACAGCAACCAGTATCATACGGGTGATGGTGCCACAAATGCAAGATATGAACTCCTTCATGAGGTTTGGGCTGCATGTCTTTCTTGAAGTTTCTTGTACATCATTATAGGTTTGTAGTTGAGGAATAAAATAAAGGTATAGATGTATTAATGAAGGACGCCAGTTCTGAGAATTTTCAAAATCTGGCCAAATGGCTTTGTTGTATAGAATTGGATATGTTTTTCTTTTTTTCTTTTTTATCCTGTGAGTGATTGGCAACAGTTTTGTAAATCAATTTGATGTGTTGTTATATGCAATAAATCAGACCTTGAGCACTTGGACAGAAAGCCATTGTACGCAGGATGGGATTATATAGTACGTGCGCCCTTTAATGACCTGTCGAAATCAAGGACGAACAGAAGTAAGGATTCTAAAGTTTAAACTTGTGTTCATTGACACTAAAATAGTGGACAGTTGAACATATGGATGGTGCATAGCAGAAGCACACCGATTCATAATAGCTCTCTACACAACGCGTATCTTCACATAAGCTCTCATAAGCCATAATGCAGCCACCAGAGTGAAGCAAAGCAGTAGCGTCCACCTTGTAAAGCCATCACTTTTGTTCCAAAATACTGTTTATATCCTAGCCAGACCATAAGAAACTCGGCACTCAAACAGAAACATGATACTGCTTTGACATAGAGACCTCTGGGTTGGGTTTTGGAAAGCAATCCCTTGAGCTGAGGAACTCGAGTGCTCGCACCACCTCAGACATTGATGGCCTTTTCTCTGGCATAACGGCTGTGCACCGTACAGCAATTTCAAGAGCAGCTAGCATTTCTTGTTGGGAAGAACCAGATATCTTAGGGTCAAGAACTTGCACAGCCCCATTTGCAATGTTGATTCTTCTTCTTACCCACTTCACAACATCAACAGAATCTGGAGATGATTCGTCTTCCTCAGCTGTTCTCCCCGTTATGAGCTCTAGTAGCACAACGCCAAAGCTATAGACATCCATCTGTTCCGTTGCTTTTTTGCGGTATGCATATTCTGCACCGATCAACCAAGCAATTAGGTATTGAAAAATCCCATTGAATAAAGCACGCAATGTTCCCAATATGTACAACCAAATGCACAAATAACTAATATGCCCTAGGTTATACAGTAATGTCTATATTTCAGAAGTTATAAGTATCAACCTATGAAGGCAGAAACCAGACCTGGGGCATTATAACAAGAATGTCCAGCCTCTGATGCCATTGTTGACTGAAATGCAGCTTCTCCAACTATCCGATCAAGAGCAAAATCCGTCAATTTTGGTTCAAAATCTGCATCAAGAAGAATATTTTTTGACTTCAAGTTTCTGTGAAGTAGATGTGGAAGGTAATCCTTGTGAAGGTACGCCAAGCCATGAGCCACTCCAGTGGCAATTCTCAATCTAATATTCCACTCCAACCGAAAACCAGGCCTGCAAATCAAATCTCCTAAACTGCCCTTCTGTAGGAATTCGTAGATCAGAAAGACTGACTCATCAGAATGGCAGAACCCCAGAACTTTAACAATGTTCTTGTGCCTAATCTTGGCTAGTGTCTTGATCTCAGCCTTCAAAGCTTTCGAAGAATGAAACCCAAAATTAACCAGCTTTTTTATGGCAACTGGTTCACCACTTGGTAGAGTTAAAACATACACTCTTCCAAAAGGACCACCGGTTCCTACAGCACTTTTCTCATCCATTCCCACTATCAAAGCATTCTCAGTGACTCTAAGGGGGTAGAAGAACACTGAGCGCCAAGCCCCTTCTTGAGATTTCCTCCTAGAAAACCGGCGGAACAGGAAGAAACCAGCAGCAACAATCAGAATACCAATAACAAACCCCATAGATATCAGGGCACATGTCAAGGTTGTCAGACCAGCAGCATGGTGCTTTGGCTCTCCATCGGAACACGAGTTAGCCAACCCTGGACCACAGAGTCCAGGATTTCCTTCCAAGAATGAAGCTGGGAGTCCTGATATTAAGGACTGAGGGACCCTACCAGACAATTGATTATATGACACATTGAAGAGAGCAAGCTTCAAATTTTGGAGCTCCTGTGGGATAGAACCAGTGAGGTTGTTATTGGACAGATCAAGGTAAGTCAAAACTGGTAATTCAGCAAGAGAATGCGGGATTTCTCCTGTGAGACTGTTGTCAGCCATGGACAAAGACACAAGCTTTCTGCATTTTGTCAGCTCTGGAATTGGACCAGAGAGCGAGTTGTGAGACAGATTTATTATGCTCATGACAGGTGAGTCACAAAAATTTGGAGGAAGGCCCCCATAAAATCCATTCAGAGGCGCAGAGAATCTGTACAAGTTCTTCAGCAAGCCAAGGCCTTGAGGAATTTTACCAGTAAAGCTGTTATTGTCAATCTGAACCTGCTCCAGCTGAGAAGCAATTGACATCGACTCCGGTAACCCTCCAGAGAATCTGTTGTTTTCAGCTCTGATGATCTTAATTCTTGGTAAAGACCATAACCCATTCGGGAAATCACCAGAGAAGCCATTGTCTTGAACTTGAAGCCTCTCGAGATTCGAACACTGGGAAAATGAGTTTGGTATTGGACCGGTAAAGAAGTTAGAATGGAGGCTGAGATTGATTATACTTTTTCCATTACAGATGCTGCTTGGGAATGATCCATATAACCTGTTTTCTGAAATGTCAAAGGACAGCAAATTCTTGAGGGAAGAACCTAGTGTTTGAGGCACCTTACCAGTTAGATTGTTCTGGGAGAGATCCAGAATGGTCAAGTTTTGCAGACCAATAAAGGACTCAGGGATTTCACCATGAAACCCAGAACCTTGCAAGAAAAGCTGTCCAAGTTTCTTGAGGTCCCCAATATCAACTGGAAGCTCACTATCCAAGTACCCGTTTTGTGACAAATCAAGAACAAGTAGCTCGCTGAAATTGCCAAAAACTGAAGGAACACTACCTGAAAGCAAATTGATCCCCAAGTTGAGAATTTCCAGGTGAACCAGCGACCCAATGCTCTCAGGAATCTTACCCTCTATATGGTTCCTGCTCAAATCGAGAACTCTCAAGGCATCGAACTGAGAAACCTGATCTGGGATGGTGCCCCAAATGAGATTGTTGCTGAGGTTGAGAAGCTCCAGAGAGCTGCACTGGGAGAGGTGCAAGGGGATGGGCTGATTGAAGAGATTGTCAGCAAGGTTGAGATGGGAAAGGTAAGGAAGGTCACATATAGAAGCAGAAATTTGACCAGAAAGATTGAGGCTTTGGAGGGTGATGGAAGAGACATAGAGGCTAGGAGTGGGAATGCAAGTAATGCCAGTCCAGTTACAGTAGTGAAGAGAAGAGGTGTTGGACCAGGAAGAGAGAGCTTGTTTGGGGTCTTCAATGGAGGCCTTGAAGTTGAGGAGAGCATCTCTTTCAGTTGAAGCTGATAAGAGATTGAAGAATGTGAAGGTGAGGGCGAGGAGAAGAAGAGGCCAAGTATCGCAGGCTGTAGCCATTGGAGGATACTGAGGGAGCTTCGGGTTTGGCTTCGGCTTGGTTGGACTTCGGATTGCCGGATGCTTTTTAGGCTCACTCCCCAGTCTCCAGTGAAGTGAAGGCTAGAGTAGCTGAGTAGAGAGTCAAAGCTGTGGAACTTTTGTTGTACTCGTGCCCTTGGCGCTTACTATTTGACTTGTTTCTTAATTGTTTCTTTTCTTCTTCTTTTTTCTGAGAATTCCTTGCAAAGTTTATTTCTGCATCGAGTACCGTTTTTAAATAATCAATACAAACAAAAGGAGAAGATGGTCTGGTACTCTTTTTTTCTTTTTACCATATTGGAATTAGGAAGTGGTTGGTCTAGATAATTGTTTTTTTTTTCCCTGAATAACAAATAAAAAATGGCGGTGCAGTGGATTGAAATAAAATAGTCCACAAGTGGCAGTAGAAAGAAAAAGGTGATATGGAGATGGAGGGTAAAGTGTAAAAGAGAAGAGTCTTTTTAGTAGGAGTTCTCTTTTCTGCTTCGGGTCTGGCAAGGTAAGGGCTTTCGTTTCGATGCAAAATTTTAACTTTTCCTAACTAAATGCTTACTCGTATGATCATCCCAGCGATCTTGACCTTTCACCAACCAAAGAGATTCTCTTCTCTCGAAGAAGGTGTACACGTACACCCTTCCGAATCCATCCAAACGTAAATTTCTAATTATATTTTTACTTCGATGGTAAAGCTGGCACAGACATGAGAAAATTTGAGTCGTACTTAACCAAGCTCCTCAATTTAACATTACACTTCTCTTCTCCCCCACACTTAACTTGTGACTAATTTGGAGTCTAAAGACATGAAAAGTTTTTCTTGTATATTTGAAAATCACGTAAAACATATGTTTATCATCTGAAAGAGAAATCGATAATGCGTTTTTTTTAATGAAAAATCAACGATGCTTTAATTTTTTGTATATATTTTCAAGTGCATAACATAAATATATGTTTGCTAGGTCGTCGCTCGTCATTCAACTTGCTTGACTCATATTCACCAGACAAGGAAAAGAACGCAACAGGTTGCTCGTAATATATGACCTTTTCTTAGAATTTTCTATTTTGAAAAAAAAAACTTTTTACTTTTTCTATATTAAAATTATTATTATTTTTAATATTTCTGTTAAATCTTCATTGGATTATTCTATCTAGTAAAAGATAATATTGAAAAAAAATATTGTGGCAAAATATTCATAAATTTTACGAGAAAAACACACACTCACACACACAATATGGAGACGTAGAATACTCGCCAGACATAGAATATTTTACTCCTCTGTGCCGCAATAATTAGATTTTTTTCTCCCGATGAAAATTAGAAGCTTCCAATTTTTTAAATTTTATTAAAAATGTTACAAACAGAAAATACGCGATTTATCTGCAAAGCCAACCTCAAATTTTGAAAATTAAAAAAAAAAAAAGTGGAGTAATACAGTAATAATCGGCACAGGTTTTGAAAATAACGCATTTTACAGTTAGTAGAAAACTTACATTAACATTGAAATTACAATCCTGATATTTGAAAATCTACAAATTTTTTTTTTTTTACATTATTTAAAAATAATTTTTTAATTTTTAATTTAAATTATATATTAACTATCTATCAATAATTTCAATAATTTTTACTTTTTTATAGTTAATATATATTATAAATTATCAGTTTTTTTTTTGTTTTAGTAAATGTAAAATGATGTTTTTTAAAAAAATTCAAATAGTTACTTTAAAAATACCAAATAAATTGAAATTACTAAATCATAATTGCTAGAAGATTTAAATTAGAATTTTAGAAATTACAGTCAGATAGTATAAAAAGAGCAAAGGGGAAATTTTATTACACTATCAATTTGCTTTAACTTAACTTAATTTCTTGTACTATTATTAATTTTTTATAATTCAATTAGTTTTATATTATATTTTTTTTAATGCCTATAAAAATAAAAATTTATTAAAAAATAATAATATCATAAAATTTTTACAACTAGTTGATTATTATACCTATGCAAATATTAGATTTTAAATAAAATTAATTCTAGATAAAAAAAGTAAATTTATATTTAGTTAACATTCGTCACTCTATCAAAACAATGCTGTTATATATTTTTTGCACATTCACTATTCAATAATTTATTCATGATGTTTATTTTTAATATTTTAGTATATGATTGGAAAATTTTTATATATAAATGATAAATAAATAAATATATATTTTTATTTTTTTAATAAATAATATTATATAAATAAATTCAAATCAAACTATTCAAAAAAATCAAAAGTTTCAAATAATATGAAATAAAATAACTACTTTTCTACGCAACTTTATATTCTCAATATCCATGTGTGCACCTCATATTTATATCTTTATATCTGCTTATTAAAAATGGCATGCATCTTCATCCGAATGAGGTAACACAGAGAAAGATATTAACGAGTCAAAGAAATGCATCTTCATCCGAATGAGGTAACACAGAGAAAGATATTAACGAGTCAATTCTTTGAAACTTAAAAAGATGGGATCATGCACTCCCATTGAGTCAAAAAAAAAAAAGAAAACTTGAATTAATCACCTCGTAGGGTATGTCCCGAATAAGTTCTTTGATAGAAAAAAAAAAAAAAAGAATATTGATATCTCTTGTTTTAAAAAAAACCCCATGATGAAGTAATTAGCAATGGAGATGAAAGACATGGCAAACAAAATGAACAGGTAGGGAATTGTTACTACTGCGTCCCTACCATACGCTGAAAAAAATGTCATAATTAATTAAATATGGGAATGGGATCTGTGGTTGGACAATTTCTTCAACGCAGTAAGTGGAATTTAATGAGAGAACCACCAAACCAAAACACACCATCATGTTTGGCTTCCCCATCAAACGACAAAAGAGAACTTTTAGGACTTCGTGACTCTCTCGTCTAGGGAATATTATTGCCAGCCCCAACAACCCATACATCCACCTCTCAAAGTTATCCTATTCTAACACTTCCAAATCATTTTAACCTTTTCCTCGTGCATGGGTAAAAACAAAAATTTAACCTTTACTTATGAAGTATGAGCAGTAAATTAAAAAGAAATGTACCGTCTGGTATATAATTTAAGGGTAAAATCCACCAGGGGTCACCTAGTTTATTTTTTTGTCCTAAACGGGTACCTTACCTTCAAATTGTCCTACCGAGGTACCTTACCTCTTATCGCGTGTCCTGTTTAACTACTTTCCGTTAATTTCAGAGTTATATTTAACAGAAATTGCTTACGTGGCATAAAAAAAATTAAAATAAATCATAAAATAACACTTATGGTCCTTTAATTTTTTTCTATCAACAATTCTAAACCCTAACATTTAAAATCTAACCCATCCCCTTCCTAAACCAAATGCACGCACGCACACCGCCACGAGCCGCCTCCATCCTCCCTCCTCCCCTCTCCGCCTCCGTTTCCCTCCTCTCCGCTACCCTCCTCTCCTCTCCTCCGTCTCTCCCTCCGCCACAATCTCTTGGTTCCTCTCCTCTCCTCTCCGTCTCACTCCTTCCTCTCCTCTCCTCCGTCTCTCCCTCCGCCTCAATCTCTCTGTTCATCTTGCAGGAATCAATCGCTAAGCCCGTCGTTGCTGCCCTAACATTTAAAATCTAACCCATCCCCTTCCTAAACTCACCAGAACAATAACTCAAACCCAAATCTAGCAAACCATAGGTTTTATCAATACCCATAAATCCAAAAATTAGGCTATGTTTCTTCTCTGTTCAATCCTCCGCTAGAAAATCCTCCATCGCCATCTGCCCCTCTCTCTGATCTGCTCATCCTTCATCGCCTCTTTCTCCGCCCTTCGCTCTCGCCTGGATCTCTATCTGTTTGCCTTTCTCTCACATCGAGTTCCAATATCCGACCGAAGGGGGACCGACCCCCGTCACCTGGTTCGATATCACCACCGTTTCATCGCTCAATCGGAGCACGAAAGGGCGGCCACGCCTCGATCTCGTTCATCGCCTGGGTTTGGTCGACTGAGTTGCCATCAAATGTCGGTCCTCTTGGTTTGTCTCACCTGGGAATTGAGCAGACATGAGCATTCAAACGACGTAGAAATAAAATGACGAGTGATTCAAAATCGAACTCGCAAGAAGCGAGTGAATCAGAATTGAAATCTGGGTTTTCCAGCCTTCTAGACATTCTCGATCACTCCCGTCCAATGATGCTGAAATGACAAGAAGCAAACAATTGAAGCTTTGCGAGCAGCCGGCCATCGTCGATCGGCATCGGCTGCCATCCAGGGCAAGCTTCAGTCGCTGCTCTCGTTCCTCCGCTCGAGGATGACATCTCCTTCCTGCTCAAATCCCTCACTCAACACCGCCATCAGCCACTGCTGCAGTCAAGGGCAAGCCGTTGTGAAGAATGAAGCAAAAAGCCGTTGTGAAGAATTATTGAACGGGATGGGAGGGATAGAATTGACTTAAGTGAAATTTTAAGGGTTAGAATTAGTAATTGAAATAGTTTAAGGACTGAAGTTGTTATTTTAAGTTTATTTTAGTATTATTTAATGCCACTTCATCATTTTTCATCCAATTTAACGACCAATTTGACGGAAAGTAGCTGAATAGGATGCGCAATAGGAGGAAAGGTACCTCGTTAGGACAAAATAAAAGTAAGGTATCCGGATAGGACAAAAAAATAAGCTAGGTGACCCATGGTGAATTTTACCCTATAATTTAATATGTCTTAGTTATTTCCTCCACTTTCTAGCTAGCTAGGTGAAAATCTGACTTAAATAAACACTAACATTGTCAAGAAGCACTAGATAACCCATTGATGTGAAAAATACTAACTAAGAAAGCTCCCATATCCATTTCAAATTTGATGAAATACACATTCTTAATTCATACAGATCAAAGTAACATGTTAGTACGTTTATCACAGGCACAAACATCACTGTTAGTTGACTTGAGGTTGTTTTTTTATCATTACAGGCAGGTTACCCACCATCCATCTCATTTGCCCTATATATCATTGCTCCAGTTGAGTACAAGAGAACTCCAATTGATTATAAGAAAACGGAGGGTGAGATTGCCATCCATCCATCATCTCGATTGCCCCAAATTATCGCTACTTAACCATATTTATTATTATTGAATCCCATTAATGCACTTCCCTAAAGTCACTTACATACTGTCAACTATCACCAATTGCCATCACCGTTAAAGATTGCAAAAAAGGGAAATTAGTGGTTTGGTCTAACCTACCCACACTTTACCCCTGTGTCATTTATAATGTCCAACAATTTTTGAAATCATAATTTAAACAGTATGATAATCATATTTTAATAATTTCAATACTTTTTATTATATATTTTTATAGTTAACCGACTTTTAAAAGATATTGATATATATTTACAGAGACAAAATTACATTTGAAGAAATAAAAAACTGATAATTTAAAATGTCTATTTATTATATAAAATATTAAAAAGATTAAAATTATTAGAATATGAGAATTGTGCAATTTAATTATTGTTTCAAAAGTTGTTATCAAATAATGTAAAAAATATAGTGGACAAAGTGTAAATTTTTAAAAATAAAAGGGTTAAACTGTAGGTTAGGACATACGTCATTAATTAATTATAAGATTTTTTATATATTTTCACAATTAACCGACCTTCAAAAGATATTGATATGTATTTACAGGGATGAAAATATATTTTAAAAATAAAAAACTGATAATTTAAAATGTCTATTAATTATATAAAATATAAAAAAGATTAAAATTACTAGAAGATGACAGTTATACAGTTTAAATATTACTTCAAAAGTTATTATCAAACAGTATAAAAAATATAGTGGACAAAGTGTAAATTGCTAAAAATAAAGGGAATAAACTGTAAGTTAGGGTATATATTATTAATTAATTATAAGTTTCCCTTCCGGGGGTGTACGGATTAATGAACTTTGTCAGGCATAAGTGGAATATACTCCCATCTTTTCCATTTTGGATAATGCATTTCTTTCAATGAAGAGATTAGAATGTTTGAAATTTATGTTATTTTTTTATATTTTTATCCTGAAACTAAAATTAAAGAAAAATAATTTATTTTTAAATTTTGTATAGTGAGAGTTTAAATAAATATTAGAAAAAGAATTTTTTTTTAGATTTTGTACATAAATAGTTTAAGTGGGTGTAACAAAGTAAATTAGATGTTAGGAAATTTTTAAAAAAGGAAAGAACTCATTTTTTTTGGAACAATATAAAAATGAATATATATATTTTTTTAATTTTTTAGAATCCCATAATATTTTAAACAAAGTATTTCACCGATTTAACAGTGAGTACTCAGTTTGTTTTAATTTAAGTTAATTGAATTTTAAATAATTTAATTTTATTCTTATATTTTTTATTTGAAATTAATTTTAATTAAAATACAAAATTATGTAAGTGCAATAATTCATTGAAAATATAATTTTTGTAATATTACTAACACCTAGTTCATTTTAACTTAAGTCAATTGACTTTAAAATGACTTATTTTTATTCTTACGTCTTTTTTACCAGAAACTAATTTTAATTAAAATTCAATATTATGCAATTACAATAATCAATTGAAAAATATAATTTTTTTCAGTCCTACTAAATTTTTATAAATTTTTCTAATTTAAGGCGTTAAAAAATTCATAAAAAATTAACATCATTATGAAAATTTATTTTTAAATGGATTATTTCATTTATATAATATTGAATTTCAAATAAGATTAGTTTCATGCAAAAAAATATATAATTAAAAATAAGTCAATTGACTTAAGTTAAAATGAATTTGCCCTAAATTTTTATGAATTTTTCTAGTTTTAAACATTAGAAAAGAAAAATTTATAAAAATTTAATAACATTATAAAAATTTATTTTCAGATGAATTATTATATTTACATAATATTAAGTTTTAAATAAAATTAATTTTAAAAAATTATAAAAATAAAAATAAATTAATTGAGTTAAAATAAAATAAATTTACCTTAAGAACTTTGAAATAAAGTTGCTTATTTAGAGAACACAAACTTAATGATAACCAGTTACGATCAAGTCAAATCAATGATTTCTTGTGCGGTTGGTGCTAGCAATAGCATCATGCGGCCAGGCCGGTATTTGTAAAAGGTCTACTCAATGCCATATTCGCTAGATATTCATCAGACGGCTGACATAATACTCTGTCCCTGTTACTTTCACTTCTTTCGAGAAAAAAAAAGTCAATAACACGTCTCTACATGTCGCGGTTGGCCGACCAGTACCGCCTTAAATTCTGGCTCATAAGTTCTTACTTACCGGTGCCAGGCCAATAAACTGAACCATTCGGTTCAAGGTTTAATCGGCTCAACCAGTTAATTAGATCATCGGATCAAAGCCTTTCCACAATACTGCTTATTCATGAAGAGGGAGTGAATTAACCCATCTACGTTTATATTTCTAAATACTACCGATCTGTCCTCAGTTTAAGTAAATGCGTGAATATGCACAATTTAAGTAAACTACCTCCTTCCATGGCGCAAAATTGTGTCTCATAAGTGGCTTTTTAAATAAATTACTAGTGATTATTTGGTATATAGTTAATTATTTGTTTAATTTGTTCGTCAATTAAAATTTATAAATAAAGAAGTTCAAAAAAATTTACTTTAACCACTTCTAGGAAAAGCTAGAATTTTTTATTGATTTTACATTTCTTGATTGGATAAAAAATTTATAAATATTAATTACTCTTTCAAAAATTATCCAAGTGATTATAATTAGATAAAAATTAGGCTTTCAAACAATATTAATTTTAGATAAAAATTGACAAAAAAATAATAAATTATTTGGAACGTGAAAAAATTACAGAAAATGATTTTTATAACAAGTTCGACAGTTATCGATATTCTGTCAGAAGTAACAGATTTTATTTTTGTCATATTACGAATTGCCAAAGCCCATCTGGGTCTACTGGGAATTAATTCACCGTTGGATGTTTCAATAATTCTGTATTGGTCAAAGCTCCGTGTCATCAGGGTACAAATGCAGCCAATCTATGTCCTGAAAGAAAGGGCATGTGAGAGGCCTAGAGCTAGAGGGTGAATTTCGTCCCCTGCCCCCTCCGCCTGAAGGACAGTAGTCGTCACGAGACCTGTTTTCTTATTTTTAATGGTAATCATGTTCGATACTGTGCTTACATTTTGTGACGTATTGAAAAATTTAAAACCAGATTCTTTTTAATATAAATTAGGAAAAATTACCATGACCTCCCCTATGTTAGGTCAAATCTACATTTATATCCCCCATTATTCAAATACCTACAGTTATCACTTTAAAAAATTAACAGTGATATTCTCTGCTAGATAGAAAAAGGCAAAAAATCTTATTTTACCTTCCTAATATTCTTCCATGGAAACTTTACCTCTAACTTTCGGATCAATACAAATCACATAATCAAACCTAAATCACGGAACAGAACAGAATTCTCACCGTCCCCACCCACATCGTTGCCGAAATCTCTCACTCTCTGCAAACCCACCGATTTCTTCCCTAGAAAACACATAATCACATTTCCCACAAATTTCTTTCCCATACGACACATAATCATGAGGCTTCAATTAGTCCAAGTCCCATCCATCATGGCGTTCGGAAATCATCTTCCTTGCCTGTTATGCTCGCGACATACTGCCGCTACCGGCTTCGATCGTTGGATAATGAGGTGGCGCGGCGCTACCTGGGACGAATCGAAGAATCAAAGAAACCGATGAAATGACGGGATGAGGAAACGAAAATCAGGCTCAGATTTGAAGGACTCTAAAGGGAGGAGGAGGGACAGAATTAAAGTGTTGGATTCAAAGCGTCAGTGTCGGATTCGGAGCAGGCAATTGGGGAACCGGAGAAGAATTGTATTAATGCATAAGCTGGGGTCACAAAATTCTAAGGGAGAAGGTTAGGAGGACAAAAATAGGCATTTGCTCTTTTATTTTTTAATGAAGAATGACGATGTTAATTTTTTAAGGAAGTAACTGTAGGTATTTGAAAAATAGAGGACACAAGTGGGGGTTCGACCTAACCTCAGGGGAGTCTTGGCAATTTTACCTATAAATTAACTTACAAGACCCTACAAATTTGACCAAATGGCTAAAGTATTGGAGGCATCCTCATAAAAAAAATGTCATAAAAAGCTAGCAAATTCTGAAAAAATTATCATTTTCCTCCTCTTACTTGGAATACTAATACATATTTCCTTATATACTTGTATGTATACTTTTGAATATTAAAAAAAAATAACTTACACCAAATTTGTTTTAATTTGTGTTAATTGAATTTACAATGACTTATTTTTATTTTACATTTTTTAATAAAAAATAATTTCATTTTAAAGCTACTATTACTTAGATGCAATAATCCATTGAAACTAAAATTTTTTATAATGTTATTAAATTTAATGATTTTTATTTTTAATGACTAAAAAAGATAAATTCATAAAAAAAATTAAAATATTATAAAAATATTACTTTTAATAAATTATTATATCTGTATAATATTAATTTTCAAATACAATTGACTCAAGACGAAAACGATGTGAAATGAAAATAAATTATTATAAATTATGTTAATTTAAATTAAAATAAATTTATTATAAATTGGTTACCATAGAGTCAGCGTTTTGGTAGTATTGCTCCTCTATTTTTGTCATATTCCTTTCTACACTTTACAAGGGGCAATAAATGATTGGAGTCTTGTAATTAGTTTTGCAAATACATCTATAAATCTGTTTTTAGATGACAATTTTTTTATAGATGTCATTCAAAATAAGATACAAAGAAGTAGTATATGACAAATGCATTAGTACTGGTTGATTTAACTGAACAACCGTTTTATTGAACAGCATCGAAATCAAAATGGCAATAATAAGGTTATGTTGATTTTACATTAAATCCCATCCTACTTTAAAAATTTTGTTGTTTGTTTTTTTTACATAATTAAAAAATTTTAAAATTTTAACAATGTGTTCTGATTCTTCTGAAAAATGAACACGGTGTAAGAGAATAAAAACAAGGGAGTCTCCATCAAAATAAAGAAACGAACAAGTCAACGTACACAGTTCTCCTCTCACCGAATTACTGGAGCAGTCAAAGGGTGAGAAGTTCTCGAAAGGCAGCAATGAACGAGGCCCAATATGACACCAATTTCCAATAAAAAAGAGCAGCCCGAGGCCCAATGTGAGGGACCAAAGCACAGCGCAAAACTCGGCAGGGTTGAATTGGTGCTTAAAAATGGTTTTTTACTCGTCCGAACCTCCAACATAAAAATACCACTGGCCAACAGCAGTTTCAAACTCCACAGTGGATCAATCTGATCTGCAATGGAGGACATCTCATGGATTTTCTTCTTTTGTTTTTTTGAAAAAAAAAATTTTTTAGGTATTTTCCTTCAAGCAAATTATATTATATTATATTATATTCTAAAGATGAAAGGGATTTACTGTTTATCAACAGTAACCCTTGCTGCTCTTTTATTATTATTATTTTTTTCTTTTTCAGTTTTTATGGTATTATACTATATTCTAAGGATGAAATGGGTTTACTGTTTATCAATAGTAACCCTTTCGCTGCTCTTTTTTTTATTTATTGCTTTTCCAGTTTTATGGTAAAACATCTATTTTAGTCCTTAAATATTTCAGGTATGCCAAAATGATCCCCAACTTTGACCTTCTATCGCGAGATAGGGTGAATACTATTCTTTGACGGTGGTAAGATCGCCAGATAATAACGTCTGGGAACCACTACTTTCCAAGACCAACAATACAGGGACTGAGAGTATATTTTTTCCAATTTATGGCAAACCCCCAGTCGGTTTCCTTTTTTTTTTTTTTACTTCACAGGTTGAATGGTCAAAACCCTCTTTTGGTCCTCAATATAACAATTCTACAATAATAGTCCCCAACTTTTTTAATCTGTTGGAAACTTTTTTAGAAAAATAAAATATGGTTTGTTTAAATTTAAAATGATAGATTCTTAAAAGAAAATGAGAGACATACCTCCATTACCCATATTAAATACCAAAAGCCTTTTCTTTTACATGGTTTTATTGAAAGATTTAGCTAGATAGGTTAAATTCAAAGTTTTGATGAATTAAAACATATGTATAATTTACATAATGCACAGGCACTTTACATAAGTTTGATTCTGAGTTTTAATTAGTTAAAATAGTATACAATTTATATTATATATAGGTGCTTGGTTCTTAAAATGTTTTATTTTACCGCTGATTCATTAATATATAAAATTTCAGAAAAACTTATTGCATGTATATTGTGCAATATTGTCTTGCATTATAAATGTCAGAATCATTTTTTAAATTTATTAAGAAAATCATTAAACCCTTAATACCTACAGTTTTTTGTTTTTTGGTTGGTCTAAACTTTTTGTTTGTTATATTTCTTTATTATTGTTTTCTAAAATGAAACCTTAATCATTATAGTTTACCAATTTTGACTATGGTTATGGTTTATTGGACTTTAGTCAATTTTTGTTCTTTTTATCTTTACTAAGTTAATAGTTAAATCATTAATTGATTAACATAAATTAAATACATTTTCATGTTTTGGCCATTTTTTTATTATTGATGATTAAGTTTTATAGCACCAATGATTTACTTTAAGGTCTATAGTTTACTAAAATAATTTAATCCATTATTATTGAAATTAAAAGTGAATTTTTTTAGATAAATTTTTCATTGATATTGAAAATTGGATTTTGAGTTAATAAGGCATGAAAAATTTTAGTAGATTATTTTTTTATAACATAAGAAATATGTATCGTTTCAAAACACATACAATGTTTTGTTTCACAGTATTATATTTCAATCATAACTGATCATTTTAATGATAATAATATAATATAAATAGAGCCCAAGTCAATAATTTAAATAAACCAAAATTTTAATTGATCAATATGAATGGTGAGAAAATTTTAATTTCTTATTATTAAAAATTATTTTCATGCTAGATTTATTGAAAAAAATACCAACTACAAGATGTGGTTATTGAAATTTTACTATATTTTAAAATAGGATGTGTTTTTTACTGTTTATTTACAATGAAAATCAATGTGTATGAACATTGTGTTTTTTTTTTTGCTTTTGTGTTTTACTTTTTTTATGTGATTGTTTTTTTTAACTTGATTTTTTTTTCAAATAGAAATCGCGTTTCACGAAGGCCTATGATATTATTTTTAATAATTTCAGTCTCTTTTACATTTCTTTTTTATCAAACATATTTTTAGAACATGAATTTATACATTTTTCCATTGTAGTCCTTAATTTTTTGTTCATTGATCATTTTAATCCTAAAACTTAATAACTAGGATTTTTTCATTTGTTCATTTGGCCACTAATTTTTTTGTTATTTTTAATTTACTATCGACTAAAGCAAAATCTTGAAAACCATTGTTTGTTTCTTTTCTTTTTTTAATCAACTATAATACTTTGTTTAACCTTTTTTGTTGCTTTTATTATTATTGTTTTTAAAAAAAAAACTTTAATCATTATATAATAGTTGTCTATTTTTAGATATGATTTGAGCTACTTTTTTTAATTAATGTTTTCATTTAATTTTTTATTTATTAAGTTTATGATTAAGCTTTTAATTCCTGAAATATTTACATTTGTTTTCTTGGTTTAAAGACCATTTTTTTGCTTTTTTTTTGTATCAATCGTTAAACCTCATTTTTTGTCACTAAAATTTCACTCGTTGTCTTATTTTATAAACTTTTTCATATTATTTCTCTTTTCTAAAAGAAATTTTTAACCACTATGGTTTATCTCTTGATACTTACAATTTTTTTGTTAGTTTTTTTTGCCACAAAACTTTGTCTTGAATTTTTTTATCTTGTTTCTTACTTTTTTTTTCTTATTCTTATAATTTTTTTTTCATTTGTTAATGATCAACACTATTTATATTTATTTAATGTTAACATGGATTAAACCGCCGCAATGCGCGAGTATCATAAAACTCGTGAACATCTAAAATTTGGTCTATTGATTAAATGCTATCATTAGAACCAAAACTTATCTTTTGGACGCCATTGTTTTTTGATATACATATAATATAAACTAGGCCTAAAGCCCATTTTGTCCCCTGAACTTTGCCAACCTTGATCTTTAATCCTCTGAACTTTGACTTTGTTCAACACGTCCCTTAAAACTTTGCAAGCTGGGACATTTTACCCTCTCAACCTAATTAAGTAGAGAATGTGCACTAAAATTAAAAAAAAAAAACATAGAATTGAATAGCTAACTAAATCATTTTTCCAATAGCTAACCATTATGGGCAAACAATAAGCACAAAGACTTCAGTTTCGTATTTGAGATTGCTTATATTTTATTTGTTTTCCCCTATAAGTTTGTGTTAAGACTTCTTATTGTTTGTTTAAAATAGTCAACAATTGAAAAAATGATTTAATTAGCCATTTAATTTTACTTATATTTTCATTTTAGTACGCATTTTTTATTTAATTGAACTAAGGGGGTAAAAGGTTATAACTTACAAAGTTTGAAGGGTGAGTCAAACCGAGTCAAAGTTTAGAAAATAAAAAATATGAGTTGGCAAAATTTAGCGGGCAAAAAGGGATTTAGGCCCTATAAACTAGCATTTATTTTAAAATTTAAAGTACTTACGAGAAGAGAAGGAGAAAGGTCTTTCATTTCTAAGTTTTACAATTTTGCAGACAATCAAATGGCAAAAAAAAAACTTAATATCAAAAGCATATGAAAATAATTAATTTTGAATAGACGTATTCTCCACATTCTATTTCTAAATCAAAGTCAAACATGCTAAATCGTGCTCATCATGGTTTCCCCTCCTCCAGATCAGACGAGCCGGGCGGGAAACTGATTAAACTAAGACCTAAATGGCGGGAAGAGACAGAAGCCCCAAACACATTCGCATACGAAACATAATTTTAGCCCTGCCTGCTCTGCCCTGCCGCTTCCCCTCACGAAAAGCAAACTCCCGAACCGACCCGACTCACCATCCCTTTTGAAAACGAATCAGCGTTTCCTCGTTGCCGAAAATGGGAAAGCGGACCAAGTCCAGAGCGGCCCCTGAAATGGAGGAGGAGGAGGACCAGCATCAGGAAGGTAGCAATCACTCTAATTCAGAAGCCCAGAGCTTGTACGAGGTATCTCCAGATTCAGTTTCACAGATTAATATCCCGATTTCCGAATTAGGGTTTCTTAGATTTGTCTGATTCTTGAGAATGTGCTGTTCGGTTCTTGAATTGAAGATGTGTTAGGCCTTGGCTCTAGGGTTTTCTCAGTCTACTAGGGAAAACTCTCTCTGACACATTTCCCTTGATGGATTCATGGGATGGGAACTAATTTCTTGGGATTGTTCACGGTTTACGCTATTTCTGGAATGGATTAAGATGCATGCATTGATTGGTGCTTCCACTTAACTGGGTGAATTAGATTAAAATGGTTGTTGCTAACTATTATGAGGTTTCTGAAGAAAAGTTCACGACATAGAAATGTTTTCGGTGGGATCTCTCGTTCTGGGCGTCGGAAAACAGACTACTAATAAAGATAAGAACTAGGATGAGGTGAAATTCAGATGACCAATCCTCGGAGAGGAGTGAGAGTGACAGAGCAAAGGCCGGAGAGTCTGTGCAAAACAATCACCAAGGAAGGCCTCTTAGAATGTAGGCGTAAGGTGGTCATTTATTATTTTACGGCTTACTACATGGAATATGTGCGCTAAGTTTGTTAGCGCCTTCTCTTGTTAAAAGTCTTGAACATTTACTCCTTGCTTGCCACAGCTTCGCAGCAATATTTTACAGGTTTAGCTTCTGACTGTATCAACGTAAAATTTTGTCAAGACTAGGAATAGTTGGTTTCATGCATGATTTCTTTCGTACGGACATTCTAGCAGATAATTTTTATTATACTATTTTTTATAGGATTGGTATGTGTTCCTTTTCTGGGGTTGTATAGGATGAGGGTCCCTTCTCCCTTCACAGATTTAAAATGCTTTCAGTATTTGTGTTCCTGCTTCACGTTCTGTATAAATGTTAATACAGTGTTTTTCTCCTTTTCTTTTTTTGAAAATGTTCTACTTTTGCTATAGCTGTGTCCTTGCTTCTCCACTCTCTGGTTCTAGCTACGTTGCTCAGTGTGACATGCAAAAAATTACAAGTACTTGTAGGTCCTTGGTGTTGAAAGGACAGCATCTCAGCAGGAAATTAAGAAAGCATACTATAAGTTGGCTTTACGACTACATCCTGATAAGAATCCTGGTGATGCGGTAATGTAGAAGTTGTATTGTCTTTACATTTTACTCTTTCCATTTCAGTTTCTCATTTTTTGCTGAAAATTATATTTTAACTATTTTTCCTTCTTTTGTGTACCAATTTCAAGCAGGAAGCCAAGGAGAAATTTCAGCAACTGCAAAAAGTGATTTCAGTTCTTGGTGATGAAGAGAAGCGAGCAATCTATGATCAAACTGGTTGTGCTGATGATGTGGTGAGTACATGTCAAACTTCTAGTCCTAATTGAAATATGTAGTCTGTGAAGTACATTCATGTTGTTTCATACATAAGTGTGAATATCATCTCTATAAATGAACTCATATCTATATATTGCTGGTGATGTACTGGCATGGGTATCAAATTTTCTGCTACAAAAATGGGAGGAACAGATATTCAGACTTCGTTAAAGCTTAAAGGGTTGAAAAGAATGGAGCTTGAAAACATTGACTCACACCTTTCCATTGCCATCCTAGTACTCACAGAGAATGCATGGAAGAAAATGGATCCATTTAGATTGTGTTCCTAATTTTAAGTTTTTCTTTTCTTGGTTCAGGACTTGGCAGGGGATGTTCTTCATGATTTGGGAGTTTTCTTCAGAGCTATGTTCAAAAAGGTTACAGAGTGATATATATCTATTGTCAGGAAATATTTTATTTTGCTTCTTCACTAAATTAACTTTGCTTATTTACTTTTAAGGTCACTGAAGCGGATATTGAAGAGTTTGAAGCAAATTATAGGGGTTCTGATTCAGAGAAGAAAGATTTGATTGGGCTTTATAAGGAGTTTAAGGGAGATATGAACAGGTTTGTAACATTATGCTTTCCTTTCCACTGATTCTGTGCGTGGGAATGATATTCTATATCTTTCGCATTTCAGGCTCTTCTGTTCCATGCTCTGCTCAGATCCCACGCTTGATTCACACCGTTACAAGGATATGCTTGATGAAGCAATAGCTGCTGGTGAGGTTTCTGTAGTTATTCGATGGATAACTTCTTATGTATAGACAATGTCCAAATCTCCAAGATGGTTTCATTTGTTCTGTCAGTTATTTGGTTAAACCCAGGCTATTGCATGATGCCATCTCCGTCTGATATTTTTGTATTTTTGTGGTCTCGATGGTGCTTCGGCTGGCAACTGGCTGGCACTCGGGATGTGGCACTAACCTTTGTATCTTTGTTATGGCTCAGGAGAGTTGAAAGAAACCAAAGCATATAAGAAATGGTCAAAGAAAGTATCGGATATAAAACCACCCACCAGTCCGTTGAGGAGGAGGCGGAAGTGAGCCTCCCTCACAATATATTTTTCCTAGTGAATAAACTTTTCTGTCCGGTGATGCTTAATATTTCCATTTTAGCAGATCAAGTAAAAAAGCTGAGTCAGATCTGATGGCAATCATATCCAGGCGCCAAAGTGAGAGGAAAGGGCGTTTAGATTCCATGTTCTCATCATTGGTTGCAAAGTACGGTGGTGAGGCGAGCTCTGAACCCACGGAGGAGGAATTCGAAGCTGCAAGGAAGAAACTTGAACATTCCAAGCCGAAGTCCACCAAAAAATCAAGGCGCTAGCATTTATAGATTGTTTTCGTATTCCTTTGGTGCTTCGGGGGCTTGTTTCTTCGTACAAAGACTTGGGATATGTTTAGTAACCCTTGTTGCAGTTTGCACTTTGGGCTTCCTACTGATATGTTCGGTTTCACCTCTTTTGTCCAAAAGATGCAGCATCCGATTGTTTGAGCGTATTTCAGTAGCTTTAAGGAGGGGGAATATCAGAGAAGCCATGGATATGTACAAATCCAGCATTCCACCTGTTGGTAGGGTTGTTTCCAAAATTTTGGGGCTCTTTAAGGGACACCAGATCAGATGGTTGTGGCTCCTTCGTTTTGTACTGAACTGAACTGCTAGTGATGTGATGCTATAATTCGTAAGAGACTGTGTAAGAGACCGTAAGTAATTATTCCATGCGTTTCACAAAAATTTTAAATATATGAATATTTTACATGAAAATGAAATTTTAAATATTATAGTTTTTAAATATCATTTTAAAGAAGGTTTTTCAATACATATTAATATAAATATGTTTAGATCAAGTTTTAGTTAGAAAAGGTAAAATAATCAATTAATGTGAAATGGGAGGAATAGTAAATAGCACTAGAATTGTTAAAAAAATAGCGTGTGTTTTAATCTTATTTTGAAGTATTATAAAGAGATTCAAGGTGCGGTTAGGGGTGTGAACTATTTGATAGAAATTGAAAAAACTGAAAAATTGAATTAATTTTGTTTTTTTGGTTCAATATTTTTTATTTTTCAGTTTAGTTTCAGTTAAAATTGAATTTCTTAAAATCGATTTCGATTGTGAGGGTCAATGTAACTGAAATAACTGAGTTTTCTTCTTTTTGTGTTTTTTGGGCTTCTACTATTGCCAGTAGGCTATCCCTCTTTGTTTAGGCCGAAAATATAGCCCAAGTGATCAAGGACAACCCAACTCTTTATGAAATATTTTATATTTTGTTGAACTATTATATTAAATTTCTTTAGCTAGTGTATTTTCAATGGAAGTAATAAGGGCTTCACGAATTTTTGTTTTTTAGGTCCAAAACCAAACCAAACAAAAAAAAATTGATTCAATTTTAATTGATTTTCATTCCATTTTTGGTTAATTCAGTTTCTAATAATAAAAAAAATGAAAATCAACTTAATTGACTAATTCGGTTCGGTTCAAACAAAAATGATTGAATGCTCAGGCCTAAGTGTGGTACTTTCGCAAGTGCTGCATCGAAGTTGCTATATAGAAATATAAGGGTATGAGATTCATGGTGCTAGTGCATTGGGGCGGTTTAATTCATATCAACATTAAATATGAATATAAACAGTGGTAATCATTGATGAAAGAAAAATGTTTCATGAAAATGAAAAAAGAAATGCAAGAACAGGGATAACAAAAAAAAGTCAAGTAAAGTTTTGAGACTAAGAGAGCAAAAAAACAAAAAAGATTCTAAGTATGAAGAGATAAACTGTGGTAACTAAAATTTTATTTTAAAAGAGAGAAGTAATATGAAAAAGTTAATAATATAAGATAGAGTGAAATTTCAATGACAAAAATTGGTGACTAAATGGTCTTTAGGCCAAGAGAGAAAATGTAAAGATTTTTGAAACTAAAAGCTTAACCATCAGCTTAATAAAGTAAAAAGAAACTAAATAAAAACATTGGCTAAAATGAATCAGTTTAAACCATACCAAAAAGTAGATAACTTATATAGTTATATTGACTAAAGTTTTGTTAAACAAAACAATAATAAAAAAAAAAAAGATTAAATGAAGTCACTATGGTTGATTAAAAAAAAATAAAAAAACAAAACTTGATTACAAAGATTTTACGTTAGAAGACAATAAATAAAAAAAATAAATTTTAATTGATTATCATAAATTTATGGGTAAATTGCACCCGCTACCCCTAACCTTTAATTGTTGTCTCACTTTTAACCCTAACCTTCATTTTGTTCGTATCGTATCCTTAACCTCAATAAAATATTTCATTTTTACCCCTTTTTAGACGAAAATGGTTATCTTGGATGGAAAAAGCCACGTCAGCATATTATTGTAGGGAAAAATGCTTGTTTTAAACCCTGTAAAAATCCCATTTGCCAAAAAAACCTTAAAGCTTTTGAATCTAACAAAAAACCTTAAAACTTTCTTTGGCCAACTCTCTCCTCCCTCTTCGGCAACCCCATCTTAGCTGCCTCCTTTTCTAGCGAACGCCCTCCTACCTCTCATCCTTATCTGGCTTCTTCTCCATGGTGAATTTGGTTAACTAGCTTCCTTCTAGTAAATTGAGCCTCCTTCTCGCAACGAAATCAAGTTCTATCTTCAGCCGCACCTCCTGGTCCTTGTGCACTTGTTGCTGAATCACCGTCACCTACTCGCCACTGAATCGCCTTCGCCCACTGACACCGAATGGAGAGGCAGTCAAATCGGGCTGCTCTCTCTCGCTTCCCTCTTGCCAATTGGGGCGAACTTGGATGAATTGCAATGAATCACAATGGAATTGGGCGAAGGAGAGGAACCATGAATCACAATTGAATTAGATGAAATTGGACCGGATCGCAAGTAGGGATGGGGGAGAGGAAGCGGGGATGAGTGAGTGGATGGGTGAGCGACTGTGAGGATGGTAAGTGGCAGTGGGTAAGGGAGACAGACAAAGAAAAGAGCTGGCCGGAGATGGGAGGACAAGGTGGAAAGGGAGGCCGGAGATAGGGCCACCGGAGAGGGATGAGAGGTAGGAGAGGTTAGCTTGATTTTTTGTCAGATTTAAAAGCTTTAAGGCTTTTTTGGCAAAAGGGATTTTTATAGGGATTAAAACAAATATTTTCTCTACAATAATCTACTGACATGACCTTTTCCATTCAAAATAATGATTTCCGTCCAAAAAGGAGCCAAAATGAAATGTTTTATTGAGGTTAGGGATACGCTACTAACAAAGTGAAGGTTAGGGTTAGAAGTGAAACAATAATTAAAGGTTTGGTGTAGCGGGTGCAATTTACCCTAAATTTATTGATGATAAATTTTTATTTATTCATTATCAAAATTTACTACAAAAAATATTCACTAATATTTGTAGATGTTACCAAACCTTTTCATTTGTTCTATTGGTTTCTAATTTTAAATCAGAATCATGCGAATTATAATGATTAAAGTTTTATTTTAGAAAACAACAACAAAGAAAATCAATAAAAAAAGTTAGAATTAAGAAAAAAAAAAGGAAAAATTTTAGGAATTAAGGATTTAACAATTGACTTAATAAAGATAAAAAATGGATTAAATAAAAAATAAACAAATTATGGTCACTAATGCCTTACTTCAAAAGATAGTGCATAAAATAGCAATGAAAAAAAATTTGGGGACTAAGAGAGTAAATAGAAAATCTAGTTAAATAATTATAAAATCTGGGGACCAATGTCGAACACGGACATAACTCAGAGTCTAAAATGGAAAAATTAAAAAGCTAAGGACTAGAACTGGATCTTTTTTTTTTATTTTGTCTTTTGTTTTTTTGGCTTTTTTAAAATGTGATTTACTCTAAATGTAATTTTAATATTGATGAAAAATTTACTTTCAATTTTAACAATTATAGATCAAATTACTTTATTAAACTACAAAACTTGAATTAAATAATTAATGCTATAAAATTTAACCATCAATAATGATAAAAAAAATGAACGAAATACAAAACTATGTTTACTATATGTTAATCAATTAACAGTCTAATCATTAACTTAACAAAGATAAACAAAAAAGTAAAAAAAAAAATTTACGAAAGCCAAATCAAGTAAAACTAGATTAAAAGTAGGCAAATTATAAAAATTAAAGTTTCATTTTAGAAAACAACGATAAATAAAATCAACAAACAAATATTAGGATGAAGAAAAAAATAGAAAAAATTTAAGTATTAAGAATTTAACAATTAACTTAATAAAGATAAAAAATAATTTAATTAAAAAATTTATAAATTATGATCACCAATATTTCACTTTGGAAGAAAATATATTAAAAAAAAAACTTGGGACCAAAAAACTTGGAAACCGCAAAAATTGCAACACAGGCCCTTAGAGAGTAGAAATCCTTGTGAAAAGAGGATCAAGCTTCAAAAAGGAACAAATCACATTCAGAAAAAGCAAAAAAAAAAAAAAAAACTGTTTATCTACATTAAACACTGTTGATAAACAGTAACGCATTCCTGTGTTAGAATATAGTATAATTTGTCACAGTCATTATCACATGATTTGGAATTGTTTTTGCACAAACTACAGAGGACAATGAGATCCTACCCATGGAACTTGCGATTACTTGGGATCCACAATCCAGCAGTTACAAAACTTTATAAATGAATGCGAGCATTGGATTCTAGTCCCGGTTCAAATAGATCTTGCGGATTTTCTGTTTGAAATTGTATTTTCGTTAAAACCCAAAAAAAAAAAAAAAAAAAACGAAGATCTAACATGATTTTGCATTTTATATTTCGCTATCAAAAGACAGGTATGGTGGGTCTGAAGCTGAAAATCTAACGGCTTTTGGCATCCAAGGCTTCGTCCTCCCTAATTTGTCTGCTGGCTGCTGCTTCAGCAATCAACTTGTCAAATATTAACACCTCCCAAGTTCCTCGATTTCATGAGTGGGGCAAACTCCGTATTCATATGATTCCAGTATTGTTTTTTTCTTGTCACCGCTTTCTAAGCCCATGAGCATTCCATTTCTCCAATAACAATTACTCATAGAAGTGACCAAGCACCTACTTTTTCCTTTCGAAGTCTCAACTAATTTTAATTGTTGAAATAAAGCCTCTCACATTTTGATGTAATGCTGAACGCGTATAAAATTTAAGAGAATTGTTACGTTATAATATCATAAAGATAGTGATAAGCGGAAACATTTTAGACAATTTTCTTCTTACTTCACTTCAGACTCAGAGTATTGTTTTTCGAAACTTTTAAAGGTAGGGTACCAAATTAACATAACTCCGAAAGTTGTGTGCCGATAGCGACTGAAGCCTCGCCAACTGTTCTGAAGCTTCAGGCCTATTGGCTGGCGGGTGACTGAATGAAGAAGAAAATTTCTCTTCAGCTTTTATACGGGCTGGGTTCCTTCCTTTTACCATTAATATTTTTTAATTTTCGTTTTAAAGATTGAGACGTCACAACTATATGGTGCGAAACATTCCTGGCGAGTGAGATTAGTTCTCCCATGAATCTGCAAATACAAGCAAGCTATCTCACCTCTGGCTTTTGCTTTTGCCCTCCAATTCCTATCCGGTGGCGGTGAGAGAAAGCAGTCGTTAAATTAAAAGATAATTTGAGCGTGATGAATGCTGAATGCGACGGATGTATCTGTGTAGTCTGATACTATCATCCATCACACACAAGCACAACAAGGGTCTAAATTAAATCATTAGTCAATACAATAACTCAACTTTCCAATAAGCCTCTCTCTCTCTCTCTCATTTCATTTTTGTTGTTTTCAATATGGTGGTGCCATATTGCTTCACTTGACTTAGGCCCTCCACCTCTCTCTCCTCTTCGATTCATTTGGTAAGTCATTAAATTTTCTACTCATTCACACTCCTGCTTCTTGTTGCTTTCCTTTTAGTGTTCCCTTCCCAGTTCCCACCTCCCATCGCTCTTGTTGTCATCATTGATAAATGTAGCGTTACCCAACTTTCTGTTTCTTTTGCGCAAGAAGGTTGGATTTTGGAGCTCCAATAGTCTCAAGGGCTCATCTTTTTCATGTAATTACTGCTATCCACATGCCACGTTTTAGCTTCAATTGTGATTATCTGCTTTTAAGCTTTCTATTTCTAGGGTTTCCCTGTAAATTTTTCCACGGAATCAACTATTTGTTGCCAGCATTCCTTCTCTGGCTTAGGCTTCTCTGATGGGTTTTGAATTAACTGCTCGGATCTTCTGGTTTGGCATCTGAAGGTCCTGATGGAGAGCCATAACGGCGAAACCATCTCCAAGATGGACGATTACGAAGTGATTGAGCAGATTGGAAGAGGGTCTTTTGGAGCTGCTTTCCTTGTTCTCCATAAACTTGAGAAAAAGAGGCGAGTTTGTTTCTTTCTTTTTTTATTTTTTATTTTTTAATTTCTTTTCTGTGTTTGGCTGATGATTTTGTCTGCCCGACCTCAAAAGAAACTGATTAGAAAAGTAACAATTTTGATACAAATAATCTTTTCTTTGGTTGAATTAATTCTAAGGCAGTCGGTGGCTGTTGTAGGGTGTCGGCAGAAATCGTCCTTTAGCAATTTGATTTCGGTTTCTTATAGCTCTATATCATTCTTGTTCTGTTAGGTACGTGATGAAAAAGATTCGTCTGGCCAAGCAGACGGAGAAGTTCAAGCGCACAGCTCATCAAGAGGTCTCTTTCTAACAGATTTTCTCCTGTTACTGGATGATTATTTTAGTATCAGGTGTTCTACGTGAATAAGTGTTCAATTGTATAGATGCTGCTAGTATTTACTTATAAATTATTTTTCTTTCTCTATGTTTTCTGCGAGTTGATGGGGCGGAGATTCTTTTTCTGTGTAACTGTTTATGGGGTGCTCTATTGTTGGTTTGCCTATCTTCTATCAACGTCACATGCTCTGATATTGAACCATGGTTATTACCACTAGCAATAGAATGATTCAATGTTGTGAAGAAGGAACTGCCTTGTGACAATTCTTATGCACTTGTTCTGTTGAATTTCTTCATTTTTTTTTAATCTTGGAAGTAATGCTATATTTGGACCAAGTTGGATTTGTGATAGTCAGGAATTTTGGCTGATTTTTGTGCAGGCATACATTTAAATGGATTATGACTCTCCCAATACTTTGCGCCCTTTTTTGTCTTGCAGATGAACTTGATTGCGAAACTTAGTAATCCTTATATCGTGGAGTACAAGGATGCTTGGGTGGACAAGGGGAACTCCATATGCATTGTAACTGGCTATTGTGAAGGAGGTGACATGTATGTCTCATGCAACTACCCCTACTTTGGTTTTTGCAAAAATATGAACTGAATAATGTGATTCATTTAAAGACCAGTCTGTATTACAGTTGTTTTAAAGTAAACATTCTAGCAGTTCAAAATTGGACTAACATAAAATTCTGTAGGTTTATAGTGTATAGGAATGCAAATGGTGAAAGTGTAAAGAGATGAACAGAGAGCTCAAAAGTTTTTACTGATTGCAGGAGTGAGATAATTAAGAAGGCCAGGGGCACATTCTTCCCTGAGGAGGTAGTCACTGAGATGGATGTTTAGTTGAACTCTGTGTTACATCTGCATGATGGTTCCTTGTTCTCTTATGCAATATTTGCTCTTTCGGAATTGATAGAAAATCTGCAAATGGATGACACAGCTGTTACTGGCTGTGGATTACCTTCACTCTAACCGGGTCCTTCATAGAGACCTTAAGGTATTATGCGCTCAGTTGTCTCCATGTCTGCAAAGGTTTGGTTACTGATGTTGCTGATGAATTTTTTGTTTATTTCAGTGCTCTAACATATTCCTTACAAAGGACAACGACATCCGACTTGGTGTGGAAGCAAAAAAGCTACTTTCTAATTCGGATCATTTTGGTTTTCACCTTATTTATTTTGATTTATGTTTGGTTTCCCTTCAATGTAATTACAGGTGACTTCGGACTAGCAAAACTTCTTAACACAGAAGATCTTGCATCATCGGTATGGAATGCTGAAAGCGAGCCGATATTTCACCTAAGAAATACTATTCTGTTTCCTTGAGTGTTTATACCAACTTCTGAAAAAATTTGAGAATTTGCTCACATAGTCTGAGAGCCTCATTTCCTTGTTTACAAACTCTGGTGGTTCAGACATAATAGTGCTTTGAAAATTGATGTCGTGATTCCTGGATTAATGCTTTTAATTATGCCAATGTTCTCTCTTTGTATTATTTCATAGGTTGTAGGCACTCCAAACTACATGTGTCCGGAGTTGCTAGCCGATATACCATATGGATATAAATCTGATATATGGTCACTTGGTAAGACTCTGCGCACGCTTCTACCAAAGAAAACCTTTTTGTTTCTTTTACTGTGTAATGGTGGCTGCTTATTGCTTCAGGTTGCTGTATGTTTGAGATTGCTGCACATCAACCGGCATTCAGAGCTCCTGTATGTTGTCTTTTGCCATAAGTTTTGATCTTAATGGCATAGTGATTCGCTCATAGTCTGTATAATACTTGGTCAAGTTTGTTAAGTCATGTACAACTCAACAGGACATGGCTGGGCTCATTAACAAGATAAACAGATCCGCCATTTCCCCACTTCCAATTGTGTACTCATCAACATTGTAAGTACTTGGTTGATGTTAGCTCTTCGGTGAATAGCCTGATCCACTCCTTTTGCGACATCTGGGACATCTTCAGCTAAGTTGTTCTGTGGTAGTACTCTGCTATTTGTTGATCACTTTGTGTTCCTTATTACAGGAAGCAGATAGTCAAGAGTATGCTAAGAAAGAGCCCAGAACACAGACCAACAGTGAGTGAGAGTAAACTTACTCCCATCTCTCCTTCAGTATTCATATAATTGCTACTAATGTCCCTGCATTTGAATACTTTTTAGGCTGCAGAACTTTTAAGACATCCGCATTTGCAGCCATATCTTCTTAAATGCCAGAATGCATCTTCTGTTTATCTTCCTATTTTCCCCATAAAACCTGCTAACCAATCAAAGGAGAAGACACCAAAAAAATCATCACCTAGAAAGCCTAGTGTTGGAAAAGAAAGAGAAGGCAAGGAGGTCAAGTTATCCAGTCGGTTTGAAAACCTGCATCCATTTCCAAACAATGATGATGCGCAACCAAGCAGTTCTGGCAGTGAGAAACCAGCATCTTCTGACAGCACAGATGATAACCTTGTGACCAAGAGGGTGGATCCAACAAGCTGCACAGTGGAGGTATCTCGCTGCATCAATGATTCCAAAGATGTTTCCTCTGACTCTGAATTAAGTGTTTCCAGTGGAGGTCATCAGCCTCACCTCATCAACAGCGTTCCTCAAGGAAAAAGCAATGACATGGAGCTAACGTCTGATGGCAGACTAGATTGTCAGCATGATGAACAAGAAGAACCTACTCCTAAACATGTTCAGAGCTTTCAAGAGGCTGATGATAAGGCAGTGACCAGGGAATCCCAGGAGACATTTTGCAGCTTGCAAGTTGTTGGAGAAGCTGAGAGAAGTGCGGGAAATGCTGGATCGAGCAATTCTAGCGAGCTAAGGAGTTCACCCCCTGCCAACGGAGAACATGATGAACGGGGATCAAGAGCGGAGGAAGTGTCAAGTCAAGATCTGTACTCAGAAGGCGCAAGTTTGAGCTGCTTGTCAGAAAGTAACCATGCACTTGGGCACAAAAACGGGATTACTGCAACAACAGATGGAGATAACAGCTCATGGCAACAAGAGATGGATAAAGTCAGCGGAATTAATCTGGGTCCAAATGAGATGTCATTGTTGAATTCACTTGCAGCAATGAATAGCGATGAACTGAGGAGGCAGCTGGAGAATCCATGTCAGCAGAGAGCTGATGCTTTAGAGTCTCTGCTTGAACTCTGTGCCAGGCTACTGAAGCAAGAAAAAATCGATGAGCTTGGTGGAATATTAAGACCCTTCGGTGAAGAAGCTGTGTCATCTCGTGAAACAGCAATTTTGTTAACAAAGAGCCTCATGTCTGCCCAGAAATTGAATGAAGGGGCCTAGCTTAAATGGGAGTGGTTGCCTTGCCTTCAACTTATTTGTTGCTGTGAGATTTGTTTTTCTTTATTTGGTTTTCTTCATTTTTCTTCTCTTTGAAAGTATTTATTGCTTGGGGAGTGGGAGTGGCTTGTGTGCGGTGCAGATTAGGAAAGAAAGAACGTATTTGAACTGCGGACTCTGTCGGCCTTGATTGAAACAGAACCTGTCTTAATAAATGAAAACGTCACCACCTCTTTACTTTTGCCTTTACTATAATTATTCTCAGTTTCTACGTCGCCCTAGCCATTTTTTTAATTCAACAACTTTATTTCTTTTTTTCAAAATGAAAAAAATAAAATAAAAATGATACTGTTCATGTTCAAGATGGATTTCTGGTGTTGAATTCACCGAATTAGCGTCCAGTGAATTAATAATTAAATTACAAGAAGTTAAAACACCAAAGAATAAATAATAATGAAAATATATAATATTTTCTTTCTTTCTTTCTTTTTTTCACTTATTATTACTATATTAAGTAAATACAATCATTTATTGTAAACCACGGAAATGAGAAATACAAGGGAAGTATTACCAGTTTAGTTCTCACACTTTTTAGAAAGAGCCAGTGAGGAGCCAACTTTTAATTGTTATCTTAAAAGTAGTAGGCTAGGAAAGATGCGAGGGAGGCTCCGAACAAGGAGCCGACAAGAGGCAGAGCTGCATCACTGGCAAGGGCAGGTCCAGGGGCCGCAGCTGGGGCCTCTCCAGTGGCCAAGACAGCGCCCATTGAGGCGGCAGCAACCATGACGACCGCACACGAGATCCTCTTCAATTCCATTGGGGTGAAAAGTTGTAGAAGTCGTAAAGCTTGCTGCTGAGGGAATGGAGAAAGGCCGCTTCTTATTCTTCTTCTCTTTCCTTCCTCCTGGTTTTGATTTTATTTCGTGGTGGTGTCTCCCGTTTTTCTTTCGTCTTTATAGAGGTCTAATCAAGAAAGAGAAGTGGCCATATTTAGAAGCAAAAACAAAATTAGTAGTTGCGCGTTTAGATCCAGCACGTGTTTGGTTCTGCATAATCCAAGGGTTAGTTCCTAAATCCTAACTGCAAGGAGAGAAAACATGGCCTCGGTTAATTTTGGTAGGTTTAGCATTGGTAATTTCTGTTACATAGTTTTCTTTTTCAAGAAAAAAAAAATACATATTTTTTGGCAAGCTATTTAGTTTTCCAATACTATTAAACTAGCGGAAGCCTTGTGTTTCGCTATGAGAATATTAAGGGCCAGTTTGTTTTACATTATCAGGACCCAATTAATGTGTTTTTGCATTTTGGGTCGGGTTGTGCCCGTGACCTAGTTTATGGAAAGATGAGATTATCCTTGAATTTTACTAAATCTGGCAAGTGTGGCCACCATATCTACAATATCCGGCCAGTAGGCAACTTCCTTGTCTACCTCCTCATCTCTTGATCTGGTTTGCTACCTTTATCGGCAATGATTTGCAAACCCGATCAAGTTGATTCCTAAATCCAGAGCAAAAAGATTCAAAAATCAAGAGCAAGTCGATTCGCAAAAGGATTTGAAATCCAGAAGCAAAATGATTCAAAGTCCAAAAGAAAAATAACTTGATCCAGAAGCACCGATCGTGTTTAGACGCCACCATCGTCTAATTGGTGTCTTGCAACTACGTTCAACTGGATTGGTAGTTCAAATACGAGGGTACATAGGTTTGGGGGATGATGAGTTTGGGCGCACACATGCTCGTCGATACCCTCAAGTGGAACAACATCTTCAGTGACGGGATCTACATCGATCAAGTCGTTAGGACACCTCTTGCCTTCTTCACTCCATGCACTGTCAAAGACCAAGGCTCCTCCATGGGCAAGACCTAGATCAGAGTAAACAAAATGGGTAAAAAAGAAATAAATTTGTAGACCCACACCATCTCTCAATCATTTGCGAAAAAAACACGTTAATAGCCTTAGATTAATTGCAAACGAACAGGCTTTTAAAAATTCTTTTAGAAATCTTATAATAAATGTTTCTTTGCCTACATAGAGTATTTTTGGAGAATTAATTCTTATTTCATAATTAAAGGATATTTGATACATTAAAAAGAAATTAAAATCTATATATATCCAAAAAATTTTAAAAACTATAGGTGAGGTTTTTATAGATTTTAATACCTTGTTAATTGTTATTTATAGCATGAATTGGTAATTAAGATTCATAAATACCTTAACATTTGTTAAAAAAACGCTTATATCTTAACGCGTTTACACCAATGAAGATGGTTGTTTAGGTGTTCGCACGAAGTGAACATGTCACGACAATATATCCTGATCAAGTGCGTCCCTCTGCAACTTATCCTCCGGCAGCCACGTCTGACCAACCACAGCTAGAAAACGGATACATATACCTTCAAGGAGAATAAGCAAAAAAAAAATAAAAAATAAAATTATTCATGCTATGGATGATGCTGAAAACGCAATGATGATGTCCCCATACAATACCACTTGCCAACTAAGGCTAAGCTCCCTCTTTTTGGCAACGCACACCTAATGCTGTCAATCATAATAAACTCCACAGTTCGGACACTAGAAGCCTCAACTGCAACCAAGTCAATTTATCAATACCTTCATTTGAATTAACCAAATAAACACATTTCTAACATCTCATCACCCCCCAAGTTTTCCTCATTATAGATACATCCAGATTAAATCACACATTGACAACGCAATAATGAACAACCTACAATGAATATAAGTTCCTAATTGACAACATTAACACTCAACAATTGTTCCACTGAAGAAAACAATGAAAACAGTCCCCTACAATGACAATTTTCCACAGGGGTATGATTTCAACGTGTAAAGGATCAATGGCCTAAATAGGAAAGTGGCACATATGCAAGGCTCCTAGTTGAATTGGGACAACGACATGAGACAGTTGTCCTAAGAATCAGAATGAAGATGCAACTACAACCTTCCACAAGACAGTAACAACTACTCAACTGTGAGGACTAAAATTGGCATTAATCTCTCAGAGAACACATGTCATAACCTCATCTCCCTCTTCTTCTTTAATGTATTAGATGGGAAAACTGCCAACCCCCACCCTAAAGTTTTCTCAAACCTGTAGTTTTGTCCCCTATACTTCAGAAACCTACACTTACCCCCCCCGGCCAAAGTAACTTCATTAATGACCGTTAATACAAAAAAGGTAAAATCCATGACCTGGCCCTCCTAATTTTCGTCCATTAAAATTTCGTGCCCATAACTTATGCATCTAACGATTTTGCCCCTTCCCTTCCCATCCCCATTAGCCTCCTCCCTCCTCCAACCTCTTCCTTCTTTTGCTCCTTCCTCACTGTGAAACCCACTAACGTCACCGTCGCTAGCAACTAGGAAACTAGAGAAAAAAAAACCAGAGAAATCACACTTTCATTACCATTCTATCTGCCTCCAAATTATCAAAGCCTAGAATGAAAACACAGATTAAATCTAGTACCATGAAAATCAAACCTAAGAGGATGGGTCATTTGAAAACGAATTTTCAAAGCAAAAAATGACTCGGAGAACAGGAGGTCAATCCGAAAACGAATTTGTTAACCAAATGAATCGGACCCGTCTTCAACGTCCTGGGACTTGAACAGGGACCCATCTTCAAATGCTTTGGAGAATTGTCGGGTTTTGTCAGTTGCCGCGATTCCGAGCCATCTTGTCTTCTGCTCTTCTTGTCCACGGCTGGGTCGTGCTGCTCGTCGGCTGAGATCGATGGCCATGAGATTCCCGATTGAGATTCGCCTCCACCGCTGCCGCATGACTCAAGTTCGCATGAATCGCCGATTCGATCATGGTGCTCTTCGGTTGAGATTCCGAATTTATGCTTGTTGGTCAACGAATTGGAGCAGGTCTTCTTCTTCCTCTTCCATGGAACTGGGCGACGAATCACCGCCGACCGGATCGATCCCTTTAGCCCCTCGATTTCACTCCTCTTTCTTCGCCCCTTGATTTCGACGAAATGGAATCGTTTTTGGCTCGGCTCCTACTCTGAGCCCATAGCCGCCGCCCGCCTCAACTACGAACCTTTTGAAATCGAATCAGATTTTGCTCGCCGTTCACGATTCCTCTGATTCGATCCCCTCTCTCTCATTTGCCGAGCTTCATGGTTCTCTAGGTACATTGCCGAATCGCCGGGCTTTGCCACTCATTGCTTCATCTCCGGTCGCCGCCGCTCCGGTCGCCATCCCTCTTGGTCTTCGGTTGAATCGGCAGAGAGAATGAAACCCCTGATGTTTCCATTTGTTTTTTTTTTCCAACTTTTAATTGAAGCTTTTAATTTGTTTACGGGATTGACTTGTATTGATACAGAAGTTGGGGGTAAAGTTTATAAGAAGGAAAGATTGAGGGATAAAGTTAAGCATTTTCTCTATTTTATTGTAACGGTGTTAATTTTTTAGGGAGATAAGTGTAGGTTTCTGAAAAATGGGAGATAAAACTGAAAGTTTGAGCAAAATTCAGGGGGATTTTGGTAATTTTTCTTAGATAGATATTAGTGGTCCACGTACCCTGTATTGGTACAGTCGAGACCACTCTCAATGCTGGTACAATCCTTATGACGTGCTTCCCCAATTTCTGTATGGCTCTTCAAGATCCACATCTCTTATTAGCCCTGAAGATCCAGATTCAGATTACTAGTGTAGAACAATGAACAAGTCTTTATCATACTGGCATCTACCTTGTACTATCAGATGACGTACAGAGTCCAGAACCATGCTCTTGACTTCTCTATGCCCAACATGAACAATGATGCCTTGTATCTGTCTGTAGATACAACTCATGTTCCAAACGAGACGTATGTCCCTCAACAGATACTTCGTGAGGAACTACAACGACTGATCCCTGCCTCTTGGATATCTGCATATGAATCTCTCCATCAGCAGACAGAGCCAGTCTAGTCAAAGAAACCCATTTTCCTTGATAGAGGAAATGGGCAGACGGAAATCTTCTTCCAGAAAGAAGAACCGTTAGAAGATACTGATGTCTTCTCCACTCCTGCAGTCCTTACCTTCATTCGGGAGCCCGTAGAATACTTGCATATACCAATTGAGTCTTTTGACTCTCTAGGTAATCCAGTCTACTCCTTCAAAGACAAGAAAGGTCACAAATACTTTGATATTTGTGATTGTCCAGATTGTTATCAATCTCCCTATGATGATGAAGAAACTACCAAGAAGATGAAGAAGAAGAAGCCTAAGAAGAAGTCTTCTCAACATCTTCTCGAGCAACGATATAATCAGGGTGATCCCGAAGTTGGATTACTTGGAGAACCCTCTGGCAAGTATGACTATTATGTCCTCTACTCCCAGAAGAAACAAACTACAGATGACATCTTCACAACTTCAGCTCCACCGCCAGGACCTCCTCCTGGACCACCACCTGGTCCTCCTCAACAACCCTTTGTCCAAATGGATGAAGATCCTCCGGTGATAAATCTTGACCCTGTTTGGCAACCTTCTTCACTCAATGTTACACTATCTCTTGAAGGAATTCCAACAGCCAAGTGGCATGAGAAATTTCTTGAATTTTATGCCTGGTGTCTCACTCAATTACAATGAGAAGGTGCCACCCACCTGAAGGTCAACTGTGCCTTCATTGCTGGTATGTCCGGAATCCTCAAACACTGGTTCATGAGTATTGGAGAATACCGCCAGCTAGAATTAGCCTAGACACCAACAACTACAGAATTCGTTCTCAAGCTATACAGAGAATTCATTGGTGAACCAGAAGCTCTTCTGGATATAGCAAGAGAAGAATTCTTCAAAATGAAGTGCTGCTCATACAACTGAAAAGATCTTGAGAAGCACTATGAGAGTATGCTTAGACGCTTCTACCTCATCTGCACTGGCTATGAAGCTGACAACAACCTGAAGCAGACATACTTAAATTCTGTGCCAGACACAATTGGCCAGGAAGCTCTCCGCATCATACAGCAGAGTGGACAAGCTCTTAAAGATTACTTTTTTGGCAAGCTCCACCAAGTTCTTATGATAGCTCTCAGGAAGCTGTGCAACACTCACTCCTTCTTCGAAGATTTCAACCAGTCCCAGAGTCTGTTTGATAAAGCCTGTCAGCAACCTGAGTTAACAATCAAGTGCAAAGACAAAGGCACTTGTAATTGCAACACTCCTCAGAAGAAGCACCATAGACGCAGAATCTATTCTCCTGATCGCCCTCGACGATTCAGAAGAAAGAAGAAAAGATTCTTCCGATACAAGAAGAATAACGGCAAATTCAAACGTTGTTTCATCTGCCAACAACCAGGACATTTTGCAAAAGACTGTCCTAAGAAGAACAACAAGTCAAAGAAGAAAATGGCGAACACTATCTCCCTGTCACTGGTGCTGATCTTTCCAATGACGACATGGAGTCCATTTTCTCAGAAACAGAAGATGAGGCATCTGGCCTCTTTGCTATTGAAGCCTACTCTTCAGAGTCTGATTCTGACCCAGAGAAAGCTTCAGCCTACACCATGCAGATCTCTTTAGTCCAGTCCTCTCTCTTTGCTGCTCAGATAATCCCTCAAGCCAAAATCAACATTCTCCTGGACAAATATGCAAAGGCAATCCCGGTGATTGCTCTGTTTGATACTGGTGCCACAAATACCATTGTCAATCCATCCCTCATTCCAGAGAGAATGTGGCGACCCTGCAATGAAAGATTCCGAGCTGTAAATGGTGTCTTCTATGTCACCAAGATAAGTAAGCCAATTCAGATCAAGTTCTCTCCTATAAAGTACGTAGTTACTACTGTATTTAGTTATAACCATGGCAGAGACATGATCCTTGGTTTCGACATCATCAAGAAGATATCAGTTCAAAGATGGATTGATAAAGGTCTGCAGCTACACAAGTTTTTCCTTCCATGGACATCAACTCCAAGACTTTACTCAACAGAAGGAGAAGCTCTCTCAGCAAGTCAGATACAATCTGAAAGTGACCCAGTATACGGCACAATCATGCAAGCCCTTATCCAGCAATCCTGTGCTGAGTCACATGCTGAGTTTGAACAGAAACATCCTTTTCCCCTTTGGAAGAATCCTAAGTTCTTCATCGAAATTCCATTCAAGAAGAATGATGATGTTAACCCAACAAAGGCTACCCATTCGGGAATGAGCCTAGAGAAGCAAAAGATGGCGATCCAAGAGCTGCAAGAGCTTAAGGCCCAAAACCTCATTGAGCCCACAACCTCTTCGTGGGCCTGCCAGGCCTTCTACGTCAACAAGCATTCAAAACAGAAAAGAAAGAAGCCTAGGCTTGTTATTGATTACAAGCCCCTGAATGAGTTCATTGCTGACGTCAAGTTTCTGCTACCACTGCAAAACACTCTCTTTGCCAATCTGACGAATGCCAAGGTCTTCTCCAAGTTTGACCTTAAGTCTGGCTTCTGGCAATTGTCGATCTCTCCTCCAGATAAATACAAAACCGTCTTCTGCATCCCAGACCACCATTACCAATGGACGATGCTTCATTTTGGTTTGAAGACGGCACCCTCATTGTTCCAGAAGGTCATGATCCAAATTTTTGAGCCGATACTGCAGTCGGCCCTTGTTTATATTGACGATATTTTATTGTTTTCCCCTTGTACAAGTACCCATTTGAAATTATTGGCTCAGTTTGCCCAGATAGTTAAAGATAATGGAGTAATGCTCTCCTAGAGCAAGATGGTCCTTGGTCAGACTTCCATCGAATTCCTTGGAGTCCAGATCAAAGATAGCAAGTACCATCCTCAGCCGCATATTGCTACCAAGATCATGAACTTCCCGGATGATCATCTCACGAGATGACAAGTCCAGCAAATTCTCGGCCTTGTCAACTTTATCCGCGAGTTCATCCTGAAGCTGTCTTCCATTCTCCATCCTTTACACGTGTACCTCAGAAAGACCTCTCTGCCCTGGTCCGACCTGCACCGACAAGCTATCCTTAAGCTTAAAGCAGTGGTTCAGAATCTGCCACCGCTTAAGATTCTCGACAAAGGAAAAAGGATACTTCAGACGGACGCCTCAGATGAATATTAGGGAGCGGTCCTCTTTGAAGAGATCAATGGTGTTCGACACGTGTGCTGCTACAACAGTGGAGAATTCAAAGAGTCAGAAAAGCACTACCACTCCACCTACAAAGAAATCTTGGCCGTCAAACATAGGATCGAGAAGTTCCAGTTCCACCTCATTGGTCACCATTTCCTTGTCGAGATGGACATGTCAGCATTCCCCTGAATGTTGAATTACAGACAGAAACAGTTCCCAAACACTATGCTGCTTCGCTGGTAACAATGGTTCATCCGCTTCAGCTTCGACGTCAAGCATATAAAGGGCACCTCCAACACTCTTGCCGATATCCTGAGCAGACCTTCAAAATCCTTCCTCAAACCACCTAAGCCTCCAAAACCAAAAATTTGAGATGGCCTCTTCCTCCTCCTCAAATCCCCCAGTTTTTAACAAGCATGACAATCTCCCGGTTGATGTTGAAAGATATGAGCATCAGTCCTTCACCTTCACCCAGAGACATCGAGTCTTTCACATCATGTCTCCCTCATTGAGAGGTATGGTTTCGACGATTGTCCTGTTAAACCTGTTGGGATTCATCCCCAGTTTCCTTTTGCTCATCTCTTCTTAATCCCTGATGTCTTCTCCTTCCCTCCATTAGCCCTCTGCTTTTTCTGGTACCTATGCTCTGTTCATACCATCGGTATTATATTTAATATTTCAGAACTCCACCAGCTCCTCTCTTATTCCACAAATTTCCATTCTGATTTCTTTTATGACCTCTCTGTTTTTTTTTCCTGGTTTGATCCAATCTGCACATGGATTGACCACTTTCATAAATCCTACAAAGCTCTCAACCCTGCTATCCCAGACCGCCGAATAGGCAACCAGCTAAATAATATTTCTCCCGCTAACTCCTGTATGAATTATGGGGTTAGCCATGTTATTTATTTCTTTCATAGGCCTATCACCTTTACCAAGTCTCCTTCTGGTCTTAAATTCATCCCTTCTCCCTCCTATTTTCATTATAAAAACCTAGACTTCAACCTAGCCCAAGTTCCATGGCAACGACATACAAAATACCGTGCCTTTATGCGAGAAGCTTATCGGTACAACCACACTGTGTTCTCTATGGAGCTCTGGCCCCATGACTCTCCTGAATGGCCATCATACCCAATGGACTACCAAGAAATGATACATGAAGCCCTTCAGTCTTTTGACGATCTTCAGCGTCTTCGCCGTCACAAAGAACGTCGAGAAAGAGCTATAGCTACTCAGAAGGCTATTAACCAGATCAACTGCCCTGCTCCAACTCCTTCTTCACCACTGACTATTGAAGAAGAAGACGAAGATCTTCTGTTTACCTAGACAGCCGAACACCTTATCATGCCTGACTGTGGTTGCGGATTCATTTGCATTCACTGGAAGCGTCCCAATGGACCTGACCTAGATGACCCGTCCATGGATGATCCACGTATCAATGACCTATACTTTTGGCGCGAAAGACAGACTCAGAGTGACTCTGAAGATTCAAATCACAATTGGCCTCTGGACCCATATGCTTTCCCAGAGCCCGCCTTCAGAGACAACAAAAAATGGAACTAGTGCTTTCCAGCTGGCACTGTACTAGTTTACAGCTGGCCTGTTAGTGCTTGTAACAGTAAGATTCCGGTTAGTGGCCTGTCACTTCCGGTCTAGTATTATTAGTCTTTGACGTAAGCCCTTACGTCACTAAGTCTGTTTGCTTCCTCATTCCTCCGCCTATATAAGGAGGCCTTGTTTCTCTTGTAATATATCCTGGAGCTAATATAGAACTCCTTTCTTATTTTCCTCTCTATGTTCTTATTCTCTTACTAGAAAATTCTGGCTAAAGGGTGAGGCAGAAGTTCTTAGTTTCTCAACTCTATCCGATAATCTAGGTTGCCACCTCGGTGGATCCTCCCAGCTTCAGATCATCTTCAAGCTTACTCTAATTAAGCTTGAAGGCAAATGATGACTTACGAGTTGCCACTCTGTGGATCCTCTCTTCAAGTCGTCCTCTGCCTTCAATCATAATTATTGTAATCTACCGTCTTCGATCCCCGGTGATATGTCCGGATAGTCCAGTAAGGTATTTTTCAAATATGTTTTTAAAAGGTTTTTCAAATAATCTTTAGAAAAGATTTATTTGTGTGGGAAAGTCCTAGAGAATGCCTCCTGGAACTCTGGTGCTCGGGGCCTGATGCTTATGGAAAAGTTGGCTAGAGCTTATGAGTTCATTGCGTGTTCTTGGAGTACATCACAGTTAATCTTTCCTGTTGATTTCCAGAATCCTGTGTTTTTTGCAGTTCTACTTATCCTTGGTATATTGGGCTGGAAACTGTCTCGTGCCACGGTAAAACGTACCATAGAGCAATTCTTCAAAAATCTCTGTGGAGGGTCTGGCTGAATAACAATGCCACATACCAGGATTAAACCTTGTTTTCAAATGATTTCAAGTAAAATGAGTTACTGGGCTACCTCGGAACCCATTTGGTATCAGAGCCACATTTGATTGTTCTACTATATTCAGATGAGTTGAGTTGTTAAGAATTTCTTGCTGATCCCTTAACCCAGATCTATTCAGATATGTCAGGAACCTCTACCCCTATGTTATCTCCTCTCCCCAGCCTACTCTGCCATCCTCCTGTTATCTCCCATAAGATGCAAAATGGACTCCCTCCTCGATGTCACAAAAAGAGGTGAGATCAAGCCAAGAGACGGGTTTATTGTAAAGAAATTAAAGGGAAATTGTAGTTGAGTCCCTTCCGATCTACACATGATTGATTGCCGAGCTGAAAATCGATGGTTGAGCATTGACATTCTGATCTACACATGATTGACAATCAAGTCCCCTATCGCGATGCCTCGCCTCTCCATTGTCAGATGGATATCTTTTTTTGGCGATCATTTTGAGAATCGGAAGGTCAAAGTAGTGGAGGAGGAGGAAGAAGTAAACAGAGGAGGGAGACGATGGAAATCGGCCGAGGCAAGTGTAATTGGCTTCGACTTCAGCAATTGGTGGTGATTGGCTTGCTGGGTCTGGCCCTTCTTCGGGTGGGTCTATTAGGTAATTTTCTGGTTGAAAGTTGAAGACCTTGGTATTTGGGTGAAAGAATAGAAGCAGGCTTTGAAAGAAAAATTGGAAAAAAAGAAAAAACAAAGAAGAAAAAATCTTCAACTTTGGTCTTCTAGGGAAACGTTAGATTGTGTTTATGGCTAAGATGAAAGCTGAATTGAAAAAGTTGAAACATGAAGAAACAATTTTGGAGAGATAGGGAGGGATCGAGGAGATGAGGTGTAAACTTTAGGCGGTCTAGAGAAGAAGTAGACGACGAGAAGAGAGGGAGTCGGATGAAGGAGAAGGAGACAGCCGGAGGACAGGAGGTGGACGAGGGAGGGTTCGGCGGAGGGGGGAGGGGAGGGGGGTTTTTTTATTAAAATTAAATGTTTTAAGGAGAATTTGTTGGAAGAAAAATTTTCAAGTATTAAAATTAACATTTTCTCCTATTATTTATTGTGTCAACATGGCAAATTGTCCACTTTGACATGCCACGTGGTATTTTCCATCTACAAAAGGTTGAAAATGGAACATTTAAATGAAGTTAGAGATTTTTTATGTATGAAATTGAGATTAGGGTCTAAAGTAGTATAATAATCAAAGGTTAGGGGCTACAGATTCAATTTACCCACTGTACATGAATAGAATGGGGTTTTGCTTTTGCCGTACGTTGCTCTGTACTGGCAAATATACATGCTGAAACTTTGATAATTGTAAACGGGGTCCAACAAATATCCACAGCATTTATCTAAAATTGTCGAGCATTAGTATAATACTAGTACTTGGTATATCTATCCTTTTTCTTTTCTATTTTATTTTAGTCTACTTTTTCCAACAGATAACAATTAATGGAGTAATAAAATAACAACCCAAAAGGGGAGGGGATCAATAAATTACAATTAATGGAGTAATTTGAATTGCATCTAAACCTATCTGTATTGTACTGGACATGCTGCTGTAGCTGGTTCTTGTTTTTTGCATTGCATCTAAAGATTAAGAAGCAGTACCATTTGATTCTTGAATGTCCAATTGGTGCTCGGCTACCATGATACATGAATCTGCTTCCAGGGATGAAATCGAGCTCTTATCCTTCAACAACGGCTCCTTGGGCAAACTCAGACTGTCTGTTGTGCATTGTACATCCGGTGTTATGCCAACCTGATCGATGTCATGCAATTGAGGAGATAGATACTTGGCAACCGTAACAAATAGGGCAGATCCATCATGCAGCTCTGTTACACTCTGTATGAGGCATATTCAATAAATTAAATCAGAGACAGGTTTGCCATTGCCCCGGAATCTAACTCCAAGATCAATTGACAATGAGTGACACGACTCACTCACGAGTATATTAGGATCATGCTGGGTCATGGGTTAGTTTAGATGGCAAAACATTTCTTACACAAGTTAGTCTTCAGTTTTTAATCTGGTGTCTGCACTACACAACTAATTAACCAAGAGAGGCCCCTTGTTCTACAAACCTGAATTTTCCCTTTACCAAAGGTCTTGTGCCCCACAAGGGTGGCTCGCCCGTTGTCATGCAGAGCGCCTGCCAAAAGCTCGCTTGCGCTTGCACTTCTCTCATTGACCTATTATGAGAAAAAATGCAAGTAAAAAACTTCAAACTGTAAGATGTTGGGTAAATTATTAGCAAAACTAGTCAACTGCGCATACACTCTGTGCTTCTCAGTGTTCAAAACTAGCTTGTAAGATGTAAGGTGAAATCATTTGGGATGTGCTCACAAAGTGAAAACTTAAGAAGTAAAAGTCGATTTCATTAAAAGCAATATAGGAAAGTAAAAGATAAATTTATTCAATCTTTGAAGCTAAATCAAACTAGTTTCTAATTGAATAAGGAATGACCTTTCAAATTAAAATAGTGATGACAAACTTTCTCAAGCTAGATTAAAAGAGAGCATAGGGTAGGAAGAGAAGCAAGAAAGAGAAGAAGCTGGACAAGTTTTCCCCTACTATTGGATTCCCAAAGTTTAAAATGCCTCTCTAGTATTATTGCACAAAGTATTGATAATTATATCTTTAAAGCGAATGTTTCAAGGAACAAATGAGAAAGATGAGAAGAATGACAAGGGATGATTTTTCTTCGAGTTCGCTTGATACTCACAAGAACAACGAGTGGATCATGAGTAATAGCATGGCCATCAATCATTCTGATGGGTGACGTGTTTCCGTCACGATCAATTGTGTATACAAGAGTCTCATCTCCATCCAGCCAGATCTGAGCTACATCAAGTCCAGCTTTCACTAGACCACCCTGCACAATGCATTTGGTACAGAAAATTGAGAACCAAAAAATCTTCGGAACAGAGTCATTCACTCAAATAACAGGGTGCTGGTAGGTTACTGGATTGTTCCGTAAATCCAGTATGTACGAATGAACACCCTGTCTCTCCATGTCATTAACTGTATTCTCCATATCAGCAGCAGCAGTCTGTCAAAGGGGAGAATACAATGCTCTAAGAAACCTGTATAATAATCATAGCAACCCACTTTACAGCAGACTGCTAATATCTCTGATTCACTACCTGAGAGAATGTTGAAAGCTTGACATAACCAGTCTTCTCTAGATGTCCATCTGGTGCCATATGAGGAATGACAGCACTGGATACTGGTGAAAGCCTTATATATTCACGTGGTAGTTTGAACTATAGAAAAGAAGAAATTTTCTTTAGCAAAACAGCTTCCATTACAGGAAAAAGCAATTATAAAAATATAAAGAATCAGCTATCTGGTTAATGTGATTATTATCTGATTATCCTAACCTTCCTCTCTATGAATCAGAAACAACTTATAAGCAGACATTTGAAATCTTTGCACTAAATGAGAATGTTACCTCTTTGATACCAGAATCACTCCCTGAACCTTTTCCCTGGCAAAAGAAAAAAACTATTAAGGACATAGATCTTCAGCTTAAAACAATGCACCATTATTACCAGATTTCAAAGAGGTCATGCTAAATCATATGCAAACATCAACTTATGATGGTTATCTATTGTCATCAGTTTCACAGGATCTTCAGTTCACTGCCTGCGACTGAGATTTAAAAATGGGTGAAAGTGCATTCAAGAGATAAGGTAAAGTTCAACAAGAGAAAGTACATTGCACATGCATCAATGAACAAAATACTATTGATCTTAGCATTAATGTCCATAGTTTGAGGTGATAATTAGTAATTACAGTGTTGACTTTTACTGTAACAGATGTTCCAGCATTTCCCCTAAGCCTTTGAGCCGCTGCTTCACCATCAATGCCATCAAGTCTTTGTCCTGACCAACCAAAGAACAGTTTGAAAATCATAAACTATGTCTTCATACCTTCACGCAGAATTTTGAGGAGGCAAATGATACAGAAAGCAATTACATTATATCTATAACCCATAATTAGGTAAATGCACAAACACATCCTAATCCCGAACAATTAGAAGACAAGATTAACTAGACGTGATAATAGCCTGACAGAAGTTCCAAAATTCAGTTCAATCACACCAGCTTCATAGTTTTTCCCTGACGAGAAAAGAACCAAGCACAGTAATATCACAGCTAAGCAGTTCCTGAAAGAAAGATACTAACACTTGAGAGTAAGAAATTACCATTAATTTCGATCAGCTCATCTCCTTCATGTATACCAGCACGGGCAGCAGGACTACCTTCTACACAAGACAAAACAACCTGCATTGCCAAAAATGAAAATAGCACAGCGGTGCACAAACTTGCGGCCAATGCTAAAACTATAAAAATGAAATCTTGAAAACAATGAAGGGTAGCATAGTTGCATTGATTTTATGTTCGGTAGATAGGTGGCATGAGATATCATCAAAAGGCAAAATTGTGGTCTGATATAAACCAAATACCAAGCACCAGAAAAAATACATTGTGATGCGAGAGGAGTGTTAAATTGCAGAACATATTTTTATCAACAAATTTAAAAAATATTAAAAAGAAAAACTTTCCCGCCAAAGAAGGGCAACAGAAAATTTGAACTGAACAGCAATCAATACCAAACCTTCAATTGATTAATAAACCAGATTATGCACTAAAATATAACGCTTGAATTAAAAAAAAAAGAAAGGTAAAATTATACTACTTTCACATCAAAATCTGGCCAATGTGCGGAAATTCACAATCAAAATGATGGTTAATAAGCCATTCCAAAGTGTCAGCATCCATTGGTTAAAAAAGAAAAGAAAAAGGGGATAGTTCCAATCACTAACCAAATGGCCTTTTCTTGGCTCAATGCTAATGAATAGGCCAACTCCTTGCAAATTCCCATCACTGCCAATTCTAAAACTTTGGTATTCCTGAGAACAAAAACTCCTCTGTCAGGCAGAAAACTATGAAAACTGTATACACCAAACTCACTGACAGTCTGGCAACCGCAAGTTGGTGCACTTCAGTCAGTCCTATATTTGTCGTTTCACTTACAAAACCTTGGGAAGCCAAACCAGAAACAGGACAGGAGGGGTAAAATTTGATACCTTGGGACTAATAATCCTAGTAAACGGATCTCCAAGGGTCGAAATCATTCCTTTGACTTTGCTATACGCAGCATCAGCTGACCTTAGAGGAAACATTTCCATCATCGTTTGCTGCAACTTCAAATCCCAGTCTGCAAGAACACAATTCACCAGTGTCTCAATTCATCAAAATGCCTTCTGAAATGAGAACTAATCCTCATGTGGCTTGGCTTAGGTTTACAAGTCTGATGCAAAATCCAGAACAAATTCCAATCCACGTTAGATATGAAAATACTCGACTCGAGCCTCCCTCCCTCCTAAAAAACATACCCTGGTGGTTATATGTCGGGTCTACAAATGTTTCACGAATCAAACCCCAAGCCTCCACGAGGGTTCTTTGCACAGTATTGACCTAATAGCCAAAGCTTATCAGCTTAACAACTTCAGTTGGTCAGATCAGTAGAATTGAAAATCGCAATCAATAGTAGAAAAGAAGCAAATAACCTCCTGGGCGCGAGCAACGGGGAAAGCGACCGTCAGAGGCTCGGCAAAGGCCGGCGAGTAGGAGCAAACAGAGGCAAAAGCGGCGGCGGCGGCGGCCCAACCTACGAACCCATTTGCAAATGAGTTGATCAGATGCCGGCAGTAGGATTCCGGCTTCTGAACTGCTTGACGAGGACGACGATGATGAGGAGAAGCGCATGCGCATGGCGAAAAGGAGCCCTTTCTCTCGCGCAGTCCTCGATAACCGCAGAAAAATCGACGCGAAGTTATGTGGAAGGAAGTGGGTGTTCCGGGGTTGAGAACTCCCAAATTCGGTATCAGTGACTCCATTTATTTCCAGTCACTAGCTTCAACTCTAAGGAGAAGGAGAAGGAGAAGAAAAGGCGACGAGAATTCAGTTTCTTCTTCCTTTCCTTTCCTTCCAATCACAAGCAGAGAATCAAATTAATGAAAATTTCATGGTAGTAGTATATTTTTAACAGCTAAAAATGAAAATCCTCTTCTTGTGAGTGATTCTTGTTAGATCCCAGTGGGGCCCAGCTTGAATCTTGTGGCGGAGAGGTTCATGCGTTTGCTTGTCGTAACAAGCAAGTAAGAAAAGGTCCGCAACGGCAAACATGGCGACGCCTCCCGGCAAATTTCACTGTATCGAGATTATAATAATATGCGTACACGTATTTTCAGTTCTTCAGTTGCAGAACTAGTACTGTGCAACATATTTTCTTTTGATTAGTCTAAGGTAAAAGTAAAAAGAACACATAAAATTTTTCACTATTTTAATTTTCATGTTAAATCAAATGGTTCAATAAATATGGGGATTGAGAAAATGTGTAACAATTGTTCTTTCTTAGTTAACCGAAAGTGACTTCTAAATTATTACAATAAGTGATCAATTTAATTTGTGTGTTAATTTTTATACCTATTTTAGGTTAATTTTTATTATAATTAAGTGATTTATTACTCTCACTTGTTTAGTTTTTATTTTATTTAGGTTAGAGAGCTTTCCAAATGAGTTGGCCAAACTTTTATGAAGTAAAAGGATTGAATTGCAAGAAATTATAAAGCAAGAGTTGCACATAAAATTGGAGAAAATTACCTCATAGTTGACTAAAATACGCTTTTTATGATGTTATGTTATATTTTAAGTCAAAGATGTTTTAATTATTTGAAATTCTAAAGGTTATGGATTAGAAACTCTGCAAATATAGAAAAAAAAAAAGGCAGCCGTAGGGGAGGGAGGGCAGAGTTGTTGCTAAGAAAGGAGACGAATTGGAACAGAAGTGAAGTTAGAAGTTGATCGGAAAGAGAAGAAAAAAAAAATAGAAGCAAATCAAGCGAGGACAACTTGTGAAACAAAGAAGGGAAAATGAATTTTGGTTCTTAAAGAAAGAAGGGCCACAAGGGCCACACCAAATAAGTGTTGATTTTGAAGCTTTTAACTTAAAACCAGGCAAGAGTTTTGAAGCTCATTCATTTACTTTTTTTGAATGAATGCAACAGAGGCTACTTATAGCCTTTACAAGTAGTAAACAATATCACGAAAAATCCATGTTGTACATAATCCTATAACGTATCTAAACAAATACTCTTATCCCTATAGACCAGGGATTTATTAGCAAGTAAATAACAAACATAATATCTTAAAGATAAGGCCATGCCTTAGCAAGCAAGTAACCTAAGGCTCCAACATGTCCTCCCTTAAACTGCACTGCATCTTGTAGTCAGTTTATTCTAGGTGCCACGCATATGCCAAGCAACTCTCTTAGCTTCAAGAAGACTTCCAGCTTTAATGATTTGGTCATAATGTCTGCTGCTTGATCCTTTGTTCCACAATGCACTAACTCAATGATTCCGTCTTTAGTTAAATCTCGAAGGAACTGGAATGAAACATTTATATGCTTGCTTCTGCCATGCATGATAGGATTCTTGGATAACTTAATAGCTGAGTTATTGTCACAAAGAATGGTAGTGCATTTACCTTAACTGTGACAAAGTCTTTTAAGGATTCTCTGCATCCAAACACTTTGACAGGCACAAAGAGTTACAGCAATGAATTCGGCTTCTGTGGTAGAGAGAGTGACCATTGGTTGTTTTTTAGATTTCCAAGCCATAGCGCCTGAGCCAAATAAGAACACGTACCCAGATATGCTTTTTCAATCCTAGAGGTCTCCTGCGTAATCACTATCTGAGTAGGCCAGCAAGCTTCCTTCTCTGCCTCTTTTGTAAAGGATTCTCAGCTCCATAGTGCCTTTCAAGTATCTAAAGACCCTTTTCATAGCTTGTTGATGAAAAATAATCAGCCTTTCCATGAAATAGCTAACCAGACTTATCACAAACATTAAGTCTGGTCTAGTGGCAGTTAAATACATGAGACTACCCACCATTTGTTTGTAAATTGTAGCATCAACACTGGTGCCGTCTTCATCCTTTGTAAGTTTAGTCCCCAGCACAATTGGGTTATTCACTGAGTTGTATTGTAACATGCCAAACTTTTCAAGAATTTCGTTTGCATACTTCTTTTTATTTATAAAAATTTCAGTTGAGTATTGTACCACTTCTACACCGAGAAAGTACCTCATTTTCCCCAAATCTGACATGTTGAACTGTCGCTTCATGGATTCTTTGAATTTTTTGAACATGGACTTATCGTTTCCTATAAAAATCAGGTCATCTACATACAAGCTTACTATAAATAGTTTCTTACCATTGTCTGTCTTTACAAATAGAGTTTGTTTGTATGGGCAACGTTCAAATCCTTCTTTAACAAAGTAGGATTCTATTTTGCTAAACCAAGCCTTAAGAGCTTGCTTAAGTCTATAAAGTGCTTTGTTTAACTTGTATGATTTGTCTTTGGCTCCTTTTATCTCATAGCCTTAAGGTTGATCGACATATATTGCCTCTTTTAATTCTCCATGCAAGAAGGCACTTTTTACGTCGAGTTGATACACGTTCCATCCTTTGTGGGTAGCAAGTGCTAGAATCATTCGAATGGTATCCCAACAAGCAACAGGAGCAAAAGTTTTAGTATAATCAATTTCAAATTGTTGTGCGTAGCCTTTGGCTACAAGTTGGGCTTTAAACTTATCAACTTCCCCTTTTTCATTCAGTTTGGTCTTGTATAGCCACTTCACTCTTACTATTTTCATTCCCTCAGGTAAGGCACACAGCTCCCAGTTCCATTTTTTTCAATAGCATTGATTTCAAAATCCATAGCTTCTCTTCATTTTGCACTTCCTTCATCTTTAGATAATCCTTCTCCACTTATAAAGTCTTCCATCCAGGCTAGTGTTTTTCTTCTCCTCCCTTGATCTGGAGTTGGCTCATCTGATGATGATGAACCAGACGTTGCTCTTCTTCAGATATGTGATCATGTTGCTCGTCGTAAGTTATTAATTCTTCTTTTTCCCACTCCAGTATATCATTTTTAGGGGATGTGCTCTAGTTCCATTCTTTATCTTCATCGGACACCATATCCATACTTATCACAATCTTTTTTGACATAGGATTAAATAATCGATATGCCTTTGATTCTTCATTCATGCCTAAAGGAACACACTTGTAGCTTTTATCGTCGAACTTTTGCCTCTTATTGTCTGGTATGTGCACATTTCCTATGCAGCCGAATATTGTGAAGTGTGCAACAGAAGGTTTAAGTCTAGACCAGGCTTCTTCATGTGTCATGTTTTTTACTGCAAAAATGGGGCAGGACATGGATTGCCCAGTTGACAGCTTCTGGCTTGGAACATGTTTTTCTGACAATATGCAGTGCACCATATTCATAATAATTCTACTTTTCCTTTCTGCCACCCTATTTTGTTGTGGGGTGTTGCAGTTGTAAGTTGCCGGCTGATTCCATTTTCTCTACAAAACTTGTTAAATTCCTGATAGGTAAACTCTCAACCTCTATCAGTTTGAAGAGAACAAATATCGTTTCTTTTTTTTTTTTTTCAACTAGACACTTGAACCTTTTGAAATAGCCAAAAGCTTCAGGCTTTTCATGTAAGAAATAGACCTATATCTTTTTGCTGAAATCATCAATAAAGGTGAGTAGGTGCCTTTTGTGGCTATTAGTTTTGAGTGTGATGGGTCTGCAAATATTAGCATGAATCAGTTATAATCTTTATGTTGTTCTCCACTAACCTTGCTTAGGAATGGGATCTCGGTGTTGCTTGCCAATTATGCACTTAGTGCATACTTTTGATGAAGGCTCGAGAGATGGTAGGCCATTTACCGTTTCCTTGCATGATAACGTTCTTAGACCTTTGTAGCTAAGGTGCCCTAGCCTTCGATGCCATAACTAAGTTAGGTCATCAGAAGTGGTTTGAAGACACACTGGACTTTGAGCCTGTACTTTCATCGATGTGTTGGTTTGGACCTCAGTTTGTACTGTTGCAAGTAAGGAGAACATTCGATTGGCAAACATGGTGGTTTGTATTATTAGACCTTTTACTGGGTGGTAGATCTTGCACATACCATTTTGAATCAAAATAGCCAAGTTTTTCTCCTACAGTTGACCAACACTAAGTAAGTTACTTTTTAACTTTGGAACAAAAAAATACCTTACTGATTACTTGTGTCATTCCATCAATTGTAATCGAATACATCATTTTCCCATAACTACCATCTTCATGTCATTGCCCAGATTTATGATTTGATGATAGGACTCATCCAGATTGAAGAACCAAGCTTTGTGGCCACACATGTGATTACTACACCCAGAGTCAAAAAACCACACTTCTTCTCTTTTTGTTCCATAGAGGTCTACATGGGCCATTAGGAGCACTTTTTGATCTTCATCAAGAGTAGTCTGCATTTTTTTTCCCAACTAGGACACATTGAAAGTGTCCTAGTTTGTGGTACCTGTAGCATTCAGCAGTCGCTTTTTTAAATGTCTGCCTCCCTTTACAGCTTCATTTTCCTCGAAACATGCCTTTCCCTCTTGCCCGTAAGCCAGACCTCTCTTCATGATTGACTTTGAGGGCTTCTTCTTTATTTCCGTGTCCATTCATTCGTTACTCGTGCATCGATAGACTACTTTGTAGTTAGTCTATTGTTAGCACCTCCAGGTTGTTGCATTCTTCAACGGAGCACACCACATAATCAAACTTTGTTGTCATTGATCTGAGTATCTTTTCAACAATCACTACCTGCTCCATTCTTTCTCCATGTGATTTCATCTTGCTCGCAATTGCTAGGGTTCAAGAGAAGTACTAATTTACCGTTTCTCCTTCCTTCATTTGTAAGATTTCAAACTTTCTTCTTAGGGCTTGAAGTTAAGCTCGCTTCATTTTGGTTGATCCTTAAAACTTTTGTTTCATGGAGTCCCAAATATTCTTGGCTGAATATCGGTTAAGAATCATTTCCATCATAGTTCGATCAATAGCTTGGAAAAGATAATTCTTCACTTTAAGATCCTTGAGTTTTAACTCACCAATGGCCTTCTTTTGTCCTTCGGTCAACCTTTCTTCATTCGCCACTATTGGGATTCCTTTTTTGAGCAATGCCACTACTCTTTTGATCTCAGAAAGTTTTCCATGAGCATGGCCCAATGATCGTAATAGCCATCAAACTTTCTTATGAACTTGAAGCCATTCTCTCAATGTTTGTTATGGTTCTCTTTTTCTTTCAGAAATTGCTATTTGTCTTTCTTGGTTAGGTCCTGTGATAGGTCTCTGATACCACTTGTTGATTTTGAAGCTTTTAGCTTAAAACCAGGCAAGAGTTTTGAAGCTTATTCATTTACTTTTTTTTGAATGAATGCAACAGTGGCTACTTATAGCCTTTGCAAGCAGTAAGCAGTATCATGGAAAATCCACATTGTACATAATCCTATAACGTGGCTAAACTAAACAGATACTCTTATCCCTACAAACCAGGGATTTATTAGCAAGTAAATAACAAATATAATATCTTAAAGATAAGGCCATGCCTTAGCAGGCAAGTAACCCGAGGCTCCAGTAATAAGACAAATTTGGTTCTTTTCTTTTCTTCCTCTAGTTATTTTCTAATTGATTTTGGATAATCTTTTATGGCTTGTTCTTATTTCATGGGATTAATGACTTTATTTTTAAATCTAATATGAGAGGCTAAATTTTTATGTTAGGATTAAGGATGTAGCCTAGTTGAGTTATTTTAATTTATTTATTTGGGTTGTGTTTTAGTCTATTTCCTTCGCAACAATGAGTATTGTCTATGCCCTATCACCATAGATAATTTATTTAGGGGTTTGAATGAGGTATCAAGAAACGAAATTTAATTCGTGCATTAAGAAAATAAAATTACAATAATTAGGATAGAGATATACCTCTTTATTGTGATTGTTTAAAGTGGCAACCTGAACTTAATGAGTTTAATTAATTATACGAGAGATCGAGAGATAATTGTAAGTTAATCGAACACGTTAAAATTACTTAAGAAAGAGTTGTAATACTATGAGTGATTGTTGACAACTAAAAATCTGCCTAAATAATTAATTGGAAGACCCTTAACTAGATGAAATTCAAATCTTAACTATCCCATAATTGTTTTCTTCCTGATTCATTATTCTCGTCATTGGTTTAGTTTAATCTTATTTTAATTTTAGTTAATTTTACTCCATTGAAATCTGAACTTATTTTTTTTTATTTTTCATAAACAATTAAATATCCGTTCTTCGTGAAATTAATATCTTGGTTTATCATAGGGATTAAAACTTGCTACAACTGACCCTATGTATTTGCAGAATTAGCCCTATCAATAAGTTAATTCTATAAATTTGATATACATAACATTCATGATTTGATGAATGACTATACTTCAAACTTTTTTCATGTATTTCTAGAAAAGAGGATGAGAAGTCCATATTAGAACCTTAAACCTCTTCATAATGTCTCCAATTGAGGTAAAGCTGTGAGGACCGCATGTAATCTATTTAAGGAGTTCAAGGAATTTTCGAAACAAATTTATGACATTTTTTGGATCGAGAATTACCTACGGTAATCTGTTCCTCTTGTTTAGTGTGAGAGCCTCCAGGACTATGTATTAGTATAACCTCGTCGCTTAAGCCCTGTCTGAGAGTCCCTAATTTTGGGAACATTAGTACATGGCTACATATTCTAGCATGCAGCAAACGTGAAACTAGGTATGTCATCAGATCAGGGTGTAGGAGTAGGAGTAGGGGGCCAACTGAATATTATATTTACAGATTAGATTACGGAGTGAAAAAGCTAATGACCTCCGAAATCTACAAAATTATCATGGAAGAAATTACTAAGAGAGTTGAAACTATAAAGAGAGTCTAAGTCGGGTAAGTCACCCGGGATCTCGTATTCTGACAAAGGTTTCGACAACCATTCTAAATCCTGAGCCTTTTCGCTAGGGCAAGGGCAAAGGTTGGTGGTGGAAGGAGGCATGATTTTTCCAGCACGCTTACTCCTTGGCTTCCGGACTATGTCTTGTTCCCATAGCCAAGGCAGTTGTTTCTCTGTGCGTTTCTTGGAAGGCGGTCGTCCGCGCCGTCGAGGAACTACTGCCACATATTTTGTTAGAGTGCGCCCCATAATTGCCTACTACTCTAATCAAAAGCCAAACAAGGGGAAGGGTTAGTATTTACTACGAGCAGAACAACCCAGGATCCTAAATGAACTAGGACTAGGAGTTACAAATTCCTCAGAAATCCTAGTCCCAAACGGATTTCATTTCACTCGTTCCTCGATAGAAACAAAATAGTAATACCAATGGCTCCCACCGCAAATAGTCCTCAACTTGCAAAAACTTTAACTGGTAGAAACCCAATAGCTACAACCCCGACATTAGCTCAACTGTTTTCCTGAACAATATTAGTTTCCACTCTCATGTTGGCTATTTCTGCGGAAATTCTGTATGTCCATGAAAATATGTTCGTTTGCTTGCTTTTTCACCGTTAAATCGCTCTTGCTGGCACCGCCTCACATGTTAAATATGTTCTGTTTCTGTGGCCGATGACATCGTATCAATTTCAGCATTTGCGGGAGCAACTTTGGCATTACTTGAAGGATCTGACTGGGAGAATCGAATAAAAACATGCATCAGCAGCGTAACAAGGCCCAGCGCAAAAGCTGAAGACACAGTATCCGAAAAGGACCAGACATGCCCAGGAGGTAACAGCCTGTCGAATGCAAGAGAACCAAGCAGCTTATCACCTCGTATCACCAAATCCGAGAAACTCAATACCTTCTCCGAGTAGCACACAACTAACCAAGAGAGATTTGAGGGGCCCAATGTTCCGTAGCTCCTTATCGCTGTAAGCGCCCTCAGATATATGCTTATCCAATAGAGCATCCTAATAACACGAACCAAAAGGCAACAAATAACAAGATCAGCAAATAACCCCGAAGATAACCTGCAACCAACCAGAACAAATTTCTCCCAGTGTTTCATTATTACACTGGTTCCAGTTAGATTATAGCTTACCTTGGCCACAAATATGTCCAGACACCATTTTGCAACTCCATCATCATCTTCAGGGAGCTCCTCCATCAAATGCCGTTTAAGGTGCACATGCACCTGCAAGAAACAAACACCAGCTAACAGCTGGTGTGCAAAAATTGAAAAAACTTCATGAAATAATATCAGTACTAAAATTCTTATTGATGGCAAAAGTATTCAGTCCACCGTAAGGTCTGAGAATGTTATTTAACCCGATGATTACTCTATTGTAAGAATTACGATCCTTCAAATTATCAAGTGGTGTATAAAGATTTGACACAGGGTTTCAGCAGATCCTAGTCGATCTTACACTAAAATGCTTTACAATGGTCGACAATGTTCACTTACCACAGAGGCTTATCCCTCGAAGATCCTAACCATTGTAGGTGCTGATGAGCATTTTGGAATAGCTACAGTCACATCATAAATCGCCAGCACAAAAGAATGTACGTTTCTTACCGATGAAACAAAACCCTGAAGAGAACACAAATAATTGAAAAGCTTGGACTTAATGTCTAGACTAAATTATCCTGCCTGCAAATAGGCTGAGTGGTCACGCCTATACAAACACAGCATGTTTTGTACACAATCGGAGAACTTCATGAACTGAACCAATTAGAGATCAACTGATCTACAAGAAAGATTAATTACAGTAATAGCTTCAAGACACCAGAGAATTCATCATCCAGAATAAACCCCACCAACCCAAAGTTTAAAAGCCCCAAGAATCTTTGTCTGAGAAACTCAGCCTCTCAAAAGCCTTCTGTTTGGAAGACAGTAAGATAACATCCAACTCCAACATTAAGTTGGCTGAGTGGTATTTGATAAAGCAATTCAGTAACCCAACATCTATGGCAGGCCTAACAATTCATATGGAAGAGCAGGTGAAATGAGAAAAATAATGAAGAAAAAAGCACTGGCATAGATATTTTGAGCTCAATATGCATGAGATGTTCAGATTTATGAGCAGATTTTTGCACAAAAAATTTTCTATAACAAATAAAGCAAGATGACAATATGAAGTGATGAACCACAAAAGTTTTTTAGAAAATGTAATCAAATTTGCTTGGTAGTTGCTGCTTCAGCATAAAATTAGGCCTATGGGCTCAAGCGAACTTCAAAATGTAAGATGTTTCTGATCATTTTCCCTCTTCTGTAGGCCTCTTTTGTGTGGGTGATATTTTGAAGGGCAGTACATAATAAGGCAAGGAAGGGAAAAGCTACAATATAAACCAAGAGCAGTTAAGACAACCATAGTACGGGGGACCAAAACATTTCGTGGGATTGGCAATCCAGCTGATGCAGCATATTTCTGAGCTGCTAGAAGCTTTGCCTGTGTAAATCGAGTGCCTTCCACAAAAAGAGCCAGCCAGAAGGGCTGAGGGAAGTCCTGCAGCTGCTGGAGACCTAACTGCAGATATAGTCCAGGCAGACCAAATAATTCAATTATATGACCGTGTCAGATGACACTAGTAAACATAGCACACAGTAACACGATTGTCATACTTAGTGGTACACATAAAAACTTCAAGAAATATACAAATAAGGCACTCCAAAATACAGCTTCATGGAAAACTTGAACATACGCTGAAGCTGAATTTGCTCTGCATTTGTGCGACTCAAACCTTGAAGTGAAATCATGATTAAATGTATAAAATGGGTACCCCATGAAAATAAAAAATAGGGTAGCAATTACAGAATAAAACAAACAACAATGCATGGCTTCAATGACCCGAGGCATCCTGCACGCTGAGAAAGGAAGATTCAATCACATTCTCAGCAGCAGAGGATGGTTAGAAACAAACTTAAAATACTATTAAATTTGCAGAATAAAAATATGATGCAAGCGTTTGTATCAAGCAACATCTGTGATGATTCAGAGCTACCATAGATTAACTGCATACGTGAGAGAGAACCCATCCAACTAGCCAATCAATGTCACTCCTATGGTTGGAAATGACAAGGGCATGTTCTTGAGTCTTGACCAAGTAAAACTGTTTGGCAGAGATGACATTCGAAACTAAGAAACCATCATCTCTTTAACATTTAAAACAGTTGAAGCACTTCAACTATCCCCCAGGAAATTAAAGTTTACCCATCATATGAAAGGGACTCAGTTTGGTGAATACACTCCAAGTAAGAGCAGTTAGTAGCCCATGTTCCATGGGACGCAAATTGGAAAGACAAATGAAGAATGTGTTCATCAACTTGACCCCAGCCCACCAATCAACGAGCCACACTAGCTCCAGCCACAAGAGTTCTGCGACAACCCTGTTGATCCTTCTGTTGGTCTTCTTTGAAACAGGCCAGACAAGCGCAAAGCACACCGCCTGTAAATGGATCAAAGTAATTGGTTCAATTAAGCGGCCCTTGCAAGCAAAATCTTTACGTATTTCCTCCACTGAAGATACATGGCAAAAAGGAACGCACGAGACGTTGGAGCCAAACGACTCAAGTAAGTGGACGAACAAGAATTAAAAATCTAATGGAAGATAGGATATTAATTAAGTATGTACTAAGCTGTAATTATTTTTTAAAAAATCTTGAAATTTCTAATATTATTATATTAAAGTCTAATAGCTGTAATTATTTTTTAAAAAAATCTTAAAATTTCTAATATTATTATATTAAAGTCTAATGCATTATTATTATTATTATTATTATTATTATTATTATTATTATGGTTGTGTTATTTTAACTTTCCCATAAACATTTTTAGAGCCTAAGTTGAAGTTTTTTTTTCCTAGAAAATAATAATACTTTTTAGTGGAAAATTGATGATAGAGAAAGAATAGCTCAATGTAGAGATGTTTGTTTTAATTAAAAAATTATTAATCTACATTCCCATTTAATTTTTGACAACATTTATCATAGAGAATATATTTTACAAGGGTTAAAAGTATTTACCATGTTATTTTTTTTATTTTTTAAACAATCCTAATATTGTAAGCGATGTGTTTTTTTCATTGACATGTATTTGGTGATTGATATATCGACAGAAAATAATACTAAAGATATTAGCAAAATTACTATATTGTTTGTTTAATTGTATAATTAGCAGTTTTATTTGATTTGCATATCACCTTATTTCATGAATTACTAATTTCTGGAACCACTTTAGATAAGCTAGACTAATATTTCTTATATTTTTTACTTATAACTTTGCATATGTCTTCTCCAGAAGTATTCAAACTTCTTATTTTGTTTCTAATATATTTTGTAATTTTTTTTAGCCCGTGACAACATCAAGTATTCAAACTAAGTTTAACAACAAATAAATAGATGAATAATCATTAGAAGAATAACGGCAGCAGGTGAGCAACTTAAGAGGCAAAATGAGAACGGAGAAGCATTTTGAAGGTGACGGTGGTGGTTAGGGGTGAACAATATTCAGTTTAAATAAAAAAAATCCAAAAATTTGAATTAATTTAGAAATTTAGTTTGGCAAATTCGGTTTTTCTGTTTGGTTTCAGTTAAGGCAGTCGGTTAATTCGGTAACTAAAAAAACAAAAATTTAATTTCTCAATTTGGGGTTGAAACTGAATAGAGTGAAAATCGGTTTCGGTTAAGGTAGTCAGTTAATTCGGTAACAGAAAAAATCAAATGTTTATTTCTCATTTTGGGTAACTTGATAGATTGAAAGGAGTGAGGGGTGACTAGAAAGGAAATAGAAAGTTGAGGGATTATATTGGGGTTTGGCCATGTTAGTTAAATTGGGAAGAAGCATAACGTCGCATAGTGCAAAAATAGGGAAGAAGACTCATGTGACCAATAGTACCTAGAAGGTGCCGCTTGATCCAGAGGCGGAGGAGGTCATGTTGGAGAAGCCCATCGTTGATTACCCTCCACCCTTTCTATGTTGGAGAAGACTATGAGAATAAGCTACCATCCAAGGAGGAGGAGAAAGCTTCAGAGCTTGCTGCTAAGGAGAAAAAAGGACCGACCAAGGTGATGCTATGGTGGAGGAAGAGAAGAAGGGAGAAGAGAAAGCTGACAAGGAGATGTGATCATGGAAGAAGGTCTAATCTTTGATGGTGGCGACGATTTCATGTTAACAATTTTGACAAAAACTCAATTTTAGTGCTCTATTTCTCATTAAATGTTTAACAAAGGTAACAATAGCCTTAGTTTTACATTTTAGTCACTAGATTAGAATATTATAAATTACATTTTGGTTATTTTAATGTAAAACCGAACCGAACTGAAAAAATTCGGTTTAATTTTACTTCAGTTCATTTCTTAGTTCAGTTAATTCAATTCATTATAATAAAAAAACTAAAGATTGAAAAAACTAAAAATTTTCAGTCCGGTTTTAACTGGATGATTACCCTAGTCTAGAGGTGGAGAGCCTTATCGGGAAGCAAAAATTCAAACATGCGAGCGGTGAGCGACTCCTATGCCGTTTGTTGGCGGCTTTCTGTAGTTGTATTAATATTAGAACCGTTGACCGGTCTCCCTCCCTCCCTCTCTAATCTTCTCTTCTTCGTCGCATTCAAAACAAATTCTAGTACCAATATTCTTCCCTTATTTGGAATCTTCACAACCAGCCTCTTCTACAGCTGTGAACCATCTCAGTCTATCTGTATTGCTCCCAATCTCAGATCTGAACCAGGTCATTCAATACCTCTTCACTTCAATTCCCATCCTGTAGGTCTATTGGGTTTTGAATAGAATAGATGTTTGCCATCCAGAGCCGGCGATGTCCCTGGTCTCTGCTAGCTACTCTCGCTTCTGTTGCCGTCTTGCTTTCTGTTGTTCATTTCTTACTCTTCCCAATTGTGCCATCTCTTGATTATTTCGGAGCTGGGCGCCTTCAGAACACTTGTCTTCCTCTCAATGCGTCTCATGAACGCCGAAACGACCGCGTAGCGGGGAGCCCGCCGCCGGTCGTTCCTTTTGATCGGACGCTTCCGAAAGACTCTCATGGAGCAGTGGTTTACCGTGATGCACCGTGGAAGGCTAAGGTCGGGCAATGGCTCTCGCGTTGTGATGCCATTTCTCATGAAGTGAATGTCTTCGAGGTGAATATTATGATTGCCAACTACTGTTTCCGCTACCTTCTTTGATTATGTAGGCATTAAGCTTGTTTTGCTGGTGACAGCTTTTTTTTTTTTTTTTTTTTTTGGGGGGGGGGGGGGGGGGGGGGTTCTAGAGGTGACGTCTTATTTGTGGTTCATCTTTTGTTGTTCTTTCTGCAGCCCATTGGTGGCAGGGGCTGCAGAAATGACTGCAGTAATCAAGGTGTTTGTAATCGCGAGTTGGGCCAATGCCGGTGCTTTCATGGGTTCAGCGGTTAGTATTTCCCCACTGTAACTAACTTATTTTTCTCTCTGGTACAAGTTCTCAACGGATATATTTTTATAACTTTATGGCAAATATTCTATTACTTTGAACTTTTAGTGTTCACAGAAACTATTTACTCATTTGAGGAATTTAAGGGTCTTATATTATGGCGATGACACTGGCTAAAGGAAAATCGTGTTGATGGAACAGGTGAAGGATGTTCTGATAAGTTAGAATTGAGTTGCAATTACCCGGGGACGCCAGAACTTCCTTATGGGCGATGGGTTGTCTCCATTTGTACTGCTCATTGTGACACTAGCAGGGCTATGTGCTTTTGTGGAGAAGGCACAAAGTATCCAAATCGTCCAGCTCCTGAGTCATGTGGGTTTCAAGTGATGTAAGTTTGATTATGTTTCTGGATGTTTCATTTCATTTCAGTGCAATCAACAGTTACCATAAATCATTCTGTCTCTTTCAGCCAGCCTTCTGAAGCTGGTGCTCCTAAGGTGACTGATTGGGCAAAAGCAGATCAAGATATTTTCACTACCAATGGTAGCAAACCAGGATGGTGTAATGTAGATCCAGCTGAAGCATATTCCTCCAAGGTGCAGTATAAACAAGAGTGTGACTGTAAATATGATTGTATTTGGGGGCGGTTTTGTGAAACTCCTGTGCAATGCACATGTATCAATCAATGCTCAGGACATGGTCATTGCCGTGGTGGATTTTGTCAGGTCTCTCTCTCTCTCTCCAGTATCACCCCTAATTGACAATTTTTAAGCTGCCTCTATGAAAATTCACTTTCTTGCTTTTTATCCAAAGATTATTCTTTTCTTAATGCGATTATTTATCACACAAGTGGGTGTGGAATTCGTGCTTTGGCTATACACTTTTATTTTCTCCCAAGAACTCCATGTCCACCGGCTCCCATAAGAAATAGGAAAAACAGAAATACAGGAATCTTTTTCAGAAAATAGGAGAAATTGATATTTTAGTGCACAAAAATGGCAGGTTCTGGTTACCATTAGTTTCAGTTCTTTGAATAATATTTCTTCTTGCTGCTGTACAAGAGCCAGCTGTGGTACCAGCATTTTTATTTTTGTTGTTTGACAAAAGAAATTTTCATTAGAAAACTGGAAGCAATAACAAAGAGACAGGGAATATCCAAAAAATTTATCTTAAAGCTGTGGCCAATCTTGCAGGTTTGCAGCAATTTATTAACACAGACTACACTATTCACGTGCTAAATATATATCTTCTTCATCATGCTATAAACTTGAGTAATGTCTATGTTTACAGTGCTACAATGGCTGGTATGGCATAGACTGCAGCATTCCTTCTGTGGTATCACCAGTTGGAGAATGGCCTAAATGGCTTCTGCCTGCTCATATTGATCTTTCTGGCGATGTGCTTGTTGGGAAGTTTGTGAATCTCAGTGCAGTGGTGAAGAGAAAAAGGCCTCTTATATATGTTTATGATTTACCACCAGAGTTTAACAGTTTACTTCTTGAGGTTAGGATGAGGATTTCTGTTGTGCCCTTGCATAATAGCAAGAGGAAGGTTGTTATATTTTCCATGAATGTTATTGTAGGGTCGGCATTTTAAGTTTGAGTGCATAAATAGGATCTATGATGGCAGGAATGCTACAGTGTGGACTGATCAGTTATATGGATCCCAGGTATTCCTGGAACTTAATTTAGCTCCTAACAGCTGAAGGAATTGCTTACTGAAACTATTCATATTTTAGATGGCACTCTATGAAAGCATTCTAGCTAGTTCCCATCGAACACTAAATGGCGAAGAAGCAGATTTTTTCTTTGTTCCTGTTATGGATTCTTGCATCATAACCCGTGCTGATGATGCTCCCCATTTGACCATGAAGGTATACTTCAAAATCTTTTGCTACTTTTATATATGTTTTATTCAGGATTGTATTAGATACTATTTGCGTGTTCTTATCACTATTCTCTGGTTTTCTTCCCTTTTTATTTTTAAATATATGTCAATTTGCATTAGTACTAGCTAGATTATTTATTTTGAACAAAGGTCAAATAGTTGGTTTGTAGAAACATATGTGACAAACGTTCTAGGTAGGTGGATAAATCAGAGTGGCTGTCACTTATTTGTTCAAAATAAGCCAGTTATTAGTGGAATGTTGTAAAACATTAATTTCTATGACTGGTCTGAAATTGTGTCATGACATGAAAGGATCATGGTGTGGCTTCGTAATTGCAACGTATGCAGTTAATGCTACCTGAGTAACAAATTATTGCTAGTTGTGTCATGCAATTTTTTTTCCCTGTTCATGCAGCAGTTGGCCAAGTTAATTTAATTTTCCTGCAATTTTGGTAGAGTTTGAGATGACAGCTTCATGTATGCCTTTTTCTTTGATTCATAACACGTGCACAGGCTTATATTTGTCATGAAAGTCCCTCCATGCGCTCTTCTCTCATTTCAACATTGACAAGAGTCCTCTTCCCTGTACATTGTCACACATAAGCAAAAATGAGGGAGAGAGAGAGAGATGCATTTTGCATCTGGCATAGGTTCTTAATGCTTTGTGAACTGTTGCCTCTTTGAAAGGAATTCTGCACTTCATTGCTTTAACTTTTATTGTCTCTAGCATTTTGTGCCTTCTATTGTTAGTGAATTTAGTTTCTTCTTCTTGGTAAGAGAGATTGGAATCTCACTGCAGGCTACACTTCCATCTTTTTTTTCCTTTCATCTTTGGTGTCTACTGGCCAACTGAATATTGATCTCATTAAGCTCTTAAGTGCTTTTCTCTTTTATTCCTGTTCAATAACCCTGCGTAGGATACAAAAGAGATTTTTTTATTTATGCTGTGCTCCTTTTCTTGTATTTTTACATATTCTAAAGTCCTTATCACTTTGGGTTCAGGACCATATGGGCTTGCGAAGTTCGCTCACTCTGGAATATTACAAAAAGGCGTATCAATACATCATTGGTGATCATCCTTTCTGGAATCGCTCCTCAGGAAGAGACCACATATGGGTATGCCATCAATATTTTATCTCACCATGAAGGATCGTGCTTTTCCCTAATTATGTTCTCTAGGTTAAGTGGTCATTAGCTTTTATAGGTTTATACTATTTGGTGTTTTTAGAGGATTTTAAGTTCAAAATATTTCTAGAGTTGGTGACACTTCATTGCGTGCATCTTCTGGTCACTTACCATCGAGGGATTTCTTGTCTTTTCTTCTGATATGTACTTTTCCTCTGGAAGATAATGGTTTTTCATTTGTTTTATTTTTAACAAAGGCTACTTTTGACAGAACTTTTTCTGGGCATATTCTAATCATGTTCCCCTTGTATCTGAAGGCAGTCTTTTTCATGGGATGAAGGTGCTTGCTATGCTCCCAAAGAGATATGGAATAGTATGATGTTGGTCCACTGGGGTAATACAAACTCAAAGCATAATCATTCAACAACAGCCTACTGGGCTGATAACTGGGATCGGATTTCTTCTGATAGAAGAGGAACTCATCCCTGCTTCGACCCTGCTAAAGATCTTCTGCTTCCTGCATGGAAACGCCCTGGTGGAAATGATTTGAGCCACAAATTCTGGTCTAGGTACCTTTTCTTGCAGTTAAAGCATCCAATTGCCTCAACCTTTCAGTTAGTTTGCATTTTACAGCATAAACATGTCTTGGCAAAAGAAATTTAACTGGAAGCATCTGACTATTTCCAGGCCTCGTGAGAAGCGAAACACATTGTTTTACTTCAATGGAAATCTTGGACCTGCTTACCCAAATGGACGACCGGAAGCATCGTAATGTCAACAAACCTTTTGCCTTTCTACCAAGCATAATTTTTTTCTGGCATATTTAAGTGATAAGGCTAGTTGTGTTTCAAAGAAGCTGTTGATTGTTTGCTTCTTCCAGATGATCCCACTCAGAAACTGAGAAACATAATGGCCTGTGTGCTCTCCACTTGTCATATCGTACATATTCACCTTGTCAAAACTAAATATCTATTATAAATGTGGAAGAAAGGAACCTTGCAAATTTATCAGTTCCCTGCTGAAAGCCACCTCGCAATGTTTCATTTTCAGATGCAAGCAACCACTGTTTGGATACCTCTTTATACATTTTGTTCATACTAATGCAGATATAGCCTGGGCATTAGGCAGAAAGTAGCTGAAGAGTTTGGCTCAAGACCCAACAAAGAAGGGAAGCTTGGGAAACAGCACGCTGAAGATGTGATTGTGACCTCTTCCCGTTCAGAAAATTACCGCGACGATTTGGCCAGCTCTATATTTTGTGGGGTTTTTCCCGGAGACGGCTGGAGTGGTCGAATGGAAGATAGTATTTTGCAAGGTTGCATTCCAGTGGTTATTCAGGTAAGTTACTGGTGTGGCTTGTTCTTGGACTAAGTGATGCTTAGCAGTTGTTGCTTGCTGGAAACTGCATGCTTCGTGCTTCTCTTTTTTGGCCTTAGTTGTGTGGCTTATAGCAGAGAACTAGAACACACCCCTCACCTAGGCATACAGTGGTTGTGTCATGAAAATTGGCGAACCATGTTTGATTAGTCTATGACATGTTTAATTTCTTCTAAAGCTACTGAAGTAATTGCAGAAGCATATGATTTATGAACTAGTATTATATTTTTTTGGTTTTCTTATGGTTTGGGAGAACTTCTATTCTTTCTTGGAGAAGGCAGAGATGGAGTAAGGGTGGGCTTAGCATGGCAGGGTCTTGGTCCCTGTTCGCTCACTAGGTTTATGTTGCTGAACTTTGTTATATGGGCCCTAACTTATAGTTTATATGGAACTCATTCCTCTGGTGTTTGTTGTGATTTTTATTTGTCTCATGTTTAGGATGGGATCTTTTTACCGTACGAAAATGTGCTCAACTATGAAAGCTTTGCTGTTAGAGTAAAGGAAGATGAAATTCCAAATTTGGTCAATATTCTTCGGGTAAGTTTGGTATTCCATTGTTTCATCTGTTCCTACAGAAAAGTTGTGCATATTTAGCTGACTGGTTTGGTGGCCTTCGTATCCTGTAGGGATTTAATGAGACAGAAATAGAAATCAAGTTGAGAAATGTGCAGAAAATCTGGCAGAGGTTCTTGTATCGTGATTCCATTTTGCTGGAAGCTGAAAGACAGAGAGCTATTTTTGGACATGTTGAGGATTGGGCAGTTCAGTTGTTGCAATTAGCTGAAGACGATGTCTTTGCCACATTTTTACAGGTATAAGTCAACTGTGACTGAAATTTGAAAACCCTTTAATTTTTCACTTGGCAAAAAAATTTAGTATTTTTAAATCCATGAGCAGGTAAAGGCATTGATTTGCTGTTAGTTTTAGAGGCTGATGCATTGATAACTGTAACACTGCAATATGTTCCTTTTATGAATTATTCAAAGGGAAAGTTCATAGTGAAACCGAAAACCGTAGGGTGTGATCCTTGGAGCGCCCTTGTTCCTGGCGTAGGTTAATTTTAGTTATATGCGTCTTCAGCATACAACTTCTGACATATTTCACTTGCTTTACCTGTAGTATCTTATTGTGGTCCTCAAAGTCAAATATGCTATTAGATTTTACAGGTTTGCCATCTGATAATTGCCATTCTAGGAAGGAGTCATTTGAACGGCTTGCATTTGAATATAATAGAGGGGTGCTTAGATTATGTTGTTATATAGCTAAACAGATGTCCATTGATTGCATTGGCAAGGTTTTACATTTCAAGTTACATAATGATCCCTGGAGGCGACAACTCGCTTATCCTGGAAAAGATTATGGAGTGCCGCAAGAATGCTTGACAGAAACAATGTGAAGAGCCATAGATTAATGCAATACCTGGTTCATGTGGTTAAAGGTAAACAGGTCAAGAAACGCTGTCCCAGTTTCTGGTCAGCTTATAAATTCTTAGTGTGAGGTGCAAATCGTGAACACAAGTAAATAGTCCACGAGTGATGCTAGTTTAGCGTAGGAGCAGACATTTTTCTTTTCTTGCAGATTCTTTAGGGAATTTATTTGTCGTTGAATTTGGGTAGGTAGTAATTTGCGTTGTAGCCACAGTATGGAACAATTAAAACACTCTCAAAACTGGTTCATTGGATTGTAGTTTGATGATGATTGAGCAATTGAAGTGAATCATACACGATTCATTGCCTCATTTTTTTGTGTCTTTGCTCGTCTTTCGTCTGACCCAACAAAGTGGATGTTGTCTGACCCAACAGGTATCACTGGTTTGATGCTTTTCGTCTCCTCTTACTTGAAAAATGGCTTTCATCTCCTGCAAGTCGAATGGCTCGATGAAAGCCGCTGTCTTCATGTGCAAGTTTGATTAATGTCAATGGACCCCCCCTCCCCCCCAACAAAAAAACAAATTTGCACCTCCTCTCACGCTATCAATAACTAGAGTCACAGGAGACATCTCTGGTGCTTCCAAACACGAAATGCTCCAAGGTAAGCAACAGCACACAAGAAACGAAATCAAGAAAAGATCTAACTTTGCGTACAAGGAAATGGGCCGGTGGCTGGATAGGAGGTGTTAACTTCATCAGAACTATCCTCAGTACTGCTCTCATTCACTACAATGGAGATCCGTGGAGATGTCACTTCATCAGCTTCACCCGCAGAGGAACTATGTTTGAACTCATCAGCTACCACTTCACAGTCTGAAACCTTGGTGAAGTCTGAAATTCGAAAAGATTCACTCTCGAATTTATTTACACCGAGGGAGCTCTCATCCGATCCCTTTTCATTTTCAGCAAGGAAGCTCCCATCCCATCCCTTCTCATCCTGTTCGACATAAAAGAATCGAAAAGCAGCTCCGGCTTCTTCCTCCTTGATCTTCATGGTATGATCCTCCACGTCACTGTACTCCAAATTTTGCAGGATTTGAGGTATTGAGAAGCTGCTGTCCTCAGCATGCTTATTTGCCATTTCAATGTCAACTTTCTCCTTCGAGCTAGCATTACCATCATCAATGCCAGGAGTCAAACAACCTGCCTCCACATCTTCATTGTCATCAACAAACATTCGAAAGTTGATTAACGAAGGTGGGATACGGGAGAGGAATGTCTCATAAATATTTGCCATCATTCCCTTGTTATGTGGGTTCTGCTTCTTATCATATCTATACCGGAAGTTTTCGTAGGTAGTCTGTAAACAAAATTTCAAAAAAATTAAAATAATTATCAGAATATAAAAAAGCATAGATTTCATTTAGAGTAACCGACCTGAAAAAAATCTGAATCCCTCAATCCAGAGATAAGCATTTAAAAGATATAAGAATCTCACCTGGTTGGTGCATATGAGGTAGAAATGGAAAGCTGTGAGGCCCCCAACAAACCACACAGCTATGAAGCAGTATATTATCAGAAGAACTGATAATTTATCCCTAGACATGCCCTTCCAAACTGTTCTGAGGTGGTTGTCCTTGTATTCTTGGACAACATTGACCCAAGAAAACACAAAGACATAGATGCACAATATGGTTGATATCAATATAAACAAAAAGAAGAACCGATAGTTGCGCTGCACCCACATAAACATAGGTTTGGTTAGTTTTCAAGACAAGCAGTTGAAAGGATGCTGATTTAGTTGTAATTTGTTGTTGATGATGATGATGACTACAAGAGTGATGATAGTTGTCAGGGCCCTTGAAGAAAATAATTGCAACTGCTCTAGGCAATCAGGTTTTCCATCCAGGGCAAGTTGTGATTTGTAACATTATATAACTAAAGCAAAGTAAGTAGAAAAAGGTTCTGCAGTGGATTAAATTTGTTGAGATTCACTTGCATACGCCATGACTTGCAGAATTAACCAAAACAGATAATAGGAGCAAAAACCTCGAACTCACTGTCAAAAAAAAAAAAAAAAGCATGAATTAAGGTATCCAAGCAGCAGAAGTAGCTCAAGAGTAAGCATTATGTTCATAGCAAAGTGAAGGGCGACTCCTTTTAACAGCTTCTTTGGCTAAAAAACAGGTCAAAAACAAATTTGGAGAGAGATGTTTATTCAAAAGGAGTATCCACTAAGGAAATCCTTGCATTTAAATGGTAGTACTATCATTAAGGATTGCAGCTTAGCAGATACATAACATGTGCAGCTTTCTCTGAAACTTAAAAACTTACTGCTCCAATGCATTGCCCAACCCAGGGACAGTGATGATCAAACCGCTGTATGCAGTTGTTGCATATAGAACAATGGGAAGCTCGGGGAGGACGATAAAGCAAGCAAGTATCACAGTACTTAACTTTCACGCAGTGGCCATTTACAATGACATCTTTTGTCCGGGGTAATTTTAAGTGAGGCGTTCTGTCATTGACCCACTCCATGGATGGGGTGGTCATATCAAATGTTTCATCAGCCTCAGGTGGCCTTGAATTTCTCGGGACAATCCCAGGATCTCTACTGGAAGTAAAGAAGAGAAAGATCATATCCTGCAAAAGGCGCATTTAATATCAATTCTATGTTTATTCACTCAAGGAGTCAATTTTTTGGCTCAGAAAATATCAAGTTTCATAAGATAGGGCCTTCAGAAGATTTTAGGCTGTAATGAAGACAACAGGAAATCGGGACAGAGATAGTACTTCAAGTTGTTGTCTTTGTTCAAAATTTTCAAGCAGGCACTGCATCCATGAGTGCATAATCAGAGGACCATAAAGACTTACCTTAACCAGGAGCAAGATTCCTCCAACTAATATCAGATATCGCAGACCGACATGCATCTTTGGCTCATCCCTGATTTTCATGTACATATTAACACAAAAAGCAATCGCAGGAGCAGCAATGAGAAGTTGAGTCAGGAAAATTGATGCCACATCAGGACCGAAAACCAATCTTCCACCGCAAAAGAACCTCTGTTAAAGAAGAATACAGTCAGGAAAATGTCATTATCGAATTGTGCTGGATAAAGGATTCAGATGTATCATTCTAAAGGCAACAGCTTGTATCTGGGTGTCTCTACCCTTCTAATACACAGACTTCCTAGACCTTTTCGTTGCCAGTTCCCTTCCGGAAGAAAAGCAGCCTGATGAGTAGCTTAGTTATTTCAGTTTTGCTACATCTGTAGCAAAAAATTTTGCGGGTACAAATGCAAACGCGCACATGTGCACAAACACAGTACACAGAAATCATGAAGGCTTAGGCTTTGTTGCAACATATAATCATAAAAGATACACCATTTTTGTGAAAAAATTTACAGCTCTCCAGCATGAAGATAGAGGAATCGTACCGAAACCAGAAAGGAGGCAGACAGATTCAAAGTTAAATGTCATATAAAGGAGGAAACCAGGGAAGAAGTTTATGATACAACCGAATAAGAGAAAAATGAGAGGAACAAGGAACAAGTAGAGGTAAGGATTGAGGCAGGGAAAGGAAAACTCACATTTGCTCCTTTCCAGACTTGATAAAGCCTCTTGGGTTCCGCGTAGGCCATGCTTCAGTTCAAGCAGCAGAAAAACACAATGCTCTCAGTGCCAGTCACCAACGCGTTGCTTCTCCATGAAACCCTGATCCAAAACACTCACTCGGAATCCTGCAACTTTCCGGTCATTGCTGGGGATGAGGAAGCTGAAAAACTCCGAGCAGATGGAAGGAAACGCAGTTCAGATAGACGGATTGTACCAAGAAACAGGCGCTTATAGAGAACTAAACTGTTCAAGGCGAAGAACCAAAGATATCATGTAAAGTTGGAGCTTTGTTGCTGACGGTGTGGATTTGGACATTGGGTTGCTGTTGCTTGTTGAGATAGCAAATAAGTACAAAACGAAGATGCTGGCAATGAAAGAGCAAAAGGGCGGACATTTCAATTGCCCCGCCCACTCATCTTCTCAAACCCAAATCGTTATGGTCGTATTGCAAGAGAAACCATTATCCAGTTTTAGTACTAACCATACTATTTGCCTTTATTATAGTATTACTTATACTAGAGCCCTACTCGTATTGGTTTTTAATCATAAGAAGCCGGCTCAACGGACGTGCCTGCTGCTTGGCCTCGGACCAAAGAGTCGTTCCTTTTTCTCCACTCCACGCGTTTTTCTCCTGCAATCTACTCTGGCATTTTCTTTTCAGGCCCTGATAAGCTGACAGTCTGTTATGGTGATCGTCGGCCCGCTCATCTGATCGGTCCATCACTGTGAGAGACCGTTGGCATACATTTTCCTTTCTTCGGAGGAGAAAACAGAAAATATAGAAAGCGATTCAATTATTGACAACGTTTTTCACAACCAGAGTAGAGATTCAGAACATACAAAAGTCTACAGGCAAAGGAATTGACAGCTTAACTCCTAAAATCTCTACAGCCACACAACAGCATCTACCTTACAATACAACTTACCAACTATTTCAGTTCAGTCTACAACACAGCATCCACGCCAAGTTCGCTAAAAAATAATACTTCGACATAGAGACAAGAAGCCTTGGAGTGAACTTTCCCTTTGGCTACCACAAACGGGGAAGGAAAATTTTCAGCTCGCCTGCAAACCAGGTCATAAGGACAAGATTAATAAGATGAAGACAAATCAGACGCGAGTTCCATATATATTCTTGACCAATTGAAACAGTTCAATAAACAATTTGGTACAAGTACCCCCTTTTAAATGCCCCCACTTCAGCAATCGTTTTCATACAAATAAGAGAAGAAATGGCCATTTACAATTAACTACGGTTGCACGTTATATTCAATTCAGTTTTATTTGGAAAATACAGCAATACATAGAGTACTAGTTATAATATATGCTAAAACAAGTGTTGCTTGAAGTTGAGAACACTAACCTTTCCACCTGCTGACAAAGAGAATTCAACCAAAAATTAATCCCATGATCAAGCATCAGAAAAAGTATCCGAGACATTTCAGAGATCCGCACAGACATTTTTTCTTTTTCAGCTGCGGTTTATCTGGCCTGATCATGCCGTAGTTATATGTCAGCTCCATCATTGGAGGTATGTGCCTTAATGCATAAAACGCAATATGAAGATCACACTCCTTGTTATTCTCATGTAAAACCGGCTGCCAAAAAACATTTGGAGAGCAGCTATGGTTCATGAAACGAGCCACATTACCAAATTCTTTTGCACTGATAACTAGAGGAAATGGAAGCTTTGGTGCCTCATTATATTCATTTGGAAGACCTTCCACTGGGTTACAAACACGGGTTGCATCAAAAATATAATTATTCAGATCAGTGCCTCCCCTTTGTTCTGCCCTGGACAAATCAATGACTTCTCCTCCATACTCACAAATAAAAGCTCCAGCACGGATTGCATCCCAGGATCTCAGACCCCAGCCCCTCTCTTTGGTCTTAAATACCTCTAGACGAACCTTAACACCACCTTGTGTTACTCGATTTCGGCAACTCAGAGGACACTGACAAGAATCACCACACTCATGAATCATGGATTTTGGTGTCACAATAACTCCACTACTTGCATATGGGAAGGAGTTTCCATTTGCTTGAATGCAAGAGCAGTTGATGTTATCAGGGAGACATCCACCCACACAAATACATCCAACCGAAGGCTCCATATTGTTTACAGCCTTTAAATACCTTAAGGTAGAAATGTAATTGAAATATGCTGGCTTCTCACCATCGATGCCATTTACAAGAGAAACAGGTACCTTTTCTGCCCCTGAACTTAGATCTGGCAAAATAAGCCCAGGTCTAGAAGATATATCATCCCTCCATTTTTGAATTAATTTCCACATTGTGAATCCTTCTGGCTGCCCAGGTAATCTAACCAACTTATACTTGAATACATTATAACCAGACTTACCCTTCTCCATCCATGACTCCTGGAGTTTATAAAGACCATCATACACATAAACTTTACCAGTTGGATTTGCCAGATCTCTTATACCACGAATGACTCTGACCTCATTACCACGGTGCAAACTCTTCTCAAGGGCAAGATTGCCTCTTTCAAGCTTCTGGTCTGTGATTTCCTTATCTTTCTTGTTGAGATTCCCTCCTTGACCACTGTAGATCAGCACATTTCCATCTTCTGCATTATCTTCATATCCTCCAGATGAAACAATACTGACTGCCACTGGGTCATCGTCATGAGTGACCCTCAGACTCATGTAATCAATCCCAGCCATACTAGGAGCATGCAATCCAACCAAACATAATTCCATCCTGAAATAGAAGATATCCCCAATTTCCACACCAGGTACATGACCAATTCTCTTTTTCATATTAGTCCGAATCCCTTTGTTCATTAAGATTGTCCCAGCTCTTAAATCAGCTCGCCTTGCGGACTTTGGAGCTGAGTCCATTGAATCCTCTAGCTGAGAAATTTTCCTTTTCACCAACTCAAATATCAAGAGTAAGTATCCTACCAAGTCCTTATCACCATCATCCCGTCGGTATGTATTAAAAGTTGTAAGATTGAAAGATTCAAGAATATCGTCAACCATTGCATCTATATCGAGGTCAACAGACGCAAAATTAATATCCTGGCTGCTGCTTGCCTTCTTTCTAACCTTTTTCTCATGACTCTTAGCACCTCTCTTGGATGATCCTGCTTCACCATTAGCAGTCCCTGGGGTCTGGACAGAACCTATAGGAGCAGCATTTGATATGGGTGTTTGATCTGGGAGACAAGAAAATGGGTAGAACGGTGAAAAGCCTGAGGGAAAAGGACCTGATGGAGAAGCACAGACCAAAGGAGCCGCAGCCTGAGGCATTGGAAAGGTATCCTGGTTAGAAGCCGATGGGAACATGGGAACAAGGCATCTCAATGGCTTTACACTCAAAACCCTAGACTTATCGACCGTCCCAGAAGATGGAGTTGAACCTTGGCGTTGTGTTTGTTCCATTAAAACAACTGCAATAGACTGGGGATAGTTCTACAACTTGCAGTGCTCTACAAATACTCGGTAACGGTATGTTCTCTTCTTACAAATACTAAACTGCGAAACTTTAACTAGGCTTTCCGAACTGGCGGAGCAATTTTGGAAACCATCCAGTCAACTGCCAGTGCCATACCCAAGGGAAGACAGCCCCAAGTTCGAAACCCCAGAACAAAATTCACAACCAAACCATTTCAAAACATGAGCGTGGACCAAATAAACTTTATGACCTGTAGCACTCAGAATCTGGGTGAAACCGCAGAAAATCGCAAACTTCAATCCGCAATACCGAGGTAAACGACTTTCTGCAGCATGCAAAGGAGAATGAGAATGACAGGCAATAAAAAACAAAAGAAAAAAAAGAGGCAATTCAACCAATGATTTCAAACCTATACCAAATCCCTACCAGAGCAGAATAAACCCGGTACTGAAACAGTGAAAATCAACAGGGATGACGTAGAAACGAAAACAGAGAGAAACAAAGGAGCGAGTCGCTGATCTAGGCTAGCAAAGGAGCGAAAGAAGGAACCTTTTCATGTGTGAAACAGGATTGGAGAAAAGGGAATAAACGCGGCTCCTCGCAGGTGTTGGATCAGCACACAATCTTCGAGTTGGAGGCGTGATTTTGGGTCTTGATGACAAATTTATGGTTTCCTTTATCCCGGGATTCCAAGACTACGGCTGAGTTGAGAGTGAAGAAAAGTGAGTGAGGTGAATTGAGGTGAAGTTCAGTGCGGTGCAGACACCAGAGAGACAGAACACAGAAGCTGCGACGAGCCAGACTCCCCAACTTCTCTCTCTATTGGGCTTTTTGTTTTGTTCTGGTACCAGAACCACATCTGTACCAGTACGGTCCGTGCTGAAGATGCTTCAACTTTCAAGTTACACAGCATCTCTTGTCCGCAACGGGCGGTGTAGTGCCTGGGCATTCGGATAGTCCGGCCTTTTCCGGACTCTCACATGTGCAAGTCACGCTTACTAAATAGTTACTCAACATTCTTTAGTTTTTAAAAAGGCCAAAATGCGCATTTGGCCCCTTAACTTTGTCAACTCAAGGGAGTTAGTCCTTTATGAATGACTCGGTACCACTTAGTCCCTGAACTTTGCAAAATATAGCGAGTCAATCCTAATTGGGCTACAGTTGCAGATGACGTTTGTTCCTCGACGCTATCAACTTTTCTACTATTCACACCATCGTTCTCTCTTCGTTGAACCAAACCCTAAATCCAATTTCAAAATGATCTGAAGCCAAATCCAACAATCCACGCCGTCAAATTTGCCGTCTCCCAAGTCTTCACAGTCAAATCCACCACCTCGCCATCAAAGCCCTAGCCATCAAACTTGTCCTCATTATTGCCTTTGAATTCACACCGTTGGCTCATTGTTGTCCCTTCGAATCCAACCTCGCCATTGGCTCGATGTCGTCCTGTGCACTGTCGGTCTCCCAAGCCCATCTTTACCATTGAAGCTCCGTCGAGGTGAATGATTAACAGTTTTTGTGGGCTAGATGGTGATTTGTCTGGGGATTTTCGCTGAGTAGGTAGTAGAATCGGGCGGTGGACACTAAGAGGAAGAGTATTCCACTTTTGGTCTCTCCAATCCATCGCCGGCCTTCCTTACTCGTCGTCGGCATCATTTGCCGATGTTTTCTCGTTGGTTCCAATTTCCCCAGCACAAAGAATAGCTTTGCTCACCAAAGGCGTCATTGTCATATGACAACACGTGTGCGCTTTCCATCAACCTATGGTTTAACTCGCAATGATTATCAAAGTTTGAGGACTAAGGAGCAGAGTTTACCAAAGCTGGAGGACTAAGTCATTATGAGTCAAAGTTAAGGGACTAACGCATGCGAGTTTGCAAAGTTGAAGGACCAACCCGCATTTAGGCCTTTTTAAAAAGCGAATAAATTTTCTCTAATAATTTTTTTTATAAAACTTATTGGGTATCCTAATTTTTTTTAATCAAAATTAGGTATCCTACCTCCAAGTTATTCTAACGAAATACCTTATCTCTTATTACACACCCTATTTGGGGACTTTCTGTTAATTTTAGAGTTCTGTTTGATGGAAAATACTGAGGTAACATAAAAAAATAATAAAATAGAATCATAAATAACACTAACGGTCCTCAAATTATTAAAATCACTAATTCTAACCCTTAAGCTTCTACTTAACCCAATTGTACCTCTAAAACCCTAATCTTTTATCTTTACTAGGAGCCACCAGCCCAGCTACCCTCCAGCCAACCTTAACCCGCCATTAGCTGACCGCTCAAATCCCTTAGCTTGAAGACCCAAACCCCCTAGCACCGCTTCTCCACTCCGTTGTTTCTCCGTAGCCTCCCCTAGCCTAAATCCTCTCCGTTGCTTTTCCGTCGTTGTTACTTGCTCCTTATTCGTCACGGCTACCGCCGCATCTACTACCTCATAAACTATCTCATCTACTGCTACCCTGCCTTACAACCCCATCCTAATTCCTTTACCTGATATTTGATTCGCAAAATCCTATTTAAGAAAGAGAATAGCAAAACCCTAGACCAAAATTCGATTCAAGCACGCAAAATCAAGATGAGCAAAAACATAGGGAATTCCCTTTTATTGATGCGTTAGCTGATCGAAATCCCCACAAATCCCCCTCATGTTACTGGTGTTGAAATCACACTACCTCTACCGCCCTAAAGACTGACGAGCAAGCGATGAGGAAAGCCCCGATCTCCTTCAACCAAGTCGCTTCACTTTTCCTCTTTGCCTTGATCTTCACCGCGACTTTGTCCTCTCAACTTTGATCCATGGTTCATTTGAATCCGACCATGATTCCCAAGGAATAAGACTTTAAGTTCTGAAAAATATGACAATCTAACATTCTGAGGTTTTAGGTTCTAATGTTCACGACAATCAGATGGAGGCTTCAGGCTTACTGCAATTAATGGATGTTCTGGGTTTGTATGATGGAGGCTTGAGCTTGCGGCAATCAAATGGACATTTTTCTTTTCAAATTAACTGGTTTTATTTGAAAGGATTTTAGTAGTTAGGGGGTTATATTCTAAATGTTAGGGTTTAGAACTGTTGATAGAAAAAAATTAAAGGATCACAATTATTATTTTATGATTTATTTTAATTTTTTTATGCTACATCAATATTTTCTGTCAGACATAACTTTGAAATTAACGGAAAGTACTTAGATAGGATACGCAATAAGAGATAAAGTACCTCGCAAGGACAACTTGAAGGTAAGGTACCCAATTAGGACAAAAAAAAAAGTTACGGTACCCCCAAAGATTTTTACCTTTTGTTTTTGGTAAATCTTTAATAGCCTAATATAAATTGTACATACTTCCAAGTATTAAAAAAAAAAAGTAGCCTCTTGGCTTGCCTTTTTATTAGTGCTTCTTTTTGAATTTCTTTTTTTTTAATGTCTATAAAAATTATAAAAAAAATTACAATTAATATATTATTATATGTAAATGAAATTGGCAAAAGTATCAATTTTGCCATTGATATTTGGGTCTGAGCTTATATATGCCACTATAGTTTTTTTTCACTAATCTTTCACTAATGTTTTTAAAATGGCCCAATCAACCACCCGGCCTTTTTTGTGCCCACGTGTAAATGGAAAGATGATGATAGACTATTACATGGGATTAAATTGCTCATCCCATCCTGCCAAAAAGAGAAGAGGAAGAGGCAGAATGCTTAGGTTTAGGTTTTGCTTATTAGCTTCAAGAATTCGTTTGATCTTGCGAAGAAGCTTTAACAAATATAAAAAAATTGTTGTTGATTTTGAGGATTAACAGGGGTTTTCGATGAGAAAGAAAGCAAAAGATTGTGGTGACATTAGTATCAAGTATACATGGTTGTATGCATGAAAAGAACTTCATTTTTGGGTTTGTTAAAATTGGTAAGAAAATAGTGGTTATAGAGGTTTTAAAATTGAAAATTTTTTAGTTATGGTGGATTATGAGGTAAGCTATATGATAAACAATTTTTATTGCAATGATCTATTGTTTTAGAACTGATATCATCGAGGGTTTTTGTTAGAACTAAATGGTTGCAACCGCATCAATGTTACTGATGTGTGGATGATAAATGTCAATTTGCACTGTCAAAATTGTTGATTTTTTAGGAATTTTGAACATTTTTCTATGTCACTACACCACATTTTCTGCTATTTATTGCTTTGGACTTTCATTTTGTAAGGTGAAGAAGGGAATCAAAGTATTGGATCAGTTTGAAAGTGAGCAAAGTGAAAAACAAAAAAAAAATGTGAATGAACAGTACAGCCCCATAGTATAATAATTTTGGAAGTTGGCCTCATGACCTGGGCGCTACAACTCCTAAATGGTCTCTTCCAGTGCCCTAGCGCCCTTATACCCAAATAAAAGTGGCCCTTTACTTCTAATTTGAATCTAAGTATGTTATTATTGAAAAAATTTTATCCAAATTAGTACGTGAGTGACAAAAACACCTCCAAGAGAAAAAAAATCTAGAACCAAGCATAAGACAATGGGTCATTCTTCACATTCTAAGATAAAGCTAAGTTTTCTTCTTCATCTTTTCTTTTAACTTTCATCATCTTGTTGAGGCATTTGTAGAAAGTTACTTGGAGGATGCTTGGAGCTCTTAAGGATTTCTTGAAGACTTGAGGAGTCAAGTTCATTTAGTCCACTTTGGTTCCTTTTTTCTTTTTCCTTGTAGGTAGACATGGTGTTGTTTTGTGTATTTTCATGTTTATGTTTAGTTTGATTATGAATTAGTTTTTTCTACACTTTCTATGCTTGTAGCTACTTGAATTGGCTATGTAGGTTGGATTAAGGGCTATTTATCTTTGATTTTCCTTCTTTTATTGTTTACTATTCTTCTTGAGCCCATTGTTGTGTTAATTGATTAAGGGCCTTAGTCAATTACACCTTAGATTTCTTTTAAACTCTTAAAAAAGATTAAAAAGAATTGGAATTAGGGGAAGAGTGTAGTGGCCATAGTCTTATTGGGAGACTAGTCTAAAACACTAGGTAAAAGTAAATTAAGCTTGTAATGCCCCACTTGAACTAGCAATTCAGATGAGAGTCCATTTTAGTATAAACTTGGGAGAGTGACCCTTTCACTTAGGAGAGTAAATAAAGGCTCAATTAGTTAACTTCACCAATAAGTAGAAAAATCAAACAATTAGCCTTAATTCACTAGCTAACTAAGTCAAATAGTAACAATCATAAGAAGTGTGTTTCGTTAATTCACTAGAAAACCCCTAATTTGCATTGTGTTTATTATTCTTGTTTAGTAGTAATTTAAATAGAGTTGCAAACTTAGTTATTTTCATAGTTAGTAAACCATTAATTGTTGTTTGTTTAGCTAAAGTAAGTCTCAAGGTAATGGTAATTGACAAATAATATAAATTAATCCTCATGAAAACGATATCTTACTCGCCTCATCTATACATGTCTCGTGCACTTGCGGATTAAGGTTTAAAACACACAACAATGGATGCTTTTATATGTCATTTGATAAAAAAAAATATCTGATTGTGTGTGTTTCTATGTAGATTGTTAGGTGGCATCAATATGTATGAGATAATGGGACTTTTCCATGGCTGTAGGTGGAAGAATGGTGATGAAACATCTTTTTTCAAATATATACTCCACCATGGTGAAAGATTTTGATACTTCCCTTAAAGATATAAAGGTGGGATAGAAGATGTGTACATTGGTTCTAAATACTTCACTAATTGGATGAGTTTTGTAAGTTTTATCCAGAGGAAAGGTGTAAATGAGGTGAAGAACGTTTATTTCTAGAATACATGGACTATTGTTAGTAAACTTGAAGATGTTAAGCTGATATAGAATGAAGAGACAACAATAGAAACTTTTCAACTACTTTTTGGGAGAGGGGCAACTTTATTTGTATATGGAGCATATTAAGAGAATCTTTCCTTTTTGAGATAGATCATGAAGTGTTAGATGGAAGGTAAGAAATGAGAAGAATTGTAGTCTCTTCATCTGTTTTTACTGCAAATGCAGATGGTGCAGGCTACCCAATTAAACAGGGTGACAAATTGAGACAGAAAAGTCAGGAAAACGCTAGCACTAGGGTGGAGAATAAGAAGGATAATAATTGTGGCAGCAATAGTGAATGTGGCTTTTTATTGGTAGAAGATGTTGATACTGATCACAATAAAAAGCTGAGGCAAACAAAGCATAATATGATTAGATGTGTCCACATGTTCAAGGATAATGGTGAAAATGGGGAAAACACTGACTCAGAGAGATGAAGATTTCAACCTAGATGAGGAAAAGCTCACTGATTTAGGGGATGATGATTATGATGAAGAACTTGGAATAGGTGGAGATAGGAGTGATGGTGAGGAAACAGAATACTTGAATTCTAATGATGTTAGTGAAAAAGAGTTAGATGCAGATGTGAGTGAGGGAAGGAATGAGGTAAATGTGCATTTTAGAAGGAGTAAATATCCGAAATACAATCCTAATAGTGATAAAGTGAAGTTTGAAATGGCAATGATGCTCCAAGTTCTATTGCAGTTCAAATGTCTCTAACCCCTTCCATAAATTACAACTGCAATGATCAAACAAAGTCCACACAACATATTCATAATTTAACATTCAATTTAGTAGGGATGCAACTTTTCAAAACTCATAATTCATTACATTCTCCATCCCATAATTCATTACATTCAAACTAGGCTCATAATACTATTAGTCACAAACAACTATACTCTGCACTTAACACAGAAAAACTAATACCAATCCATGAGAGAACCATAAGGAAAAAACCATATAGAGAATCCTCTTTATTTTTCTTAGCACTACCCTTCTCCACCTTAAGCAATGTGATCAACATTCTTTTCTCTTTTTCCAGTCTGACATTCCTGTCCTCTAGTTTGGCCTTCATTTCCTCAAGTTTCACCATTTATTTCTCCACATTGGCATAATTGTTTGTTTATGCCTGCAACATATTTTGTAGTTTTCCACCTCTTCTGACAGGCTTTGATTGCTAAATGTCAATGATATTTTATGGTCATGCAACCAGTTAAGGCTTTTAGTTGCTTGCTCTAGGAACTCATCATCAACCCATTGCCAAAACTTGCATCCATTAACCCTTTGGACCAATTGAAATCATATCAAAATGGCCACATTCATTAAACTTATCTATCATAACTATTGTCATTATCAAAGCAAGACACAATCAAATATGAACAACTTATATTTTGACAACATATGAAATGTTGCCCTGGATTTTTGGAGGTCTAGGAAATTTTTTGCACAACTCTTAAGCCGTATTCATATACCATCTTTGTTGCCTTTGCACCTCCACCATTTGATTGAAAAATAAAAAAATCAATGAATCCAAAGACAAACTCATCTTTAACCCATTAATTTTGAGTACAGATGCTGTCAACAAAATCCTACCAAAATCCCTAATTCTTACGGATTAACATAAACCCTAACTTATACTCCCTCTCCCCTTCCCCCCAATCTCATATTCTTATTTTACGTACATGACAGATGTTTTGCCACATTAGCCTTTATTTTGACATACAATCATCATATTGACGGAATATCCTTGGCATTCACAAAATATTCTTCATGGAAATATTTCAAGTGGCATATCTAACCTTAATTTAAAACATCAGTGGGTGACTTGAGCCATTTTGAAAACATCAGTGGGAGATTATAGTTATAAAAAAACTATAGTGGCATATACGAGCCCAGACTCAAATATTAATGGCAAATTCGATACTTTTACCAATGAAATTGGTTTTTGATAAAAAAAAATATATAAAAATAAAAATAAATAATTTTGAATTAAGTTGACTTAAGTTAGTGGCTTCATATTACTTTTTGAATTTAAGTTTACCTTAAAGCTATTTATGTTTTCATTTATTAAAAAAATCTATAAAAATAATATTTATAAATTATAAGATTTTATTTATAAAAAAATTTATATTTATATCTAAAACTATTAAAATTAAAATAAATTTATAAATTAGTTACTATAAATAGTGAATGGTGCTAATAACTTTGGACTGGGCAATAGATATTAAATTTTTTATTTTTGAATTATTTATTTAAATTTTAAATTAATTCATATACTCCATTTTAGAAGTCCATATACACTTAATTTTATTTTATTTTTCTAAATATGGTAAATTTTTATAAATAATTATTTACTTTCTAAAAACAAATTATTCAAGTAGATACAATATCACATTTTAAATATTATTGAATCTAGTTCCTCTGAAAAAAATGTTATTGAATCTAGAAACAAAGATAAACATGGTGCATTATTTATAATGGAAAAAGGGACATCATATATATATATTTTTATCATATCAAATGATGTCCCTTTGATAATGTTGATTTTAGCTTTTTATTGATTTCTTTAGATGATCAATCATTCTCTTCACCTCATATTCTTTACTCCATTTTTTATGCTAGGTCATCGCAAATTCTTTGGATCATTTCTTCTTTTAGTAAGTTGTAAAGTGTAAAATGACCAAGATGTCATCTTCCCAAATTAACTTTCAATTTCTCCCCCAATCTCATCCCAATCACACGTCTTGTCTTCCCCTCTTTTTTTAATCTTGTCCTAACCTTTTTAATTTCAATTATTTTCTGGTTTAGTTTTGGTCTAGATTTATCTTTGAGTTGGATTTAATAGTGATTTGATTCTTTCATGCTTACCTTTGAAAATGTTGAAAAGGGCAAAAAAGGAGAGATATGGTGAAAGATAGGAGTTGAGAAGGGCAAACGAGGAAAGATATGGTGAAAGATAAGAGCAAAAGTGTAAAGTTTGAGTAGATTTTAACACCTAGTTTGTTTTAACTTAAATCAATTGACTCCAAAATATATTCTTACGTCTTTTTTACCTGATAACTAATTTTAATTAAAAGCTAATATTATGTAGCTGTAGTAATCTATTGACAATACAATTTTGGTCATCTTATTGAATTTTTATGAAAATTTCTAGTTTAAGGCATTTAAAAAGAAAAAATTATAAAAAATTAACAACATCATGAAAATTTAGTTTCAAATGGATTATTGCATCTATATAATAATGAATTTTAAATAAAATTGGTTTCAAGTAAAAAGGATGTAAAACTAAAAATAAGTCAGTTGTCTTAAGTTAAAATGAATTGGCTCTAAATTTTTCTTGCTTTGTGTACAATTCAAAATGGTGCAAAACAAAATGAGATGGAAGGAGTATAAGTGAATGTTTAAGAATGAATAAAGGAATATATTGCATATGCGTGGCATAATTAAAAAGTCTCCAGTAGCCTTGGAATCATGGTCATTGGTTTCCCTGGATTACATGAATTTAACACTTAGCATTTGATTAAACATCAAGTTTGAGTTTAGTTCAAAGAATTCTATCAATTAGTTTTAATTTAAGTTAGATTAATTAAAAAATAACTTAGTTTTATTCCTATGGTTTTTATTTGGAATCAATGTCATTTCAAAGTTATTACTATGTATATATAATAATCCATTGAATAAATTTTGTTCATAGTTTAAAAGTTCTTATTTATTCAATATAAGGAAATAAAAAGAAATTACATTATAAAAAATTTTATTAAATGGATTTTTATACTTATATACCATTAGCTTTCAAATGATATTTGTTTCATACAAAATAGACATAAAAATATTTTAGATTAATCTAATTTAAGTATGAATTAGCCAACTTTCTTTTTAAAAATATTTCAAAATATTTTTTGGATTTTTTAAATATAATATTTTAATTAGCATAAAAGTTGAGCAAATAACACTACTAAAAAAAGGCTATTTACCAATGACTATTAGTAGTGAGTCATTGGTAATTAGTGCATTGCAAAATTTTTTATCAACGGCTGAATACTAAGCCATTAGTACTTTCTAACATTTAACTGTTGGAAAAAAAAGCCGATAGAAATTACCAACAGTCTAATTTCATATGTTTTTTACCAATAGTTTAACTTTTACCAACGTGTTCGGCCGTTGGTATCTACCAACACGTTTAACCGCCGGTAAATTATCAACATGTTAGGCCATTGGTATCTACCAATGCGTTCAACCATTGGTAATATTTCTAACGTGTCAGACTGTTAGCACTTTTCTTCCATTTGAAAAAAATTAAAGCAGCTTCTAACATAGAGCTGTTGGAAACTGCCACTTAAAAAAAAATTTACCTAGACACAATTATGACTACTTAATTATAAGCTGCACACATAAATGTTAACCACGTCATGCAACACATGAAGCATATTTGAAATAGCATATCATTACACAAAAAAAGTAAATTACAAAAAAAAATAAAAATTATAGATAATAAAAATAACCTAAATTACACAAAAAAATAACATATATAAAAGTTACAAATAAAAAAATAACCTAAAATAACCCGGCCCATTTCTCTAGCCGATATATATTTTTTTTATGCGGCCCAATTTCTCCACAAACCTAGGTAACATAACCCTAGGTACCATCATAAGTTGTTGCTGTTGCGAAGCTTTCTTGGTCAGCCACCTCACTGCCTGACCACTTTCATGTCGACTACCCCGCTTCCATGCCCGCAACCTCCTCTTTCCTGAACTTCATATCATCAACGGTTCTTCTCGAATCTTGCAAAGATCCAAAGAGCACATAACAAATATATATCCAAAGATCCAAATATAAATCAACACACATAGGTTTGAAAGAATAATCGAAAGTAGAAAAAAAAAATCAAAATCAGACCTCAGATGACCTTGATAGGCTGAGATGGCTGGTGGCAAGTGGACAACATGGCAGAAAACTCTTGTGTGGTTTTCAAGCTCCACTTGTTGGTTGAGCACCACTGTCGTTGGGTCCGTTCAATCCTTCTCAAACTAGCAACAACATATTCTAGAGGAAAACTACCAAAAAAGCAACTTAAAACTTAAAAAAAAAAAAAGGCTTCAAAACTTTTAAGCTTAATCTATGAAAAATGGTTGACTTTTTGAAAAAAAAAATGGCTTTAAAAAAGATTAAAGAGGCAGAAATAAGGAATCAGATAAGCAGATTTAAAATATGGGAAAAAAAATTTTGGCCACCGGCACTACATTGGAAAACCCATCTTGCATGTGGTGTCCAGAAACTGGTGTATGTGTGTGTCTATGTGAGGAAGAGAGGGGGAAGGAGAAGAATAGAAGGAGAGGAAAAGAATAAAGTGGAAGTACGTGAGGAGGGAGAATGGAGAAAGAAAAGGAGTACATGAAAAGAGATGGAGAGAGCAGAAGTAAATGAGGAGAAGGAGAAAATAAGGGTTCTACATGTGTGGGAGATTTTATGATAGAAAAAGTGGAAAAACCCCACTTTAATTCCACATTTCTAATGCTCAATTCAAAATGGTCCATCCTTTTCAATTTCTAATGGTTTAAGTCGTTGGTAATATAAATTTCACTTACCAACCATTCTTCATGTTGGTAATTACTAATGATTTAACCCATTGAAAAGTTACCAACAGTTTGACCATTAGTAACCATTAAATTCTGTTATCAATTGTCTTATGTGTTGACATTTCCAAATGATCAGACGTTGGTAAAGTGGCTGTCGATAAATGACTTTTTTTTCATAGAATTACTATATACTAAAATAATCATTAGTAACTTTTTAAAAAAATCTCCTACCAAACACAATAATGCACTTTTAGAGCTTGAACTAAATTAAATTAAAATATGTGCACTTTTACTAAATACATGAATCATATCTCCTCACACCAAACACTATTCTTAGATCTTGATTATAAGTACAAAGCTTCTAAATAATTCAAAACAACATGAATAAGATGACTAAAAGCATTGATTAGAGCCATTTGTATGAGGCAAGTCCTACAAATATACTAGTGTGAAGCAGCCCTAATCAATCCATCATTGTGACATATGACTTCTACAAACTTCCAAAAGTATCCACCATAATCCTTTTAGTTGCCCAAGATATGAAACGAAAGTAGTACATATGAGCGATTGTAGTCATTAATGGATTAGCCCAAACGATGTGTACATGGGATAGAATGGGCTTCATACCATACCATTGTCCAAAACAAAGAAGAAAATGAAACTTATCCGAACCTTCAAGGAGACGAGACACAAAAGGAGTCGTGGGTACAATTTATAGAAGTTCACTTCATCTAAAGTGAGATAGAGGGCTAGCCTAAATTTTGACATTCAAATCTAGCAATTTCACTTCCATTTTGTTTTCCAATAAGTTGCAAGTGTTTGAGAAGAAAGTGAGGGGTGAGAAATGGAAATATTAGGCTAAAACTTTCTTTGATAACATTTACGTATATGCATGTATCATATAACTTATTATTATGTGTTCTTTATTTGGTAATGTCTAGTATGCTCCCTTACCTTATGTGTGTCATATCCCTATGATTACTCTTTTATTCTCAATTAAACTTACTAATCTCCACCATATTCTTTCCTTATCCATCGTTTCTTTGCAATGCATGATTCACGAGTTGCCATTAGACCTCTACCCAGATTGCGATGCTACCCCTATCTGGTCCTCCTCGTCCACCTGGTAATTTCCAATCTTTGTTAGTATGCCGATCATGATTATTCTGTGCCAGATTGAATATGAATGTGGCAAAGATTCACCCGCCGAAGTTTGTGGCTAGTGTTGCTCTTGGAGTTTAATGACATCAAAGTAGGATTCTTGGGGCATCTATGTGTTAGGGTAAGATGAAGTCGTGGCAGATGGCAGGTGCAGCGAAGAAGGAGAAAGGGGTGGGAAGTTGCGTTGGCTCTCTGAGCTTTCGACCAAAGAGAATATTGAAGGTCAAACCCTTTTGCTATCCCTCATCTGTTTTAATTTTTTCAATTCAGTCCTTAATGTTTTTTATTATGTATATGTATATAAGAAGTAAATAATTCCCACAAAAATCATAAAATTATATGTACCCAAAAATAATATCACATTATAATACAGATAAATAAATAAACAGAACCATACTAACATATAATCACATATGTACAAAAAAAATGAACTCATTTGTATAAATAATGTCAAATACATTATCATTCATATGTAAAAGTTTATTTACTTACATATCCATAATATATCTTTGATCTCATTTATACATATATGTAACAAGTTTATACATATCCATCATTTGTTTTATATATCGAGTTTCATGCATATCTGCTACCTGATTTGTATATATCTCCAATTCTATGAGAAGTGAAATTTGACACATTTACACCTATTTTTTATGGGAATTTAAGCCTGTACCACTAATGAATATATTGGTAACATATCTCACTACTAAAAAAATCAACTTTTCCAACGGCCTCACTTCCAACGGGCTGACCGTTGGAGAATATCCAACGGCTTAAGCCGTTGGAGAGAGAAGAAAAAACCCCCAAAATTAAGAAATTGAAAATAGGATGTATTTCCAACGGCTTCAGCCGTTGGAATTGCTTCCAACGGCCAAGGCCGTTGGAAAATTACGGTAAAGATATCGCCATGTTGGGTAAGTTTGAAAATTTTGAAAACTGGAAATATTTCCAACGGCCTAAGCCGTTGGAAAATTAAGTGCATAATGCAGCAGTATAGGCAAGTTTGAAAATTTTGAGACTTAATTATTTCCAACGGCTTTGGCCGTTGGAAGATTAAGGACTAGATTTCAAAATTTTGGTAAATTTTAATTTGAATGTTTTTCCAACGGCCTAAGCCGTTGGAAAATGGAAATTAAAAACGCACGGTTTAACGTTGAAATTTGTAAAGTTCTGGGAATTATTTCCAACGGCCTAAGCTGTTGGAAAACTTAAGTTCAAAACGCTCTGTTTCAATTATTAATTTCCAACGGCCAAGGCCGTTGGAAAAATGTCAATTAAATGCGGCCCCCCCTCCCCACAGCTCCCGTGATCGTCTTCTTCCTCCTTCCGTTTTCGCTCTGTACTCTCTTCCTTCCCTCTTTCTCTCCCCACACGCACACACAGCACCTTTCTCAAGTGTCCCAAGGCTGGATTAACGTCGCTCGGAGGCTGATTTCTTGGATCTGGTGGTCTAAGTCGCTGATCTGTAGGTAAGTGTGAATATTTTTGGTTTTGTTTGTTTCGATTTTCATGGTTTTTTGTTTAATAAATGTAATGGGTGTAATTTTTTACTTGTTGTAGCAGATTGGAAGAAAGAAAGAATGCATTTGAAGGAACGATTTTGAGGTATTTTGCGTTTATTACGTATTTTTATAATTTTTTGCATTATTTATCCGAAAAATGCTTGAAATATTTGTTATGTGATTTTAAGTGGTTCATGGTTTGATGTGAAGATTTGCTAGAACACCCATTAGAATTTTGAATTTTTACCCATTTTGTTAATTTTTTTATTATTTTCAGGTTTTTAGGGTTAATTTTATAGTTTTAGTTTAATTTTACAGTTTAACTTTAACTAATAATATTTAGCTGGGAATATGTTTATAAGGTTTTTAGTTTTAGAATTAGTAGAAACGTTGAAAGACAAAAATACTTAACTAAATTTGTTTGATTAAAATTTACCTTTACTAAAATATGTGTCAATAATAAGAATTTTAATAAAAAATAATAATAATAATAGTATTATGAATAATACTAATAGTAATAACAGTAATAAAAATAATAATAATTATACTAAGAGTAGTAGTACAATAATAATAATAATAGTAATAATAATAATTATTATTATAATAATAATAAAAATAGTTATGGTAATATTAATAATACTATGTAAAAATAATAATTAAAATAGTAATTATTGTACAAAGGTACGAGCTACAATAATCATAATAATGATATTAATTAAAGTAATAATAATAATAATAATAATAATAATAATAATAATAATAATAATAATAATTTAAGTAAGTTGAAGTATACTCAGAGTAGTACTTAATAATAATTTCAGTAATAATAATAATACTAATAAGTAATTTAGTAATTATTATACTAAGAGAAGTTATATAATGATAATAATAATAATAATAATAATAATAATAATAATAATAATAATAATAATAATAATAATAATAATAATAATAATACTAATTAAAATAATTATTATTATAGTAGAACTTTAATAATACAAGTAATAATAATAATACTAATAAATATACTAATAATAATTTCAATAATTATTATTATTTGAAGAGAAGTATGCAAATAATAATAATATTATTATTAATAATAAATATTTTTATTATACTTACAATAATTACTATTATACTAAGAGTGGTAGTAGTAATAATAAAAGTAACAATAATCATAATAATATTAATTAAAATAAGTATTATGAAACTTAGATTACTATAATAATAATTATACTAATAATCATTTAAATAATGATGTATTGTTCGATGACAACAAAGACAAGAATAATATGACTACGAATAATAATAATTATTATTATATTTATAATTATAATAATAATATTATTGTAATAATAATATTAATCATAACAATAATAATAATTATTATAATAAATAAAATAATTACTTTTATAGTAAGAGTGGTAGTAGTAATAATAATAGTAACAATAATCAAAATAATGGCTAATTAAAATAAATATTATGAAACTTAGAATACTATAATAATAATTATAATAATAATTATTTAAATAATTATGTATGGTTGGAAGATAACAAAGACAATAATAATATGACTACGAATAATAATAATAAATATTTTAATAATAATAATAATTATAATAAACCCAACAAGAGTAGTAATAATTATAATAATAATTATCTATACTATGGATGGAATGCCTTCTTATGCTTTGTATATTTTGGAGTTATTAATATTTGGTGTTGAATTTACTCTCGGATTTGATGTGCCTAATCAGCGTGAGACATGAAACACTCTGTTTGCAAAATTTGAAAGATGTGGGCTTTTTGGTTGACATGCATTAGAATGCCGCAGTTATTGAACTCACACACCCTAAACACTTAAGTGTGAAATTGTGTATGTCTTGCTGTTGTTACATGTCACCTCGTCAGCCTGTCCTTCAAATGCAAGTAATTTGATCGTTAAGAAGTGGACATACCCTCTCAGGCCTTACCCTCTATTAATATATAATTTCCATTGGTAGGACTCCATGGAACAAGAACGTACTTGGATGTATAGTAGTCGTTATTTACCTGGGCGAGTTGGGTACAAGGAGGAGTGGGAGACAGGGGTTGAGCAGTTCATAACATTTGCTTGTAGTAATCCAGGTCATATGGATGGGAACAAAATTCGTTGCCCATGTCGGAGATGTAAAAATTTGAGGTTTAAGGATTGTGATGATGTTAGAGTGCATCTATATAAGTGCGGATTCATGCCTTCTTACACTAACTGGACAGCTCATGGGGAGCCGTTTAAGGAACCGTCAGATCAGTCGTTTGATAATTGTGGTTCGTATGAGCATGCTGAGGGTACCTCACCTGTAAACCCATATGCTCGAATGATTTTTGATGCAGTTGGACCAAGTTCCCATCAGAATTTTTCTGAGGTCCATAAAGAACCTAATGAAGGTTTTAGACGGTTTTCTGATTTATTGTACTCGGCGACTACACCTCTTTGGGATGGATGTGAGACACATTCTGAGCTATCTGCTGCAGTTCGTTTGTTAAACCTTAAAGCAGAATATCATATACCAAGAGGGTGTTATGATGGTATTGCGGCCTTGATGAAAGAAACACAGCCAAGTGACAGCAAGATGCCGTCGAATTGGTATGAGACGAAGAAATTAGTTTCACAACTTGGTCTTGCGCATCTAAAACTTGATGCTTGTGTTAACGACTGCATGTTGTTCTGGAATAATGATAAAGATGCTACACAGTGCAAGTTCTGTGGTGAATCGCGGTTTAAGCCGAGAAAAGGTGGACGGGATAAAGATAGACCAAGAAAGACCATGCATCATTTACCACTAACTCCTCGGCTTCAGCGACTATATGCTTCACTTTCAACTGCAGAGCACATGAGGTGGCACAGTGAGCATCGATCCGAGCAGGATGTTTTAAAACATCCTTCAGATGGGGAAGCGTGGAAACATTTTGATTCCACTTACTCGTGGTTTGCCGCAAAGCCCCGAAATGTTCGCCTTGGTGTATGTTCTGATCGTTTCGTTTCGTTTGGAAACTCTGGTAAACAGTATTCATGTTGGCCGGTCATCGTAACGCCGTATAATTTGCCACCTTGGATGTGTATGAAGAAACCATATATGTTTTTGACTTCATTGATACCGGGCCCTCGGAGTCCACGTCAGAACATTGACGTCTATTTACAACCTCTTATTCATGAATTGAACCAGTTGTGGGAAGATGGTGTCCAAACATGGGATGTATCACTTAAACAGAATTTTCAGCTCCGTGCTTTAGTTTTGTGGACAATCAATGACTTCCCGGCTTATGGGATGTTGTCAGGTTGGATGACTCATGGGAGATTATCTTGTCCTATTTGCATGGACCAAAGTAAAGCCTTCCAGCTTGAGCACGGGAGGAAAACTTCATTCTTTGATTGTCATCGACAATTTCTCGAGTTGGATCACCCTTATAGAAGAAACAGAGTTGCCTTTAAGAAAGGAAAAATTGAAAAATCATTGCCTCCTGAGCGTCTTCCGCCTGAAATAATATTTGAACGTATCTCAAATTTGCCATCTGTTGTTCAGAATGGAGAGGTTTTAACCATACCAGGTTATGGTAGAACGCATAATTGGTCAAAAAGAAGTATTTTCTGGGAGTTGCCTTACTGGAAGAAGAATTTAATCCGTCATAATTTGGATGTGATGCATATAGAGAAGAATGTATTTGACAATATATGGAATACAGTGATGGATGTGAGGAATAAAACTAAGGACAACATGAAGGCTCGTAAGGACATTGAGATGTTGTGCAGTCGATTAGAGCTAAATTTAATTCCTCAAGCCGACGGTCGAGCATTTAAACCCAAAGCAACATTTACACTAAACTCACATCAGAGAACTGATGTGCTCAATTGGGTTAAAACACTTAGACTCCCAGATGGGTATGCATCGAACCTTGCGAGGTGTGTTGACAGTAATGTAAGTCATATGTCTGGTATGAAAAGTCATGATTGTCATGTAATGATGCAGAGGCTCCTCCCAATTGCCCTTCAAGCCATACCGGAAAATATCTGGAAACCATTGACTGAGTTAAGTCAATTCTTCTGTGATTTATGTTCTCCAGAGTTAGATGTGAATCACATGGTGGAGTTAGAAGCAAATATTCCAGTAATACTCTGCAAGTTGGAAAGAATTTTTCCACCTGCTTTTTTTGATTCGATGGAACATTTGCCGGTTCACCTTCCTTATGAAGCCAGGGTTGGAGGACCCGTTCAGTATAGGTGGATGTATAAGTTTGAGCGTTGTATGCATGACCTAAAAATGAAAGTATCAAATAAGGCTCATGTAGAGGGTTCAATTTGTGAAGCGTATCTAATTGAGGAGACCTCAACATTTTGCTCTCACTACTTTGAATCTCATATTCCACATATGGCTACTAGAGTACCTCGTAATGATGATGACGAACAAAGACAATATGATGAATCGGTGTGGTCTATCTTTAAATACCCGGGTCGTCCATATGGTGTCTCGAGATATCGATATCTTGATGACAATGAATTGAGGGTTGCTACTACATATGTCTTACTGAATTGTAAGGAGGTGAAGCCGTACCTCGAGTAAGTGACATAACACATATTTGCTTTATATATTCTACTATAATAATACTACTTTTCTTCCTTTATACACTTGCATAATATAGGTTCACACTAAACGACCTTTATGTATATCTTCTAGTTTGTTTGTTGAGGAAGTGCGTATGCAGGCACCAAATATAGCAATGTCAGACCTGGATGTCTACATTGAGAATAACTTTGCTATATGGCTTAGAAACTATGTAAGTTACCTACATTTTCATCTAATGTCATATTATTCTTCTCAAGGGGAAGAAATATTCATAAACTTGCTGATATGTAACTAGGTGAATGATGTGCGCAACAATATCACGGACCGCTTCTTGTGGGATGTTGCGTGCGGGCCATCACGTCGTGTTGAGACTTGGCCTGTTTATTTCATAAATTGGTACAAGTTCCACATTAGCGACTGGGGTCGCGACAAAGCAACATTTAACAGTGGCGTTTGCATAAGGACTTCAGGATCAAGTGAGGTTGAATGTGATTTTTATGGGGTGTCAGAAGAAATCATTCAACTCGAATATCCTGGATGGCCACAGAAACATGTTGTATTGTTTAGGTGTGCATGGTTTGACCCTACTCCAGATCGTGGCACTCGGGTTCATAAACAATATGGTTTAGTTGAGGTTCGTGATGGTCGCCGATATGGGAAGTTTGACCCGTTCATTCTTGCCTCCCAAGCTGATCAAGTTTACTACACCCATTACCCAACAAAGTCACGTGAAAAAATAGGGTGGTTAGCCGTTTTGAAAATCAAACCTCGACGCATCGTTCATTATAATGTTAATGACATCGATGATGCAATTCAGGAAGATTTTCAAGGTGGCCTGAACAATCCACCCATAATTATGGATGACCCAATCGAGAATTTAGTTGAAACAGGAGTGGGGGAAGCTGTAGATTATGACATGCGGAATAGGGAAGGAACGTTGGAACATGAGGATGAATCTGACGAAAAGGACGCCGTTGAAGCAAGTGATGAAGAAGATGAATTTGAATCTGGGGATACTGAGAGTAGTGATTCAGAGGCACAATCTAAGGACGATGACGTCCATTGACTTTCATGTTAACGTGCGATTACTTATAAAATGTAATGTGAACGTGGAATAACTTGTAATCATAATTATGAGTACGTCTAAATTGACTCTGATGGGTGCATTTACGAGAGCAATACTATTGGCCATAATTAATATTTGTAAAATGTTATAAGGATGTATATCAAATTGCAGATGCCACCTAAAGGAGATGCGGCGTATACACGTCGCCCAGGGAAAGGCCTATTTCAGCAGTTCAAAGAAGCGATAGCAGAGCCACTTGGAAGACATGAAAGGCCAGGCCAATCGCATTCCCGACATTCAGGGTCGCGGCCTATAATAGAAGAAGATGTTCTTCCACATCCCACCCCTCGTACGGATGATATTGGCATTCCTCCACTCGGCCGTAGTGCTAGTCGCTCGACTCCCGCACATATACCTTCATCTGATGGAGGAAATTCCATTGGCCAGTCAGCGGTATCCGAAGCCCCGCATCAGGGTCGCTTACGGATCACACCTCACGGTAACACGTAAGTAATGTATCATTTGAAAGAAGAATAGTTTATGTTACATGCAGTTCATTATCTTCCAATGAAAACAAATTTTATTGTATTCGAACATGCATTCCATATAGCTTCCTTCCATCAAGAACAACACGGATGGTGACTAGATGCTTCACCACACACTTCAAGGGACATCATGATTGGACGAGCGTAAGCCCAGCAGATATTCAGGCGTGGTGGCGTGTATTTGAGGTTTGCACTTAAACTACACATTGAATTTTCAGCTTTACAAATCATGTAGATAACTATTAGACCCCCTTATATTCTAATTTATGTCTAGGGTTTATGTGAGTGGGATCCAGCCCACCATAATGAGGTGTATCGCGTTTGGCATATGATGGCGGCTAATCATTACAGAGGGACGCTGGGTGACATTCGCCGGGAGAGAAATCCTGAGAAACGGCGAGCACGGGCATCATTTATGACAGACGCACAGTATGCAGCCATGGAAGAATGGTGGGCAACACCGGAGTTTCAGGAGAAATCGTCGAGGGGTAAGACAATACGAGCATCATCATCGCAGTCGTCTAACTCTACTGGTGGATGCAGTGCTACTTATGCAGGAGGATCTGTTTCAATTACAGAACACCGACAGCGAATGGTAAACGTTAAGAACCTTTTTTTACACATAATTCAACTTATTTATGGCGTAATAACTTTATTCATACTAACAACCAATGTAGCGTGAAAAAGATCCGGAGAAGAGGGACCCTGGCTTGTTCAAGGTTATGCAGCAAACTCATAAGAAAAAGAGTGGGGAATATGTCAACAGGCGTACTGAAGAAGTGGCGGTAATAATCATGTTATATTAAATTACATTTTTACATACGAATAAATATCGACTTACTAATAAATGAAGTTGTACCCTTATGAAGGCGAAGGTAACTGTTGAGATCGAGGAACAAACACAGCAAATGGAAGAGGAAGGCGTCGCACATGACATTGATGAGGCAGCGATAATGAGTGGAGCTGCAGGTGGAAGGAAGAAAGAGCGTGTCTTTGGGCTTGGATCAGAACAACATGTTGTGCTTGGACGACGACGACCAGGGAATATTCCTGCAGCACATGTTGATGTTACTCAAACGCCGGAGTTCACTGAACAAGTTGAGCGAGTGGTTGCGGAGCATACAGCACAACAAGCATCATATTATGAGCGGAAGTTGGAGTGACTGAAGAGGAGACAACGAGCGGAGATGAAGTACATATATGAACGACTTGGAATTCCTCCCCCCGCGCACCCAGAGAATGATATTGATGGCTCGGGATCCGATGATGACTAGATCAGGTATATCACTTTACTTTCTGTGTTCATCAACAAACTCACACTTTTTAGGAGTAATGGAAGTATGTAATTTCAATTATATATGTTTTTATGTGGATTGTAACTATATTTGTGTCATGATATTGTAATTTCAATTTGTGTATGCTTTTATGTGTATGTTATAACTATATTTATGAAATGATTCTGTACTTTTAATTGTGTATGTTCTTATTGAGATTTATAACTGCATTTATGCACGTGCACCGGTTCAGAATGTGATTACAAACGACACAATTATTTTGAACTGCCTAAGTCGTTTCACGTTTAATTACGTGCATTCAAAATGGAACGAGAATATACACAATATAAAAAACTTACTTTCCAATGGCCTTGGAAGACGTTGGAAAATTTTCCAACAAATTTTTCCAATGGCCAAGGCCGTTGGAAATTTTTCCAACGTTTCCAACGGCCAAAGCAGTTGGAAAAATTTCCAACTGCCTTGGCCGTTGAAAAATGAAAAAAATTAAAATAAGAACACAGCCATTGGAAAATTTCCAACTGCTCAATTCCAACGGCTGACAGTTGGAAATTCCAATGGCCTTCATTCTGACCGTTGGAAAATTGACTTCCAACGATGGATTTTCCAACGTCTTATTTCCAACGGCTTGGCGTTGGAAATTTAAAAATTTACAACGCGAAGCCGTTGGAAATGGCCGTTGGAAAATGGGTGTTTTTTAGTAGTGTCTGTGTTTTCATTTGTATATATATCACACATTATTTGTATAGATCTTTCACTTTCTTTGTAAGTTGAGTTTGTATGTATTTGACATTTGATTTGTATATATCTCTAATTTTAGAGGAGACACGAGATTTGATGTATTCACACTAATTTTATATTATAAATGGCAGTATTATAATACAAATATATATAAACATAAAGGATAGAGTGCACGTTACACTTACACTCTCTATTTATGCTTGAGTAATTATTATACTATCTCCGTCTCATATTCTTTACATCATTCATTTTTCAGTAATTAATTTATGATTTTTTATTTTCAACATTTTAATTTATAAATGAAGAAATTTTATATAAGAATGATAAATTAAGACATATAGTTTCTAAATATATTCTTTTTAAATTTTTCGAACAAATATTAATATGAATAAATTCAAGTCAAATTAAGTGAAAAAATCAAATGATGTAAAGAATATGGGACAGAGGTAGTATTATTTAGGAGACAATTTTCAGATTGTCTGTTTGAAATTCACAAAGAATTAATTAAATTATAGAGTAGATGACATTAATTGTCTCTAAACTATACCCAATATTGCTTGATCATCCTAAAACTATGAATTGTTGCATCATCGTCTTCAAACTATCTAATTGTTGCATCCGTTGCGCTGCCGTTATGCCAAACGTTAAAAAGTGATAGAAGTTAGGCAAAAATTGCATAGTTAGTCCTAATACTTAGGAAACTTTTTTATTTGAGTCCTATAACTTCACTGTTTTCTAGTTCAAACCTAAAACATGTGTACCTAATCTCCACCCGCCTTCCATCCACCTCACCACCTTCACAGCTGCCACATGTCCCTTGACACTATGCAGATTTTATAAGGAAATCATCTGAAATGTATAGCAATTAGCTCATTCACCTTTTGTTCCTGTTATAGTTAAATGTCCTTAATTTTTACATTTTCTTAACAGAAAAAACATTTCAAATGTATAGCAATTAGCTCATTTACCTTTTGTTCCCGTTACATCATAGTGTCCTTACTAACAATTTGGATGTTAATGGAAACCTGATTAAATATAGGACCCAAATGTTATGCTTACTAAAAGTTGTGAGTGAAACATAAAGTAAAGTTAACTTCTAGGACCTTAATTTGAAATATTTTATGCTAATTCCTAGTTTCGAATTCGATAATGGGAGCCGATTGCGAATTCACGTCACCAATTCTGACAATGAAAGACGATAACTTCCAGAAGATCTCATTCCGTGCCAATCCTTCTCCAATTCCGCTTACCGGTTCTTTTGTTGGAATCACTTCAACCATCCTCCATCGGCGTTCATGTTGTCTCCGATTCTGACCTCATCTTCACCCTCTACAACACCACTCCCTTCGGCTTTGCCGTCGCTCGCAACTCCTCCGGTGACGTCCTCTTCAATTCCACTGATTCCGGCAGCCCTCTCGTCTTCAAGGACCAGGACATTGAGCTCTTGTCCTCCCTCCCCTGGAATGGCTCCTATCTCTATGATATTGGCGAGTACACCAGGATGTCCTTCAATCTGAACCCCAATGGCTTGTTGACGCTCTGGAACGCCGACTTTCCTAACTCGAGTGTTAACACCAATCTCTACGCCCGCTTCAATTTCCAAGAAGCAAGAAGAAGAAAAAGAAAAAAAAGCTTTAAAAAAGTAAAAAAAAGACTTAAAAGTCTTAAATAAAAAAGGTTTATGACTCAAATAGAAATTTTTTTCTAAGTATTAGGACTAACTGTGCAATTTTTTCCTAATTTTTGTTACTTTTTAACAGTTGAAATAACGGCAAGATATTGAGTGCAACAATTAAATAGTTGAGTATAATTGATGTAACAATTCATGATTTTGGGACAATTAAGTAACATTGGTATAGTTTAGGGACAGTGAGTGACATTTACCTTAAATTATATATTTAGTTATTTTACTTTAAACATTTCTGTTTAAGGGTCAATCAAAATTCCAGTTCTATTGTTTTTAAGAGATACTAATAAGCTCCCATCAATTTTTTAAAAATCTTTTACTACATTTTATTATTAATTCTTCTTCATCGGAAGCATGATTGTATTCTTCATACACATAAACATATTTTCAATAAATTTTCTATAAACAATTTCAATTTTTTGACTTAAGTTTGGCTTAAAATTTATTTATATTAATATTTGATAAAAATTAAAAATTTTTGTAAATATTAATATAAATAAATTTAAATCAAGCTTAAGTCAAAAAATTAAAATGGTGTAAGACTTCAGCCATCCTCTTTCCTTTGACAGAAATAAATAAATAAATAAATAAATAAAGCCCTAGCTGCTCTTTGAAAAATTATTAAGCTTCAGCTGGGCTTGGCTCTCAGCCCAAGCCTGGCTAGTCGATTTATTATCTTATGTCACCCCAATCGATCTCATAGCTAATATTTTCTTCTTGTGTGTTTCTTTTCCTAGAAATCCATATCCTTTTGAAGATGAGTTCGTTAGCAAACATCGAGCATCGTGTCTGGTTTGGCTAAGCCTAAAGAAGACAACATGGAGTTTGTAGCGACAGTGAGCAACATCCTAATAATAGAACAGGGGTGTTGCTTTTTTTATTTTGTTTTTATAATTTTGTTTTCCTTAGTACTAGTTCAAGTGTTATGCTTGGATTTGTGGTGTGTTAGTCCAATTGCATGTTGGTTCGAGTTAGTGCGTCAGCATGTCCAGTTAGTTTACTGGTTTGTTATTTTTGTCTCCCTCTTTAGATCTGTAGGAATGAATATTGAGATTACCCAAATTATTCATGAAGGGCTTCTTACTGGTACGGTATCTTTTGAACGCTTTTGTAAAACCTATAATTAAGCCAATTATCCTTTATATCTCAATGTTTTATTTCTATTGTAGATGCTGTTTGACCTACAGTTAATGAGATAAATGTCATTTATTTCATTAAAAAAAAATTGAAATGGTATAACAAACGTGAGATGAAAATAGTATAATTTAATTATCGTGAAATAATTAAACGTGGACAATAGATAAAGGGCGGTTTTGTTTCAATAATTAGTCTGGGTTTGAGTTTAGTTTAATTTCCTGTGGTTTGAGTTAGGTGATGGAAGATCAATCATGTTAATGGTTCATCATACACATGGCTCACTCCCTTCAGCTCTTCTCCAATGAAAGTCAACCTCATGCAATTTGGAAAAAGTTAATCCAGGCACGCTTTAACTTTTTTGGCAATTAATCACCGCGTTTTCTTTTTGGAAAAAAAAAAAACCTACCGACCTGTCCTATTCTTCGATCGTTTTCCCTTTTCTGTCCAGGAAATGTCGACGTTAGTCAAAATTCAATGCTGCTACTAATATTTTTCTTGGACATATTTAACGAGTAAACTTTTCATTATACGTATGCAGTAGAGGGCCAATATATATATATATAAACCTGCAATGCAACTGCATCTGCAAGAAAGAAACAAACCAGAAGCTGGAATTTTATGGAAAGTCAACAGTAAAGTCAATCAAAATCTGCCCTTCCCCAGCATGAGCCAGCGGTGGACCCATCATCATGGATCAAACTTTGCGGTTTCGAGGTTTTTTCATCCTTCGGACTTCGCAACTTATAAAATTTTTTAAAATACTAGTAGTAACTTATTATTATTATTAATTCTTTGCATTTTATTTCATGTTTTAATTCCTTCTTAGTTGTTCGAAAATACTTTATACGAGATTTTCTTCAATATCTTTTCATTTTTAAATTTTTGCAAGTTCTCTTGTTTGAACGCTTGATCATGTGTCTAGCTAATTGGTTATTTGTTAAGTTAAAATAAAGTCGATTCTAAATGAAGTTCTCTTGTTTGAACGCTTGATCATGTGCCTAGCTAATTAGTTATTTGTTAAGTTAAAATAAAGTCGATTCTAAATGAAGTTCTCTTGTTTGAACGTTTGATCATGTGTCTAGCTAATTGGTTATTTGTTAAGTTAAAATAAAGTCGATTCTAAATGGAGTGACTACTTAGAGGTCAAGGGTAAAATTTATTAAAGGTTACCTAACTTATTTTTGTGTCTTATACGGGCATCTAACCTTCAAGTTATTCTAGTGAGATGTCTTTTATCTTATTGTATGTCATATTTGGTCACTTTTTGTCAATTTAAGTACTAAATCTGACGGAAAATGCTGATATGACATAAAAAAATATTAAAAAAAATTATAACATAACATGTGTAATCCTCTAATTTTTCCCATCGACAACTTTAAACCTAAAATTCTAAATCTATTATTTATGCTTCTAAACCACCCTATTTTTCTCTTGCCCTCCTAGCATCTCCTCCTCAAAATCGGCTGCCAGACTTTCTTGTCCTCCAAATTTTCAACGCCATCTCTAACTTCAAGACTCTCATTGCCTACTAGCTCTCTCTCTAGGCATTAAAACTCTCTTGTCCCTAAGATCGACTCGCTCCTCTTCTACATCGACTGAGTCATCTCCCCCGAATTGAACGCCTCTCCAAATCTGTCTTCCTCTCATTCCTTAGATTCCTCCTCGGTCTCGTCTTCGTGAAGCCTGCTGTAGGAGCCCGACAATTTCACTTTTCTTCTTACCTAAGTTATATTCGTCGGATGATTCAAATGATTCAGATTATTCAGACAATCACCGATGATTCAATCGATGTTCGCCAGCTAGGACAATTTTCGCTTGCAAATCCGATTATCCCAAGTTCACTTGAACCTCGATCAAAGGGTTAAAGAAGACGAATAGACCCGCGGCCAAGAGAGATGCGCCACTGCCAGATTTGATCTAATTTGTTCAAATTTTTTCCAATTTGTGCATATTTGTTCCTATTTGTTCTTTTGCTCATTTAACGTTTCTAAGATTTATTGGATTTATTGATGTTCTGATTTGTTCTTTGCTCAAGAGTTTTGTCCAGATTTGGTCAGAACACAAAGCAGATTTGATAAGATCGATGCCAAACAATGGGGCAATGAGGGAGAAGGGAGATATGGTGCGACAGGGTGACAACGGTGATGGGCATCAACCTTCCTATGTGGTTGATTCCTGCTCCGATTCATCATTCTCTTCCTTCAATTGTTTTTTGTTTTCCCATTTTTTATTGTTTTTTTCCAATTCGTTTCCTCGCCACCGTCGCATCCGTCATAGTCCTTGTTGCATCCGTCACTTAGGTGATTACCTCTCCCATCTGGCCAACCAACTTTGCCCATATTTTGTATTTGCTTTTATTTTGATTTCATTCAAGAGTCCTTACTTTTGTTCTGATTTCATTTCTTCAATTTTGATTTTGTTTCCCTTCTTATTGTTTATGGTTTTTGCAAATTATTTGATTTGATTTAAAAGCATTTTAGTAGTCTTAGGGATTTTTTTTATAATTTTCTCAAAAATTAAAGGACCACGAGTGTTATTTTATAATTTGTTTTAATATTTTTTACATCACATAAGTATTTTCTGTCAGATATAATTATGAAATTAATGAAAAGTACTTAAATAGAACACGCAATAAAAGGTAAAGTACCTCGATGAGATAACTTGAAAGTATGATACCTAATTAGGATAAAAAAAAAATTTAAGGTACCCCGGTGAATTTTATCCTAGAGGCCAATTAGGGGCATAGTATTAAAATTTTGTGGTGTGATTGGGATTTTTGTTACTAAAACTCATGATTAATTATTAATATGTTGCTATTTCATATGTTTGGCTCGTGGCCGAGTTCATAGCTATTTTGATTCGTTTTATCCTACGCAGTGCAATATTAACAAACATAAAAAGGCAAAAAAAAAAAAAAAAAACCCCTCTGCATAAATGCAAATTAGATGCATGATTGTGTATGGGAATATTTAGATTTAATACATTATTTAATAAGAAAAATATTGTAAACCTTTTTATATGTAACATTAGGTATATAGTATATTGATTTGTTGACTTTTTATGTAAACTTTGAGCTCAAACTTTGGACTCAATTCATTATGATTTTGCAAGTTTTTTATTTTTATTTTTCATTTTATAGGTGTTAAAAGCTATTGGAGGTATGAGAAATGAATGAAAGCAATTGGAGAAAAAATGAGAAAACTTGACGTTAAAGAACACTAAAAAGAAGGGTAACTTGCAAGCTACATTTCAACTTTTTCCTAGAAGATTGAGGGTTTGGTGAAAGCATAGAAGTTGTATCCTTTTTTCTTAGCTTTACGTAGGATTTTGAATCACCTCAATCAAATATTTGTACACAAAATTATGCCTAAAATACTAAAATGTGTCAAAGTTGTCAAAGTAGGCACCACAGTTCAAAAGTTGCTATGGAAATTTTCACCCTCTAGCATCACAGCACTAGACACCTTAAGCCTGAGTGATGTAGCGTCGATTTTCCCTTGTTTCTAGCACCTTTAGCCCCCCTAAACCTGGAAAAAAATGTCCCCTACGTCAAATTTGAACTCAAGCATGCTGTTGGATAAGAGATTTTATCCAAAAGTTAGTAGGTGAGACAAAATGGCTTGGGAGACTTAGAAGGATCTAGATCCCAAGTTTCATCTTCACATTATAAGCTAGAACTAGGTTTTATTTTTTATCTTTTCTCTCAAATTTCATTATCTTATGCAGGTATTTATAGAGAGTTGCTTGGAGGAGATTTTGAGCTCTTAAGGATTTCTTGAAAACTTTAGGAGTCATGCTCATTTAGTCCACTTTGGTTTATTCTTTCCTCTTTCTTAGAGCTAAACATGGATGTTATTTTGTGTAGTTTCATGTTTATATTTAGTTTGATTACAGAGTAGTTTTCTCTATACTTTCTATGGTTGTAGGCACTTAATTGGTTATGTTAGTTGGATTAATGACTATTTGCTTTTGATTTTCTTTTAAATGCTTGTTTACTCTTCTATTAAGCTTATTGTTATGCTACCTAGTTAATGTCCACAATTACTTGTACCATAAATTGCTTTTTAAATTCTTGAAAAAGATTAAAAGTAATTGGATCTAGGAAAATAGTGTGATGACTATCGACTTGTTGAGAAACTAGTCTAGATCATCAGATGAAGGTAAATTAAGCTTGATAATTCCTTTATTGAACTAGCAATTCAGATGAGAGTCTATTCTAGTTTAAGCTTGGTCGGTCGTCGAAACCGCAAAAAATAATTCTAGTATCTCTAACAACTCAGAATAAATAAATTTGTAGTTTAGTAGTGAAAACCAGGTCGAATCTCAAAGGAAATTTTTTACTAAAAGCTTCCTGTCAGAAAACTAAAATAAAGATTGGGATTTTCTTGAATTAAAAGCTGAAATAAATTAATTGTAGAATCAAATCGAAATTAACCAATACTAAAAACGCTCAGTTCATGGTTGATTATCCATTCCAATCACGCAGTCGATTATCGAAAGAAAATATTTATTCAATTCAAGCAAATAAACAGAATTCTCTTTAAAGTTAAAAAGAACCCTAAGAATTCAGCAGTAAAATTAACCAGAAAAAGCTTCAAATTAATTTATTAATTTTGAGTAACTAGATATTGAAAAGCAATTTCTAATTATCTCAAAATCAGCGTTAAGATCAATGAACCAAAAAGTTTATTCCAGATTACAATCCAAAAGCTTGAACAATTTAACCTATCTTACTTCTTTGTATGAACTAACCAGAAATAAAAATAATCTCAAATCAATTCACTTGCTTATAATTGAATTCTTCACCTAAGCGTTGAAAGAAAATCAAGCAGATTTGTAATTGCAGAACCAATTCAACAAGCGAGAACAGGAAAATTAATTGCAATAAATCTGAACAACAAAGAAGTAAATACTTGAAATTAAAGAAAGTTTAAGCAAGAAAAATCAATCCTCACAACCGGTGTTGACGATAGAAATCGTCCGTAGAACTAAACCAAAAATTACCCAGCCATCATCAAAAGAAAAACAAAGAAGAATAAAAGAAATTAAAACTGGAATTACGAAAAACGGAGAGCTAGCCTTGGTGTGCGGGCAGCCATGCTATTAAAAACCAAAGAACACTAAAATCTATGGCTAAACTCATAAAAACTCCCCAAGCTTTTTATATTGTTACAAAGGTACCCCAAAAAAATAAAAAGATTCAAAATAATTATAAGGTTTCAAAGTTGTCAGCCAAGTAATGCTCTAGGACATCAACAGCAAGTTCAAGCTGATATTTGACCTTGATCCAGCCATTATTTCTCAAAAATCAAATCATAAAAGTTGTAGAGATCTTTCTTATCTTCGAAACGACACCTGAATCGCATAAAACAGACATCTACAGCCAAAGATATGTCTAAAATACCGCAACTATTTCTGAATAGGCGGTGACTCGTAAATCGCGACTTTGAAGCTGAATTTGACTCTCTTAACGTGCAAACTGGGTTTCATAGTCTGCATATGAATTGTAGCTTCAGATGTTAGCTTTCCAATGAATTAAGAATTACTCCATTCCAATCTCTGTAGCTCAAGATATGATTTTTCTACCGGAACATAACTAATCTGTCAACATCCTGAAAGAACACAACCAAATTAAAACTTGTAAAATGGCAAATTAAATTCACTTTCAATCAATTAAGTTCAGATATGTTCTATGTTACAAAACATACTCAAAATATATCTTTAAGGTTCAAAACATATTAAAACATACTAAATATGAGAGAAATAAATATAATAAATATAAGCTTATCAAAGCTTAGGGAGGTGACCTTTTCACCTGAGAGAGTAAGAGACCAATTAATTAACTTTACTAAGAAGTGTGAAAGTCAAACGATTAGCCTTAATTCACTAGCTAAGCAAGTTAAGTAGTGAATACCGTAAAAAGTGTGTTTTATTAATTCATTAGAAAACTTCAATTTACATTATGTTTGTCATTCTTGTTTAGTGGTAATTTAAGTAAAATTACAAACTTAGTTATTTTTATGGTGAGTAAATCATCTATTGTTATTCATTTAGCTAAAGTTGACTTGAAATAGTGGTATTTGAAAATTAATAGATATCAATTATCATTTGACGATACTCTTCTCATTCTATTACATGTGACATCTATGTTTACGGATAGTGGTTTTAAAACTCACAACATCTATTATCCATCATAAATTTTTTGTAACATAAGTTATTTTGGGCCATATCAACTTTTTTAAACACTTCAAAATTTAATTAATTGTTTTATCATATTGTCATTTAAATGATAAACTCAAACATTCTAATTAATTCAGGACGAAGACAGCATAAGGAAAAAAGTCATAAATGTCATACGTACCTATCAGTTAAGAATCTTTCAATTGACTTTCAACTTTGAATTTTACAATAAAAAAATGCGAACCTCTAGAAACAGTAAAACTGTGAAAGCATCCACTGAAATAATATACTACAAATCCTAAATTCTATAAAATATTTAATTTGGCATATAAATTAAAAATTGGAAGAAAAGTTTTGTGTCATTTTAATTTTCCTCACTTTTTTATAAATAAATAAAAAATAGAAAATATTAATATTAAAATAATTATTTAAAGACAACAAATTAAAGTAATTAATTATGAAAATATTGTAAAATATTTGAAGCAATACAAATAATAAATGTTACAAGGAATAGGAATGTGGATGGGAGGGGGGAGTAGCATTGAAGCACCTCAACAAAGGCTAAATTATCTGATCGCTGTTATTTTTAATCTTCGCCATCAGTCAGTTCTGGCATTTGATTTACTATTCTATTTCGTATTCAGACATTCTTTATTATATCTACTCTATATTTTCCTAAATCTTTATAATATTTTTATATTTAATACATTAATTTATCATTTTATAATCCAAATATAATTTTAATATTTATTTTTTAATTTAAATGTAAAAAATGAAGGATAAAAGTAAAATAGCATATAAATTTTTTTTCTTAATCTTTATAGTACACCCAAATGTTTAAAAAACAATGGAAGGAGCGAGTGATGCAAAGCAGTCGAGTTTGAATTTCGAATTAATGTAATTTTTAATCTCGATTCATGTCTGTTTTTGTGTTCTGTTCCCTTTTTTATCTTTCTTTTACCAGAAAAGAAAATATGACATCAACGTGATGTAGCATGACGTGTTACAAAGGTCAGCGATTGCGTGCCAGGCAAGTCCAGGAACCAGACAGAGTATTATCGTCAGTCCTAAGCTTTCACTTCTCATACCATTCTGATCCATAGCTTTTCTAGGATGCCCTTTTAGTCTACCATCTCACACAGAAAGTACCTTTCACATTGATTATTGATTCTAAAAATTCCCCACATTATAAGTTGCAGAAAGTTTCATCTCACTGCGTCTGCTAGCATGTACCATTGTGTTCTTCCATCACGTTTGATAGACTATTGGTAAGTTAGGTTGGATTCATATGACGTACATCTCTACAATTTGCACACACTCATAAAATAAACATACGAGCATTTCGCACCTCCCTAGGAATTGTATTTACAATTGTGCACTTCGCAGGTCTCATTCGTAGGCGTTTCAGAATTTTAGGGACCAATGTAGCATATAGGAAATTAGGAGAGGGACTAAACTGAGAATAATGCTATTACGGCGTTTGAATTTTGAAACGATAGATGCAATATTACCAGAAACCGGACGTGTGACTGACAACGCATAATGTTGGCGTCAGTATATATTAATATCATTCTCTACAGAAAAATAAATAAATAAATAAAAATATTGGTGTCACCGTCAATCCAATTAATACTTTGTGCTACGTGGTGAAGATTCAAGCTTGAATGAAGTTCCATCCCCGGCCATCTTTCCTTTTCTTTGCTTCCAATGGTTAATTCGGCTCTCCATTAATTTAACCATATGCAGATGCAGTAGGTAATCCAACTACAACCTATTTATTTCCTGATTATTTTTGCAAGTAATGCTTTTTAGATATTGTATCGTAGAAAAAATAACTCGAGAGTCTACTTATATTTATTGATGTTATTATTTTCCCTATTAATATATATGATCCATATATACGACCTTATAGCTAATGGAGAAATATCTGCATAGAAAAAAATTAAGGGTTGCCGATTGCGATGCTCCTACAAGTATAAAGAAACTCTAGTAGCGCAGCAGGTGAATGCTGCTCGTAATGTTAGATGGGGTGAGTATAATAATTATTTGAACAATATATTATCCGGTAATCTAATTCTAAGCTACATTAATTTAAGTTTCAAGTGAAGATATATATCAAGTTTTAACTTAAGGGCATTTAGGGTGAGGCGCCAGTTACTAAGGACAATAGATGCATCCACCCTCGTTATTTAACACTGTTCTTGATTAATTAATTAGTAGCACATACATAATTATTTTTTTGAAATATTAATGTATATTAGACAGGATTTTACACACACAATATATATATATAATTAATTAATTAATTAATTTCGACGAGTTAGTAATAGAGAAACCAGCACAAGATATTGGAAAAAGACTGAGTAATATTGGTTCAACTATTAACACCTCCACCGTCCACCAAAAAGGGCAATCTAAAAAAAAAAGTGCTCAACAACTATTCCCAGTCGGACGGACTAAATGACTTTCCAAGACTCGAGAGTGGGGAAAGTTGGGAGACTTTCGAGCCCCACCGACGGCATATGTATCAAACCGCCGTCAGTGCCCACAGAAGAAGGAAAATTTGAGAGGCAAGTCAACTCCTGTTGCTGGTGATCCAGCAAAAACTCCGACGTGTCCAGCGTCGGCAGCCGCGCCCCGCAACTGCTCCCCCGCTGCGCCTCCGGCTTCACGATCTCCGGAAACGGCACCAGCTGCCCGCTCCCGAATCTGACTCCAGTGATCTGCTGCACCATCTGCCTGAAATTGGCGGGATCCGCCATGATGAAGGTGGTGTTGCAGCGCTTCGACGCCCGGGACTTCCTCTTCGAGAGCTTGCCGCTGACAGGCACACGGTGGCGCTTGGTTGGGGCCTCCAGATCCGATCCGGAAACGGTGGAACCGGTGGGGGTTTGAAGCACGGGTGAGAGGGAATCGGGAGAGGGCGATTCGTCGGGGGAGAAAGACATCTGGAGAGCCCGCGTGACGGCGTAGTCGTCGCTGGAGAAGATTTGGAAGAGGGAGTCGGCGAAGGGCGGGCGGAAGGTCCATGGGTCGAGGATCGGCAGGTTGTCGGGTGAAGCCATAATAAGTTGAAAGTGGTTGGGAGCGGGAGACGGTGAGGGCTGGGGAAGAAGTGAGCTGAGCTGAACTGAACAAACAAGTAAAGTAATAAAAAGGTTGCGAGAAATTAAATAGGACGGTGGAGGAGAAACCGCGTTGTAATGCAGAGGGAGACACGCGGCAGCGATGCTTATGTACGGAACTGCGTCAGTGATTAAACCATGGTTAACTTACTTGGCTCAGTTCACTATGGTCATAGATTAGAGATTACCGTTAATGCTAGGTATTAAAGGAAGCATTATTCAGATAAAATTAAAAAAATTGAAAAGATTGATTATATTTAGATAAAATAATTTTATTTATTTTCTTAGTTTAGTTTCCTTGGATCAAAATAAATTTTATATTTGGTTATTGGACTATACACTAGATATTGAATAAACCAAATAGATCAAATAGTAATAAATATTTTACAATTATCTATAATTACCTTACATATATAAAATTATTTTTTACTAATTTTTATCATGATCCATATTGAGCCTATAGTTATTTCATATTAATTTTTTATTATATTTTATATATTTTTCTTTAATTTTTGGTATGAGAGGTAAAAATTTTAATATTTATCTTATTTTTTTAATTTATTATATGTTTAGATTTTAGAAAGAGGAACTGATTAAACTAAAATATAATCTGGATGGTGTAGACATATAGTTCAAACAATTGGGATACATTTTGGAAAAAAAATCAAAAACCAATCAAATCTTTATATTTAAATTCATTCTAATACTATGGATATCATGGACTTATGTCTAATTAGACATAGTAGTTAATTTTATAATTTTACCCCTAAAATTAAAAGAGTTTTCTCTCTTTCACCGTCATGCCCTTTCTACCCTTTTCATTCCGTTGATCGCCGTTGGCCTGTTGCCCGCCAGCCACCTTTGATTTTTTGCCACTCTTCAATATTTATATTATTTTTAATATTATTTTCAAACACATTTACTTATTATTTCAGACATTTTTACTTATCATTTTGATAGAGAATAAATAGTTTGTATGTTAAATATTCGAGATATTATTATCAGACACTTATATATGCTTGTTCATACACTTTTCCTAATTTCTTTAAATATTTTGCACATTTATTTTTGACACTTATGCATACACAAAAAATGAGAGAAGATATGGTGGAGATGGCAGCGGTTGAATTGAGGGTAGAATTTTTGATGGGTAAGAGATTTTTTGTGATAAAAAATTTTGTCAGTTGCCTTTAATAAAAGGGACTTATATATAAAAACTTAAGAGTGAGTTAGTATGTTTAATTAGACATAGGTGCATAGTATAATTACTATAATTCCAAACTAAATAGACCGAATCCTCAACGATAATAGACATACTAGTAAAAATTTGTAATCAAGTAAATTCAGCATCTAATTTTGTATTTAATCACAGTATAACAGATCATCTAACGACGGAAAATACAATCAACCACGTCATTGAATGATGGAAAATACTTCGTTACACTTACCGAGTAAAAATTGATTTTTTTTTCTTATTTTATTCAAAATTATATATATTAGTGTATCTTACATGATTAAAATGACTATATATATATATATATATATATTTTTGAATAAAATTGTATTTATTTTTCAAATTGTTCCAACGCTTTATCTTTTCAAGGATAGACCATTCCATAATCCGCCAATTCGGTCATGGTGCTTTGCAAGAGTACGCCTAGAGCAATTAAATTTACTACTAACTAGGTGATAAAATTTTTATATTTTATGTTGGTGCTCCCGTTTGTGCTCTCAATTGTTGCTTTTAGTCATGTTTTCTTAACACTTTTACTTATTTACATTTTCAAAAGTTATGCTTTTCCACTCTTGTTCTTGCTTTCAGCTCTTGGTCTAGGACATTTAGGTTACAAGTACAATAAAAAAAATATCGAGCATTGCATGAATATGAATATAATTTCATTTTTTTTTGTCCAGAGAGAGAATCTAATTCATATACTCATGTATGTTATTTGTACTAAAAAATTATGAAAAATAATTACTTCCTCTATTTTAAGTTTTTGAAATATTTGGGTTGACATTGAGGTTAAAAGAAAGAAGAAAAATTGTGTGTATTGTTTTGACTTTTATCTTACATCTTTTAAATGTAAGTTAAAAAAATTGAAAAAAATAAATATAAAAATGATAGCTTAAAAAATTAATGTGGTCAAATAATTAGCTTGATATAAAAACATTGCAAAAATTTAGAACTAATCAAAATAATAAATATTGTAATGAAGGATCACTATATCGATAACAAAACTATATTAAATATTTTTATTTCATAAAATTATTTTTTAATTTTTTTGTAGAATTATTAAATACAGATCTTACATCATACATATAATTTAAAGTGCATCACGTTCTTATAGTATGGATATTAAAAAGCTTGGTTAGACTTTTAGCGTGTGAAACATAAACGAAAAATTAATAGATAACTGATGCAATTAAAAAATAATAAAAGTCAAAGATAATGATTCATTCGATTATGCAAATTAACAGGATGTTCTGATTTGGGTTTGACTGTTTTGTTATGCCACGACACTGACCGTGACGCTGAGATAAGCTTTCTGAGTGCAGTTGGGACCACGTCCTTTGACGGTCAAGCCGCGTCATTCGCTGTCTCCGTTTACGCGTAAATAGCAGTTATTGGCTACGCAGCATCCACCGTGCTTCACGTAGCAGGATTTATGCTCAATTTACCACAGTTTGTGCTCAAATTGTTAAATTTGCCACGAACTTTTTGCTCCCGTCATTCAAACAGATCATGCGAATCCCGCAGGCAGCGGATATTCCATTGACATTGAAGCAAATAAAGACAATATTCTATCACAGGAGGACCAGAAGCATGGCCATAATCACTCGAAAATGTGTGAAAACTGGAAACATACTAGATGTGCAAGAAAGTCACACTCTGGGCCGCAGCAGACAAGGGATAGGGAGGGGCAGTCGCCCACCAAGATTTTTTTTTTTAAATTTTTTATTATTGGTTGTGAAATATTGGATAAAATTATAGAAATATTAAGGCCTAAAACCATTAAATAGCCCATGAACTTTGTTAACTCATGCATATAATCTCTTGGACTTTAACTTGGGTCAACTTGTCCCTCCAACTTTAGTAAATGGGTCACTTAAGCCTTTAAATGATGGAAATGAGACATGTGCTTAAAAGTGATTATATTTTGTCTTATAATTAATGGAATTGGTTGTATTATGGTTGGAATGAAAATCAACAAAAACTTAAGGGATCTAACTTTGATTTTTCTCATAAATAAAATTGGTTCTTAGCAAAGCAACAATATAGGTCTCCAAATTCCTTTTCGTGGTGATCATAAATAGATCTTCAAAGGAAATGAAGCAGTAAACAATTTGCAGAAGCAAATGCATCAAGCCATACCAAGAGCTGGACAACATAGATCAAATAAACAAGTCAATTTGGAAGGAAAAACCCATTACATAAATATATCAAAGAAGCACAGGGCTTGAAAATTATGTTATATCTGAAACTTATGCAATTAGAGGTGTAAACAAACAAAACGTTCAGTGAACCATTTAGTAAGAGTTTGTTTATATTTGTTTATTTAGTTATATGAACGAACATGAACAATTTTTTCTGTTTGATTAGGTAAATGAATGAACAAGAATAAAGTCTTATTCGTTCATTTACGTTCATGAACCGTCTGGTTACTAGATATATATAATAAACAACTAATATATAAATAAATAAACAAATAGACATAAACAAATAAATAAATAAATAAACACATGATTATGCCCAAATTTTCTTAAAATTAATTTATTGCCTTTATTTCTCTGAATATAATCAGTCATTTACCTTACAGTGTAAACCTACTGCAACACAAAGCCTAGCCTTATAGCTTTAACCCATAATCTCTTTCACTATCATCTATTGCTCTGTCAGTCATTACTAAACTTGTTCCAATTCAGATTGGTGGTAGCCATTAGTTTTAATTGTTTGTATTCATGTTCATGTTCATTTTCATTTATTAATAATTAAATGAATACGAACAAAAAAGTTGCGTTTATTTATTGTTCATGTTCATGTTCATTTTTATTAAAAGTTAAATAAACGAACATGAATGTGGCTTATTCGTATTCGTTCAGTTCATTTACATTTTTATGAGTAATCACTAATGAAACTTTAGTATTCGTACAAAACAACAAAACAAACCCCAAATAAGTCTAAGATCGAGGGTATTAAGATGTCGTGTGAATTAAGTGGGGAAATTGAACACAATCAATTAAAACTCAACCTTAAAACAAAGGAAAAAAATGAAATGAAACCTTACATAGGTATTGAGCTACCCGACAAAGCTTGAAAAATTGTTATGCTTAAAATACTTGGGTAGCAAAGCTTTCAACAACTTTGGTGGATTCCAAACAATAAAGCTCTAGCCACTTTCACTCCAAGATGCCATAATATTGGTCGTTTGATCATCCACCATCTCATATATCTTTATTGGGAAAAGTGGCTGCACATTCAGATTCCCCGGCTTTCCCTCAATTGCAGCTCAACTCTCAAATAAAGTAAATAACTTGGGCAACTTATCTACGCAAATTTGCAACCAAATCACCAAATATAAGCCAATTTTGTGAGAAAAATATAGGACAATTCTAGACCAAATAGAATAGGGACCACCATTCTGGACAATTTTTCAAAGAAAAGGAGAGGCTCGATTAAAATGTGAAATGTAGACAATTTGAAAGTTAGGGAAAAAAAATGAGCAGATGGCGAAATTAACACACATGATTCGATCAATTCAAATAATTTTTGCTTCTTATATACGATATGAAAGAGAAATGCTTACTAGTTAAACAACTGAATTGAATTTGAAATTTGATGAGAAAATTACTAGAACCTTCTTAACGAGATGTACATTCCCGACGTGGACAGCAAAGAGAAGAGCTATGACTTTGGTTTTGAACTCCTTGTAGTCAACACAAACTTCACTCGGCATTTCTTCCCACAAAACGACCTTCATCTTCCTTGTCTTCAAACAAACGGTACTGACAAACTTGGTATGAATTAGCGGATTAAAGATGTAGTCGAGCGTCGACATGAGATCTCCATGTGAAGGGCAATGAGGTGCTGGGAGACCTCAGTTTTGTAGTTGACAGGGACGGCCTGACACACTACGAGGATCATCATTGATCATTTGTGTCAAGTCCATTAAGTTTTTGTTGATTTTTATTTTAGTCATTACACAACCAATTCTATCAATTCTATAGTGGAATTTAATAAAGTGTGAACACATGCTTCACTTCTGTTGTTCGAGGGGCTGAAGTGTCCCGCTTACCAAATTTGAAGGGGTGAGTCAGCCTAAGTTAAAGTCCAAATGGTCATGTGTTTGAGTCACCAAAGTTCAGGGACTATTTATGGTTTAAGCCCTTTATGTGTAGATCCCAATTGAGTGATAAGATGAGCTGAAATTAATTATAATTGATATACCAAAAGAAGAACCCTTAACCTTAGTTATTTGTTTGATTTTGAATTTTAATCCATACTTGTTCACACCTTGCATCCAAACTTTTTTTTGCTAAAAAATTATAATTTATATTTCTTAATTCACTTCTTTGTGGTTTGATACTTGGACTTCTGAGATTTTTCTACTTACGATAACTTACCCTTGGGTTACAACTGCTAAAGTGCAGTAAAAATTAAGCAAATTCTTGAAAAGATGGTAAATGGCACAAGAAAATATTGGGTAAAGAAGTTAGATGATTCTTTTTGGGCTTATCGGACAGCTTACAAGACATCGATCGAATTGTCTGCTTATAAACTTGTGTTTGGCAAGCCTTGTCACTTACCGATAGAGCTTGAACATTGTGCATATTATGCAAACAAGAAGCTCAACTTTGATTTGAAGAAAGCCAGTGAAGAAAGACTTCTTCAATTAAATGAGCTCGATAAGTTTTTTCGAGAGGCTTATAAAAGTGTCAAGTTGAACAAGGAGAAGACAAAGTTGTGGCATGATATACTTATTATGAGGAAAGAGTTTGTTCCTGGTCAAAAAGTATTGCTCTTCAATTCAATGCTCAAGTTATTTTCTGGCAAGTTGAAATCAAGATGGTCAGATCCATTTATGGTGGTAAAAGTCACACCTTGATGAGCTATAAAGTTGAGGATGGATGATGGAAGAACATTTTAAGTGAATGAATAAAGATTGAAGCATTATTATGAAGAGAAGCCTCAAATTTCTAGTAAGCTTTGATTGGTGGATCCAACCACTTGAATAACCATAAAAAGGGAAGTCGTCTAAATAAAGGTGTTGTTAAATTTAATGCTCATCATAAGGCACATTGACTTTTCATTTGCATTTAGATAGTGTTTTATTGATTTTAGAGTTGCTGCGCTTTTATCTTGAATAATAGGAAGCGATATTATGATTTTTGTGGGTGAAAAGAAGAGTGAAATGAGCAACACTTTGAAAATTTTTTGTGCATGATTTTTTTAGGTGGTAAGATTGAACAAATGTATAAAATGAAGGCTAAAAGTGGTGATTTTTTGTGATACTGGGCTCCTTAGCACCAGCCAATGCCTAGGCTTCAGGACTAAAAAAAACCACCATAGGGTCCTGAAGCTGGGTGCTAGGCTCCCACATGAGGGCCAAAAATAAATCCTTCTTCCTTAACACTCTTACACACACAAAACACATTTTCTTGCTTCCCAACTCTCCCAAACCTCTTTAAGTTCAAACCTTATCCTTTCCTTGAACTCAAAGGGTTGATTTTTTTGTCGATTTCTACACAAATAAGACTCACATAAGTGCTTTTCATTTCTTTTCTTTCATGATTCTTGTACAAAAATGTTGAAATATTAGGTTTTGGGTATAGGTAAGGTATGGTAAAAAGTTATGATTTTTTTTAAAGTTTTTGTGTGATTTCATGCTTGTTCTTGATATATATGTTGATGTGGAAGTGAATTCATGCTTAGAAACAACAATCTAACACCAAAATCATAGCTTCAAAATACCACCCATGGAGACCCGCAAATTTTTTCATAATGAATTTCATTGGAAACTTGTTCTTGATGTTATGGATGTTGCAATAATTTGATTCTATATTTAATAAATTGGGTCTAACAAGTCTAGGGATTAATTTGAGCTGCATTGGAAGAATTTGAGCTTGCAAGTTTTCTGGAAACTCAAGAACATGAACTTGGGTTATTTCACCATAGGGGCCTTGAGACTATAATGTAGCTTTGTGTGAGGGTTCTTTGTATTAGTTCTTTGCTTCTATTGTATCTAGGTGTTGCATACTACGTGATTGAAAAGTCTATTTGTGCCTAGATGCATGATTGATTGTGAAAAAAACATGGAACTTTTGCTATGTCATCATGACTTGTTTTGTTCATACCATGTTCATGAACTTACCTCTTTACATATGAGCTTACATGGCTATACATATTAATAGGGTAAATTCCATTTATGGTCCCTAACCTTATTGCGTCATCCTAAACAGGTTCCTAACCTTCATTTTGTCCTATTAAAGTCCTCAACCTCGCTATTTCTATCTCAATCATAATCCTTTCGTCATTTTCATGGTTAACTTTGACATAATTTTTCTGACAAATGTCAACATTGGTCTTACATTTTTTATTCCTATTCAAATAACTCTTAAGCTAATAAATTTATCACTACAACCATCTTTCATTCTCTTCCTTCCTCACCATCTCCAGCGCTGATGTCAATAGTGTTCTTGTGCTGCGGTAGCATGGGGAGCTTCGATGTGGAGTAGGTGACGGAAATCGCCAATGCGCTGAAGCGGAGCGGGCACCGATTCCTCTGGTCTTTCCGGCAGCCGGCTCCAAAGGGGGAGATGTTGCCGCTGACAAACTACGAGAACGTGGAGGAGGTTCTACCTAAGGGGTTTCTGAACCACACGGCTGGGACAGGGAAGGTGATAGGATGGGCCCCACAAGTGGTGGTTCTGGGCCACCTAGTGGTGGGGGGCTTCGTGTCGCACTGCAAATGGAACTTGACCCTGGAAAGTTTGTGGTTTGGTGTGCCGTTGGCAGCGTGGCCGATGTTCGCGGAGTAGCAATTCAACACATTCGAGATGGTGGTGGAGCTGGGATTGGGTGTGGAGGTGTGCATGGATTATCGGAAGGAGCAGAAGGCAGGAAAGGTGAATGCGATTGTGACGGCGGCGGAAATAGAGAAAGCGATGAAGCGGTTGATGGTGTAGGAGAGTGAGGTGAGGAAGAGGGTGAGAGAGATGTGGCAGAAGGCCTGGGAGGCATTAATTAGGACTCCAGAGATGGTGAGGGAGGAAGAGAGGGGGAGATCATGGTTATAGTGATAAATTTATTAGCTTGAGGGTTATTTGAGTGAGAATAAAAAAAATGTAAGAACAATATTGGCATTTGTCACAAAAATTCTATCAAAGTTAACAATGAAAATGATGGAAGGACTATGAGTGAAACAGAAATAGGGAGGTTGGAGACTTTAATAGGACAAAATGAAGGTTAGGAACCAATTTAGGATAACGCGATAAGGTTAAGGACCATAAATGGAATTTAGCATCTAGGTAACGCATAGATGATGGTTTAAGCTTCTAGCCTTGCCTAGATGCACATTTGTTAGTGTCAATAGCTTCATAAAATTGGTATGCTATATCTTTTATCAATGCCATGGTAAGCTTTTTTTGCCTAAATAAATTCATGCCTTGAGATTCATAGTTTGTCTAAAGTGATTTTTTATGGATGTGAGTAGTGGTGTAAACTTTAGTGAGAGGTAGAAGTGTTTTGTTTGCTATTGATAACTGGATTTTAGTTCCTATCTATATTTTTGTGAGCTTTGGATTGCTTGTTGCTGTTTAAAATCATGGTTGCAATAATATCATTTGATGTGCTATATGTTCTCATGGTTCCCTTGAGCCTTTGCCGATTTCTCTTATTATGGCCCTCATGGCGAAAAATTTAATTGAAGGAGGTAAATTAATTAAATTTGTAGATTGGATCTTATTTCAAGTTTATGTAGCAAGAATAAGGAAGTTTAGCAATGTTTATTAAGTTCCGAGGAGGTTTAGGCAGTAAATGAAGTTGAGAGGTAGAATGGTAATTTTGAATCTTGAATTGTCAGATCAAGTCCCGAGTGTTAAAAATGAGGTTTCATAACCTAACTTGTAACTTTAACCTAAACTTAGTTGAAATAGACAAGAATTGACCAAGAATGACAAAGGTTACCAAAAGAAGGGGGTTTAAGTGTTTCATATTTAATACTTTGGTGGCTTAGGTTTCAAACTTGGTATATGACTTCGTAAAGTAAGGATGACTGCCATAAACCCGAGTTCACCCTTTACTCCACCATTTCTTCATCAATTGGTGCTCAAAACCAAAAATTTTTGGTGAAAAGAAAAGCCACCAAATGCATATAGGCCATAGAAAGCTTGTTTCAAGCATAATTTCATGGTTTTGAAGCTTGGAAGCATGTTTCCAGCCACCCCTATTTTTGATACAAGGTAATCAATGTGTTCTTGATTGATTTCATGTTTTTTAGTTGATTGGGAGCTTGGGTTTTGGTTAGAAGTTAGTAACTTGATGTTTTGTGCTCATATTTGCTTGGAACTTAGGTTGCACTTTGGTGAACTTGGTGGATTGGAAGAGTGTATAATTCTTGCTTGTTACTTGAAGTTGAGGTAAAGGATCAAGTTTTTGAAGTTTAATTGATGCTATTTGAATGTTGATGCTTGATGGAATCAAGTAGTTTCATGAATAGCATTGATTATGGGCAAGTGTGTTATGGTGGACTAGGCTTGGAAGTGTGAATTGTGTGATGTTTTAATGCATCATAGGTTGTTTCCAATGGTGTATTTATGGCCTATGCAAGTGGTATTAGAGGTATTTGGTGTGATGTTTTAATGCATCATAGGTTGTTTCCAATGGTGTATTTATGGCCTATGCAAGTGGTATTAGAGGTATTTGGCATTTGGAGGTGTTCAAAATGGGTTTGGAGGCCTTAGGAAGCCTCCTATGAGGCTTATGTAATTTTGGTGCAAAATAGGGGATGTGTCCTTGGTGTCGCCGGCACTGCAGTGCCCAGGACACAACATGGCACTAGGGCCGCGGCACGGCTAGAGCTGCAGTGCCCATGCCATGCCCTATTTTTATCCAAATGACATGCCTATGACGTTGCAGTGCCGGGTGGTGCTGCAGCGCCAATGACCTGTTTGTCCTATTTGATCCAAAAGTTTGACTTTTTGACGGGGGATCCAGGGGAGGTCCAGGAGGGTCCTATAGGTGCCTAAGGATTTTAATTACTCAATGACACTCCGGAACCCTTGAAACTCTTTCTTGATCTAGGAGTTTTCTCGAAGTTTTCTTATAGTTTTTTATGGTGAGTGTATTCTATGAAAAACCTAGTTGTTGGGCCACAAATGATACACCATTAGCAAAGGTGGAAGGTTTAGCACCATTGAGACCTTAATTGTGCCTTCGGGTTCAAGGTTTTAACGACGAAGCCTTAGTTCACCTAGTGATAAGTTGGAAGGTTTAGTACCATTGAGACCTTAGTTATACCTTTGAATGCAAGGTTTTAATGAGGAAACCTTAGTACAACTAGTAGGTTTTTCAGGACCTAGGAACTATTAGTCCAACCATAGTGCCCCCATACAACATAAGGGAGAGTTTTAACTGGTGATTTTTCACCAGTGAGGCTGGTAAGCTAAGCTTGCTAGAGGACAAGGCTTTGCCTGTAGTTTAAGGACTAGGTAGAGGACAAGTTCTAAGGGATTGAAACTTATTCGTATTAAGTTTAGCCTTATGCTGTACGAGCTCACAGCAGGTTACATATGCTTATATATGTGTTATCCTTAGTATATTTTCTTGCAGGTGAAGACCCTTGCTGAGAATTACAATTCTCACTCCCTAGTTTATGTTGTGTAGATTCTGATGGTGATAGGCCCAATAACCACTAATGGTTGTCATGGTAGTTTGCTTTTGTAGGTACTTAGCTTTGAGAATCTTTATGATTCTAGTTTTATTAGCTACTTGTTGGTGAAGTAGCAGTACTAACTATAGTCTTTCTTAGTCGTAATGGTTAATTGAGCACGTGGAGGACTTTTTGAGGCTCGTTACCGGGATTGCATCTAAGGTGGGAGTTAGATGAAAAGATCTCAGTAGGACAGCCTTGTGTATATTGTATGCATTAGTTGCCTCCTATGTTTATGAATGGAGTCCTGGACACTAGAGTTGCTCTTGGGTGAGGGCATTAGTCTACTTCATGTATGAATGCTCCTATACAGTTATTATGTGTAGTAAATTCATACCAATGTTGATTTTGTATGCTTTGGCTTTTTTAGCTTTCTTTTTATGAAAAATACTTGGCCAAATGAATATTTTTTATGATTTTCTTGAACTAAGTCAAAGCACAAATAACATGCATCCTGCATATTCTAGGTTAATCAACTAGTATCATGGAGTTTTAATCCGTACACATCTATAACTACCCAATTGCAACCACCGTGAGACTTGTTCTCATAGGCTTCCAGGGTAGGGTTGAGGGTGGCCATGTCATCTTTTGTAGTGTATATGGTTCCTATTCTTAATGTTTGAGATGTAAGCATGGCTGCTAACTAGGCTGGAATAGTATTTCAAAGTTGAAGTACTGTTGTGTATTTGTTTTGTTTCATATTCATCTGATTTTCACAAGTAGACTAGACATTTCCTTGTGCAATTAACATTTTGTTTCACTTCCCTCTTCGTTTACTTTTGTTCTGATTAAAGCTTGTTTGCATGTTATTCTTATAGCTTGACTAACTTGAAATACTTGGTTATTGTTTCAATTCACACATTTTTAAGTTGTTGAAACTTTTAACATGCTTCTAATTGAAACTTTCTTTGCTCTTTCCATAAATGTACTTATTGCTTTGAATAACTTCTTGATTGATCTGCTAGTATGGTTACTAATTTATTGATATATTTCTTTTTATTGTCCTTCATTGCTTGCCTGACTTGAAGTAGTTCTTGCCTTTATGCCTTTCTAGTTACTTGTTAGAACTTTTTATTGCTTGCTTGTATTTATGGAGTTTTTCAGTGTTTATTCAAGTTTGGTATCAACATAACACCTCAGATTATTTTTAGGATAAATAGAGCACCTTCAAAATAACTTTGCTAACAATGTGCCATCCACCTATGAGCTACCATATTTGTTTTAACTTTAGCTTCTCCGTATGATTTTGTTTTGTATTAGCTATGGTTCGTTGGCCATCTCTTAACATTATACTTATTCGTAGAAATCTCCAACTAAACTATTGGGTGATCTTTTGGTGCCATAATCAGAAATGGCTTCCAATTGTCTCATATGGTTCAAATTAGATATTTAATAGGAATCATTCTTTTTTTCATCAGTTCGACGCATCTTGTAAAGTTATGCATCTTTATTATATGATGGAGGGTATAATCCATTATTATGTGCACCATAGCTCCTACATTTATGTTCATGGGTGTATAACATGTCCCTAATTATTTTCATAGACTCCTATTAGGAGATATCTTGCCATTGATCAATTTCCTCTAGATATCATGAGTACATATTTTTATTTCACACATTGACTGCAATTGCATCTATGTGCTTCAAAAGAACACAATCATATCCGCTTCGATAGTTGAGAGGCTACAATGTAGGTATTACCCAACATCTTAAAGATTGTCTCCTGGCTCTTGAGTTCTCCGAGTTATTAGCTGTTATTCTTTGGTAAATATTCTGTTCTTGTTTTTTCTTTTGATGAATGGAAGATTTGATTAAGTATGAAGAATTAGGTTTTTCTAGTCTCCAATTAACCCCTAAACCCTTTGCTTGGCATTGAGAGGGGCCATACTCTTCTTTCACTCTTCATTTCATCGTTGTTTATGTATTTTGAAAGGAGAATATGAAGTAGGGAGGAGTAAATAATGATCATCGTGGCCCTTACTTATCTTGTTTTTTAAGTCCATTCCTTCTGGTCGATTCTTGCAATTGAACTATCACGAAAACTTTGACGTTTGTCATTTCCTTATCACTGTGAAATTGTCACATTTCTCACAAATTGTACTAATGCACTTCTGCGGTTCTTTGTTGTAGACGTGATTATTAGCACCTTGATCCCTACTTTAGGGATATCCACAATTCCGTAGGTTTTTTCTTTATGTTTGGTAATTAGATCGAATTTCTAATAGGATTAACACAAATGAGTTATCACTTGACTTAAAGTATACTTTCTTCATTTGATCCTTATGAATGGTTGCTAGTTATTATGCTAATGATATGTTCATGTTATCTAGTTTTTTATGCCTTATTTTTCCATTCTTTACAAGTTTTTTGCCATTTTTTGGCATGGTTATTGGATGAGAGCATGATGAGTTATAATGTCATGTGATTTGATAGATGGAATTTGCATCACAAATGACTAATTAATTTCTTTATGTTACAGATGTGTAGCAGTAGAAAGGAGTAAGTTGATGTGGTGGTCATTCTTTCATAGAAAAATTAAAGGAAAATTATTAAAAAAAACAATTTTGTTTGTGATTCTATTTAAATTCACCACTATTGTTTTTTTTTTTTGAGATAAACAATCAATGTCCAAAGTTTATCAGATTAGCCATTCACCTAGAAAAAGCTGTGAAAGCATTTCAATTTATGTCATTTTAATATTCAAATTACTTGGTAGGATGACCAAGAGCCTAAGAGACAACTATACTTAAAATCAAAGACAAGGTCAGATGGCTTGGAGTTGTGTGTTTAGGGAAAACTCTTTATTCTTTAAGTCAATATGGGAATGTAAAGCTTATTGAAAGTTGTAATCTCATAGGTAAAACTTACATCATCTCATCGTGAAGAAGTTCTCTTATAGGCCAAATTATAGTGATCAATGTGATCATCCTTGTAATCGTGGGGATTTTCTCTTTGATTAAAGTAAGCCTTTTTAATGGTCAACTTGTTAGTCTTTTGCCCATAAGTGACACTTCACTAGGCTCCTCTAAATCTGGCCCATGAGTAAATCTCCCAATAGGCCTCCCCAACAGTGTGCCGAAGCCTAGTGAGGTACCAACGAGCTTGAAGCAAAATGAAAGGATCAAGGTGCCCTGCATTTCAAAATCTGAAGGTGAAGGGACGTCTTTGGTAAAGCTCATATATGTCATCCCAAGATCAATTTAGGGTATGGTTTTCTAGATCAAGCATCTTATTAAAGCCCAAAACTACCCTTAGGTTTCTATTTCCAATTTTATCCATGGCAAGTATAGGCTATCGAAGAGCCACCAAATGTAAAAGTTCATTTCTCTTGGGGTCTTCCTAGCAGTGTTTATGTTCTTTTAATTTTATCACGCTATATTAGGCCACCAGTGTCCAGCGACAGTGATGCAGTTGCCTTCCCCAACTAATAATTGATGTGTGTTTACATTCAGAGATGATGTTTACTAAAGGAAAGACTACCATCAAGACTTCAGACAGGGCAAGCATCTAAATCCCATGAACCTCTCAGATGCCTTTTATTTTAAGAGCATCATGATCCCTTGATCCACTTAACTTCTGAAAAAAGACACTATCATTCCCTCATATGTAAATCTGGGGGTCTTAAGGTCCTATAAGATGGCTTGCTCCCCTATGGATCAATTTAATGTGTTTGCCAACCAGGTTTATGCTGGCCATGGGTTTCTTTTGCACACCCTTCCAAACCAGTTGCCAACCATTTTAAATTTCCTCATTCTCAATTGTCTCCTAACATTTTCCTACACCTGCCAGGGTTCCTGCTTGCTTGCCATCTTGCGAGGACAATATCTTTCATGGAACCCTATTTTTTTTCCACATGTTGACCCTTACGGAGTCTAGCTCATACTTCTTCAACTTGAAGCCCAATTCCTTTACTCATAACGTTGCTTTCCTTTCACCTTCACCCACAAGACCTATAAGGATTGAAACGAGTTCTTCTATGTTGGCTTCCAAACACTTCTAGGACTTCTCTTTATAACATATGCACAATTTGGTTCATGAAAACAAAGCCCCATTGAGCTAAGGGTAAGGTCCAAGGCATTTGAGGCTGCAATGGAAATAATGGCTTTCCCCCTGAAGGTGGTTAAGGATGACAGAAAATGAAGGTTGTTCATGTTCCCAAGACAATACCTTAATGAGACAACCCTCCGAGCTTATGGTATCAATTGCTTTTATCCTTACAAGCCCATGCTTAACTTCAGGTTTCCTAGGATGCAGGGTTTTTTTATATATTCTTTTAGCAGTGGGGCGATTCCTAAAGGTGAATCTAATTATTTTCCTTTTGTTGTGAATTGTTTTGCAAATATTAATCTTTTTTTTTCTTTTTATGATTGTAGACTAGGTATGCGACCATGGATACCCTTAGAGGGGGGACAGATAGTGCTGGGAGCTCTCCAAGGTGCCAAGATATCCTTGGAACAATAATAAAGGCCACCCCTAGAGGTTTTTGCTTCATTAGAAGATGATGACAATGCCATTTTTTTGACCCTGGTATGTCAGAGTAAAAGGCAAAAGACCTTAGCCCCTACAAGCCTGGATATGGTGGAATCTATAAAAACTCCTTTCCACCTAGGCAGTTGGAGGTAAACCCTAAGGCCAGCATCCCCATGGTTGGTCCTCTTCACTCTTGCCCTCTTCCCGAGGTGGCCATAGAGGTTCCCCCAATTGTGTTTCTTTCCTGTGTTGTGTTTTACTTATCTGAATTGATGAGCTTTCTATATTAAATTGTTCTGTGATTTTCTAGCTATTTTGTAGGTAAGGTGTTTTTTTTCCCTTACCTCCTTCAACGATAGGTGCATCTAGTAACAAAATTGACCATATTGCCACTATTATGGATGAGTGCTAAGAGGTCCCTGTTGAGGCCTAAAGCCTTTCCTAATAGAAAATACTCCAGGCAAATTGACAAGTCATTATGGACATTCACCTATCTTTAGATATTATTGGATGGACTCACTTAAATCTTCTTTCAGACTACCTTTGGTCTCCAAGAAGTTGACAGAAGGAATCTTTAGTTTTCCTCGAAGGCCTCGATTACATTTTTTTGATAGGGAATCTGCCTTTTCATTCTACATCTGGGCAAACTTAGGAATCTGTTTAGTATTGAACAACCTTTTATGGTAGCGAAGTACTTACAAAGTACAGGGTCTTTGGTGTTGCAGAGTCTATTAGTCTGCTAGAGGCTGGAGCAAGATCTAGGAGTCACTGTTTACAGTCAGGCCCTCAACACCTACTTGTTGTGCCACACAGAGTCCAGCATCTGAGGCTTCATACTCAACCTTTTTGTTTGTCACACAAAAGCGAAACATGATTTTTCTGAGTTCCATTTCCTTGGAGGTCTTGCAAGCTACCCCAGCCCCTTGGCACCTTTGCTTGGATGCTCCACACGGATGACTTTCACTTTGATTGGGATACTAAGAATGGCTTGCCTCAACCAGGTTCTCGGACATTTCTACAATAAAATCTGCTAGTTCTTAATAAGGCTTTGAAGGGTGCACGAGGCCCATAGTGGACATCAAACTTATTAAATGCTAAAATGTAAATAGAGACCATTAGGATTAATGTGTACATTTTAATTGAGTTTCTATTTACCATGGGATGCTCCTAAGCAAAATTTTATGTTTAATTTTAGAGTTTATGGAAGAGCAAGTTAAAGAAAAGAAAATAAGAAGAAACAACTAAGAAAACAAAGGACAACAAGGAGCGGTAGGTGTCCAAGTCCAAAAATCCGGGGATTCAAGTTCTGAGATGAGTTTTTCATGGAAAGAAACTCCTGGAGTCGGAAGACAAAAGTTAAAAAGGAAAACAGAGAGAGCAGCGAATGGAGTAGAGAGCGAACAGGGAAGAGAGCAGACGGCCAGGAGGAGACGACGAAGAAGAGACGATTTTCCTCCCTTGGCCGCTGTTTGCTTTTGTGCTCTCTAGGGATTTTTGTTGTCCATCGAGCTTATGGGTAACTAAATTCTCGAGTAAAGCTAGGGATGAACTTGCACACTAGATGGTACTTTCAATTTGTAGTTGATTTCTAATTGCTAAAACTCTTTGCTTTATCATTCTCAATTTATTGTTGAAGTTTTCTCCTCTGCCTAATCATAAAATTTATACTGTTTATGGATTCAGTCATGCTTTATCTATTGAATGGATTAATTCATTGATTATGTTTAGATCAATTATCTATCTATATTAGTTTAATTCTTCACTGTAATATCACTTTTCAGTATACTGTTGTTGTTGGGTTTTCTGAATAGGGATGGTAATTTATGTGTTTTAAAAATAGTAAATGATTTGTCAAGAGTTATATTTGATTCAGCTTTGGTTATAAATCTATACCTTCCAATTAGGAATTATGGGAATCAATTGACAACAAATTAAGAATAATTAAAATGCCAGATTTGTCCAAGGGATTCCTGACGCCTTTATTGTTCGTTAAATTTGAGTACTTTCTGTCTCAGTTACTTTGCTTCACCTTAATTTGCATTCATAATTAATTTTAGTCCTCCATTAATCGCTTAACATTTTGCTTCAGTTTATTTGTTCTTTCTAGTATTCTTTCAATTTGTCTCTCTTAGGAATTGACAACCCAAAGTTGTGCTACAACTACCGCTTTATTATTTGGGCGTAAATAGGCATCCTTTCTTCCCTTGTCGAGGCATTGGCTCGAATCTCCTCTCGATTGGTCTCATTATTCATTTGTGATCTCCAAATCTCAACCAAGATCGGTTTTCTTACGGATGGTGCCAACTTGATATTTGAAGTACTTGCTAGGATGCTCAAGGTCCTTTAAGATAACCATACTTGAAACTGAAGACAAGGTCAGGAGACACTAGAGTTGTGTTTGAGGAAAACCCTTCTATTCTTGAGTTGGTATAGGCTCGAGAGATTGTGAAGCTTAGTGAAAGTTGTAATTTTATAGGCAGAACGTACCTCATCCCATCATGAAAAAGTCCCCTTATAGCCCATAAGTTGTGGTGATCAAGAGGGAAACCTCTCGCATTACATGATCATCCTCGTGATCATAGGGATTTCCTCCTTGATGTAAGCTGAGCCTCTCTAATTGTCAACCCGTTAGTCTTTATCCTATGAGCGATGCTTGATTTAATTTTTATAATTAATCTGATAATTATTAATTATCCATCATAATCATCACTGTTAGACGTTTATAGCATATCGTACCATTAACATTCCCTTAAATTCTTCAAAATTAACAAAGTCATCCCCCTTGTTGTTGACGCCATTAATCGTCTTCCATCTCTCCACCAATAAATTGTTGCCAATGAGATTCTCAGCCCTTTTGGAGCACCTCTGCGTTGATCAACCTATCTTCATTTCTATCATGCACTGAGACACCTAGTTAAAGTTGAAGCCTTTCATGTTTAGCCTCACAAACTCCTTGAAATTGAAATCTTCACCATCTAAGTCCACCTCCTGCACTAGCTTCCCTTGCTCAACTTCTATATTTTTATGCCAAATTGAAAATCAACCTAAATTTCATTTTTCAACTAACCCAACGCAAAATTAAAGAATGATGAGTGACAAAAAGTCAAGACCCATAGCTGTTAGTAGAGGTGGGACCTGGGCCGGGTCAACCCGGCCCGAACCGGGATCGGCCCGGAAGTCAAACCCGGCCCGCCTCGGTCAAACCCGCCCCGGCAAAAGCCCGCTAAGATATGGGCCGAATATAGGCCTGAAAGGAGGAGGTGGTGCAAAACGGACCGCCCCGCAAGTCCGCCCCACCCCGCCCCGCAAGACCGCCCCGCCCCGTAGGTTTCTATTATACATGTAGTTTGTATTTGATCTGATTATGTTGTTCAGCACAGATCACAGGTTTCTATTATTCATCATTTCCGAAACGTTTTTGCCATTTCAAAATGTAAGGTCCATTCCGATTATTTGTACGTGCCGTTTGGTTTTTTAACTTAAATAAAACTTACACCGGATGTAGTGTTTTTTCTTAAAAATATTTATGACATATATAATTAATTATGTTTTTAATTTTTTTTTTAAAAAAAAACTCCAAACCCGCCCCGCCCCGCCTGCCCCACCCCGGGCCCAGCTCGGGATCGCCCCGCCCCACCCCGGGCCCGGCTCGGGACCGCCTCGCCCCGCCCCGGGCCTGGCTCGGGACCGCCTCGCCCCGCCCCGGGCCTGGCTCGGGACCGCCCCGCCCCGGACCCGACTCAGGACCGCCCCGCCAGGAACCGGTCCGTGCCCGAGTCTCAGTTCCCAGGCCCAGGCCCGCCGACCCGGTTTCCACCTCTAGCTGTTAGAGGTGGGCCTTATTTCTTGAGCTTCTATATTAATGAACATCATTTGTAATCATTAAAATTTTTTGTCTCTTATAGTAATTAGAGGAGAAATCTTTTGGGTATCATTTGATAATTAATAAAATAGAATATATCAGCACTTGTGTGCGCTCAGTGTATATGTGTGTTAGAACAAACACCTGCCACAGAACATATTATAAGAAAGGTTTGTATTCTTTTAGATAAAGTTGTGTGAGTGGTAAAGTGGCACGTGAGTCTCACAAATGGAAATGAAGGTGTGAATTTAAATCATAACTTTATTCTCTTGTGTTTTTTTTTTACCTTTTTTAAAACAAATTGAAAAAACAGGAACATATCAAAGAACAAATACTTCATAATAAATCAAACTAAAATATACAAAAGGACATATACTTCATACATAAGAATAAACGAAAAGGAATAAAAGAACAAAAAGAAACTAATAAGGAATATAATTAATAAAAGTACAACAATAATGCATAAAAGAATATACAGGAACTGAAAAAGAATAGAAATAAAAAAAAATGAAAACATTAGTGTAAAAACAAATATAAGAATATTGAAAAAGTACGTTGGACAAATATCAAGTAATAATCAATCAAAAATAAAAAAAAAATTACTATTTAATAACAGAACAATGAAAACATGAGAACATACAAGGGCATCAAGGAGAACATACATAAACTGCAAAAAAATAAATAATAATACGTAAAAGAATATATAAGAACTGACAAAGAATAGAAATAAAAGAACATGGAAACTAATAGTATAAAAATCTAAAAAAACAAATATCGTAATACAATATAATTCATGTTTATTTACCAGTAAAAAGTCTGTATAGGAAGGTTATTTCGAATTGTGCTTCATGCAATGTAAAAATATTTTGTGACAAGTTTTATAAATTTGCGAAATTTTAAGATACGCAAGTAGATTTCTATGATTTCATGGAAAGTCAAAATTGAATGTTGCTTAGTTTGAATAATTTGGGCAGAATTGAAACATTACCATTTTACAGGAATGGCGAACGACATACGCCGAATCTAGATAAGAGCCGGTTAACTGAATATACCAATTTTTGATGAAATATTGAACTAATTATTACAGTATGAGATTAGGCTTAAATCAAAAAACAGAAGTGGAATTTTAACGACTTTTTCCTCTTCCTTTTCTCCTCTCCCGGATCAAGTTACTGCTAGTCACAGGAATCTTGGCTTAATCCAAGCCCAACAACTCCTCTTAAGTGCTACAAGCCTACATCAAGGATCTGGGACTCAATTCTCATTGAAGATGTAACTATCAAGATAGAAAACAAGAGCTCAGGTGGCTGTGGCTGGTCGATACAGAGTATGTGAAAGAAGCCTTCTGGTTCTCCGTACTACAGGGGAAGGAACCGATGGTCAACAAAAAACGAGAAGAACTCTGGTTCAAAGCTCTTAATAAACCAAAAGTACTGTTCTTGTCCAAAGTCTACAACTCTCCGAGAAGCACATCCAAGGGAGACGGTAATATACTACTGGTGCATGTTTTTTTCCCACAAAAAGAGACTCGATCCTAGGAATATTAACATGCAAAATATAGGAACTCCGCATCACCTAACCATATATGCAAGCATCAACCTTCCAATTCAGTCATCATCTTCCTCATCTTCCTCCTCTTCTTCCTCGTCCTCCTCCTGCTGCCCCGCCTGCCAGATCACAGAATCCAGGCAGTAGGCTACTTGAAAATCAGAGCAGGAACAAAGACTGTTCAACCCCACTCGACAAAAGATGCCATTGCATTATGATACAAGGCCACTAACGACATGTCCAGAAACTACAACCAAAACATGGTTTCAGATATGGATAAAAATAAAAAGTAAACCATGACCACAACAAACAACACTGAACTACCTCTCCACTAACACCTTCCTCTTCATCATGCACTTCAGACTTCGATCTGTCAGATTCCTCATCACCAGCAGCTTCCTGCACATGCCCATCGAAAGGGTCGGCAAACAAGGGAACAACAGTTGAAGGATAAACACAAGAAAAGGAAGTATGTGATTCTGTACCTGCTTCTTGTTATATGCAGTCATTTGCTTCTCATACTCAGCTTTCCTCTTAGCAGCTTTGGCCTCATATTCAGCTTTGTCCTTCACAATCATGTTCAATAGATAAGAAATAGGAAAACCATTTACTCGCATAATACAGCAATCAGCCAAGTTCCAAGGCTGATGTGCATGCAGGAATAGGCCTTTATGGAGCGACTATGAAACAAAAACACACTCCCTAAAACTTTGGAAGTCAACCTAAGAACTGGGCACCTCGAATGTCAAAGCAAGGTAAAGTTCAAGATCATATTTTCTACTTACACCTTCTGACATTGACTTCCACTTCACTCCTGCAGCTTTCCTGACTTATAAACATATGAATCAAGGAAACTAGATAAGTAACATGCACAACCACACCAATGAAGGTACCTTTATGACTACAATTGTTTACAGCTGAAACAGCTTTAACATTGGGGTTCTCCTTTTCGAAAGTATTTCGGAGCTCCTCCCTTCAGGAAACACATGCGTAAAGGGGCGTATCTATGAAGGGACAGGGGGTGGCAGCCGCCCCTCCTAGAATTTTAAAAAAATTTATGGGGTAGGTAGTATGTGTGATATAATTGTAGGAAAATTAAATTTAGGTACCTATATGTAAGTTTTAAAATTAATGGAGGACTTTTAAATGGTTTAACTTTTTTTTAAATGATTTTAACAATTCGATGGGTTTCTTTTGTTTCCCTTTCAGTTTCAGTCCAAAGCTCCCTGTTGTTGCGAATTGCAAATATCGCTTGTGATTTGCGAGGCAGTCAGGCAGAAGACTTCGTCGTGTGACACGCACGGGATTCACTTGGCAACTGCCAATGGCCGGGCACCCCCCCCCCCCCCCCCCCCGGGGCATCTTCGCTCTTCGCCGTTGAAGCCTGAAGCTGATCTGATTTTCCATTCTAATTCCAGTAAGTGAAGGAAGGCTTCGGCGTGTGACGTGAAATCGCGAACGCGATCGGCAACCGCTAGCGGCGGGCCACTGGGCCAGCCCCCCCGCCCCCTTACTTTATAATCCTAGCTACGCTCCTACATGCATACATATTCTCAGAAGAGATGTCAATGCATGGGAAACCAAGAACAGAACACAACGTTCAGATTCTCTTATCATGATCACCAAATGCCTGTGACACATACAGGAAACAAAGAATGCATTGGGAGGCCTCTTTGGTTTGTTTGGATCCTTTTTAGTCGGGTAAAATCTAAATTTAGTCCTCTAACTTTAAAAATCATCCTAATATGATGCTTTAACTCAAAAAGTGACTATTAAAGTCTCTTAACTTAACTCACGTGTTCTATTTTGATCCCTACTGTCAGTTCAAACGTTATTTGGACGGAAATTGCCTACGTGGCATCTCAACTGCCATATGGCATCATATTTTTATGACAAAAAGTGATATGACTAAAAGAATAAAAATTCAGGATAGAATTGATAAAAATAAATATTTTTTGAGACTTAAAAGGTGATTAATCCACATTTCTTCTTCTTCTTATCTCTTTACTGCGTCAAGCCCATCACCTTTCGCCGCCACCAACGCCCACCACCACCTGCGTCCTTTGCAACGCCCAGGAAATTCGGACGTTGAAATCGAACAAGGCAGAGGTCGAACACCCGAAATCGAGAGCGAGAAGAAGGGGAAATCAGGGACGGGGAAGAAGGGGAATTCAGGGACAAGGAAGAAAGGAAATCGGGACGGAGAAGATAAGGAAATCGGGGAAGGGGGAAAAATCGGTGACCAAGGGGGAGAAGTCGATGATCGGGGGGAAGAAATCGGTGACCCACGTGAAAGAGGACACAGGAGGTGGTGGGCATTGGCGGCGGCGAATGGTGGCCGGCTCGATGCAATGAAGAGATGAGAAGATGAAGAAATGTGGATTAATCACCTTTTAAGTCTAAAAAAGTATTTATCTTTGTCAATTCTATCCTAAATTCTCATTATTTTAATCTTATAATTTTTGTCATAAAACTATGATGCCACATGGTAGTTAAGATGTCATGTAGGTAATTTCTGTCCAAACTAACTCCTGAACTGATTGCAGGGACGAAAATAGGATACATAAGTTAAGTTAAGAGACTTTAATAATCATTTTTTAAATTAAGGGATCACATTAGAATACTCCTTAAACTTAGAGGATTAAATTTGGATTTTACCACTTTTTAGGGCCCAATCAGCAGCAGCCTTCCGCTTCCCAACCTTTCTAAAAACAACACAAATATCAGATGCCTCAAAGTTCATTGTAATTTGCTACAACATTCCTGTACACGCTGTATCAAAATCAAATATGAATCTGCAAAGAAATCAGATGCCTAAAAGAACACTGTAATTTCCTAGACAGTAGGCAGGCAACTAGACCAGTTAAAACACCAAAACCGAGAAACAAATGTTTTAAGCATAAACCAAGTTCAAATATGCGACCATAAAGTCCCGCTAACCCGTCATCAGCAGGTTTCAAAGCGGCCTTCGTGTTCTTGGCTGCACCTTTACCCTTAGCTCCTGCCATTTTCACTGTTACAAGATGTGATTGGCAATTAGTCAGATATACTTAATCACCAACACAAAACGGAGTCAGAGAACCAATTAACTTGACGTTAAGCAGGAATTAGGGGGAAAAAAATCGAGAACAAGTTAATTTCTAGGTACATATTAAAACACAAAAATGTGGCAGGAACCAATATATAAATACCATAAACACGATGGAAAAACCAAAAAAATCTACAAACGGATTAAATCAAGAACAATAAGTAAAGAAAAGGTTAAATACAAACACATCATCAAAATTTGGGCTAAATTGATTCACCAAATTCCCAAATCAATAAAAAATAGTCAATGATTAAGAAAAACTCTTCGTATAAAATAAGAATCAACCGGAAATTTGAAAAAAAATCTGAAACATAAAATCCCGACTACAAGTTACAACAAAAGATAAACTACTTGATCAGTAAAATACATACTGAAAACACCAGAACAGACAAAAACACGTGATTTACCAGAAAATAAATAAATTAACGCGAAAGTGATAATAGAAAGCAAAAATAGGACAATGAAAAGTAGGAGTCCGAATCAGAGGAAGAGCAGAATTACGCTACCCCGGCGGAAGCAAGAAGCGAACGGCTAAGACTTTGAGAGAAGAGGAACAGAGTTGAAAGCTAACAGAGCAAATCGCAAAAATAGATAAATAGTTTGATTGAAGTGACTGGATCAGCAAGTAAACCAAGGGGCGCTTCCCAATTGCCGCCGAGATGTGATATTGTCCATCATGGCCGACGTACATCACTAATGGACAAATTAATGTTATTAATGTCCAATAATAGATAAATAGTGTCTATCTTTGAGTGTCTAAAATTGAGTTGCTAGTGTCTATGCCTGGTGTTTTAGTGTCTACCTATAATATATAAATATCTGCAAGTTGTTTTTGTAGTGTTGAGGATAAAATAGTTTGATTATTCAAATTTTACCTTTAATTGGTAGTATAATAATGTTATTTTAAAGGATATTTAATTAAAAAATTATATCATAATTTTACTTTTAATTCTAGCATATGAATGTCTGCAAGTTATTTGAGTATGATGTCCCAAGTGTTGAATTGAAGTATCCAAATTTCTGATAATGATGGTCGAATGTCTAGTATGATGGATTAAGTGTCTAAATTTGATAAAGAAATGTACAATTTACATGATTATAGTGTCTAAATGTTTAATTATGACGCTTTACATGTTTCCTTCATTCTATATAAAACTAGATACCATATATATATAATTGGATACTAAAAAAAAGACAAACATATTTAAGAAAACAAAAATTTTATATTTTTATGCAAACAAGTTATGTACTAATGTCTAATATAATCTATAGGAGTGTCTAATTTTGCATACGGTGATGTCCAATATCACATATTATGGTGTCTAATTTCTAATGAAAAATAAAAATATAGATACCAATTTTTCCTTTTATATTATCTCATTCTATGTGTTAGTTAGAATATTAATATTTTAGTGTAAAAATATGAAAAATTGTAACTAATTTGGATCCCAGCAATAGAAATAATAAAAGAGATTTTATAAAATAAGAGAATTATTTGATGTTAAAAATAAAAAATGGTAATTGATTTAATTTCTTAAAATATGAAAGAACGCTATTAAGAATAATTTTTTTATAAAAATATACGACTAACAAGAATAATTTTTTTTATAAAAATATACGTAGAAAAAGAAATATAATTATTTTTAATTAAATATAAAATTAAAAAAAATAAATTTAGACAAAAAAAGGGCAAACGGACGTTTGCGTTCCGTCCCTGGCGTACGTCCGCCAGGGCGGACGCGAGAATTACCCATTGCCGCCATACGTGGCAACTGTTTTACCGGCTATTACCGGTGCTAGAATATCTGCACTTAACGGTGATAATTATTTTAGGGCTTTAATTTTGATCAGCGGTGGTGATTAATTACTGCCGCCAAATTATCCACTGCGTGCCGGTCATGAAAGATATTTTGTTGTGGGACGAGCGACGATTGACACGTTTTCTGTTGGGTGTTAATGTTTGCTTCATTGGGCCATTAGAATGGGCTTCAAGATCTACTTTATTTTTGCTTCTTGGGCTAAGAGCTGAGCCATGTCGTTCACAGTGAGAATTTAACAAAATATTTATTTTTTAAAAAATATATATTTTTTTATTCCTGGAATGATTAATTATTTATGGATACTTTAATTTCAAATGCACTTAATCTTTATTATTTCTAACCAAGAAAATTGTTTGTCGATAGTCGATTGCCTTCACTGCATGAATGAAAGAATAATTCATTCGTCTAAGAAATAACATTTTTCGCATTTTAATAAAATTTAAAGATGTTTTTGTCAGATACCTCTTATATGATTGATGTCCTAATAGTTTGAATCAACTGCTACTGGTAAAGTTGAAAGATTCATAATGCCATACATACATGGATATCCTTCGTACTTATAAATACCTTTAAGATTACTTATGTTAAGGAGGATTATAGATAAAAAAAAATGTCAATGAGTAAATAGTTGAATATTTATTGATCTTAAAATGTATAATAAATAATTATACTAGAACCATTAAATCCAAATTAATAGAACCATTATATCCAGATTACTTTCTGTAGTACTTGGTGAGTGTTAGAAATCACATATATTTTAAAATTTAACTTTAACTAATTCAAATTTTAGGACTGATTATAATTTAAACTTATATAGTTCAAAACAATTATTATAAAGAGCTAACATTATTATATTCCAGTCCCTTAATAGTGTTAACGGCTTCCGTAGGAGTGACTTGACTTACATGAAACTCGGATTAATTTAACTTGGATGATTAGTTTTGGGGCTGGAATAAACGGAGATTTAACTGTACTAATTCAACAAAGTTTGAAAGCTAATGATGCATTTAGTCCAGATATAACAAGAACTAGAAGCTTGTGAGAAAACAAGAGAATATGGGTCTTTTACCTGTTCAGGGAAGGGAGACCACAATCCCAGATAAAAAAGTGACATTTGTTTTGTTTATTCCAACGGCTGACCAATTTGCTTTTATTTGTTTCAACTGAAGGAGAATATCATAATTCTATAGACTCTACTTACTTTTGCCTCGAATTAGTAGGATCCACATAAACAACTAAAAGCGTAAATTCTATCGGCGGTTATATAGACCCCGTTTGGGAACAACTTTTGTCATCAGTGTTAGAGTTTTAGATAAATTATTTAACGGTTGAGATAAAAATGCTGAAGCTAAAAGCTAAAAGCTACCATTGGATAGCTTTTTCAAAACTCTAACGCTAATCGCTGACGCTAATGCCAAACAGGGCCATAGTCTATTTTTATGTCATAAATGAATATTTGATCTTTAAATTATTTTAATGAGGTATTTTTTTTCTATTGCATGTTTTAATTAGCTACTTTCTATTAATTCTAGAGTTAAATTCAATAAAAAATACTGATGTAACATAAAAAATATTAAAATAAATTACTCCCTCCATCCCAAAAGTTTTGCTTCATTTATTTTTGATAATTAATCTATGATTTTTTATTTTCAACATTTTAATATATAAATACAAAATCTTTGTATATGAATGATAATTCAAGATATGTAGTTTCTAAATATATTTTTTTTATTTTTTTTAACAAACAATAATATAAATAAAATTGAGTCAAAATACAACAAAAAGTCAAATGTATCAAAATTTATGGGACAGAAGGAATATAAAATAATACTTGAAGTCTTTTTAACTTTTCCTATCACCAATTTTAGACCTTAAAATTTTTCGCCTTCCTCGCCCCTCCTCTTTTCCATGCTCTTTACTACCACCTCCTTATAGTCTCCAACCATAATCGCCCCTATAGCTTGCACAGTTGCACGCTTCGCATGGTTACTTCAACAACAACATCAGATCCATCATCCCCCTCAAAATATAGCTTGCTAGCACCTCTTCTTATCAACCATCTTCTTGTCTGCTCGCAAACACAGCCACGCTCCATGGAGATTGATCCCAGAGAGAGATAAGAATATCTTCCTCGGCCTCAGATTCCTGAAGCTATTTGTTTCCTTGAGAGAAACAAGAATATCTTCTTTGCTCGCAAACACAGCCACACAAGGTTTGTTTCCGAAGATGGGGGTGGGGTTTGTTCCCAGGTTGTGGAGGAGGTGAGGTCCGACAGTGCATTGAGCGGCGCTGATTTCTAGAGAACGGGTTTCGCAGATCTTGGCTCAATCCAAAAGATCGATTCTTTCTTCTTCAAATTCCTATTCGATTCTAACCGAGAACACACAATCAGTCATCGGATTCAAGGCTGCCAATTATAGTTCCTATATTCGAGGCTGCCAGTGGGAGAATCAAATATTCCAGTTCCCAAATTCTTCTTGCCTCTATCTGGGAGCTTCTTGGTAGATTTCTAAGTCCAAACTTCATTGTGATACCTGTTGTTCGATAGGCTTTCTCGCTCTATTCTTGCAATATCTGTTGCCGCAACTTGGCTCTTCCCAATTCTCACTTTCCACTCCGCTTCAGTCTACTTGAATGCTTCACCGCTGCCTCTTCGAAAGTAGCCAAAATATTTGAACAGAGATTAAGTGAGGTAATTTGCAAGTCCTTAATCCATTTATTCCTCTTCAAAATCGTTGAACCCATCAACTGAAAGCACATGAATAAGTCAATCTAGATTTCAATAATCAATGGGTTCCTTGCAGTTTCCAGATTACTGATTGTGTGTTCCCTCCACCTGCCCGCCCACCTCATCGTTTCTTTAAGCTAGCAAGAATCGGTCATGGATGCAAAAGGGAGGGCTAGTCCATGGCTCGATTTAAGCTTCGTATAAAATGGGTCAATTTTGAATTGATAGATTTGGTTCCAACTGGGTAGCCGATGAGCAAGGAGAAAAACCAGGATGAGAGATGCGAGGATGGTCAAGGAGAGCAAGAATTGAAGAAAAATAGTTGATTAGGACACGCAATAAAAAGAAAGGTACCTCGTCAAAATAACTTGAAGGTTAAGTATTCATTTAAGACACAAAAATAAGTTAGGTGACTCCGGTGGATTTTACCCACAATTAAAGGGATGAATCAAATTTACATGCCTTTTATTTACATTTTACAAGAAAAATAAAGAAAGCTAATAAGCCTCACTTTTCTAATCGTATATGTTGTAATCCTTTAGAAAAACCATAGTTAGAACATAATAGTAATTACAATATATGCTAAATTTTTCTTAGCATCTTCTCTTGAAATCATGAACCATTAAAGCACTCGAATTGTCAAAGAATGATTTCTTTCTTGATAAAAATAAAATATATTATATATACATATACTGTAAAGGGCGTGACAGGAAATGAGGTTTTGCCACCTGTAATGGAAATGACATTGTTTCTTTGCGACATTGTTTTCAGTGGAGAGTGTTCAGTTTCGTGATTTAACTGAATATCTTTAATTTAAACTCGCCATTAAGCTTCGTAAAGTGATTCGTATTTGGTGAATAAATGGAGATGGTGAAGTTGTAGCAATTTCAGAGAACTTACTGTAGTGCGTGGTAGCAAGTAATTTCGTGCAAGTTGGCAAACATCCCTATTTTGCCATCTAAATCAGTTAAACTAGTCGCTGGAAAAGTTGTTTTGTTTTATGTATAAAAGGATTTCTACAAGTGGTTCCATTATGGGCATCACCCTAGAAAACATTCTTTTATTTTTCTCGGTTTAAGGAGTGGTCCACTTTAAGTTTACATTCAAATTGTTTGGAAGAAATGTTTATGATTTTATCATAAACAAGGTTTAGTTGTAAAGTTTATAATTAGTTTTCCTAAGCCCTCAAATTTAATTCCCAAATTTATTAACTCTATTTTGTTCACCTGCCTAATTCTTTGCAATAGTATATTCACAACTTGAACTCTGAATTTTGATTCTCTCCATTTAATCAGCTTTATGACAATGGAAAAGATTAATGATGCAACAGATCCTTATATCTGAAATCTTAAACAAGTTTGGAAAGTAGAACTGTATGATGTCTGCCTTAAGTATCTAACGAATACTTGGAAACCAGCTTGCTCATAACTTCATTTCTAGCCTGAAACTTGAAACTTTTGCAATTTTTTGTCAAAAACCCTGAAAGGTCCATTGCTCTATCTACACCAACATAATGGATTCCCAGGCTAAATCTAACCCGTTATAGCTTTACAAGAATCTCTTTCTAAAACCCCTAATAATTGCTTGGTAAGAACACATTAGAAGTCCAACTCCAACTCCAACTCCAATTCCAAGACACATTATGAGCCCCAATCTAACACTAATGCGAACCTTAGCATTAAACCATGAAAGTTGACTATCGTCACCAACATACATCTAACAAAATGGATCAACACTAATTTAAGATAAAGCAAATATGTATTAAGCAATTAAAGAAAAGGAAAATTTTGAAGAAAATCCTTAAGATGACTAACATTCTCAAATTAGTCATCTTCTAATTGGCATTGCCATAACTGATAGCTCTACTACCATATGCATACTCTACCACAGAATAAAAGGAACTGATCAGTCATAAATGATGCTTCAAGTGCCAAAACATACATTTGTGATGTTCCTACTAAGTTAATCATTAAGGATGTCTTTAATACACAACTGACTATTGATCTATTCTAAAGCATTCGAAAAAGAAAAACTTTACAAACTAGGGACCAACCTAGATATGCCTGTTTCCTAACTTACCTGTATAAGCTAAAGATGTCACCCAATAGCCAGTTGTTAAAGCTTTACACAGCTGCCCAACTCGGTAATAACTAATATCTAAAATCTAAAGATTCAACTCTGCCCTATAGTGGTTTTTCATTTGTGGGCAAAAAAAAAAAAAGAATAATAATAGCTATACCTTACAAAGGTTGAAGACCAATGTCACAAGGCTATTATGAAAAGATCATATTCCCCTAAATATAAGCCCCACCTATTCAACAATATGACACTAATTCTCCATTAATGGTAAATAGTAGAAGCCTTAAACAAAATCGTACATTTAACATTGCCATCATCTTAGTATTAAAGCATTGCTTTTTTAGATTCACAATTATATTCTTAATAAATTTTAATAGTCAATTTATTAATTTTTCTTGCACAAATTTAAACTTGAATCATGCATCAAATAAACAAAAAAAAGTTAACTATTAACTATACAACCAGACATTGTTTTATCTGCAACTTCCATTGTCAAATAATGGCAGCAAAATTTCACTGATAAAATGCCCATTGTGAAGTATGGGCACATTCTAGTTATTAAGCCAATAAGTGTTGGAGAGGGGTAGTGGTGAGTAAACCGGTCTATGAAACCAATTTTCTATAGAGTGGTAAGAAAATTGTTTTCATATACAACATAATTGGTTGGAAAACCAATGATCAATAATTTTTTAAAAAAATAAATATGAGTTAGGGTAATATAAGAATCGAATAATATATTGCTCGTAAAAATTAATACATATATGATAACAATATAAAGAGCCTATGAAAAATATGAAAATAATAACAATGTCACATGTGACGGAACGGGGCCCCAGTGCCCCATTAGCTCAACTTGTAGGCCCTTAGGGACTATGAATCCCACTAAGTTACTATTGGCTAACTATTACTCGACATAATAAATTAAAACAATTTATATGCAACTAGTTTCTTAGCCTACCCAGTAAAAGATATGCATGCTTTTGTCCTGGAAATGCAAATGAATAAGTAGATTATTTGTTAAAAACGTTGCTCAAGCATTTCAATTAAAACATACACAAAACGTGCCAAGACAGTGAAATACTAGTTACTTCGACTTCAAGTAATAGTTTGTGTATACTTTACACCACTAGCATGCACCCAAAAGTAACTAGATGGTTTTACATCACAATATATCCTAATAGAGGCAACTCCTTAGTACACAAGGTACTATATACATGAGACAAAAACCTAACTAAGATCATCTACTTGAGCCCCACCTTTGAGTTATCAAAGCTCCAACTGCAAGCCCTTCCTTAGTCCTTATGCACCTTTCTAGCCTCTACACTGTAAAGGCATAAAACTTAGTTAGTACATAGCTTAGTCCACAAGTAAACTTAGAATCACAAGGATTCTCAAGGAAGAATACCTGCAAAAGAGAAAGCTTAGGCCACAGCTATCATCTAGTATTAGGCCCGGAGTTAGAACTTGCACAATAAACTTAAGGGAGTGAGTACATGGATGTACTCAGTAAGGGTCCCTTAGGTACCTGCAAGAAGATAGCAGCAAGGCAACATGCAACCATGACAAACAAGCAAACAAACAAGTGGTCAACCAACAAACAAACTCAAGCAATAACAACATGTAAGATATGCAATGCATGAATGTATGATATGAAATTCACATAACACTTGGGACTTCCTGCACACTAGGTGCCATAAGCCTGCCGTGAGCTCAAACGGCGGAGGTACTTGAGACACTGGCCTTCGTATCCCGGGTACTTTACCTCCCATAAGTCCCACTTACGGGTTCTAGAGTAGGTCGTCACCTCCTCTCAAACTTACCCGCCTTTACCCTTAATTTATTGTACAAGGTAGCCATCCTATGTGGTTTAACTAGCCAAACCCTTAGAGTTTAGCTTAGAGCTCCGTAGTGGCTCGCTTACCAAACCAAATGGTTCGGTTGGGATCGACTTAGGTTTCCTCTTTATTGACCAAAGGTCTATGCTATTCCACTCGGCCAACAAAGAGTCTGAAACCCACTTAATCCCCTTAGTGCTCACTTAGGAACTTAAGCACTTTAACTTCCTTAGCCACTATTTCATACTCTTCCTTAACCACACCACTTAGCTACCACCTAAATAATGCATAATTACCAACTTAGGAATGAGTTCTAGACCCAACTGAGGCTATGGAACATCTTAAGTTAGCCTAGGGATGAAAACCGAGAGTTTGAGACACTCTTAGGATGCCCAGAGCTTAGGGGCAAAATGCCTTGGTGGCAGCAATCGGAGAATTTTTGCACTTCTCGGCGACGCGTCGCCAACGCTTTCCAGCATTGCGCGACAGCGTGCGACCTTGCACGAAAACTGCTCAAACTTTCTCATCCCAAACTCAAATCATATGGGTCTTGTTTCTACTTCATTCCCACACAAAATACTACATTTCTATGCATTATTTGAGCTTTATTAACTTGAACCCTTACCTCAAACTCAGCCACAAAGCAAGAATCGAAGCACAAGCCCTCCTTAGCTCAACCAAGCTTTCTTGAGTTCCAAACCTAAAACCAACATGATATGGCACCAATAACTTCAAACCAAGACCATTTCTAGCTATGGAAACAACTTAGAACCAGCCCATGAAAACCCAAGAAGCTTACCTAAGGTTTCAAGTCCAAACAAGCATTAAAAAGCTAGTTGAAGCTAAAGCATCAACAATGAATCTTGAGGCTTCTTGTAAACACCTTGGGGCCTTCAAATTGGATGGAGAATTGTAGAAATGGGAAGCTTTGGAGCAGAAATTGTGGTGGGGAGAGGAAGCTACGAAATTTGGGGAAGGAAACAAATGGCTATGGGAAGTCAACTTAACCAAAACATACTAACTCCCCCACAAGGCACACTTCTTCCACTCTTGCTCCTTGACCCATAAGTTTTCATTTTTTTTAATTTGGTCACCAAACTCTCAACCCAAAACCATCTTTCCTTTGTTCTAAAGGATGCTCAAAAGCCTTTTACACTTGGCCTCTTGGACACTTTGGTCACTTAAGATCTAAATGGTTTAAATAAACACTTAGTGCCACATTTTACTCAAAACCTTCAAAGACGGTTCTAATAGCTAGGATAACTAATGGTCTTGACTTAACTAAGCCAAATTTTCTTACATGACCCTAATTCATCAAAATTATAGTCATGCTTCTAACTTGGGTCAAAATTACCATTTTACCCATTTTTGACTTTAAGGTGCCAAACCACACTTAGGAACTCACTTACTTAGTTAAGCTTATCTTTCTTGCTTAACAAGGTGCTAACTTGAGGTACTTAATTTAATAAAAATACTTAAATAAACTAAAAATAAATACTTACTTGGTTAAGACCTTTCTTTAACTAGGAGAGCCGTCACATCACATATAAAATAAAAAATAAAAAAATCATGAATAACAAAAACAAAGTCATCCATAAAGAAATGTACCAATAATTATATGGTACTGATAGCATGATAGTCTGTGATAACCATTAGTCGTCACAAACCACATCGTTCCATATGAGGTCCTGTGATGGTCTTCATAGATAGTCATGTTATGTTTTTTTTTTTTATAATCATACAAGAAAGTCTAAGTAAGTTGGAAAACATAAGGAGTAGTACAAAAACAACCATGAGCTTTTTGGTATACATACATATAACAGCCAACAAAAGTGATGAAATTTATACAGAAAAAATCATAATATTGAAAATTCAGAAATTGTAAATGAATAGATGGAGAAATATATTGATGTATGTTTTGTGATATTGAGATGTATTAGTGTGTAGAAAGAGGTAAGCATAAGTTATCGTGGTGTAGGTTTTGTAATTATATAAAGCTAAATTTTAAGGGAAATTTATTAATTTCCAGAACACATTAACTATAATATGGTTACTTTCATTTAAAAAAAAAATGGTAACTTTCATCTATGCAAGTTTTATTTGTCATATATGAGTGCCTTATTTTTTTTCTTAACATTCATGTAAATCTAGTAACAATATTAAAATTTCAAACAAATTGAAATTTGATTAACTTTTGATTTTTGACCCTTCTATGCGAATATTCAGGTTTGTTAATAACACAAATGTTACGTTGAAGTTCAAAATTTTAAGTTAAAAGCCAAAGATAGTGAAAATTGGTAAAAATAATTAGTGAATAATAATGGTATTACACTACACATCTAAGGGTAATTTAGTCATTTATGAAATAAAATTTGATATAGTTACTTTGACTCCAATAAATTTCACAATTACAAAAAAACCTTTTTGATTTCTTTTATAATAATATAATAGATATAATAAATTAGTTCATTTTGGTTTTTACTTTGTAAAGATTGATCCCCTATTTAGTTTGGTTCAAGGTTATGCAAAACCTAAATAGGCTTGCAAGTGAACTTCCTATGGATAGATGAAATAAAAATTAGAGAAATACTAATAGAAAAAGCAATGTTGCCAAAAGACTAACTCAGTGAACCTTCATGGGCTCATGGGTTGACTATTCAACTATTCAGCCTATGCAACACTTTTTATAAAGTTATTGCAAAAGTCTTTAGTTAATTGGCTTGAGCCGGGTATAGGCTTTCTGGTTTCTGAATACTAAAATGCTTTTGTGCTGGGACATTCTATACAAGACTACGTTATTATTGCTCATGAACTCTTGCATGTTGTCCACCGCATGAATGTTAATAGTGATCCTAGAGGATATAAGACACTTTTGAAACTTGACATTAAGAAAACTTATGATAAACTTTAGTGGTCTTTTATTGAAAGAGTCATTCAGTTTATCGATTTTCTTGAGATTTGGATACATCTTGTCATGCAGTGTATATCAACTGTACTACATATTAGTTTTCTCCTAAGGCTAGGATCAAGCAGGGAGATCCACTCTCTCATACTTATTTATTTTTGTGTAAAAGCACTATATAGTTATTTATCGTCGTTACAATCTACTAGTGCAATCCAAGGTGTCAAAGCAAGTCAAAATGGGTCTTCCATAAATTACTTGTTCTTTGCAAATGACTACTTAATTTTTTTCAAGCCTACAACAGAAGCCATTTACTGACTTCAACGAATACTTATTGTTATATGCTACAGCGGCAAAGTAAAAAGTTAATTTCATTAAATCTGAATGGACATTCAGTCAGAATGTTCCTCATGAGCTCAGAGATGTGTATTAGTAGACCTTGCCTTTTCAAATGAACGAGGGCATTCTTACCTATCTCGTGTTATCTTTTGCTCAGGATATGTCTAGACCAGCTTCTTTTCATCTTTTGGCTGATATGATCCAAAGACGTCTGGCCAACTAGAAATGGAAGTTATTAAATCCTGCAGGCCAGTTAACTATGATTCAGTCCACTCTTTCTTCAATTCCATGTACACGATGTCATTGTTTAATGTACTAGTGACAATATTTGATTCTATCTCTATCAAGTGTATTTGATTTTGGTGGTCTGGAGATTAGGATAAACATGGACTACACCTAAAATAAAAAAAAAATTTAATGCTTCCTAACGGACTTGGTAGATTTGGTATCAAGGGTATGCATTTATTCAATCAAGCTTTATTAGGAAAAATATTTTGGCGAATCTTTAATGGTAGTCTTCAATCTTTTATATGTCGTGTGTTGACAACCAAATATGGAACAATTTACTCTGTTTGGAATATCAACTGTACTTCTACTATTTGGCAAAGCCTTGTCTGTGATCGTGAATTACGCTCCCCTTACGTCCACTGACAGATAGGGTTAGGTCAATCATTTCATGTTTGGGAAGACTATTGCATTCTGGGTGTCACTCCAGAAACCCTTTGCTCTTTGGCCCCTTAATTACTGCATGGCCCTCACCTTAAAGTGTATGATTTAGCTAACTAGGCCACAAAGGGATGGAATATCTCCTTCATCGAAGAAATCTTCCCACATATGATCGTCAATCAAATTATACATTTCTCTCTACCATATAGGGATAGATGGCTTGATTTGGTTAAGTGGATGAGGTCTCCTTCTAAGACTTTAAACACTAAAATGGGCTATACGTTAGAGTTACTTAAGAAATATGGTTATTTAATGAGCCATTTTCAAAGTTTGCTTAGTTTGAATTCTACTCAAAATCTCTCAAAGGTGTTTAAAAGTCTATGGGTGTATCTCTGCTTCAATAAAAGCTTAAAATCTTCCTATGGAAATGTTTAGTCAATGCTCTCTTTACAGCGGATAATCTTGCAATGCATGGAGGCCTTTCTAACCCCTAGTGTGCTCAATGTGGAATGGCATTAGAGATAATTATACATTTATTCTAGGAATGTCCAAACCTTGCAAAAATTTAGGATAACTTCTACCTTTCCTCACTTAATAAACAATTTTCTTCTTTTGAGGCTTGGCTAACAATGCTTTCAGCCTTTCAATTGAAATGGCCTTTTGAATGACTATATTACTTAGTCTTTACTCTTTAAACTATATAGCTTAGAACGAATGAAAGTATTTTTCACAATGCTTCATTTCATATTCAGTCCATTATAGCCAGGAGGGATACTTTCTGGCAACAAATAACTATAGTAAGAGACTACTTACACTTTGTTTCCTCATTTCCATTTAACATTCTGCATCCCTTTTTTCAGCTGTGAGGAACTCAAAAGTTGCTACACATTTTTGCTACTTCAAATGTATTCATTATTGATGGTGTCTGGCACAGTTCTTAGGCAATGAGGGTAGCCATTTGGCTTTGGATGAGGATAAATACCTCTTTTCCCTGTTTAAAGGAATGTCAATTATTACCTGCTTGCTTGTCAGTTTTGTAGGCAAAATTATCGAATCTTACTGGAGCCATTCAATCAACTCAAAGACTTGATCTTTGGACTATCACTATGCTCACTGATTGTTCGCAGGTGTTTATTACTATTCATGGAAACATTTTGCTCAATCTTACTCTGTTGGGTTTGGCTCAAAAAGCTTTGGTGGAAAATGAAGAAACTCTGTCACTGCTCGTAAACGTCTCTCTAGCTCATAAACTAGCTACTTCATTTTTCTAAGTTAATTGCATTCATTGCTTCTAACCTTTAATTATTGTTCATATTCTAAACCAAATCTCCATTTTGCACGTAGCGTGCCCCTAACCAAATCAAATGTTGGGATTAGAACAAGGACAAAATCAAATGTTGGAGGCAATAAGTGCAATTAACCCATCCTTTTTCGTTATCTTGTTTTTTATGCTTATGAGTATCATAAAAAAATAATGATATAAAAATGTATTTTATGCGTATTTAGTAAAAAAAGGTTATTTAAATATACTTTCGTTTCTCTCCATCTCTTTTTTTTTTTCTCCGATTCTTGTCTCCTCAGGCAGGATGAACATGAGTTGCTGAGCTAACAGGTCAAACAGTTTTTGCGGGTTTGACTAAGTTTTGACTTACTTTGGGTTGCTGTATATGCTTCATGCTACCCGGAGTCTGGGCTGTAGCGATAAAACCTTTTAACCCTAATCTGAAACTTGACCCAAAACTCGTTTTTATTTTTCAGCTCAGGGTCGGGCCAGTGGAGTAAATAAGTAGTATTAGAGCCAACCTGAACCCAACCCTATTAAAAAACTAAAAATCAGGTTGGTTCGGGTTAAACTCGTAACCACTCGATTGAACCAAATATTAGGCCTCAAACTCAATCCTCTCAATCCTAGCCTAGCCCACTAACAATAATTTGGCCGTTAGCTGTTAAAGCCTAACCTTAACTAAGTGAGTCCCAATCCCATACCGTAGCAACTACTTCTCTGTTCAGCTGCTCTGCTCTACTCCACTCCTCGTCTTCAAACACATTCAAACCTCACACACTCACTGTCCGCCCCGCCCGTCCTGCTCAGGTAGCTTCGCCCCTCCCTCCGTCTCATTCTCACCGTCGCCCTATTTAGTCAGACGAACCTGACACCCGCCGACAGTTTGTTGACTCATCCTGCTTGCTCAGTGCACATACTCACAAGTCGCACAGAGATGAAGTCACTAACTGAGATCGCAAGTTTTAAATTTTCAATTGAAATTTTGGTTTAGGGTAAATTGTGAATCGTCCCAAACCCAGAGAATTCAATTGCAATGTTCGATGAATATTAGCTTGTTTGAGAGTGATGGAAGCCAAATTTGTGAGCTTCTTGTTTGAGAGTAATGGAAGTCAAATTTGGAGCTTATATAGTTCTGTCTTATATATTAGCTTGTGTTGAATATTGTTGGAAGCAAAATTTGGTGCATATCAATCCAAAATATTATCCTTATATAGTTTTGTTATCAATCCTTGTTATTCAGTTGAGAATGTGCTATATTTTTTTTATGTGGAATGCTTTGCTTAGGATTCAGATTGGGAAAACAGACAAGAGCTGAAACCCGACAATATCGGGTTAGGATCGAGGCTCCATCGGTACGGCTTCCCAAATGGTTCAATCAGCCTGGCAGAACCGGTTCTGATAACACAGGGGTCGTCCGGAGAGGAAGCCGCCAGCAGGACTGAGGCCAGGCATAAGACGGTAGTGGGATTTGGATCAGCAAGGAATTCTCCGTTCAGCTGAGCCTGAACTCCCTGTCAGTAAATCCTAAAACCTTTCAAACTCAGCCCTATTCTGAATCGCCCTCCTCGTCTTTCTTTCTTTTATACACTCCAGGTAGGCTCTTTATCTCACTCTAGTTTTCTTCCTTTGTTAAAGTCAATTTATTATTAAAACGTTTCATGAGTCAAATACTCAGTTTGTATCGCATTCGATTGAAATTTCAAAATGTAAAGCGCCACTTTGGTTGGAGTGGATTATTGCCAATCTAGTAGATTCTATGTCGTCATACTCCATGCTTAATTTTCTGAGACCTATATGAAAGATTTTGATTACGGTGATTTAGATTGAGTATTCCAATCTCAAGTTTTGACCTTTATGTTCATTCATATGAGTAATTCTTACATTTTCTTTTCTTACTCCTTCAGTCCCTCTTCTGCTTTTGATGCTGAAGTTGATTGTAAGTGCAGATGGTTTCAATTTTCACCTGCCACGTTGATTTGCGTTCTTTGGGGCTACTTCAATATGGAAGGCCGTGGTTTTCTGTGGAATTTGACAAAGAAGTATCTCACTGCCGGGCTTGTTGCACTTACTGTTTCAGATTGGTTTGCTAGTCTGGTTCCAGTCCGTGGTTCTTCTATGTCTCCTACTTTCAATCCTGGAATCAGCAGATTATTGGGTCATTTGCTGGTAAAGTTTTTGGCTAGTAAATTTTGTCTTTTGAGGTGATATTCATTAACTGATGATTGTTACCGACTTGGGTTTAGATGACTGGGTTCTGGTGAAGAAGTGGTGCCTCAAACACTGCAAATTTTCCCATGGAGATGGGATAATTTTTGGGTACATTTTCAGCTTTTTTCTCTACATTCAACACTCTGATATGTTTTCTGCATATTGGGTATCTGACGGCATGAGTTTCAGATGCCAGTATGGTTAGCTACAATGTACTTAGCCCTCCATGATTCATGTTTCATATTAGACCTTGGGATTTCAATAATTAGAAGAATGAACACTAAGGGGTATTGTGGATTGTGTGATGCAAGTTTTGCTCTATTTATTGAGATTCATTGCGTGAATGCTTTGAATTACTAACCATGGCTTCTTTATAACTGTAACTGAATGCTGACTGCCTTTTAGCTGTTGGCTGCAGCTCACCAAATAATCACAAGGAGAAAAACATAAAGAGAGTTATCGGCTTGCTGGGTGATTGGGTGGGAGTCCTTATTCTAATGAAGTCACAAAAGTTCCTGAAGGACATTGCTGTGTTGAGGGTGATAATCCAGCTTCTAGCATGGATTCAAGGTCTTTTGGCCGGGTAAGTTAGCACCATTTTGTCAGCTAACTGCTGACTACTGATGAATATTGAAGGAAGAACCCAGGATTTGTTTGCAGTGTTATGTATTTGAACTTACTAATGCCATACAAACAAATATCATAATGCCGTCATGGGCAAGTAAGTGCTTTTCTCCCCCTTCATCTCCAATGGTGAGATAGGCTTCCTACTTATAATGAATTGTAATGGTGTTGTATGTACTTGCTACCTTAAACTGCCTTTTTTTAGTTCTTACTGCATGTAAGGGATTCCTCTAATAGCTTGTTAGATACAATGGAACTGAATATGTGAATGAGGTTATTCACAAACTTATGGTTTGTAGTCTGCAGTAGGTGATTATTTGCATTTATAGCAGACTGAACCAGATGAGTTTCACAGATTCCTTTAGGTTTGGCTGATGGAAGGGCTACACACATTTTATGGCCTCCGCATAGAATACGGAAGGTTTCAAGAATAGTCCCTGAAGGCAGATTTTCTTCCTCAAACTAAGCTCCGTTGCAGGTTGAATGTCAAGATATGCTTTGATCTTCATTTTTTTTTTCCTATTGTGAGGTAAAAAATTCCCTGCCATAGTTCAAAGAACAAGTGCTCTGGTGGCAATTGCTACTGCAAGTGCTCCACTTGTTTTCAATCCTTCTAACAAGTTATGGTTTAGATTATTTTTATTTTATTTTTTAATTTAACCATGATTTTCAACCATCTCCCGAACCAGTTAAATCTTACACAAGACTGCATAGATAGAACTAGAGCTGTGGTGGAGGGCATATTTTTTGTTCATTTAGGTCCATTTTGCATGATGCTTTTCCATGTGTTTGCCCAAGTAGGCAATAGTTGTCTCCTTAGGTGGGCACAGTCTGACAGGAGCCTAAGCGCTTATTTGATTGAAAGAAGTTTGGGACTTGTACAGAAAATTTGCTATTTTTCTGCTCATTATCTTGAGGTACTTGTTGCAAGTGAAAATTTTGAAGCGAAAGATTTGAAATTGTTGCGTTTGAGTGGCTTTATAATTACTGGAAAAGTAGCTAACCCCAAAATTTGAAGGCCAAAATGTTGCACGCCAAGAAAAAGAAGCCATTTTGTTATAAAAATTGATGAAGAAACGATTAAACAACAGTGCAATAATTGTATCAGTATTATTAAAGAAATTTCTATTGTGAAACAGGGAAAATGAAATTAGAAAATTTCCTAAACGTTAAAGGCCGCTCCCAGGATGCAGTTGAAGGAATTGCCTTGCTCCACGTCAAGCTTATTTGCTTGTGCCATTGCCATACAGGAAAGGACATTTTGTTAAGATTATTTGATCAACAGGATGCTCAAGAGATCAAACTTGCAAAACAAACTAAAGAACAACCACTTTATTGATTGAGAGAACTTGTCTTTAAATAGCCTAATATATAAGAATTCTGTATGGAATAAAATAAGTATGTAAATCCTGATACAGGAAGTAGTCCTAGACCTATTCTTCTAGGCTTAGTGCATGCATCTACGTGAACTAAACAGACTTATATTGGAACTCAAGAACTCAAGAACTAGAGTCCTATATGAAGTATTACTTTTCATTCCCTCCCTTAAACTATTTGCCATATGCATTTAGTTTACTTCTGAAATGTCACAGACTCCCAGTTATTCTTGTAGCCTTTGGAAGGCTTCAAGTTTTAATATTTTGGTCATTACATCAGCTACTTGATTTTGACTTGCACAGTGCATTAATTTAATTACTCATTCTTTAACCAGCTCTCTTAGAAAGTGAAAGCGTACGTCAATATGTTTACTTCATCCGTGCATGACAGGATTCTTGGATAACTTGATTGTTGAACTGTTATCACACACCATTGTTGTGAAGTCCTCCTGAGTATGTCCTAGATCCTTTAGAATTCTCTGCATCCAAACAGCTTGAGATGCATACCCTGCTACTGCCACAAATTCAGCTTCAGTGGTAGATAGTGTCACTATTGGTTGTTTTTCCGCAAACCAAGCAACAGCTCCTGAGCTCATCAGAAACACATATCCTGAAGTACTTTTCCTATCCTTTATGTCTCTAGCATAGTCACTATCTGTGAAAGCTATCAAACCACTATCTTCTCCCCTACTGAATTCCATAATTCATGGTTCTTTTCAAATACCTTAAGACCTTTTTTGCTGCTTGTAAATGAAGCTCAGTAGGTCTAGCCATATATCTGCTGATAAGGCTAATGGCAAACATCATATCAGGTCGAGTTGCAGTAAGATACATAAGACTCCAATAATTTGCTTATAATAGGTTTCATCAACTCTTTCTCCATTTATATCCTCACTCATCTTGAAACCAAGAACTATAGGACAGGCTACTGAGTTGCTTTTTGCCATCCTAAGTTTCTTCAATACTTCCTGTGCATACCTTCTTCGATAAATGTAGATGCCATCAGATCTTTGAAGTACCTCAATTCCAAGAAAGAATCTCATTCTTCCTAAATCAGTCATATTGAATTCCTTCATTATAGAATCTTTGAAGTAATCCATCAAATTTGTATCATTTCCAATAAAGATTAGATCATCAACATATATACTCACAATTAGAACCTTCCCTTCGTTTCCTTTCTTAGTGAATAATGTCTGTTCACTGCTACATCTTTGAAATCCCTGTTCCAGAAAATGTGCCTCAATCCTACTGAACCAAGCTCTTGGATCTTACTTTAAACCATATAGAGCTTTGTGTAGCTTGTACACCAAGTGTTCTTCTCCCCCTTTTTCATATCTTTTTTGCTGCTCAACAAAGACATCTTCACTTAAACTTCCATGAAGAAAGGCTGATTTTATGTCTAACTAGAAAATTTCCCAGTTTCTTTGAGCTGCCAAAGCAATGATCATCCTAACAGTGTCCATTCTAGCCACAGGGACATACACTTCTGTATAATCTATTCCATGCTCTTGTGAGTAACCCTTGGCTACTAGTTAGGCTTTGCATTTGTCAATCTTTCCTTGTTCATTGTATTTCATTTTGTAAACCCACTTCACTTATATTTTCTTAGCACCTGAAAGTAACTCAGTAAGTGTCCAAGTGTTGTTCTTTTCTATTGATTCAATTTCAGCATCCATTGCTTTCTTCCATTTGTAATTTTTCACGGCTTTTTCAAAGAACACAGGATCTGTAATTACCATGTTGACTTATTCTTCAGAAAGTCCTGCCTCATTTTCGTAGTCTTGCGGCCATCCTGGAGGTTGTCTCGTTCTTCTACCTATTTCCCTTACTTCTCTTTCTTTCTCAACTTTTTCTGGTACAACCTCTTCTGCATTACCATTATTATTATTGCCTTCGCTTGATTCTTCATTTGTGCCTTCATTTAATTCACTTTCTTCTGATTCAAGTTCCATCAAAACTTGTTTTCCATAGCTCTCTTCCCAATTCTATTGTTTTTCTTCTTCAAAGACCACGTCTCTACTAACAACAATTCTCTTTGAAATTGGATAATATAGTTTGTATCCCTTTGATTCCTCACTGACACCTAGAAAATACACAAGTGAAGCTTTTATCATTAAGTTTTGTTCTTTTTTCATCTGGCATGTGGACATGAGCTAAGCTTCCAAAGATTCTGAGGTGCTCTACTGTAGGTTTAATTCCACTTCAGGCTTCCTGAGGAATTATCTCCTTAATAGCTAAAGTGGGACATTTATTCAAAATGTAGGTTGCCCAGTTTACTGCCTCTCGCAAAAAAGTTTTAGGAATTTTCTTGTCTGAAAGCATGCTTCTCACCATGTTCATTACAGTCCTGTTCTTTCTTTCTGGCACACTATTCTGTTGTGGAGTGAAAGCTGTAGTAAGTTATCTTTTCACACCAGTTTCTTCACAAAATCTCTTAAATTCTTCTGAATTGAACTCACCCCCTATTAGTGCGTAAGCACTTTATGTACATTCTGGTCTCCTTCTCCACATGCTTCTTGAAAGTTCTGAAAGTTTGCAAAGCATTTGATTTTTCTACCAAGAAATATACCCATGCTTTTCTATTAAAATCATCAATGAAACACAAAAAATACCTTTTCTTGTTGTTATATATGGGATTTATAGGACCACATATATCTGCATGAATAAGCTCCAACTTTTGTGTTGTTCTCCATGAAGTTTCTTTAGGAATAAGACTTCTGTGCTGCTTTCCAATTAGAAAGTTGGTGCATGAGGCTTCTGATGCTGAAAAATGAGGTAGTCCACGTACCATTTCTTTAGTTTGTAATATTTTTAAGCCTTTAAGGCTTAGATGTCCATACCTTCGATGCTAAAGATTTGTAAGATCTTGAGACCCAATTTTAAAGCAAGCCTCTTCATGTGCCCGTGATCTGCTTGATAAAGCAAACATTCTATTAGTTTTCATAATGGACTTAATGATTAGCTCCATTGTCTGGATGGTAAATTTTGCACTTTCCTTCATTGATCACAATAATTATACCTTTTTGTTGCAATTAACCAATGCTTAACAGGTTATTCTTCAAATTTGGTATGTAATATACTTCTAATATGGTATGGCAGACTCCATTCAATAGTAATTTTACATTTCCTTTTCCAGTTACATTCATCTTCATGTTATTGCTTAGCTTTATTGTATGCTGGAAGCTTTCATCCAAGTTTTTAAACAAAGATCTATTCCCACTCATGTGATTCGAGCACCTTGAATCCAAGAACCACACATCTTCCTTTCCATCTTTAGACAGGTTAGTATTTGTCATTAAAAGCATTCCTTCTTCTTCTTCAAACTTTGTGTAGTTTGCTTCTTTGTCCCACGTGGGACACTCATATTGAAAGTGTCCCAGTTTATGACACTTAAAGCACTCTACAGTGGCTTTGTTAAAACCTTGACGACCTCTTCCTCTATATCCACCTCTACCTCGGACTCTTCCAATGAATCTGTTTCCAGTGGTCACATTTAGGGCTTGTTCTTCACTTCTTACCTTTTGAAAATTTTGCTCGTGCACAGTTAATGAGCTTTGTAACTCATCTATTAACAAGCTGTTAATATCTTTAGATTCTTCAATGAAGCAGACAATATAATTAAACTTATCAATTAATGGTCTGAGGATCTTCTCCACAATTGTCACATCTTTCAGTTGCTCGCCATATATCCTCATCTTGTTGGCTATAGACATTACTTTTGCAAAGTAATCAAAGATAGTCTCCCCTTATTTCATCTCAAGAGTCTCGAACTCCTTTCTTTGTGCTTGAAGGATAGATTATTTCACTCGTGCATTCCCTTCAAACTTCATCCTCATTGAATCCCAGATTTGTTTGGATGTATTCTTTTTTAGAATGGTTTCAAGTATAGTTCTATCTATCGCTTGAAACAAATAATTCTTTACCTTTAAATCCTTGAGCTTTAATTCATCAAACCTCTTTTGCTGTGTTTCTATGAGAACTTCACCTTCTGCTGGTTCCACATATCCATTCTCCACCAAGTTCCAATATTGTTTGGATCTCAAGAAATTCTCCATCAACATACTCCAATGATTGTAGTGGCCATCGAACCACGGTATGGCTGGCTGGACAAAACTTCCATTGTTCTCACTTGCCATCTCTCTTTCTCGGTTGAAATGTCACTCAAAAGTCTGCTGCTTTGTTATCAAACCTAGTGGTTGCTCTGATACCAGTTTGTTAAGATTATTTGATCAAAAAAATGCTCAAGAGATCAAACTTGCAAAACAAACCAAAGAACAACCACTTTATTGATCAAGAGAATTTGTCTTTAAATAGCCTAATACATAAGAATCCTATATGGAATAAAATAAGTAGGTAAATCCTGATAAAGGAAGTAGTCCTAGACCTATTCTTCTAGGCTTAATGCATGCGTGTAAGTGAACTAAACGAACTTATATTGGAACTTAAGAACTATAGTCCTATATAAAGTATTATTCTTCACATTTTTCTTCATTAAGAGTAGTAAAGCACAACAGATTTCAAGAAATAAATCGACAAAGCTTACAGCTACAAACAATATTATTATCTACTACTTCGGCCGTTTGGTGCTCTACTCTGCCCTTATGGGATATAAGTAGATTGGTAAATATAAGTAGATAGGTATTTGTTTTGGATTTAGCCGTCCGATGCTTGTACCCTGTTGATTTATGGCTAAAATTCATTTTGTTCCCCTGATCTTTGTTGAATTAGACACTTCATACTTTGAACTCGGGACTCATTCCTCAAACCATGAAAATTACTGGAATAGTTCGCCCCTAACCGGAACACTTTTGCCTATTTGATGGCTGAAAGGTGTCTCATTTTCACACATACACTACACTACATCTATTAAGACCAAAGCATATTTATAATTCATCGTTAATTAGTACTATTATCTATCCTCTTGGCTCTAACTCTAACATAATTTCCTTGAATTTGTAATCTTGAAGTAGATAGATTATACAAGGTTTGCTGATCAAAAAGACAATTTTGTTTGGTTCAAAGCAGTGCATGATATGAATCTGTCTGCTCTAGAGCAGTGGCTATGGTATTTCTTTATTTTTTATTTCGTTGAAATTTTATTGGTTTAATCAATTGCATAATTTACAGTACTTTATGAACTTAGGATATTATAACAGTTACGCTCCTTATGTTTAAAAATCTACACTTTCTTCTTATATTTTTTTTTTGAAATCCTAATTTAAACTATCAGGTATATGTAATAGTAATTTTGATTTGTCCAGTCTTTTCTTTACTTTTAATAGATATTTTAAATTATCAATTTTTCCTCTCTAAAATATTAAACAATATTTTTTAAATGATAATTAGCTGTAAAAGACCAACCAAAACTTTAAATCATTAGAATATAGTTACTTGAAAGTCTATGTTAAGATTTTAGAATTAGAAGTTGCATGATACGTTATAATGGTAAAATATCCTAATTAATTTTATCTAGCTTTTAGTAAACGGTGCATGCATGGCTCAACTTTTTTTTTTCTCCATAAAAGAAAAAGATTAGAATTCAAGTGAAACAAAATGAAAATATTCAGCAATGAAGTTTTTCATTTTTCAAAAAGTGAAATTCTTACAGGTAAAGAAAGAAGCAGATAGAGAAAGAAACAAGAAACAAGAAATGCAATGGTAATGGAATGGAGCCAAATTGTGGTGGAATTTGTTGGAAAAAATTTCCCAATCACCCATCACGTGTAGCGGAGTAACAAACATGATCAAATAAATACACATAAATTTAACATGGTTCGGCTCTTAACTACCCTACATTCACGGATGAGAGGAATCTACTCGAATAAAATATAGAGATTACAGTAGAGGTATCCATTTAGTGTTCACACTGGTATATGGATTCTCTACACACTACCGATAATCCTAATATTTTGCTCTTACACAATTATAAGATATATAAGTTATGAGAAATTGCAAAATGCTTTTTGTCCTAGTTCTCTCCGGCCTTCAGATCTCTTCTCCTTCTTGAAACCTTCACATCTTGTGTCTTTATCATATTGACTTTTCTTTCATGCTAAAACTCTAATACAACAAGTTTTTTTATAAGGCACACACAAACCCAAACCATATTAAAATAGGAAAGCTAAATCCCAAAAAAATAGAAAAATTAAAACCAAATCCAAAAGATAAACATAAACTCAATTCTAAACAAACTAAAATTTGTAAGTTTATTGGATCTGAGCCAACTATAAGTGTAACCTAGCGTTAACACATGCATTCGCGTTCGCATTCGCATCACTTCCCTTCCCGTCACCATTCTCTCCTGATCTGATTACAAATCCTCCAATTCTCTCAACCTCCCCCCCTCCCTCCCTCTCTCTCTCCAACAATTCGACAGTACAGTTACTTTAGGCGCTGCCGGGCGCGGCGGAATTTCTTGGTTCTGCTGCCGATAAGTAGGTCGTCTACTGCTGGGGTTCGCTTGCTCGATCGTTGAGGAAGGAATAAAGAATTGATCAGAAGAAATGGGGAGACTGTTCTTGATCAATCTGGAAGGGAACGTGTACAGTTGCAAGCATTGCCGTACCCATCTTGCCACCGCTGACGACGTTATTTCCAAGGTAAGTTCGCACTTAATTAATTAAGCTTTCTTGATCGATCTTAGTCCTAATTTATCTTTCTCAATCTACCTCCCCTTGCTAATATTGCATTTGAATATTTTTAGTTATTAATTCTTTACGCTTGCTCAGGCAATAATCTTTGTGTATATTCTTTTGTATGAATTAATGGATCAGTTCGTGCCAATTGGTTAGAATTAATATGATTGTACTTTGGTTCGGGGGATATTGGAGGAGAAAGATTTTGCAGCTTGTCGTACGTACGACGTCGTCTGTGAGTTGGTTTGATTTACATATATAGCAGGAATGTTGGTGGCGGAGTTATCTTATGTTTGAGTTATAATTTCATTGATATGGGCTGCTGGTTAGGGGCGGTCATGGATATATAACTTAATTGTTTTCCATTTATCCAGTTGCAAGCATGTCCTTATTAGTTTAATTAACTGGACAATTTCTCCTGCATGATATATAGTATATAATTTAACCATGAATGTTTCAGTCTTTTCACGGGAGACATGACGAGGCTTATCTCTTTGATAAAGTGTGAGTACCTGATTGGCCTTAATTTCAATACTTTGTAACTAATTGCATCTTATCATTGTATATGTATAGCTAGCTAGGTCGCTTAGAATATGCATGTGGTTTATATTGCTGCTGGCCTTAATTTTTTGCCTTCAATGTATATGTGATGAGACTTGAGAGATTATTCATGTAGAAGGGAGAATGGAAAGGACGAGTTTTTTCAAATTATTTAAGGAGCTAGCTAGGTTACACTTATATTTGGCAGATGATCAGAAAGAATTAAGTTGAGGAGCTAGCTAGGTAAAGGAGGGGGCCTGAGTGGAGTGAGGGTGGGAAGTCTCCAAGCTTTTAGCCATGATCTTATTAATTAATTACTATGTAAGACTACTTATAATGCACATTTATTTACTTTCATGTATATAATATAGAGCGAACATAACAGTGGGAGAGAAGAAGGAACAGAGGATGTTGACTGGATTGTACACTATAGGCGAAATTTTTTGTGTTCGTTGCGGCTCCATTGTTCGTTGGAAATATGTGAGTTACCAAGCTTAATTATGTTTCACTACTACACCTAGCTAGCCCACCTTCTTTTTCTTCCCCTCTCCATGTTCTTACACGTACGTCCTCATTGCCCAAGCCCGTCGTCCTAGCTAGTATCTGTTGGAAGGAAAGAAGGAAAAAAAAAATAACCCAACTGATCTTTACGATTAATCACAGGAGGCTGTTCATGTGATGAGTCAAATGTACAAGGAAGGGAAATTCGTTCTTGAAATGTGAGACGATCAATCTATCTAATTAATACTAACTAGCTATATGGTACATTTCTATTACATATATTATATATATGTTGCTTTTGCAGGTTCAAGGTGCTGGGTCCTGAAGCTGAAGATAGTAACCAAGAGGTCGGTCATGATCATACGCAAGTTGGTGCCAGTGCCGATGCCGGTTCAAATGCAGCAAGTGATGATGCAGCTGATGCTTAATTTTTCCTCTTTTCTTTTTTTTCTACTTCAATTAAACATTCCCCGCTCTTGCTGATACATCTTATCCTTCCACTAGATGTATATCACAATATCGGTATATCTTCAATGATTTGGAAATTATGGATTTTAACGGCAAAATCAATTTGGTACCATATTAAGGCAATGGCTACATAGCCTAGGCTCTATGATGGTAATTTATCCTATAATGTGTGTAAGTGTATGTGATAGATAATCTTATAGTCTTTTAATTTCATTTTTGTTTCAAAACTTTCAGTAGACATGATATATATATAATAATTTTTTAAACAAAAAATAATTGTAAATGGGCAAAAAAAATGTGTCGGTTATCATGGGATGCATGGTGGAGCATATTTCTTTACGTAAAAATTGAAAAACAATCGCCTACGATGTGTATGAACATTGTTAAACAAATAAACCAAGTGCTAAATGCAACCTTCCATTGGAACCGTTATCTACCCTTCTATCAAGTTTTCTCAATAAAATTGAAATCAGTTGTGGCTTTTTATTATCCTTAACACCTACTCCTTTTTTTTTCCTTTTTTTTTTTTTTTGCAAATTACCAGTGATGAAAGCGCAGAAAGCGGAAAAGAAAATTTTGAATAATCCTTTAAAAAATTTGGAATAACCAGAAAAAGAAACAAATAAAGGAAAACAGGGAAAAAGATCCCTCACCTTACCATAAATGGCATTTCAAGTACTAGAGTTACAAGACTCATAAGAGCGCTTATTATAAAATCTGCCGCAGCATTTGAATTTCCAAGAGCCAAAATAAGCTCAATCAACAACGGGACGGACACAACTTTCTTGTTTTCTTCGTTCTCTTTTTGTTTGAATTTCTAAATCTCCAGAGATCACCAGAAGTCTCCAGTAGAAATGTGTGGCGAAAGAGACAGACGAGGAGCTTATGCTTTTCCTCGAGATACGAAGAAGAGAGAAAGAGAATGCTAAGACGGAGCCTCTTCAGAACTCGGATGCCTCTTTAGGCACATACTTGCTTCATTCTCCGTTTTCTTCTAAGTGCTGGTTCGAGAAGCGATTTTTCAGTCGATTGTTGCCTGATTCTATAGGACCTAACGACGGCAGATTTTCACCGCTGTTTGACCTGTTGTCAGCGATGCCGCCGCGGAGGATGGCTATGATAATTTTCTGAACTCGGAGAATAATAAGTCCGACTACGAGTGGTAATGCTTTTGCAGTCTCTCTGTTTCCATTTCTTTTCAACGGTGTTGCGTGAATTGTTACAGTAGTGTTTTCCCCTATGTTAATTTCATGATGAAATGATTATTAGTTCTCTCGTGATCGCTCGTAGCTTAAGATTTCCAGCAAGCGAGATTAGAGTTTGATGTTACAGATAAAGACAGGCGTTATTTGATAGTGGAGTTGGGAATGGAATAATTGAATTTGAACTGTTCGAGTTCCATGGGCAAGTATTTGACAGCTCAGTACCTCTTTATTTGGTGGCTTCAAATTATATCTTTATTCATCTGTGTCCAGGTTGCTGACTCCACCTGTCACAACACTCCTTTCATCTTTGGAAAAGGAGTCTATGATGAACCAGATTGCAGTGCCTAACTCACGTCCTACTGCTTTGAAACCTAGGGTAAGAACTTTAATTTATTGGGTTTTGGCTCAGTGCTGAGACTTGATGCTTCTTTGTCACTATAACTCCTTGATAAGATTAAAGCAGACTGAGTATCTTTATGTTGTTTTTTTATTTTTTTTTGTGGTTATAGCTAGATTTTTTTGCTTGTCTTTGGATGTGACATCCCATACAATTGTGTTGGGGTTTTTGGTTGCAGCTACTGGAAAATCTCATATTAGAACCAGCTTCAAAGAGCACCTTAGTTCCAAAACGTCCAACTTCACTGTCTAGACAGAATTCTTTTGATACTAGCAATGGGCGTCCATCATCAACTGGTGAGCCAAAATCTTCAAGTAGGTTTGCAACACCCAGTGGGAGGTCCACACTACCGGCAGTAGTCAAGCCTGCAACACCTAGTGGGATTTAGCTGTCCAATGCTTGTACCCTATTGATTTAAGGCTAAAATTCATCTTCCTGATATTTGTTGAATGAGACACTTCATATTTGGTGGCTGACCAAATCGGTGAATCAAACAGCAAAGTGTCTCATTTTCATACAGACACTATACTACATCTATTAAGGCCAAAGCATATTTATAATTGGTTTGGTCGTTAATTAGTACTATTATATATCCTCTTGGCGTTAACCCTATCATAAGTTCCACGAATTTGTAATCTTGAAGGAGGTAGCTTAGGTAAGGTTTATTGATCGATCAAAGAGATAATTTAGTCTAGCTCAAAGTAGTGCATGATATGAATCTATCTGCTCTAAAGCAGTGGCTTTGATATTTCTTTAATCTTTATTTGGTTGAAATTTTATTGGTTTAATTAATTACGTAATTTTCAGTACCCTATGAACTTACGATAATATAACAGTTACACTTCCTAAGTTTAAAAATCTACACGTTCTTTTCATTTTTTTTTTCTTTTGAAATCCTAATTTAAACTGTCAAGTATATATATTGGTAATTTTGAAATGTCTAGTGTTTTCCTTACATTTAATAAGGATTTTAAATTATCAATTTTTTCTATCTAAAATGTTAAATAATATTTTTTAAATGATAATTAGCTGTAAAGAGCCAACCGAACAACTTCAAATCATTAGAATATAGTTACTTGAAAGTTTGAATTAAGATTTTAGAAATTACAAGATACGTTATAACGGTAAAATATCCTAATCATTATAATGGATTGAGCCGTTGGAAACCATCTCATTGGGTATTTCAAAAAATTTAATTTTGTTGGAAATTTCTAACATGAAGCCATTGGAAATTCTGGCGAGGCAGTTGGAAATTTCACTTTGAAAATTTTACAATTTTCAAAAATAAAGTAGTATTTTGAAAATATTTTGTTATAAATGATGATGATGATGATGATGATGATAGTAATATATATATGTACATATATATCTATACACATTATTAGAAATAAAAATAATTATAATATATATATTTACATTACATTGATATATATATATATATATCATTTTTATTATACAATTTTAGAAAGTAAAGTATTATTATTATTATTATTATTATTATAAATATAATAATATATATTATAATTTATTATATTGTATGTTTCATATATTATAATATATGTATGTATCATAACGTACAATATATAATAATATGTATTTAAAATATATTATTATCATATATTATTATTTATCATATGTATCACAATGTATCATATATAATAATATATATTTAAAATATATCATACATATAATAATAATAATAATAATAATAATAATAATAATAATAATAATAATAATAATAATAATAATAATAATAATATATTTTATATCTAAAATATATTATCAGGTCTATATATATATATTTAGTTGATTTTAGTATATTTTATTTTAGTAATATACTTTTACAGAATTTTATTAGATAAATTTTTTGTAAATATAAAATATAAATTTTGGTTTTAGTAAATAGGAAATATAATTTTAGTAATCATAAATTTAGTAATTATATAAAAATATAAATTTAGTAATTAATTTTTTTTCAATACTAAAAAAATAAATTTTATAATTTTATAAAGTATATTTTCAGTTATTATCAATAATTTTTTTGAAACAAGTTTCTAACGGCTAAATTTCCATCGGTTTGAGCTGTTGGCAATTTTCTATTGGCCTAAGCTGTTGGATATTTTCAACGGCCTGGCCATTGGAAAAAGGTTAAGCTGCTGGAAACACTCCTATATGGTAAGGTTGTTGGAAATTTTTAATGACCCAATTTCCAACGCAATGGCTGTTGGAAATACCAATGGCCAATCATTGAGCCGTTGGAAAATTTTTGTTCTAACGCGTTGTTTACCAATGGCCATGTTTCCAGCAGCCTTGTGTTGGAAACATGAATTTTCAAATTCAAGGCTGTTAGAAATTTGAATTTTTTTTAGTAGTGGCAGCTACAACCAAAAACCCAACGCAATTGTATGGGATGTCACATCCAAAGACAAGCAAAAAAAATCTAGCTATAACCACAAAAAATAAAAAAACAACACAAAGATATTCAGCCTGCTTTAATCTTTTCAAGGAGTTACAGTGACAAAGAAGCATCAAGTCTCAGCATTGACCTCTCATGGAGGAACTAGCTTCAAAGAGCATCTTAGTTCCAAAACATCCGACTTCACTGTCTAGACAGAATTCTTCTAATACTAACAATGGGCATCCATCATCAATAGGTGAGCCAAAATCTTCAAGTAGGTCTGCAACACTTGGTGGGAGGTTCACACTACTAGCAGTAGTCAAGCCTGCAACACCTTGTAGGATTTAGCCGTCCGATGCTTGTACCCTGTTGATTTATGGCTTAAATTCATTTTGTACCCCTGATAATTGTTGAATGAGACACTTCATATTTGATGGCTGGCCAAATCGGTGAATCAAGGAGCAAAGTGTCTCATTTTCATACATACACTATACTATATCTATTAAGGCCAAAGCTTATTTATAATTGGTTTGGTCGTTAATTAGTACTATTATATATCCTCTTGGCGCTAACTCTATCATAAGTTCCGCAAATTTGTAATCTTGAAGGAGGTAGCTTAGATAAGGTTTGCTAATCGATCAAAGAGATAATTCTGTCTGGTTCAAAGTAGTGCATGATATGAACTTGTCTGCTCTAGAGTAGTGGCTCTGATATTTCTTTAATCTTTATTTGGTTGAAATTTTATTGGTTCAATTAATTATGTAATTTATAGTACCCTATGAACTTAGGATAATATAAGAGTTACACTCCTTATGTTTAAAAATCTATAAGTTCTTTTTTTTTTTTCTTTTGAAATTCTAATTTAAACTTTTAGGTATATATATTGATAATTTTGATATGTCCAGTGTTTTCTTTACATTTAATAGGTATTTTAAATTATCAATTTTTTATCTCTAAAATGTTAAACAATATTTTTTAAATGATAATTAGTTGTAAAGGACCAACTGAACAACTTCAAATCATTAGAATATAGTTACTTGAAAGTCTGAGCTAAGATTTTAGAAGTTGCATAATACGTTATAACGGAAAAAAATCCTAATTAATTGTATCTAGCTTTTAGTAAACTGTGCATGCATGGCTCAACCTTTTTTTTTTCCTCCATAAAAGAAAAAGATCAGAATTCAATTCAGGCGAAACAAAATGAAAATATTCAGCGATGAAGTTTTTGGTTTTTCGAAAACTGAAATTCTTACGGGTAAAGAAAAAGCAGATAGAGAAAGAAACAAGAAACAAGAAATGCAATGGAAATGGAATGGAGCCAAATTGTGATGTAATTCATCTTGATCTTAATCTTAAGCTGGATGACTAGATCGGCGTTGGTTTATATACGATTTATGGAGACGTTAAAACTAGCAATCATATTCGCATCACTTCCCTTCCCGTCACCATTCTCTCCTGATCACATTACAAATCCTCCAATTCTCTCTCCCTCCCGCCCGCCCTCCCTCTCTCCCTCTCTCTCTCTCTAACAATTCGACGGTACAGTTACTTTAGGCACTGCCGTGCGCGGCGGAGTTCTTGGTTCTGCTGCCAATAAGATCATTAATTTCCAGTTACTTGCAACCGTACGTAGGTCGTCTACTGCTGGGGTTCGCTTGCTCGATCGTTGAGGAAGAAGTTAAGAATTGATCAGAAGAAATGGGGAGAGTTTTCTTGATCAATCTGGAAGGGAACGTGTACAGTTGCAAGCATTGCCGTACCCATCTTGCCACTGCCAACTGCATTATTTCCACGGTACGTTCGTACGTAATTAAGCTTTCTTGATCGATCTTAATCCTTCATCTTTCTCAATCTACCTCCCCTTGCTAATATTGCCTTTGAATATTTTTAGCTATTAATTCTTTACTCTCGCGCTCAGGCAATAATCTTTGTGTATATTCTTTAGTATGGATTAATGGATCAGTTCGTGCCAATTGGTTAGAATTAATATGATTGTACTTTGGTTATGGGGATATTGGAGGAGAAAGATTTTGTAGCTTGTCGTACGTACCACGTCGTCTGTGAGTTGGTTTGATTTACGTATATAGCAGGAATGTTGGTGGCGGAGTTATCTTACGTTTGAGTTATAATTTCATTGATATGGGCTGCTGGTTAGGGGCGGTCATGGATATATAAGTTAATTGTCTTCCATTGATCCAGTTGCAAGCATGTCCTTATTAGTTTAATTAACTGCACAATTTCTCCTGCATGATATGTAGTATATAATTTAACCATGAATGTTTCAGTCTTTTCTCAGGAGACATGGCGAGGCTTATCTCTTTGATAAAGTGTGAGTACCTGATTGGCCTTAATTTCAATAATTTGTAACTAATTGCATCTTATCAATGCATATGTATAGCGAGCTAGGTCGCTTAGAATATGCATGTGGTTTATATTGCTGCTGGCCTTGGTTTTTTGACTTCAATATGTGTGTGATGAGACTTGAGAGATTATTCATGTAGAAGGAAGAATGGAAAGGACGATATTTTCAAATTAATTAAGGAGCTGGCTAGGTTACACTTATATTTGGCAGATGATCAGAAAGAATTAAGTTGAGGAGCTAGCTAGGTAAAGGAGGGGCCTGAGTGGTGTAGGGGTGGGAAGTCTCCAAGCTTTTAGCCATGATCTTATTAATTAATTACTATATAAGACTACTTATAATGCACATTCATTTACATGCATGTATATAATATAGAGTGAGCATAACGGTGGGAGAGAAGAAGGAACAGAGGTTGTTGACTGGATCGCATACTATAGGTGACATTTTTTGTGTTCATTGCGGCTCCATTGTTAGTTGGAAATATGTGAGTTACCAAGCTTAATTATGTTTCACAACTACACCTAGCTAGCCCACCTTCCCTTTTTTACCCTCTCCATGTTCCTCAAGCCCGTCGTCCTAGCTAGCATTTGTTGGAAGGAAAGAAGAAAAAACAAAAAAAGATGATTTTCCCTCACTTATAACACCTAACTGATCTTTGTGATTAATTATAGGAGGCTGTTCATGTGGGGAATTAGGAGTTCATAGTAGGGATATTTGCTCTTGAAATGTAAGATGATCAATCTATCTAATTAATACTAGCTAGCTATATAGTATGTTTGTATTGTTTGGGCAGGTTCATGAAAGATTTATTGTGTTCATCAAAGTCAACTTAAACTTTATTATTATCTTCTGCTATGATAAACCCATAGAACTATATTATATATGGATTGAAGGATGATGGAGATCATGCCACATGAGACTTGATTCATCTTGATAGTTCTTTAAAAGGTGTTCACAATCTATGAGTATATACATGAGTTAATTACTCATAAAAGATTGCACATAAGACATTATTATATGAGATAGAGTGATTTGTCTCAATCACTGGAATATTGATTCCTATTGTGTATGTGAATATTTATGGAGATAAATATTTGAACAGGACCAAATTGATTACTCTTAAACCTTCAACTGTTGAGAAAGAGTAAATATTATTTATTCCGTAGATTTGAGAATAATATAAATTTAAATGTTACATTATGTGATTTTGATATGTCAACCAATGATGCCTAATATAGGATATACTTGAACATGTTGGATTACATAAATGTTAACATGTTAAGTTCATGATTATTCAACATGGAATTCACCGCTCCTAAAATAAGAGTGAATATTGTTGAGTATGTGTCTTGGTTTTTTGGATTAAGAAATTCACGTGGTCGATTTAGAAAAATATTGTTTTGGAAATATTATTTTCTACATACAATTATATATATGGTATATATAGATTTTATAAATATTTTTCTAAATTGTTTAAAGTGCGAATAAAGTTGAAGAGACGTGCACATATTTAATTTCGTATTGACAGGTTGGTCTAGTCCGGATTATGTATGACAATATTGGACGGTGAATAGAATAGAATAAAATGGGTACTTGTAAATTATCTCTGAAATCCTGGGAGATTTTACAAGGTCTTGTAAAATTTTGTACTGACTTGTAAACAATAAATTAGTTGGGGACTAATTTGACAGGATTAAGAGATTGCTGCACTCTAGCAATTGTAACCCAAGTGTAAGCTGTCGCAGGTAATAAAATTTTGGGAATTCGAGTGTCAAACCACAGGGAAGTGAATTAAGAAATATAAATTACAAAAGTGAAGGAAGGTTTTTGTGAAAAGTGTGAACAAGTGTTGATTAAAAATTTAAATTCAAATAAAATAACTAAGGTTAGGGAATCCACTTTTAGTATATCGGTTATGATTAATTTTAGCCCATCTTACCACTCAATTGAGATCCACATATAAAGGAGGTCCCAATCACGGAATTTAGTTAGTATTAACTTTCATTGATCTTAAAACGTCAACGCTTGCTAATAGGTTCAAGTATCCATCATGCCAACCTTTATCAACAATAACTCAAGATTCCAATATAGCCGACAGAACCATGTTCTACAGAGGGAATTAAGCAGCTTTCGTGCCAATGATTGACTATGATGAATCAAGATTCCCACTTAACAAGGAGGAAAGTTAAATAGATTAAGAAAGAAAATACCGTTAACGTTGTGATCCATTCAAATCAATCATAACCTTTATACCAAAAGCTCCACCCTTTCACCTTAATAAAAAGAAAATTAGTTAGCCATAATAAAAGTAGACAACATGTAGAAAGATGAAATGAACATAGATTGAAAGATCAAAAGAAGAACAAGAGCAAGAATGAGAAAACACATGGACAGAGCTTCGGTATTGAAAATTAGAACAAAACTAAAAAAAAAAAACTAAGGATGATACAAGAACATAAAGGAGGCCTAAGAAATGGCATCCTTCATCCTTCCCCCAAGGTGCCTATTTATAGAGTTTTGGGGTGGATGAAATGGTAAAAATAAAATGGTAAAATGTAGGTAAATACAAATCAATAAAGGCGGGCCGCAACTTCTTTTAATTTTTCAACCATCGTAGATATCATATCAGCTCTTCCTCAAAGTACAGAAGTTGTAGATCTCCTCTTTAGCTTCAAATCGATAGCTTGATCATTCAAATCAGGCATCTGTATCTCAAGTTATGATTTTTCTACCGATATTGCTCTTCAGCACACAAAATAACGAAAGATCTAATCTATAATCAGATGTCGGCAATGAAAACGATCAAATTAGCTCACAGAATGAAGCAAAGTTGAAAATCTATGTGTTGGCTTTTAGATGAATTTGGAATCACTCAGTTCTGACATCTACAGCTTCAGATATGATTTTTCTCGTGAAGGGTTACCAAGTGATGATTTTACCTACGTAAAAAAAAACAATAATTATTTAATATTGATGAATAGTAAACACGTATTAACAGTAAAAATATGTATGCGAACAGTGAAATATGTGCATGAATAGTAAAGCGGTGAATAGTACTCAGTGAATAGTAACTAGGAATAGTGAAAAATGCATGTGAATAATAAAAACACGTGAATAGTGACCCAGTGGAAAAATGCTAAAAATATAAAAATTAATCATGCTCAAAGTGTATAATGATGATTTAAACCCTTACTAGCAATACACTTATGAGTATTCATCAAAGATTGCAAGGGGTCCCACGCCACCTTGTGAACTCTACCTGGTTTAGCTTCTAAAAGAAGTTGTTACGCTTTAGCTTCTACAAGAAGTTGTTGTGCTTTAACTTCTAAAAGAAGTTGTTGTGCTTTTGCCTATAAAAGGAGTGGTTGTGCATTGTTGACAAAGAGATTATGAGAGCAACAACAATAATTGCACAAACACTCATATAGTGCAACAGGGAGAGAAAGAATTTGAGCGAGTAAAACTTGGAGAATTCTGCACTTATGAAATTTTCGAAAACAAGGTACTCGTGTGATTATTTCTGTAATCTGATCCTGGTGCACGCTAATTTAATAACGTGAAACTCGTTCGGATTCCCAACAGTTCAAGGTGCTGGATCCTGAAGCTGAAGGTGGTAACCAAGTGGTCAGTCATGATCATTCGCAAGTTGGTGCTGGCGTCGGTGCCAGTTCAACTACAGCAAATGATGATGTTGCTGATGCTTAATTTTTCTTCTTTTCTTTTTCTTCCTAATTCAACTGTACATTCCCCACGCTTGCTGATACATTTATCCTTCGACTAGCTAGATGTATATCACAGCAGCCATTTCTTGCAAAATAATAGCTCTAAATAGAAGCATATTCTAGCCTCATACCTTAGGGCCACCATTTTGAAAGTGGCTGTGTATGAATGCCACCCTACAGGTTTTGATTCGTTTTCCAATTCATTGATATATCTTTTGGCCGTCAATTGATCTCCCTGGTTAGTCCAATTTGTTTTTTGGTTAACAGGGAATGTAACACGCATTCAATTGACAACCCTCCATATTAAGCAAGGAAAACATTTGAGGAATAAAATCATCTGTAGATTAAGCATCAACTGAGATACCAAATCCTTAAAAGCTAACTTTGAGAGGAGGACCTGGAGAGATCAAAGGAGGGCATTGTTGCTGAAAATTGTTTAGAAGAGAAATGGATTTAAAACAACACTGTGAATCGAAGGAGGTGATGGCTCAAAAACAAGTTCAACTTTAAGGATGACAAGAGAGGATGTGGGTGGATCAGACTAGACGATAATTGTCAATGGTAAACAGTGGGCATAAAGCTAGAAATGAACAACAGCTAAAGATGTGGATGATTGGATTTTGAAATCCAGTAGATTTCTAGGACTCGTCAAGAGAACACCTCCCTTAGCCATCGAACAGCTGCGCGTCACCATGCTCATTGCTAAAGAAGTCGGTGATTGGAGTTTGATATCCCTGGAATTCGAGAAGGATATATGGAAAGAAAAAAAAGTTACAAAAGAGGGTTAAGAGAGAATGATCTTGGTAATGAAAGAGGGAACTCCTCTCCTACTAGCAAGCATGCAGGCTGAAGAAAAGCGTAATGCATATAAATATATGGTTGATCCATATATACTTTTATCTTATGGTTTCCGTCTTGTGAATTGTTATTGGTGTTTTGGTGTGAGAGCTTAGCATAGAGCATGAAGAAACACCCAATTCAAAATCAACCGGTTCTACTATTGGGCATATCTTTGTACATCTCTTGTGTGTATTGACTAGTTAAGAGAACATATAAAACTTTTTTAAATTAGCAAGGGTGAAAAACCAAAAAAGATATGGCCTTAGCTAGTGGGTTCCTTGCAGAATTCCAAATCTACCTAACGGTGAACTATCAAATGCAGTTGGTGTACATATTTGAACCAGTTATATCATCAGCAGTTCTTTCTTTTATTTTGTGTAAAGTTAGACATTGCAAGTTTATCCCAAATTTTTTGTACCTTTATTTCTTTCACAAAAAAAAATTAGAAGAAATCTATTGATGTTATAAAAAATTAGGGTTGTATTAGAATTCATGAGAACTCAAATATCATCTAAATAACTTATTTATTGAAAAAAAAATAGTAAAACATCATATCTTACATAGGGCATACTAGCCAATTCATTTTAACTTAAGCTAACTTAATTCAAAGCAACTTATTTTTATGTTTACATCTTTTTTACTTGAATCCAATTTTATTTGAAATTCAATATTATTTAGGTAAAATAATCCATTGATTGTAAAATTTTTATAATACTATTAATTTTTTATGAATTTTTCTTTTTTAAACATTAAAAGAGAAAATTTTATAGAAATTTAATAACATGATAAAAATTTTGTTTCAAATGGATTATTACGCCTATATAATATTGAATTTCAAATGAAATTAGTTCTAGATGAAAAAGATTTAAAACCATTTTAGATTAAGTTGATTTAAGTTAAAACGAATTGGGTGTATATCTATATGTCTCATGTTGGAAATTCTTTCTAAGATAACAAAACCCCAAGGGTCCTCAACCTTTTGATCTTATAACAATTAACCTATTAAAATTTTTAGTTCACACCTGCACACAAAATGTTGGGAAAACTACATAACCCCTATGATTTAGCTTAACCTACATTTTGCCCTTCCTATTTCAAAATTCTACATGTTACCTTCTACTTATCATACACTATCCGACAACAACTTCTTATATTTCAGTTTAAACTATCTGATAACTATGTTTCAATAATTTTAAAATTTTTGATATTTTTTATAGTTAATTGATATTTAGAAAATATTGATTTGCATTTACAAGAAGGAAAATGCATTTGCAAAGAACAAATTTTGATAATTTAAAATTTCTATTACTTGTACAAAAATATTGAAGAAATTGAAATTACTGAAAGATGACTATCGTACGATTTAAATTAGATTTTCAAAAATTATTGTTGAACAGTGTAAACGAAGTAGGGTAAAGTGTAGATTTTTAAAAATAGAGAGAAAAATATAGATTAGACCAAATTACAAGGGGTTATTCTAATTGGCGTTAAACTTTCTAACTTGTGACAAAAAGGATACAAATTAGAAAAAGTGGCACAATCAAGCATGATTTTGAAAGTTTAGTGGACAATATGACAACGAAAATATGTTTGATGGGTATATGGTAAAAACATGACAACTTGATGGCCATTTCAAGTTTAATCTTCTTATCAGCTAATGCATATGTGCCTGCAAGTTTAGACCTGTTTTAGTTCATAACATTGGAAGTTCTGTAATTTGGTCCTAGACTTTTCTAAAGAACATTCCATCCTCAACCTCTTTTTGACCAAGGGGAAGTACATTATAAGTCTTAAAGCTTTTTATATTTTGCCAAATCAGTCCTAAACTTCTTGATTTTCCAAATAAGTCCTAAAACTTATAACCGTTAACTCTGTTAGTCCTAAAAGTTTCACATTTTGCCAAATCAGTCCTAAAACTTTTGTTTCTAACAAAAAAATGCTCATGTGGCACTTAATGTGGTGTTATTGATACAAAAGTATGGGATCGGATCATCAAATCAGATATGTAACTCTTGGAATAAGTGTTGGTCACTACCTCTAGTGACTAAAGTAAAACTTTTCAAACGTCAGTGACTTTTGAAAAGTTTATCCAAGTTTAGGGGTCATCTTGTTTCAAAAATCTGGAAAACCGTCCAACTCTTTCCTTTTTACACTTTGTCGCCGAACTCCTAAAAACTTCCAGTTAGGCTATCACTTCCAAGCTCCACCACCCAACTGGCCGAAACGTCGCCGGACCGCCACTATCCAGTAGCTTGGAATTGACCTCGCCGAATCAAAGAAATAGCATCACCATCGGCCTCTTCTCCTGGCCCTCGTCCCAATGGTACTCACCGATTTTTCTATTTCTCCCATTTTCATGTTCTTTTTCCACTGTTTTTCTTTCTCACTCTACTTTCTCTCTCTAGAACAGTCACCCAAATGGAAAATAGAACCTTGTTCCAGCTTCAATGGCCTTACACGAGAACGATGGTGGCCCAAATTGTTCCAATCGCAGCTCTCTCTGTAACCACCAAGCTCTCTCTCTTTCTCTTTCCTGCTAAGTCACTCTTTCTTGCTAGATTGACCTACTCTGGATGCCAGTACTGGTGTTGATGGCTGGCGTCAACTCTGGATCCCCTCTGGTCTCACTCTCGCTCCGCCTTCCCTGTTCTGTCCCGACAAACATAATTGTTTGGAGGAAAAATTATCCAAAAAACCCCCTGAGGTTTACTCGAACCTATAGTTTTTCCCTCTTTTTCAAATATCTACACTTGTCTCCCTCAACATTTAACTTTGTTAATGGCTGTTATTAAAAAAAGGAGAAAATATTCAACTTTAACCTCCCCTCCCCCACCCCATTGTGGAAGATTCTGCTTTGCTGCTGCGGCAACTTGCCGTAGCAGATATGGGAGAAAACTAAAAGTAATGTTTGAAAGCGTTTCACCGGTTAACTGGTTTATGCCGGTTGTAAATTAATGATAGTTTTAGTTTATAAAGGGAATAAAGAGTAAACAGATAAAATAATATGTAATATTATATTTAAAAATTTATTAGTGGAAAATAATTTAGGTAAAAGTAAGAAAAATGATATTAAATAGTTTGAAAGAAAAAGAGGTAATGTGATGAGTTTGATTTAATATGAGATAAAGTAAGAAAAAAAAAAGAAAACAGTTTTAAAGAATTTGAGAGAAGGAGCATGTATTAACAGAGCAAAAAAAGGGTGAGTGGAATTAAAAAGGAATGAGAATTAATGTGAGAAATTTAAATTAATATGGAGAAGTGAATATTAATAAAAGAGTAGTAGTTGTGTTTGTTAGTAAAAGGGAGTTAAGACAACCAATGGAGATAGATATGTGGTGAGGGGGAAGTCTGTAAGTAGAATTTGAGAAGCTTTAAGTGAATCTTCTTCCATAGTTGTAACTCTACATAAAATTAATATAACTCTACATAAGATTAATGTTGCAATGTGAAGAGAATGTGAGTGTAAATAAGTAAATCATAAAGGAAGAAGGTGTGAATTATAAAGAGTTTGTGAATGATTAGCTAAGTAGTGATATTTAATTTATTTGTATTTTTTTTTAAGTTTGCCAAAAGGGCAGTAAAAGATTTACAGATAAAAATGCTTTTAAATAAAAGTAATATCCTTTCTAATTAAAACACATTTGTTTGGATTAACTCGCTTTTGTTTTTGACTAAATCGCTTTTGTTTCTACTAAGTCGCTTTTTTCGTGGATGAGTTGTTGGCTTTATTAAAAAAAAAAAAACCTATAATGAGTTTGCGTTATATTACTTATAAAGGTGATGAACAAGATAAAAAAGCGATATAGAGGTAGAAAAAATGATAAATTTATAAGAAAAGCGATGAGAAGGAAAAAAGATGATAATGAGGGGCTTTCACAATCTTTCAAAACCCATTAAACCATTCCAATAGTGGCTTCACACTGCCATGTACACGGTATGTACTAAGCCTATTATGTACATGTCAATTTACATATGCATGTAATATGAAATCAAACATACGAGGGGTAAGTTTAACAGCCAACGAACTTTTTTAAAATATCAAAATTTAAACAATTGAACCGATATAGAACCTTTATCACCTTTTTTAAAGTTTAATCACTTTTTACTAAATTTTTTCACTTTTTAAAGTTTATCGCCTTTTTTAAATTGTTATTGCCTTTTTCAAAAAAATTTCACATTTTCCTGAATTTTATTGCCTTTTTAAAATTTTATTGCTTCTTTAAAATTTTATAGCATTTTAAAATTTTTGTCACCTTTTTAAAATTTTTATCACTTTTTTAAATTTTTATCACTTTTTTTAAATTTTTTTATGGATTTTCATAATTTTTTAAAAATTTTATCCTTTTAAATCTTTATCACTTTTTAAAAATTGGTATCGACTTTTTTAATTTTTTTGTCGCTTTTTTAAATTTTGTTCACTTTTGAAAATTTGTATCACCTTTTTAGAAGTTTAATAGCCTTTTTTAAAATTTTTCATAATTTTATCAAAACTTTATCGTTTTTAAATTTTTTTCACCTTTTTCTAATTTTTATCTCTTTTTCTATATATTTATCGCTTTCCATAATTTTCGATCACATATTTTAAAGTTATGTAGCGTTTTATTTAGTTCTTTCTTCTCATCTACAATAAATCTACAATAAAATTACCATCATAATACACAATAAATCTACAACAAAATCCCTATGACCTTTTATTCACAATAATGATCTCAGAGGAGTTTTTTCAAATTAGTTTTTTGTTTTTCTAACATCGTGCATATAAAATATGACAATAAATTTTTAGCAGTTTAAATCGAAAATACCGGGTGTTTGAGGTGAGAAACGTGGGACTCGTCTAAGTAAATAGTAATTGCCAACTGAAATTTCTTATGAGGCATCAGTTTTTTTATCATGGATTTCTTCAAATCGCATAGTAGTTCCTTCACAAAGTCTCTAGCAGCATCGTGGGACATTCTTTGACGATGAAAGGTAGGAATATAGAACGTGAATGTGAGGGAGAAGGAATGCTGGTATTGGCGGCAATGGGAGCAGAGAAGAATGGAGAAAGATTAAGCAATGGAGTTACAGGGGGTGGAAGATTAAATAATGGAGTTATAGAGGGTGAGTGTAAAAATTCAAATGTGGTTGGAGAAATTTAATTAGCGGAGTCGGTTTATATCCTTTAAGGTTAATGATAACATTGCCACTATGGTCTCATGTAACGTACATGGAGTCTCCTATCTTTAAAAGTTAATACTTTAACACGGCTTCATTTATAGTGTTTCACAACTTCTCACATCCAAAATTAAAGCATCTGAAACTGGAATTTCATTAATTTTAATATTTTTCATATTTCTTTCATCACTAAGTGAACTTTAAAAAATACTAAAATAATTTTATAAGAAAAAAATGGATATACAAGAATGAATAAGTGGTTAACAAAGTGGACCCTAAATATAAATCAATTGTATAAATTCTGGGTATAGTGGTTCAAGAAGTGACCTCTAACTGTGTACCAGTAGTTTTTAGTTAGGCCTCTCAAATTGAACCACAACATCTCAGAATTTGTACCACAAAAACAAGCGGTTCATCTTATGGTCTCCAAAAAGTTCACCACAAATTTAGCAGTTCATTTTTTGGGGTCCGTGGTGCATAAAGTGATCCCTCAAATTTAACCACAAAAGCCTAGAAAAATGTACCATGGAAAAGTGGTTCATTTTATGGCCCCCCAAAAATCAACTATTACTTGAGCGGTTAATTTTCTAATTAATGTGGTTCATAAATTGACTCATCAACACATACAAACGGTGTAATTTCAAGCAAAAGTGGTTCAAAAAGTTACCTCTAACCTTGTACTAGCGGTTTCAAGTCAGACCCCTTAAATTCAACCACAACATCCCATAATTTATACCACAAAAACACACGGTTCATCTTATGGCTCTAAAAAGTTCACCACAAATTTAGTGATTCATTTTCTGGGCCCCTTAAATTTAACCACAAGGGCCCAGAAAAGTGTACAACGGAAAAGCAGTTCATTTTATGGCCCCCAAAAATCAACCACTAATTGAGAGGTTAATTTTCTAGGTAACGTGGTTCATAAATTGGCCCTTAAACACATACCAGTGGTGTAATTTTAGGCAAAAGTGATTCAAAAAGTGGCCCATAACCATATACCAGCGGTTTCCAATCAGTCCCCTCAAATTCAATCACAATACCCCATAATTTATACCACAAAAACATGCGGTTCATGATATGGCCCTCAAAACGTTCATCACAAATTTAGCGGTTCATTTTCTAGGCCCCTCAAATTTAACCACAAGGGCCCAGAAAGTGTACCATTGAAAAGTGGTTCATTTTAAGGCCCCAAAAAATCAACTACTAATTTAGCGGTTAATATTCTAGATAATGTGGTTCATAAATTGGCCTCTAAACATATACCAGCGATGTAATTTCAGGCAAAGGTAGTTTAAAAAGTGGCCCCTAACCGTGTACCAGAGGTTGCCAGTTATGTCCCTCAAATTGAACCATAATACCGCAGAATTTGTACCACAAAAACATGCGGTCATCTAGTGGCCCACAAAAAGTTCACCACAAATTTAGTGGTTCATTTTCTGGAATTAGTGGTGTATAAAGTGGCTCATCAAATTTAACTACAGTGGCCCAGAAAGTGTTCCATGCAAAAATGGTTAATATTATATCTCCAAAAGTCCCCCATAAAAAATTTCAAAAATAGAAGGGCCAAAGTGTAATTTAGACTATATCCCATGATACAAATTGTAATTCACTTGAAAATCTCAATGCAGCCTATGACATTGAATGCCTCTTTTTCTTCACCAACGCATTTTTCACTTCCTAAACGCTTTTTCCATTACAAACGCCTCTTTTTCTTCATAAATGCTTTTTTCCCTTCCTAAACGCTTTTTCCATTACAAAATTGCATTTCTGTTTATTTTAACGCCTTTTTTGTCTCTGATTAACATCTTACTTTGTGTTTATTTAAAAAGCTATTTTGTCATTTTTCTGTTCTTACATGTCGCCTTTCTCTATTTCTTAACGGCTTTCTTGGTCACATTTCGCCTTTCAATAATTTCGTATGCACTTTTTCATTCAAAACATCTAAACATGTACAGTTTTTAAAAATATGTTTCTTACACATTAATGCACTCATTCACACAATCAACTCTTCTTCTTAGTGCCTTTACTTTTCCTTTTCCCTTTCCCTCTGCATTTTTTAACTTCGACAACAGATGTCGTTGTTTTACTAAGAACTTCACCTTTCACATTTTTTACTTGGGTAGCACGTGTTCTTCGCTTCTCAGCTAGTCGTACATCTAGATTACCTGATGAGAGAATATCTTTAAGCTCAACTACCACTAGGGCATGTTCAACTAGTTGTGCCTCATGCTATGATGTTGCTACTTTTCTAAGGAGCTGGACATTGCTATTCTCTTCACCGCACAAAATTTAAACCAGCCAATTACATCGTTGTTTATGGCTATCCCACTAGAACACCATAAAAATGTTAGAAATTAATATTGAATAAATATACCTAAGTGCTGAGTGGAGAGTAAACCATACTGTTTCACTGTTAAAATATATGGCTAACTCTGACTTTTCCATTATCATACAAGTAAAAATTTCACAATCATATCCATTTGGTTGCTCTATAACCGGAACTCATACATGATGAAAATCCAGAAAGCAATATCCCTTCGGTAAAATAATATACTCCAGCGCTCTAACCTGCAATTAAAACAACTCCACTATAATCACCATCTCATTATAACTTTCAAACTGCCATTAAGTCAATACCAAACTTATAATGTGTGATATCCAATATCTGTACTCATGTACAGGTTTACTAGGTGACATGGAGTCCCACACCTGCACTTGTCTATCTAATATATCCACAACAAGAGGGAAAAAAATCTGCACCTGCACCATATACTAGCACATAAATCTGCAAAAAAAAATCATATCATGTTAATAATACAATAAATGCAATGACAATATTTGAGACATTTAATCTTCATAAAACCTTTTCAAGATGCCGCCGAACCTCTGCATCAAAATCAAACCATCCATGGTCAACAGTTTGCTCAAGAGTGCATGGTTCACCCGCTAGTGTCGCATGCTACTTTGCACAAAAACATATTCATCCATCACCACAATTAATTACGTACACTTAAAATGGACTTTTATATTCGTACAAACCTAAAATGTATAATACAATATCTCTTTCCTTGCTGAATCAATAAAAATCACAGTAATATACATTATTAGGCACATGTTACTAATTCAAGCAAAAAAAAAAAGTGACAACATCACCATAAAGACAACAAAATCAATAAAAATGCGACAAAAACACCAAATAGGTGACAAAATCACCAAAATTGCGACAAACACACCAAATAAGTGAGAAAAAATTAAAAAAAAAAGTGACTAAATTTGTCACCTTTTTAATTTTATTATCACCTTTTGTCTCTCCTAATCATTTTTCTGTAACTAATACTAATCACCACCAATATCTAACTTCCATTCATCAATTAGTTCCAAACACATTGCCTTTTTACTACAAATACAGAAGAATAAAAACAAATATAGAAGAATAAAAGTAACGTTTACTTTCCTTATCTTTCTAATTTTCTCCTTTTATTCGTCATCATTTTAATGCCTATTTCGATGACAATAATGTCATCTTACATAACCTCAACACGCGATCGGCCAAAAATTTTTTCAAATTCAAACTCACCTGCAATCGTACTTCAAGTTTTTTTTTGTTGTGAGGTATTAATTGCTGTTAAAATAAAATGTAGAGATGCAGGTTATGGGTTAAAATTCGATATACCATCTGTTGACACCCAATTTCGTCCGACCATTTTAAAAAAAAATTAAATAAAAAATTAATTAAAAAAAAAATTATTATTATTATTACTATTATTATTATTATTATTACAAAAATTTTTTAATTAGTTTAAAATATATTTTTTTGTTTTGTGAAGATTTGATATATGTGTGTATGTTTGAAAGAAAAAAGAAAACTCCATAAAAATGACAAAATTAAAAAGTTTGAGGTAAAAATGACAAAATTGAGAAGTTTCGGGAAAAATTGACAAAATCTGAAAGTTCCAGGAGCATTTGGTAGTTTGTCACATCAATTTGGGGCCAGCGTAACCGTTCTGGCCCAAATTAACAGAAAACGACAAAATTGTCAAAATCAGAAGCTTCAGGAACTTATCCAGAGTCTGAGAGACGTAAAGGACTGAAACTGTCATTTTACCAAATTAAAAGATAAGTTTGAATTTATTTAATTTTTAATTATAAACAGTCCAGCACCCCTTCCCCTATAAATAGGGGTCCAAATCTATGTGTTAACACAAAAAGAGAGAAAGAAAGACAGAAAAAAAATAAAAATCAAGCTTAGAGCTCCATTTTAAAAAAAGAGAAAATTACAGCCTTATTCCCTGGCCTCTCTTAGCGGGTCATTTTCGGGAGTCGCCACCAATCGGTTTTCACTCAGGTCGATTGGACACCTAAAATATGGTCTGCGAGAGTTCGGGGGTTCGGGAGTACGGTTACGTTAAAACAACTTTGTTAAAACGCCCAAAAATTGGTACCTTAGTTGATTTTAATTTTGTTTTGCTTTGCCTTTTTTAAAAAAAAATATTCCTGACCAGTTTGATCCCATAATTGTCCTCTACTCACCCTATTGAAGTATTGTGGAAGAAGAAGCGATCCGATCCGTTTTTCTTGTCCTTTAGTTTTATTATCAGCATTTTCTTTCGTGTTTCAGTTTTTCTTTTCAGGGAATTTCTTTATCTTATAAGATAATTTCGTTCATGCTGATATTAAAACCATAGGACAATGCCTTTAGGTTGGAATGGCTGAGTAAAGAGTAATTTTTATTGCTCTTGAGACGCATCCTATTAGGTCTACTAGGCATGACATTTTGGGGTAGTTAAGCTTTAATCTTATTTGGATGACATATCTCACAAGGGAATCTATATTTACTGAAGAAAATATTAGATGAACCTTGGATATTGATTCCAAACATCCGTTCCCTTTACATAATTTGTCAGTGTTATTGTCATCATCAAGATTCACTCATCTTATCGAAGTTTAAATTTTTGCACTCAACTATTATGAAGATCCACATTTTTGAAGAAAATTATTCCAATTTCAATTGCTTTCATATAAATTTCGTTCGAGGTTCTAAGGAGAGTTCCTTAAGCCTCATTCAATCAAATTTCCAACGATAGGAAAGTTCCTATCGTCGAGGTTCTAAGGAGAGTTCCTTAAGCCTCATTCAATCAAATTTTCAACGATAGGAAAGTTCCTATCGTCGAGGTTCTAAGGAGAGTTCCTTAAGCCTCATTCAATCAAATTTCCAACGATAGGAAAGTTCCTATCGTCAAGGTTCAAGGAGAGTTCCTTAACCTCATTCAATCAATTTTACTTTCAACGATAGGAAAGTTCCTATCGTCGAGGTTCAAGGAGAGTTCCTTAACCTCATTCAATCAAATTTTCAACGATAGGAAAGTTCTTATCGTCGAGGTTCAAGGAGAGTTCCTTAACCTCATCCAATCAATTTTACTTTCAACGATAGGAAAGTTCCTATCGTCGAGGTTCAAGGAGAGTTCCTTAACCTCATTCAATCAATTTTACTTTCAACGATAGGAAAGTTCCTATCGTCGAGGTTCAAGGAGAGTTCCTTAACCTCATCCAATCAATTTTACTTTCAACGATAGGAAAGTTCTTATCGTCGAGGTTCAAGGAGAGTTGCTTAACCTCATTCAATCAATTTTACTTTCAACGATAGAAAAGTTCTTATCGTCGAGGTTCAAGGAGAGTTCCTTAACCTCATTCAATCAATTTTACTTTCAACGATAGGAAAATTCCTATCGTCGAGGTTCAAGGAGAGTTCCTTAACCTCATTCAATCAATTTTACTTTCAACGATAGGAAAATTCCTATCGTCGAGGTTCAAGGAGAGTTCCTTAACCTCATCCAATCAATCAAGCAGTCCATCTTACAACGATAGGAGCTTTCCTATCGTAGAGGTTCTAAGGACCTTTCCTTAAACCTCAAACAATCAATCAATCAGTCCATCTTACAACGATAGGAGCTTTCCTATCGTAGAGGTTCTAAGGACCTTTTCTTAAACCTCAAACAATCAATCAATCAGTCCATTTTGCAACGATAGGAGCTTTCCTATCGTAGAGGTTCTAAGGACCTTTCCTTAACCTCAAACAATCAATCAACCAGTCCATCTTACAACGATAGGAGCTTTCCTATCGTAGAGGTTCTAAGGACCTTTCCTTAAACCTCAAACAATCAATCAACCAGTCCATCTTACAATGATAGGAGCTTTCCTATCGTAGAGGTTCTAAGGACCTTTCCTTAACCTCAAACAATCAATCAATCAGTCCATCTTACAACGATAGGAGCTTTCCTATCGTAGAGGTTCTAAGGACATTTCCTTAACCTCAAACAATCAATCAACCAGTCTATCTTACAACGATAGGAGCTTTCCTATCGTAGAGGTTCTAAGGACCTTTCCTTAAACTCAAACAATCAATCAACCAGTCCATCTTACAACGATAGGAGCTTTCCTATCGTAGAGGTTCTAAGGACCTTTCCTATCGTAGAGGTTCTAAGGACCTTTCCTTAAACCTCAAACAATCAATCAATCAGTCCATCTTACAGTGATAGGAGCTTTGCTATCGTAGAGGTTCTAAGAACCTTTCCTTAACCTCAAACAATCAATCAACCAGTTCATCTTACAATGATAGGAGCTTTGCTATCGTAGAGGTTCTAAGGACCTTTCCTTAAACCTCAAACAATCAATCAATCAGTCCATCTTACAACGATAGGAGCTTTCCTATCGTAGAGGTTCTAAGGACCTTTCCTTAACCTCAAACAATCAATTAATCAGTCCATCTTACAACGATAGGAGCTTTCCTATCGTAGAGGTTCTAAGGACCTTTCCTTAACCTCAAACAATCAATCAATCAGTCCATCTTACAACGATAGGAGCTTTCCTATCGTAGAGGTTCTAAGGACCTTTCCTTAACCTCAAACAATCAATCAATCATTCCATCTTACAACGATAGGAGCTTTCCTATCGTAGAGGTTCTAAGCACCTTTCCTTAAATCTTAAAACCAACCAAATCAATTTCTTTTCGACGGTAGGAAGGTTCCTATCGTAGAGGTTCTAAGGTAGGGCCCTTAACCTCCATCAATCAATCAATTTTTATTTAACGATAGGAAAGTTCCTATCGCAGAGGTTCTAAGAAAGTTCCTTAACCTCAGGATTTATGCGGCGAGAAAGTTTTCAATGCCTAGCTAAGCCGGACGAAATTTCGTAACGACTTTGCATACATCAATTCCCATGAAGCATGCAAAGGGGGGCAGCTGTTGACACCCAATTTCGTCCGACCATTTTAAAAAAAAAATTAAATAAAAAATTAATTAAAAAAAAATTTATTATTATTATTACTATTATTATTATTATTATTATTACTAAAATTTTTTAATTAGTTTAAAATACATTTTTTTGTTTTGTGAAGATTTGATATATGTGTGTATGTTTGAAAGAAAAAAGAAAACTCCATCAAAATGACAAAATTAAAAAGTTTGAGGTAAAAATGACAAAATTGAGAAGTTTCGGGAAAAATTGATAAAATCTGAAAGTTCCAGGAGCATTTGGTAGTTTGTCACATCAATTTGGGGCCAGCGTAACCGTTCTGGCCCAAATTAACAGAAAACGACAAAATTGTCAAAATCAGAAGTTTCAGGAACTTATCCATAGTCTGAGAGACGTAAAGGACTGAAACTGTCATTTTACCAAATTAAAAGATAAGTTTGAATTTATTTAATTTTTAATTATGAACAGTCTAGCACCCCTTCCCCTATAAATAGGGGTCCAAATCTGTGTGTTAACACAAAAAGAGAGAAAGAAAGACAGAAAAAAATAAAAATCAAGCTTAGAGCTCCGTTTTAAAAAAAGAGAAAATTACAGCCTTATTCCCTGGCCTCTCTTTCCTCTTTCTAGAAGACCAAAACGTTTCTGTTTTCACGTTTTAAGCCCCGTCCCCAATATTTCCGTTTTCTCTCTCTCTTCTTCTTCACTGCCGCCGCCCCATCCCGTCGCCGTCTGGCCTGCCGCCGTCGCCTCCACACCGCCGTCGCCCCCACGCTGCCGTCGCACCGTCCCCACGCCGGTACGCCGCCGACCGCGAGTCTCCTTCCGCTCCGACGTCGCTGCCCCTTTCTTCTTCCTCCACCGCCGTCGTTCCCCGCGCCGTCGCCCGTCACGCCGTCGCCCCTCGCCGCCTAGCCCTCTGCCTCACCGCCCCGCCGCCCTCGCCCCAACTACCTTCTCCTCCTCGCGCGCATCCGTCGTCCTTGTCCAGATTCAAAATTCTTATTCAAGGGTATAACCCCTTTCTGACATCTCATCTTTTTGTTTTATTTCATTTTGGTCACTGACGTTTTTTTTTATTTCTGCAGAATTAACCATAACCTTTAACTTTTATTATTGTTATTATTATTTAACAACTAACATAACTTAACCTTTATTGTTATTATTATTATTTAACAATTAACATAACTTAACCTTCATTGTTATTATTGTTATTATTATTTAACAACCTTTATATTATTATTATTATTATTACTAACTTACTAACCCTATTAACTCTTATTATTATTATTAATTACTAATTTTATTATTACTATTATTATTATTATTATTATAATTAATGGATGGTTATACCTCTTATTTATTATTTATTTAAGTGGATGGCCAAAAAGCCCCACTTTATTTATTATCTTTTAATATTCCTTTATTTTCTTTATGTGTTTTTCTTCCTTTTATTTACATGTGTTATTTATACATCTTTTACTTTTTAAATGGTTGTCCAAACTAAAACAAAAGAAAACATCCACTTTATTCCTTTAATTTTCCTTTGTTTATGCAAACAATTTTATTTTTTTGGTTAAACTTATTTCACTTAATTTACCTTTAGCCATAAAATAAAAAATAAAGTAAAAAAAATAATAACAAAAAAAGAAGTTTTTTTTATGTGAATAATCAACTTCATTTGTATGTCTAACAAAAAAATCAATTTTTTTTTTTAAAAAAAGCCAACCATCTTTTATTATTTTTGGATTACATATTTTTATTTATTTCTTTTAAAGAAAACATTAAAAAAAATCAATCAATTTTTTTTAAAAGTAATAGTAATTAACAATTTAAGAAAAGTAAAAAGAAAATAATAATAACAACAAAATATTAAAAATATTAAAAAATTATGATTAAATAAACAAAAAAAAATTAACAAAATATTAAATTAATTTTCATATCCAGATGATCCGGCAGGATTTACAGTTTGGAAAATATCAACTTTTTAATTTAATTAAATAAATTAAATAAATACAAAGATAAAAATCCATATTTACGATATAGATTAAAAATTTCGTCAAATTCCGTGTCCGGATGACTCGGCAGAGTCCATGGTTCGGAATTAAAACTTCCGTGTCCGGGTGACTCGGTAGAGTCTATAGTTCGGAAATATCAAATTTTACATAAATTAATTACTAAAGATTTTAAAACCCATATTAATTTAAAGAAAAAATCCAAATCCGACTAATTCAGTTAAAATTTCTAGTTTGAAAATTAACTGAATATTTTTTTTAAAAAAAAACAGAGCAAAACAAAATTAAAATCAACTAAGGTACCAATTTTTGGGCGTTTTAACAAAGTTGTTTTAACGTAACCGTACTCCTGAACCCCCGAACTCTCGTAGACCAATTTTAAGGTGACCAATCGACCTAGGTGAAATAGATTGGTGGCGACTCCAGAAAACCCGACGTTGCCACACCATCGAACAGCTATACTCCCACTTCCTAATCTAACAGCCCATAAGTCACTGCGGCAAGTTGCCGTAGTTTCGGCCATAACTTGATTACGTACATCTAAAATGGAATTTTATATTCATATGAACCTAAAATGTATAATACAATATCTCTTTCCTCATTAAATCAATAAAAATCACAGTAATATACATTATTAAACACATGTTAATAATTCAAGCAAAAAAAAAAAAAGCTACAAAATCACCGTAAAGACGACAAAATCAACAAATATGTGACAAAAACACCAAATAGACGACAAAATCACCAAAAATGTGACAAACACACCAATAAGTGACAAAAAATATTAAAAAGAGCTTCGTCATCTTCGCCTTTCTATTGAGGATTAAGCCATCCAATTAAGATGCAGATTCCTTGGATGGAGATGCAGATGATGTTACAAATTGGAGCAGTTGAACAATTGGAGCAATTGACGAATCATAGCTGGTTGATGATCGGAGCAATTGATTTGGAGCTGGTTTGAGAATTTGAGACCGTTGGGCGTCAATCGGAGGGTGAATCGGAGGGCGATTGCAGTGCCCAATCATGTGAGGATTGATATAAATACCCTTGTATGCTACCATTAGAGCTGTTGCTGAATATACAAAAGTTTACTCCATTTATCTTCCAAATCTTTTATTGATTCTTAAGTCTTGCAGTCTTCTTAGATTTTGTTGTTGAGTCCCTGAGTTCGAGCAATCTTTTCTTAGTGTACTCGCATGCATTTTTGTGTTTTTCTCCAAGTTCTGCATCAGAATTGGAGACCGTCAAAGAGCGAATCGGAGACCCTCGGTCGTCATCAAGTCCGCCATCATAAAGGTTCCGGCCGCTCTAAGGTTTTGGTTTTCTATTTCCTAACGACTGGAGTTTTTGTATTCCTGTTAATGTCTCATCCTTTGCATTAGACAAAACTTGCGGTGAAGCTTTCCGATGATTTTGATACAAAATTTCCTATTTTCCCTGTTTCAAGATCGAGATGCTTGCTCATCATTTTTCACTTCGGATCAATCAAGGGCAGTGTTTATTTGGGAAGATTCTGCATTGCCACTGCGGATATAGGAGAAAATGACAAAAAAGCAAAAAAGAAACGTTTGAAAGCGTTTTACTGGGCAATTGGTTTATGCTGGTTTGTGCCGGTTGTAAATCAATAAGAATTTTAGTTTATAAAGGGAATAAAGAGTAAACAGATAAAATTGTGTAATATTATATATATAAATTTATTAGTGGTAATTAATTTTGGTAGAAGTAAGAAAAATAGTATTAAATAGTTTGAGAGAAATAGAGGTAATGTGATGTGTTTGATTTAATATGAGATAAAAGGAAAAAATGTTAAAGAATTTGAGAGAAAGAGCATGTATTAATAAAACAAGAATAAGAAGATGGTGGGTAGAATGAAAAAAGAATAAAAATTAATGTGAGAAATTTGAATTAATATGGATAAGTGAATTAATATAAGAGTTAGCTAAGTAGTGATGCTTAATTTATTTGTGAAGTCTGCCAAGAGGGTAGTAAAAGATTTACACATAAAAATGCTTTTAAATACAAGTACTATCCTTTCTAATTAAAACGCATTTGTCCGAATTAAATCACTTTTTTCACGGATGAAGGGTTGGTTTTTTTTAATAAAAAGGGCGATAATTAGTTTGCGTTATGTTATTTATAAAGTTGATGAACAAGATAAAGAAGCAATATTAAGATAAAAAAGATAAGAAGCAATATTAAGATAGAAAAGATGACTAATTTATAAGAAAAGTGATGAGACGGAAAAAAGATGATAACGAAAGAAAAAAGTTGATAAACTAATTGTTGACACCCAATTTGGTCCGGCCATTAAAAAAAATTAAATAAAAAAAATTAATTAAAAAAAATGTATTATTATTATTATTGTTATTATTATTACTAAAATTTTTTTAATTAATTTAAAATACATTTTTTGTTTTGTTTTGTGAAGATTTGATATATGTGTGTATATGTGTATGTTTGAAAGAAAAAAAGAAAACTCCATAAAAATGACAAAATTAAAAAGTTTGAGATAAAAATGACAAAATTGAGAAGTTTCGGGCAAAATTGACAAATTCTGAAAGTTCCAGGAGCTTTGGGCAATTTTTTGCGTCAATTTTGGGCCTAAACGGACGTTTCTGGCCCAAATTAACAGAAAACGACAAAATTGTCAAAATCAGAAGCTTCTGAAGCTTATCCAGAGCGTGAGAAACGTAAAGGACTGAAATTGTCATTTTACCAATTTAAAAGATAAGTTTGAAATTTTTTATTAATTTATCCATCAACAGTTCAGCCAAACTTCCTCTATAAATAGGCCTCCAAATTTAGTGCTGAACACAGAAAAAAAATAGAGAGAAAGCTTAGAGCTCCGTTTAAAAAAAAGGGAAAATCACAGCCTTAGTTCCTAGCCTCTCCTCCCTCTTCCCAGAAGACCAAAACTTTTCTGTTTTCACGTTTTAACCCCCGTCCCCAATATTTCGGTTTTCTCTCACTTTCTCAGTTCACCGTTTTTTTTCTCTCCTCTGCCGCCGTCGTCCGGCCTAGCCACGCCCGCCGTCGCCGTCACGCGGCCATCGGTCGCTCCCCCGCCGTCGCCGTCGCTCTTTCCGCCGTCGCCGTTGCTCCCCATCGCCGATGCAACCGCTCCACGTTTCTTTGCTTTTGCCGCCGCCGTCGATCTCACCGCTCCCGCCGTCCCACGTCGCCGTCACCCCTCCGCCCTTTGCCCCGCCGCCCCACGCCGCCTCGCCGCCACGCCTTTGCCGCCGTGTCCAGCCCCGTTCACCGTTGTTTTTTTTCCCCCCGCGTTCCGCGTCGTTCTGTGACAACAGAATTCAAAATTTGTTTTCAAAAGGGTAAACTCTCATTTAATCCTTCATCTTTTCAATTTCTTTCACTTTGGTCACTAACCTTTTATTTTGATCTTACAGAATTAATTATCAACTCTTTTAATTTTTACTTGTTTATTTATTTGTTTATTATTGTTATTATTACTAACCTTTTTTTATTGTTGTTATTAACAGCTAATCTAACTTTACTAACTTTTATTTTTATTTTATTTTTATTGTTACTAACAACTAACTTACTAACTTTGCTAACTTTTATTATTATTGTTGTTATTATTGTTAACAATTAACTCAACTAACATTACTAACTTTTATTTTTATTGTTATTAACATCTAACTTTACTAACTTTGTTAACTTTTATTATTGTTGTTATTATTATTGTGTTATTAAAGTGGATGGCCAAAAAGCCCCACTTTGTTATTATTAATTATTTTTTTTTGTGGTTAAATTTATTCCACTTTTAATAAAAAATAAAAACAAAACAAAAAGAATTTTATGTGAATAATTATTAAGGCTAATAAATATCATTTTTTTTAAAAAAAAACAATTATCTTTTATTATTTTTGGAATACATGTTTCTTTTATTATTTCTTTAAAGATAACAAAAAGTTAACTTTTTATTCCTTTTGTAAAAATTAATAAATAAACATAATTAAATAATTCCAAAAATATACAAATCAATTCTTTTTAAACATATATTTAAAATTAATGATATTTAAAAAAAAATAAAGAAAAAATAATAATAAAAATTATGATTAAAATTAATAATTAATTAAATAATTAAAAAATAACATTTAATAAAAATTAAATTCCATGTCCAAATGATCTGTCAGGATCCATGGCTTGAAAAATATTTTTTAAAAATAAAGTATATAAATTTTTTTTAAATAATTTAAAATATTTTTTTAAATAAAATATATAAATAAAGTTTCTTTATTATTTAAAAAGAATAAAAGAATAAAAAAACTTTGGGCTAATATTTTACTTATTTCTTTACCCAGTGATATTTTATTTATTTCTTTTAAAATAATAAAAATATAACTTTTTAGTTTCTTTATTATTAAAAAGAATAAAAATAATAAAAAACTTTGGACTAATATTTTACTTATCTCTTTATCCAGTAATATTTTACTTATTTCTTTCAAAATAATAAAAAGATATAACTTTTTGTTTCCTTTATTAAACAAAATAAAATTTTACCCAAATAATTTCAAATAAAGGTAATAAAAATAAACAAGAAAAAAAGAATTAAATTTTTTTAAATATTTTAGACTTATTAATTAGATGTATTTTTAGACTTATAAATTAGAAAATTTTTTTATCAATAAAAAAGAACACAAAAAAAATAAAATATATAAATATCAAAAACTTTTATTTATTTTTAAAATATGCATATGAATTTTTGGTTTCTTAATTAAATAATTACTTTTGGTTAATCTTTCATTAAAACAAAATAAAACAAATAAAATATTAAAACTTTTCTTTTATTTTTGAAATATACATATCAATTTTTGTTTCCTTTATTAAATAAAACTTTGATTAAATAATTTTTTTTTTTGGTTCACCTTTTATCAAATAAATTATTAAGACTTTTCTTTTTATTTTTTTTGAAATATACATAAACTTTTGGTTTCATTATTAAATAAATGAAATTTTGATTAAATAATTATTTTTTGGCTCACCTTTTTAACATAATTTCCATATCCGGATGATCCGTCAGGATCTACGGTTTGGAAAACATCTACTTTTTAATTAAATTAAATAAATACAAAGATAAAAATCCATATTTACGATATGGATTAATTTATTTAAAATTTCATCAAATTCCGTGTCCGGGTGACTCGGCAGAGTCCATGGTTCGGAATTAAATCTTCCGTGTCCAAATGATTCGGCAGAGTCCATGGTTCGGAAGTATCAAAATTTATATAAATTAATTTAAAAATCCACATCCGATTAATTCAGTTAAAATTTCTAGTTTGAAAATTAACTGAATATTTTCTAAAAGCAAAGCAAAACAAAATTAAAATCAACTAAGGTGCCAATTTTGGGCGCTATAACAAAGTTGTTTTAGCGTAACTGTACTCCCGATCCCCGAACTCTCGCAGACCAATTTTAAGGTGTCCAATCGACCTAGGTAAACAGATTGGTGGCGACTCCCGAAAACCCGACGTTGCCATAGCTTGGCGACTCCGCTGGGGACTCGACGTTAGTGAGTCGAGCCTACAAGTTGATTTGTTTTGATTTGCTTTGCTTATATTTATGTAGATTTATATGTTATATTTACTTAGGTAAACATGCATTATGCATTCACAATATGAAGCTCTATACCCGAGCTTCTTCAAAGCGAACACGTTCTTTCTAAGCGGAATTGGTGTTGTTGTCCTTGAGAGGCCATGGTCTCCAAGCCTTCACCGGTTTCAAAGTAGCAAAGTAGTGTATTGCCTTCTGAGACGGTTAGTCTCTGCATGGGCCCACGAAAAGCTACGACTCGAATTAATCCATTCCTTACATAAACCCTAGAGGGTAAGGAATCGGGCTGTCACTATAATTTAGTGATGGGATTCGGGAACTATCCCTTGCCTTTTTGATAAACCACCCTATGCATATAGAACTCCCCACTTAACCATAGAACTGACCATAGAATTTCTACCATTTTACCAACGCTATAAGCATATCCTTGTTATGCTGTGTTGTTACTCTACACTTTTCTTCGTATGGTTTTAACTTGTTTATCCATAATACTTCATGAGTTGTTAATTGCTATTTAACTTATTAATAACCTTATCTTTCTTGTGCAATTATTCTTCATGCATCAAACCACGCATCAAATTATGCTAACTTTTTGGTCTTTATAATGACAACTAAAAGTTTTGAAGTTCTACGATGATGGATAAGCAAACTCACTCATCGCATGCATGTATTACATTAATCACGTGCATATAAAGTCTGATAAAAACATAATCTCACTTTATATTGCATGCATCCATTACATCAATCACGTGCATACAAAGTCTGATAAAAACATAATCTCACATTGCATGCATGCATTCATTGCATCAATCACATACATGTAGAGTCTAATAAAATAAATCTTACTTTTAAAAGGGGTAAAATTGGACCTCAACGCCGATATCCAACTCGGCTCCACACAAGATTAATGGCAGAACAAGCCGAAGGACGTCTCATAGAGATGGAGTCCAAGATTGAAAGTATGGCAGAACAGATGAGACAATTGATGGAACTAATCAAGGGGAAAGCAACTCAAGTTCCCATCAAAGAAGCACAAGATCCCACTTATCCTCCGAGATTCACTCCGCAACGAGTCTCAGTCCAAGAAAACCTGTTTCAGGAACTAGGACAGTCTGCTAGTGTTCACCTGAAACAAGACATTGTGTATGAAGAGAAGAAGACACCACCAAAGGAAGAAGGAGAATCTCAAAAACTCGGAACAATAGAGAAGAGACTGCGAGCCATTGAAGGAGGTAATATATTCGGATCTCTCTCAGTGGATGACCTCTGCGTAGTGCCAGACGTCGTAATCCCTTCGGACTTTAAGGTGCCAGATTTCGTGAAATACGATGGAACGAGTGATCCCATCACTCACATCACATTGTTTCTAAGGAGACTACAACCACTCACAAAAGATGAAAAGGTGTGGATTGCACTTTTTCAGGAAAGCCTCACAAAATCAGCATTACAGTGGTATCTAAGTCAAGGTCCAAGAAACATTAAAACTTGGAATGACCTTGCTCAGGCCTTCATCGTCAATTATAAACACGTTATGGACTTGGCTCCGGATCGCCAAACTCTCCAAAACATAGAGAAGAAAAAGCCAGAAACATTCAAGGAATATGCCCAACGGTGGAGGGACTTAACTGCACAAGTTCAGCCACCCATGACAGAAAAAGAAATGGTCACTTTGTTTGTCCAGACACTGAAATACCCATATTATGACAAACTCATTGGCAATTCGGCAACTAATTTCTCCGATGTTGTCATGTCTGGAGAAAGGATCGAGCATGGGATTAGGACTGGGAAGATTGCTGAGTCCTTTAGTGATCCTATGAAAAGAGGAGGACCATCCAGAACAAAAGATGAAGAAGTACAACAAATAGGACGCGAAAGAGGGATTCCCCTCGTAGGTACTGTGGCTACCGGTCCTCGCCTATCCTATTCTGCCAAAAGGCCCAATTATTATCCTACCAATAGGCCCAATGACTATCCTCCCAATATGCCCAATGACTATCCTTCCAATAGGCCTAATGATTATCCTCCCAATAGGCCCAACAATTATCCTCTCAACAGGCCTAATCAGTTACGGCCACCTGTTCCGACTCCTCCAGTACCCACACGAAGACCAAAAGAAGTTTTTGCACCAATTCCCATGACTTACACTGAGTTGTATCCAAAACTCATTGAAAGTCAACTTATCCGTCCAATTCCTACAAATCCATTTGGACCCCCATATCCAACGTGGTATGACCCTAACATAACTTGCCCATATCATGATGGCGTTCCAGGCCATGGCTTGGAAAATTGCACAGCATTGAAACGTATAGTCCAACAATTAATCGAATCAAAGTGGTTGGACTTTTCCGATGAACCGAACGTCACTCACAATCCATTGCCGCCTCATCAAGAAAAACCAGTCAATATGATAGAAGAACACCGGCTGATGAAAAAGTCAGTCAATGATATCATAACCCCTCTTAAGCATGTATATTCATGCCTTGTGAAAGAAGGGATTATCATGGGAAAGCCTTCTTTTGGACATGAAGAAGTTGAAGATGAGAAATGGTGCAACTTTCATGACAGTAAGAGTCATTCTATCCAAGAATGCTCAGAATTTCGTAAGAATCTGCAAAGACTCATAGACTCATCCCAACTTATCGTTTTTATGTCAGATAAAGATGATGATGTGAATGTGATCATTAAAGAACAAGAAGTCAATGCTATACCAATCTCAAAACCTACTCTTAAGCCGTCAAGTCCCGAGGCCATTCCTCTACAAATCAAACAAAACCGAGGTCAAGCTGCTAGGCTCGATGGGATTGGTAATTGAAAGTAAAGATTTTGAGCTGGAATTACATTGATTTTGGAAGGGCTCCAAGTCAGATCTGACCTAACAATCCGCATACATTTTCAAATGACAGGGAATCCTTTGAATAAACTTGTATCTTTGAAAGCTTGCAAAAGTAATCTAATAGTAAAAATCTCCTAGATTTAATCCAGAATCTAGGGTGTAGTCTTTGTTAGATGGACACCTGGTATTCTTTCTGGTACAACAAAAAGATCTAATGCGTGCATTCTACTACTTTCCATTTTTACACTCTTTGCCATTATACTATCCATTATTGTCATCACACTTTATTTTTTGACAACCGGTAATTCTTTTTGTTCTCCAACAAAAAGATGTTATGTGTGCATTCTACCACTTTTTAATTCCATTATTACATCTACACATTCTACCAATTTTTACCAAAAATTCAATTATTACACCTACACATTCTACCACTTTTTACCAAAAATTTCATTTTTACCTCTATCTCTCAATCTTTGCCATTGCACAAACTATTATTGCCATCATACTTTGCTTTCTAAATGATACTACTCGTGGGTGAAAATAAAAAGTTAAGGGAGATTTGATAGTGGTGATCTTGAAAGTACTACTAAATCTAGCAAGAATGATTTCATATGTTGCACCCCAACTCTTAAAAAAAAAATTCACAGTGGTTATCAACATCCTTGCAAGAAGTCCGGGATTAGCTTCCAAAGAAGTTAGCTCTCATATTAAATGACTTCAGTGGCCTCCCAATTCTCACAAATGCTCAATACAAAAAAAAAAATTCTCAGTTTTCCACAACACAAATTCCAACAAAGGAAAGAAGTTCATCCCTTCCATCAAAAGCCATTAAAGGGAAAATCCAAAACAAAAAAAAGAGACTGAGAGCAAACACAAGCAACTAAGGCCACTTGAATCATTTCACTTCAAGAGGGCTATGATCTCAGTTCTTTGCAACACAAACTCCGAAAAGAGAAATTCATCCCTTCCATCAAAAGACAACAAGGGAAAATTCAAAACCAAAAAGGACTGAGAACAAGCACGAGCAAGCAAGGCCACTTGAGTCATCTCACTTCAAGAGAGTTATCAAGTATGTCATCACCATAGCTCACAAAAAAAAAAAGGGAAACAAAAAAAAATGAAACAAAAAAAAAAGAAAGGAAAAAGGGCTCAAACTAGAGCAAAAGAAAAAAAGTGAGCTATGGATTCTAGACTGAAAACCTGTAAAGGCGGTCTAGAAGACAAAAGCAACCCTCAAACCAAGTGTACATAAAGATTACGATAGTTGGGGGGCAACAGATGAGGTCTAACTTTCTGAAAAAGGTGGTAAGTTTGAGGTCTTCACTATTGAATTTTTCACCGTAATCAGATATGCTCACGAGTAGTATTAAAAGACCCTTCTTTCACACCACTGAAACTTAACTTTACTCAGACCTAATATTTACCTCTTAATATCATTCTCATTCAGCTAAAAGACTGCCACAAAAAAAAAACATTCAAACTTAACTTTCCTCACACCTAACATTTACCTCTCGATATCATCCTCATTCAGTTAAAAGGCTATTATTGTGAATCATGTTTCTACCTTATTGCCTTGCACAGTTTATGTCTTCGAGTTGGAAAGGGAAGAACGGCAGGATATTTTAATTAAAAACAAAGACCGTAAATTACTTTGTCAAGCCTTGCAAATTGATGAAAGTTTTTCTTTAAGGCCAAACCATTATTCATTAATGTATGTAGACTTAAAAGTGAGGAGATAGCTTGAGTCTTTCTTTAATAAGATGTGGTTCTTGTAAGAGAAATTTACGATCAAGTGCCATCACAAAGGTCTAGAAATGCTCGACCTTCTGTTAAAGGCGAGGTGATACCTTTTATCCACATAAATACCATATTCAGGGGGCAAAGTAGTCTCTACGAAGTGTAAGAGGAGTACTGCCAACAAAGAAGTTCAATAGACAAGGGGGCAAGTCTTATGGATCAAAACATGAGTTCAAGGAAGAGCAATCATTCAGATTATAACATGGGAATAAGTAAGTGTCGGCACGGTCACAAGAAAAGGGGCAAAGCAGACATTGAAAGTAAAGCCTTTGATGGTATCAAATCCATGACAATGGATGAGTACCCGAAAGAGATATAAATTATGAGGCGGGCCAACTTTAAAGAAATTGAGGCCAAAATTCAAGAACAAGTCAAAGAAAGAGGATTTTGAAAAGAGTTGGGCTTTTGAGGCAGTGAACAAAAGCTGGAAAGCATAAAGAGATTCAATGATAGTCTAAGAAGGCAATCATAAAGAAGATCCAGTAAAGCAAAGACATGAAGAACTAGATCCATAAAAAAAAAAAAAAAAAACATCAATTCCACATGCTCTGCATTCATGCATTTCACATCATACATGCATGACTTTTGCATAATAGGAACCAAATGGGAAGCACATCCACGGCACAGTTTCAGCAGTATAAGCTGAGATCTCAATGTCATCAGCTCTTACCAATCTATCACTGGATACACAGCTAATATGCGGGACCAACCCGCATCAGGAATTCAAGGATAAGGTAGACAATATGTCAAAAGCCTGGCAATCGATTCAATAATCGAGGCTACACCTGGATGGACAGAATTGACGCCAGCTTAGCGGTATCCAAGATAAGAAATAGCTATGGTCAAAGATAAACGCGGATATCGAGAAATATTGTCGTCGAAAGCAGACAATGGATTCAATAATCAAGGACTGGATCAATGTCATGCCTGATGAGACATCAAAGATAAGAAATATCTATGATACCAAAATAAAGTAGGATCCACTTTTCCGGTTAAACGGCGGATACGGTACTCCGTAACTCTCAAGTCGGTTTTCTCAGTTGCCCATAATAACTGATTCCTTCACCCCTTCTTTCTTTTACTTCCTCCTAGAAAATGGATCCTACTTTTTCCGCCTTGCGAAAGTATTTCCCTTCTCTCCCAATGAACATCCTCAAAAAGATCTACCGAGTTCGCTGTGAACGATTAAGAGCTCTGATGCACAAAGGAATACCTGAAGATGTACGGTGGTTAATCGAAGCCAAGGTTCGTCTGGCAGGTGAAATCCCAGAGACATTTGCGTCTTACATGCCTGGTGTTGGCAAAAGTTCTTATGCTAGAAAAAGAAGAGCGAAAAGATTACAAGTCTGCCATAAATGTGGTAGGTGGACTTGTAAGACTAGGTGTCGTTCTTTAGGAATGATCTCCAATAATCGAGAAGATAAAATACGGTTCATCAAGAATGGCTTGAGTAAGGGCTCATTGGATGATATCCAATTGACTCTTGAGACGCATTCTTGTGGATCTGTGCAACGTGAAATTCTTGGTTTATGGAGCATTTTTCATGAAGAACGAAACCGTTACAGTCCCGGGAATCTGACTGTAAATGACCCTGTTTGCCAGCTTATAAGAAAACTGGATGGGAAGCAAATCCTCGACTCATAGAAGCCGTTAATGCCGTTACTGGACGTAAAGCCAGTGGAAGATGTGAGCCACAGTCACAATTACTGTACATACAGTTTGTTATATTTGGAAAAGTTTGCATTTTCTTTTGACAGATGTACATGCTCCCCTAAGTGTAATCGACACGTTATCCCTTTTCATCACTATAAATGCGTGTTCTTCCTTCTGATTAAGCAGCGGATAAGATACCCCGTGACTTCTAAAGTCGGTTATTCCAGTCTCCTACAATAACTGATTCATTTCCCTCTTCTCTCAAATTCTTCTCTCATCAATGGATTCTACTATTTCTGCACTGCGAAAATACTTTCCTTCCCTTCCAATAAAAGTCCTTAAAAAGATCTACCTTGCTAGATGTGAAAGAATCAGAGTTTTTACACGCAAAGGCATTCCCGATAATATGCAGTGGATAATTGAAGCTAAGGTCTGTTTGGCGGGTGAAGTTCCAGATGCATTTATACCCCGCATGCCCGGTTTAGGTAAAAGCCGTTATGCCAAAAGGCGAAGAGCAAAGAGACTAGGCGTGTGTTATAAATGTGGGCGATGGAATTGTAATACTAAATGTCGCTCTTTAGGATACATCTCCATAAATCGTGAAGATAAAAGAAAATTCATTAAGAATGGCCTGCGTAAGGAATCTCTGGAAGATATCCAAGAGACTCTTGAAACGCATTCTTGTGGAAAAGTGCAAGGTGAAATTATCGGTTTATGGAGGACTTACCATAAAGAACGAAACCGTTACAGTCTTGGGAATGTGACTTTAAACGACCCTGTTTGTCAATTTGTAAGAAAACTGGATGGGAAGCAAATCTCCGACTTATAGAAGGCATTGAAGCCATTACTGGACATAAATCAGTGGAAGATGAGAGCCAAGGTCATGATTCCTGTACATATAAGCTGTCATTTGTATTTTCTTTTGACAATAATGTACTTGCTTCTGTAAGTGTAATTAACGCATTATCCCTTTCATCACCATAAATATGTGTTAGTTATTTCCGTTTCCTACAATCACTAATTTCTTTCTTCTCTTAAATACCTCCTTCATCAATGGAGTCTTCTCTTTCCGCCCTACGAAAGTATTTTCCTTCCTTCCCAATAAATGTTCTTAAAAAGATTTTTTAAGCTAGATGTGAACGATTCAGAGTATTTATGCACAAAGGCATTCCTGATAATGTGCGGTGGCTAATCGAAGTTAAGGTTCGTTCAGCTGGTGAAGTTCCAGAAGCGTTCTTTCCCCGTATGCCCGGCTTTGGTAAAAGCGCTTATGCCAAAAAAAGAAGAGCAAAGAGGCTAGGCGTTTGTCATAATTGTGGATGGTGGATTTGCGGCAATAAATGTCGTTCTCCAGGAGTGATCACCAGAAATCGTAGTGATAGAATAAGATTCATTAAGAATGGCTTGCGTAAGGAATCTCTAGAAGATATTCGAGAGGTTCTTGAAGCGCATTCTTGCGGAATAGTGCAATTTGAGATTGTTGGATTATGGATAATTCTCCAAAAAGAACGAGATCGTTATAGTCTTGGGAATCTGACTTTAAACGACCCAGTTTGCCAGTTTGTGAGAAAACTGGATGGGATGCAAATCGCCGATTCATAGAAGGCATTGAAGCCGTTACTGGATGCAAAATCAGTGGAAGACGTGGACCAAAGTCATGATTACTGTACATGCTAGCTGTCGCTTTTGAAATTATCCTCCCAATAATGTACCCACTCCTGACATGAGATACAGTTATGACTACTGTATATAGCTACCACTTTTAAAATTTTCCTTCTCTTCCAACAATCACATACCTACCCCTGACGTAAGCTACAGTAGTGACTACTGTACATGCTAGCAGCTATTTTGAAAAATTTCCTCATCTTTTAACGATAGTGTACCCATACCTGACCAGAGTCATACCCGTGACTACTGTGAATAGCTGGCAATAATGTATCCATTCTTGAAAAATAAAATTATTGCCTTATCTCTTTATCTCTATAAATATATCCTCTTTTCTCACAAGGATAAGGATAGGAATGGAGAAAACCCCAACTCGTAAATCCTGAAGTATTTGTGTATTTTCTAGGGCTTTTCCTGGAAAAGATGGAGAGTATTTAAAGGCAGCCAACCATTTGGGTAGAGTATTAGCTGAGCGAAAAATGCATTTAGTTTATGGAGGAGGTAGTGTCGGATTAATGGGAGGTGTAGCATCAGCAGCATCTTTAGGAGGAAGTCAAGTTTTGGGCATCATCCCTGGACCTTTGAAATTTGTTTCTGGGGGCACGATTGGAGAAGAATTAGTGGTTAAAAATTTGCAAGAGCGTGTGTTACAAATGCTTTTAAATGCTGATGCTTTTATCGCTCTACCAGGTGGTTTTGGCACATTGGGAGAAGTCTTTCAAATTGCTTCCATGGCCCAACTTAATTTGCATAAGAAACCCATTGGGCTGTTGAATGTTAACAATTTCTTTACAGGTCTGATAGCTTTTGTGGATTATGCTATGCAGAAGAATTTCATATCAAGAGTAGCACGACGAATCATAATATCCGCAACAACTGCTGAAGAATTGCTAGATAAAATGCAAGCTTTTGTTCCTGAACCAGATCCAGCGATGATCCAGATAGACTGGACACGACAGTCTTTCCCGACCAGTTCACTCCCATAATGGTCCTCTACTCATCCTGTTGAAGTATTGTGGAAGAAAGAAGCGATCTGATCCGTTTTTCTTGTCCTTTAGTTTTATTATCAGCATTTTCTTTTGCGTTTCAGTTTTTCTTTTCAGAGAATTTCTTTTTTTATAATATAGTTTCGTCCATGCTGATATTAAAACCATAGGACAATGCCTTTAGGTTGGAATGACTGAGTAAAGAGTAATTTTTGTTACTCTTGAGACGCATCCTATTAGGTCTACTAGGCATAACATTTTGGGGTAGTTAAGCTTTAACTTATTTGGATGACATATCTCACAAGGGAATCTATATTTACTAAAGAAAATATTAGATGAACCTTGAATATTGATTCCAAACATCCGTTCCCTTTACATAATTTGTCAGTGTTATTGTCATCATCAAGATTCACTCGTTTTATCGAAGCCTAATTCTTTGCGCTCGCCTATTATGAAAATTCACACTTTCGAAGAAAATTATTCCAATTTCAATTGCTTTCATATAAATTTCGCTCGAGGTCCTAAGGAAAGCTCCTTAGCCTCAAAATCAATTTTCATCATCGGGGTTTTAAGGATGGAACCTTTACCTCGAAAACAATCAATCGGGGTTTTAAGGATGGAACCTTTGCCTCGAAAACAATCAATCTTCATCATTGGGGTTTTAAGGATGGAACCTTTGCCTCGAAAACAATCAATCTTCATCATCGGGGTTTTAAGGATGGAACCTTTGCCTCGAAAACAATCAATCTTCATCATCGGGGTTTTAAGGATGGAACCTTTGCCTCGAAAAGAATCAATTTTCATCATCGGGGTTTTAATGATGGAACCTTTGCCTCGAAAACAATCAATTTTCATCATCGGGGTTTTAAGGATGGAACCTTTGCCTTGAAAATAATCAATTTTCATCGTCGGGATTTTAAGGATGAAACCTTTGTCTCGAAAACAATCAACGGTAGGACTGCTGCTATCGTCGGGATTTTAAGGATGGAACATTTGTCTCGAAAACAATCAACGGTAGGACTGCTCCTATCATCGGGGTTTTAAGGATGGAACCTTTGCCTCGAAAACAATCAATTTTCATCGTCGAGATTTTAAGGATGGAACCTTTGTCTCGAAAACAATCAACGGTAGGACTGCTCCTATCGTCGGGGTTTTAAGGACGGAACCTTTGCCTCGAAAACAATCAATTTTCCTTCAACGGTAGGACTGCTCCTATCTCCGAGGTTTTAAGGATGGAACCTTTGCCTCGAAATCAATCAACGGTAGGATTGCTCCTACCGCTGGGGTTTTAAGGATGGAACCTTTGCCTCGAAAACAATCAATTTTCCTTCAACGGTAGGACTGCTCCTATCGTCGGGGTTTTAAGGATGGAACCTTTGCCTCGAAATCAATCAATTTTCATTCAATCAATTTTCCTTCAACGGTAGGACTGCTCCTATCGTCGAGGTTTTAAGGATGGAACATTTGCCTCGAAATTAATCAATTTTCATTCAACGGTAGGACTGCTCCTATCATCGGGGTTTTAAGGATGGAACCTTTGCCTCGAAAACAATCAATTTTCTTTCAACGGTAGGACTCCTCCTATCGCCGAGGTTCTAAGGAGGATTCCTTAACCTTACAATTTAGGTGGCGAGAAGGTTCTCAATGCCTAGCTAAGCCGGACGAAATTTGATAACGACTTTGCATACATCATGTCCCATGAAGCATGCAAAGGGGGGCAGCTGTTGACACCCAATTTCGTCCGGCCATTAAAAAAAATTAAATAAAAAAAATTAATTAAAAAAAATGTATTATTATTATTATTGTTATTATTATTACTAAAATTTTTTTAATTAATTTAAAATACATTTTTTGTTTTGTTTTGTGAAGATTTGATATATGTGTGTATATGTGTATGTTTGAAAGAAAAAAAGAAAACTCCATAAAAATGACAAAATTAAAAAGTTTGAGATAAAAATGACAAAATTGAGAAGTTTCGGGCAAAATTGACAAATTCTGAAAGTTCCAGGAGCTTTGGGCAATTTTTTGCGTCAATTTTGGGCCTAAACGGACGTTTCTGGCCCAAATTAACAGAAAACGACAAAATTGTCAAAATCAGAAGCTTCTGAAGCTTATCCAGAGCGTGAGAAACGTAAAGGACTGAAATTGTCATTTTACCAATTTAAAAGATAAGTTTGAAATTTTTTATTAATTTATTCATCAACAGTTCAGCCAAACTTCCTCTATAAATAGGCCTCCAAATTTAGTGCTGAACACAGAAAAAAAATAGAGAGAAAGCTTAGAGCTCCGTTTAAAAAAAAGGGAAAATCACAGCCTTAGTTCCTAGCCTCTCCTCCCTCTTCCCAGAAGACCAAAACTTTTCTGTTTTCACGTTTTAACCCCCGTCCCCAATATTTCGGTTTTCTCTCACTTTCTCAGTTCACCGTTTTTTTTCTCTCCTCTGCCGCCGTCGTCCGGCCTAGCCACGCCCGCCGTCGCCGTCACGCGGCCATCGGTCGCTCCCCCGCCGTCGCCGTCGCTCTTTCCGCCGTCGCCGTTGCTCCCCATCGCCGATGCAACCGCTCCACGTTTCTTTGCTTTTGCCGCCGCCGTCGATCTCACCGCTCCCGCCGTCCCACGTCGCCGTCACCCCTCCGCCCTTTGCCCCGCCGCCCCACGCCGCCTCGCCGCCACGCCTTTGCCGCCGTGTCCAGCCCCGTTCACCGTTGTTTTTTTTCCCCCCGCGTTCCGCGTCGTTCTGTGACAACAGAATTCAAAATTTGTTTTCAAAAGGGTAAACTCTCATTTAATCCTTCATCTTTTCAATTTCTTTCACTTTGGTCACTAACCTTTTATTTTGATCTTACAGAATTAATTATCAACTCTTTTAATTTTTACTTGTTTATTTATTTGTTTATTATTGTTATTATTACTAACCTTTTTTTATTGTTGTTATTAACAGCTAATCTAACTTTACTAACTTTTATTTTTATTTTATTTTTATTGTTACTAACAACTAACTTACTAACTTTGCTAACTTTTATTATTATTGTTGTTATTATTGTTAACAATTAACTCAACTAACATTACTAACTTTTATTTTTATTGTTATTAACATCTAACTTTACTAACTTTGTTAACTTTTATTATTGTTGTTATTATTATTGTGTTATTAAAGTGGATGGCCAAAAAGCCCCACTTTGTTATTATTAATTATTTTTTTTTGTGGTTAAATTTATTCCACTTTTAATAAAAAATAAAAACAAAACAAAAAGAATTTTATGTGAATAATTATTAAGGCTAATAAATATCATTTTTTAAAAAAAAAAACAATTATCTTTTATTATTTTTGGAATACATGTTTCTTTTATTATTTCTTTAAAGATAACAAAAAGTTAACTTTTTATTCCTTTTGTAAAAATTAATAAATAAACATAATTAAATAATTCCAAAAATATACAAATCAATTCTTTTTAAACATATATTTAAAATTAATGATATTTAAAAAAAAATAAAGAAAAAATAATAATAAAAATTATGATTAAAATTAATAATTAATTAAATAATTAAAAAATAACATTTAATAAAAATTAAATTCCATGTCCAAATGATCTGCCAGGATCCATGGCTTGAAAAATATTTTTTAAAAATAAAGTATATAAATTTTTTTTAAATAATTTAAAATATTTTTTTAAATAAAATATATAAATAAAGTTTCTTTATTATTTAAAAAGAATAAAAGAATAAAAAAACTTTGGGCTAATATTTTACTTATTTCTTTACCCAGTGATATTTTATTTATTTCTTTTAAAATAATAAAAATATAACTTTTTAGTTTCTTTATTATTAAAAAGAATAAAAATAATAAAAAACTTTGGACTAATATTTTACTTATCTCTTTATCCAGTAATATTTTACTTATTTCTTTCAAAATAATAAAAAGATATAACTTTTTGTTTCCTTTATTAAACAAAATAAAATTTTACCCAAATAATTTCAAATAAAGGTAATAAAAATAAACAAGAAAAAAAGAATTAAATTTTTTTAAATATTTTAGACTTATTAATTAGATGTATTTTTAGACTTATAAATTAGAAAATTTTTTTATCAATAAAAAAGAACACAAAAAAAATAAAATATATAAATATCAAAAACTTTTATTTATTTTTAAAATATGCATATGAATTTTTGGTTTCTTAATTAAATAATTACTTTTGGTTAATCTTTCATTAAAACAAAATAAAACAAATAAAATATTAAAACTTTTCTTTTATTTTTGAAATATACATATCAATTTTTGTTTCCTTTATTAAATAAAACTTTGATTAAATAATTTTTTTTTTGGTTCACCTTTTATCAAATAAATTATTAAGACTTTTCTTTTTATTTTTTTTGAAATATACATAAACTTTTGGTTTCATTATTAAATAAATGAAATTTTGATTAAATAATTATTTTTTGGCTCACCTTTTTAACATAATTTCCATATCCGGATGATCCGTCAGGATCTACGGTTTGGAAAACATCTACTTTTTAATTAAATTAAATAAATACAAAGATAAAAATCCATATTTACGATATGGATTAATTTATTTAAAATTTCATCAAATTCCGTGTCCGGGTGACTCGGCAGAGTCCATGGTTCGGAATTAAATCTTCCGTGTCCAAATGATTCGGCAGAGTCCATGGTTCGGAAGTATCAAAATTTATATAAATTAATTTAAAAATCCACATCCGATTAATTCAGTTAAAATTTCTAGTTTGAAAATTAACTGAATATTTTCTAAAAGCAAAGCAAAACAAAATTAAAATCAACTAAGGTGCCAATTTTGGGCGCTATAACAAAGTTGTTTTAGCGTAACTGTACTCCCGATCCCCGAACTCTCGCAGACCAATTTTAAGGTGTCCAATCGACCTAGGTAAACAGATTGGTGGCGACTCCCGAAAACCCGACGTTGCCATAGCTTGGCGACTCCGCTGGGGACTCGACGTTAGTGAGTCGAGCCTACAAGTTGATTTGTTTTGATTTGCTTTGCTTATATTTATGTAGATTTATATGTTATATTTACTTAGGTAAACATGCATTATGCATTCACAATATGAAGCTCTATACCCGAGCTTCTTCAAAGCGAACACGTTCTTTCTAAGCGGAATTGGTGTTGTTGTCCTTGAGAGGCCATGGTCTCCAAGCCTTCACCGGTTTCAAAGTAGCAAAGTAGTGTATTGCCTTCTGAGACGGTTAGTCTCTGCATGGGCCCACGAAAAGCTACGACTCGAATTAATCCATTCCTTACATAAACCCTAGAGGGTAAGGAATCGGGCTGTCACTATAATTTAGTGATGGGATTCGGGAACTATCCCTTGCCTTTTTGATAAACCACCCTATGCATATAGAACTCCCCACTTAACCATAGAACTGACCATAGAATTTCTACCATTTTACCAACGCTATAAGCATATCCTTGTTATGCTGTGTTGTTACTCTACACTTTTCTTCGTATGGTTTTAACTTGTTTATCCATAATACTTCATGAGTTGTTAATTGCTATTTAACTTATTAATAACCTTATCTTTCTTGTGCAATTATTCTTCATGCATCAAACCACGCATCAAATTATGCTAACTTTTTGGTCTTTATAATGACAACTAAAAGTTTTGAAGTTCTACGATGATGGATAAGCAAACTCACTCATCGCATGCATGTATTACATTAATCACGTGCATATAAAGTCTGATAAAAACATAATCTCACTTTATATTGCATGCATCCATTACATCAATCACGTGCATACAAAGTCTGATAAAAACATAATCTCACATTGCATGCATGCATTCATTGCATCAATCACATACATGTAGAGTCTAATAAAATAAATCTTACTTTTAAAAGGGGTAAAATTGGACCTCAACGCCGATATCCAACTCGGCTCCACACAAGATTAATGGCAGAACAAGCCGAAGGACGTCTCATAGAGATGGAGTCCAAGATTGAAAGTATGGCAGAACAGATGAGACAATTGATGGAACTAATCAAGGGGAAAGCAACTCAAGTTCCCATCAAAGAAGCACAAGATCCCACTTATCCTCCGAGATTCACTCCGCAACGAGTCTCAGTCCAAGAAAACCTGTTTCAGGAACTAGGACAGTCTGCTAGTGTTCACCTGAAACAAGACATTGTGTATGAAGAGAAGAAGACACCACCAAAGGAAGAAGGAGAATCTCAAAAACTCGGAACAATAGAGAAGAGACTGCGAGCCATTGAAGGAGGTAATATATTCGGATCTCTCTCAGTGGATGACCTCTGCGTAGTGCCAGACGTCGTAATCCCTTCGGACTTTAAGGTGCCAGATTTCGTGAAATACGATGGAACGAGTGATCCCATCACTCACATCACATTGTTTCTAAGGAGACTACAACCACTCACAAAAGATGAAAAGGTGTGGATTGCACTTTTTCAGGAAAGCCTCACAAAATCAGCATTACAGTGGTATCTAAGTCAAGGTCCAAGAAACATTAAAACTTGGAATGACCTTGCTCAGGCCTTCATCGTCAATTATAAACACGTTATGGACTTGGCTCCGGATCGCCAAACTCTCCAAAACATAGAGAAGAAAAAGCCAGAAACATTCAAGGAATATGCCCAACGGTGGAGGGACTTAACTGCACAAGTTCAGCCACCCATGACAGAAAAAGAAATGGTCACTTTGTTTGTCCAGACACTGAAATACCCATATTATGACAAACTCATTGGCAATTCGGCAACTAATTTCTCCGATGTTGTCATGTCTGGAGAAAGGATCGAGCATGGGATTAGGACTGGGAAGATTGCTGAGTCCTTTAGTGATCCTATGAAAAGAGGAGGACCATCCAGAACAAAAGATGAAGAAGTACAACAAATAGGACGCGAAAGAGGGATTCCCCTCGTAGGTACTGTGGCTACCGGTCCTCGCCTATCCTATTCTGCCAAAAGGCCCAATTATTATCCTACCAATAGGCCCAATGACTATCCTCCCAATATGCCCAATGACTATCCTTCCAATAGGCCTAATGATTATCCTCCCAATAGGCCCAACAATTATCCTCTCAACAGGCCTAATCAGTTACGGCCACCTGTTCCGACTCCTCCAGTACCCACACGAAGACCAAAAGAAGTTTTTGCACCAATTCCCATGACTTACACTGAGTTGTATCCAAAACTCATTGAAAGTCAACTTATCCGTCCAATTCCTACAAATCCATTTGGACCCCCATATCCAACGTGGTATGACCCTAACATAACTTGCCCATATCATGATGGCGTTCCAGGCCATGGCTTGGAAAATTGCACAGCATTGAAACGTATAGTCCAACAATTAATCGAATCAAAGTGGTTGGACTTTTCCGATGAACCGAACGTCACTCACAATCCATTGCCGCCTCATCAAGAAAAACCAGTCAATATGATAGAAGAACACCGGCTGATGAAAAAGTCAGTCAATGATATCATAACCCCTCTTAAGCATGTATATTCATGCCTTGTGAAAGAAGGGATTATCATGGGAAAGCCTTCTTTTGGACATGAAGAAGTTGAAGATGAGAAATGGTGCAACTTTCATGACAGTAAGAGTCATTCTATCCAAGAATGCTCAGAATTTCGTAAGAATCTGCAAAGACTCATAGACTCATCCCAACTTATCGTTTTTATGTCAGATAAAGATGATGATGTGAATGTGATCATTAAAGAACAAGAAGTCAATGCTATACCAATCTCAAAACCTACTCTTAAGCCGTCAAGTCCCGAGGCCATTCCTCTACAAATCAAACAAAACCGAGGTCAAGCTGCTAGGCTCGATGGGATTGGTAATTGAAAGTAAAGATTTTGAGCTGGAATTACATTGATTTTGGAAGGGCTCCAAGTCAGATCTGACCTAACAATTCGCATACATTTTCAAATGACAGGGAATCCTTTGAATAAACTTGTATCTTTGAAAGCTTGCAAAAGTAATCTAATAGTAAAAATCTCCTAGATTTAATCCAGAATCTAGGGTGTAGTCTTTGTTAGATGGACACCTGGTATTCTTTCTGGTACAACAAAAAGATCTAATGCGTGCATTCTACTACTTTCCATTTTTACACTCTTTGCCATTATACTATCCATTATTGTCATCACACTTTATTTTTTGACAACCGGTAATTCTTTTTGTTCTCCAACAAAAAGATGTTATGTGTGCATTCTACCACTTTTTAATTCCATTATTACATCTACACATTCTACCAATTTTTACCAAAAATTCAATTATTACACCTACACATTCTACCACTTTTTACCAAAAATTTCATTTTTACCTCTATCTCTCAATCTTTGCCATTGCACAAACTATTATTGCCATCATACTTTGCTTTCTAAATGATACTACTCGTGGGTGAAAATAAAAAGTTAAGGGAGATTTGATAGTGGTGATCTTGAAAGTACTACTAAATCTAGCAAGAATGATTTCATATGTTGCACCCCAACTCTTAAAAAAAAAATTCACAGTGGTTATCAACATCCTTGCAAGAAGTCCGGGATTAGCTTCCAAAGAAGTTAGCTCTCATATTAAATGACTTCAGTGGCCTCCCAATTCTCACAAATGCTCAATACAAAAAAAAAAATTCTCAGTTTTCCACAACACAAATTCCAACAAAGGAAAGAAGTTAATCCCTTCCATCAAAAGCCATTAAAGGGAAAATCCAAAACAAAAAAAAGAGACTGAGAGCAAACACAAGCAACTAAGGCCACTTGAATCATTTCACTTCAAGAGGGCTATGATCTCAGTTCTTTGCAACACAAACTCCGAAAAGAGAAATTCATCCCTTCCATCAAAAGACAACAAGGGAAAATTCAAAACCAAAAAGGACTGAGAACAAGCACGAGCAAGCAAGGCCACTTGAGTCATCTCACTTCAAGAGAGTTATCAAGTATGTCATCACCATAGCTCACAAAAAAAAAAAGGGAAACAAAAAAAAATGAAACAAAAAAAAAAGAAAGGAAAAAGGGCTCAAACTAGAGCAAAAGAAAAAAAGTGAGCTATGGATTCTAGACTGAAAACCTGTAAAGGCGGTCTAGAAGACAAAAGCAACCCTCAAACCAAGTGTACATAAAGATTACGATAGTTGGGGGGCAACAGATGAGGTCTAACTTTCTGAAAAAGGTGGTAAGTTTGAGGTCTTCACTATTGAATTTTTCACCGTAATCAGATATGCTCACGAGTAGTATTAAAAGACCCTTCTTTCACACCACTGAAACTTAACTTTACTCAGACCTAATATTTACCTCTTAATATCATTCTCATTCAGCTAAAAGACTGCCACAAAAAAAAAACATTCAAACTTAACTTTCCTCACACCTAACATTTACCTCTCGATATCATCCTCATTCAGTTAAAAGGCTATTATTGTGAATCATGTTTCTACCTTATTGCCTTGCACAGTTTATGTCTTCGAGTTGGAAAGGGAAGAACGGCAGGATATTTTAATTAAAAACAAAGACCGTAAATTACTTTGTCAAGCCTTGCAAATTGATGAAAGTTTTTCTTTAAGGCCAAACCATTATTCATTAATGTATGTAGACTTAAAAGTGAGGAGATAGCTTGAGTCTTTCTTTAATAAGATGTGGTTCTTGTAAGAGAAATTTACGATCAAGTGCCATCACAAAGGTCTAGAAATGCTCGACCTTCTGTTAAAGGCGAGGTGATACCTTTTATCCACATAAATACCATATTCAGGGGGCAAAGTAGTCTCTACGAAGTGTAAGAGGAGTACTGCCAACAAAGAAGTTCAATAGACAAGGGGGCAAGTCTTATGGATCAAAACATGAGTTCAAGGAAGAGCAATCATTCAGATTATAACATGGGAATAAGTAAGTGTCGGCACGGTCACAAGAAAAGGGGCAAAGCAGACATTGAAAGTAAAGCCTTTGATGGTATCAAATCCATGACAATGGATGAGTACCCGAAAGAGATATAAATTATGAGGCGGGCCAACTTTAAAGAAATTGAGGCCAAAATTCAAGAACAAGTCAAAGAAAGAGGATTTTGAAAAGAGTTGGGCTTTTGAGGCAGTGAACAAAAGCTGGAAAGCATAAAGAGATTCAATGATAGTCTAAGAAGGCAATCATAAAGAAGATCCAGTAAAGCAAAGACATGAAGAACTAGATCCATAAAAAAAAAAAAAAACATCAATTCCACATGCTCTGCATTCATGCATTTCACATCATACATGCATGACTTTTGCATAATAGGAACCAAATGGGAAGCACATCCACGGCACAGTTTCAGCAGTATAAGCTGAGATCTCAATGTCATCAGCTCTTACCAATCTATCACTGGATACACAGCTAATATGCGGGACCAACCCGCATCAGGAATTCAAGGATAAGGTAGACAATATGTCAAAAGCCTGGCAATCGATTCAATAATCGAGGCTACACCTGGATGGACAGAATTGACGCCAGCTTAGCGGTATCCAAGATAAGAAATAGCTATGGTCAAAGATAAACGCGGATATCGAGAAATATTGTCGTCGAAAGCAGACAATGGATTCAATAATCAAGGACTGGATCAATGTCATGCCTGATGAGACATCAAAGATAAGAAATATCTATGATACCAAAATAAAGTAGGATCCACTTTTCCGGTTAAACGGCGGATACGGTACTCCGTAACTCTCAAGTCGGTTTTCTCAGTTGCCCATAATAACTGATTCCTTCACCCCTTCTTTCTTTTACTTCCTCCTAGAAAATGGATCCTACTTTTTCCGCCTTGCGAAAGTATTTCCCTTCTCTCCCAATGAACATCCTCAAAAAGATCTACCGAGTTCGCTGTGAACGATTAAGAGCTCTGATGCACAAAGGAATACCTGAAGATGTACGGTGGTTAATCGAAGCCAAGGTTCGTCTGGCAGGTGAAATCCCAGAGACATTTGCGTCTTACATGCCTGGTGTTGGCAAAAGTTCTTATGCTAGAAAAAGAAGAGCGAAAAGATTACAAGTCTGCCATAAATGTGGTAGGTGGACTTGTAAGACTAGGTGTCGTTCTTTAGGAATGATCTCCAATAATCGAGAAGATAAAATACGGTTCATCAAGAATGGCTTGAGTAAGGGCTCATTGGATGATATCCAATTGACTCTTGAGACGCATTCTTGTGGATCTGTGCAACGTGAAATTCTTGGTTTATGGAGCATTTTTCATGAAGAACGAAACCGTTACAGTCCCGGGAATCTGACTGTAAATGACCCTGTTTGCCAGCTTATAAGAAAACTGGATGGGAAGCAAATCCTCGACTCATAGAAGCCGTTAATGCCGTTACTGGACGTAAAGCCAGTGGAAGATGTGAGCCACAGTCACAATTACTGTACATACAGTTTGTTATATTTGGAAAAGTTTGCATTTTCTTTTGACAGATGTACATGCTCCCCTAAGTGTAATCGACACGTTATCCCTTTTCATCACTATAAATGCGTGTTCTTCCTTCTGATTAAGCAGCGGATAAGATACCCCGTGACTTCTAAAGTCGGTTATTCCAGTCTCCTACAATAACTGATTCATTTCCCTCTTCTCTCAAATTCTTCTCTCATCAATGGATTCTACTATTTCTGCACTGCGAAAATACTTTCCTTCCCTTCCAATAAAAGTCCTTAAAAAGATCTACCTTGCTAGATGTGAAAGAATCAGAGTTTTTACACGCAAAGGCATTCCCGATAATATGCAGTGGATAATTGAAGCTAAGGTCTGTTTGGCGGGTGAAGTTCCAGATGCATTTATACCCCGCATGCCCGGTTTAGGTAAAAGCCGTTATGCCAAAAGGCGAAGAGCAAAGAGACTAGGCGTGTGTTATAAATGTGGGCGATGGAATTGTAATACTAAATGTCGCTCTTTAGGATACATCTCCATAAATCGTGAAGATAAAAGAAAATTCATTAAGAATGGCCTGCGTAAGGAATCTCTGGAAGATATCCAAGAGACTCTTGAAACGCATTCTTGTGGAAAAGTGCAAGGTGAAATTATCGGTTTATGGAGGACTTACCATAAAGAACGAAACCGTTACAGTCTTGGGAATGTGACTTTAAACGACCCTGTTTGTCAATTTGTAAGAAAACTGGATGGGAAGCAAATCTCCGACTTATAGAAGGCATTGAAGCCATTACTGGACATAAATCAGTGGAAGATGAGAGCCAAGGTCATGATTCCTGTACATATAAGCTGTCATTTGTATTTTCTTTTGACAATAATGTACTTGCTTCTGTAAGTGTAATTAACGCATTATCCCTTTCATCACCATAAATATGTGTTAGTTATTTCCGTTTCCTACAATCACTAATTTCTTTCTTCTCTTAAATACCTCCTTCATCAATGGAGTCTTCTCTTTCCGCCCTACGAAAGTATTTTCCTTCCTTCCCAATAAATGTTCTTAAAAAGATTTATTAAGCTAGATGTGAACGATTCAGAGTATTTATGCACAAAGGCATTCCTGATAATGTGCGGTGGCTAATCGAAGCTAAGGTTCGTTCAGCTGGTGAAGTTCCAGAAGCGTTCTTTCCCCGTATGCCCGGCTTTGGTAAAAGCGCTTATGCCAAAAAAAGAAGAGCAAAGAGGCTAGGCGTTTGTCATAATTGTGGATGGTGGATTTGCGGCAATAAATGTCGTTCTCCAGGAGTGATCACCAGAAATCGTAGTGATAGAATAAGATTCATTAAGAATGGCTTGCGTAAGGAATCTCTAGAAGATATTCGAGAGGTTCTTGAAGCGCATTCTTGCGGAATAGTGCAATTTGAGATTGTTGGATTATTGATAATTCTCCAAAAAGAACGAGATCGTTATAGTCTTGGGAATCTGACTTTAAACGACCCAGTTTGCCAGTTTGTGAGAAAACTGGATGGGATGCAAATCGCCGATTCATAGAAGGCATTGAAGCCGTTACTGGATGCAAAATCAGTGGAAGACGTGGACCAAAGTCATGATTACTGTACATGCTAGCTGTCGCTTTTGAAATTATCCTCCCAATAATGTACCCACTCCTGACATGAGATACAGTTATGACTACTGTATATAGCTACCACTTTTAAAATTTTCCTTCTCTTCCAACAATCACATACCTACCCCTGACGTAAGCTACAGTAGTGACTACTGTACATGCTAGCAGCTATTTTGAAAAATTTCCTCATCTTTTAACGATAGTGTACCCATACCTGACCAGAGTCATACCCGTGACTACTGTGAATAGCTGGCAATAATGTATCCATTCTTGAAAAATAAAATTATTGCCTTATCTCTTTATCTCTATAAATATATCCTCTTTTCTCACAAGGATAAGGATAGGAATGGAGAAAACCCCAACTCGTAAATCCTGAAGTATTTGTGTATTTTCTAGGGCTTTTCCTGGAAAAGATGGAGAGTATTTAAAGGCAGCCAACCATTTGGGTAGAGTATTAGCTGAGCGAAAAATGCATTTAGTTTATGGAGGAGGTAGTGTCGGATTAATGGGAGGTGTAGCATCAGCAGCATCTTTAGGAGGAAGTCAAGTTTTGGGCATCATCCCTGGACCTTTGAAATTTGTTTCTGGGGGCACGATTGGAGAAGAATTAGTGGTTAAAAATTTGCAAGAGCGTGTGTTACAAATGCTTTTAAATGCTGATGCTTTTATCGCTCTACCAGGTGGTTTTGGCACATTGGGAGAAGTCTTTCAAATTGCTTCCATGGCCCAACTTAATTTGCATAAGAAACCCATTGGGCTGTTGAATGTTAACAATTTCTTTACAGGTCTGATAGCTTTTGTGGATTATGCTATGCAGAAGAATTTCATATCAAGAGTAGCACGACGAATCATAATATCCGCAACAACTGCTGAAGAATTGCTAGATAAAATGCAAGCTTTTGTTCCTGAACCAGATCCAGCGATGATCCAGATAGACTGGACACGACAGTCTTTCCCGACCAGTTCACTCCCATAATGGTCCTCTACTCACCCTGTTGAAGTATTGTGGAAGAAAGAAGCGATCTGATCCGTTTTTCTTGTCCTTTAGTTTTATTATCAGCATTTTCTTTTGCGTTTCAGTTTTTCTTTTCAGAGAATTTCTTTTTTTATAATATAGTTTCGTCCATGCTGATATTAAAACCATAGGACAATGCCTTTAGGTTGGAATGACTGAGTAAAGAGTAATTTTTGTTACTCTTGAGACGCATCCTATTAGGTCTACTAGGCATAACATTTTGGGGTAGTTAAGCTTTAACTTATTTGGATGACATATCTCACAAGGGAATCTATATTTACTAAAGAAAATATTAGATGAACCTTGAATATTGATTCCAAACATCCGTTCCCTTTACATAATTTGTCAGTGTTATTGTCATCATCAAGATTCACTCGTTTTATCGAAGCCTAATTCTTTGCGCTCGCCTATTATGAAAATTCACACTTTCGAAGAAAATTATTCCAATTTCAATTGCTTTCATATAAATTTCGCTCGAGGTCCTAAGGAAAGCTCCTTAGCCTCAAAATCAATTTTCATCATCGGGGTTTTAAGGATGGAACCTTTACCTCGAAAACAATCAATCGGGGTTTTAAGGATGGAACCTTTGCCTCGAAAACAATCAATCTTCATCATTGGGGTTTTAAGGATGGAACCTTTGCCTCGAAAACAATCAATCTTCATCATCGGGGTTTTAAGGATGGAACCTTTGCCTCGAAAACAATCAATCTTCATCATCGGGGTTTTAAGGATGGAACCTTTGCCTCGAAAAGAATCAATTTTCATCATCGGGGTTTTAATGATGGAACCTTTGCCTCGAAAACAATCAATTTTCATCATCGGGGTTTTAAGGATGGAACCTTTGCCTTGAAAATAATCAATTTTCATCGTCGGGATTTTAAGGATGAAACCTTTGTCTCGAAAACAATCAACGGTAGGACTGCTGCTATCGTCGGGATTTTAAGGATGGAACATTTGTCTCGAAAACAATCAACGGTAGGACTGCTCCTATCATCGGGGTTTTAAGGATGGAACCTTTGCCTCGAAAACAATCAATTTTCATCGTCGAGATTTTAAGGATGGAACCTTTGTCTCGAAAACAATCAACGGTAGGACTGCTCCTATCGTCGGGGTTTTAAGGACGGAACCTTTGCCTCGAAAACAATCAATTTTCCTTCAACGGTAGGACTGCTCCTATCTCCGAGGTTTTAAGGATGGAACCTTTGCCTCGAAATCAATCAACGGTAGGATTGCTCCTACCGCTGGGGTTTTAAGGATGGAACCTTTGCCTCGAAAACAATCAATTTTCCTTCAACGGTAGGACTGCTCCTATCGTCGGGGTTTTAAGGATGGAACCTTTGCCTCGAAATCAATCAATTTTCATTCAATCAATTTTCCTTCAACGGTAGGACTGCTCCTATCGTCGAGGTTTTAAGGATGGAACATTTGCCTCGAAATTAATCAATTTTCATTCAACGGTAGGACTGCTCCTATCATCGGGGTTTTAAGGATGGAACCTTTGCCTCGAAAACAATCAATTTTCTTTCAACGGTAGGACTCCTCCTATCGCCGAGGTTCTAAGGAGGATTCCTTAACCTTACAATTTAGGTGGCGAGAAGGTTCTCAATGCCTAGCTAAGCCGGACGAAATTTGATAACGACTTTGCATACATCATGTCCCATGAAGCATGCAAAGGGGGGCAGCTGTTGACACCCAATTTCGTCCGGCCATTAAAAAAAATTAAATAAAAAAAATTAATTAAAAAAAATGTATTATTATTATTATTGTTATTATTATTACTAAAATTTTTTTAATTAATTTAAAATACATTTTTTGTTTTGTTTTGTGAAGATTTGATATATGTGTGTATATGTGTATGTTTGAAAGAAAAAAAGAAAACTCCATAAAAATGACAAAATTAAAAAGTTTGAGATAAAAATGATAAAATTGAGAAGTTTCGGGCAAAATTGACAAATTCTGAAAGTTCCAGGAGCTTTGGGCAATTTTTTGCGTCAATTTTGGGCCTAAACGGACGTTTCTGGCCCAAATTAACAGAAAACGACAAAATTGTCAAAATCAGAAGCTTCTGAAGCTTATCCAGAGCGTGAGAAACGTAAAGGACTGAAATTGTCATTTTACCAATTTAAAAGATAAGTTTGAAATTTTTTATTAATTTATCCATCAACAGTTCAGCCAAACTTCCTCTATAAATAGGCCTCCAAATTTAGTGCTGAACACAGAAAAAAAATAGAGAGAAAGCTTAGAGCTCCGTTTAAAAAAAAGGGAAAATCACAGCCTTAGTTCCTAGCCTCTCCTCCCTCTTCCCAGAAGACCAAAACTTTTCTGTTTTCACGTTTTAACCCCCGTCCCCAATATTTCGGTTTTCTCTCACTTTCTCAGTTCACCGTTTTTTTTCTCTCCTCTGCCGCCGTCGTCCGGCCTAGCCACGCCCGCCGTCGCCGTCACGCGGCCATCGGTCGCTCCCCCGCAGTCGCCGTCGCTCTTTCCGCCGTCGCCGTTGCTCCCCATCGCCGATGCAACCGCTCCACGTTTCTTTGCTTTTGCCGCCGCCGTCGATCTCACCGCTCCCGCCGTCCCACGTCGCCGTCACCCCTCCGCCCTTTGCCCCGCCGCCCCACGCCGCCTCGCCGCCACGCCTTTGCCGCCGTGTCCAGCCTTGTTCACCGTTGTTTTTTTTTCCCCCCGCGTTCCGCGTCGTTATGTGACAACAGAATTCAAAATTTGTTTTCAAAAGGGTAAACTCTCATTTAATCCTTCATCTTTTCAATTTCTTTCACTTTGGTCACTAACCTTTTATTTTGATCTTACAGAATTAATTATCAACTCTTTTAATTTTTACTTGTTTATTTATTTATTTATTATTGTTATTATTACTAACCTTTTTTTATTGTTGTTATTAACAGCTAATCTAACTTTACTAACTTTTATTTTTATTTTATTTTTATTGTTACTAACAACTAACTTACTAACTTTGCTAACTTTTATTATTATTGTTGTTATTATTGTTAACAATTAACTCAACTAACATTACTAACTTTTATTTTTATTGTTACTAACAACTAACTTACTAACTTTGCTAACATTTATTATTATTGTTGTTATTATTGTTAACAATTAACTCAACTAACATTACTAACTTTTATTTTTATTGTTATTAACATCTAACTTTACTAACTTTGTTAACTTTTATTATTGTTGTTATTATTATTGTGTTATTAAAGTGGATGGCCAAAAAGCCCCACTTTGTTATTATTAATTATTTTTTTTTGGTTAAATTTATTCCACTTTTAATAAAAAATAAAAACAAAACAAAAAGAATTTCATGTGAATAATTATTAAGGCTAATAAAAATCATTTTTAAAAAAAAAAACAATTATCTTTTATTATTTTTGGAATACATGTTTCTTTTATTATTTCTTTAAAGATAACAAAAAGTTAACTTTTTATTCCTTTTGTAAAAATTAATAAATAAACATAATTAAATAATTCCAAAAATATACAAATCAATTCTTTTTAAACATATATTTAAAATTAATGATATTTAAAAAAAAATAAAGAAAAAATAATAATAAAAATTATGATTAAAATTAATAATTAATTAAATAATTAAAAAATAAAATTTAATAAAAATTAAATTCCATGTCCAAATGATCCGCCAGGATCTATGGCTTGAAAAATATTTTTTAAAAATAAAGTATATAAATTTTTTTTTTAAATAATTTAAAATATTTTTTTAAATAAAATATATAAATAAAGTTTCTTTATTATTTAAAAATAATAAAAGAATAAAAAAACTTTGGGCTAATATTTTACTTATTTCTTTACCCATCGATATTTTATTTATTTCTTTTAAAATAATAAAAATATAACTTTTTAGTTTCTTTATTATTAAAAAGAATAAAAATAATAAAAAACTTTGGACTAATATTTTACTTATCTCTTTATCCAGTAATATTTTACTTATTTCTTTCAAAATAATAAAAAGATATAACTTTTTGTTTCCTTTATTAAACAAAATAAAATTTTACCCAAATAATTTCAAATAAAGGTAATAAAAATAAACAAGAAAAAAAGAATTAAATTTTTTTAAATATTTTAGACTTATTAATTAGATGTATTTTTAGACTTATAAATTAGAAAAAAAATTTATCAATAAAAAAGAACTCAAAAAAAATAAAATATATAAATATCAAAAACTTTTATTTATTTTTAAAATATGCATATAAATTTTTGGTTTCTTAATTAAATAATTACTTTTGGTTAATCTTTCATTAAAACAAAATAAAACAAATAAAATATTAAAACTTTTCTTTTATTTTTGAAATATACATATCAATTTTTGTTTCCTTTATTAAATAAAACTTTGATTAAATAATTATTTTTTTTTGTTCACCTTTTATCAAATAAAGTATTAAGACTTTTCTTTTTATTTTTTTTGAAATATACATAAATTTTTGGTTTCATTATTAAATAAATGAAATATTGATTAAATAATTATTTTTTTGCTCACCTTTTTAACATAATTTCCATATCCGGATGATCCGTCAGGATCTACGGTTTGGAAAACATCTACTTTTTAATTAAATTAAATAAATACAAAGATAAAAATCCATATTTACGATATGGATTAATTTATTTAAAATTTCATCAAATTCCGTGTCTGGGTGACTCGGCAGAGTCCATGGTTCGGAATTAAATCTTCCGTGTCCAAATGACTCGGCAGAGTCCATGGTTCGGAAGTATCAAATTTTATATAAATTAATTTAAAAATCCACATCCGATTAATTCAGTTAAAATTTCTAGTTTGAAAATTAACTGAATATTTTCTAAAAGCAAAGCAAAATAAAATTAAAATCAACTATGGTGCCAATTTTGGGCGCTATAACAAAGTTGTTTTAGCGTAACCGTACTCCCGATCCCCGAACTCTCGCAGACCAATTTTAAGGTGTCCAATCGACCTAGGTAAACAGATTGGTGGCGACTCCCGAAAACCCGACGTTGCCACACTAATAATCAATTATTTTAGCATAAAATGGCTTCTACGTAATTTTTACAAAATTACCCTTTGCCTTTATGATCCTTTTGTCGCATTTATTTTTTTTCAACATCTTTTACGTCATATTGTCACATTTGTATATATATTGTCACTTTTTTTTAAACAACAGACCCCCTAATTTAAACAACTAAATTTGTAGTTTATATTGAGGACCCCATATTAAAGCCCTGATCGATTGTTGTGATTTGCAGCTGGAGGCTATCACTTTTAATTTGTGTTTATCACTTTTTTTTTTTGCTTTCTTGTTTTTTTTTAATTTACATCACTTTTTTTTGTTTTATCTATTTTATTTTATTTTTATCGCTTGTTTATGGTTTTAATCACTTTTTTGGTGGTGTTTATGATTTGTGAATTCATATTTAATTTATGAATGGAATAAATAGTAGAAAGATGAAAGATTATGTAATATTATATTACAAATTTTTTGGTGGTGTTTATGATTTATAATATTTTATTTTATTTTTATCACTTTTTTAAATTTTTTATCATATTTTTGAAATTTAATCTACTTTTTTGAAATTTTTATTTCCTTTGCTAAATTTTGTGTATGGATTCTTATAATTTTTAAAAAAGTTTATCCTTTAAAATTTTTATCTCTTTTTAAAAATAGGTATTGCCTTTTTTAATTTTTTTTTTCACTTTTTTGAAATTTTCGCGACTTTAGAAAAATTTCCATCTCCTTTTTTAAGTTATAATCTTATTTTTAGATTTTTGGTTGCTTTTTTAAAATTTTTTCATGATTTTATCAAAACTTTATCCTTTTAAACTTTTATTTCTTATTTCTAATTTTTATATCTTTTTCTATATATTTATCGCTTTCCATAATTTTGAATCCCATATTTTAAAGTTATATTGCCTTTTTTAGATAATATGTACCGTTTTATTTCGTTCTTTATTCTCGTCTACTTTAAATCTACAATAAAATCACCATCCTAATACACAATAAATCTACAACAAAATCCCTATGGCCTTTTATTCACAATAATGATTTCAGACAAGTTATTTGAAATTAGTTTTTATTTCTTTTAACATCATACATATAAAATTCAGCAAGAAATTTTTAGCAGTTTAAATAAAAACATACTGGGTATGCAGGGTGAAAAATGTGAGACTCTGGGTCCAAGTAGATAATAATCGTTAGCCGAAATTTCTTATGAGGTGTTAGTCTTTTGATCATGGATGTTTTCAAATTGCATGACAATTCTTTCACAAAGTTTCCAGCAGCACCGTGGGACATTCTTTGACATTGGAAGTTAGGAATATAGAAGGTGAAGGTGAGGGAGAAGGAATGCTGAAACTAGCAGAGATTGAAGCAGAGAAGAATGGAGGAAGATTAAATAATGGAGTTATAGGGGGTGGAAGATTAAATAATGGAGTTATAGGGGGTGGAAGATTAAATAATGGAGTGGGTGGGTGTAAAAATGTAAAAATTCAAGTGTAGTTGGGGAAAATTAATTAGCGAGGTCGGTTCATATGTTTTAAGGTTTAATGACAACACTCCCACTATGGTCTCATGTAACTTACATAAAATCTTCTATCTTTAAAAGGTAATACTTTAGCACAGCTTCATTATAGTGTTTCACAACTTTTCACATCCAAATTAAAACACCTGAAACTAGAATTTCATTAATTTTAAGATTTTTCATATATTTTTTTCATCGGTAAGTGAAATTTAAAAATACTAAAATTATTTTACAAGAAAAAAGTGGATATACAGGAATGAATAAGTGGTTAACAAAGTGGACATACAAATCAGCGGTATGAATTCTAGGTATAGTAGTTGAGGAAGTAGCCCCTAACCGTGTGCCAGCATTTTTTAGTTAAGCCCCTCAAATTGAACCACAACACCTTAGAATTTGTACCGAAAAAACAACTGGTTCATCATATGGCCCCCAAAAAGTTTATCACAAATTTAGCAGTTCATTTTCTGAGCCCCTTAAATTTAACCATAAAGGCCTAGAAAGTTAGAAAATTTGTATCGCTTTTCTGTGGTGCACTTTCTGGGCCCCTATGGTTTAATTTGATGGGTCACTTTATACAACCGCTGAATTTGTGGTGAACTTTTTGGGGGCTTTAATATGAACCACATTTTTTTGTGGTACAAATTGTGGGGTTTTGTGGCTCAATTTGAGGGGCCTGAGTTGAAACCGCTGGTACACGGTTATGAGCCAGTTTTTTAACCATTTTGCCCATAATTTATACCACTGGTATGTATTTATGGGCCATTTTGTGAACCACATTCCCTAGAAAATGAACCGCTAAATTAGTGCTTAACTTTTTGAGGCCAGAATATTAACCGTTTTTCTGTGGTGCACTTTCTGGGCCTTTGTGGTTTAATTTGAGTGGTCACTTTATGCAACAGCTGCATTTGTAGTGAGCATTTTGGGGTAATAATATAAACCATATTGTTTTGTGGTATAAATTGTGGAGTTTTGTAGTTCAATTTGAGGGCTAGAGTTGAAACTGTTGGTACACAGTTAGGGGCCAGTTTTTTAACTGCTTTGCCTAAAATTTATACCACTGATATGTATTTAGGGGTAACTTTGTGCCACATTTTCCAGAAAATAAACCGCTAAATTAGTTGTTGACTTTTCTGTGCTAGAAATTAACTTTTTTTCTGTGGTGCACTTTCTGGGCCCTTGTAGTTTAATTTGAGGGGCCACTTTATGCAACCGCTGCATTTGTGGTGAGCATTTTGGGGGCCATAATATAAACCGTATTTTTTTGTGGTACAAATTGTGGAACTTTGTGGTTCAATTTGAGGGGCCCGAGTTGAAACCGCTGGTACATGGTTAGGGCCCAATTTTGTAACCGTTTTACCCAGAATTTATATCATTGGTTTGTATTTAGGGGCCACTTTGTGTATCACATTCCTTAGAAAATAAACCGCTAAATTAGTGGTTGACTTTTCAGGGCCAGAATATTAATCGTTTCTCTGTGGTGCACTTTCTGGGTCCTTGTGGTTTAGTTTGATGGGCCACTTTATGCAATCATTGCATTTGTGGTGAGTTTTTTGGAGGCCATAATATGAACCGTGTTTTTTGTAGTACAAATTATGGGGTTTTGTGGTTCAATTTGAGGGGTCTGAGTTGAAACCGCTGATACACAGTTAGAGACCAATTTTTTAACCGTTTTACCCAGAATTTATATCACTAATATGTATTTAGGGGCAACTTTGTGAACCATATTCCTAGAAAATAAACCGCTAAATTAGTGGTTGACTTTTCGGGGTCAGAGTATTAACCGCTTCCCTGTGGTGCACTTTTGTTATGAGTTCTACAACCTTAATCCGTAAGCGCATGGGACGTGTGTAGATAGGGTAAATAAGATATCGTTCCCACGAGGATTGATTTGTATTGTTTGCTAATTACCATTACTTTAAGACTCACTTTAGCTAAACAAGCAACAATTGATGATTTACTCACTATGAAAATAACTAAGTTTGCAACTCCACTTAAATTACCACTACACAAGAACAATAAACACAATACAAATTAGAGGTTTTCTCATGAATTAACAAAACACACTTCCTATGGTTTTCACTATTTGACTTGGTTAGCTGGTGAATTAAGGCTAATAGTTTGGTTTTTCTATTTGTTGGTGAAATTAACTAATTTGACTCTTACTCTCCCAAGTGAAAGGGTCACTCTCCCAAGCTTATACTAGAATGGACTCCCATCCAAATTGCTAGTTCAATAGGGGCATTACAAGTTTAATTTACCTTCACCTAGTGTCATAGACTAGTCTCCCAACAAGCCCATGGCCACTATATTCTTTTTTTAATTTTAATTCCTTTTAATCTTTTCAAGAGTTTAAAAGAAATCTAAGGTGCAATTGACTAGGGCTCTTAATCAATCAACACAACAATAAGCTCAAGGAAAAGAATAAACAAGCAATGGAGGAAAACCAAAGTCAAATAGTCATTAATTCAACCAACATAACCAATTCAAGTAGCTACAACCATAGAAAGTGTAGAGAAAACTATTCCATAATCAAACTAAAAATAAACATGAAAATACATAAAAGAGCATCCATGTCTAAATACAAGATAAAAGAAAGCAAGAAGGAACCCAATCTAGATGCTTGATTCCTCAAGGCTTCTACAAGTCTTCAAGTCCTCCAAGTCTTCTTCAAGCAAGAATCCATAAATGCTTCCAATGAAGAAGAAGAAATGTAAGAAATAGTGATGAAAAATCTAAGTCTAAGATGAGAAGATGAAGATAAAGCTTCTTTCTTTTGCTAGGTTCCAGGTTCTTCTACCCCTTGGAGGTGTCCCTTTCACTCACTAAACCATTTGGATAGAAATCTTTGGCCAATAGCAAGCTTAAGTTCAAATTTAAGGTAGGGGACAACTTTCCCGGGTGACTGGCGCCTAGGTCTCAAGAGGGGGTACTTGGGCTCCTAGGCTTCCAGGCTCAAGGGTGCTCTGGTGCCTAGGCCCCAGGAGGAAGCGCTTGGCGCCTAGGCCTTTAGGCTCACAGGTGTTCTGGCACCTAAGCCCCAGGTGGGGGTGCTTGGGCGCCTAGGCCTCCAGGCTCACAGGTGCTTAGGTCATTTTTCAGGCAGTAAGCTTTTGTATTGTGGTGCCTAGGCCCACTCCTGGGGCCTATGCCTCATAGTTATAATTTCCGTTGACTTTTGCATTCCCGTTTTTCGTTCCGCTCATCCCGGTGCCATTCCAATGCTATGATCCGCTTCTCCGACCTATAAAATGAAGGATCAAAGCAAGAATCGGCTAAAAACATTGAGTGGTAAGGTAGAAAATTGTGGTCAAAGTTGACAAAAAGTCAACAGGTTTGACCACAAAATTAACATTTATTAACTTTCTGGGCTATTGTGGTTTAATTTGAGTGGCTACTTTATGCAACCGCTGCATTTGTGGTGAGCTTTTTGAGCGCTATAATATGAATAGTATTTTTTGTGGTACAAATTGTGGGGTTTTGTGGTTCAATTTGAGGGGCCTAAGTCGAAATCGCTGGTACATGGTTAAGAGCCAGTTTTTAACCGCTTTACTCAGAATTTATACCACTGGTATATATTTATGGGTTACATTGTGAACCACATTCCTCAGAAAATTAGCCGTTACATTAGTGGTTGACTTATTCATTCTTGTATATCTATTTTTTTTTGTGTAAAATCATTTTAATATTTTTTGGAGCTCAATTTGCTACGAAAAATATATGAAAAATTTTAAAATTAATGAAATTTAGTTATCAGATGTTTCAATTTTAGGTGTCAAGAGTTGTTGTAAAACATTACAAATGAAGTCGGGGTAAAGTATTAGTTTTTAAAGATAGGGGTAAAGTGTAGGTTATGTTAAACCATAGGGGGGATGTTGTCATTAACCCTTCAAAGATATGAAAAAGGCAAAAAACACTTATAAAAGGCGACAATAATTTTAAAAAATAATAAAAATTTTAAAAAATTATAAAAAATGGTAAAAATTTAGGAAAATTTTTTAAAGAGGTGATAATATTATTTAAAACATGATAACAAAATTTTAAAAATGGATAAAATTTAAAAAGTAGTAAAATTTTTAGAAAAGGAGATAATATTATTCTAAAGGTGATAATAGTTTAATAAAAGCAATAAAAAATAAAAAAAAGTGATTTACAGTAAAAAAGGTGATAAATAGAAAAAAATGATAAATGTCTTAAAAAGTGATTAAAAAAATAAAAATTTGAGGATATCAATAATTTATAATTTTTAAAGGTCGATTAACTACAAAAAAAATATCAAAAATCTTAAAAGTACTGAAATATGATTATTAGATGGTTTAATTTACCCTTATTGGCTGTATTAACTCCCTCTTACCAACAAACATAATTACTACTCCTACATTAATTCACTTCTTCATATTAAATTAAATTTCTCACACTAATTCTCATTCTTTTTTTTTTTTCATTCCACCCACTATCTTCTTGTTCTATTAATACATACTGCTATTTCTCTTAAATTATTTAATGCTATTTTTTTTTTACTTTTATCTCCACTTAAATCAAACTCATCATATTAACTCTCTTTCTCTCAAACTATTTATTACTATTTAATACCATTTTTCTTACTTCTATCTAAATTATTTACCACTAACATGTTAATAATTATATTTACTGAATTTTTTAAATATAATCTTACACATTATTTTATCTTTTTACACTTTATTTCCTTTATAAACTAAACTTATTTACATTTACAACCAAAATAACTAGGTAACCGGTAGAAAACTTTTACACGTTACTGTTTTATTTTTTGTTGTTTTCTTCAATAGCCGCTACGGTAACTTGCCGTAGTGGCAATGCAGAATCTCCTATTTATTTGTGCATAGTCCTGATTCATTTGAATCCGGCCATAGTTCACTCAAGAAGACAGAGCGTGGAGTAGCAGTGAAGAAGATGAATCGGAATCGAGCTTGGAGCTCCGATTCTGGGATTTGGGTTTGTTTTAGGAAAGGATGGGTTTAGTTTTTTTTTTTTTTTCTGGCCGGAGGTAAATTGTTAACTGTAAGAGTTGGGGGCAAAGTTTGTCTGGAAGGACGTATGAGGGGGCTCAGTCAGATTTTTTTTTTCTTCTTTGTGGTAACGATCATGAATGGAGTTAATTTTTTGGAAGGTAGATAAAGGTATTTGAAAAAGGAGGACAAAACTGTAAGTTTGAGCAATCCTTATAGGGTTTTTGCTAATTTTCCTTTGTTTCAAAATTGGCTCAAATTCCCATTAAAACATGGTCCAACCCCATAAAAGCCCTCAAAGGTTTGTTCTTTGTTTTACTTAAGAGCATTACTTTATAAGGCTTATGCAACCTAATCTTTGAAAGGGTTTCAAATAAGTTACTAAATTTAAAAAGTGTCAGTTTAATCACTGAAGATAATGACATTAAGTGTCATGTCAATATTTTTCTCAAAAATAAAAGTTTTAAGACTAATTCGGAAAAACATTAAACTTTAAGCACTATCAGAGTTAAAAATTATAATGGCTTATTTGGCAATATACTTTCCTAGTTTCCCCTACTGTTAAGAGTCAAAAGGGATCATATCAGCACTAGCTTGAGGGCAATCCTCGATCTTCATGTCAGGTGAACTTAGGAAAAAAAAACTTAAAAAAGAAAAACAAGAAATTGGTCTAAAAATTATTTACACCAGCAATCGAAAGTCATATTCATCAACTTCCTAAAGGGTCCTTATTATATGGCAGATCACAAATATGACAGTAAGGTTTGAGTCATTCAAGTTTGAATATCAACATTGATCTTACATTTTTTACTATTTAAATTACATTATTATGTTTGTCATTTGTCACATTATAATTTTCTTAACTGTAATTGCCAATAATACCAACTACCAAGCACAAAAAAAAAATTCATTTTGAATTTTCTTTCTCTCACGCTCAATGACATAAAAAATTAGGGAAAATGACCTTTAATTGCCAGAAGATTCATCCACAAGACACTCCACGTCAAGTTAGCCCATTTTTTGGTTTATCATAGCTTTTGCTCCTCGTCAATCACCAATCACCCTTTTTTGTTTTTTCGCGTCTGAGCTTGTAAATGTTGTGACAATGATTAACAGAGTGAAGGCTGCTCGACCTAGGAAATTGTTGATCCCATTGATGTTCGTAGTTTGCGATGTTAAAGAGTCTGCACTATGCACCCTACATCCATCGTTCATTGCTCGCCATCTTGCCATTTTGCACCGCCTGATCGCCTCACAATTGCTGCAATTTTGCAGTTTGCTTTCAATAAATTGAAGCAAGCATAGATTATTTGACTTTGGGTCACTTGATTTTGGGGAATATTGAACTAATTTACATGCGTTGGGTTCATTTGATTCGGAACCAAGAGTTAGGGTTCATAGAGGATAGGTGAAAAAGATAGAACAGGGAAGAAGAACCCTTGATTCCTCAATTGCAACTTACAAAGAATCAGTAAAAAAATAATGATAGATATATCAAATTTGCCATAAATGTTTTGGGTTAGGAGCGGATAAGTCATTATAGTTTTTTATTTTTTTCCCAATCTCCTCCTAATATTTTAAAATGAGATGGATATGCTACTGAGGTTTCAAATTAAGACTGGATATATCACCGTCCGTTAAAAAACTAACGAAAAATATTAAAAAAAATAAGTTTTTAAATTTTAGGTTGAAAATGCAAAGTTTTAACAAATTTTAAAGATTTTTTGTAATTAGACTCTCTCTTTTTCTCGCTCTCTCGAATGCCGGCGATAATATTAGACAGCAAGATAGAGGGAGCCAGGAAGACAGCGATGGGGCTAGAGCGCCGATGATGGAAACAATGACAAGGTTGAAGCACTGATGGTAAAGATCAAACCCCCTTTTTGATAAAAATCTCAAAGATCCTGATATTTTTTGAAAGATGAATAATAACCCCAAAATTTTAAAATTTGCTTTTTTTTTTACCATTTTTGTTATTTTCTAACCGGCAATGGCATATTCGGCCAATTTTAAAACATTAGTGTGAGATTAAGTAAAAAAAATATAGTGGTATATCTGCTCCCTACCCAAAACATTAGAGGCAAATTTGATATTTTTGCCAAAAATAATAGTTCTAAGAAACCAAGAGTTGACGCACATTTGTCTAAAGTTTTTATTTTGAAGGTCAATCCGAGCATTTGGGCCCATCTTCTTAACGGCCAACTGCCAATCAACAACGGAGGTAACATTTCAGGAAAATAAGCATATATTCGGGAATAAATATAATTTGCCTACAATGCCATCTTACAAAAATTTGCCGAAAGAAATATATGTTGTCGGCAAGGTCAAAGACCAAATTGACATGCTGGTAGGACAGAACAAAACATGGGAACAACCTGGGGACACATCTCAATTTTCAAGCTGGTCACAAAATGTCAATCGGTTTCGCATAGGGATTGGCAAAATCGGACCCGACCCGATGACCTGGCCCAACCCATCTGAACCCAAGCCTGATTTGACCCGATTTGACTAAAAAGTCAACGACCTGAACCCGATATGAACCTGAACCCGATTAAAGGGAAACCCAAGAGAACCCGATTAAAGGGAAACCAAAATGACCCAAACCCGAAATGACCCGAGCCTGAATTGACCCGAACCCGAAATGACCCAAACCCGAGATTGACCTGACCTGAATCCGAGATGACCCGATAACTAAACTCGATAATACCCGATTTTAACCGTCACCCTAAACCTTAACTTTCTTCTTTCATTATTTTCCATATTAAGTCAGTCCTAAATATGGATATTTCCATATTTAGTAACTTCAATTTTTTGAAACTTTTATATTCAGTATGTCTTATATTTAGGAATGATGACTTACATTATTAGTAACTTCTATTTTTTGATACTTCCATATTTAGTAAGTCTTATATTTGGAGATGAGACTTTCATGTTAAGTAGTTTCATTTCTTTTTTTAAGATATTAATGTTTAATAATTTTCATATTTTGAGAAAGAATTTCCATATTTAATAACTTCTATTTTTTTAGGACTTCTATATATTGCATGTATCTTATTTGGGGAAAAAAACATTCATATTTAGTAAATCTCATATTTAGATTTTTCCAACAGAAGTAATTTTTATATTTAGTAAGTTTAATTATCTTAATAGGTAATTATTAAAATTACAACATTCATCCCTATACTTTTAAGTATAGTGCAATAAGGCACCTAAATTTTAAAAAAATTTATTTTAGTCACCCATAATAATTACAACATGGATCTTAAATTTTTGGAAATCTTTGCACTTTCACCCAAAATTTTTTAAATTTTACAATTTAGTCACTAATAATGAACTTGATTTGCATTTCGTTGTAATTTCAAAAACAAATTATTGAAACATAAGCATAACAAAATTGTCATTCTGTATACCTAAGTGATAGCTGGGTGAAGATCTGAATAATCTGTACAATGATAGTTAAAGGGTATGGATTTAGAAAAACAATCAAATATTACTAAGAATGTTAAATTACTTAAATATGTAATAAACTATAATGAAGAAGATTTTTATGAATATTTTAATTAAATATACTAAAAAATGAAAATTTAATTTAAATTAAATCACACAAAAAATTGAATTATTTGATTTAAATTTTTTAAAAAATTGAATAGATTCAATCGTTTTGACTTCACACCAGTAACCCATGTGAACACAAAGGTAGACCCGAATTTGACCCGAAAGTTGGCCTAAAGTTACCTGAGACTAAAATTGACATAACCTGAAGTGAATCCGAACCCAAATAAACCTGGCCTAACCCAACCTGAACCCGAAATCAACTCAACCTGAAATCAACCGGAACTCAAATGACCTGACCTGAACCTAAACCTGACCTGGACCTGAATTCATACTAACCCGACTAGACCCAAACCTGACCTGATCCACCCAATTGCCATCCCTAGTTTCGTATAATGATCGTATTTGGGGCAAAATGAGTCCATCATAAACCTACTTCTAGACTAGAATCATACGACGACTTTGATGCAATGCAAAGGGGTTTTAATCATGCTGAAACTTGTTTAGGTCCTCCTCCCTGTGGACCGATTCGTTGCAAGGTTGAAAAAGACCACCTCAATTGTAGAAAATGTGTTCACACTCACCTCAAATTTGTGGATCAACATTCTCGATAGCATTCTGGTCACGCACACCAAAAGAGCAAAAGGGATCATCTATTTCAAGTCTCCAAGACATTTGAATTCTGGATAGAATTGGGAAAAGGTGAAACATTTGTGTGATATTTTTACTTCTACTTTAAAATTTTTTTTGTATTTAAATGAAAAAAGATATAGTAAAAGTGAATATATCATTTGAGATGATATAAAATAGTAAATATTAGAAAGAATATGGAATTAAATGGAATACTAAAATCAAAGTAGGATGACACAAGATTGGCCCCACATACTAGGAAAGAAAGTCAAGAAAGGAACAATATTCCGCAAACCACACCATATGCTGCATTATCACCCTTGAATAATTAAATATTGCATCATAGGTACCAAAACTATGAGTAACGTGATTAGGGTATATTTTGAAAGATTATTGATAAGTACTCCCTCAGTCCCATAATAAATGAAATATTTATCTGGGTACAGAGATTAAGATGCATGTAATTTGTGTTATTTTTTTGTATGGTGAGAGTTTAAATTATGATTAAAAAAATATATTCTTTTTTGGGGTTTTGTATGGTGAGAGATTGAGTGGAGATTAAAAAAAAAATTATTGGGTTTTGTGTAATGAGAGTTTAAATATGGGTAAAATAGTAAATTGATTGTTTAAAATTTTTCAAAGGGGGAAACGTTTCAACCTTTTTGAGACATAAAAAAAATGAATACATTTCATCTAAATTGGGACGGATGGAGTAATTGTTAATAATTATTTGTGTAACCTGTATAGGAATTAAAACCCTGCACTATGAAAAAGCTGAAAATATAAAAATTTTCTTTTTTGCAAAAAATGGTGAAAAAAATGGAAAACTTACAATGACCTCCCTATGGTATGCTCTAATCTACAGTTTGCCCCCTCTATTTTTAAAAACCTACACTTTGCCCATTATGGTTTTTACACTGTCTAATAATAACTTATGGAACTGTATTTAAATTATATGCTATTCATCTTCCAATAATTTTAATCTCTCCAATATTTTTTTATAATTAATAGACATTTTAAATTATCAGTTTTCCTTTCTGTAAATGTATTTTTCTTTATATAAATACATATTAATATTTTTTAAAAGTCGGTTGGTTGTGAAAAAAATATCAAAAATCTTGAAATTACTAGAACATTATTATCAAATAATTTAAATTAAAATTTCAGAAGTTGTTGTCGGATACTGTAAAAAAAATAGGGGTAAAGTGTAGATTTTTGAAAATAGAGGAAGTAAAGTGTAGACTAGATCAAACCATAGAGAGGTTTTGTAATTTTCTTGAAAAAAAATTCACAAAAATTAATGAATCTCTAAGAGTATGATTTAAGTAATTACTAAGCAAATAAATTATTCACTTTTAAATGATATTAATTCTAAATAAACAAGAAAATAATGACTAAATGATTTTTTAGTAATTGATTCACCTCTCACAATGGAAATCTAAATAATATTTCTATAGTCCCACCAATATTTTTACCTTTTTTTTGTAGTCCCAAATTTTTACAATATTTCTATATTTAGCAACTTATTTTACTATATTACTATTTAAACTATCATTGTAATATTAATTTTTTTCAATTTTATTAATTTATGTATTAAAAACTAAGGGTAAAAGTGAAAATAATACACTCTACTTTCCACTTTTTTAATCTTCGAGCCAAATCAAATCCAAATAGAGTAAAATTGGTTGAACAAAGGAATTAATATGATTTTTTAGTCCTGTCAGAATAACAGTGTTAATTAGAATTAAAGTTCAAAAAATTATCAAACATAATTTTTTAACTTTTAACTTTAATAATTAATCGTACGTTATTAAATTATTTAAAACTGACAGTCGTCCTAAAATTTTTTTTCCGTAAACATCCTTTATTTTGATCCACACAATACATGTCGATGGATTCTGCGCAAAGGTCAACCAACTTATCCATGAACATGATTTTTTGTATAAGCAAATTTCTGGAAAATTGTACTCCATAAGAAAAAGGAAATAATAAGAACACTCTTTACACGTAATGATTATGTCATATCATCATTGATATATTGCAAAAATTTCCCTTAGGTTTTAAATAAATTACATATATTCCCCACACTTTTGAAAACCTACGTTTGACCCCAAATTGTAAGCTCCCCACTTTGTCCGTTATGCTTGTGGGTCAGACGTTTCTGATTAACCATGAACGTTCAAGAATCGAGCGAATAAACCCCAAAGATTCATCTCAGGCACCTCCAATCCAACTTTGCCTAAATACATAATATGTTTTTTAAACAAAAAGTAGTTTGTGATAGCTCGTATATTTATGTTTGTAATTAATATTAATATTTATTCTTAATAACTTATTATTTACAGTTAGGTAAAACATATAAGTATATTTTTTATGGAGAAATATATTTTAGTTATTTTTTTTAATTTTAAAAACTAATTCTCACCATATAAATGAAATTAAGGAATCAAGCCAAATGGTAATTAATTTTGTATAAACCTTTACAACCTATGAATCGAAAAATTAATAAAAAATAATTTTCACAAAAAATATGTTAAAATTTGGAAATTCTTTCAAAATAGTGTGCAATTTGAATAAATAAAAATAAAAATTTAATTTAGCATTAATAATTTTTTTTGTACACATAAGTATTCCATACGCAGTTATAGTAGAGAGTTGTTCCAGGAATTTCGGCGGGTTTTCTTAATTGGTATATGCCCAAGCCCACATTCTTTAGGGTCTTTGGCTGCTAAGCTGCTTCATTTCAATAAATACTTCCATGTATTTCTAATAATTCAAACCTTTAGTATTGCGGTATTGGGGTTAAAGTGTATATGACATTTACCAACTAAGTTAAGCTCATGGTGTATAACCGATAATCTCAACTACATAAAATATTGAGTCAAATACTTCATCTGAAAGAAAAAAAAAAAGGAATAAGCACCCAAAAAAACAAAATTTACAATAACTCTATATACTTTGGCATAACCTATAATTGCCCCTTACTTTTTCCATACTGTTTGATAGCAATTTTTTGAAATTCTAATATAAACTGTATGGTGGTCATCTTCCAATAATTTTAACCTCTCCAATATTCTTTTTATAGTTAATAAAAATTTTAAATTATCAATTTTTCTTATCTGTGAATGTGATTTCCTTCATATAAATGCAAATCAATATATTTTAATGTTAATTAACTATGAAAAATTATTAAAAACTTAAAATTATTGAAACATAATTACTAGATAATTTAAGTTTAAATTTTAGAAATCATTGTGAGATGGATAAAAAAGTAGATGATAAAGTGTAAGTTTTTTCAATAAAGAGAACAAAAATGTATGTTTGGTCAGACTGCGGGCTTTTATGTAATTTTCAGAATAAAAAAAAAGGATAGAAAAATGGAATAATTAAAAAAGTACTCTACCCCAGACTCCAAGGCTTTTCAGCCATCGGCCTTTAGCCGCCGCCTCCTCCTCCATCATCTTCCACCCGCCACTATCGTCGTCTTTCCTGTGATCCTGTCTCCAAACCTTCTCTCTCCCTCTCTCTCTCTCTGTCCTGTCTTCCTCCCCATCAAAGTTGAACCGTAGTAGCTGTGAACTCGGTTGAAATCAAGGAACTTGTCAACAGATTCGTAACCGATTCGACCTAAGCGGTGGCGGTTAGCGACGGAGAATGAAGGAGCAATTGAAGAATAAAGATGATTATAGTTGGCTTAACGATTTAATGCGCATAAAGATGATTCAGGACAAAGATGATACTAGTGGTTGGCAGAATCGGTTTTCTAACTTTTCTTTCTGAAAATCTGTTTGAAGTGTCGGTTGCTTGTGTGATTTTTCTTCAAAGATTTATTTGGTTCGTCTATGGATTTCCCAGTCATTGGCAAATAGTAAAGCCTCTATTTTCATTTGATGAAAGAGAGAGAGCTTTTGGTGAATTTCCCGCGGTTTGAGGTGGAAGGAAGACAGTGGCATGTTTTGCCTGTCGTGCACGAGCGCTAGTTTGTTAATGTGAAAGTTTAGGGGTCAGAGGTTCAAGACAAAAAAGACCAGTATCAAAGCTTGGTTTTGCCTTTTCTTTTTTTTTTGGGGGGGGGGGGGGGGGGGGGGGGGGTGGGGTTTAACCTTTAACGGACACTACAGACACAGAACTTATGAGTTGGATGATTTGATTATCTATCACGTCATTGAAAAATTAACAAAATTCTCTAAAGTTTGGCATAACCTATAATTTTGTCCCTTATTTTTTAAAAACATACACTTGCCCATCAGATGTTAATGATTCACAGTTATAAAAGAATAGAGAAAATGCTTAATTTTGTCCTCTTATCTTTCTTTCTTATAAACTTTGCCCCCAACTTCTTTCAGTGATTAACAAGAGCCCTAAGAGTCTTGCTGGAACACCAGGTCGACGGAGGATAGAAAACTGACCTATGAAAGTCAAAATCCTGTGAACCGAAATCGGCGATTGGATTGAACGAACGATGAAGACTCTTGTTGGAACTCCAGGTCAACGGAGGATAGAATTGACCCATCAGAGTCAAAATCCGGCGAAACCAAAATCAGTGATTGGATTTAACGATGAAGACCATTGCTCCACACTCTCTTCCCTTTCTTCTTCTTCTTCTTCTTCTTCTTCTTCTTCTTCTCTCGTTGCTCTTCTTTCTCTTTCCTTGCTCCTTCTTCCCCAGAAATCACGGCAGTCCGACGGTGAATCGATGAGCAGCCGACTGGGATCGGACAGCAACAATCTGTTCGCATCGGGTTTGTTTGCGTCGGGTCCCTTCGCAATTTCATACTGCCGCCTGAAACCCATACCCCAGATTTGCACCATCATCCTCGTATCCACACTCCCTAACCCTCTCCTCTGATTGAACAATTCCTCTTAGACCTCTCAGCTATCTCCCATCCAACCTTCATCCTTTCCTTCTAATCCATGGAGCTAGGAGATGAGGAAGTGAGATTCGACGGAGAAGTGAACGACTTTAAATCTTCAAAAGATGAAAGGTCTCTGCCTCACTCCGGTGATGGAGCTAGTTCTGGGTAATTTCTCTCTCTCTTCCCCATGTCTCCTTATTCAGAAAATGATAAACTTTTTAATGGCTTCGAATTAAGTAGACAAACACAATAATGACAAGACCCAGTCTTGGTTTAAGTCTCGGAATTACTGAGAGAAGTAGGTAAAGTTGTAGTCTCTGCTAAAGGTGAAAACGAGTCGAGCCGAGCCTGAACACCTCTAGGCTCGAAGCTCAGCTCGTTTAGGATTGGCTTGGCTCGAAGCTTAGCTCGAGTTTGACGAGCTCAAAAAAATGGGTTCAAAGCTTGGCTCGAAAAAGTTTGAATTTGGCTCGATAAGCTTGAAGCTCGAATCGAGCTCGATTTGAGAAACATGTTAAAGTTTTCATAACAAACAAAAACCAAAAAAATACCATACAACTTAATAATTTAGTCCAACTAAACATAAAGTTAACTAAGCATAATCCAAGTTCAATGATCAATAAACAAGGAAGTTCATAAATCATTCAAATTAACAAGTCAATTCAAAGTTTTCAAGTTCATTCCAAGACAGTGAAGATTAGCCCTCCTCATTTCTTGTCCAGCCAGCAATAGCATCTAAATCTCCTTCATGTCAAGTGAATACCTATAATGGTGATTCATGTACCAAAAACAAAATGTATACATTATTTTTATAAATCTTGTATATTAAAACAAAGAAGGAATCAAGATAGAAGATGGAATTTGTACAAAAAAAAATATGTACATTATTTCCACTGTCGAATTCTCTTCTAGTTACATGAAACACATTAAAACAAAAAAGGAATAAAAGAAAAAAAGAAATATAAGCACTGCATGAAGATAGAATATGGAATCAAGTTTTTTTAGCTGAAAACTTGCCACTTTGCTAATACGTCCATATGAGTCTTAAAAATGGATTGAAAAATTTGACAGGGATGGCTTCAACACTAGCATCATATTAATGGTCAAAAAAGGAAACTCCTGAAAAATCAAAACTTTAAATTAAGGTATAAACACCAATACAGTTCAAATTCTCTCTCTCTCTTTCTCTCTTTTTTCTTAGAGTTGCATGAGACTATGAGTACTGGCTGCTAGTCAATTCTACCATTTCAAGCTGAGAAAAAGAAGTCAAATTGAAAAATGGATTTGAAGGGGGCAAATAAGAAATAATGGGTCTGTTCTATCTGTTCTGTTTCATTCAACCCTTGAGATATAGTTGCGGCGCAAAACAAGATAGATAAGTGGAAAGCATACATCGAAGGGACTATCAACACACATCCTTTTTTTTTTTTTTTTGGGTGGGGGAGGATTGAAAAAAGAAGGCCAAAAAATACGTCCATATCATGCAGGAGTATATATTAAAAGTCTTAAAAATAAAAATAAAAGATGACAACTTCAGTTGTCAAGTTTTATATATGTTGATGGAGAAATGTAACAATGGGTTTGTGGAGGCATATGTACTCCTAAAAACAAGTACACAAGCAATCAAATCTGAAAGCTATTGTGTGCCTCAGCACTTCATGGTAGAACAAAATATGGTATGATGAAATTAGTTCACTCCCATAGTTAACCAATAATTTCAGTAGATTTGGAAGAAACATAGAACAATTCCATCTGAAATGGCATCACTAATTTCATCAATAATTGACAAACCAAAGCTACACACTACACTTAATTTTTTTTCCACAATAGGAGTATATATTTTTGGAAAAAGTACCTGCAAAATTCCTTCCTCCATCCAAAAATCCACACAAAACCTAGTGCACCTACCACTTCTAATCAAATGTAAAAAAAAATTTGGTTAACACCACCTCAATATGGCATTAGAACATGGGTAAATACTAAAAAGTCACCTTTCAGATATCACTCACATCTTGAATGACAAATTTTATCTCGGCCAAACCATCTTGGACAATTAGATTCAGAATATGTGCGCAACACCGCACATGAAACAATTTCCCACCACACAACAACTTCTTATTCACTTCTAAAAAATTTCCTTCAAATTTTTTATGGCAGAATCATTTGCTGAAGCATTATCAACTAAAATAGTATCAACTTTGTTCTCAATGGCCCACTCCTTCAAACACTTGAAATTTCCATCTGAAATGGCATCACCTGTATGAGGAGGAGGAATATAAACAAAATTCAATATCCATTTATTCAACTTCCATTCAAATTCAACAAAATGGGTAGTGATAGCCATGTACCCGATTTTTTGGTTCTTTGACTTCCATAAGTCTGTTGTCAAACTAATTTTTGAAGTTTTCCTTAGCATGACCTTCACCTTTTTCTTTTCAAGCTCATATATCTTCATGCAATCACTTTTCAAAGTAGCACGGGCAATTTTTTCAAATTGGGGGATTACAACTTTCATCATAAAGTTAAACACTTCCTTATCTACAACTGAGAATGGATGCTCATGCATCAACACCCAATAACAAATGGCTTCCCTTATCTTCATAGGATCATATTTTCCATCTACTATAGCTGAGGCAAGGGCCGGAATGTTAACACTAACCTTTGTATCACTGGGTTAAAAATTAAGAAGCCCTTGCTTCTTTAGATGAAGCTTCCTTTTAATACAACTACTCATATAGTGGCCAAGATGTGATGTGGTTCCACTCTTCTGCCAAGAGTAAGTTAAACCACAAAAATTTCATTTAACTGATGTCAACCCTTTCACATCTGTAGCTTTTGTAAATACTGTCCAAATTTTGGATTTCATGGCCTTTTTCTTTTTATCAAGTGCTCCATCAGAACCCTCACCCTTATTACTCTGCTGGTCATTTCCATCAATACTTGCTTCTTCTTCAAAAATATTAGCCATTTCCTTTATATGAGCTTGATCAGTATCTATTGTCGTATCAATGTCATCAACATCTTGCATAAAAGTTAATGAGTTTGACTCTTCAATAGATGGATACCAACTAGCTGAAGATGACATTTTGGGCTACTAAATTGAGCTAATGCAAGTTGCAATAAGATAAGACTTAAATTCAGCAAAACACGAGATAAGAGAACAACAACCAAATTCCAAATGAATCCATTTATGCACTATGAGACTAAACAAGCAAATTCCGAATGGGTAGTGAGATAAGAGAATAACAACAGCCACTAGAAGTCTTCATGTAAAACATACATATAAGAACAAATGATCATCTTCCCAAATCCATTAGAGGCAGAAAGGTATATGGTTAATCATTATAAGCACTCCTGTGCACCTGAGCACAAAAAAATACCAACACTTTTGATTATGACAGCATTTTGCTTCCATTGAGAACTAACTAATGTACAAATAGCAAAAGGCAATAGCATGAAAAGAAAGAAGGAAGACAAAACTAAACAATGGTAAAACATTTACATATAATTGAAAGCCTATGACTTCTCCTACTGAACCATAATTTTTCTAATAAATAAATGAGCCTTCCTAAAACAGAAATGAAGATTAAAAATTACCAACTCATAAAGATGGAAGCACTGATATTGTAAGTTAGAACACAAGCTATGAAAGAACTCTACAGAAACTAAAATGCATACCTTCAACACTGATGTTCTATGCAGGAACAAACAGGCAACTGTAAGAAGGACACATACCTGTTGCAAGGACCCCAGCTGTTACAAGTATTTTTCCACTTAGCTGATCACAACAGAGCTGTAGAACAAACACAAAAAAATTACCGAGTTTTGTTTATTTAATGTTACTAATTGGTGTGGTAAAGCAAACAAAAATTTTATACCTTTTAGTTTCAGACTTTCAGTAGAATGACACTAAACAAGAACCGGACAAAAGCCCTAGAATTGTGGAAGCAATAATTAAAAAAGGATGGGCTGGTTACTAACCGAATTGCCGATTTCCAAGCTTTCAGCAGGTGCTCGAATGGTTAATCGTCAATTTATAGTAGTGGCCAAAATGAAAAGGTGATGGGTTGTATTTGTAGCTCGAACGAAGAGGTATTTTGGGGCTAATCGCCGATTTATAGTAGGAGCTCAATCGTCAATGTTTATGAATGTGGCTGCCGGCCAGTAGGAGCTACGGTGTTGGCCCTGGCGAGTGGGTGTGCAAGGTGCAGCGATGGGCTGGAGATGGCGGTGGGATAAGGGTTCACCGGAATGTCGGGAGTTTGACGCGAAAAGTCAAGACGCAGGGCAAGGTTCACCGGAATGTCGGGCTTGAGTCGTGACTCAAGAAGCGAAGGGCACAAGAACTTTGGTCTGGTGGCAAGTCTGGCGACTGGCGTGTGTGCTCCATGTAGGACTTTTAGGAATTAGGTAACAGGATTAGGATTTAGGGGTAAGTAAATTATATTATATTATTTTTTTTACTAGGCTTGTTGGTATTCAAGTCGAACACTGTCCGGCTCGAAGCTTGGCTCTTTAAATATTCGAGCTTATCTAACAGCTCAAAGCTCAATTCGAGGGTCGTTAAGCTCAGCTTGAAAAGAGAAAAATCGAGCTCGAGCCTGAACCGTTTGATAAGCGGCTTGGCTCGTTTCCACCCTTAGTCTCTGTATGAACCGTGAGGTATTGAAGCTTGTTTTGGTTGATGCGCCCTTTCTCTATCTTCTTGATGACATCAAGAGTGATCACAGCCCGTGAGGGATCAAAGTCATTGGTCAGATTTGGCTAATTCCGATCAAAGTCATCCAACCACATTGACTTTTCTCTCATGCTAAAACTCTAATACAATAAGTTTTTTTATAGGTCACACATAAACCCATATCATATCAAAATAGGAAAATTAAATCCCAAACAAATAAGAAAATTAAAACCAAATCCAAAACAAAAACATAAGCCCCATTCTAAACAAACTAAAATTTTTAAGCTTATTGGATTTGAGCCAACTATAAGTGTAACCTAGTGGATACATTAAAACTAGCAATCGCATTCGCATCACTTCCCTTCCCGTCACCATTCTCTCCTGATCAGATTACAAATCCTCCAATTCTCTCAACCTCCCTCCCTCCCTCCCTCTCTCCAACAATTCGACAGTACAGTTACTTTAGGCACTGCTTGGCGCGGCGGAATTTCTTGGTTCTGCTGCCGATAAGTAGGTCGTCTACTGCTGGGGTTCGCTTGCCCGATCGTTGAGGAAGGAATAAAGAATTGATCAGAAGAAATGGGGAGACTGTTCTTGATCAATCTGGAAGGGAACGTGTACAGTTGCAAGCATTGCCGTACCCATCTTGCCACCGCTGACGACCTTATTTCCAAGGTACGTTCGCACTTAATTAATTAAGCTTTCTTGATCGATCTTAGTCCTAATTTATCTTTCTCAATCTACCTCCCCTTGCTAATATTGCATTTGAATATTTTTAGTTATTAATTCTTTACGCTTGCTCAGGCAAAAATTCTTTGTGTATATTCTTTTGTATGAATTAATGGATCAGTTCGTGCCAATTGGTTAGAATTAATATGATTGGACTTTGGTTCTGGGGATATTGGAGGAGAAAGATTATGTAGCTTGTCGTAAGTACGACCTCGCCTGTGAGTTGGTTTGATTTACATATATAGCAGGAATGTTGGTGGCGGAGTTATCTTACGTTTGAGTTATAATTTCATTGATATGGGCTGCTGGTTAGGGGCGGTCATGGATATATAACTTAATTGTTTTCCATTTATCCAGTTGCAAGCATGTCCTTATTAGTTTAATTAACTGGACAATTTCTCCTGCATGATATATAGTATATAATTTAACCATGAATGTTTCAGTCTTTTCACGGGAGACATGGCGAGGCTTATCTCTTTGATAAAGTGTGAGTACCTGATTGGCCTTAATTTCAATACTTTGTAACTAATTGCATCTTATCAATGTATATGTATAGCTAGCTAGGTCGCTTAGAATATGCATGTGGTTTATATTGCTGCTGGCCTTAATTTTTTTACTTCAATATATATGTGATGAGACTTGAGAGATTATTCATGTCGAAGGAAGAATGGAAAGGACTTTCAAATTAATTAAGGAGCTAGCTAGGTTACACTTATATTTGGCAAATGATCAGAAAGAATTAAGTTGAGGAGCTAGCTAGGTAAAGGAGGGGGCCTTAGTGGTGTGGGGGTGGGAAGTCTCCAAGCTTTTAGCCATGATCTTATTAATTAATTACTATGTAAGACTACTTATAATGCACATTTATTTACATGCATGTATATAATATAGAGCGAACAAAACGGTGGGAGAGAAGAAGGAGCAGAGGATGTTGACTGGATTGCACACTATAGGTGAAATTTTTTGTGTTCATTGCGGCTCCATTGTTGGTTGGAAATATGTGAGTTACCAAGCTTAATTATGTTTCACTACTACACCTAGCTAGCCCATCTTCCTCTTCTTCCCCTCTCCATGTTCCTACACGTACGTCCTCATTCCCCAAGCCCGTTGTCCTAGCTAGTATCTATTGGAAGGAAAGAAGGAAAAAAAAAAAACCCAACTGATCTTTGCGATTAATCACAGGAGACTGTTCATGTGACGAGTCAGATGTACAAGGAAGGGAAATTCGTTCTTGAAATGTGAGACGATTAATCTATCTAATTAATACTAACTAGCTATATGGTACGTTTCTGTTACATATATTATATATATGTTGTTTTTGTAGGTTCAAGGTGCTGGGTCCTGAAGCTGAAGATAGTAGTCAAGTGGTCAGTCATGATCATACGCAAGTTTTTGCCAGTGCCGATGCCAGTTCAAATGCAGCAAGTGATGATGCCGCTGATGCTTAATTTTTCCTCTTTAATTTTCTTTTTTTCCTACTTCAATTATACATTCCCCGCTCTTGCTGATACATCTTATGCTTCGACTAGATGTATATCATATCGGTATATCTTCAATGATTTGGAAATTATGGATTTTAACGGAAAAATCAATTTGGTACCATATTGAAGCAATGGCCACATAGCCTAGGCTCGATGATGGTAATTTATCCTATAATGTGTGTATGTGTATGTGATAGATGATCTTATGGATCGTTTCACTTGTGCATTCCCCTCAAACTTCCTCCTCATTGAATCCCAGATTTGTTTGGATGTTTTCTTTTCTAGAATGGTTTCAAGTATAGTTTTATCTATCGCTTGGAACAAATAATTCTTTACCTTTAAATCCTTGAGCTTTAATTCATCAAGCCTCTTTTGCTGTGTTTCTATGTGAACTTCACCTTCTGCTGGTTCCACATATCCATTCTCCACCAAGTTCCAATATTCTTTGGATCTCAAGAAATTCTCCATCAACATACTCCAATGATTGTAGTGGCCATCGAACCGCGGTATGGCTGGCTGGACAAAACTTCCATTGTTCTCACTTGCCATCTCTCTTTCTCGGTTGAAATGTCACTCAAAAGTCTGCTGCTCTGTTATCAAACATAGTGGTTGGTCTGATACCAGTTTGTTAAGATTATTTGATCAACAAAATGAGCAAAAGATCAAACTTGCAAAACAAACCAAAGAACAACCACTTTATTGATCAAGAGAATTTGTCTTTAAATAGCCTAATACATAAGAATCCTATATAGAATAAAATAAGTAGGTAAATCCTGATAAAGGAAGTAGTCCTAGACCTATTCTTCTAGGCTTAATGCATGCGTGTAAGTGAACTAAACGAACTTATATTGGAACTTAAGAACTAGAGTCCTATATGAAGTATTACTCTTCACATTTTTCTTCATTAAGAGTAGCAAAGCACAACAGATTTCAAGAAATAAATCGACAAAGCTTACAGCTACAAACAATATTATTATATACTACTTCGGCCATTTGGTGCTCTGCTCTGCCCTTATGGGATATAAGTAGATTGGTAAATATAAGTAGATAGGTATTTGTTTCGGATTTAGCCGTCCGATGCTTGTACCCTGTTGATTTATGGCTAAAATTCATTTTGTTCCCCTGATCTTTGTTGAATCAGACACTTCATACTTTGAACTCGGGACTCATTCCTCAAACCATGAAAATTACTGGAATAGTTCGCCCCTAATCGGAACACTTTTGCCTATTTGATGGCTGAAAGGTGTCTCATTTTCACACATACACTACACTACATCTATTAAGACCAAAGCATATTTATAATTCATCGTTAATTAGTACTATTATCTATCCTCTTGGCTCTAACTCTAACATAAGTTCCTTGAATTTGTAATCTTGAAGGAGATAGATTATACAAGGTTTGCTGATCAAAAAGACAATTTTGTTTGGTTCAAAGCAGTGCATGATATGAATCTGTCTGCTCTAGAGCAGTGGCTATGGTATTTCTTTATTTTTTATTTCGTTGAAATTTTATTGGTTTAATCAATTGCATAATTTACAGTACTTTATGAACTTAGGATATTATAACAGTTACGCTCCTTATGTTTAAAAATCTACACTTTCTTCTTATATATTTTTTTTGAAATCCTAATTTAAACTATCAGGTATATGTAATAGTAATTTTGATTTGTCCAGTCTTTTCTTTACTTTTAATAGATATTTTAAATTATCAATTTTTCCTCTCTAAAGTATTAAACAATATTTTTTAAATGATAATTAGCTGTAAAAGACCAACCAAAACTTTAAATCATTAGAATATAGTTACTTGAGAGTCTATATTAAGATTTTAGAATTAGAAGTTGCATGATACGTTATAACGGTAAAATATCCTAATTAATTTTATCTAGCTTTTAGTAAACGGTGCATGCATGGCTCAACTTTTTTTTTTCTCCATAAAAGAAAAAGATTAGAATTCAAGTGAAACAAAATGAAAATATTCAGCAATGAAGTTTTTCATTTTTCAAAAAGTGAAATTCTTACGGGTAAAGAAAGAAGCAGATAGAGAAAGAAACAAGAAACAAGAAATGCAATGGTAATGGAATGGAGCCAAATTGTGGTGGAATTTGTTGGAAAAAATTTCCCAATCACCCATCACATGTAGCGGAGTAACAAACATGATCAAATAAATACACATAAATTTAATATGTTTCGGCTCTTAACTACCCTACATCCACGGATGAGAGGAATCTACTCGAACAAAATATAGAGATTACAGTAGAGGTATCCCTTTAGTGTTCACGCTGGCATATGGATTCCCTACACACTACTGATAACCCTAATATTTTGCTCTCACACAATTATAAGATATATAAGTTATGAGAAATTGCAAAATGCTTTTTGTCCTAGTTCTCTCTAGCCTTCAGACCTCTTCTCCTTCTTGAAATCTTCACATCTTGTGTCTTTACCATATTGACTTTTCTTTCATGCTAAAACTCTAATACAACAAGTTTTTTTATAGGTCACACACAAACCCAAATCATATTAAAATAGGAAAGCTAAATCCAAAAAAAATAGGAAAATTAAAACCAAATCCAAAAGATAAAAATAAACCCAATTCTAAACAAACTAAAATTTGTAAGTTTATTGGATCTGAGCCAACTATAAGTGTAACCTAGCGGAGACGTTAACACATGCATTCGCGTTCGCATTCGCATCACTTCCCTTCCCGTCACCATTCTCTCCTGATCTGATTACAAATCCTCCAATTCTCTCAACCTCCCCCCCTCCCTCCCTCTCTCTCTCCAACAATTCGACAGTACAGTTACTTTAGGCGCTGCCGGGCGCGGCGGAATTTCTTGGTTCTGCTGCCGATAAGTAGGTCGTCTACTGCTGGGGTTCGCTTGCTCGATCGTTGAGGAAGGAATAAAGAATTGATCAGAAGAAATGGGGAGACTGTTCTTGATCAATCTGGAAGGGAACGTGTACAGTTGCAAGCATTGCCGTACCCATCTTGCCACCGCTGACGACGTTATTTCCAAGGTAAGTTCGCACTTAATTAATTAAGCTTTCTTGATCGATCTTAGTCCTAATTTATCTTTCTCAATCTACCTCCCCTTGCTAATATTGCATTTGAATATTTTTAGTTATTAATTCTTTACGCTTGCTCAGGCAATAATCTTTGTGTATATTCTTTTGTATGAATTAAAGGATCAGTTCGTGCCAATTGGTTAGAATTAATATGATTGTACTTTGGTTCTGGGGATATTGGAGGAGAAAGATTTTGCAGCTTGTCGTACGTACGACGTCGTCTGTGAGTTGGTTTGATTTACATATATAGCAGGAATGTTGGTGGCGGAGTTATCTTACGTTTGAGTTATAATTTCATTGATATGGGCTGCTGGTTAGGGGCGGTCATGGATATATAACTTAATTGTTTTCCATTTATCCAGTTGCAAGCATGTCCTTATTAGTTTAATTAACTGGACAATTTCTCCTGCATGATATATAGTATATAATTTAACCATGAATGTTTCAGTCTTTTCACGGGAGACATGGCGAGGCTTATCTCTTTGATAAAGTGTGAGTACCTGATTGGCCTTAATTTCAATACTTTGTAACTAATTGCATCTTATCATTGTATATGTATAGCTAGCTAGGTCGCTTAGAATATGCATGTGGTTTATATTGCTGCTGGCCTTAATTTTTTGCCTTCAATGTATATGTGATGAGACTTGAGAGATTATTCATGTAGAAGGGAGAATGGAAAGGACGAGTTTTTTCAAATTATTTAAGGAGCTAGCTAGGTTACACTTATATTTGGCAGATGATCAGAAAGAATTAAGTTGAGGAGCTAGCTAGGTAAAGGAGGGGGCCTGAGTGGTGTGAGGGTGGGAAGTCTCCAAGCTTTTAGCCATGATCTTATTAATTAATTACTATGTAAGACTACTTATAATGCACATTTATTTACTTTCATGTATATAATATAGAGCGAACATAACAGTGGGAGAGAAGAAGGAACAGAGGATGTTGACTGGATTGTACACTATAGGCGAAATTTTTTGTGTTCGTTGCGGCTCCATTGTTCGTTGGAAATATGTGAGTCACCAAGCTTAATTATGTTTCACTACTACACCTAGCTAGCCCACCTTCTTTTTCTTCCCCTCTCCATGTTCCTACACGTACGTCCTCATTCCCCAAGCCCGTCGTCCTAGCTAGTATCTGTTGGAAGGAAAGAAGGAAAAAAAAAATAATCCAACTGATTTTTGCGATTAATCACAGGAGGCTGTTCATGTGGTGAGTCAAATGTACAAGGAAGGGAAATTCGTTCTTGAAATGTGAGACGATCAATCTATCTAATTAATACTAACTAGCTATATGGTACGTTTCTATTACATATATTATATATATGTTGCTTTTGCAGGTTCAAGGTGCTGGGTCCTGAAGCTGAAGATAGTAACCAAGAGGTCGGTCATGATCATACGCAAGTTGGTGCCAGTGCCGATGCCGGTTCAAATGCAGCAAGTGATGATGCAGCTGATGTTTAATTTTTCCTCTTTTCTTTCTACTTCAATTAAACATTCCCCGCTCTTGCTGATACATCTTATCCTTCGACTAGATCTATATCACAATATCGGTATATCTTCAATGATTTGGAAATTATGGATTTTAACGGCAAAATCAATTTGGTACCATATTAAAGCAATGGCTACATAGCCTAGGCTCTATGATGGTAATTTATCCTATAATGTGTGTAAGTGTATGTGATAGATAATCTTATAGTCTTTTAATTTCATTTTTGTTTCAAAATTTTCAGTAGACATGATATATATATATATATATATATATATATATATATATATAATAATTTTTTAAACAAAAAATAATTGTAAATGGGCAAAAAAAATGTGTGTTGGTTATCATGGGATGCATGGTGGAGCATATTTCTTTACATAAAAATTGAAAAACAATCGCCTACGATGTGTATGAACATTGTTAAACAAATAAACCAAGTGCTAAATGCAACCTTTCATTGGAACCGTTACCTACCCTTCTATAAAGTTTTCCCAATAAAATTGAAATCAGTTGTGGCTTTTTATTATCCTTAACACCTACTCCTCTTTTTTTCCTTTTTTTTTTTTTTTTTTGCAAATTACCAGTGATGAAAGCGCAGAAAGCGGAAAAGAAAATTTTGAATAATCCTTTAAAAAATTTGGAATAACCAGAAAAAGAAACAAATAAAGGAAAAGAGGGAAAAAGATCCCTCACCTTACCATAAATGGCATTTCAAGTACTAGAGTTACAAGACTCATAAGAGCGCTTGTTATAAAATCTGCCGCAGCATTTGAATTTCCAAGAGCCAAAATAAGCTCAATCAACAACGGGACGGACACAACTTTCTTGTTTTCTTCGTTCTCTTTTTGTTTGAATTTCTAAATCTCCAGAGATCACCAGAAGTCTCCAGTAGAAATGTGTGGCGAAAGAGACAGACGAGGAGCTTATGCTTTTCCTCGAGATACGAAGAAGAGAGAAAGAGAATGCTAAGACGGAGCCTCTTCAGAACTCGGATGCCTCTTTAGGCACATACTTGCTTCATTCTCCGTTTTCTTCTAAGTGCTGGTTCGAGAAGCGATTTTTCAGTCGATTGTTGCCTGATTCTATAGGACCTAACGACGGCAGATTTTCACCGCTGTTTGACCTGTTGTCAGCGATGCCGCCGCGGAGGATGGCTATGATAATTTTCTGAACTCGGAGAATAATAAGTCCGACTACGAGTGGTAATGCTTTTGCAGTCTCTCTGTTTCCATTTCTTTTCAACGGTGTTGCGTGAATTGTTAAGTAGTGTTTTCCCTATGTTAATTTCATGATGAAATGATTATTAGTTCTCTCGTGATCGCTCGTAGCTTAAGATTTCCAGCAAGCGAGATTAGAGTTTGATGTTACAGATAAAGACAGGCGTTATTTGATAGTGGAGTTGGGAATGGAATAATTGAATTTGAACTGTTCGAGTTCCATGGGCAAGTATTTGACAGCTCAGTACCTCTTAACTCGTAGATTCACTAGTCTCGAGAGTAGATGGACTTGAGCTAGTGTTGATCCTTCTATAGTTTTTCGTTTATCATTTGCCATTTGAATGTGATCTCTCAAACTGTTGTTTGGTGGCTTCAAATTATATCTTTATTCATCTGTGTCCAGGTTGCTGACTCCACCTGTCACAACACTCCTTTCATCTTTGGAAAAGGAGTCTATGATGAACCAGATTGCAGTGCCTAACTCACGTCCTACTGCTTTGAAACCTAGGGTAAGAACTTTAATTTATTGGGTTTTGGCTCAGTGCTGAGACCTGATGCTTCTTTGTCACTATAACTCCTTGATAAGATTAAAGCAGACTGAGTATCTTTATGTTGTTTTTTTATTTTTTTTGTGGTTATAGCTAGATTTTTTTGCTTGTCTTTGGATGTGACATCCCATACAATTGTGTTGGGGTTTTTGGTTGCAGCTACTGGAAAATCTCATAGAAGAACCCGCTTCAAAGAGCACCTTAGTTCCAAAACGTCCAACTTCACTGTCTAGACAGAATTCTTTTGATACTAGCAATGGGCGTCCATCATCAACTGGTGAGCCAAAATCTTCAAGTAGGTTTGCAACACCTAGTGTGGGAGGTCCACACTACCGGCAGTAGTCAAGCCTGCAACACCTGGTGGGATTTAGCTGTCCGATGCTTGTACCTTATTGATTTACGGCTAAAATTCATCTTGTACCCCTAATATTTGTTGAATGAGACACTTCATATTTGGTGGCTGACCAAATCAGTGAATCAAACAGCAAAGTGTCTCATTTTCATACAGACACTATACTACATCTATTAAGGCCAGAGCATATTTATAATTGGTTTGGTCGTTAATTAGTACTATTATATATCCTCTTGGCATTAACTCTATCATAAGTTCCACGAATTTGTAATCTTGAAGGAGGTAGCTTAGGTAAGGTTTATTGATCGATCAAAGAGATAATTTAGTCTAGCTCAAAGTAGTGCATGATATGAATTTGTCTGCTCTAAAGCAGTGGCTTTGATATTTCTTTAATCTTTATTTGGTTGAAATTTTATTGGTTTAATTAATTACGTAATTTTCAGCACCCTATGAACTTACGATAATATAACAGTTACACTTCCTAAGTTTAAAAAGCTACACGTTCTTTTTTTTTTTTTTTTTTGAAATCCTAATTTAAACTGTCAAGTATATATATTGGTAATTTTGAAATGTCTAGTGTTTTCCTTACATTTAATAAGGATTTTAAATTATCAATTTTTTCTATCTAAAATGTTAAATAATATTTTTTAAATGATAATTAGCTGTAAAGAGCCAACCGAACAACTTCAAATCATTAGAATATAGTTACTTGAAAGTTTGAATTAAGATTTTAGAAGTTACAGGATACGTTATAATGGTAAAATATCCTAATCATTATAATGGATTGAGCCGTTGGAAACCATCTCATTGGGTATTTCAAAAAATTTAATTTTGTTGGAAATTTCTAACACGAAGCCATTGGAAATTCTGGCAAGGCAGTTGGAAATTTCACTTTGAAAATTTTACAATTTTCAAAAATAAAGTAGTGTTTTGAAAATATTTTGTTATAAATGATGATGATGATGATGATGATGATAGTAATATATATATGTACATATATATCTATACACATTATTAGAAATAAAAATAATTATAATATATATATTTACATTACATTGACATATATATATATATCATTTTTATTATACAATTTTAGAAATTAAAGTATTATTATTATTATTATAAATATAATAATATATATTATAATTTATTATATTGTATGTTTCATATATTATAATATATGTATGTATCATAACGTACTATATATAATAATATGTATTTAAAATATATTATTATCATATATTATTATTTATCATATGTATCACAATGTATCATATATAATAATATATATTTAAAATATATCATACATATCATAATGTATAATAATAATAATAACAATAATAATAATAATAATAATAATAATAATAATATATAATAATATATATTTTATATCTAAAATATATTATTAGGTCTATATATATATATTTAGTTGATTTTAGTATATTTTATTTTAGTAATATTACAGAATTTTAGTAGATACATTTTTTGTAAATATAAAATATAAATTTTGGTTTTAGTAAATAGGAAATATAATTTTAGTAAGCATAAATTTAGTAATTATATAAAAATATAAATTTAGTAATTAAATTTGTTTTTAATACTAAAAAAAATAAATTTTATAATTTTATAAAATATATTTTCAGTTATTATCAATAATTTTTTTTATAATTTTTTTGAAACAAGTTTCTAACGGCTAAATTTCCATCAGTTTGAGCTGTTGGCAATTTTCTATTGGCCTAAGCCGTTGGATATTTCCAACAGCCTGGCCATTGGAAAAAGGTTAAGCTTCTAGAAACACTCCTATATGTTAAGGTTGTTGGAAATTTTTAATGACCCAATTTCCAATGCAATGGTCATTGGAAATACCAATGGCCAATCATTGTGCCATTGGAAAATTTTTGTTCTAACGCGTTGTTTACCAATGGCCATGTTTCCAGCGGCCTTGTGTTGGAAACATGAATTTTCCAATTCGAGGCTATTAGAAATTTGAATTTTTTTAGTAGTGGCAGCTGCAACCAAAAACCCAACGTAATTTTATGGGATGTCACATCCAAAGACAAGCAAAAAAAATCTAGCTATAACCACAAAAAATAAAAAAACAACACAAAGATAGTCAGCCTGCTTTAATCTTTTCAAGGAGTTACAGTGACAAAGAAGCATCAAGTCTCAGCACTGACATCTCATGGAGGAACTAGCTTCAAAGAGCATCTTAGTTCCAAAACATCCGACTTCACTGTCTAGACAGAATTCTTCTGATACTAACAATGGGCATCCATCATCAATAGGTGAGCCAAAATCTTCAAGTAGGTCTACAACACCTGGTGGGAGGTTCACACTACTAGCAGCAGTCAAGCATGCAACACCTTGTAGGATTTAGCCATCCGATGCTTGTACCCTGTTGATTTATGGCTTAAATTCATTTTGTACCCCTGATAATTGTTGAATGAGACACTTCATATTTGATGGCTGGCCAAATCGGTGAATCAAGGAGCAAAGTGTCTCATTTTCATACGTACACTATACTACATCTATTAAGGCCAAATCTTATTTATAATTGGTTTGGTTGTTAATTAGTACTATTATATATCCTCTTGGCGCTAACTCTATCATAAGTTCCGCGAATTTGTAATCTTGAAGAAGGTAGCTTAGATAAGGTTTGCTGATCGATCAAAGAGATAATTCTGTCTGGTTCAAAGTAGTGCATGATATGAACTTGTCTGCTCTAGAGTAGTGGCTCTGATATTTCTTTAATCTTTATTTGGTTGAAATTTTATTGGTTCAATTAATTATGTAATTTATAGTACCCTATGAACTTAGGATAATATAAGAGTTACACTCCTTATGTTTAAAAATCTATAAGTTCTTTTTAATTTTTTTTTCTTTTGAAATTCTAATTTAAACTGTTAAGTATATATATTGATAATTTTGATATGTCCAGTGTTTTCCTTACATTTAATAGGTATTTTAAATTATCAATTTTTCATCTCTAAAATGTTAAACAATTTTTTTAAAATGATAATTAGTTGTAAGGGACCAACTGAACAACTTCAAATCATTAGAATATAGTTACTTGAAAGTCTGATGAGCTAAGATTTTAGAAGTTGCATAATAGTTATAACGGAAAAAAATCCTAATTAATTGTATCTATCTTTTAGTAAACTGTGCATGCATGGCTCAACCTTTTTTTTTTCCTCCATAAAAGAAAAAGATCAGAATTCAGGCTTCTCCAAAAAAGAAAAAGATCAGAATTCAATTCAGGCGAAACAAAATGAAAATATTCAGCGATGAAGTTTTTGGTTTTTCGAAAACTGAAATTCTTACGGGTAAAGAAGAAGCAGATACAGAAAGAAACAAGAAACAAGAAATGCAATGGAAATGGAATGGAGCCAAATTGTGATGTAATTCATCTTGATCTTAATCTTAAGCTGGATGACTAGATCGGCGTTGGTATATATACGATTTATGGAGACGTTAAAACTAGCAATCGCATTCGCATCACTTCCCTTCCCGTCACCACTCTCTCCTGATCACATTACAAATCCACCAATTCTCTGTCCCTCCCTCCCGCCCTGCCTCTCTCTCTCTCTCTCTCTCTCTCTCTCTAACAATTCGACGGTACACTTACTTTAGGCACTGCCGGGCGTAGCGGAGTTCTTGGTTCTGCTGCCAATAAGATCATTAATTTCCAGTTACTTGCAACCGTACGTAGGTCGTCTACTGCTGGGGTTCGCTTGCTCGATCGTTGAGGAAGAAGTCAAGAATTGATCAGAAGAAATGGGGAGAGTTTTCTTGATCAATCTGGAAGGGAACGTTCAGTTGCAAGCATTGCCGTACCCATCTTGCCACTGCCAACTGCATTATTTCCACGGTACGTTCGTACGTAATTAAGCTTTCTTGATCGATCTTAATCCTTCATCTTTCTCAATCTACCTCCCCTTGCTAATATTGCCTTTGAATATTTTTAGCTATTAATTCTTTACTCTCGCGCTCAGGCAATAATCTTTGTGTATATTCTTTAGTATGGATTGGATCAGTTCGTGCCAATTGGTTAGAATTAATATGATTGTACTTTGCTTATGGGGATATTGGAGGAGAAAGATTTTGTAGCTTGCCGTACGTACCACGTCGTATGTGAGTTGGTTTGATTTACGTATATAGCAGGAATGTTGGTGGCGGAGTTATCTTACGTTTGAGTTATAATTTCATTGATATGGGCTGCTGGTTAGGGGCGGTCATGGATATATAACTTAATTGTCTTCCATTGATCCAGTTGCAAGCATGTCCTTATTAGTTTAATTAACTGGACAATTTCTCCTGCATGATATGTAGTATATAATTTAACCATGAATGTTTCAGTCTTTTCTCAGGAGACATGGCGAGGCTTATCTCTTTGATAAAGTGTGAGTACCTGATTGGCCTTAATTTCAATAATTTGTAACTAATTGCATCTTATCAATGTATATGTATAGCTAGCTAGGTCGCTTAGAATATGCATGTGGTTTATATTGCTGCTGGCCTTGGTTTTTTGACTTCAATATGTGTGTGATGAGACTTGAGAGATTATTCATGTAGAAGGAAGAATGGAAAGGACGATATTTCAAATTAATTAAGGAGCTAGCTAGGTTACACTTATATTTGGCAGATGATCAGAAAGAATTAAGTTGAGGAGCTAGCTAGGTAAAGGAGGGGGCCTTAGTGGTGTGGGGGTGGGAAGTCTCCAAGCTTTTAGCCATTATCTTATTAATTAATTACTATGTAAGACTACTTATAATGCACATTCATTTACATGCATGTATATAATATAGAGTGAACATAATGGTGGGAGAGAAGAAGGAACAGAGGTTGTTGATTGGATCGCATACTATAGGTGACATTTTTTGTGTTCGTTGCGGTTCCATTGTTAGTTGGAAATATGTGAGTTACCAAGCTTAATTATGTTTCGCAGCTACACCTAGCTAGCCCACCTTCCCTTTTTTACCCTGTCCATGTTCCTCAAGCCCGTCGTCCTAGCTAGCATTTGTTGGAAGGAAAGAAGAAAAAACAAAAAAAGATGATTTTCCCTCACTTATAACACCCAACTGATCTTTGTGATTAATTATAGGAGGCTGTTCATGTGGAGAATCAGGAGTTCATAGGAGAGATATTCGCTCTTGAAATGTAAGATGATCAATCTATCTAATTAATACTAGCTAGCTATATAGTATGTTTGTGTTATACACACACACACACACACACACACACACACAAATAGATATATATATATATATATATATATATATTGTTTGGGCAGGTTCATGAAAGATTTATTATGTTCATCAAAGTCAACTTAAACTTTATTATTATCTCCTGCTGTGATAAACCCATAGAGCTATATTATATATGGATTGATGGATGATGGAGATCATGCCACATGAGACTTGATTCATCTTTATAGTTCTTTAAAAGGTGCTCACAATCTATGAGTATATACATGGGTTAATTACTCATAAAAGATTGCACACATGACATTACTATATGAGATAGAGTGATTTATCTCAACCACTGGAATATTGATTCCTATTGTGTATGTGAATATTTATGGAGATAAATATTTGAACAGGACCAAATCGATTACTCTTAGACCTTCAATTGTTGAGAAAGAGTAAATATTATTTATTCCGTAGATTTGAGAATAATATAAATTTAAATGTTACATTATGTGATTTTGATATGTCAACCAATGATGCATAATATAGGATATACTTGGACATGTTGGATTACATAAATGCCTAACATGGAATTCACCGCTCTTAAAATAAGAGTGAATATTGTGGAGTATGTCTCTTGGTTTTTCGAATTAAGAAATTCACGTGGTCGATTTAGAAAAATATTGTTTTGAAAATATTATTTTCTATATAAAATTATATATATGGTACATATAGATTTTATAAATTTTTTTCTAAATTGTTTAAATTCCGAATAAAGTTGAACAGACATGCAAATATTTAATTTCATATTGACCGGTTGGTCTAGTCTGGATTATGTGTGACAATATTGGACGGTAAACGGAATAGAATAAAATGGGTACTTGTAAATTATCTCCGAAATCTTGGGAGATTTTACAAGGTCGTGTAAAATTTTGTATTGACTTGTAAACAATAAATTAGTTGGGGACTAATTTGACAGGATTAAGAGATTGCTGCACTCTAGCAGTTGTAACCCAAGTGTAAGTTGTTGCAGGTAATAAAATCTTGGGAGTCCGAGTGTCAAACCACAAGGAAGTGAATTAAGAAATACAAATTACAAAAGTGAAGGAAGGTTTTTGTGAAAGGTGTGAACAAGTGTTGATTAAAAATTTAAATTCAAATAAAATAGCTAAGGTTAGGGAATCCACTTTTAGTATATTGGTTATGATTAATTTTAGCCCATCTTACCACTCAATTGAGATCCACACATAAAGGAGGTCCCAATCACGGAATTTAGTTAGTATTAACTTTCATTGACCTTAAAACGCCAACACTTGCTAATGGGTTCAAGTATTCATCATGCCAACATTTGTCAACAATAACTCAAGATTCCAATATAGCCAATAGAGCCATGTTCTACAGAGGGAATCAAGCAGCTTTTGTGCCAATGATTGACTATGATGAATCAAGATTTCCACTTAACAAGGAGGAAAGTTAAATAGATTAAGGAAGAAAATACCGTTAACGTTGTGATCCATTCAAATCAATTATAACCTTTATACCAAAAGCTCCACCTTTCACCTTAACAAAAAGAAAATTAGTTAGCCATAATAAAAGTAGACAACATGTAGAAAGATGAAATGAACATAGATTGAAAGATCAAATGAAGAACAAGAACAAGAACGAGAAAACACATGGACAGAGCTTCGGTATTGAAAACTAGAACAAAACTAAAGAAAAAAAACTAAGGATGATACAAGAACATAAAGGAGGCCTAAGAAATGGCATCTTTCACCCTTCCCCCAAGGTGCCTATTTATAGAGTTTTAGGGTGGGTGAAATGGTAAAAATAAAATGGTAAAATGTAGGTAAATACAAATCAATAATGGCAGGCTGCAACTTATTTTAATTTTTCAACCATCGTAGACATCAGATCAGCTCTTCCTCAAAGTACGGAAGTTGTAGATCTCCTCTTTAGCTTCGAATCGATAGCTTGCTCATTCAAATCAGACATTTATAGCTCAAGTTATGATTTTTCTACCGAAATTTCTCTTCAGCACACAAAATAATGAAAGGTCTCATCTATAATCAGATTTCGGCAATGAAAATGATCAAATTAGCTCACAGAATGAAGCAAAGTTAAAAATTTATGTGTTGGCTTTCAGATGAATTTGGAATCACTCAGTTTTAACATCTACAGCTCTAGATATGATTTTTCTTGTGAAGGGTCGCCAAGTGATGATTTTACCCACATAAAAAAAAATTAATATTAATGAATAGTAAAACACGTATTAACAATAAAATATGCATGTGAATAGTGAAAATATGTGTATGAATAGTGAATTGGTGAATAGTTCTCACTGAATAGTAATTATGAATAGTAAAAATGCATGTGAATAGTAAAAACACATGCATAGTAACCCGGTGAAAAAATGCTAAAAATATAAAAATTAATCATACTCAAAGTGTATAATCATTATTTAAACCCTTACTAGTAATACATTTATGAGTATTCATCAGAGATCCCAAGGGGTCCCACGCCACATTGTGAACTCTACCCGGTTTAGCTTCTAAAAGAAGTTGTTATGCTTTAGCTTCTAAAAGAAGTTGTTGTGCTTTAGCTTCTAAAAGAAGTTGTTGTGCTTTTGCCTATAAAAGGAGTGGTTGTGCATTGTTGACAAAGAGATTATGAGAGCAACAACAATAATTGCACAAACACTCATATAGTGCAACTGGGAGAGAAGGAATTCGAGCGAGTAAAGCTTGGAGAATTCTGCACTTATGGAATTTTCGAAAACAAAGTACCCGTGTGATTGTTTCTGCAATCCGATCCTGGTGCACGCTAATTTAATAACGTGAAACTCGTTCAAATTCCTAACAGTTCAAGGTGCTGGGTCCTGAAGCTGAAGGTGGTAACCAAGTGGTCAGTCATGATCATTCGCAAGTTGGTGCTAGCGTCGGTGCCAATTCAACTACAGCAAATGATGACGTTGCTGATGCTTAATTTTTCTTCTTTTCTTTTTCTTCCTAATTCAACTGTACATTCCCCACGCTTGCTGATACATTTATCCTTCAACTAGCTAGATGTATATCACAGCAGCCATTTCTTGCAAAATAATAGCTCCAAATAAAAGCATATTCTAGCCTCATACCTTGGGGCCACCATTTTGAAAGTGGCTGTGTATGAATGCCACCCTACAGGTTTTGATTCATTTTCCAATTCATTGATATATCTCTTGGCCATCAATTGATCTCCCTGGTTAGTCCAATTTGTTTTTTGGTTAACGAGGAATCTAACACGCATTCGATTGACAACCCTCCATATTAAGCAAGGAAAACATTTGAAGAATAAAATCATCTATAGATTAAGCAACAACTGAGATACCAAATCCCTAGAAGCTAACTTTGAGAGGAGGACCGGAGAGATCAAAGGAGGGCATTGTTGCTGAAAATTGTTTAGAAGCGAAATGGATTCAAAACAACATTGTGAATCAAAGGAGGTGATGGCACAAAAACAAGTTCAAATTTGAGGATGACATGAGAGGATGTGGGTGGATCAGACTAGACGATAATTGTCAATGGTAAACAGTGGGCATAAAGCTAGAAACGGACAACAGCTAAAGATGTGGATGATTGGATTTTAAAATCCAATAGATTTTTGGGACTTGCCAAGACAACACCTCCCTTGGCCATCGAACAGCCGCGCATCACCATGCTCGTTGCTAAAGAAGTCGGTGATTGGATTTTGATATCCCTGGAATTCGAGAAGGATATATGGAAAGAAAAAAAAGTTACAAAATAGGGTTAAGAGAGAATGATCTTGGTAATGAAAGAGGGAACTCCTCTCCTACTAGCAAGCATGCAGGCTGAAGAAAAGCGTAGTGCATATAAATATATGGCTGATCCATATATACTTTTATCTTATGGTTTCCGTCTTGTGAATTGTTATTGGTGTTTTGGTGTGAGAGCTTAGCATAGAGCATGAAGAAACACCCAATTCAAAATATAATAAACCGGTTCTACTATTGGGCATATCTTTGTACATCTCTCTGTGTGTATTGACTAGTTAAGAGAACATATAAAACTTTTTTAAATTAGCAAGGGTGAAAAACCAAAAAAGATATGGCCTTAGCTAGTGGGTTCATTGCAGAATTCCAAATCTACCTAACGGTGAACTATCAAATGCAGTTGGTGTACATATTTGAACCAGTTACATCATCAGAAGTTCTTTCTTTTATTTCTTGTAAAGTTAGACATTGCAAGTTTATCTCAAATTTTTTGTATCTTTATTTCTTTCACAAAAAAAAAAATCAGAAGAAATCTATTGATGTTATAAAAAATTAGGGTTGTATTAGAATTCATGAGAACTCAAATATCATCTAAATAACTTATTTATTGAAAAAAAAATATTAAACATCATATCTTACATAGGGCATACTAGCCAATTCATTTTAACTTAAGCTAATTTAATTCAAAACAACTTATTTTTATGTTTACATTTTTTTTCTTGAAACCAATTTATTTGAAATTCAATATTATTTAGGTGAAATAATCCATTGATTGTAAAATTTTTATAATACCATTAATTTTTTATGAATTTTTCTTTTTTAAACATTAAAAGAGAAAATTTCATAGAAATTTAATAACATGATAAAAATTTTGTTTCAAATGGATTATTACACCTATATAATATTAAATTTTAAATGAAATTAGTTATAGATGAAAAAGATTTAAAACCATTTTAGATTAAGTTGATTTCAGTTAAAACAAATTGGGTGTATATCTATATGTCTCATATTGGAAATTCTTTCTAAGATAACAAAACCCCAAGGGTCCTCAACCTTTTGATCTTATAACAATCAACCTATTAAAATTTTTTAGTTCACACCTGCACACAAAAATTTGGGAAAACTACATAACCCCTATGATTTAGCTTAACCTACATTTTGCCCTTTCTATTTCAAAAATCTACATGTTACCTTCTACTTACCATACACTGTCCGACAACAATTTCTTATATTTCAATTTAAACTATCTGATAACTATGTTTCAATAATTTTAAAATTTTTGATCTTTTTTATAGTTAATTGATATTTAAAAAATATTGATTTGCGTTTACAAGAAGGAAAATGCATTTGCAAAGAACAAATTTTGATAATTTAAAATTGCTATTACTTGTACAAAAATATTGAAGAAATTGAAATTACTGAAAGATGACTATCGTACGATTTAAATTATATTTTCAAAAATTATTGTTGAACAGTGTAAACGAAGCAGGGTAAAGTGTAGATTTTTAAAAATAGTGAGAAAAATATAGATTAGACCAAACTACAAGGGGTTATTCTAATTGGCGTTAAACTTTCTAACTTGTGACAAAGAGGATACAAAAGCAATAAATTGAATATTTAAAACATTAGAAAAAGTGGCACAATCAAGCATGATTTTGAAAGTTTAGTGGACAATATGACAACGAAAATATGTTTGATGGGTATATGGTAAAAACATGACAACTTGATGGCCATTTCAAGTTTAATCTTCTTATCAGCTAATGCATATGTGCCTGCAAGTTTAGACCTGTTTTAGTTCATAACATTGGAAGTTTTGTAATTTGGTCCTAGACTTTTCTAAAGAACATTCCATCCTCAACCTCTTTTTGACTAAGGGGAAGTACATTATAAGTCTTAAAGCTTTTTATATTTTGCCAAATCAGTCCTAAACTTCTTGATTTTCCAAATAAGTCCTAAAACTTATAACCGTTAACTCTGTTAGTCCTAAAAGTTTCACATTTTGCCAAATCAGTCCTAAAACTTTTGTTTCTAACAAAAAAATGCTCATGTGGCACTTAATGTGGTGTTATTGATACAAAACTATGGGATTGGATCATCAAATCAGATATGTAACTCTTGGAATAAGTGTTGGTCACTATCTTTAGTGACTAAAGTAAAACTTTTCAAATGTTAGTGACTTTTGAAAAGTTTATCCAAGTTTAGGGATCATCTTGTTTCAAAAATCTGGAAAACCGTCCAACTCTTTCCTTTTTACACTTTGTCGTCGAACTCTTAAAAACTTCCAGGTAGGCTATCACTTCCAAGCTCCACCACCCAATTGGCCGAAACGTCGCCGGACCGCCACTATCCAGTAGCTTGGAATTGACCTTGCCGAATCAAAAAAATAGCATCACCATCGGTCTCTTCTCCTGGCCCTTGTCCCAATGGTACTCACCGATTTTGCTATTTCTCCCATTTTCATGTTCTTTTTCCACTGTTTTTCTTTCTCACTTAACTTTCTCTCTCTAGAACAGTCACCCAAATGGAAAAATAGAACCTCGTTCCAGCTTCAATGGCCTTACACAAGAACGATGGTGGCCCAAATTGTTCTACTCGCTGCCTCAACATTCGGATCCCCTCCAATCGCAGCTCTCTCTGTAACTAGGGGCAGGGACCCCCCCCCCCCCCAAATTTTGAAAAAATTTAAATATAGGTACTTAATTGGTTAATTTAAGAGAAATTAGGGAGTAGAAATGTATTTTTGCCCCCCTGAAATATTAAAAGAATATGAAGATAGGGGGCAGTAAGGTAGGTGCTAAATAAAACAGTGACCAAATGAGTAATTATTCCCTCTAGTCTTAAACAGATATTCTAACATGGCCCAAATGCACTATTAGTCCTTTAAATTTTTCAACCTGTACGAGTTGCAACCTAATCTTTGAATTAGTACGAATTACTCCCAATCTCCAGCTTTACCTCGCCACGATGCCGTCCCTCTCCTCCTAGTTTAGTCGACTCTCCTCCGGGCTCGCCCCCAAGAAACCAAAAATCCTAGTTCCGCCACTGTCTGTAACCACCAAGCTCTCTCTCTTTCTCTTTCCTGCTAAGTCACTCTTTCTTGCTAGATTGACCTACTCTGGATGTCGGTACTGGTGTTGATGGCTGGCGTCAACTCTGGATCCCCTTTAGTCTCACTCTCGCTCCACCTTCCCTGTTCTGTCCCGACAAACATAATTGTTTCGAGGAAAAATTATCCAAAAAACCCCCCCTGAGGTTTACTCGAACCTATACTTTTTCCCTCTTTTTCAAATATCTACTTGTCTCCCTCAACATTTAACTTTGTTAATGGCTGTTATTAAAAAAAGGAGAAAATATTCAACTTTAACCTCCCTCCCCCACCCTATTGTGGAAGATTCTGCTTTGCTGCTGCGGCAACTTGCCGTAGCAAATATAGGAGAAAACGACAAAAAAGGAAAAAGTAATGTTTGAAAGTGTTTTACCAGTTAACTGGTTTATGCCAGTTGTAAATTAATGATGGTTTTAGTTTATAAAGGGAATAAAGAGTAAACAGATAAAATAATGTGTAATATTATATTTAAAAATTTATTAGTGGTAAATAATTTAGGTAGAAGTAAGAAAAATGGTATTAAATAGTTTGAGAGAAAGAAAGGTAATGTAATGAGTTTGATTTAATATGAGATAAAAGTAAAAAAAAAAAAACAATTTTAAAAAATTTGAGAGAATGAGCATGTATTAAAAAAATAAGAAAAATGTGGGTGGAATGAAAAAGGAATGAGAATTAATGTGAGAAATTTAAATTAATATGGAGAAGTGAATTAATATAGGAGTAGTAGTTGTTTTTGTTAGTAAAATGGGGTTAAGACAACCAATGAAGGTAGATAGGTGGTGGGGAGGAAGTCTATAAGTAGAATTTAAGAAGCTTTAAGTGTATCTTCTTCCACATTTGTAACTCTACATAAGATTAATGTTACAATGTAAAGAGAATGGGAGTGTAAATAGGTAAATCATAAAGGGGGAAGGTGTGAATTATAAAGAGTTTATGAAGGATTAGCTAAGTAGTGATGCTTAATTTATTTGTGAATTTTTTTAAGGTTTTCCAAAAGGGTAGTAAACAATTTACACATAAAATGCTTTTAAATACAAGTAATATCCTTTCTAATCAAAACTCATTTTTTTGGATTAAATCATTTTTGTTTTTAACTAAATCACAGTTGTTTGGGCTAATTCGCTTTTGTTTTTAATAAGTCACCTTTTTTGTGGATGAGTTGTTGGCTTTATTACAAAAAAAAAGCGATGATGAGTTTGCGTTATGTTACTTATAAAGGCAATGAACAAGATAAAGAAGCGATATTGAGATAGAAAAATTGATTAATTTATAAGAAAAGTGATGAGACGGAAAAAAGATGATAACAAATGGCTTTCACAATCTTTGGAAACCCATTAAACCACTCCAATAGCGGCTTCATAATGCTATATCCATGATATACACCGAGCCTATTCTATAAATGTCAAATTATATATGCATGTAATATCAAATCGAACATACGAGGGGCAAGTTTAATAACCAATGAACTTTTTTTATAATATCAAAATTTAAACTATTGAACCGATATTGAACCTTTATTGCCTTTTTAATTATTTTATCACCTTTCTTTAAAGTTTAATCACTTTTTCAAAATTTGTATCGCCTTTTACTAAATTTTATCACTTTTTAAAGTTTATTGCCTTTTTTAAATTCTTATCGCCTTTTTAAAATTTTATCACATTTTTTAAATTCTTATCACCTTTTTAAAATTTTTATTGCTTCTTCAAAATTTTATGACCTTTTAAAATTTTTATCGCCTTTCTAAATTTTTTATCGCTTTTTTAAATTTAATCACCTTTTTAAAAATTTTCATCTCCTTTTTAAATTTTTTTTTTATGGATTCTCATAATTTTAAAAACAATTTGTCCTTTCAAAATTTTTATCACTTTTTTCAAAAAAAAATCAGTTGTTTAAATTTTGTCGACTTTTGAAAATTTTTATCACTTTTTTTAAATTTTTTTCATAATTTTATTAAAAATTTATCCTTTTTAAAATTTTATCACCTTTTTCTAATTTTTATCTTTTTTTTCTATATATTTATCGCTTTCCATAATCTTCGATCGTAGATTTTAAAGCTATGTAGTGTTTTATTTCGTTCTTTCTTCTTATCTACAATAAAATCACCATCCTAATACACAATAAATCTACAACAAAATCTCGATGGCCTTTTATTCACAATAATGATTTCGGAGGAGTTTTTTGAAATTAGTTTTTTTTTCTAACATTGTACATATAAAATCTGGCAAGAAATTTTTAGTAATTTAAATCAAAACATACCAGGTGTGCGAGGTGAGAAATGTAGGACTCACTCTGGATCTAAGTAGATAGTAATCACCGACCGTAATTTCTTATAAGGTGTTAGTTTTTTTTTATCATGAATGTCTTCAAATAGCATGATAATTCCTTCACAAAATCTCCAGCAGCATCGTGGTACATTCTTTGACGATAAAAGGTAGGAATATAGAAAGTGAAGGTGAGGGAGATGGAATGCTTGAATTGGCAGCAGTGGGAGCAGAGAAGAATGGAGAAAGATTAAATAATGGAGTTATAGGGGGTGGAAGATTAAATATTGGAGTTACAGGGAGTGAGTGTAAAAATTCAAATGTGGTAGGGGAAATTTAATTAGCAGGGTCGGTTTATATCCTTTAAGGTTAATGACAACATTGCCACTATGGTCTCATGTAATGTACATGGAGTCTCCTATCTTTAAAAACTAATACTTTAGCACAGCTTCATTTATAGTGTTTCACAACTTCTCACATCCAAAATTAAAAATCTGAAACTAAAATTTCATTAATTTTAAGATTTTTCATATTTCTTTCATTGGTAAATGAACTTTAAAAAATACTAAAATGATCTAATAAGAAAAAAAATGGATATATAGGAATGAATAAGTGGTTAACAAAGTGGACCCAAAATACAAATCAGCAGTATAAATTCTGGGTATAGTGGTTCAAGAAGTGGCCCCCAACCATGTACCAGCGGCTTTCAGTTAGACCCCTCAAATTGAACCAGAATATCCCAAAATTTGTACCAAAAAAACAAGCGGTTCATCTTATGGTCTGCAAAAGGTTCACCACAAATTTTCTAGGGTCCATGGTACATAAAGTGGCCCATCAAATTTAAGCACAAGAGCCTAAAAAGTGTACCATGGAAAATCGGTTCATTTTATGGCCCCCAAAAATCAACCATTAATTGAGCGGTTAATTTTCTGGATGATGTGGTTCATAAATTAGCCTATAAACACATACCAACAGTGTAATTTCAGACAAAAGTGGTTCAAAAAGTGGCCCTTAACCTTGTACCAGCGGTTTCAAGTCAGACCCTTCAAATTCAACCACAACACCTGACAATTTGCACCACAAAAACACGCGGTTCGTCTTATGGCTGCCAAAAAGTTCATCACAAAATTTAGCGGTTCATTTTCTGGGCCCCTCAAATTTAACCACAAGGGCCCAGAAAGTGTACCATGGAAAATCGGTTCATTTTATGGCCCCCAAAGATCAACCACTAATTGGGTAGTTAATTTTCTGGGTAATATGATTCATAAATTGGCCCCTAAATATATACCAGTAGTGTAATTTCAAGCAAAAGTGGTTAAAAGTGGCTCCTAACCATATACCAGCAGTTTCCATTTAGGCCCCTTAAATTCAATTACAACACCCCACAATTTGTACCAAAACTCAAACATAAGATAACTCCGCCACCAACATTCCTGCTATATATGTAAATCAAACCAACTCACAGACAACGTCGTACGTACGACAAGCTACAAAATCTTTCTCCTCCAATATCCCCAGAACCAAAGTACAATCGTATTAATTCTAACCAATTGCCACGAACTGATCCATTAATTCATACAAAAGAATATACACAAAGATTATTGCCTGAGCAAGCGTAAAGAATTAATAACTAAAAATATTCAAATGCAATATTAGCAAGGGGAGGTAGATTGAGAAAGATAAATTAGGACTAAGATCGATCAAGAAAGCTTAATTAATTAAGTGCGAACATACCTCCAAATAACGTCGTCAGCGGTGGCAAGATGGGTACAGCAATGCTTGCAACTGTACACGTTCCCTTCCAGATTGATCAAGAACAGTCTCCCCATTTCTTCTGATCAATTCTTTATTCCTTCCTCAACGATCGAGCAAGCGAACCCCAGCAGTAGACGACCTACTTATCGGCAGCAGAACCAAGAAATTCCGCTGCGCCCGGCAGTGCCTAAAGTAACTGTACTGTCGAATTGTTGTAGAGAGAGAGGGAGGGAGGGAGGGAGGTTGAGAGAATTGGAGGATTTGTAATCAGATCAGGAGAGAATGGTGACGGGAAGCGAAGTGATGTGAATGCGAACGCGAATGCTTGTTTTAACATCTCCGCTAGGTTACACCTCAGATCCAATAAACTTAAGAATTTTAGTTTGTTTAGAATTGGGTTTATGTTTATCTTTTGGATTTGGTTTTAATTTTTCTATTTTTTTTGGATTTAGTTTTCCTATTTTAATATGGTTTAGTTTTGTGTGTGACCTATAAAAAAACGTGTTGTATTAGGGTTTTAGTTTGAAAGAAAAGTCAATGTGGTAAAGACACAAGATGTGAAGGTTTCAAGAAGGTGAAGAGGTCTGGAGGCCGGAGAGAGTTAGGACAAGAAGCATTTTACAATTTCTCAGATCTTATATATCTTATAATTGTGTGAGAGCAAAATATTAAAGTTATCAGTGATGTGTAGAGAATCCTTATGCCTGCGTGAACACTAAAGGCATACCTCTACTGTAATCTCTATATTTTGTTTAAATAGATTCCTCTCATCCGTGGATGTAGAGTTGTTAAGAACTGAACCGTGTTAAATTTGTGTGTGTTCATTTGATCATGTTTGTTACTCCGCTGCACGTGATGGGTGATTAGGAAATTTTTTCCAACAAATTCCACCACAATTTGGCTCCATTCCATTACCATTGCATTTCTTGTTTCTTGTTTCTTGTTTCTTTCTCTATTTTCTTCTTTCTTTACCTGTAAGAATTTCACTTTTTGAAAAATGAAAAACTTCATCACTGAATATTTTCATTTTGTTTCACTTGAATTCTGATCTTTTTCTTTTATGGAGAAAAAAAAAAGTTGAGCCATGCATGCACCGTTTACTAAAAGCTAGATAAAATTAATTAGGATATTTTACCGTTACAATGTATCATGCAACTTCTAATTCTAAAATCTTAATGTAGACTTTCAAGTAACTATATTCTAATGATTTGAAGTTTTGGTTGGTCATTTACAGCTAATTATCATTTAAAAATATTATTTAATATTTTAGAGAGGGAAAATTGATAATTTAAAATATCTATTAAAAGTAAAGAAAAGACTGGACAAATCAAAATTACTATTACATATACTTGATAGTTTAAATTAGGATTTTAAAAGAAAAAAAAATATAAGAAGAAAGTGTAGATTTTTAAACATAAGGAGTGTAACTATTATAATATCCTAAGTTCATAGGGTATTGTAAATTACGAAATTGATTAAACCAAATAAATTTCTACCAAATAAAAAATAAAGAAATACCATAGCCCATATCATGCACTGCTTTGAACCAGACAGAATTGTCTCTTTGATCAGCAAACCTTGTATAATTTATCTCCTTCAGGATTGCAAGTTCAAGGAACTTATGTTCGAGTTAGAGCCAAGAGGATAGATAATAGTACTAATTAATGATGAATTATAAATATGCTTTAGTCTTAATAGATGTAGTGTAGTGTATGTGTGAAAATGAGACACCTTTCAACCAACAAATAGGCAAAAGTGTTCCGGTTAGGGGTGAACTATTCTAGTAATTTTCATGGTTTGAGGAATGAGTCCTAAGTTCAAAGTATGAAGTGTCTGATTCAACAAAGATCAGGGGAACAAAATGAATTTCAGCCATAAATCAACAGGGTACAAGCATCGGACGGCTAAATCCGAAACAAATACCAATCTACTTATATCTACCAATCTATTTATATCCCATAAGGACAGAGCAGAGCACCAAACGGCTAAAGTAGTAGATAATAATATTGTTTGTAGCTGCAGGCTTTGTCAATTTATTTCTTGAAATCTGTTGTGCTTTCCTACTATTAATGAAGAAAAATGTGAAGAGTAATACTTCATATAGGACTCTAGTTCTTAAGTTCTAATATAAGTATGTTTAGTTCACGTACATACATGCACTAAGCCTAGAAGAATAGGTCTAGGACTACTTCTTGTATTAGGATTACATACTTATTTTATTCCATATAGGATTCTTATGTATTAGGCTATTTAAAGACAAGTTCTCTCGATCAATAAAGTGGTTGTTCTTTGGTTTGTTTTGCAAGTTTGATCTCTTGAGCATCCTGTTGATCAAATAATCTTAACAAAATGTCGTTTCCTATATGGAAATCACACAAGCAAATAAGCTTGGCGCAGAGCCAGGCAATTCCTTTAGCTGCATCTTGGGAGCAGCCTTTAACGTTTAGGAAATTTTCTAATTTCATTTTCCCTGTCTCACAATAGAAATTTCTTTAATAATACTGATACGATTGTTACACTGTTATTTAATTGCTTCTTCATAGATTTTTATAATAAAATGGCTTCTTTTTCTTGGCATGCAACATTTTGGCCTTCAATTTCAAAGAAGTTGAAAACAGAGTTTTGTTGTTGCACACGGTCGAAGCACTTTCTCATTGGTTTATATACAGGTTTTGTAATACATGATAAACACTAGAGATAATATATACAAGATAATGAGCTATCTCTTGGAAGATATATCTTGACATTTATCTTTGTTGACACCCAATTTCGTCCGACCATTAAACAAAATTAAACTAAAAAAAATTAATTAAAAAATAATAATAATAAATAATAATATATTTTATTATTATTATTATTACTGAAAAATTTTAATTAAGTTAATTAGTTTAAAATACATTTTTTTGTTTTGTTTTGTGAAGATTTGATTTAAAATGATATATGTGTGTATATGTGTATGTTTGAAAGAAAAAAAGAAAAATCCATAAAAATGACAAAATTAAAAAGTTTGAGGTAAAAATGACAAAATTGAGAAGTTTTAGGAAAAATTGACAAAATCTGAAAGTTCCAGGAGCATTTGGTAGTTTGTCACATCAATTTGGGGCCAGTGTAACCGTTCTGGCCCTAATTAACAGAAAACGACAAAATTGTCAAAATCAAAAGCTTCAGGAACTTATCCAGAGTCTGAGAGACGTAAAGGACTGAAATTGTTATTTTAACAAATTAAAAGATAAGTTTGAATTTAATTAATTTTTAATTATGAACAGTCCAGCACCCCTTCCCCTATAAATAGGGGTCCAAATCTATGTGTTAACACAGAAAAAAAGAGAGAAAAAAAAATAGAAAGAAAGCTTAGAGCTCCGTATTAAAAAAAGGGAAAAAACTACAGCCTTAGTCCCTAGCCTCTCCTCCCTCTTCCCAGAAAGTCCCAAATTTTTTTTCCTTACGTTTTGACCATCTTCTTCGTTTGTTTTTTCTTTTCTTCCGTTTCATTTCTCTCTCTCTTTCCTGCACGCTGCCCGTCCGCCATCGCCCCCACGTCTCCCCTGCCGTCGTCCCCTTTTCGGCACGCTGCCGCAGTCGCCTGCCCGCCGTTAGTCCGCCGTCGCCCAGCTGCCGTCCGCCTCCCTCGGCCGGCGTTTTAACAAAGTTGTTTTAACGTAACCGTACTCCCGAACCCCCGAACTCTCGCAGACCAATTTTAAGATGTCCAATCGACCTAGGTAAACAGATTGGTGGCGACTCCCGAAAACCCGACGTTGCCACAATCTTCAATACGCCCCCGCAATCTCAAGGGTCTGTGGGCTATATTGAGATTGGAACGAAATTTTTGAAAGTTTTGGACAGGTAACGGCTTGGTGAGGATGTCAGCAAGCTGATCTTTGGTTGATATGAAACGCACTTCCAAATTTCCTTGTGCCACCTTTTCACGTACAAAGTGAAAGTCTATCTCTATGTGCTTGGTCCTGGCGTGGAACATTGGATTGGCAGTCAAGTAGATGGCACCTATATTGTCACACCAGAGAACAGGTGATCGATGTAAGTAAACTCCAGGCTCGGATAGAAGTGATTTGAATCCATATCAGTTCAGCTGTAGAGTTTGCTAATGATCTGTATTCAGCTTCCGTGCTTGAACGAGAAACAGTGGGCTGCTTTCGAGAACTCCAAGATATCAAATTTTCTCCCAAGAAAATGGCATAGCCACTTGTTGATCTCCAGTCATCTGCACAGCCAGCCCAGTCTGCATTTGAGAATGCGCTAAGAAGATTGGATTTTGACCTCCAAATCCGTATACCAAGCGAGACTGTGCTCTTTAAGTATCGAAGGATGCGTTTAACAGCAGACCAATGTAACTCAGTAGGAGAATGCATGTACTGGAAGACTTTTTTTACGGCATAAGAAATGTCCGGCCGTGTGAGTGTAACATATTGGAGTGCTCCGATAGTACTCCTGTACTTGGTAGCATCGCTGAGAGGATTTCCTGCAGTTTTGGATAGCTTCTCGCCAGTGGACATGGGAGTGGAGACTGGTTTCGCCTCAAGCATGTTGGTTCGAGCTAGTAACTCAAGAATGTACTTCTGTTGGGAGAGGATCACACCATGTGGATCATGAATGACTTCGATGCCAAGAAAGTAGCTTAGCGTTCCCAAGTCTTTTATTGCAAAATCTTCTCGCAGTGAATGGAGCAGGCCATTTACAGCAACTGTAGAAGATCCTGTAATGAGAATATCATCAACGTAGATCAAGAAATATATTGTAACACCATCATTCTTGAGTATAAAAAAGGATGTATCTGCTTTCGAGGGAACAAAACCAAGTTCCAACAGCTTCGAGCTTAGGCGAGAATACCATGCCCAGGGCGCCTGTTTCAGGCCATATAAGGCCTTGTTTAGTTTACAAACATAATTTGGATACTTTGGATTAGTGTAGCCTGGGGGCTGCTTCATGTATACTGCTTCATGTAAATGCCCGTGCAAGAATGCATTTTGCACGTCGATTTGTCGTATATCCCATCCTTTCGAAACTGCTAATGAGATAATGATGCGAATTGTGGCAGGTTTTACTACCGGGCTGTAGGTATCATGGTAGTCCATACCATACTGTTGTTTAAAACCCTTCGCAATGAGTCTCGCTTTATGTCTTTCAATGGTGCCATCGGCCCCTTTTTTTAACTTGAACACCCACTTGCAATCAATCAAATTTATGTCTTTCCTTGGTGGAACAAGTGTCCATGTATGATTCTTCAAGAGAGCTTCATACTCAATGTTCATTGCATGCCTCCATGGTTGATACTTAGCAGCTGTTTCATAGGAATCAGGCTCAGCGTTTTCACCTGCAGCAAATGTGGACAGATATGCAATAGTTCCGTCAATAAAACGTTTGGGTTTTCTGATGTTGTTTTGAAGCCGTGTTTTCATGGGATGAACAACCGGTGCAGCGATTCTGGAGCAGAATCCATTGAAACACTATTGGTGGTAAGTATTGACTCAGATGGGTTCAATGTTTCAGGGATGGCTGGTGCTGTCTGAGATGGTGTTGTCTGTACAGCAAGAGGGAGAGAGATAGGGGCTGGACTGATCACGTCTGGTTTTGGTCCTGTATGAGAAACTTGTGAGAACGGAAACATATTCTCATCAAAAACTACGTTACGTGAAATGTAGACACGACCAGTAGGCACATGTAGGCATTTGTATCCCTTATGTTTACCACTATAACCAATGAAGGCACATTGCTTAGATCGAAACTCAAGTTTAATTGAGTTATAGGGACGAAGGTATGGCCAGCAAGCACATCCAAATACTTTTATAAAGGAATAGTCAGGTTTGATGTGAAAAAGACGTTGTATGGGACACATATTCTGTATGACTGGGCTAGGTAATCTATTGATCAAGTAACAAGCAGATCGAAAGGCTTCATCCCAGAATTTTAATGGCATAGATGCTTGAGCAAGAAGAGTCATGCCCATTTCCACTAAATGTCTGTGTTTTCGTTCTGCATAACCATTTTGTTGGTGAGTGTGAGGGCAAGAGACACGATGTTCAATACCAATGGAGGAAAGGAAAGTGTTTAGTTTGTGATACTCACCACCCCAATCTGTCTGAACCCTTTTAACTTTTCTTTCAAGTAATCGTTCTACGTGTGCTTGCCATTGAAGAAAGACATTGTAAACTTCAAATTTAAGAGATATAGGATAAATCCACACAAACTTACTGAAGTTGTCAATGAAACTGACATAATACCGAAAGCCATTAACTGAAAGGGGAGCAGGTCCCCAAACATTAGAAAAGACAAGGTCTAAGGGAGTCTTAGAAACATAGCTAGAATTATGAAATGGTAGCTGATGGCTCTTGCCTTGTTGGCAGGCATTACACACGAATGGAGTGTTACCCTTTCGACAAGGAAGGTTATTTTGATGAATGATTCTTGCAACAACTGATGAGGAAGGATGGCCAAGACGTTTGTGCCACTGGTCAATGTCTACACGTTCACCAACTAAAGCCTGACAAGAAGAAGAGGTAGTGTCGGCTGGAGGGAGAAGGTAGAGTCCGTTCCTACATTCCCCTTGCAGGATACTTTTCTTCGTAGATCGATCCTTAACAAGAAAACAATTAGGGTGAAATTCTATGAAAACGTCATTATCATGGGTAAGCTTGCTAACAGAGATTAAGTTTTTGCTAATTTGAGGAACATGAAGAACATTAGTCAAGGATAAGGAGGATTGAGGGGTTTTGATGTGAGATTGACCAATATGTTTAAAAGACAAACCTACTCTATTACCTACTTGCACCTGATCGGCACCACCATATTTTTCACTGATGGTAAGATTGTTGAGGTCGTTGGTGATGTGAACATTTGCTCCACTATCTGTATACCAGTTTGGATCTAACTGATAGGAAGGAGTTGATGCTACTGCAGCAACACGATTAAAGTCTCCTTGGAAGGAATGATCAAATCGATGAAAACAAATAGCAGCAGCATGGCCTGGTTTTTGACAGACCTGGCACACAACTCGAGCCCCATTGTTGTTGTTTGTAGAGTTGTTCCCTTTGTAGTTAGGCGAGCTGGTTCTTCCACGCCCGCGTCCTCTTCCTCTGGTGTTTGGACCTCTGCCGCCTCTGTTTGAATTATTGTTGCGAGTTGCAACATTTGCTGACGAGGAAGTCTGGACCACAGTATTAGCAACATTTGCTGACGAGGAAGTCTGTGCCACAGCATTATGTTGTTCCAATCGAAGTTCGTAGCTCAAAAGATGACCACAGAGATCGTTTAGAGGCATAGGGTCAATTCTTGTTGTAACGGATGTCACCAGAGGATCATACTCAGAGTTTAAACCTGCCAGAAGATAGGAGACAATTTCAAAGTCTTGGAGTGGTTGTCCAACTGCAGAGAGAGTGTCAGCTAGCCCTTTCACTCGATTGAAGTATTCGGTGATGGAGAGGTCTTTCTTTTGCAGGGTAGATAGCTGAAGTCGAATTTGCATAATTCTAGCATGAGAGTGAGATGCGAACATTCTTTCAATAGTCACCCAGACCTCTCGTGAAGTTGTTATGTTGATGACATGAGCTAGGATCTCTTCTGATAAGGACGAAAGGATCGCGCTCAGAACCATCTGGTCCTGCTGAAACCAGATTTGATAAGCCGGATTTGGAATCTGGCTTGCTTCAGCTACTTCGAGTGAATCTGTGTTCGCTTCCTGAGAAGATGCCTCACTGGCAATCATTTTTGGCGGGCACTCAGTGGTACCATCAACGTAGCTAAGGAGGCGTTGGCCTCTAAGATAGGGAAGAAACTGAGCTTTCCAGAGTAGATAGTTATCTCTGTTAAGCCGGATGTTGATAAGATGTCCAAGGTTCAATGGTGGAGTGGGCAACAATGGTGGTCCAGAGAAAGAAGAGAGGGAAGGGGAAGAAGTCGTTGAGAGATTGAGAGACGACATGGTTGACGTATGTCGCAGAGGCTCTGATACCATGAAAGAAGTTGAAAACAGAGTTTTGTTGTTGCACACGGTCGAAGCACTTTCTCATTGGTTTATATACAGGTTTTGTAATACATGATAAACACTAGAGATAACTACAAGTAGGATAATATATACAAGATAATGAGCTATCTCTTGGAAGATATATCTTGACATTTATCTTCAATACAATTTTTGGGGTTAGCTACTTTTCCAGTAATTATAAAGCCACTCAAACGCAGCAATTCAAATCTTTCGCTTCAAAATTTTCACTTGCAACAAGTACCTCGAGATAATGAGCAGAAAAATAACAAATTTTCCGCACAAGTCCCAAATTTCTTTCAATCAAATAAGCGCTTAGGCTCCTGTCAGATAGTGCCCACCTAAGGAGACGACTATTGCCTACATGGGCAAAAACATGGAAAAGCATCATGCAGAATGGACCTAAATGAACAAAAAATATGCCCTCCACCACAGCTCTAGTTCTATCTATGCAGTCTTATGTAAGATTTAACTGGTTCAAGAGTTGGCTGAAAATCATGGTTAAATTAAAAAATAAAATAAAAAGAATCTAAACCATAACTTGTTAAAAGGATTGAAAACAGGTGGAGCGCTTGCAGTAGCAATTGCCACTAGAGCACTTGTTCTTTGAACTATGGCAGGGAATTTTTTACCTCACAATAGGAAAAAAATGAAGATCAAAGCATATCTTGCCATTAAACCTGCAGCGGAGCTTAGTTTGAGGAAGAAAATCTGCCTTCAGGGACTATTCTTGAAACCTCCCGTATTCTATGCGGAGGGCATAAAATGTGTGTAGCCCTTCCATCAGCCAAATCTAAAAGAATCTGTGAAACTCATCTGGTTCAGTCTACTATTAATGCAAATAATCACTATTGTAGACTACAAACCATAAGTTTGTGAATAACCTCATTCACATATTCAGTTCCATTGTATCTAACAAGTTATTAGAGGAATCCCTTACATGCAGTAAGAACTAAGAAAAGGCAGTTTAGGGTAGCAAGTACATACAACACCATTACTATTCATTATGTAGGAAGCCTATTTCACCATTGGAGAGGAAGGGGGGAAAAAAGTACTTACTTGCCCATGACAACATTATGATATTTGTTTGTATGGCATTAGTAAGTTCAAATACATAACACTGCAAACAAATCCTGGGTTCATCCTTCAATATTCATCAGTAGTCAGCAGTAAGCTGAAAAAATGATGCTAACTTACCAGGCCAAAGGACCTTGAATCCATGCTAGAAGCTGGATTGTCACCCTTAACACAGCAATGTCCTTCAAGAACTTTAAGGAGTTCCTACCTAATCACCCGGCAAGCAGATAACTCTCTTTATGTTTTTCTCCTTGTGATTATTTGGTGAGCTACAGCCAACAGGTAAAAGGCAGTCAGCATTCAGTTACAGTTATAAAGAAGCCACGGCTAGTAATTCAAAGCATTCAGGCAATGAATCTCAATAAATTAAGCTAAACTTGCATCACACAATCCATAATACCCCTTACTACTCATTCTTCTAATTATTGAAATCCCAAGGTCTAACATGAAACATGGATCATGAAGGGCTAAGTACATTGTAGCAAACTATGTTGGCATCTGAAACTCATGCTGTCAGATACCCAATATGTAGAAAGCATATCAGAGTGTTGAATGTAAAGAAAAAAGCTGAAAATGTACCGAAAAACTATCACATTGCCATGGGAAAATTTGTAGTGTTTGAGGCACCACTTCTCCACCAGAACCCAGTTATCTGAACCCAAGTTGGTAACAATCATTAGTTAATGAATATCACACTAAAAAGACAAACTGTACCAGCAAAAAACTTTACTAGCAAATGACCCAATAATCCGCTGCTTCCAGGATTGAAAGTAGGAGACATATAAGAACCACAGACTGGAACCAGACTGGCAAACTGATCTGAAACAGTAAGTGCAACAAGCCCAGCAGTCATATACTTCTTTGTCAAACTCCATAAAAAACCACAGCCTCCCATATTGAAGTAGCCCCAAAGAACGCAGATAAATGTGTCAGGTGAAAATTGAAACCATCTACACTTGCAATCAACTTTAACATCAAAAGCAGAAGAGGGACTGAAGGAGTAAGAAAAGAAAATATAAGAATTACTTATATGAATGAACATAAAGATCAAAACTTGATATTGTAAAACTCAATCTAAATCACCGTAATCAAAATCTTTCATATAGGTCTTAGACAAATTAAGCATGGATTATGACAGCATACAATCTACTAGATTGCCAATAATCAACTCCAACCAAAGTGGTGCTTTGCATTTTGAAATTTCAATCGAATGCAATACAAACTGAGTATTTGACTCATGAAGCGTTTTAGTAATAAATTGACTATAACAAAGGAAGAAAAATAAAGTGAGATAAAGAGCCTTCCTGGAGTGCATAAAAGAAAGAAAGACGAGGAGGGCGATTCAGAGTAGGGCTGCGTTTGAAGGGTTTTAGGATTTACTGACAGGGAGTTTTGGCTCAGCTGAACGGAGAATTCCTCGCTGATCATGGTCTACTATAATACCTTCAATGTACTCACTCGAGGCGACCACACTCGACTTTTGATCATAATGTTGTTCATCAGCTTCAGTTCACAGTATGTGCATATGTGAGTAGTGAGCGTGGCTCTTAATATCTCTTCATTAATGGTATAATGGTTGAGAGTCTCATATATAGTAATAGAGCATTTAGGTTTGAGGTAATGAATATGAGCTTGAGGGCACCATTTACATATTGCCTTACTAAGAACATAGTGGATAGAAATATTTGGATTTGTATGTGCAAGAAAATAAATGCTTAGTATAAACTTATTTATACTCATCTCTTAAATCACACTGAAGACCACACAAAGGACGACAATGCACCGCAGCAGCTCGCTGCCGTTCCAACTAGTATATACTCTCTTCATTTTCATATTAGTTGGTCATTTTACCTTTTTTAACTTACGTTTAACTTGAATATATTCATGCTAATATGTATTGAAAAATTTTAAAAAAAATAATTACAAACTATAATTTTTAAAGTTTCATTTTCATGTAAAAAATTCATATTTCTATTATAAATTTTGAAAGAAATAAAATCATAAATTTATTACTGTGAATAGTAAAAAATTAGTTTTTATTACACAAATAGAGTACTAAATATGACTTCAAAACACTTTGATGGACAGTTATGGTGATTTGGGCCTATTATAGATAGTTGGATTGATTCCACCCAAAATGATGGCCTGGCTCTTTTTTTTTCTTTACCCTAACACTTTTGCCTCTTAGGTTGCAGATGTCCCCAGAGCCCTATGGCCCATGCCCCCTTCTAAAAAAATGGGTTTATTTCAAAAAAAGATCTTGATATGTGTTTGGTGTTACACTTTAGTCATCAATTTTTCAAATGAACAGTTTTCTTCAGCCTTGCTGAACATACGACCATATATGTACTCATTAGCCAAGCTAATAAAAGATGTAGATTGTAATTAACTATAGTTATGCTCAAGAGTGCAATGTTCTGTAGTTGAGAGACAAAGTGCAACAAAGTAAGTATAGATTACTAGATTAGTGATGAAAATAAAACTCAACTCAACTCAACCAATTTTTATAAGTCACTCCAACTAAAATCCATCTAATTGGTTTAACATATTACCTTCATCTCAAATATTTTGATCCAAACCAAAAATTAAGAAAGAAAAAAAAATATGTGTCTTTTTTATTTTTATTATTCACTTGTTGCACGTAAATGAAGAAAAGTGGGGAAAGTGAATATTAAACTGATAACTAAAATGAAAATGTAGCAAAGATTTAGACAATTCAAAATAGTAAATGTTGTAAAGAATATGAAACAATATTACAATTATCTATGCAATTATGTTTAGGTATAGCTCTTTTACAATTTTCCATGAATGTGAGAAAATACCTAACATAAATTTCACTGCAAAAAAGAAAAAAGACATCCACCAAACATAAACTCTTACTTATGAATAAAATATTGTGGTTTTGTAAACTTGTCAATGGATAGAAAAACAAAGTTAAAAAAAGGACAATGATTTGTGTTAAAA